>CM028916.1:1876295-3237545 GCA_016801845.1 Polydactylus sextarius | reverse complement strand
AACTTGTCAGTTTCACATTAGCTTGCAAAAACATGCAAAAATAACTTATTCCTCATATTGCTCTCACTTGGCAAAAATCATTCATTACTTCTGTCCAAGAATAGACAAGGTCATATTACAAATTCAGTGGGATTGCAGCAGACCTTTTTTTTCTTTGTCAGCATTTTGAAGACATATATTGCAGTGAAAACTGCTTGTTAGCCCTGGCAGTACTATGTACAGTATGTCCTAACATCCTGCTTCTATTAAATAAAAGATGGCAAAATGAATCATGTCAGCATTCCTTTTCTACCCATTTAATGGTATATTTTTAGAAGTTGTACTCACTCTCTCTCTGTGTGTGTTGAAAGTGACAGGAGTCCCTGCAGTGCCAGTGTTAACATTAGTAATGTATTTAAAAGCAATAATAATAAAGAGAAAAGATAGCATAAGGGTGCCTTCATACCAACTAGGTGTAGTCTGACTGAACCAAATTGTGGAGTATTTAGCAACATCATGTAGTTTGGTTTGATTGATGTTAACTCTAACCAAACAAGACTGATCTCTGGACCAATTCATCTCTGGTGTAAACATCATTTGAACTAAGCACAGATGAATGGAGAAACAGCGCTTAATTGGGAGGCCTTTACTGCACTGACTTTACTTTTTTAGGTTTTAACTTACCTAAGTGGACCTCTTTGCATGGTAAGTGCAATCAAGTCACAGTAACAATTCATTAGAGCTTCATCTGATGACAAAGGCTCTTCCACTAAATACCTGCACAGAAAGTGCTCGCCAAGATTTCATTGATTGAAATGACGGCAGATGGCAAGCTGCAAATTGAGAAACTGTCATCTACAGCTGAACAAGTTGTTATTGCACACAGAGGAATTCTGAAGCACACACATTTACAAGTGAACATTTGAAAAAATGAAAACAGAACCTTGAGGACAGGTGTTGCTAAATGCCAGTTGGAGATGAGTTTTGAAATTACTGGAAGTGAGGAAAGTGGTGATTCATGTTGTTAAAAACATTGCTCCTGGACTCGAATATCTGGTGGAGGGTATTGATATTGTCTATTGTCTTGGCCAAGAAAGAATGAATGGAACTTGTTTGCATTCCACTGTCTCCCTGACACTGCAAGTTTCTACAGAATAACAAACTATGGCTTGCTGAGTCATTGTTTTTCTTGACCCTTTTGCTCTGGTCAATGGGGAAAACAAGAACACTTAAAAATTAATTTATTCTTTTAGGATCACACATTTGATGAATTGAAATGCTCACATGGTGATAAATTTGCATCATATTAATTAACACTGAATAATAATATTCAGAAATACATCAGTTACATACAAGCTGTGACATTAAGGTTTGTACTAAAAGTCACGCTGTTGTTTCAACAATATATAGTCAAATAATTACATGGTATTGTTTTTCATGATTTGTTTTCTACATCCTCTTGGCTGTTTACAAGTCCCTTAAAACATTGGGAAAATGTTTGTTTTGCAAAATATCCATTTTAATGTGGATAAGTCATGTATTTATTTGTACAAACAGTGCAGCAGTTCTTTGGGAACAGGTGTTTTTGTGTTTTCGTAAGCACAAACTAGTGCTTACTAAATATGGTGCATGCTACTGCAAGAAGGGAGGAATATTTTAAATATATATCTGTGGTTGCAAACGCCACAGGCCACAAACCCAAGAGAGTTTTATAAACAGTAACTCTCACATTTATTGACCATAGGAAGAAGTAAACCCAAACTTTTCCTCTCTGAGCAGTGTATATTTCATTCTTCGTTGTTTGTGGAACCTTCTCTCCTCACCTTCTTTTAACCTTTATGGAAATCTTTCCTGGATATATATATATAAGGGGAATTTCAACAATTTTACATATCAAAGTCTCTTTAATGGTATAAAGGAGAACTGTTGAATATTTACAACAAATTGCATGAAGTCATTCATTGCCTACAAAATGACTGGGCAAAATCTAACAAATGTTCTCAAATATTGTGATAATGTTGTTTGAGTCAGCGCTGGTTAGGTCTGAAGACTTCAGACTTATAGACAGAGGTAAAGTTTCCATGTGTAGGTTGTAAATTACAACGGGTTGAATGGCAGAGGCAAGGACATCCTTCTTAGTGACCAGCATCTTGAAAGAAGGATCTTCTTGTTTCTGATCCTTGTCTATAGAAGGGCAGAATCAGGTGAGCTTTTTGGTTTTAAGTGTTCTTATTATCAACTCTCTGATGACCCCAGGTCTCCTTAATACCACTGGTGCTGCAAGATCCCCATCCATTTCCCTTTTCTTTTGTTTTGTTCTTTTGTTTTGGGGTAAACTTGTCAACAGCACTGATAGTCAAAGTGAACAGTGTGTTGGCCAAAGCATGGATTAAAGCATTGTTTTTATTGTTTTGTCTGTATACGCTGCCAAACAGGAATCAGAGTGCTTACAGGTCTTTAGAAGGTTTGAAGGAACTTTTACTGCAAATCAAGCAAAATCAAAGTGTTACAAAAGTTGCCTGGAAGTACAATGGATTCACTAACTTGTCTGTCAGGATTAACTGCAGATCTTGCTCAATTAAATCAATGCACATGGGGGTTACAAACTCAGATACAAGGCTGTGGTGCCAAGTTAGGACAGCAAATGAGAGGATCAGTAAAGCAAGGCTAGACAGAATCTATATCTTATTATTTCAAGTTCTCAAGTAGTAAGCAGTTTTATATTGGTTTTAAAGACCATCACCTTGCTACAAGCAACTTATCTCGATCCCTGACAGTAAAATTTAAGTCTTACGGCAAGTAATTTGAAGTTTTCTCTGAGCACTGGAGGGAGAGAGAGAAAAAAAAGGGATTTTTATTCCTTATGCTAATTGTGGGAAATGCTCCAATATGGGTGTTTTGCCAACACTAAACCTCTCTGCTAGCACCAGAATAAAAGAGGATATTGAGATTTTTAATGAAATGTACTGAATGAAGTTTGTGTGCCCAGATACTAATAATCTACTAATAATCTCTTTGGGAACACATGAGAATTGCCTGGTGCGTTGCAATGGGAGTGAAAAATTTGATAGGTGAACAGACCTAACCTCATTCAATGTTGAAGGCCACAGGCTAAGCAGGAAAGCTGAGGAGGTATGGTTTTATTTGACTTTACTGTTGATTTTTAAGGGGAACATTGACACGAAATGTGTTGTACAGCTGCTGCAGAAAAGGCCGCAGCTGGTCTCTGAGCAGCTGGTTTGGACCCATCTTGCAGGAGGTCACCACAGTCATCAAGCTGCCAACTTCTGGCCAGGCTCCTGGCATCAGTACACTGACCTTCACCAGTGCTGGGGAAGCTTGGGTGCTGTGTCCCTATAATAGCCTATACACATGTGGCCATTTCTCTTCTACAAAGTTAAAACTCGAGGAAACTCCTCGATCACTTCTTTGGCCATAAAGAATACTACTTCACATTTTAGGAAAACAGTGTAGTATCTAGAGGGTATTTGTCAAGACATAATCCTAGTGATGTCAAAAGGATTATCTTGGCCCATGTTTGGTGAGTTGATCACCTGGTTGTCAGCCAGCACACCAATACAAAGTTTCAGATATGCTCTGAACTGGATGTGTGTCATGAAGCCTGCAGAGGATTTTTCATGTGATCAGAGTGACATTCATAGGAATGAAAGTTGTATTTAACAGGGTTGTTGTCTCTGAAGTAAGTCTGCATTGTTATCCGCCTGGAGCAGAGTCAACACTTTAAACTACTAAGTGGTGTGTGACATTACACCACCTGTCTCCAACCAGCTGGCTGCTAAAATGAGTAAGTCACTGCTTTTTTAAACCCTCATCTTAAAGCCACAATGTTTAACTTTTCTGGTTATTTATTAACAAAAATATTTTTTTCATTCACAATTATGATATTATTAATTACTAATTAACCCCATCAACAATTCAAAATGTTTATGTTTTGAGATATCTATAGATATAGATATCTCTACATCTAGATATATACATATATAGCAAAAATATGTAGCAAAAAAAAAAAAAAAAAAACTAATGTCATTGCAGCTTTTGTAACTGCAGTGAATCTTTCTGGGCTTCTGATATATTTTCGCATCATATTTTCTAGCTCTCTGTCCAACTCTCTCTCTCCCTCTCTGTCTGTGTTCATTGGTGCAACGCCATGAGAGACAAAGAAAGCAAAGGATAAATGTAAAAACACGGCCACGTGGATGCAGAAATGACATGCCGTTGTGTTATCAGATAAATAACATGCTATAACATGGGTATGTTAAGCATGTTCAGGTAAACGATCTTTTGCTGAGTTAAAATTACTGCGACTGCTAATTGTGTTTGCCCGTCTGTGTGGTTTCCTATTATGTGTTAGCATCAAACTAGCAGACTGTTCCCTAGTTTTCCACATTAAATGTTAAACATGTTTGTATTAGTGAAAAAACAAGTGAGAGAGTGACGGAGAGAGACAGAGGTCATGGTCGAGGTATAATATGAAAATACTGAGTGAATATCAGAGTTGTTTTTCCCAAATTTATTCAACAACATCTTGTTGATACTTCTTGGCCACCATAGAAGAAAATGTACACACAGGTTAAAGAATACTGTTCAGCTGGTTGCAGTATACAACCCACCACTATATGGGGGTAAATCTTACACAATATGGCCTTAAATGGACAGAGTTTAATACCTCTGCTATGACAACCACTTTGACTTGGACAATTTTAGTGTGGTCTGTAAGATGCTTTCAGACAGTGAGTGATTGATGCTACCTTCTCCACCGTTTTCAGTCCAAAGAGGAAAAAAGATAATGGTAGTGAAAAGAGACCCAGCATGGCTATCACTCTCAAGTACAAGCACAGCTCTTTGCTGTTGTCAGTATTGATGATTTTTCAACTTTTTCAATCCTGAGACTATGGTAACTACAAAATTAGATTTTGGAGGTCTGAAGGAGATCTGAATTCCCAAAAAAGAACACCAAGATGTTGAGATGTGAGAATTATATGGTATTATTAGTTAGCTTATCTTCCTGTACTAATTCTGTCATATTGGTGAACATTTTTTTTCCTGCTCTCTTTTCGTTACAGCCTGTGCTACTCAGGTACACGATGAGATTAGATTAAGAGGATAGCAGCAGCCAGTGTGTGCCGTCTGATCCAATGGTCAATAGTACACTGCTCTAACTAGTTATATTTAGAAAAACATTGTGAAACCTTTTACAGCGGAAGCCAAAAAGTACAAAAAAAAAAAAAGAAAAAATAGTATTAATTAAGTTAAATAGATGAGGGCGTACATTTACAGTGAATGGAGGTATGCAGTAGTTGTATCTCATTCAAGAAACAGAGCCTTGACACAGGTGCAGATCCTATATAGATAACCACTCACTATCTGAAATACCGCCATGTATTTGTTCAATATGTATCTTAAAAAAAGATACAGATACGGTGTTCCCAAAGGATTGGTATCATTTTGCTAAGCAGGGCTGACATGAGGAAATAAGCTACAGGAGAAGCCTTCTACTAACTATACCTAATAACAGAATAGTACAATCATTTTAACTTCACCAATGACTTCAGGAAGTGGACAAATGGACAAATAGTTGTTGAACAAACAAACACTTGGATATTTCCAGATCATTTCAATTTTTCTTTTCCATTAACAGCAAAACAACTATCTCCTACACAGTTTTTATTTATTTACCTTTAAAAGAGCTTCTGTTTTTGAGCATTTAAACCATTTGATATAACTATGATTGATATTGTGTGATATCAATGATATTGACATTCTGTCCAATTCTATAAAAATTCCACTAAAAGAGTCGATCCACGTGTTCTATCTGTATTTACATCGTCGTGAAAATCAGGAGGCCAGTGGTGTTATAACTAGCCTGGTGGTCACCATGTCAAAAAACAAAAGTAGCAAGTTAGCCAAACCAAAGTGGAAGTACAAATAGTTTCTACAATCTTTCATTTTCCTGTTTTTGATCCAAACAGCCACATGTGCTAAATCTGCAGTATAAATCTTCAGTAAATTTAGCCAAAGTTTTGCATATTTGGCAGCATGTGCCTGAAGTGCACTTGAAAACATTTGTCTCTAAGGTTTTATTAAAGACCTTTACTTTTTCATATAAAGCTCTTTTCTGTTGCTCACAGATGATGTGTTATTGCTTATTTATCCACTATACAGTGAGCGAATGTGTGATAAAAAGAGTGTTGGCCTGAATAAAAACAGGGAGCAAAAAAACTGGAAAATGAGACAATGAAAGGATGACAAATTGAGACAAAGAGAGAAGCAGACAGGCTGGCTGACATGCAAATATTCCCCAGCGGAAGTAGCTGTCCCTTGTGATAGTGATCCTGTCATTTGAGCAAGAGCTTGTATGGAAGAGGCTGGCACACAACACAAGAGGACAGTTTATCCTTTTGGGCAGAAAAGCGGGACAGCTATTACAATTCTGAAGCAACTATACCCAACACAGGGAGAGACACTATACATAACCATTTATTAGTTGATAGCTAATATGCTAATTTTGCCCCCAAAATAATAATAAGACAAGGAATTAGTATGTTCATCTGGACTTAGGAATAACACCACCTCCTCACGCCTCCGGTCCTCTGCAATTGTCAATTTGTGTCAAGGTTAATTGCTGGAAAATGACCGATTCTAATAGCAATCTCAGGGAAAACTAAATCAAGAGGAATGCTGTAAAAAATGCAAATTGTGAAATTTCATTGGCACTGGCATTCGCATGGATTTGATACCCAAACAAGATTATATCTCAAGCAGTGATTAATGCACCCTTGGTACTCGTATTTGAACTACACAGTATTGATTAAACCTGTTGAGCAGAATACAGTGTTTGCTTTAGACAGGCAGGTATTGCGAAGTTGTGAAGTTTTCGAGAAGAGTACACTGAGGAGGCTTGCAATGAATGAAAAACCATCAGTCTCATTTGAATTACTGTCAATACACTGATAATTACTTTTGTAATAGCTGGGAGACATATACTCTCTACATATAAAGAAGGATTTGAGAAAAATCTGCATATCTGCATGTAGCACCTGTAACACACTTCCCTGAATTCTTGTAACAGATCAATATCAAGATCAAATAAACCTGATGAAAATACTTGATGAACAATAGTACAAATTGGAAAGGATTTCTTGTTTCCTTATCTCCTGACTGTATTGACCAATAATCTGGCAGAATTTCCACCATGTGACTTTTGTTTACAACCTCTGGACATTGTGACCGGCACCAAACCATTTGGAAAATTGAACCAATGTCTCATTCTGTCTTTGGTTCTATGAATGTATGTGGAGTCCCTAAAATGTTGAATCATTGTTAGGATGATAAATTTAGGGTGCAGCTGAAATGTTTAAGAACCCTTGACCTATAAAATATAGGAATGGAGGACTAAATGCTTTACTCATTGCTATTGGAGTCAGAAGTAAATCTGTCAGGACAGATGATAACAATGTAAATAAACTACAATTAGCTGGATGTGATGTGTATAGAGACATCACTCTGCAGGTGTTTCAGTTATTGTGTCATTGCTATGACCACAGCATTGCCATTTGAAGTGCCAGCTCGAAAAATACTGAGAAAAAGGTGCCTCTGCAGGCTATTGAATGTCTTCTCCCCCAAAATAAGCAGCTATGATGTTTTGATGTTGCATCTTTGTCGACTCAATATGTCACAAAATTTCCCAGCAATTACACAAGAACCAGTGTACATACAAGTTCCAAGTCCAATCTGGGAAAATGTGACTCTTCAAACTGAGAGAAATCATTATTGCTCTGTTGGATTGGCGGTTGTACAGACAGTTATAGAATGGAGCCTTTACACAAATGACCCTTGGCAGAGAAAGGCAGCAGCTGTAGAGGAGCTAGGGAAGATTTCAGTCTGATCAAGTCAACCAGGTCAAAATTTCAGTGATTTGTAAAACTAATGGTACTGTCTGAATTATCTAATGATCTGACACCAAAAGTTTTAACAATTTATCTTGAGAAAAATGCCTGTCAGCCTGTCAGTTTCAAAATGTATCTTTTTTTTCTTTTTTTAATTCAGGACTTATGTACTGCATAGCTGAACAAAAAATAAACACTTGGAAAAAGAAAATAAAACTTGTAAACTTGATTGTCCCAGAAGAGACATGTCCAGATAAAACACCAGTCACCAGTGAATGGTTCTTAAAATGAATTACTGGATTTTCCTAAACAAGTACCAGTTTAAAATTTGCGTGAAAACCAGAGATTCCCAGAGACTGCAATAAATTGAAAGAGAACAGGGAAAATAAGAAATTGATCACACTGGCAATGCCTGATTGTGATGTTCTAGGTTGTAATATTGCTGGTTTTCTGGGCATATTGATGGATAGTTTGGCAAAAATCAAATCCTTCTGCGCAGAAAATGGCCGACATAAAGGCAAAAGAAGGATGGGTGATGAGCAGAAACAATTGCCCTTTAAGTCTGAATATCAAGCTATGCTTCCCTGGGCCAGGAGAGGATCACTTTCCAAACACTGCTGGCAAATGGCCTCTTACCTCAGTCTAAGAGCAATATTTTGTGTCACAGTGAAATAAAGTTCAGAATGGATTATTTACCCCTGCTGCCAAAACTACTTAGAGCTAAAGAACAAGTCAGAGAGAAGAGTGGGGACTGGTGAGAAGGAAAGAGCAGGAGAAAACAGAGAGAAATTGGCGTGCAAGCATTTGTCCATGGTCGGGCAAAGATCAGTGAATCGATAGGCTGATGGAGGGCTGACAGAATGACAGCTCCACGCCGATTGCTGAAAGACGTCTAGAAAAAGCTAGAGGATTGGAGAGAGACGTAGAGGTTAAGCAATAGAGCATTAGCAAAAGGCAGATGAGAAAGGGTGAGAGAGAGAGAGGCTGACAGCTCCCAGTAATGAATGATAATTGTTCATCAAGTGGACATGCTCAGTATGTGGAGGCGAACATTGACCCCAGTCACTTCTACCACATCAGCACCACGCTTGTCAGCACACGCACACCACACTAGTTGTACACTTTTACAGGCATAATGTTCAAATGCAAAAACTGACTCACACTAACAAATGTGTGTTTAAATAGCTACAATAAACTGAGCCTTCACAAATACACCAATACAGGCTAAAATATCTAATATCTAGTTCATAGAAGGCGTGGGTTTTCAATTTTTTTCCTACTTCATAGGGTGACATCCGCTTCATTCACTCTATGGTTCCTTTCCTATCAGAGGTCCAATTCACGTGGAGATACTCCAATGACATGCAATGAGTTTATTCATGGTTGTTGCTGAATGTTGGAGTCTCAGGTCTCAGACAAGGGATTGGCTGGTGCTTTGATTCTGTGCCAATGTTTGAACCTCTTAAAAAAGCTCCATTGCAAAAGGTGGGACTCACACACCCCTATGCTACATCTGTTTTGCATCATAGCTCAATATACTATTTTATTTCCATATTTCTTGTGCTTACAAAGTGACTTCAGGTACACCCATTATACACCTCAACCATCACTCATGTATAAGCATCTATAACACCCAAAAATAAAATCAACACTTTTACATTTGCTCCAGACCAATGTAATCACATTAAATGTATCCATAGCAACCACTGTCAGGAAGTCAGCCGTCTGGAACTGTTGGGGCCAAATAATAATTCAGTATTCTGAAAGAACAAGTGAGCTGATTCGTTAGTGGATTTAGTTCTCAACCATCACAAGACTGCCAGTCTGTAGGACTCAGGACCATTTAAGGAAACCAAGTTATTATGCAGCATACATTCAGTAACTCTGTGCTGACTTATGGACAAGGGAAAATACATGGGATGATAAGTTCTTCTTATAACTAGCCTATGTAAGAGAACTGAGTATTTACATTTCATTTTATATGAGATTTCTTTTCTTCAAATCAATTATATTCAACCACGTTTCCAGGCTTTGGACCATTGTTGGAAGGTCTGGTGCTGCTCAAGGCCATTTTGTTCTGCAGACTGCCTGATGTTTTCCTACAGAATCTTTTTCTCTTCTCTCTGATTACCTTAGCAAATGTGTGTGGCCCAGTGACCCAAAACACCCACAATACATCACATGCTCAGCACCGTGCTTCACCATGGGTATGGTGTTCTTCTCATTACTTCTGCAAAACAAAAGCCAAATATCTGTGTTTAAACAACCACATTTTTATCTTTGTCAGAAACTGGACTAGAGATCAGCTGCATCATTTCTTCTCAGTTCGTAGACTATTAGATGCTCTGAACATGGAACTTGACTGAAATTTAGAATCATATGGGATGGTAGTGGAGTAACAGACAGAAGTGTTTCCACAAAAAAGTGAATTGTATGAATTTCAAAGTACATGAACAATTTTGGGCTCTGGTGTAGATGTTTGTATGAGCTGGCAGTGTAACAAAAAGTTAGCTCATTTCACCCATTACTCATCTAATAAGTATTGTTTAAAGGAAAGGAAAAATAATATTCTTTGATGATCATTAGCAAATCACCAATCATTAACAACCTGTTGCCACACAGGAGCTGTTTTCATTTTGTTCCACTGTAAGATTATCTTCCTTTTTTTTTTTTTTGGAATATTTTCATACGCAGTTAATGATTATTTGATGTAAAATCCACATAAGGACCATTTTAGCAACTGTTTTGTGTCTTTGTAGATCATGTGACATCTCCATTAGACGATATTTTTATGTTGTCAGGAATCTGTACACATTCCTATTTTTCCCTAAGCACTTCAATGATTTTTCTGGGTCAAACTAAAAGCTAAATGCAGACTCAGACTCTGCTGTAAGCCTCTCTTCCATGATATTTGAAAAATTCAACTGAGGAGTAGGGTAGAACAGCCTGTTGGTTGAATACCTCATGTGTGCATGCGTGTGACGTGAGGGGTCAGGGGGATATGATAGAGACTGACTGACCACCACACTTCTAGCATGGAAAGACATATAGAGCTGTTAGTCAGAGGTAACCAGCCATGAGAAGCAACTGTCATATGCTCTGTCTCTGTGCTGGAAAGAGAAGCACTCTGGTAGAGCTTTGCAGGTCACTCAAAGTAATTTTATGGCCCTTTGAGAGATAAACTGTGTGGGTACCTGTGAGTGTCAGTATATAGCCATAACCCAGCTGTGAAGCAAGTTAAAATTACTTTTTGTGATTCTTAAACATCTTTTTGAGCATTGGCCACAGTTTGAACTTCATTTTGGTTAACATCAATGTCAAAGTTTGTTCCACTTTGTTTCTGGTCCATTCCAACTTTCTGCATTCTAATTTGATTGATTTTCCTCTTCACTGAGTTTGAAAATGTGGCTCTAAATCTTTTATACAAAGGCTTTGTGAATTGTCTCTGCATTTGAAAGGTCTATATGAATAAACTCACACTGTCTTGTAAGACACCTGTGTTTGAAAGTAGTTTGGATAAAACAAGAATTTCTTTATGAAGTCTGACTGTCTGGGGTAGAAATTAGTCAGCCTCATTAAAGAACAAATGAGTACCATGTGCCGTGGCTGTGACTCATAGTTTAATAAGGTAATTAATACAGTTTGTCACCTTTAGTACCTGATTGGCAATATTTATCAATGTTCATACACCTTTTCCTCTAACAACTAATTTAGCATATTTCTAATACTAATTTCTAATGCTTCCAATTTTTACAATATGTTTAATTAAATAAAATTATGTAAAATAAAACTTATAAAACTTTAAATACTTTAAAAACTGGTGTTCTACTTGTAGCTCAAGTTAACTTACTCCACAACATTACTGTTCCTCATACATTTCCCAAAGCATCCAAATAATGAGGACTTATTCTTAAGACAAAGAATAAGTAGACTGGGGTGATGGTTTGACCACAATGATGGTTTATAGTTATAGATGCCACTGTTTCAGTCTTGCTATAAGGTATTAAATCCCTTATAAAGTAGCTAGATGACAAAAAAAAATGGTGTTCCTTAGAACATCATATATCATCCACAGTAGGACATCCCTGACCCAAATAAAACAGGCAAAACTTCACTGTGTTCTTGGTTCATTCAATATTCTTTTGTTTTATTGTCCTTTTGTTGAGGTTCCACCTTTCTTCACCACAGTCAATACTGATGATTGAAATACACAAACACAAAACAATATTTTTTTCAAATGCAATAAAGGAAACAGCAGCAAGAATAACAAGACTGAGTCACCACATACTGAAATGCAAGGATACAAAAATAATCCAGTGAACATTCTGTACACAGCCGAAGCAGGACAGTAAAGCCATCAGCCTTTGGAGGACAGTCTGTCCCAGATAGATTGCATTATGACCAGCCCACTTTAGCTGACAACCTATCATACAGGAAATATATATAATTTTAGCTTTACTATGGAAAATATGGTTGCTTGGCAACAACATGGTGGCGTGACAAGTGCTGGCTTTGGCCCCTCCTCAAACAAATCTTTTTGGTTTTTAGTGCAGTTCTCAACTGGAATCAGCATATATGCAATGATCCATTTTGGCCAAGCAACAGCAACATAATGGCAGTGGATGGATGGCAGTGTGACGATTGTTTGCTGCAGCCTCTCAACATATGGACACAACAGTACATCCAACATTTGTATTGCTTATCTGCAGTTGACAGCTTTTATCTGACATTAAAAACTGTTTCTGCAACATCTGACCTAGAGCTGGATTAAATAAGCAAGTTTGGTTGTCTATGCCAGGGAGGTCAAACTATGCCAACCTCTTTACAAGGTGTATTTTTCATTTCAATATTTTTTATTCTCTGTATCAAATTAAGGCCCACAAAAGATCCAGGTACTAGTAATGTCTTTCACTATATAGACAACACAAACTAGGGAAAGAAAATGGAGGAGGGTCAACGAAAATTGGAAGAAATTGGACAGTTAGAGCAATAAAACGGGGGATGGGTGCAACTGAAAAGTAAATAACTCAAGCAAAAGATGGACAGAGGAATCTAAATTACAAGGGAAGGAGAGAAACAGTTGCAGAATGAAATAAATTTAGACTGAGAGAGAAAGTGAGAAAGGATACCGATGACTGTGAACATCAACACTCAAAGCTTCTCTGTCAGAAGCAAGGGCGTGCACAGGGAATTGACTCACCATCATCATATCCTGAAGACAGGGAGCAAAGAGGAGGCTTGCACTAGCTGTCTTGAAAATAATGAAATAAGGAAGTAAAGGAGTGCAAGCTGACCCGGCTTGATCTCTACTGTCTGCTCCTGAGTATTGCACATGGAGCAGAGGACCAAAAAAGAGACTTCTGTGACTGGGTATGGCTCATTTGGAACCTCAGGATAAAAGATCGGGAAATCTTTGAGGTGTCTCTGAGGAGTTCTAAAGATGTAGAAATGTGAAAGCTTGTATTCTCAGAGGATGTTTGCTCAGCATTTGATGATGCATCAATGGGGGATGGAAAGTTTTAATCCAAGCTTTAACAACAATCTAATAGATGGGTACAAATACATTTACCTTAATGATAGCAAATTACCTGTCTCCAAGTGGTAAAATTAAGTGTTCACATTTTCTAAGCTTATTCAGAAAATAACATACTGGTAAGTGACCAGAGAGACACCCCATGGCCATCCAAGAACTTCAAATGGCCAGTTTATGTTTTTAGTCATGCTAGCAATATAGCTCAGTAGCAACCTGCTGCACCACTGTGGTTCAGATTATAAAATACAATTCTATCAGCCCCATCAGCAGGTCAAAAACTGTTACATAGCCACTTGAAATTTCTCCATGTGTGCACTCATGCTCCCCAGCAGATAAATCTTAATTACATTGGTGTGTCAGTTGCTGATAGTCTACCACCAGCAGGCTGGCATTTGTACTTCAAGCAATATTTAGGTTTTACCAGATATGGTTTTACCAAAATAACTTTTGTTAAATTCTAAATAACCTGGTGCCTTGGCTACAAAGCAGGTTTAGCAGACCAAGAACCACTTCTTGTATGGCAGCCATAGAAAGCTGGTAATCAACTGGTGCAGTGACTGAAACTTTTTCATACATTCACACAAAAGAGGCTGTTGTCAATTACAAGTGACAGGGACCAGGATAGAGTACTGTTAGAACTTATAGCCAATACAGTGACACATATATTAGAAAAATTTAATATAAAGAGGCAAATGGTTTGTACTGCCTAAAGCAGAGAGGAGATATTCAATCTGACTGAAATGTTCATTTCTAAGTACAGGGAAATATTATTATATTTTTTCTACAGCAACATAAAGTAATTTAATTCTGAGCTGCAGTGGTACTATAAAATTATCATTGTTTAGTTTGATAACCTCCCCCTCCATTTGTTACAAGCTCTAAGTTAAGTAAAGGCAGAATGAAACAACAAGACAATTATCACAATGATTTTTCCAGTAAGAAGTGAACCAGACTCATCCCAGGAAGTCCGTCACAGGAACTGCCCACCTACCTGCACACCTGCTTTCTCAGAGTCTCTTGTCCCTTTTATACCGGCACTGTTTTCACACTCATTTGCCAGATGCTATGTTTTCCCTTAGTCATGGTTCCCTTGGTGCTGCATTCTCTTGTCTCTGCAACCTGTATCTTATTACTTGTTTTCTGCACCTACATTCATCTGCAGGTCTCCTTCACTGGACCAACATGTCAGTGTTTGAGCCTGTGCTCCCAGCTATGGTGGGGGGAGCCTATCCCAGCTGTTTATGGGTGAAGGCAGCGTACACCCTGTACAGTAGCCAGCTTGTCGCAGGGCCACATATAGACAAACGACTGTTCACACTCACATCCACACGGCCTATTTAGCATGCTCAATTCACCTATCAATTCGCCATTGTATGCATGTTTTCAGCTCTGGGAGGAAACTGGAGCTCTTGGAGTAAACCCACACAGGGAGAACATGCAAACTCAACACAGAAAAACACTACGGCTGATGTGGGAGTCGAATCCTGGACCTTCTTGCTGTGAGAACAGCAAGAACTGAGCCGCCGTGCTGCCCCACTACCAGTTGAGACAGTGTAATATAATGCAATCCAAAGCCTTAGGTCAGCAAAACATCCAGATAAGAATTTATTCAAATAAGTACAAATTTTAAAAGTTTTGTTTGTGCTATAATATGAAATTGTATTTTACTGGAATGGAATCCAAATCGGAAACCTGTGCTGAAAACTATGATTGGGAGAGAGATACAACCTAAAATAAACTGCAAATGTCATGAAATAAACTGATATTGATATAAAAATGTAATGGATTTTTTTTTATTCTGTACCTACAGCTCTGACAGACAGGATTTATTACAGGTCTGTCATTTTGGACTGTGATGTAATCCAAAGTTACAGACCTGTAATAAAGCTGCATGTGTACTGAGTGTGTGCATTATTGTGATTGACAACATTAATCTTTGTTCTGAGGGCAATGTGGCAGTCATGTAAAGGTCTTTTATCCTCAGGTTTTCCAGAAGGAGGGAGATGGTACAAATGAAACTGTCATTCTTTCGATTTGTACTTATATTTAGGACTAAAGTGGCAACACAAATTGTATTCGGTTTTACATATGATAAACAACAATTACCCTTACAAGCACTGTGACACATATAATCTGCATTATATCACATTTTGTCTGTGAAGATTCTCATTCATCAAGGTCAAGGTCATAGTGTCTCATTTAAAGGACTACAGAGGCATCTTCAAGAATCTACAACAAAGCCAGTTGTATTAGATTCAACATCTTTAGGTATATGACTCCCAGAGTAAAATGGCCACACATTAACCTTGCATTAAGGGGAGTAAGATGGTCATGGTCATGAGGTTTAGTAGGGAAAAGATTCATCAGCAAAAATAACAAATAAAAAATAAATTCTCCTAAGATTTTCTAAAAAGACATCTCAATGAAGGTTACCAGCAGGGAATTGGCTGACATATGGCTGGCTGGTCCACCACAGACACGTCTTGTTGGCAGTCAGCGGTGTAGCCAAAGTCCTGCTGCTGCTCAGGGGGGAAAAAATAACTTCTCATGCAAAATATTTCCTTATCTTGTGGAGTGGTCTGTCACTGTAGAGTCTGAGGAAAAGTTGTAAGGGAAACAAGACACTGATCGACCATGACTCTGTGACCACTGACAGGTGAAGTGACTAACATTTATTATCGCAATGGCACTTGTCATTAGATGGGATATATTAGGCGCCACGTGAACACTTCGTCCTCAAAGTTGATCTAGGTTAATCAACTGGGTCAGAGTTTCTCCAAAACCACCAAAACCACCACCTCTTGTGGGATGTCCCTGATTTGCACTGGTCAGTAAGGACCAAAGGAAGGAAAACTGGTAAAGTGATGACAGCGTTATGAGAGGCCAAAGATCACTCCTGTATTTGTTTAATCCATCAGAAGAGATACTACAGCTCAAACTGCTGCAAGAAGGTTTATGCTGGTTCTGACAGTGCATCACAGTTTATTGTGAAGGAGACTGTGTAGCTGCAGAATGCCCAAAGTTGCTGCCAAAAGCAGTTACAACAGGCATGTTAGCATCAGAAATGGACCACAGAGCTTTAGAAGAAAGTGGCTTGGTCTGGTTCATTTTCTTGTAAATAATGTGGATGGAAATCATGTGCACCATTCATCTGGGGAACACATATCACCAAGATGCATTATTGGAAAGACGATGATCTAGTGGAGGCCATGTGATGCTTTGGGAAATGTTTTGATGAGAGACCTACCAGCCTTATAGATGTTATTATGATGTGAAACCTACATGTGCAGACTAATGACAGTTCATGGAAACTGTATTCCCTAATGGAGAGGTCTCTCTCAGCAGGTAAATGCTCCAGTCAGATAGAAGAGAAGAGAATAGAAGAGAACAGAATAGTCTTTTATTGTCATTGTACAGTGAGGGTACAACGAAATTGAGGGTGCTGCCACAGAGCCACCATGCACCACAATGAGAAAAGACAAAGACTGACAATCACAGTGACAGGCAGGAAAAACAGACAAGGGGTGTCATAGAAACCAACACACAAGGGACAACATAAGGTGAGAAACAATACAACCTATTAAAAAAAGGGGTATTCACTTAAGAAATGGAGACATAAAATTTGAAAAAAGAAGAAATATTGTAAGATTATAATATTTATGTCAGAAACACTTTAGTCAAAATACTTTTATTGTATGCTAGGTACACTTTATTGGAACAATTACATTTGGTGGCATGGCTGTGTTCTGGGGCTCCTGCACCTCCCATGCACCTGCGTGCCTGAGCGAGTGGGGTGCTCCTTTTCCCTGCCTCTCACGAGGCGAGCCATCGTGGAGCGGCCTTAGCGGAGGGAGCGGCACGAGTGCAGGGTATGGACAGTACACAGGAGGGTAACAATACATGATGATGGCAGATGCTACAAACATAAATGCACTACCAATTATCTGTATGTTTTTTTTTTTTTACAATGGAATAGCAGGCAGACCACTGATTCCTCCAGGTCCATGTATACCTATGCAAGACAATCTCTGGCAGGTTACAGTCATGTTGCCGCTACTGTAGGATTTAGATGCGACAGCTAAGTCAAGTTATGTATATACCATGTCAACATTTATGTTATAAATGACAGAAACCCAATGATTCCACAGTGAGTAAGCACTTGGCGACGGTGGGGAGGAAAAACTCCCTAACAGGAAGAAACCTCCAGCAGAACCAGACTCAGGGTGGACGGCCATCGGCCTTGACCGGTTGGGGTGAAATGGAAACAGACTTATTGATGCTCGATGAATCTTAAATTACACATGAATACTAACACATAAGAACTCTAATACATATTAATCAACAAAAATTAGGCTGTAATAGGAGGAGCTGGGGTGGAGGTGGGTTGCAAAGGCTGGCAAGGAGCAGGAATTACAGGCAGGCTTGACTATTTAAATAAGGGGCTTGGTTATTCACCAATCAAAAGCGAAGTGAGTAATCAGCTGAGCTGTCAGCTGATGTCAGCTGGCCTGCACTCAGCTGAGCTGTCAGCTGAGCTATCGTTAGCGTTGACTCTGTGTCCTGCCAGAACTAACGCTAAGCTCCATATATACAACTGAAAGAATACCACGAAATGTAAATTGTAAAAAACTGTAAAAACTCTGGAGGAAGTGCAAGAAAAGTAGTGCAATAGAATATATATACATTTATAAATGCTGGGAACTCAGATAATAAGATTTAAATATAAAAAAATGTGCATTTGTGTAAAGGTGAGTATATGAATAGATTTAAAGTGAAAAGTGGCTGTAAGCATTTTTTTGTAGGAGGTAGATGAGGTGATAGATGTCTGGACTGTTGGGGGGTGAGGGTTGTTATCTGTCTATGAGTGAGTGAGTATGTGTGTGTCTGTGGGTGTTAACAGTCCGGACGGCCAAGGGGAAGAAGCTGTTTGTCAATCTGGTGGTGTGGTACTTGATTGACCTGTAGCGTCTTCCAGAGGGCAACAGGTCAAACAGGGGTGGGTGGGGTGTGAGGGGTCTCCTATGATGGCCTTGGCTTTCCTGAGGCAGCAGGATGTGGAGATTTGTTCCAGGGTTGGCAGAGGGCACCTGATGATTTTTTCGGCAGTGTTTATGACCCTCTGCACCGCTTTCCAATGTACTGTGTGATCAGTGAGTGAAATTTAGGACATGCTGTAATTTAATATGTATAAATAATGATGTCATTTTTTTTTTTCATGTGAGAATTCATCATTTGAGTCCATACCCATAATTTTACTACTATACAATGACAATAAAGGTTTCTGACTCCAATGTTGTTTTTTCTCATTGACAAAATTGTTCTCATTGTTAAATATGAACTGTGGATTTCATTTTTCTTTGTATATTGAACTTCTTTTTTATGACCAAACTGGTGACTAAGAGACAAACACAAAGGTGAAAAAAGGAGAAAGGCAGAAAGAAAGTGACAGAGCTTAGGTTGAAGAGAAATCATTGATGTGTGAAAGCATATTCCACAATCAGGGCTGCGCTTTGTGATTCAAAGAGTGACGAGACAGCAGAGGGGGGAAGAAAGGAGGGTGAGCGTGCGAGTGAGTGATTTTCTGAAAGCAAGTAAAACCTCTGAGAGCTCTCCAAGGTCAGATATGTTACCCCTGAGCTGGTGTGGAAGTCACCTCTTGATATTTCATAGGGTTCTTTGTACTGTCATTTGCCTCCTGACAAGTGCTGTGTACAGTGTGTGTGTGTGTGTGTGTGTGTGTGTGCACAATAGATCATAGCAGCACAGATAGCAATGACAACAAACAGTAAATTTGCATTGTCATTTACAACAACCTGTGTGGCTGCCTGCGGCGATGTCGCCACCATCTAGACTTTAAGGACAACACTAAAGTTAAAAATAAAAGTGCAAATTTCTGATTAAATTCCCGATTTCCTGACTATTTCATTAAAATGCTTAGTATATTTGCAAATGTGACGCCATGGACACAATTCATTCACAATATTTCCATACAAGAACATTTTCAAATGCTTATTTATCCACAGGTCAAGCCCCACATATGTTTCTACTGGCTTTTTTTCTTTACCAGCATCTATAGTATGAAGCTGTGGGTTTTCTCTCAACAGGTTTTCCTTCATCAGTAGTTTTTGCAAATATGTCTTATAAGAAGAGATACTGGAAGATATTTGACATTGGTGGAAGATGGTTGAACTAGAAGTATGTCTCTTGTTGCAGTAGAGGACAGGAATCCAACTTTGGCACCAAGAATTTCCATCTGTACAACATATATAGCATTTATCTTGTTAATGGTTGTAAGGTATTGCCAACATATACAGACAAACAACCACACACACTCAAATTAACACTTCACTGTTTGGTATAAAATGCAAAATGGGGACATCACACCGAATTTCAAAAATACAGCAAAGTTTAGCCGGTGATAGGCTTAATCAGTACTGTGAGAACTGTTTTATCAAAACCCTACGTCTAAACTATGAATTAATAGACATGTATTTAATGTTAATACAAGTATAACTATGTGTCAAGGGAGCAGTCTTCGAACTACCTTATTTCATTTCATGTTGGGCAAAATTAATTTCATTAACTACTTGGTAATTTGTAACCAGGTAACTGAACTTGCAATTCAGGGTTGGAGCCTGAAATATTTTGAGGTTTACTGTGATGTGTTATTATTGTAAAAGCTGTCAAATCACTGCATCTATCACAGCAGTGGTATTAAAACTATGTCATTAAAGGATTTAATTAAAATAAACAGCCTGAACAATAACAACTAATAAAATGTGCATCTGGGACATTTGAACAGACACTGCAGTGTTTTCAGCCACTGTCTTTGCCTTATTATGTATTGCATCTCTAACACTACCTGTTGAAAAGGGCAAAACATCATCTGAGAAACCCCCTGGTGTCTTAAAAATCAGGCAGTTTGGTTGAATGAGTCATTTACTGTTGCCTAGTAACAGTTAAACCCATGGCAATTTGATGCATCCTTGTCTCTGCATCTGGAGATGAACCAGTTGGTTCAGTTAGTGAGTATCTCAAGAGGAATTTGTCAAATCCTGCCCAGTCGTCACTGGTGATACAAAGGCTTTGGCCGTAGTATCATCAGTAACAATTGGAGCTGTTCTGTGATGGAGAGAGCCGCTCAGAGGGTGAACATGAAACACAAAAGCAAGTACTAAAATGTTCAGTGGTGGGGGGAGTGAATAAAATAAGACTAAACGATGAATAAGAAGAAAATATTGTTTTGATATGCTGACAAGTCTGAGATTTGATGTGAGAAAATGACCTTTCTGTGCCCTTTTTGCCCTCTGTCCCCTCTCAGTGTGCCAGACACACTCCACTGCCTTTTTTACAACTTCAGAGTCTCCTATCATGCTGCTTCTTGTCACACTGCTGCTTATCAGCCCATTCAGTATGATGCCAACTCACCAGCTACCTGACCCCTGCTACATCTGCCTGAGTCAGATTTTATTTTCAGTTCTAGATTACCATTTCTGACGCTTTGAGCTCTGGGGTTACAGAGTGGTGCCCTTTAGGTACCACACTATCAAATAAAACTGACAGGTCTAAAATTCATATGAGAGCATATTGCAGTAAATCAGAATGGGCCCCCCAATCGTCCATGGATCTGATGCATGATCAGACCTCATAGAGAGATTACCACATGGGAAAAGTGAGAATGTTCTCCGTGTTGGTTCTGTCATAGTACAAAAAAAGTACAAAAGGTCATCTCTTGTTGTTATAGGGATGGGTTATGGCAGCATTTTACAGCATTTACTAGTGTTCCAAGGCTGTTATGCCTCAAGAGCCAAGTCAATATCAAAACAAAACAATGTACATATCATAAATACACTACCAGTCATATCTTTAGTGATGAGTTCAGTGATGACCGAGAGTTCTAACTTCATCTCTTGCATTACTTCATTAACTCAGTCACAATGAATACACTGAGGACGATCGCATGTCCATGCCTTATCATCCACAATTCTCTTGCTCGGTCTCAGTCTTCACATCAGAGTGAATGTGAAGTAGGAATTTTCAGTAATCCTGTCTCCACAACCTCAATCAGCCAATCGTGTTACAGCTGTGGCACTTAAAAAACTGCTCTCTGCTCTTCTGCTGCCTATTAACCTACAGTTTTCATATTAAGTGATTAAGTTGACCTAATCAGAATTACCCCTTGTAACATCAGATCTTGAGGATTCTTTTCACTATTTCAGCTAATACCATAATATTTTACCATATTTGCAATGTATCTTCCGTGTAACTTTACAGTATATATTTTTGTCTAATTTTGTTGTGGACCCAGTGTAAATCTCTTTGCCATGCTTTAAAAGTCTCCGTCCCAGAGAGAAAGCTGACTGGCTTCTTTACCCGTCTGCCAGATACTCTGATTTGGCAGCTGCCTTAAAAGAATGAAATTAAAGATTTCCTTGTGTAAGTATCGACATTCATTTTTTTTTCACATCCTTGCAAACAGTTTCATCTGTCAAAGACAACTTCCCAGAAAGCTATTAAATGACTCATTCCTTCTGTTGCTGCACCATAAAAAAATAAATGAAATGCTTTCATGTATTTCTGAAATATCTTTGGTTCTATGTAGATTATTTACACTGGCTCTGAAAAGAGACGCTGGCAGAGCATGCTCTCAGTATTCTACAGAAGCAAAAAATAAATAAATACATAAAATATTGGCATAAAAAAAATTCCATGGACATCCTCAAAACAGTCAAAAAGTGATGCTCGTCTTAGAAGAATACCAAACTTCATCTTTTGCATCTTTTGAAGCCCTCTTCAAAACCCATTGCCTGTCAGAAAGCGTTCAAAGCTTGTTTACCCAAAAACCTACAGAACATATTCCTATATCAGTGTTTCCCAGAATAAAGACTGGTGACAGTAAGAAGAAAATACCTCTGTCAAGAAAATAAAAGGTCAAAGAAAGAAAAAAGGGTAGAAATACAGATGTAACACTAACAGTACAGTAAGTCTGTCAGTGTTTTCTACATTGTATGATTTTTGTTTAGGTGAGAGTTTCACACACACAATCACTATCTCTTGATGATGTTATAAGAACAAGAAGAAGACAAAGTGGGTTACCTTGTTGCAGTAACAGGTAAAGTTGTATTGGTATTGGTGGATGTGGTATATGTATAATATTCACTCTGATTCTTAGGCAAGCATCCTCACTTCAAGATGTGCCATCATACATAGATGATTGTCATTAGTACACAGCTATATATGTTCTAAAACATAATGAGATCAGTCTTCCTGCTACTTGACATTATCTTACTCGGATTAGATTTTCTTCTGTCTGTCTTAGATCCTTTCTAGTCCATGCAGAAAACACACATTATATGATATTCTCTTCCTCCTCCACCAACACCAATGAATCTGATTACTTTACTTCATTAAAAGTGTAAAAGGTATTGACATCCTTCTTGATGATGATGGCACAGAGCACAGGGGAGTACAGGCCAACTGGGGGCACACAAACAGGTTCCTTCAGCACAAGGAGATTAAGGAAAGTAAGGTTTGTGTGAATTTCCAAAGTAAAAGTACAATATGCTTTGAGACATCTCATGTTATGATTCTGTACTGACATGGCACCCCCCGTGGCAGATGTGTTTGCTCGCTCTGCTCTAAAGTGCTGGCTTTTTGTTGCTTTACAGTACATAGATGCTGTGCACTGCTAATATTAAACAGACAGACACTTTTGGATATCAACAACTCTTACAGAGGAGTTGAATTTACTATATTCATACCACCAGAGCTACAGCTCATTGTCCACCACAGCAGCCACCACCACCACTCCCAGGGAGACCCCAAAGCACCGAGCTTGAGGGAGCTAGCTGACCCCAGGAGAGTGCTCCGGAGACATTGCCCATGCTAGCAGACCACTGCTACCTAGCCTCCTGCTAGCCAACGTGTGTTCCCTTGAAAACAAACCAGACAAACCATGAGCCAGGATGACAACACAGTGGGAAATTAGAGAGTGTTGTGCTCTAATTTTCACCAAGACCTGGCTTTCGCCAGTGACTTTAATCAGGGCAACTTACGGAATGTACTTCCCAAATATTATCAACGTGTGGACATACCCACCAAAGACCAGAACACACTGGACCATGTTTACAGCAACATATGTGGTGCATACAAGGCTGCACCCCACCCCCACTTCAACCACTCAGACCACATAACTCTAACATAAACCCTGTTAGCAAATAGGTCAAGTCTGAGAGCAGGATGCTCCCAGGATCTGAGAGCATCCTGCAGGACAGTTTTGCTCAAAGAGACTGGGTTGGGTTCAAAGCTGCAGCCACTCTGGAGGCTGACTCCTCTCTCAGCATAGTGGACTATACTGAGTGAGTATATGTGACTGGGTGCATTAGCACCTGTGCTGATAACATCATACTTAAAGCAGCTTTAAGCTGGGTGTCCACATCAGTGTGGCCCTCATCTGGACACTGAAGACTTCACAGCTGGTTAAGAAGTCCCAACAACAGCTGTATTTCCTGAGGAGGCTGAAGAAGTTTAGCATATCACCCAGGATCCTCAGCAACTTCTACAGTTGTTGTTAAGAGCACCATAACCAGCTGCATCACAGCGTGGTATGCCAGCACTACTGCTGCAGACCACGGTCGCCTGCAGAGAGTGGTTAAGACTGCTGAGAGGATCACCATCATCCCATCCTCATCGGCTATGACACCTTTCAAGTCAACCGTATTTCAGGGGCAGTAGTGGCGAAGGAAGTGGACTTGGGTCTGGAAGGTCACAGGTTTGAATCCACCAATTGCTGAAGTCCCACTTAGGTCAACCCTAAATATTAGATACTTTCACCATTGTAGTACTCTTAGTGTATTTTTTACTTATTCTATTTTGTATTTTTTTTTTTGTACATTTTTATTTTGTATTTATTTATGTTTGTATTTTATTTACTTTTGTATTATTTATATTTTTTTTTCAATTTTGTATTATTGATATACAACTCAGCAACAGTGTGGACATCAAAGAAAGAATTTCATTGCACAAGAAAAATTGTTTTCTTATTGTTGTATGTGGCAATAAACACTTGAATCTTGAATCATTTTAATGGACTGCAGGCTTTATGTGTGTGTGTGAGTGCAGGTAGCCCAGTATGGTCTATGTTGGATCCATCAGCCTGAGGGTAGAAGTGAAATACTCCAGTAACATCACTTGTTGTGCTGCATCTTTTTAACATCTGGTACTTAAAATGGACAGTGAACAAAATCACAGTAGGGTTGACTTTTAATGTATTCTCTTGGAGATTAGTTAAATTTGAAATTTGAAAGTTATTTTCTCTGAGTAGGAGACAAAGTTTCATCTCTAAAAATGACTGAACTTTGACACAACCAAGAGGAAAAAGATTTTTTACCCAGAAATCATACTATTTCTATTGCTGTTAGCTGGAGGCTTTAGAATACCTGACAAAGAAATCTGAAACTAACCCCACTGTGCAGATAACCTGCAGAATTATATTTAAAGCATATTGTCAATCCGGTTTGATTTTTTTTTTTTTTTTGATTGATTGATTCTTGAGCATATGTGCAACTTACAGCAGATTGGAATTTCAACACACAGGGCGCCATTTTATCTACAAGGTCTGTCCCATATTAATTGCCAGAAAGAAGGCTCCAGGGTTTGTTTACTGATGTTGTTACCATGAGATTCTTGGCTCTCTACTTTCTGTGTTTGGAAGAGACTTGTTTGTGCTTGCAGATATTGATTAAACTGTCCAGGATCAGGAGAACTATATGGATCTACTGTTTGGGGAGAAAACATAATATAATCCCGCAGATCTAAGTCAGGTGAGAAAAGAGGAGAAGGAGAGATGGATCAAATTCACAAACAAGCTCTGTGAATTGCAACCCTCACCATCTGCTTCATTGTAACACAGTTGTATCAAATGTATGAGCAATACACAAAGTCGACATTTCAAACAAAACAGGTAAAGAATCTTTTTCTTGTGGCACAATTACTTGTAAAATAAAAAGAAAATTTGCATTGGCCAATATGGAAAGATGCAAAATAGTCTTTGTCTGTGTCTGTGGACACCTGGAGTTTTGTGAATTACAACGGGAGAAAAATGAAGATGACTTGGAGAAAAGTCAAAGAAGCAAGAGGACCACAAGGTAATTCCTGGAATTATGCATGTTACTTAATTCTATTGGTATTGGTTGGGTTTATGGTAGCACATCTGCCTTAAAAGAGAGTGCACCCATTGGCTGATATTTGTGGATTGTGAAATATACAAAAACCCACCAAAAAACATACTATGAGTACACAAAGTTGCAAATGCCTCTCTTTTTTTCAAACACACCATTCATAAGTCATTCCTTTGTAAAAAAATCTATAATAGCATTTTTGGTCTGCCATAATTACCGGCTACACGACAATGACACATTATGAGTAAAGAAAGGCCCACAGTCATGTTCAGAGAACTCACAAGTACATGGTGTTCAAACCACAATACCAATGTTGGTGACTCACCAGTCAAATAGAAAAAAATGATTCTTTCTTCTTTCATGGGTTTAGGATGCACAATGGGTGCCGTCTACTCAATTATACACTGCTTCCTGGTGTACTTCTTGACCTCCATCAATTATTTGCCTCTACTTATCAATTTAAATAAAATATGGTAGAACCACTGTGGTGAAGATGGTGCTGTTGATTCACTATCAGTGTACCCCCTGACACTTGCCCCTGATCATGAGCATCATAAAGTGCCAAAAAAATGAGACTGTGACTATAAGAAGCAGTCAAGACGAGTTTCCTCTGCAGGGTGGCTGGGCTCAGCTTGAGAGATAGGGTGTGGAGTTCAGACACAGAGGGGGAGCTTGAAATAAAGCTGCTGGTCCTTCATGTTAAGAAGTTGAGGTGGTCTGGCCATCTGATCAGAATGCCTCCAGGGTACCTCCTGATGGAGGTTTTACTAATATTTCCAACTAGTATGAGACCTTGGGGTAGAACCAATGCACACCTGGGTCTTTGGATTTTCTAGGAAGTGAACAGCATCACTGAGAAAAGGGAGTAGTAGAATTACTTTGACCTACTGCCACCACAACCTGACCCTGGATAAATGATTTAAATTTAATGAATGGATACTTTCAGGAAAAATGCTGTAAATAATAGAGATTCTGTTATAAACAAAGATAACTGTGAACAGTCAATTTTTACGTCTCTCCAGTGATCTTTCATTGAGTTGAATTCAAGGCTGTGGCTGGGCTCTTCAAAGACATTGACAGAGTCTATAAGTCACAGTCTACACTGCCTTTGTTGAGTGTTTAGAATCAGATGAGTCTGAGTTTCTGAGAGCTCTGGACCAAGTTTTTATTAAAGGCATCTCTAGATTTTGCTCTCATCAGCTTTCCCTCAATCATTAATGATAATTCTCTTTGTTTCTGCTGGTGTTCTGCTGGCTCTGCAGGAAATTCAAACTGATGTACATAGGTATGTTTTTTTCTCAATCTTATCCAGTTAGTTGAATACAGACAAGCATTTTTGGCGGTGGGAGGAAACCAGAGACACACAGACACAGGGAGAGCATGCAAATTCCACACAGAAAGACCCTGCGCCTGACCTGGGAGTCGAACCCAGGACAGGAGTTAACAGCGCTAACCCCTGTGCCACTGTGCTGCCCAGATGTAGAAACATCTTTAAGATAATAAAGAGAGATGGGAGGCACTTGAGCTACATCTAAATATTCACCACAAAGGGTTTGAATACTTACATCACTTTTTAATAAGTTTGGAAGAAATTCTAAGATACTGTTGAGCACAAAAGACAAAAAATGCTATTTTAAAAATCTGTCTGTTTGTATCTAATGTGTTACATTACATTATGTATGTATTACATAATATTATATAGTACATAGAGTACAATATGAAACCAGGGAAATGACTCCTGCAGCATGCCTCCATTTTTTTTTTTTTTTTTTGCATCAGATTTTCACAGTGGCTTCTGACTGAAAGTATATGAATTTTAAACTCTGCAGTATGAGGGTTCTGAAACATACCATTTCATTTTCAAGGTTGTTTATTTTTTGCGGATAGAGCAGATGTACTGCTTCCATGTTAAATAGCTACATTGTCTAACAGCAACAATATTTTTCCGTTTCTTTTCATTTATTTACTTTACAAGTCCATATTTCAGTATCAGTGCTCAGGACACCACAGGACGGATATAGTGGACATCAGAATACACAAGGGCACTGGACTATAAAACAGTTACCTGTTAACTCATAAAAAGGACAATTAGTTGGAAGTTGTTTACTTTGGTTACTACAGCCACAAAGTATGAATAATGGAGATGTCACCAGTCAATGGTTTTATTGACAATTATAGATGTTTTAATGCAGACTCTTAATCTGAAAAGTAACAATGACTAAATAAGTGTTATTGAGTACTCATCTGAAATGTGGTGGAGCAGAAGAGTTTCTATTTAACCATGTCATGTTAAATAGAAAAAAAAAAAACCCTCTGCAACTGGATCCTGGACTTCCCGTCAAACAGGCCACAGTCTGTGAGGATCCACGATGCCTCCTCCTCTCTCATCACCGGCTCCCCCCAGGGCTGCGTGCTGAGCCCCCTCCTGTTCACCCTGTTGACACACGACTGTTCAGTGAAACACCCAAGCTGTCTCATTGTGAAGTTTGCGGACGACACAGCTGTGGTTGGATGCATCCTAAATAATGATGAGTCTGAGTACAGGCAGGAGGTGGAACAGCTGGAGGGTTGGTGCAGAGAAAACAACCTCTGCATCAACGTGAAGAAGAACAAGGAGATGACCGTGGACTTCAGAAGGGGCAGACGTCCACCCCTTCCTCCCCTTCACATCGGAGGGACAGTGGTCTCCAGCTTCAGGTACCTGGGCGTCCACATAACGGAGGACCTCACCTGGAGCAGCAACACTTTCTGCCTGATCAGGAAGGCACACCAGCGCCTCTATTTTCTCAGGAGGCTGAGGCGTGCCGGACTGGGGAGCTCAGTCCTGACATCCTTCTACAGATGTGTGGTGGAGAGCGTCCTGTGCTCCTGCTTCACTGTGTGGCAGGCAGCTGCTCTGCAGCAGAAAATAAGGCTCTCCAGAGGGTGGTGAAGGCTACACAGAGAACTGTAGGACACAGCCTATCTACCACTGATATCTACACCACCAGATGCAGGAAAAGGGCCTCCTGCATCATGCCACACCCACCCCGCACGTGAACTGTTTGTCCCGTTCCCTTCAGGCAGGAGGTTGCGGAGCATTAAGAGCAGGACCACCAGATTGAGAAACAGCTTCTTCCCAGAAGCTGTAAGACTGTTAAACTCTGGAGGAGCCCTGTAGCCCCTGCTACCCCATCAACCTCACCCCCCACAGACACACACCACATTGCAGCTGTTTGCACAACTCCTTTTTTTTTTTTAATAATATGCCACTCTAAATCTTTGTTGCTGCCATCTTAAATCCTTGTTGCTGCTTTCCCTGTTGTCACTCATTGCTAGAAGTTTGATGTCCATACTGTATATATTTATTGTTTATTTTGCATTGTTGTTTTTATATTCATACTGTTTTACTACTTAGTTTATCTTATATTTCATTCTTATTCTTATTGGGCTTACACCGGTACCAGGGAATCTAATTTCGTTCACCTCATGTTCCTAACATGTGATGCAATGACAATAAAGCTCCTTGAATCCTTGTTACATGATCATGGAAATATTGTGATTAAAACATGTGCCACCCCTTTGAATGTACGATCGCAGTACAATAATACTCACATATGTGTGTTTCCATTACTGAAATGAGGAAGAATATAAATCTCATTTCACATCTCCACCTCAAGCAAAGGTCAGGGATGTACTGTGGCCACAGTGAAGCTCTGAAACATAATAATGTTTTCAATCTGCATACAGAGAGTGCATAGCTTGAAGTGCTTCACTTGTCTTGACTGTTTTGCTCATGTACATGTAGTTATCTTAACACCAACCTGAGCTGAGATGAAAGCAGATGCCCCCGCCTCCTCCACTGTCTGTCGAGATGTCTCAGACAACTTAGTCTGACATTTTTCAAAACTATAGAAAAGCACACATAAGAGCAGGCACTGACAGATAATGCAAACCCACGTTTCCATCACAATGTCAGCTCTGCAGAAGAGGGTGAAGGTAGGTATGATCCACTACGGACAAGACACTGCAAACAGTGGAACACAGCACTGTACCTGCTGGATACAAATCTAAGTCATATAAATGATATCTAGATAAAAGCAAATGCCATTCTGAGGCCCACAATGTATTCTAATGTATTCACACACACACACACACACACACACTATGGTGATATGGTCCAACACAACAGTGGGATTATCTGAAGACTTCAGTAAAAATACAGTATGCAGTAATCTTTTACCAAAGAATAAGAAAACATGGAACAGAGAGGACAAAATATCATTCTGCTGCACAGATTTAGACAAAAAGGGGTCATTTTCTTAAAACTCTACAATAGAAAATAGCTTTTTGTTGTTTACCTGTTCAAAATTACAAGACCACACACAATGTAATGGGTAAAGCAGAAAATGTACATATATAGTTTTAACGAGTGCTATGATCACAGGAAAATTCATGTTTCAGTGTAAAAATTCTATAAGAAAAAAAAAAAAGAAAGAAAGATTTGGGGAAACATGTACATAATCTGGGTTATTAAGAAGACAATTACAAACCAACAGAAATTATGTAGTGACATTATAGGATTATTCATTATGAAACATTTGTATATACCTCCATTTCCATTCGGCAATGCAATGATAGAGACTATTTACACTCTGCCCTCTGCTAACTCATGCAGCCACAGCCTACAGCCTATACACAAACACACACACACAAACACAAGTCCATTCATCATCATCTAGTTTGACTTCAACCATGTCATCAGGGACAATAAAACTGCAAGACAGACTTGAGAAATATAGAAGCTTTGATGCTACACTGTTTGACTGATCTCCAGACACAACATGAACTACATTATAAGTGATGTTCCAAGTGTTTTCATTATGAAAATATTCTTTAAGTCTCTAACCCATGTTTCACTGTTCGGCTCTTGAAGTACTTGCCCCTACATTTGGTAACAATATAGAAAATGTTAGTGGCATGATTTTTTTGGACGTTACAATACATATTGTATCAATTCAATCCACTTACTCATTACCCACTCCCTGGTGTCTTTCCCTGCACTGCACACACGGATTTATTATGCATATAGAAGGCTGGATTTGTTTTTCTTAATTTCAGGTCGTTTTACAAAAGGCAGCATCGTCAAAAAATAATTAGAAATAAATTCTGCATGTCTTTTTTAACAGCCTAGAAATTAAACCAATTGTAGAAGCAATCTAACCCCTTCTTTGTCGATAGAAGCATAAAACATCAGTCCTATAAAGTCTTGATTTTATTGAGAAAATAATGAAAAGATTGTAAGTTATACACTGGCCCACACAATACCGTAAATGAGGATGAAAGATTTTTGTTTGAGATATAGTTTTACTTTATTCATATTAAAAAAGGGCAGGGAGAAGCCTGGATAAATGAACATCTTCACTCCATATTTCATGAAACCAGATTTACAACTGTATAAGTCAGTTTCAAACACCCACAGTTCAAATGAATGAAACACTCACATTTATATGCTCCTCTAACGCTTTTTCATTTTGATAAATTTCCCTTCTGTTGTAGTTAACTGTCTCTGTTGACACCAGTTTCTAACACATGAGCTGTCTCTGTGTATATTATTGTTCCTGTGAGGATCTTTTTTGGTTTCACATTTTCAGATTCATAACTTGTGTCATTTGCAGGCCTCTGTTCAGCAATGCGTGTAATATACTGTTCTGTTTATGGCTGCATAGTAAAATAGAAAATGAAAGAATAGTGAGTTGGATTACTGCTGGCCCAGAACAGGAAACAGATATTGTTCTACGCTCGCTCACTCTGAGAACATGATGTTGTCATCTTTATGACTTTTCCCTCTATCTCTCTCCATAATAAACAAAAGAAATATGACCTCCATTCCAACAGAATCTGAGCCTCAATTTCCTGGGAAGAGATTGTAGTGTGAAAGAAAAAGTGTATGAAAATTTCCTGGCATAGTGGGTTGTTAAACTGACTGTGAAATGGGTTTTCTGAACAAGCTAGTGTCCGGTGCATTTTGTGTGAGAAGCAGAAGTGGGCAGTGCATGTAAAAGCCACCTACAATCACAGCGCCAGCTCAGGAGTCAGAGGTCCTCAGCTCACCTCAGTTGTCAATCCACCTCAAGCCCACGGCATGCCTAGCTCCTTACTTTTCAACCTCTTCTTTTGTTTTTCTCTCCCTCTTAAGTGCTGTAGTGGCCCTACATCTAAACAATTGCATTATCTCATTATCACAATCTTTTTGTTATCTCACAGCCTACAGTGAATCGTGAGGTGATGCTCAGACTCTGTGCTAATACTGTGGACCACCACCTTATACTTAACAAAAGAGGAAATCTTTAGAAGGATCACGGGCCATGGGGCCATGGGGCCACGGGGAAGAGGAAGGAAAAAAAAAGATGCATCAACCAGCAGGCGGGAGTGGAATTAACCACAGGGGCACTGCTTTGCACCACATGGGATCATATGAAACCAGTGGTAAGAAACATCAAAGGATAACAGCAAGGAAATTACTGCAAGGCCATGAAAAAAAGTGGAGAAATGAGACAAAAAGATTGAAAGGCAGAATTGGAGGATCAATAAAGAAATCTTTAGTTATAGACAGAGCACAGGTCCAGTGCTCTGTATGTCCAGTACCCAGTATTGGGCCATTACATGGCCCAATACTGAGGGGCCATGTAATACTGAGAGGCCAGCAAAGCATTTATGATTCTTTGAAAGAATTGGCCAGAAAATATAGCAGCTACAAAAGGGAAAGAGAGACAATGATGAACCATGATGGGAAAACCAGAGAAAAGCTTTCCTACTTTTTTTATTCTTCCTGTCTCATATCATCTTATCTCATCTCATATAATGTAACATTGACACTACACAGAAAGCTTTCCACCTAGTGTTCGCACTGTCTTTGTTACACTCAGTAAGACTGAGCTGCCGCGACACTGCAGGAAGACTTCATGAATACATTCAAACTACCGGCTGAAGTCACAAAATCTAAATTAAACCATTGAAATGTCACAATTTCTATTACCTAACTTGACATTTGTTGACAATTTCATATACCACAATCCAAACATGCACTTCACCAAATAGGAACACTGTTCAAAGTTTAAATGTCAGATGTACCAATGGAGGGAGTATGATTTTGGGTGGTCCAACAAGTCCCATTCTTGTGCACACAATATCTTAAGACAGTACTGAAGGAATCCTTTAAAATGTTGCAAAAAACTAGAGGAGGATTAGTATTTTAGATTAGTTTTTGGTGGTCAAGGGTTGAAGGTTATTAGGTAACATGTTTTTGACCAGTTAAATGTGATATCTTAAAACCGAATATCTTCAAAGACTCAAAGATGAACAGATAATCTTTTGATCTCTTTTGATCTCTCTCTTATCTTTTGAGTGGAGTTTAAAAGTTAAGATTACGGTGATCTCACACTCTAGAAAACACAGACTTTGTTTATTGAAAAAAAAAAATCAGTGAGAAATGGTTTATAATTATTCTAACTGAAACAAATGAACCATTGTATCATCCCTGAAATGGACAGACATCAACCACTGGGTCTGAGATAAAGGATGAGATGATAACATCAGTAGATTATGAGATTTTACTTTGCAACCCTGAGACCTCACATGCACCTGATCACAGCACTATCTCTCACTACTAACTCCCCTCTCTCCCTCTTGTCTATGTTGCCATCTTCCCTTTTCAGGTTGCTCTCTCAACCTCCTCCTGTCTTATCATCTATTTGTTCCTCTGCTTTTGTGTTCCCTTCCTATTTCTATCATCATCCCACAGTCTGGTTATTAAAATACTTTTTTTAATATCATTCTATCATACTACTCACTATGTTCTGTCGCATATATTTTCTTCCACTATCCAAATCTAGCTTCCTCATTTCACTCTAACAGTCCATCTCTCAAGACTGCATTATTAACCTTGTGTTCTTGTTTTCTTTTTCTACCACACATTTCTACTGCTCCTAGTCAAACTACCTTTATTATTCCTTCCTTCCTCACGATCTCATTTTCATGTTTTTATTCAATACCTCCCATCTCCCCTTCTATTGTTACTTTCTCTTCATCTCTCCTTCCATCATAACAATGGAAGAGCCCTATTGTTTGTTTCTACCCTCCTACTGCCTTACTTATCTGTGAAGCAGCTAATCCATGTGGTGAAAAATTGGTATTTATGTGAATGAGTGTGAGTTTGACAGTGTGTAGGTGACTATCACCAAAAAACAATTTCTAAATATTTTAGCGACCTATAGGCACGGTACCAAGAGCACTGATCTATTGATTAAAAACATATAAACTGTCATAATCAACATGGTTGATATGAACTTAAACTAAATTTATGTTGAATTTATTATGTTTTACTTGATTTTCTCTGCAAGTAGTGTTTTTTTTTTTTTTTGTTTTTTTTTTTTTTTTTTTCGCGTGTGTGTGTGTGTGTTTAAAAGTCAACAGATCAAAACACAACCTCTGAGCAACACCTCTTCTTCAGGGCAGATTGGTCACTAAAGTTACTCAATACCCAATTATGACAAAATGACTAATTAGCTCTCATGCAAGTCATATCGATTAAAGCATAACAATAGCTTACATTGGTGTCATTGGTGAAAAGATTGTCTATCTGAGCCAAGGCTAACTGGTTAGCTCACTACCCTCTATAGAAGATATATTTTTATTTTATATATATTATATTTTATTATTTTTGAAAATACAACCAATACAATAGTTAACATTTGTAATGATTTCCATCACTAGACACAGCACAAATCAAGTCCTATGACTATGTAGCAATAGGGAAACCTTACTTATAGCTCTTGATGTGGTGTGGTGTTGTCACTTGGTTCACAATTTGTCCCACTGGCCTTTTGTGATACTGCAGTTAAACCATCGTCTTGCTACTCAAAAACAGGATTTTACCAAAAATAGCTGTAAAGCTGTTGAGATACAAGATGAGGGAGTTAGATGGAGCTAATAACAAATGATAGGATATGTAAAATGACTGAAAATAAGCTATGGAAATTACAGCAGCAGTAGCACAATCAAACATTAACTACACATACAAGGATGCTACAGTAAAGGAACAGAAGAATGTAAAAGTATTTTGGTCAGAAAAACATGTAGCAGGTGTGACTGTCATGGGAAAGCAGATGGTAAAAGGGTGAAATTAAATCCATGTTTGGATAGTAGCACAAGAGCCAATCTTTGTCTCTTAATAATTCTGGTTAGCAGACAGGATGTACTTGTGGAACAGGTAATTCACTGCAGTGATGTGATGTTTCTGTTCTCTTTAGGTTTGTTATCCCACTATTTATATATCCTTCAATCATAGAAGCTCAACTAAAACTCCCAACTGTGGATGTTTTCAGAATTGTATATGTTCCCCATTTTCTGAAGAACTTAGCTTTTATTTTCTCATTGAAACCAACAGAGCAGTTCAAACTCTTGAATACTTCCTTTTCTTTGAGGAGGAACCTCTTCTGCATACTTTTAGATACAGTCTTTGTATAAACTTTTAACGGGCCACAAGACTTTTAGCTATGAACTTATTATGCTAATTTTTGACATCGTGTACAGTTTTTGAATTACCTCAGTTTAGGTTTAATACTCTCCTGTGATATTACCCATTCTAATTCATTTTCTTCTCTATTTTGTTTTTTCACTTTCACTATTGTAGCTCTCATCTTTCACTTCTTATTAACAGTTTACACATGGAGTAGTAGAGAAATTTGAGAGAGTAGAGATACTTTCAATCTGGCACACATCAGTCATTTTTTATCTGGACTATCTGGTGGGTACCTCAATGTTCCCGTGTCTGTATCATCACTGCTTCTACCTGACAATAACTCTGGATTTACAGGCACCACCTACATTAAGATCATTCTGGCTGTTAGACGGCCTTTAAGCAGTGCTTGGATTCACATTCATTAAGACATAAAATACAAAAATCTCATCACACTTTCCTCACAAATTGTGCTCTAAGTTTTCTCATCCTTCTGCTTCCTCCTGGACGTCTTTGATTATTTTCAAATGTGATGACTGCAGATTTTATGTCCGTCATACCTGGTTTACAGTTGAAAGTGCATCACAACTCTACTAAGATGTGAGCTGACCAGATCTGCCCATCTCAGTCCTCATTGCTGCTTCAGGCTACATTTTGCCACTACTAAGCATTATACACCTGAATCTGTACAACTGAGTGAATCAATCCATGGTAATGTAGATGCCAAGAACAATGTGTGGGATAAAAAAAACGTACATTGATTATGCTCCAGATTCTTCCCCCTGATCCAGCTGGTAGTGCTCCAGACACCCACTTAGCTCATCTGTGCCTAGAAACTATCCTGTGACCAGCACTTGTCATCCTCCATTTCAGTCACGGGAAGATTGTGTCCTCCACTTTCCCTCTTCTAAGATCATAAAGATTCTTATACAACACATATAGCTGCACGTGTATGTGTGGTCATGCACATACAACTGAATGAAGAATGTTTGATGTGATCTTTGGGAATTGCCACAGAGACGTTGCAGGAATACACAGAACGCGTGTCATTTGGAGGTCATGTTATGGGAGACGGATCATTGAAGCATTGCGGATGCACTCACTGGCCAATCTATACTAACACACAAGGGAGGAGGTGTAACACGCGTCCTGAAAGCAACGACTAGCACAGAATAACAATGGTAAACTTACATATCTCAGGAGGCATACGTGATGCATGCAGCGCTTACACACACAGTACAGGGGTGATTCTTTTCTCCTGTGTGCTTGTGTAATGTATTCTGCTGTGGTTAAGCAGAGTGAGTATACACATTTGGGTAATTGTGTTCTTCTGTTGCCTGCGCCCCACAGGGAAGCATGATAGTACTAAAAAGTTGCTTTTAGAAATATGTCTAATACTTCAAGAAGCATCAAATACACATTCCACACTTCAGAGTTGTTTAAGTTAAATGGAAGATGTATATACATTATAAATTCAAAGAATGTCAAAATGAATTGTTGTACCTTGTAAATTGTAATTAAATTGTAAATAACTTACCCGCATAAGAGTTCAGATATAAGACAAGAAAGGCTCTGACCTTAACTGAAATCTGCTACTACTATCATGATATGGTGTGTTTTAGACTGGTCCTTTTTTATCACCACCAGTGCGGTAAATAGCTGAAGCACAAAATGCAAAGAACCAACAACATACATCACTATCTAGGTGGTATCACATTGGTTCATTGCATCTGCTTACCTAAATTTCACTGTACACCAAAGGATTTGATGCAAATGATTAATGTTCCATAACCTGTATGAGCTCTGTTTAACCATATTCTTTCATGACCATTAAATAAATTTGATAAAAAAATTTTTTAGTTTTCCCCTTCCCATTCCTTCTCAGGTTGACATAACTGAGTGAGGGCACACCTGCTTGTTCTCATGTCACTTATTTCATTGAAAAAAAATGACATTTAAACAATTTTTAAATTGCCAATTTTGTCCCAGGGATTAATTACAAATGAAGCAATTGATAATACCTCAATTCCAGCAACATCCATTCTCCCAGTGGGCAGACACCATGCCTGAGTAGTATTCTGTAATTACCCACTCAGCTTGACTTGGTAAGGGGTATATGGGTCACATCTGCACCCCAGGCATGCTAGCAGACATGCAAACTACTGTTTTTCAAAACATGGGTCAGGACCCATAGGTGGGTGGTGTGAACATTAAAATGCGGTGTCAAATTATTCTAAAGAATTGGTATCAGGAGCTACCGGCTGTGTTAAGTGAATTAAGCTGTTCTCGTATGAAGAGAAATTGTGAATCTGGGCAATAGATCAGTTAAATCCTCAATATGTGATGAATAAAAAGATGAGAAACACTTAATTGGTTTTATCTTGCAGGTGAGACATCTACCTCTCCAACCTGCTGAATATGTGTGAGGTTGAAGTGATACATGAAGATATTTGTCTCAACTACGATTTTTTGATGGTGACAAACCTGAGCCTATGGCAGCCAAGTACCAGCTGCAGCAATTTCAGAAATACAGATTTTTGAGACTTTATACCTTCAACATCCCTCGGTGTAGCCGAGCATGCAAAATCTTAGGACTTAATGGTTAGTTTTCATATGTATTTGTTCCAAAAGCCCAACTTTGTTGTTATTCTCCTAGTGAGACTGCCTGTTACAGAGTCTGCCTCTTCTCAGTTTCCATTTTGATGACAGACTGCAGGACATTTGCATATGGAATTTGCTGAAATTTAGTTGAATCCATTATCCCCTATATCTGTGATTTTGGCTGCCACACGATCCCAAAGACAGATGTTTTGAAATCGACAAGGTGGCAAGGTATTTACGAAAATGTTAGTCCTTTTCAATATCACTCCTTGGAGTTGAGGTAAAATATCTCCATTTGCCTGCAGCACTTGTTTCTAAAATAACTTATACACATGTTGCTTTGCAAACTTGGGGTTACATTTCCCTGCCAAGCAATTGACCCCCACTATTGCTGATTGAGCTACAATCCATATATCTATATCAAAATAGAGGCACAGCTGAATTATAAAGAGAGACAAACATATTGTAGATGCTGATGATGTCAACTACATGTATCTTTCACTATATGTGACATTTCATATTTAAACACATATGATGATGCATTTGACAGTTACACATCCAATTAACACTCAGAAAAACATTTTTTAACCACATTGTTAACTCCATTGTTAAACCACCTTCTTGTGCTTAATTGAGTAGAATTTGTGAATCATGATTTTAAGCCATTATTAAATATTAACAACTCTGTACTGGGGGAGTTCACCAACAGTATTTAAGACTTTTGTGAAACTTCTGAAAAAAAAATTCAAAGTCAAATCATCAGATTTCTAATGAAAATCCTTGACCAGCAATTAAAGCTTAATGAATTAATAAAGTTAAGAGTGTTTACCATAAGGCTGTCCTAACTTTAACACGTGCCACAATCACAATTTATTTATTAATGTTTTTATCTTCATGTTTTTTAGTAGATAAAAGAAACTGTACATAAATATTTGAAGAGAGAGCTCTTCTAATGCCTGCTGGGTTGCTGCAGGGGTCGTATTTACTTCTTTGCACTTCAGAAATCAGCAAAGTATGAAATGTGCCAAGGGCCACACTTTTTCTAGCAACTGTAGTTTATGACTGTTCAGAACTATCCTTAGTCTTATCCATTCTTCTTAAAGTAACATAGGAACATGTGAAGATCAATCTCTCTCAAATCTGTATGAAGTTGGAGCGAACACATGACTAGAGATTCTTAGCTTCATAACGCACCATATCCCATAATATCTTGTGGTTCTATACACGACTGACAAAAAAAAAGAAGTAGCATAATATTGTTGAGGTGGTGCAAACTGAGTGAGAACTCCCCTGGTGGCTAAAAACTTCTGATTTGACTATTGTTCAACATATATTTGTTTATGATTAAAGGCAAAATGGAACTTGGGGCATTTTCTGATGAATGTCAGCTAAATAGAATAAGCATAAAAATGACAATTTACTGTTTATTGCAAGCAAAACACAGCATAGCTATTTTCTGGAAATCTAGTAACAGGCCAAGTTCTCAAGCCTGGTTAACCACACTATAAAACTCCCTGGCTCTGGAGAAATTTACCTATATATCTAGAGGTAAATATACCACCTTTCAGAAGTTATGGAACACTTTTCTATCATTTTTAAAAGGAGATAAAGCCACTGAGATTTTACTAATGTTAATGTAAACAACAGAACACCTTTTATTCAATGTGTTGTATTGCTATCATTTGGATATACTGAATAGAGCATAATACTTTGCCCTGTTTTATATTATTCTGAGTTACGCCCTCATGTGAACTGTGTACCTGGCACCCTGCTTGTTCTTGTTCTTTTTTCTAGATAGGATAGGATAGGATAGGTGGAAAACATCAGTATTAATGAGGGTGTTTTGCTGGACCATTAAGGTAAAGCCTATGAGTTCACACCTCTCGTACATTGTTCAGAGCGATGGTAACAAAGAGATCGCTATGCAAGGTTGTCATAAGTTTCCTCTGAGGGTTGACTGGGCTTACCTTTAAAGATATGATACAAAGCTCAGACATCTGAGAGGAACTTTGTACCAATTGGATTGATTCCTACCTCTGAGTTTCTGATGCAGGTTGCCTTCCCTCAGAGGTTTTTGTGGATTGTTCCAACTGGCAGAAGACCTCAGCATTTTTCTGGAGAGGGGGATGTGTGAAGTATCTTTGCCTGGTGCCTCCGTGTCCCAGTCCTGGGTAAGTTACAAGAAATAGATGATTGGACTATAGTTCTCATCATATTTTCTGGTTAGTTACCTTAACCCTTTCATGTATGGTGGTCACTATATTGGACTCTAGCATGTCTTGCCATACACTGCCACTCGCCTGTCAGAAAGTCCAAAACCACCATTACTAATAGAAACTGAAAAATGCCAAGTATCTCAGGAATATCTGGCCTATCCTTGCGTAGAGACCCTTATTGGTCAAAAGAAATGGTAACATTAAAGCAAAGGTTCCATGCCTGACAAAGAAAGGTCAGATGAGTTTTGGTGGACCATAATCTCATGCGGTGAACACATTTTAACCCAAACTGACAAACTGAGGAAAATGCAAATATGACTGCTGGTGGCTCTTTGTACAGCATTGCATTTACAAATTTTACCATGAACCTAAATAATATTACTTTAGATTATCACTCACTAGAGTGAGAACAATGAATCAATGTTGTACAAATACACAAAATCAATCTGTGACTTTTTATAGGGAGGTCAGTGAAACTGTCATCTATGGTTTTGCAATGTGAGATCAGGAACATAAGAGATAACTACACATAGACGCAGAATATGGGAAAAATAATTCACAGTCTTGATATAATTATGCCTATGTGACAAAGAGGTGTTACAGCTGATCTCTTTTAATGGATTTCTTCATCTTGTTTATCGTAGAACAGTGGATATGACAGTGCAATGCAAGCTATTAACCTCCTCTGAAATCACATGACCTTTTGTACATTATTACTCTATGGCATATATCAAATCAAGGGTTTGTGCATGAGCAAGTTCAGTTTGGACACTTTTGAATAATTTGAACAGTACAAAGGTTGGTCACCTTTTCTCATTCATTTACAAACTACAAGTGCCTTTGATATTGTGTATGCCAAGGCCAGTAATGCACTATATACAGATGCTGACAGTAAAATTATCACGGTAAGTGTGTGATCTCTTTTGGTCATTATCAAAAGTTCATGATGACCGACCAACTGACTCTAGAAAATAATCTGGTATAATGCTGGCATTCCTTGTGGACTAGTCTTACAGATAAGTCAGCATTTGGCCTTTTTATGACCACTTCTTAAGGTGTGTTCAGGCTGGACTTGGCGAGGCAAAGTCAAGACACAGTCATGCATAGCCATGATTCACCCCAACATGAACAGAAAAGATTTCTGTTCAGCAAGAGTTAAAAATTTTTCAGCTTAAGCTCAAATAAGACGTTGAGTCACAGCCACAGTTCTATCATATCATATTGTTATAGTTGTGTGTTTGTGAAAACTGTAAAGTTTTGCACTTGTGTATATTGAAGAAATATTTAGCCATTCTTGTTATCTCAGTTGAATGAGTCTGTTGTAGTCTGGACTGCTGATGAGAAAAATGATTGGTCAGTTGGCTCAGGTGTAAAATTGTCTAACTTCAGTGCAAAGGCAGGGAATTTGCATGTCAGTTGAAAATACTTCTGTGTAAATAATTACCCATGCACTTATTTTAGGTATAGATTATTTTTACAGGTAAAACAACTTTTTCACGCATGTAGAAAATATTTCCACAGCAGCAGAACTTTTACTTTTCCAAACTTTGTTTTACATATTCACACACACTGTTGATGTCATAGAGATTCAGAAATCGAAGAAGAGCTTATTGTAGCTGTCTGTGGACACCTGCAGTTGTGTGATACACCTTCTGTCTTTTATAGAGACAGAACAAAAAGAAGACGGCTTGGAGAAAAGCCAGAGAAGCAGTAGGACTACCGATTCTAAACATGTGGATCTATTTGTTATTCTAAGTAGCACAGCAGACTTTGAGGATGAAGTACTTACATTGGGTGTTAAGAGCAAGTATATGCACATTTTAAAATACTCAAGAGACAGTTCTGTGGCCGTACTCACGTGAGTAACATGAGGTGAAAATTGGCTTTGTCTTTTGTCTGTGTATACCACTAAAAATGCTAAAATGTCACATCTTAATTTTTTTTTTTTTTTAATACAGCACCCAGTGAGAGATTTAAATATCTGACGAATATAAATCAACACAAATTAGTTCATAATTTATTCCACTCACAAAACATTTGCATTTAATACAATTAGCTTGAGTGAGTTGCAGGTAAGTGGCCACAGAATTTCAATTAATGTCATCATATTATACTGAAATCTAAAAAGTGTGTAAACAGTATTCTGTTAAGTCTGTTCCGTTCCATATTTATGATACTGCTGATGATGAATATGCGTCTCTCAATCTGTCCACTGAGAACTGTCTTAGCAGCAAGAAAAAGTGAAAAAGACTGACAGACATGTGCTGCTCCGTCTTCCTCTGCTGCACGTCTGAAGCTATCTCCTTTTTGTCTCATGAATTTTCTGTTTTTTAACTTGCCTGTTGCATTCTAATGAAGATATTGAACCTAGGCCCTCTTGTGTGCTATTTGACACAGAGTATGAAATTCAATTGTGACAAAGGAGCAAAATGAAAAGAGAACAAGCAACGCTGTGTGAAGCAGAGCAAACTTCTCGATCTTATACAACAGCACAAAGCAGTTTTCATATCACATGACACGAAGAGGGAACTACAGGCTGGCAAAATTCAAGGCTCAGCAAAGCAGAGGAATCTCCTGATGTGTCTGCTCTCTTTGGGAAATATTCTCTCTCAGTTTAATTTAGAACGAAGAATATTTACTTGAGTCCTGACAGAGACGAAGATATCTGCAGCTACAGGATGATCCATGCTGGGTTTCCTCCTGTGTGCTCTCTAGCCTAATGAATACAACATTTCTGTTCGGTTAAAGACATTATGGAAAAGGTCAAAGAAAATCCCTGCGTCTTCAGCTATTCTGTGATCACTTTCATCTTAATGGTGCAGCTCACAGCATTTCGAAATTAGCCATTATCATCTGTACTATTTTCGAGGTATTAGTATCATTTGCATAAACAAATAAAGCAATCACCAGGACACTTTGGCAACCTTTTGTGACCTTGCCACTCCATGATGGATGTTTGTGCTATCAGGTTGGATTTAAAGGGCAAATCTGCTGGACTTTTTTTTACTGTTTATAAAAGAAGGATAGTGTTAATCCGGTGGGGGAAAAGAAACAAATCTTACACTGTATGGTAGATAAATATTTTAGCTTTTTTTTCTTTGTCTTTCCTTTACAAAATGGTACATGCTTTAAATCACATATTTTCAGACCATGCTGTTCTACTTTTCAAATGTTAATGTAGTTTTTCTAGCAAATATCTATTCAAATCCATATAGTGTATGAAAAAGCTTGAGTTGGGTAATCCACTAAGATGAACATCTGCATCTTGCCACTGCTCATAAAGCTTAAATACAGTTAGAGCTAATAACTGAAGAGGATTTAGATTTGGGTATCAAGATTTTTAGTTAGCTCAGATTTTCTCTCATCTGGACTGAGGACCATGTTTAGAACGAGTTTACCAAGACAATAAACCAAAAACAATAAAATTGAAAGAAATTAAGATTTTAAAGCGTGAGGAAACAGTCCATTATCACGTCAAAGTATGTAACAACCATGCTCATCCAATGTGTAATTTTAAGAAAACTACATTTCCACCCTGATCTTAATAAAAGTGCTTCCAATGTGTAAATCTAAATCACATCTAAGACTTAAAAACCAGACTCCTGTGTGACAGTCACAGACTTTTTTAGTACTTTTGCTAACAACTTCACCCTTCCTTTTCCTTAATCCACAGCCATTAATAAATGTAGCCACTTTGAAGGAGGATGTTCCTTCCATACACAGTAGAAATTACTCCCATGGCATTATGACATATCAATATGTGTTAATGCAGTGGAGATACTGTAAAGTTAATGTGCCCTGAACATTCACTACCATGCAAGGATAATGTAACACTGACAAGAAGTGATTCAGCCACCAACTGCTGCATGGAAAAGTAGAAGAACAAGGAAATTTAATGCAGTTAGCAGTTTGGTCAGCCAGGGCTTGAACTCAGACTTGCAGCTCAGGGAACTTCTACATACATGAGCAGTAATACATGTAAAAATACATGAGTCGTGACTGAAGTGAAAGTGGCTCACTTCAGTTACACTGGTGTACATTTCACAACCCTTAGCACTTCACCAGTTTTCCTTCCTTGGACCAGAGTTTTGGAGATGCTCTGACACAGTTGACTCACCGTGATAATTCAACTGTCAAAGTTTCACACATCCTTATGCCTTATGAAAAATCACTTGTTATTCACTTCAATTTATCAGTTAGTTTTCTGGGCTATTAGTACTAAATGTCTTAAATGTCCTAAATGTCCTAACAAGGAACAGATTTACTCAACAGACTCTAATGAACTTTGTGCCACTGAGAGACAGACTTAGAAACATGCTGTATGTTACAGTTATCTACCCTATCATTACCCCCACAGCTGTCAAAAGCAAGCTATCGGCTTTATATAATCTACAGTATTTTTTTTTTTTTATATTCCACACTATCATATCAGTTCACTGTGCTGTTTGCTGCTGTAGCCTGAAAGGTGAGCAACACCACATACTTAAAATACTATACTTGAAATAATTCCAGACCTGGTATATGGTGAGGGTTAGAGTGGTGGTATGTTGCTATTATTCACTTGGAGCTGAAGTAGCTGCAATCAGCCCTCCATATAGAAGATAACTCATTTGCATGAAAGTCTTATTTTCTCTTCACACACAAATACACACACTTTAATGCCTGCACGGACTCATCCCCGTTTTAAGTATCTGCAGAGGTCAGAGACCAGACCAACCACTTCATGCCTTATCCCGAGACAATTCATCACATCCTGTGCATTGCTGTCACACGCTGTGGTAAATATCTACCTCTTAATCCATACAGGCTGAAGAGCTATATACTTTTTTCGCCTCTCCCTCTTTAGATTAATCTCACCTTGTAGCATGAAATGAAAAGCCTGCATATGCAGCAGTGTAGTGCAGTGATTCATGATGGAACTCTCATAGATAAGGACACATGTGCAAAGAAATATGGACATTATGTACATACATTACATAACTACTTCTACATGCTTCAACATGGAAACTCCACTCAAACAGCTCGATTACGGCATTGTTGTATATATAAGTGTATATAATAGACTTTTTAATATTTGTTGTCACCTTTTCAAGTCTGAACTAGTACAAAGTTTATTCAAACTAATTCAAATGTAGTTCAAATTCCAAGTCAAGTCAATTTCCATCATTTCCGTTTCATTTGCATGTTTCCATATTTCCAAGTTTTGTACTAATTTGAACTTATTGTTTGATTGGCTGCAAGACCAACTCACACCTAAGAAGATTAGTTTCCACTAATGTCCACACATTAAAAAAACCTTTTACAGTAAGTAGACTCAAGTAGTAATTACACTTGACAATGCAAAACAAATGCAAAACAAACACTAATGGCAGCCGCCAACTTCCATCTGTCATAAACAATTATTTTAATAGTGACAAAGACAAAAGAGAAGAAAAGTCATCACAGTGAGTTTAATTTTTATAACAAAAGCAACTTTATGTAAAGCTCTTTATTTACTGGTATTCCTGCCTCAATCAGCAGAGAAGCCATGTAATCTTTATCAGGATGACTGTCAGAAACTGAATCTGAAGATTTAAGATTAGAATCTTTAAATGTCACAGAATAATCTTCTTGAATTTGGCGACTCATGTGTCAAGAACAAATCCAAGGATCACGCCTTTTGGCCTGAATGGTCAAAAGAAAACATTAAAACACAGAACTAAGCCATGTCTCTATACTACACATAGAGCAACAACCTGTAACAAATTGTATGAGTTTGAACTGATGTATCAAAATTCACACAACCACAATTGGCATTAACCCATAAAATCAGAGTTGGGGTCTAGTTTTCACAAAAATAAATAAAAAAAAATATTTTTTGTAACTGGCTCAAGTCATAATGTTTGTTACCTTAACAGGATACAGATGGCAGCCTCATAATTAACAGATTGTGAGGGTCTATGCCAGAAAACTGTTTTCTCAAAATGCTCTGCTGTTTCTTTAAGATGAAACTTCACCATTAAAAAAAAAAGCCTAAAACCTGTGTTTTTTGTCCACTGGTTTAAGTTATGTTGATCTATGTAAATATATCAAGAGCTGCACACAACCCAGAACACTGTGCAAGACATGCCTGGAGCTGAAAACATACAAAATAACATCTGGTTGTACAGAATATGTACATCAGTTTTACATTTTACATCAGTGGCGTTCAGCAGTACTGTGACTACTGTGGCTGCCCCAACCAAGGATGTAAAACAAAGAGTGCAAAAAAGTTGCATGTGAAACTATACAGATTTCCCTCAAATCTACACAGAAAATATGGGAAAAAATCCTTGCGTTTCTTTACCAATTCATTAGCAATCTGTTGTGACTGTCTTATAATCAACACACACTAATCCAACATTATTTAGGAAGCCAACAGATTTTAAATCTATCTGTTGTTGTGCATTTTAGCATGATCTGTCTGCATCCAGATAGAAACAACCTGAACCAGAAGAACACGAGGTGATTGGGTTCAGCACAGATTGATTGGGTCTTTTTTTGTGAGGCTCTGTGCACTTGGGACAGGTCATTAGGTTTGTGTCTGCAATTCTAACAATTCCTTGTAACCTGTAAGTGGACTAAACCATTAAATATAAAAAAGCAGATACAACAGACTCAATGTATCAAGAATAAAACATTCTCATAAAAATAGTGGCAACACCGTCAACACACCTGAGCTTCCAATAAAGCACACGAACTACGGCATAAACAACATTTGCTCCAACAACATCTGGTCCAAAAAATCTCATTAAAACATGTCATGTCATGAGGTGGGTGGGTGGGTGGGATTCTTCTGTACAATGTCCAATACACACATCTGTCACACACATCAACAATAAATCTAATAATAGGGTGGGAGTGGCTATGGCTGAGCAGCCGCATCTTTGAGCTCTCCAAGGGAATCGCTTAATTTAATTATCCTAAGTTAAAAGCAAACACACTCCTTTATCAAACTAATGTTAAGTGTATCTATAATTAAGACATGTCAACCAAACAATCTAAAGCCACCTCGAGCCACCAGAAAAAGGCTCAGAATAAGGCCGACCGATCTGAGGAAAAAAAGGAAGATGCTAGCATGCTAACCACCGACTTGCAAGCTTCTGGCGCCGCAGGAATCATAGAGGCAATTGCACCTCTGAAAAATGACTTCAGCTCCAAATTTGAGTTTTGACTGCAATAAATGGGATCAAGTCGGACTTTAAAGACTTTTCAGTGAGACTGAAACAAGCAGAGGATTGTATTGGTGACATAGAGGATGATATTGCTGGTGAGAAAACCAAAATTGCAAAACTGGAGAAGCAGGTGTTCCAGCTCACCTCTAAAGTGGATGACGTGGAAAATAGGAACTGCCGTTCAAATCTCAGATTGGTGAATCTCCTGGAGAAAGTTGAAAAGGGCAATGCAACTGCTTTCCTGGAAAAGTGGCTACCTGACGTTCTGGGACCCGAGATGCCCTGCTGGTTATCGAGAGAGCGCATAGACTACCAGGTGAACCACAATCCTCTGCTCCACGAGTCATGATAATAAAGTTTTTGCACTTCCACGACAAGATCTGAGTCATGCACGCGGCTAGAAAAAAGGCAAGATCATGTAGGACAGCCACCATGTCATGTTTTTTCAAGACATCTCCACTGAGCTGCACAAGAAAAGAAAGTGCTTCAACAATGTGAAAAGACGACTACGAGACCTGAGGCTAGACTACGGCATCATCTACCCGGCTAAACTCAGGCTGTTCCACGAAGGGAAACCTGGTGTGTTTGCTGACCCTGCAGGTGTGGAGTCGTTCATCAAGGAACTGGAAACCTGACAGGCTGAACATGACTGGCCGGATTACACCGGGATGACCACTGTCAGTGACTGAACTTTTCAGCGGCAGCAGATGGCGTGAAAATTAAACTTGAACGGTGTTTTCATCTGTTAAGGGAGGGTATAATATTTCAAGTATGTGGTAATAATGTTTTCCTAGGTTACATCTGATTGTCACTATACGCTGACGTGGTTTTAATCCCACATAGTAGACAGATACGCATATAACCTATGTATATATTTTGTTCGCTTATTGCATTAGGCCGATCCCGAGCAGGGGATGGAGGGGGGTGTTCATTGTGCGATTCTCAGTTCATAACTGCTCCTTGCTGTTAGTGGATCAATTAGGCGTCTATTTCGCTCTTAATTTTAATAGGGAAGATACGCTGCCTCGATTGGGGATACAGTGCAGGGATTATTTTAGGGGTTAAAAATGAACATTTTATTTTGAAGCGCGGGATAACGACACACAGTTCAGTTGTTTTAAGAACGAGATCACAATTTACATCTCTCTTTCCTATTACATATATGGCCTGGTTGAAAATGTTCATGCTTGGTTTTATTTTGCGTTTACATCCTGGAATGTTAGAGGTTTGGTGAAACTGGCTAAAATGAAGCAAGTCCTCAATAGGATTAAACAAACTAAATCATTAGTTTTATATCTCCAAGAAACCCATTTACTGTCAAATGAAGAGATAAAGATATAAAGAAGATGGCCAGGACAAGTAATTTCAGCCTCCTACTTATCACACACTCATGGGGTGATGATCCTGGTCCATAAATTAGTACCCTTTAAAGTGGACAACATCATTCGCGACATAGGGGTTAGGTACCTGATTGCCCAGCGTACATTGGTAAATGAAAAGATAAACATGATTAACATATATTTCCCACATGAAGACAATCCAAAAATGTTTAAAAATGTATTGTCATTCATTTCTTCTGTCCCTGGTAAGGCTCTTATAGCAGGTGATTTCAACTGCACTTTAGACCCCAAATTGGACCTGTCAACTAGGGTGGACTCCTCTCATATACAAAGTAAGAAAAAGCTGTTAAAGTATGTAAAAGATTTTCAACTTGTGTGACTCCTGGAGGAGATTAAACTCAGATAAACTAGAATTCTCCTGTTACTCTCCTCAATTTAATTCATACTCACGTATAGATTATTTCTTGATCTCCAACTCTATGTTTTCCTCTGTGATAGAATGTAATTACAACACCATACTACTGTCAGACCGCTCTCCTACTTCACTTGTATATAGAGCCCAAAGGGTAGTTAAAGGCACTTCTAGATGGAGATTTCATCCCAGATGCCTTTTTGATTCAAACTTCCTGCAATTTTTAGAGGCACAAATTGAATTGTTCTTCATTATAAACACAGATGAGACCTCTGCTATTGTCAGATGGGAGGCCTTTAAGACATACATTAGAGACATGATCATATCTTACACCAGTTCAAAAACAAACAAACTTAAATTAAAAATGAATGACCTTGACCACAAAATCAGACAACTGGAAAGAGAAAGCTTTGTGGATGGTTCCACAAAAGCAAAACAAGAACTGAGGTTACTTAAAGCTCAATATGAAGAATTGTCCACATTGACAGCAGAAAATAGTTTAATCTGGCTTAAACAGAGTTACTATGACCAAGGTGAAAAACCTGGGAGACTGTTGGCCTGGTGAATAAAGAAATTAGATGCAGACAGGGCAATTACTGAAATTCAAAGTGGAACAAGGTACCCATCAGGGGTGCCCTCTCTCGCCAATACTATTTGTATTGGCAATGGAACTGTTCGCGATAGCGGTCAGAACACACCCCTCAATTTCAGGTATAAAAATATCAGACACCGAAGATTGAATTGTAATGTATGCTGATGATACCCTTTTACTTCTGACAGATCTAAATAACTCAATTCTTAGCCTGACTAACTTGACACATTTGGAAAATTTTCAGGTTTTAAAGTAAATGAAACAAAATCCTCTATCATGTTTCTGAATAAGCAGGAGTGAATAAGTCCAGTGATAGACCACCCTTTCAATAATGCAACGGAAAACGGATTTAAATATCTTGGTATCACCATTTCTCCAACCATTAAAGATTTAGTATCCTGTAACTATGATCGTATGGTTTCCACAGTAACTGAATCCATGCATACTTCATCAATGCCAATCTCTCTATTGGGGCGTATTAATGTAATGAAGATGAATATATTACCAAAGTTTTTATATCTATTTCAATCGATCCCTTTACCCCCACCACCACAGATCTTCTCAAAAATGAAACAATTATTTACAAAGTTTATTTGGAATAAAAGAAGGTCAAGGTTGAGATTATGACTACTTTACCTGCCATATGAGAGAGGAGGGTTACAATTACCCAATTTACAATGGTATTTCTGGGCTGCTCAAATTAGAGCTGCAATGTACTGGTTCTCACCCAAATCTTTCTTACCATGGGTACAAACTGAAAGTATTTATGCTAAAGACCTGCAACTTGACACTTATTTATACTCTGCACCTGTAAAAAAATTAATGCGAATTACTGATAACCCCTTTGTGAGAAACACAATTAGTAATTAAAGTCTTTTCTCGCTGAATCTACTTTGTTTTCAGGATTTTCACCAATATGGGGGAATGGTAACTTCTCTTATGGCAGAAAAGAATATGGGCAACAAGGGGCATCTGTAAAGTTATGGATTTATATAAAGAAGGCAAACTAGTTTCATTTGAAGAACTTAGAAATGAATATAATATACCCCGGACACACTTATTTAAATATTTACAAATATGAAGCTTTATTTATGCACAGATGCACTCCTACGTACAATCCCTTTTGTCCACATTAGAAAACTTAGCAGTGGATAACTGTACTGGCAGGGGTCAGATTTCCTTACTCTATAACATACTGGTAAAAAATCATAAAGACTCTACTGAACACAGAAAAATTCAATGGATAAATGACTTGCAAAAAGAAATGTGAGGAGGATTGGAGGGAAGTGTGCTCGAAAGCTCAACTCCTAACAATAAATACCCATCTCAGATTGATTCAATATAATTGGATTATGAGAATTTATATTACTCCGGATAGATTAAATGAGATGAATCCAAATATTCCTGATATCTGTGTAAAATGCAATGTCAAAAAGTGCACCTTATTTCATTGTCTGGGTGATTTTTCTGAGATGCAAAGGTTCTGGATGAAGTTACAAAATGCATTTCTCAAATGACCTTGAATCCAGTACCCGATTGTCCTATACTTTGTATTCTTAATTTGTATCCAAAAGACTGTTTGCTAAACAGTAAAGAGAAGAAAATTACTGATTTGTGTTTAATACAAGCTAGACGCTTGATTTCTCTCTGCTGGAAAGACGTTAAAAGACCTACAATTGATTGTTGGCTGAAATAACTATCAGCATTCCTTGTCCTTGAAAAATTACCATACAATGAAAAAGACATCAGCCAAATTCAGAGGGATTTGGAATCCCTTTCTTGCATTTTTGGAGAACTGTGGAGTTGAAGAGGCTTTAGTGACGTGAAGGTGACATGTTGACATGTCCCTATCTGTCAATGTCTTGATCATGTGATGCTAAGCTGTGTATGTATATATGTTGTTGCCCAGTTTTGTGTTTTGTTTTGTTCTTAGTTCTGTTTTTTATAGGGAAATCTAAAAATATATATATTTTGCATGAGAAATGCATGAGAAACCTTTATAATGAGAAGTCAATCACTTGATTTCTCTGATGAAACAGTCTGAATCTAAGCATCAGGCCCTGTGAAGGGTGTGTTCTGCTGATGATACCAGTGTGTGTATGATGTCATCATTTTCTGATCAGACTGCGTTATTACTCTGGGAATATGTGGCTTGACGTTTGGATGGAAGATCAATGGCAGTGTAGAAAAAAAACACGATTGCAAAGATTGGATTCAGATCTTGGCACAGGTTCTTATCTGTTCATATGCAAATAATGTAATCATATGAAATAATGATAACTAAACCAAACCTTGCAGCTCACTACACATGTTAAAATGGAGCTATGGAAATCATTTTTTCATTTTTATTTCCATCTTCTCTTTTAAATCTTACTCTTATTTCTCTCCTTTATTCCTTCCATCTCTTTCTTTCTATTCTGCTTCTTTCCTTCCTTATCTCAGTCTTTCCAACATGTTTTTTCATCTGCCAATTTTATCCCAAGTCTACAGCTGGAGAGAAAAATACCACATTGCTCTGGCCTATTGACTGCCAAATTCTGACTGATTGAAGAACGATGAGCTGGCGGCAAGTATACAGCCAACAAATGTATAAGGCTTCGGAGATGTGAGATAAGTTTGCTTCTAACGAATACATGACTCAATGGACAAAACTGCTGTACACTCGACAAACCTACAATTTCAGGTTTTGCAGATAATTCCCCCTCTGGATCCTTTCTGTCACTTGGATTTTCACTTTGGATTAAAAATGAAAAATAGGCTCCTTTTTCCACCTGTTAACCCCTGAAACTGTTTCTGTGTAAGATGCTGTGTTTTAACCATCCTCATCCTATATAATGATGGACTGAGAAATTAAAAAATGAAATTGCTTAAATGCTGATTTTTTTTAGGCTTGCAAATTCGGCTGGATTATGAAGGGAAAAACTTCTTTCTTCGATTCTGCAAATTTCTGCACCTTAACCTCCTGAACTCTGCCTTATTTTTCCTTAGGAAAAAAAAATTAAATAAGAAACTATCATTCCACAGTATGAGATAAATTCACCCTATTTAGCACTTGATCTTATGGTTCAGTGAAGCTTTGGGTGGGTGGAAAGCAGAGACAATTTCTCTAAGACTGCAAGGGAAGCTCAACTTCCCCTAAAATGTCAAAAATTAAATGGTCAAATATGTACGGTTGTGTTAACATTTCATTGACTACAAATGCTTTAGAACACGTTTATCTCGAAGACGAGTTTGTTCAGAATCAGCTACTTATCACACTGAGTCAATATTGTTAACTTCTCCTACATTTCCATAGCGCGTTTTCTTATACAGTCTATGATCAATGCATTTGCCCATAGAAGCTGAGTGTCCATGCACTTCAATGGGACTACATGGAACAGTTATTTTCAATGCCTTGAAATTCGACGGTCATTGGATAAATGCCACAATTTTGTCCCGTCCCAGGATGCTCAGCGTCTCTGAGGGTGAATGGAGCCGTGGGGCTGGACTGGACGCTGAGCTTCCATGATGATTGGAGGATCAGTCAAAAGGCTGATTCCCGTTTTGACATATTTGTTCGTATTTGCAATGAGTTTCCCCTCTTTGAAAGATCAGCAGCCGCCACTGGTGGATAGATAGATCAATAGATAGATATCTTCACTCAAGTGGAACTAAGTGTAAATATTTACTTTCTTAATTAGTCTGTTCTCTCATTCTGTTTCTCAGAATCAGGTATTGAAGGTTGTACAAAATAAATGATAAAATACTATCAAACATGGTGGGGTATCACCACCACGTGGCTCACTACACCTTCCTTCAAACACTGAGCATGTTTGTGGGATCAAACATAGAGAATGAGTAACTACTATTTCCAAGAGCACTTTAACCTTCCCTGCTGCTCTCATAGATGAAGCATGTCCAGGGTCATCCTGCTCATCGATCTGCCATCGTTTTCCAATATTCCCCCATCTGCAGGATGAACGTCTTATACTGTGACACATGTCAGACACAAACACCTTCATCTCTCAGGGATGTTCAGACAGGTTCATTTACTACTATTCCCACAGGCAGGCAGGCAGGCACACACACAAGCACACCCACACACTCACGCACGCACGCACACACACTTCTCCCAGTGAATTATCACAGTCAGTGTACAGCTTTGTCCATTTGGCCTCACTATTGGTCGGTGCCATAAATCAGAAGTATGTCAGAAGTAACCCTTCAAAATAAATTGGAAAAAATATCAAAAATATCAAAATTATGCTCATCAGACACAAAGAAAAAATATATTTTTAGTCCAGTTTACAACTGCAAATTCTCCAAAACATATATTTACCTCAATCATATAGAGAAGCGGGTTCTCGTTGCTTTCATTCCTCTGTTTTACATAAAATGTATTTTATCAGCTCGTAGGCAGAAGTCTGTCACAGGGGAAAACACAAAAAGTCCCATGATGAAGTCACGATTAACCTTGCAAGAGGGCAACAAATACAACAAGCCAAATCAGCAGCTGTAGCAGAAAACAAGTTCTGGTTTAATGCACCACCTGGCGACCGTGGCGAGTGTCCCAAATCAAACACACCTGCCTTGTTGCGCAACCAACAGCTGGTGCATTCTGGCTCTACCAAAAAGGCCAAATGCTAAAATAGTGACATGTCTTTCTGCCGTTAGTGAGGTGTGAGCTACATTACTGTTGTTTTTTTTGAAAATCCTTCATTTAGCTCAGAGTTTGAAGACTTGGAGGAGTCAGTAAGAGACAGTACTGAATTAAAGAGAGTTGAAGTGCAAATTGGTCATACATCCACACCTTTTCTTGTTAATTCATCAGTAAGTTGCAGCCAATTCACTCACACACTCACTTAATACCTACTGTGGTGCACAGATGACAAAACTGCCTTAGGTACAGTTCTTGGCTGTAAACTCATATAAGCAGTGATCCATGTTGCATCCATTGCTTCTGTGGCCTCACCTCAAATGTACATGACAGCGCATCCAACTTCTTCATTAAAGACACTCAGCTTCAGTCTACACTTTCTATTAGATGCTACAAACTGTTGCTGTTGCAACTTCAGACCCCAACAACCCAACACGACTTCTATCTGTTCACACAGAGGTGGTTGACCACCAAGCAGAACCTAGATCTGTTTCTTCTTTGAAACGTTGTAACTATGAACAATTGTTGCTGTTGGGACATCAGGACTTGGAGATTTTTACATTCTGTTCTTAACGACTCTTTTACTTTCAATAGGAGCTAATGTTTATTATACGACTGTGATTTATGTCTTCCTGAGTGTCAATGTAAATGCTGCTGGTTATTTAATGTTTTACACAGTTTTATGTCCTCAAATGTATTCTGAATAAATTAAATTAATGGTTTTATACTATATTATTATTAGTAGTATTACCACCAATGTTTCTTACCCCCTCCCCTGCCTCTACATAACAGATTTTACTTCTACTTGAGTGATTTTTTTTTTGAGTAACTACTTATTTGAACAGAATTTTGCACAAGCTGAAAGAATTTTAAAGTTTTTTTTTTTTTAATCGTGGCTTTGACCTTTCCTTCATCTCTTCTATATATCTTTTCAGTATCAACAGTACAAACACCTCTGCAAAGCCTCTCTGGAATTCATCATTCCAAATCCAAAGACATGTTTAGTTATAATTGCCTTTCATGTGAAAATATTTAATCTTGAACAAAGTGTAAGAAAAAAGGGATCTGTATAAACATGATAATGAGAACATGACATGAGTTCAGTTCTTAATATGGAATTGAAATGAATCACAATATTCACCGGAGGTGAGTTTCTCCATACATCACACTAGACTATTATCAGAGAAGAGATCTGTACCTTTTTTAAAAAATGTTTTGATGTTCAGCTAGTCTGTCTAATTTTAGAGCACACAAAATGAAACAAATGTTTTTTGTTGCCTGACAAATCTGTTTTGAAAAGGACATTTAGGACATTTTAAGATACATTTAAAAATGAGCTTTCCTTCAGCGGTGACTTTGTATTTGATGACCTTAAGAGGGCTCAATTCTGAATTTGATTGGTAACCATTGTAAAGTGACGTGGTCTCCTCTGTTGCAGTTCTTGTGGCAGTCTGGCAGCTGCATTTTTATCAGGCTGGAGTTGGACAGACTGGACAGATTTAAGACTGAGCTGTTAGTATAAGGGTTACGGTAATGTACTGTGAACTTTTACAAGGTCTCACTGAGAAAGGAAAGTTTTAATTTTGTTAATTGGTTGAGCTATGATGGTTTGCAGTTCAAAATAAAGCTTGTAGTCAAAAACTCAGTTTCCAGCTCTTTGTATGGAAGTGGTCAGGTTGGGAGTACATCCACACTCTTATTATTCAATAAAGTCAGCCACAATACATCTTATGTATCAATGTCAAAAATGCATTTTGGTTTCAGAAATGAAATTGATGGATGTTTATGGCCACTTTATGTCTTTCGCTGCTAAGTTATGGTTAAAAACTAGCCATTTCTCCAAGAATTATTGTTGGCTAATTGATGTAGACTGCCTTTGAAAAAGTACAAATGTTTCAAACAATAGTAGCTACCTTTGGATTCAATCTAACTTCTGCCAAATTTCCTTTTACAATATGTCAGCTCTGTCCTCTCGATTTTTCTTATCTATTTTTTTCTTTTCCTATTTCTCGGTCTTTGTTCCTGCATTTATGTCTACCGTCTGGACTTCCTTCCCTTCTCCTGAGATATATAATAAAATATTTGCTGCTCCCTGGAAGCATTGCAATCTATTCTCTCCTTGTACCTGACCCAAGAGAGAAAAAAAAAACGTATTATTCTGTTTTTTTTATGTCCTCTAACCCTTGCTATGGTTTGATTCTAATGTAGCCGCAGCCATTAAACTTTATTTCATCCTATTTTCAGTAAAGTTGAGTTGATGAGCTTAAGGTCCCTCATATTGATCTTTAAATGGATGATGAAAAAGGCCACCGCCCGCTGGTCAGTTGGCCAGCCTCAGCTCTGTTGGCAGCATCTTCTCTGATTACAGTCCAGCATCTGGAAATGTAATCCACTTTTGCTGAAGCTTGTCAGCAGGAGCAGTGCAGCAGGGTTCAAACTGAATTGAGGCCCAGCCTTTTTCCAAAGGCATCTACACAAAATCGTAAACACATGTTCAAGAACTTTTTTTATGTCATTGTGTCACTGCTGTGTCTTTCTAATCGCAGTTAATTATTATTTTTTGTCTCTCAACACTGTTATCATTCTATTTCCTACCTTAGTTACGTAAATACATTTTAGGTGTCATGAAACGTGTTATTTTAAACACTGCTCACTAGTAACTCAAATTATAATTATCTATTCATGTTAACACATAATTTAATGTTGTTCAATTTCACTTTCACATTTCAACTGCTTTCCATTACAACACATTCACATTAATTCAGCACTTCTGTAAACATTTCTATTAGAGTTCAGCACACATTTTGACCTGTAAACTGAAGGAGCCAGTAATTGAACCAACAACTTTCCAATAAGTGGACGACCCACTCAATTTCCTGAGCCACAGCCACCCAGAAAGCAATGCTGGTCTCAACCTTTGTCAAGCAAAGGGTAACGTACAACATTAGGGTCTGCCTGAGATGGCAAGAAGAAGTGAGGAGTGTGTGACCTTTAATTTGTCGTATAGACTGCACTTGTTTTTTTAATAACTGCAATTTCTCTGTGGAGATGTTTTTTTCTGATTATGATTTGGGGAACAAAGGGACCTGGACCTGATGTTTGTAATAATACCTTGTCTCGAAATGCTGAGACGAAATGTGAGGCCATACTAAGAGCAGTTCAGAATCACCAGTGATTGTCTGGTGGCTAGGCCTTTGCCCATGGGGCTGAACTTCTCTACTTCTGGCCTTAGAGATAGGGTGGAGAGTCCAGACATCCAGAGGAAGATTGGAAAAGAGCTGCCACTTACTCACTTTGAAAGGAGTTAGCTGAGGTGGTTCAGGCATCTGATCAGGATTCCTCATGGATGCTTCCCATTTTAGGTTGTCCAACTGGGAAAGGGCCTCTAGGATGACCCACAACACACCAGAGAGATATCTGTATGTAATTCCCTTAGAAGGAGCTGGAAAGTATTAATGGTAGGAGCGACAACTGGACTACGTTTCTTGACCTGATGTCACCACAACTCTAACCTGGATAACCTGTTGAAATAAAAAGATGAAAATGTTGCTGTGTTACTGAGCTTCAGTCACATAACCTTGTACAAAGTCAGTCTGGATTTCTTTGAACAGTATTCAAAAAGAGATACTCAAGATTTAAGGCCATTTAAAGGTAGTAGACAGTCACAAAGGAGAAGAAGAAAAACAATAAGAAAAACAAAAACAAAAATGAGAGAATTCACAAATATCTGTGGTACCTGACTTGTCACTGCATATCAACATATATAGCAGAGGAAATTGTAAAAAAGGAACATCTGGGAAAAGCAGATGTGAAATCTACAGCACTGTTACCACAGAGGGAGAGAAGCTATAACTAGGTCCTAACAGGCAAGTCAGCAAGCCTAAAACAGAAATGCTGATTACGTTATGTATTATGAAGATACTTTACTATACTATTACCATTTAACACATGACAAAGAGTAGCAATACTCAACTTGTCATTTCCACATATATCAGATGTGTGAGAAGTCAGATGTTGAAGATACCATGATACAACTGCTATATTCTGTGATATTTAATCCCTCGTGTGAGAAATAGTTTAATTTAAACATGTTTATATGGCATTTAGAGTTTTATTTAGCCAGTGCCCACCCATACTGCTTGTGACACTACATAGAAGTTCACATTCAAGTCAGTCTGGCCAAGCTGCTTATACTCTGCTCTTCCTGATCCCAAAAAAATCGGCAACCAATGTAAAACAAGTTTTTGTGTTATTGTGGGTTTGATGGAATGGCACACTAATTAACCGACCTCAAACGCATTTGTTTACAGCCAACATGCGGGCCATGGAGGAGCGGAAATCGTTTGATTTAGTTATAGCTGCTGTTTTAAGAGATTTTAACAGCAGCTACCCTCATGTTTAACTGGCAAAGCCGGCAAAACTTGTTCAACGCTATTTTGCTTCTGCTGTGGTGAAGTGAACTACAATAGGTGAGGTTTTCTATTTCCATCGCTAAACATACGTCATCGGAACCTGTGGTCTGATTGGTTGTATCTGTCCAGTAGCACAGAGGCATTTGATAGACGCCTGTTGATCCCACCTCTCAGGTATCCACCACTGATACCTTTGATACCAAAGAGATTGCTTTGTGCTTCTCTCCATCCTTTGATCGTGTCATAGCCTTGTAGTGTCACTGATGCATTTCTTCACTGCCCCAACTCCTGACCAATGCCAGCAAACACACACGCCTGCAGCCACATCAAAAGTCTCTTGACCAATTGATCAAGGTGCTGTATCAAAGCACAGCATGTTGCTCCAAACACACCTACTGCAACGTTGTCACGGCATGCCATTCAACTCCTCAACACCCATGTCCTCCCCAAAATACAGACACCCGTGGCACAGCTGTTTGTTCTCGTCCCAGGTAATTTCAGATAAATGGTTGTCCCCGTCCATGACGGAAAGCTGAAAAACCACATGTTCAGAGCAGATATAGGGAAATGTCACAAAAGATCACACACACACACACACACTAATACTACTAACTATTTACTAACATCTCATCCCTCCAATTCCATGGTGGATGGTGGTTGGATGTTTAAATCAGATTGGTCTGGTTTAAGCTCCTTTATTCTGTTTTTTCTTTAAGTGTATGTCGTATGAAAGGATTTTTTGGTAAAAACAAATGAAATGAAATTTCATTCATTTTCTCAAAAGCTGTATCTGGTCGAATCTGTCTACAGTTTATCACCTGGTCAGAGCTGTGACATTCACGCTTGCACACCAGGTTGGGATGTGTTTTGAATGACAGGACCAATCACAATCAATAAATAGGAATTGGACGGAGCCAATGAGAGAGCAGCCTCAGCATTCTACAGAATGCATTGAGGGCCTCTTCGAAAAAAAATCAATGTTGCATTACAGTCACTATGAGAGTTTTCGTGCCACTTTTAACCAGTCAGAAAACGCACAAAAGGATCAGGATTTGAAGCACGACTTTAGCCTGATTGGACAATGATATTCAGAGGCAGATTAAATTATCTACACACATAACTACTGTTGCAGCAGTAGATAGAAAAAATCTGTCCGTCTCCCCGTTTGGCAGTGCGTCGCACAAATTGCCCCTATGAACGAACGACCCCTGTGTGTATATCTCTAATCTCTAATCTGATGGTGAAGGGGGTCAGTTTTTCATGTTATGCCCAAAATGGCAAAATCATGACTGCCTCTTTTGTGTCAGATTTGTGTGTCTGAGAAATCTTGGTGAAGAGTCATAGGATCGGAGATCTATGGAGACCATGAAGGGCTTTGAAAGCAGTGACAGCTAAAAAAAAAAAAAAAAGACAAAAGGGTGTCAGTGGAAAGATCATAGGCAAATGGGTTCACTGCATAGTTAGCCCTAACTACATAAAAGGGTGGAGGGCATAGTAACTTTCAGACTTTCCAGTCCAGGTAGGACAGCTGTTAACTTTGTTTTAGTCTCCACTAAGCTGTCTATGGTTTAGTGCTGAACATTAGGTGTGCAATGCTGCGTCTGCCTGCACTGGGATAGCAATGAGTTTGCAGAAACTAAAACAAGCATTAGTACATTTATACTATGAGTGACCCCATTTATCTCACATTGTGTGTTATGTTATGGGATATATGCAATACCGTAATGAAATTGTCAGTGATGGTATGGCTGAGGATGTACTGTTTGTGGTCACTGTGGCTATCAAGGCATTTATAGCGCAGCTGCTGATTGCAAGACCAATGTTCCTGAGCTGGACAATAAAGTATATCGTATTGTATCATTGTTTTCATATCCAATTGCAATCAAAAGAATTTGATTTGATGTTGACAGAGTCCACCAAAAAACACTACCATGAGAGGGCCTTTCATGCTGCTCTGTCACCTGAACGCCACCATATATTGAGTTGGGTCAATCTGTAACCTCACCACTTGATGTGACTTATTCTGTGGTTGAGCAACACAACATCAGGCAATACCATCCATCTGGCATTCAAGTCATCCTTGACTGGTTCATTATGTAATCATGACAACGATCTTAACCTAACCTTGGAAAAGTGCTTTAAACATTAATAATGCTTTAGGTGCCAATATCTGATTTCCGCAGAAAGTCTGCTGACTACCACCATTTTGTCCTTATGGTGGTAAGTTTATAGTCATTTGACATATTTCCTTATTCTGAACAAAAGTTTTAGAAGCAGAGGTTAGGAAAGTCAGGTAAAATGTATAAAATATTAAAATCTTTAAAGACACTCATATTCAAGACTCAGTCAAAAACCCAAATGGATTTCACAATAAAAAATTCCACTACCACATCCACTAGACTAGACATACCCGTTTACTTATTGCATATGGATGTAGTTTATTGGTCATTTTTTTTTCTGCCTCATACCTTTGTAATAGGCTGAGTGCAGTAGTCTGGCAATGAACTTGTTCTGCATATGTACAACGACTGCTGGGACTGCAGACAGTCGAGAGTAAAGTGTGAAAACTGACAGACTGAGTCCGTCTGCAAGATCTCACCATCATGGTGCATCATATTGACCTGAAGGTCTACTCAGGAGACTGCCTCAGGCATTTCATACATTCGTCTATCTATTCTGCACGGATTCATTCACGTCTGAAAACCCCAAAGTCATTTTAAATTGGTACTTGTGTATGAGTCGATGTATATATTAATTCTGAAAAAACATGTACACTGTATATCCTATGAATATATTTAAATGTGACAACATTGGACCTAGTGTGTTTCCCTTCTGAGAACACATACATTCGCACTCACACTCTATGAAGTGTTGAGTGTGCCAAGCTGTTCCCCATGGAAAACAAAGACGGAAAATGTTGTGGTCTTCCAGAGCAGAAAGTGTGTTCTTCCGTTCTTGTGAAGACGTCAGGGGGTCTTGCCCATGCTCTGGTTTGGTATTTTTAAACTTGATTTTTCCTTTACAGTTCGCTGATGTCTGGTCTTCTTCCTTTTCATTTTTTGAGAAGTATTTCATTTGCAAATAACACATATATAGTATAGTCCTTGTGTTCAGAGTTACAACATGGGATTCTGGAAATATGTTTCCTTTCTGAGAATGTGAGAAACTTTTGAACATCAATCAACAAGATATCTTTAGTTAAATTAGGACAGTAGATGGTAAATGGTGGTTGGAGCCATTTTCTGAAGCTGGTGGCTTCAGGTGTTTTCAGGTTGTCCAACAATCTGCTAGTCCGATTCTTATGAGAATGATATTTCCACAACACCTTGAGGGAAATATTTTTTAAATCTGGCCAAACATCCAATAGACCTCAAACATCAAGAGATTCAATTAAGGCTGATACCTAAAGACCAAATGTCAAGATCACTGTAACTTCACTGAAAGGTTTTTATGCAGCACTTGATTAAAATATCTCAAAACGACCTGGAGAGAATTCAAACAGATTTGGCCCAAATGTTCACTTACACTCAAATATGAATGGATTATGTTTTGGTGGTTACCGGTTAAGATCACTGTGACTGGACTTACTCACATCACTACACACATGGCTCTTGAAAGGCACCAGGGACAAGTGACATTGATGGAGATTATTTCAGTAGCCACGTCACAGTCTGCGGGTCACAGGCCGACACACACACGGACGGATGCCGACAGTTATACACCCTTGATATACAGCGTTACCACTCGTACCGTATTTAATTAACTATTCACTCAGTCATGATAGGTCTCAATGGGTGCACAAATGCCGTCCTATGGAATCATTTCACTTACAATAAATCAGCTCTTTTATTTTACTAACCACTCCGCTCCAGTATCCACCTGTCATCCATCCCATGTCCATTTAAAATATTGCGCACGTCAGCGGCGCACTTTTAACACCACATCAGCAGGCGTCAGCAAGTGATGTCAGCGCCGTTATGTCATTTTTTGTTTAATGATTTATATTGGAAGTAGTGTGTACACGAGAAACTGAGTTTAGGGCAGGGGCAGCCCGTTTTCTCTATTTTTGCTTATTTTTGTTATTATGATTAAGAATGCTTTTTTGTAGAGTTATTATGTATTTTGTGGTGAATTGGGATTATGGGAGGAGTTGAGGCCTATAAAAGATGAGCTGCCTCCATGTGAAGGGGGGAGAGTTGGAGAGATAGCACAATGAGTGAGACACAGTGAGAGAGAGAGATCGCATAAGAGAAAGCAATCACCAGTAATTGAAGTACTGTGTGTGTGTGTGTGTGTAGGTTTTTGTAAATATTTTTTTCACCACTGCACTGGGAAGTGGAGCACAATAAAACACCATCACTGGAAAAGCAACTTTGTTGCAAGGAAAAAAAAAAACCCTGCGACAAACAGCAAATGACAAAGCTAAGCAGCGAAGCTAAACATATGTGAACAGGCGCTTAAGGCTGCATCTGCCTGCATCAGTCTTACAGAGAACAACATCAACATCAGCATCAAGTAGCTTTGATTTAATCAAAGGAGATATTAAAGGAGATATTAAATGAATGTTGAAATTAAACACCAGCTTGGTCAAAATATATGAAAGCGCTGTCAACAAAATCAATTGTGGTGAATCCTCACACCATCAATAAATTATGGAATAAATAGGTAATTTCTTACTATATGAGAATAAATTGAAAAGTCATTATGAAGAAGAATTGTCTGAGGTGTTGAGTGGTCTACAAATAGCTAGTTAATAGTTATTTTTAACTTATTTGGCTCCACAAAATCAAGTTTTAAATGAAACTTCTTTGTGGAACAAATTTAGTTTGTTTTTTTTAAAACCCACAGGTCTTACACATTGTTCAGTGCGACTGTCCTCTATGTGCACAGTCAGTCTTAATGCCCAACAAAGAATAAGTTTTGCCAGACGGAGAAACTAAATAAATTGTAAGTACAAAAGAAGATGAGGCTTTTATTCAGATTAAAGATTCTGTCTGTTTTTCACAGAGAGAACTCTGTAGTTGTATTTTTTTCCCCAGAGCAACAGCTTGAAAGGTCACAGTGACATAAGCTTTGATGAACGACTTACATGTGCAAGCAACAAAGTAAAAATGACAAATACTCGGCTGGTGTGAATTTAGGTCTGTACAAGCAGTTTATGTATTCTCATGTTCCTAACTCAGATCTGACCTATGAGGCTAACTAAAAGAAAATATTTCACTAGCAGAGACCCTTTCAGACAGCAGGATGCATGAATAGAAATCGATTCTCTCAATCAACAGTGCAGTGGTTGGAAAGAATTGTAACAGTGGTTCTTTATTACATACAGTATGTCTAAACAAGGAGAAAATGGAAGAGACAATAATAAGAAGAAGGAAGAGAAATGAGTCAACCAAGAGCAAATAACATCTGAGATGAGTCACTTCCACCAACTCATGATGTTCATCACCTACTGTGGTTACTTTAAATATCTAGAGGTTGCTGTGTTAGTTAGATGCTGGTTCAAAACGAAAATCTCTTGCAGTCTGGGTTTATTGTCATAGTCTCAGCCAATATATTCTCCACAGCTCCGTTCTACTTCTTTGCTCAGGCACCCATAAGCCACAGTCAATTATTCTAGTGTAAATTTCCTCTGAGACATGTGCAGAATGGAGGAAGTAAATTGATATTTGCTGACAATTGGTATTTTCTCATTTGCGGAGTCTTTGAGAAACAGTCGAATGAGCTGAGCGGGAGCTGTATGAGCAGAGGAGAAAAAGGTCGGAGTGAAGCAAAACAAGACAAGATACTGGGGCACTGTAGGTTAACTAGCCTGCTGCTCTTCTCTACACCTATCAAAACCCCTGCACACCCGGTCTCCAACATAAGCACATCCAGGCAGGGGGGTAAATGGGCAAAACCAATCTGGGAGCTCAGTGAGCAAAGTAAACCATGACTGCATTACACACACTGCTGTCAGGGAGAGCAGGGGAGTCTGCAGGGTGATGTAGATGGAAAAGGTCAGGTTACAAAAGGATGAATTGATAAATGAAAGCAAAAATGTAATAATGTTCAGCTGAAAAGTACATTGTAAGTTTAAATGTGTAGTTACTACCCTTGCATAAATTACTTGGACACTGTAGAGGACAACAAACATGCCATAGAGAACATTAACAATAAAATGGACTGATCTGAGAACTCAGAGAACCGGAGTTCCCCCTTATTTCTGATAAGACTGAGGTCCTTCAACATCTGCTCCACAACGCAGCAGATGTTTGATGGAACTGTGATAGTCATTGTCCTTCTGTTTGCTTGACTTAACAAACTTATTTGCAGGGTCAGTGATGTGGCAAGGTATCACTGGACCCCTTGACAGTGGGGTCAGAGTTGTATGCTGTCTGAGATATACATTATACGTTTTCTACGCATTCTATGAGGTAAACACAGCGCTGTATTATACAGCAACAAGTCACATTAAAACCACAGTTGCAATACAAAGTTCTGCTGGGAAACCTTGGGTCCTCAGATTCATCCATAAGTTACTTAAACATGTACAATCTATCTCAATGTTGTGTCAGACCAAAGCTATGGCACAAGGTGACAGCAATGCCTCCCTCATCAGATTAACGCACCCTGCCCCACAGAAACTGTGAACAGTGACACAAAGAACCTAAGGTGTTGACTGAGCCTCCAAACTACATAGATCCCATTTTGGATTGAGCATCTGTGGGATGAGGCAGAGCAAGCCAAGGGCCAGACGACGCTCCACCACACTGTTGTGGCTGATCAATGTATGTACATATAACACTTGTACATATATTCATAGTTGTCTTCATATATTGCTAATCTTTTTTTGGGCAACTTTTCCAAAGCCACCAGTTATTAATTTCCCTCTGGAGATCAATACAGTATTTGTAATTCTGGTTGTCATTTCATTTTATTTGCCTGACTGAAATTAACTTCTATACACATCATCTTAAAACCCTATTTTGTTTTATTTCTCCAGGGTTTCATATGATTCCTGCTCACTCCTAAAAACACAGCTGGTGAACAGACACAGACACACAGACACACACACACACCTCTTCATTATAATTCTCCAGTTGTGTAATTAATTGGGATGAATAAATAAACCAAAGCAAAACCAACAAATAGAAACTGACATAAACCCAAACTTAGATCTTGTAGCATGTCAAGAGCTGTGCTGTAAAAGGCTTGAAAGCAGAGCTGAAAGTGCACAGAAGGCGGAGAGAGACTCCATCCAGTCTGTCTTCAGAAGGCTTTATTGGCCTTGGGATGATAAGCAGTGTTGCCATGGAGGAGAGCTAGTGGCAAGTTAGGAGAGGCTAATCAAAACCAACAGTTGAAAGCTTACTGGATGTGTCAAGGTCGCTCTCAGCCATACATGAAGCACATGTGGAGTGTTGACAACGACGTACGCTAAGAAAATAAAAGCTCACTTGTGTGCTTCAGCTCAGGATACAAAAGTACACACGGCAAATGGAGAGTACGTTACGTCCAGTTTACTCACTAAGAGCAGAGACATGTTCACTCACTTATCTGACTGCTGCTGCTAAGAAAACTGACTATTCTCTCTTATGAGGGTTAATTATGCTGATGTATGAAAATGAACAAGAATAAGTGCTACATACATCGTACAACATGCAAGTACAATAAATAACAACATAATAAGAGACACCAAATATTTTATACTCCATGTATCAAAACAGTATCAAACAACATTTAAGCCTCAAGATTTTGGGTGGACTTGTTTTCAGTGGTTGACTGAACTGCAAGAATCCAAGGAACCTCATTAACTGCAGCGTTTCAGAGTGAATGATTAAAAAAAAAAAAAAAAAAATCTCACCTTTACTCAGCAAGTTCATATCAGCAATTTAAGACCTGTGTCATTTCTGTCAGACACAGCACACCGCTAACAGCTAACAGACAGCTGAAGTCCTGACATCACCTCATCAGCCTTTGATAAAAACGAAATATCATTAAACACATTTCTGACAGGATTTTTTTTTTTTTTTTTTTTTTTTGAATAAGAGAAATGTTTGTCTTATTATAAAACATAAAACATATGCATAGGATGCAGGGACAAGCTGACATAGGGGAAGAATTGTGAAGAATTTCATCCCTGGCTCCTGCAGAGTGTGTCAAAGTGAATGAGCAAGACCCTGGATCCCCAACTGCTCATGGTGTTGCAACATCAGTGTGTGAATGTGTTCATTAATGGGCGTTTGAGACGCACATTGAAGCACCGGTGGTCAATAGACCAGAAAGGTCCTATGTAAATTCTGTCCCTGCACTCTCATTTATTGATTCATGTTAGAAACGCTACAGCAATATTTACAACAGTAAAGTCATCAAACTCAAATAATATCTCCCCAAGAACAGAGTGAGTGCTATTCTTGATATTAGGCAGTGGGTGAATAAAAAGACTGTGACTCGTTTATCATCTGCCATCGTTTCTTCATACATTACTGGCAGAGGGAGAAGGGGCAGGTTTAGGATGAGACCAAGAACTTAACAAGAACCTGCCTTATTTTAATGTGGAAGTAAAACACACTAAATACAGTCAGCCTTTTCTTTAGCTTACTTGTAGCAATTTGCCATTAGCACAAACAAGCTCTATATGGATAACTCTAAAACGCAGAAAACTATGACAAGTTAATACATTAACAGACAATTTGCAGATGTCTCACATACTGATGGAACAGTATCCAGGAGCCTCCACATTGGAAGAGACACATTAACATGTTAGCGCATAGACACTATCAAATTTGTTTGATGGAAACAACCACCTGCTCTCGGGCAAGATGAAAAAGACCTCAAGAGGACCAGGACACTATTTTTTGGAGTGTATTAATTTTTCGCTTCATGAAGATTTTTGTGCACTGCAGTTCCCCCTCCTGATCATTTAACAGTCAATACTTTTCCATCAGAGTTGACTAGGACACCACTTGTCTGTAAGCATCTTGTGTCGTCAGTATTCAGAATGATTTCTGTATCTTAAGCTCTAAATTTGGTCAAGGTTGATTTAATGATAACTAGCACAATGGTGAACTGCTGAGGCTGCATTTGTGATTCAGATTTTTTAAATTTTCAAGGACTTCGGTTCATTCTGACTTTGTCACAAAAATAACTGCTCTTAGTGAGGACAACAGACATAGTCTTAAATGTGCATTACCTGGAGCTTCAAGTACACACATTTTCTTATTCAAGAAAATAAGAAGTTGCACATGAGGAACAATCTTACTACCCTGTAATATTTACTAAAAGGTATAATTTGGACTATTTAGAGTTGTTTTAAAGAAGAATTAAACTGTATTTCCACTCTGAGGATCTGAGAAAAGACTTTTTAAGAGGTCTAAATACACCATAGAGCATTAAAACCCAAGATATACCAGACTAAAGTTAACTCATGGTTTACTCAGCTGACAGCGTAAAAATGTTGTCTGCTCAAAAAAACCATGTATGGCTTGGCCTATTCAGTCTCTTCACAGTATCCCCGGTTTCTTTCATATAACCTGAGGAAGACAGCAACACGTTCTCTGTAAAAGGACTCAACTTGATATGTAAATGAGCGTCAAGGGTCAATACCAAATACAGTCAGAAAAGAGGCAGAAAATGCAGCTTGGGGCCTTTTTTCCACCTCAGGTGCAGAGAAAACCAGGAATATATTGGAAGTAGTTTTGCTATAATTATTTCTTTTTCACCTGTTTTCTCTTGATTTCCAACATACATCTTAATTGCTGTAGACTCTTCTTTGCTATGATGGTAAATCAGTATGAGTTATAGTCACTTACAGCTACCTGCATGGCTCATGGGAGGTCAATGTCAATCTGTTTGGGTCAGACAGAAATAATACAACAGCTATGCGATGACTTGCCATGATTTAGCCCTGAGGATTTTCAGGATTCCCCATCTTTTCTTGTGGTGCTACCACGAGGTCATTCACCTCTGCTGTGATTGAAAACATATTGAACTGGCACAATACTTCATACAGACTTGTATGGAGGAGTGTTACCGTGACGTTGATCCCTTGACCCTTCCTGGAGCACCACCACCAAAGAACTGGAACCGCTTTGGTTGTTGTCAACTACATCTATCTTTTCTGAGTTTTAATATATCCACTACTTTAGGACTAAACATTCAGATGTTTAGTGCTAAGTAACATCTGTTAGCCTGCTATCATGCTAAACTAAGATGATTACCATGCTTCAGCACATTAGCATGTTTACCTTCGCATATGGAAACGCTGTTATCACTCAGCCAGTGTCAATATATTGATACTAGCTTTGACACTAGCAACTAGTTTTAGACTTAATCATTCTGTGAATATGGACACTTTCCTGACATGATGTGGTTCTACTGATAATATTAGTGCAGTGGAAATGTACATTAAACAGACTTTACAATGGAAGTCATTGCCAGTTCCACCCCCTACACAGTGTTTTATCCATTTTTTTTTTTTTTTTTTGCTACTTCATTTTCTGTAGTGGCAGTCTGTAAGGTCAAAAATTATACAGGACAGAACCATTAAAACTGATCTGTAAACAGTTTGCTTTGCGTACCACCTTGCAAAATTTGCCCCCCACGTGTCACCAAATGATTGGGCTGTTAATGTATTATTGTGCTGCTCAACAAGCAATTAGGGTTTGGATCCATTTTCTGAACCGAGTTCTCACAGCAATAAAAATGTGTCTCTACTTCTCAAACTCATATTATAATTGTTATTGATGTGGTCTTCCTTCACAAGAGCTTGTAACATAATCCATTCTTGATATCTAACAATCACTGTCCACAGAGCAGAAAATTGGTGCTGAAATGAAATTTAAAAACAGTAAATACCTGCGCCAACCCCTACTGCCGAAGCCTAGAGAAAAGTGTGTTCCACCAACTGAAAAAAGTCATCAAGAATTAAAAAGCAAGGAACAAAAACTGAATGTTGGCTTTCATTTTTCTGTGTAATGATGAGAGTGTTGAGCTGTCAGCTAACAGACTAGGGGAGGAGGATAAAAGGAAATCTCGCACTTAGAGAAACACTCAGGTATCAGACACCCATATAACAAAAGCTCCTCCCTAATTTCACAAGCAAAGCAGAAATAGTGCAGCCACGGCACAACAGATACGCCACAAAGCAGTTTTAAGATTCTATCATCATTCTGGCAGCACAATTTTTCATTTGTGTTATCTTTTTTACACCAGTAAGAAGAGAGAGGAAAACTCTCTCTGGGAATCTTTTTTCCCCTTCTTTAACTTAGTTTCATACATTTTATGTCTCTCTTTACCGCCCTCGCTCCTCTCCGTCCCAACATCCAAATCAGACATTTCAGCTGTGAGTATGCAGTTTGTGCATCACTTGGCTTTGTCTATAACTGTAGGCAGAAATGAGAGCAGCCGCCTCAACCAGTGTATGAAATAATAGCTGCCGACTTTTAAAACTTTTCTGATAAAGATGCAGTAAAAGATGAGGAGAGCTGCAGCTTCAGGGCTGCCACAGTGCTATTCATCATGGCTATTGTGTGCCCATAAAAAAAGAAACTCTCAAGTAAACACCCTTGAAACTTTTAAATGTAATGATATGTACTTTGATTTAATTATAATTCTTAAAGACATTTGAAAAATGCTGAATATGCATAACAATTCAAAAATATCTTGCTTTTTCCATTATGTTCTTTAGTTAAATGACATCCCTCTGAGCCATTACATTGAAATCATATGGCAGGAGTTTTGGTCTAAAGTGACCTACAGTTTTTGTAAATTTAAGAAATATGAAGTTTCACTAAGCTTCAAAATGTCATTCATATTCACATTCACACCAGGGACCTGTAAAAATGTGACATTTAGAGGCGATCAGCTCATTTAGTACAAATGGTAGATCAGTACTTATTTAAACACAGTTGATGGAGTGCTGAATCTACAGTCTGATCATTTTCTGGCAATTCAGAGTTTTGATGTCATTCACTCCTTAATACAGTAAGATTAAGGTGTTAACATACTTGTGTTTGATTTTTCTGAACTGCAGCTGGTAAATTTCCTCTGTCATATGTTTTGCAGTATATATGAAAGCAGCCAAGCAACTTTCACTCTTGGTAAAACAGGGATGCCTGTTTATAGAAGCTGTAAAGAAATACAGAGACTAGTAGGTTCAATATGCAAATTGTGCTGCACTGAAGTATTTATCTTCTAGGCAGATGTGTCATATGCATTTTGTTATATGAAAAAGTTTTTTGTTATTTTTTTAAGTCTTTACTTGCCTGTTCTGGCAGATGGTTGCTGTTAAATATAACTTAATATGTAATATGCTTAGTATATCATATATATATATATATATATATATATATATATATATATATATATAAAGCGAATATAGCAAATATAAATTCTTAGGAATATTTACAAATTTATTAAAAATTAAAATGAGATTTAGAAAAAGACACTTAATCATTTCAGTTTCATGCCCCTTGTGTAAACATTTCTAGGGAACTGTAGACGACTTAACCAGCAAATAAAAGACTCTGCAAATCTCCTACAGGTCCTCTAAGGATGTCCATCAATTTAATTCAACACAAATATTAAAAATTCAAGCAAACAAACAGATCAAATTAATCTAAAAAATTACAAAAGGTAATCAACCACAGTCACTAGCACGTTCAGATGAAAGCATCGACACATAGAACTGAAGAAACGAGTGGCACTAATTCATGGCAATTCATGGCTGTGTTATAACCAAGATTTATTAGGATCTTTTGCTTGAGAGAAAGGTCAGTAAAAATACACAAGTAAAAGTTTTGTATCCAAATCCTTAAAGTCTGTTTAGCCCTTAAAGTTGTATTCCCCCCAACCTCCCACAGTGAGTTGCTCTTCACACCATCACCCAGTCTCAGGCTCTGAATCTGTAAAGATGTAAAGATCTGCTGCTGTGATGCATCATTTTTCAAAATACCAGGACAGAGATGACACTGCACTCACTGTTCTCTTCTTGAAAGATGAGTATGACTTAATCTAAAGGCACATGCTCTCCACAGTTCAGCTACAAAAAGACTGAATCATAATAAAATTTTACTAGTAATTCAAACAACATGATAAGTAATTTAACAATCAAGAAATCAATTTACCATTTCTTCTGCTTTTTTTCTACAAGTTACTCCACAGACACCTTACAATATAATGCTGAATCACAAATCATCACAGCAAAATCTGACACCACCACCCTGGGAAGTTTGCCACAGAATTACAAAAACTTTCAATTACTCTTTAATGGTTCAGAAAGCAGTCTGTTATACTCAGGTTTCATCAATCAGTAATATTTATTAACAGTAAACTGACATTAAATTAATCAAAAACACAAACTCTCTTAGTGTAAATAAATCTAACTAGAGCTGTGGCTCAGGCCAATAGAGATCCCAAGCGAAGTCACCCCGAAGTTTATGTGCACACACATAAGGTCAACAATAAGTAAAGGAAAACAAAATTAGGAGATTTCACTTTCAAGAAAATAAACTGTGCAACAACCCACATGGCCAATGATGTTATGATGCCAATGATAAAACAAAAACCATACACCACATGAGGAATAAAGGAAAAAATACCTGGTACTAAATGATCAACTCAAGAAAATAGAACAAACTGATAATGTGATATTAAAATATAATCCCATATCAAAAAAATAATGATTCTGAGATCAAATTATACAACTACTTGTAAATTGCCAGTATGTTTGACTTCATCAATAATACTATGTGGCAACAGCCATGTTATAGCAACATAACTTGGACACGCACGCACACAGGCTGCGAACACCAACAGACCAGATTCGACAGGCAGAGCTGAAGGATGAGAAAACCTGCAGAGCCTATACTCTGCTGCTACAGCGGCCTTCATCAAAACGTTTATGAGATGCAACCGGCAAAAAGTTTACGGCGCAATAACAAAAGTTGGAACCTGCCATCAGCGCGCAACAGGACCATCACACAGAGACACACAGGGGAACCAGCAGCCAGGTGTTCACAAGCAGCCAAGATAAGCAGCCATGCCGCGAAGACAAACCACAAATAATAAGAGAACTACTGTCTTACCTGCGCCGACGAGGAAGCAAGATGAACCGGAAACGGGACGCGCGCTCTCTGCACGAAAGAGCGAGCGCGCAAGGTCGACCCGCATTTACGCTGTGTCCTCCAGTGGTGATTGGCTGGCGAACAATTTCGCAGAAAGATCTGCTTACACATACTGATCTTCGCATGAGAGAATACAACTTGAAACACGAAACAATAAATTGACCTTCCTTTGAATTTTCAGAATAATTGTCAATGACTCTGCGTCCACAGTCAACAGAAAAATTAATTTGGCTTTGACATATTTTATTGTGTTACTGTTGCATACCTATTAACCATCATCTTATACATAGTTGATTATATACAGTAAATAAATAATATAAATTGCTCAAAATCTTCACCCCATCAATCCATTCCTGATAACTGTTATAATACTTCTTGTTATGAAGTTGAAGAAGATGTTGAAGCGGAAGATACAGTACATGTAGTACTTGTAGTGTTAAACACAGGAGCCACAAAATGTCCTCCAAGCAGCTTACATTAGTGGCCTTTTCCTCTGATCGCACCTTTTTGTTGAAGCAATTGTTGTTAATCCATCAGCATCAGCTGTAAGATGCTACAGTGAGTGTACACTGTAGACAAGAAATCATGGGCCACAGAATCCTTGTTCAGTGAAGTAAGTGCCTCAGGAGATAGTGTTCACATGAGTGGTGAGTCACAGTCAGCTGCAGCGACACTAAACATAGAAAAGCTCAAAGAGGTCTCCCATAAGCACATGTTTCAACATGTTCCAATGTACACAGCAAATTCTGCTGCATTTCAACAATCAAGGTCTTCTAGTCCCCAAGGCTTTCTTGGCTTTTTGAAACTGCCAGAAGTTGCTGTTTTCAGTGCCTCAAGACACTGGCTGACACTACTCATTTGACCTTTGTGACATGTACGTTCCCACTCTGCCCCTCATCCACGGAAGCAGCAACTTCCTCATCACCCAAAGGCAGTGTTTGTGCATGTAGTCAGCTGGAGATGACCTCATGATACCTGTGGGCTCTGCTTATCAGCACTCCCAGAATGACATTTAAAGCAACTGCAGTACTCAGAGCACAGCTTTACCCACCTCACCATCATCTTAGTGAGGGTCCCATGTAATTCTCCTCAGTTCAGTCTACAGGGATCTGACTACCAACTCCAAACCATCCTGCAAAATGTTGGTTAATTTCTACACTAGAGTAAGCACTCTGATCTCAATTCTAACACAAAATAATGTTAAATGCTAGTGGATACTTTTCAAATGTGTTGGGTTTTTTTTACAGTTCAGTTCAGATCTTGAGGGATCTACCTTCCCTTCTGTGGCCATATGTACGCTGTCTGCAACCAACCATGTATAACTCCTACTCCTATCCATGTGAGTCCAAACTGCAATCCAAGATCCTAGTTCGCAGACAGAAAAGCCCCCCAGAAAGTCTGGTGAACCAGATGTACAATGTGAATTGTATTTGGTGATGTTTCAATAAAAGTGGAAAAAAACAAATGAATGAATAAAGCATGACTTCAATTCAATGTTTTTGTTTTGAAAATAAGAAGCAGTCAAGTAAGGATCTATTGGCGTAAAGACGGGACACAAGAAAAACAGTGAGCCAAACTGTCTTATTGAGTATCTTCTGTCAAAATATCAAAAATGTAAAACCCCTTGTTGGATGTTACATGTTTTAGTCACAGAGTGCTGGTGAATGCAGGTTTGCCCAGCTCATTCATGGACCTCCTTCAGTTTTGCCTCAAGCTCTGACTGGTTGTTGTGGATGCCTTCATCTAACTGCATCTATGTCCATCTGGGCTCTGAGAGTCATGTTCTTTGACTCCAGTGGGTTCAACACCATTGTTCTAGCTGTACTGACCTGCAGGGTGGATGCTCACCTCTGCGGTGAACTGAACTGCGGTGAATGTACTTTTGAATGTTGGAGTCTATCTCAGCTTATCAAGTCCTTGCGCCTGTGGTTTCTTTCACTAACAAGTTAAAAGGTTAAGGGAAGAAGTCAGTGTTTGGCATTGTGCATTTCAAGCCAGCGTATCTGATAAAATTAGATACACAACAAAGTTTTTGACAATCTTTTTCATCACTATGACCTTCTCCTTTGTTAGGGAATTTCAGAAATTCATCCAGAGCTTAAAAAACCTTTGAAAAAGGTCTTTGAAATATACTAACTCCAGCACTTCTTGCAGATTTTTCTGTGACTTTTTTTTTTACTTTGAAAATCCTAGCTTCTACATGTAAGAGATTGAAGCTTTACTGGGATCCAGAGCCAAGAACTGACCAAATGTCACTATTCTGTTTTTTGTTCTGAGGGTTCTGGCCTGTCAGTCTGAGCAGGTCTTGACCATGCTCTGGCCTCCAGTCCATCAAAACTGCATTTTTGCCTGCAGGGCTAATGTGGAGTGGAAGCTATTGGTTCATCACACCAGGATGGTTGACACTCCACATGATAGAATGGAAATTCATAAAGGTCAGATATTTTTGTGTTGGAGGGATTAGATATCACTTAATGTTTCCAAGACTCTTGGATCTTAAACGTTGATTCAAAAACAAGAGTCAGGGTCTGTTTACCAGGTAAAGGTATCATTGCACAATTAAACTTGAGCAGCCTGAGGGCAGCATGTCAGAGAAAGTGACGAAGAGACTGACATGTCAATGTGTGTTTCTGTCTTTCCCTTCCTGCCTGTTTGCTTTCAGTCTTCCGCTCCTCTTTCATGGCTGCTGTCGAGGCAGCACAGCTTGAATCTTCTACTTCCTCTACTCTACTCTTTCTTCCTCAAAGCCTGGGAAAGATCGATTACCCATGTATGTGTGTGTGTGTGTGTGTGTGTGTTAGAGTGTGCTGTGACTAAGAAGTTTCTTTCAGGATATTTAAAGTGTGTATCTGCCATTCCTGAATTCCTGAAGGAATCGTTGATTTAAAGAGACTCGATTTGGGACAAGGTACAAGCTCAGGAATTTCTCAGAAAAGCTCAGGAAGTAAAATCTATTTTTGGCTTGATGAGGTTTCCAGTTCATGTTTGAGGTAAAAATCTACCAAACAGATGTTAAAATTGCTGTTTGGAAGAAACTGTGTGCTATTAAGAAACTGAGCCCCCACTGACTCTACAATGTAGGCCAATGTATTTTAGGAAGACAGTTGCAGTCTATCATGTTGTCACATGTTCTTCCATTTCTTGATATAGTCCAGACATTGGTAGTTTCAGTTTTTTCATATATATTATTGCAAATCAGTTCTATTTTCTCTGTCACAGCTTCCCTGTGGCACTTTAAGATTTTCTTGTGTCTCTCTTCGCTTTTCTCTATGTCTCTTTTGGTGTCTGTCTGATGATCTGTCTGGTGTATGTGTGAGTTTCCAGATAGTATAGCTGCCAGTTTTCCACTGGGTGCTGGAGACGCACCTGAAACTCATTCTCCTCATCCACTTCATCTTCCTTGACAGTTCTTAGGCAGCAGCCTGATGTCCATTTATTGTCAGAATGTTCTGACCCCTTTGCAGTAGTATGCTCTCTCAGTCGCTTAGCAGCATTACCTTGTTATTTGTGTATGTTTCTGTGTGTGTTTTCCTCAAAATCCTTGTACTTAGAGCAGTAGTTACCAACTCAGATCCTCTTCACTACCTTTCTGTTTACTAGCTGCAATTCTATTCCATGCCATGCCAGCCGTGCCTGCCATTCATCACCACTGTCTCTACCATTCAACATACAAACAGGATGAGATTTTAACTTAAAAAATTGTCAATACAACAAAACCAACAACATGTAAAACCTTTAAGTACATTCGCCAATAGCAAGAATTTGGACATTTGGACACAGAGATGAAGAAAATCTTCATTTACAGAAAATAAACCTCAAGCAGAACTAGGCCTCGCACTGTGACTCCCAACTCTCTCTACTGCACACTTTTAGTTAAGCACAGTACAGTCAAATGTGAATGAAAGTACAAAATAACTGTCATATGCCGTTTGTCTGGCTGGGTATAATGTATCACAAACACAAACAAAATAAGTTGTGATTTTGAGCATTTAAATTTACATCTCATTAACAAGGAATATATGCATTATACACCAACTGCTCCTCTTCTTACATATTAAGCTTTATTTGATATAGAGGGACAATGTACATTAATGAACATTTTACATGTAAAATGTAAATGCACCCAATTATAGCCAAAGGGCTAATTTCTATTGGCAGTCCCCCTGCCAGAGTCCAGTTTGCAGTCTGCTCAGTAATCTGCTGGCTCCACAGTTGTGCTATTATGATCATAAAACAGCTGTCGAAGCAGAAATCAATAATCTGTAGTCCTATTTTTATCAAGGTAATAGTATCTTGTGAATATGATTTAACCTGATTTAGTACAGTGGCACAAGTCCCAGTCACTGCTCTTTTTTCTTGCTGGTCTTTCAAGCAATATCTTTGAGTCAACAGCACTACTAATACTACATTGAAAATCTAGTTAGGTATAATATGGAGCCTATATTTATTTATTACTGTGGCATCCAGTTCAGACTTTGTTTTTAATCATTGCTAACTTGTTCATTGGAAAAAGGCCTAACTAGACAGAACTACTGACTTTCTACATCCATGCAGTTGAACACACCTTTAAAGAAGCCTGTAGTCACAGTGTCAAGGTAGCAGGTAATAAGCCTGAAGTGCTGAACAGTTTCTGTCAAAGTATCAGATAAAGATAGGGCTACAAATGAGATTTCTGTTAAAACTCACTACAACGTGTCTGAAGATGGCTGAGCATCTGCACCAGTTGAGAGTAAGACTACAAGCCAGAGTGTCACATTCAAAGATATACTGAAAATGTTGTGTTTTTTTTATAGTTCTCCCAGTGGAATCCTGTCAGGACAAACAAGACAAACAGTGCTTCACCAGTTAGACCCAAAAATAGACATCAATTAGAACAATACCAAAGTGTCTCTTGTGTCCCATAAAAGATTTGGCCTTTGCCTCTGAGAGCACGACAGCCTACCAGACAGTGTATCTATCATTTCTGTCACTCTCCTGTGTGTGACTTTGCATGGTTGACAAAAGCTGGGGTCCATCAAGTGGAAGAGAGAGCGTCATTATTATTTGGACATTTTTAGAAACAAAGCAAAAATTAAACTATGATTTATGACATGGTGTAATTTTCTGATTTCTTTCATTCTCCAAACGTAATTACTCGTTTGCAGATGGATCTCTGTACAGAATCAGTTGTAAGTTTGAGATGAAAAATGTAGGAATGTGCGATTTCACTTGACAGGGAATATGGAGGTGATGTGTCCTTTCCAGTGTACATTTATTATGCTTACTGTCAGTTTGAAAAGAGTAATTCTAATACTTATCTCACCTTTCACTGCTCGTAATAAAAGTCATACAGAAAGGGGAAGATGTTCAGGCAGAGGACAGGAAGGTGCACCTGAAATATAGGTGGCACCAAATACCAAACAGACCCCTGAATTTAAGTTTGAAACGTTTTTTCTTATTGATTTAGTGAGCACCTGAATTGCTGAACTGTACAATTGTACTATGCTGAATTGCCACGTTTCAGTTTGGCTAACCATTGAAGCAGATGTTATAGCTGTGTGTGTTATAGCTTATGTGCTATGTTATAGCAGTCCCTGCTCTTGTGCAACTGGAAGTGGCCTTAGTGCAATCGTTTGGTAGATTTGTTTTAGCAGACAGACATTACTCAACGTGACATATCTGGCTCCCCACCTGAGTTCAAGCATGGAGATGGAAGTGGCATAAACGACAGACAAAAGTTTGCACTGAAGCCCAAGTTTGTACTAAAGCCCAAAGACTACTGCAGTGATTTATGGAGCTCCACACACAGTGTACTGTGTTAAAAAATGCCCCTTGATTCCTTGATGATATTATTTATTTTAGACATGTTACACAAAGGCTACCATGGTCAGCCTCCAGACCCATCATCATTTGACACTTAACTAACCAGCACAGTGGATATTAGTCAAGTGCAGTAAAGTTCATTCATTTATTTTTTATTTTATAGATTCATAGAGATATTTTATTAATACTGCATCTGTAAAAACTTTATAAACCTTGTATCAAGACAGTAGCAGAGAAAACAAAATGCAAAACTGTTTTTAACACAGGAATCAAAAGTTGTGTAATGATGTGTTTAGACCAAAAAAAAAAAAAAAAAAAAACAGCCAGCGTGAGCTCTGGAGAGCCAGCTGTGCTGCCATCACCAAACTGATAGTATGTGGTTGGAATTAAATAACAGACACATCCAGCTCTTTCCATCAAGCCCAGAAGCTCCCAGGTGGTGGTTTCTTCTGTATTTCTTTGACACACGATCTGCAGTGTGGCATATGCTGGCAGCAAATCTGTTTGATAGCTGGTGTCAGCAGCAGCTGGGTCAAGTCAAGTGCATGTGTTTGTTGGGGTCTGCGATACTTCATGGTCTCAACGACAGTAAAACCTGTGGGGATAACAAGCTAAACTCAGTCACACAGTATTCGGGTTAGTATATAACATTATTATTTAAGACTGAAATGTCTTAATTTATATGATCTGTAGCTAGTTAGGTGACATCTAAAATGCTAAAAGTCTAAAAGACTGGATCTGTAAATACCCCATAAAGGAACTAGAACCTGTTCACAGTCACTCATGGCCAGGGCATATGATTCTACTCTGCTGTAAAAGCCCCTTTTCTTAAATTTCCTCTTTTGAGCTGTCCCTGCAGGAACAAGGATGCAAGATGATGTTCAGTAAAGATGAACATTTGATGCACTTGTTAATACATTTATTTCCATGTCCACTGATAAGCCACGATGTTAAAACTACTCATAGGTAAAGTGAACAACACTGATCACCTTGTTACTGTGCAACATTCTGCTGGCAAACCATGAGTCTTGACATTCATCTACAAGTTAATTTGACACGTACAATCTACCTAAACATTGTTTCAGACCAAACACATAACCTCATGCCAAATCCACTCCCTGACAACAGCTCCCTGCTGCAGTATTCCCTGTACTTCAAGAGTTTATTACATTTATTGACATGACTTCAGTTTCTATTTAACAGGGGCTTGAGGTCTTGCAATAAATGGTGTCTCTTTGACTTCTAGCATAGACGGTCTTCGACAGGAAGGCAGGTATTTAGACCTTACAGGGCACACAATTTTATAAAAGGAAACCTTTGTCCTCCATGATTCCATTAGTGTTTTGAAGAGACACGGTGTCAAATTGCTTCAGGACATCTTTATCACTGATGCCACCAGCATAAAGAGCTGACACAAAGGTTATTGCCCCAAAAGGTGCCATGGGATTTATAAGTGGAAAACACTTAATGCAGTTTAATGCAGTTCAGTGCAGTCTAACACCACTTGTGTGTAGTTTAGAGGGGAAAATGCATTCAGGTATGATTCTATCTATTGAAATGCAAGAAAAATAGAACAAAAACAGATCTGACAATTTTGGCTTTTAATAAAGATTTATGATTTTTGGTGAGAAAAATATGTCTGTTACAGTTGAATAACTAACTCTACAACCAAACTGTAATAGGTGCAGGTGCAGAGCTAGTATTCAAATGACAGATCATTTTTCAGCCTCCACTGGCCACCGTAGGCAGGATACTGATACCATTCAATTATAGGTAGAAAAAGGATTTCCACATTTTATCGTCAGAACAGCAAAAGCTGAAATCCAGACACTTGGAAATATCCCCTGAGATATTTAGAGGTTTATAATCTTGGTAATAGGATTGGTTTGTATTGTTCTCAATCCCTTGTGTGTATCCATAGCAAACTCAATAATACTAAATTGTTGAATTAATTAAATTGTTCCACAAAATGTTGCCTCTTGCATACACTAGAAATATTTTCAAAAATCTTCCTTCTTTAGCTTTTCATAGTGTCTTCATGGTTAGTTTAGGTTAAATCATATTCACAAGATACTGTTACCTGCGTTTCATGTTTTTAATTGCGTTTCCAAGATAAGATCATATTTTTTCATCAGTTATATATAATATAGATACATTTATCAGTTGAATAGTCTTTGCCATAGAGCTATACCTTTCCAAGGATATTTACATAGGGCTGTTGTACTGATTTATTGAGATCTATAATATTCAGCAGGGCATATACAGCATGTCTATGCTTGAGAGAACCATTTAATGTATATTTTATTATAGTGTGCATTACATGCTGCATATAACATACATATAGAAGGGAGATAACAGATGATGTACTGTTTGACACACCGCGGAGGAGAGCACCATTGTACCGCAGGCATGTGCTAAAGTTAGTTACATTCATGTTGTGGCAAGTTAAGAGCCAAGAAACAGCCAATGTGAGGCTGCCAAATTAGACTTCCTGCCAAAATGTTTTTTCCCATGTTTAACAGAGATATCCTCTGACTATTTAAAGAGAAATACAGACAGCTTGAACAAATATTGGCACCTTGTCTCACAGAATGGTTGACGCTGCGCTACAGAGTAATTCGAATGTTTCTTTAGAATATTTACTATGAGGATAAAGCTGATAACACCCAGGTTTTGGAAGTACACAATACCTATCATGCAATCCATTTCATCACATTAAAAATAAACAGAGGAAAACAAACTGGAACCTAAAAATATTCACAATCTGGTAATATCTTATATTTTCTGATAAAATTATAGCAGCAGATATCTGAATCATATAAAGAGCAGGAATTAATGCTTTGGTCACCACCTTTTACTGTGAAAAGGTCAATTTTGGCCCAGAAATTAAAATAAAATGCACAAAGGAGCAAAATGTTTGAGGCCATTAAATACAGGTACCACAGCTTACAACATTACTAACAATGGGTCTGAATGATTATAAATTTTTTTACCATGTTTTACCATAAGAAAGGTGCGGTAGGCTACCTTTGTGTTGTTACAATAATAAGAAATAAAATAACAAATAACATAAACACCTGGTCTGTTACTTTTGCTTTACTCTGCAGCAGTTCTGAAAACTTTGCCTTTTAAAAATAAAAACTCAAATGCTTGCTCTGGAAATGTCTTTCATCATTACATTTTTTTGTTTACGAACTACTCACCACAGCTCAAACAGTCTCGTTGAAGCAAACAAATCTGTCCACACACAAGCAAATTCTCAGTCTTCCTCTGAGACTTGATTCCATAACTTTCTTTGAAAAGCAACCACTCGAGCCATCACCACTAAGACATGAGGCTATGATGCAGAAGTGTACTTAATGTTGCTTTATTTTTTAGTTTATTCTATTCACTGCATAGGCTATATATTTTCATAACTGGGTAAGGATGATATTACACCTACAGTAATGATAGCAACATTCTAAACAATACCAAAACAGACAAACAAAAAACACTTCTCTTACACATCTTTTGACATTGCCGGGGAGCCATTACTATATGACAGCTCCTTAAACCTGATTAACTCGCCACTGAGTTCAGAAGGTAATTAGTATAATGGAATGCCATATTGTTCATTCTTCCTCCCTAAAATTGCTCTTTAAATAGTAAAGAGAGTGGGGTTTTAGGACCTGTAACTTGATCCAGTTTAGTTGTTTCTATTGATGTCATACTGTGCACAGAGCTAGGATATCTGCTGATAAACAGGGTAAATGAAGCGACACATTGTATAAAAACAGCCTCCTGTAGTGGGAATCAGTGGTACTTTGTTGTCATATTCCCCTTCAAGAAGTAAAAAAGTCTTTGAAAAGTTCAGTTACACTGTTACTGGAACTGGCATTACACTCTCTGGGGTCTTAACTCTCCTTCGAGACCATGATCATGCGCATGGACCTAATAGTTGTGGAGCAATTCTTAATTTATTTTGGGTATATCTGTCTAGACAAGAAAACCGCTCAATGAACCTTTATGTTTAAGTTGTTAAAACAAAAACTTAGACTAGATAAGTCTGGGTAAAACAACATGTTAAATTGGATCATCAAATATAGGCAGATAAGACTTATCTGTTACAGTGGGCGGTCATACTATTTTATTTATTGTGCTCATCAAAAGAATTATTCATCAAAGTGAAGATTCTGTCAAACTTTGACAAAATAGTTCATGTCAGACTGGTATATGTGGAAGTGGTGTATCTGCTTAAACAGGAAATACTGTGATCTGCATTTAACATGGTATGTGTGGTGAACACACACATAATAAGCCAGATCTTATTAACCTCTATATGCTGCTGTATGCTTTCCATTACTTCACTTACAGCTGCTATGTGTGCAGTGTGAAGGTTGTCATAGTCCTCAATATTGAATTAGAGTAATTATCAGTAGACAAGGTTGTTCGATTCCTTTTATTTTTTTTACCGTCTTTCCACCTCTGAGTCAAACTTAATTTCTCTGTCAATACCATTTTGACTCATTTAACATAACACTGTGAAACTTTAACATTCCACTGTAATTCATTTCCTATAAATTTTTGGTGGACAGGTAACAGCTACGTCTGATGCAGACTCTAAACTTAAACACAAATCTCAGGTCCAATGCCTCACACAGCACATAAACTAGGCAGTCTGTCCGTGTTCTGAAGCTGGCGAAGTTACATTCATTTGAGTGACAGTGAAGGAGCCAATCAGTGTCAAGTGCTTACATTTCATAATGAGGTTTCCGGTTAAGCCCAGAAAAATGCCAAATAGATGCAAAACCACATGTTTAAAATCCTCCACCCTAAAATATCTTTCTGAGAGGTTTTTATGAAGCTTCTGAGGCGTTACACATCCAACCAATATTTAATTGTGTTTATGTCACATCACAGAGCAAGGATCAAAACCTTGTTCAACTATTCTGTCACCTTTAAGTGTTGTGCATTACTGTACTGTACTTTCCTTTTTTTAGTGAAAGGATGTGTTGTCTTCAGTCATTTGAAGACAAAAGAGGATTCTGTTTGACAAAACTGAGTTAAGCGCCTTGTAACAGCACTTTTAACACCGTTTACTCAGAAGCTCTGTGTTTCACATAAGATTGATGGCCACATAAATGCTGCACTATCCTCTTCAAAGCAAATTCTCTGTAGAGAGCAATTTCTGCCTCTGCAGCTGCACCAATCAAACAGAACTTCCTGGAGTGGAACGTCGTCCTTCATGCAAATAATGTCGTAGTTTACAAAAGTCAATGTGATGTTTAAAAAAGGGGGGAGAGGGAAATGGTTAGTTTTGTGTCTATACAACCATCCGTCCATTTTTCTGGTTGTGGTGGGTACCAGGTCAAGTAAAGTAATCCAGTCATTTCTCTTTCAGGTAACATTATTTTACTGACATTATGGAGAAAAAACATGTATGTACTAATATCCACAGCTCACTCTTTGCTGTATTCACTGCCTCTTATGGAGAATTGTTTGACAGAGTGGTTGGCGAAGCACTCCGTTACCCAACATACCTGTTTTGGATTGGTGCAACTGGTAAAAACAAGTCACTATTTTTTGTATTTGACACACAGCTTAATAGAACTGTGAGCCTGACCGAGCACATACTTTTTCCCATTTCACCCAATCCCAAGTTGCTGCTCAATTCTCTATTTGTCTGCTCAGTCAGATTGGGCAGCTATGTTTTTTCTCTAGTGATCATGACCAGTTTTACCACACTCTGTACGACCCCTGGTGCTTTCATGTTTAGTAATCCACTCAGAAAGATGCTTGAGATGCTGAAAGCCTGTCCTTGACCAAGTGTCATCCCCTGTAAATAACACTAACACCCTGGTGTGCAGCCATTTTTTCTGAAGAACTGCTCTGCATCAAATCCATGAATATTTTTGCCAGCTGGTTGATTTATAACAATATCCCCCAGCTGGTGGTTTCTGTGGGTTGAAGTTCAAGTTTGTCTTCAAAGACAACCTTTCAAATGTGTGCTGTGGGAGATAATCCACTTCAGTCACAATAACTGCAGTGGCTTCACCTTTATAAAACAAATTGTAGCAAGACATCAAGCAGTCAGCCCCACCTGGATCAAACTGTGTCTTTCACTTTCATCACAACAACCTAAACATGTGCACTGTCGTTATCACCACGTAGCCAAAAAATCCTGTATTTAAACTATCCATGACCATAGTTATTATAGTTCAACAATAATATTTTTGGGATTCTTTTCGTGAAAACAGGACAAACCAGTTACAATTCCCAGACTGAATTAACCTGTACTATAGACTAAAATTTAACAACAGTGAGTAGTTACTTACACGAATTCCTCTTGATACAATGAAAGTTGTGTACCTTCAGAAACAACTTAATGTCTCAGGGGAAACACAGGACTCATACAGGTGCAGATAAGTTTTTATCAGTTTTATCTGAGGGCAGGTGCAGACTGCGCCAGCTGAAAGAGTGAATGGAGGAGTTGACATGCTGTGGTTGGACAGCTCATCACCCACAAACCAGCACCGACTGAATAACAAAAAAACAGAATGTTGCCCTCGAGCAACCTGCAACAGATGGGGACATTTTGAATTTAGCTGATTATTTGACATTAACAACATTGTGAAGTGAAAAAAATATCAGAACATTAATGTTAAATGACACCTTGTTGCACCAATTTGGTCTCCAAACAAACGTCTCAACAGAATGAAACCTCTCTTTTAATCTAAGTTCTTCATAATGTCATATGATTGTCTAGACACCTAATGGATCAGATTCCTCAGTACAGCAAATGCATTGTGCTCTCTTGTATCATTAACAAAGTCAAACACTTTGATTAGACTGTATTAGTAGTGTTAGTAGGTAGGTGATCATCATAAACTGAGAGTATGATTATTTGGAAAACAGAAGTAGAGAAGCGTTTCCTTAGTGTCCTCAGAAGGGGATAAGTTGCCAGCAGTTACATTTTCATATAAGAAATAACTTTGATCAAGCTGTTCAAATCAACCAAAACCCCACAGGGAATTACACCAACAGGCACAAAGACTCAGGGGATGCAGAGCTCCGAGGCTTTTCTCTGGCAACACGTGGCTTAGATTTAGAAAAACTGTTGTTCTTACTGATCACGTTTTCACAAAATGCCTCAAAGCACAGGTTTACTTTTACGTGTTACAAATTTACGTAAAACCTTGACTTCACTGTAAAGCTGATGAAGTCGTTCATTACCAGTTGCTGGTTTCCAATGTTTTTTGCATTTGTTAATAATCTTTCCTTTCTAAAAAATTTTTAAAAAAAAGTCTCATCTTCCCTCACTTAGCTGTATTGGTATTAACAGTAACAGTAAAATACATATCGTCCAATTAAATGGTGTTTAAACCTGCAACTTTTTATCTTGGCTTCTTATCTTGGTTCACTTTGCTGCCACCTCAGTCCCCACACTAGCACATTCCTCATTTTTCCCAGGACACACACAATTTCAGAGTAATAACAGGCCCTTGGTGACATGGTTGTGTTTGTCTGTGTCACAGGAAACAATGGGAAACAGTAGTTCAGTTAAGAGGGAAAAAAAGGTTTTCCAGCATGCCAGTGAACATACTATGAGCTTAGAAGCCATAAAGTCCATTATTGCAGCTACCTAGGACTGGAATGTGTGAGACAGTTTAGTGATCGTCAGAGACTATGTTGTTGTTTCTGCTAGTTTTCAGTAGTTTGTTGATTTGGCTCTGGCTACAGCTGAACCTGTGTTCTGTTTCCTGATAAATTGAAAAGAACATCTTGTAGACATGTTACACTGCAATCAGAGTGTACACCTAATCAGACTGTGTCATCACAGGGAAAAAAAAAAAAAAATATTTTCCTCTGTGCCTACTGTGGTCTCAACATCCACTTCTAATTAGAAAATAAGGATTACATGTTTTCAGAAGTTCTCTCCAACAGGACAGTGTTTTGAATCATGTCTCTTTATGTATCCTCAGAGCAGTAAAAGCAAATAAAACCAGGCAGGTATCAATTGCCAACACTGAATACACCAATCGTTCTGCACAGAATTGCCAATATATTTGCCTTAGACCCAGCGACTCATTTTGTGCTCTGAAGTAAGCATTATTTTTTGGTCATATCTACCATATCATTTATGTTGCCCTGTTAACTGCTGTTGTTTTATCTCTAACCCTTTTCTTAAAAAGAACAACTGGGGATTTAAAATCACTGGAGGCTTCATACTTCCTCTCTCACTGGCTTTTAGGAGATCTAGTTCATAGCTTTGCATTGCTAATTCCACTGAAATGTTTATAAGAAAAATAACACAAGACTTAGGGTGTTTTTCTGTCTATATTCCTATTATTCTTGTTGTTTTCAGTCCATGTGATTGCAAAGGCATTACTGTGAAGGTAAACTGATGTGCATATATGTTACTGTGATGCTGTAATACACCGTGCATTAGTTGCACAGTAAGATGCACATTATACAGATACTATAAATAGCTGTTCTGGTGGTACAAGGGGGACCTACACAATGTAACACAGGTGGTTTTAATAATATGATAAGTTATCAAAATTAACAGACAGAATGAGAAACAGATTTCCATGATATGATGAAAAAATAAACACTTGTCTGCATTTGAATCATAAATGCAATGTATAACTTATAATGGTAATTTTACAGATATAATCTGCTGTAGTGTAAAATGGTTCCACACATGATAGATACGAATGAGTGATAACAGTAAACTAACTGAGTAGCACAGGTGCAGCTGTTCAGGGTGATTATTGAACTGTGAACAGTAAATGGGTGTGGGGGGGACTTCTTTCATTACTGGATCAACAATGAAATGACTTTCTGAAATGATCCTCCCAAGTGACCTTGAGCTGCCTGGCACTTCCCCCGCCATTTGTATTCATCTGTAATTGTGCCTGAGCCTGACCAGCAGTTATTTCACAGTACATCAAAATGGCATGTAGGGGCACAGCATCTCATCCCATCACTGTGGAGTATGGAAATATGGAGGAGTTGCAGAGATGGAGAGGGAAGATGAAAGAGACAGGAAGAGAGAGCAAGAGGTGGAAGGTGAACAGTGAGAGGATGAATATTAAATGCTTAATGTAATTTCCTTCATCTGTGCAAAGGAAGATGTCACTGAAGAGGCACTGGCCTAGCCTAGCACTCCAGCATGGCCCTTTCACCCCAACCAGCCCACCCCACAAGATTAACTGAGACTTTAAAGTGGTTTGGGTAATTTCAGCTAATTTCACAATTTTTACTGTACACTTTTAATTTCTTTTCCATTTAAGTTTGCAGTTCATATTCACGCACTTGCACTCGAACAGGACAAAAGTGATTTTCAGGTTGCCTGCGTGGATGATATGTCATGTAAAAAACATTTATTTTAGTTGTAAATGATGGCTATTGCAGACATTAGTGAGGTATGTAACAGCCAAAAGAGATCTTAATGGTGTGTTCAGACAAATTTCTGCTTTGCACCACTCATGTGAGTTTGCCCACTGGGCTGTTTGTAGAGTATTTGTCAATCTGCAAATATTTGCAAAAACTGCGAATGGGAGAACTCCTTCTGGAAAGCTGTCTGCGCTACTACAACCAATAACTCTTGTCTCTATGAAGTACAAAAGTTGTATCACACAACTCCAGGTGCCAACAAACAACAACGATAAGCTTATTGAGATTATTGTTCATTTCTGGCTCTTATGAGCAGAAACTAAGTGCTTTCGCAACACAGCACTAAAGGAAAGTTTTTCAAGCAAATTGAAACCTGGAGTGAATGTATCTCAGTGTTTGGACATGTCTGTTTGTATCATCTGCCAATAATTCATGGATATTCACATCTGTGCCATGACTTTTTATGTAAATTCACCTGTGAAAATGTTTGCTTTGCCTTTGGTCTAAAAACCCTTCAATGACTTCACTCATTCTAGTCCCATATTTACTTGTTCAACATGGTCATTGACTAACTGCTTGCCTGAGATGTATTTTGTATTTTGCGTTTAGTAAATGTTAGGGTATTCACCACTAATCCGAAAAGTGGTGAATATGCTAAACATCAGCATCTTAGAATTATGACTGTCAACATGTGAAGATGCTGATGTCAACATTTAGCACATTTAGCTCAAAGCACTGTTGAGAGTAGAAACAGACTTACAGAGCTGCAGGAAACATTTAAACATTCAAGTGCGATGACAAGTACACAAGCAGGTCTTGGGTACACACTGACTTTGTGGATGTGTCTAAGGGCATCCGCAATATTGGCTCAAGTATATCTAGTGCCGAGGACATTGAGATTAAAATGTGACACAAGAGAATTTGCACTGTAATCTATGTAAATACCATGCAAGAATACAATATTTATACTTACAATATTAGCACAAATGTCAACGGGATTCCCAAGAATGGTGACGCCTTATCCATTTTTAATAGCCACTTCAAAAGCCAAAACCTTGAACATAATTTGCCTCACACCAGGTTAAATTTGTGAGTTGCAATGGTGATGGTACCCACGTTAAAAGAGGGCAATCTTCATGACAAAAAAAAGATAACTTCAGGTCAATATACCTTGCTAAACCACATGACAATACAGGTCACCCAAACACAAATTTATAGACAGATTTATAAATATTTACCAATGTTACTGCTTTTAACACATCATGTCACTTTGTACATCTGTCCTGGCTGGAAGTCATTATTTTTAAATGTCCTATTTACATTGTGAGCCTTATTCCATCATCACTGTACATTTACTCATTGTTTTTATTTTACTCTTGTTGATATACTTGTGAAAATGGCAGCAGTTTGTCATTATATCAGGAACAGATGGTTCTAAGACATTTATTCTAAGTGCTAAGTCTAGGACATGTTTTCCACAAAACTCACTTTGCTTTGCCTCATTAGAAAGAATGTGGCACCTGTTTGTGACTCAGTTCACAGGTGTGAGGTTATTTCCTTTTCCCACCTGTGCAGCTCACACTGTGATTGGAAATAAAATAGCACACAGAAAGAAAGGGTAAATTTAAGGAAATTAGGAAATTGCCAAACTGTCAGAGTTGCTCCTCGCAGTGGTCATTGTGCTGCCATGGAAACAGAATCCTTAGTGTTTTTTTCTCACATTATAATTCTTCTGATTTTATGCAGCTTTTTATATTACGTGTGGGACCCACACATTATGCTTATGTCCTTGTGGTTCTGTATTTCCAGAGCACAGAAAGAGAAGAAAAGAATTATTTAAAACTGAGGCTAAATGTGTCTCAACGTGGGCAGGGAGGACCTGAATGCAGACACTCTCGAAGGCAGGTGAATGCAGTTAAGATACTTTAATGAAAAGCAATGAGACAGAAGGATATTGTGCTTCCAGGGCTGAATTTGAACTACAACAATCACTGGAGAGAAAGCGCAGATGGAAATATTTCAGAAAGCAGACACAGGTTTTTTAAAAAAGAACTGGTTGGCGAGTTAGGCTACGATTAGCACTGAATAAACTTGCCTTTCCTGGCGTCTTTTGAACTTGATCTCTCCAACACACACTTTCTTGTCAACAAGCTTGACTATCTGAGCCACTGGATCATTATTCACCACTTGGACAACTGTTTTATGATTATAACGGAGAGCTGGCAGCATGAATGTTACCATGATTGATAGACACTGCTGCCCTGATGTAGAATTTATAAAGCTGAAATATGCATCTTTCTTTTGCCAAGGAATTTACATTACAGCTGTGTATGTTTACCCTCAAGCTAATGCTAAGGCAGCCATGAGTAAACTATGTGATACTGTTGCCAGGCAACAAAACAACCAATAATATATAACAATGTCATTTGACAGTATTTTTCCTTAACCCACTCGAGTCTCAAGAACACAAGAACATTGATCTTCAAATTTCAAACAAGAAAGTTTAGGACCTGGACCACGTAAACACAAACTTAACAGAACAGAAGTCATAAATCACTCCACCTTGGACCAAATGATCATCTGTTGCTTTTTTGTGACACCAGCATACAAAAATGTCCACATGTCCACACTAGATTCATACAACAGATCAAGACAATGCAGATATGGTCTAACGAAGCTGCAGGATTGCTATGAAAATACAAGCCTGGAACTTTTTAAACACCGAGTACCACACCTCCTCCTCAGTGTTGTCATATATATATATATATATATATATATATATATATATATATATATATACAAGTTTTGTTTTAATATTTTAACATCAAGATGATTCCAAACCAAAAACCCTGGTTAAATAACATCATAAGGAGACTGCTTGAAGCCTGTGAGGAGACAGAGATGCCCACAGGAGAGGAAGAACCTACAGAGGACAGTGAATATGGCTCTGTGGGCTTTTGAATCTACAAGATGATGCCCTCTCAAGTCATCAGTACCGTCAACAATATCTTGAAGGACCCTTCACATCCTGGTCACCACCAACTCACCCTCCCCTCGGGGAGGATTTGTGAAAGCAAAGACCAGTTGCCTCAGGAACAGCTAGCCTCTTCCAATCAGAATCTTCTTATCAGGGTAATTGAGTGAACAGTGGTGTTGTACTGATGAAGCTGTGAAAGCACGAGAAAACACACACCGGTGTTGCAGGAAGCAGAAGGGAGTCGGTACATTTAGTTCCCCTGATTGACCCACAGGTGCAACCAACTGTTGTTTCACCTGCTGTTTTGTGCTGAATTGTTCCTCAGAATGTTATATTGATGATAATTATGATGATAATGAGGTGACTCACACTAGAGCTGGTCATAATCTGTCTTTTCACCACTTTTCTGATCATAATGTTTTTTCTTTCATCTTTTTTTTTAGAAAAGTTTGCAATAAACAATAGCTCATATTGGAATTTGTGGTCAAGTTTGACAAAGGTTTTGTACAGGAATGCAGTGTGGAACACAGATGTATTTTTGATCATTCTAGCAAGCTTACACCAGTGTGTTCACACACACTTGTCTCAAAAAACTGCCTGAAGCTTCAGATGCTTTGCACCATAGGATTTTCATAAGTATTTCTGTCCTGTGAGGTGATAATTATAATTTACACTCTGCAGGCTGCAGCATAGATGCAAAAACCAGTAGGAGGCGTGATAGCAAACAAAAATACAAGGGGAGATGACAGTGGGGATGATGTGGAAGCCTGAAGTAAAAATGGAAATGCAACAGAAAGCCCTTCCACAAAAAAGCAACAACAAAAGAACAACAAATTTGCAATTTAATGAAGTTAAAATTAAATCTACAACACAAAGCCACTGTGTGTATACGTATGTATGTATATATATATATATGTGTGTGTATATATATATATATATATATATATATATATATATATATATATATATATATATATATATATATATATATATATATATATATATATATATATATATATATATATATATATATATATATATATATATATGTGTGTGTGTGTGTGTGTGTGTGTGTGTATGTGTATATATATATTTATACACACACAGGTAAATATGCACTGAATTATATCTGAACGTCTATGCAGGGACAGGTGTTGTGAATAACCGCAGGTTGCAGGCTGCAGGCTGCAGGCTGCTAGATGAGTTAACTGCTTGTTAAACCTCATTTACTCCATCTGCAGCAGTTAAAAACAGAGATGTTGGCGTGTGGATGTGATGGCTTTGAAGTTGTTGGAGACATGGCCTGATTTCTTTTTACCCCTGGGGGCCAACGGCTAAGATTAGCTGTGGGACCCCATCTGTGCAGTTCCTGTTAGTGATATAACTTCAAATTTAAAAAGCATGGATGGTGGGAATTTTGACACTGGTGGAGAAGACAGGTACAGTATAAGAAGTACCTTGAGGCCTTGATAATTTGATACTGTCTTACATGTTTTCTCCTAAACTACTCTGCAAGCAAACATTTCCACAAACCAACAGACAAAATAAATGTTGGGTCCTTTGGACTTTGGGCTCCATTGTGTTTCCATTGGGGCAGTTGCTACTTTAATTAAATTTAATTACTTTAATTACTTTACTGTTGGATAAATAGTGTGATTAATGTGACGCAAAAAGTTACAGATAACAAATTTTATGTATTTTTTCTAAAATGTTACTTTTGGAAACATTGAGAAGCTTTGATATTGTGGAGGCCAAATTTTGAAGAAAAATATTTATCCATCTGTCCTCAAACTCATTCTTTGTGTCATAGTTGAAGGTTGGTTCACCTTCTGATGCACCCTCTATAATTCAATGCGACCACTGTACAGGTCTGTCTATTGTTCTTCAGTTCCCTCCTTCCCTCACTCATCAACATGACCCAAAGATACTTAAACTCTATTATTTGATGCATGAACTCACCTTCAACCCAGAAAGAACCATGGCGACCAAGCCAACAGAGCCACATCATCTCCAAATTACTGGAATCAAATCAGTGGAAATTACACAGTGACTAAATCAAAGCCACTCATCCCCCTGGCGATGTGTTCAAAACCTGTTCATAAAAAAAAAAAAAATAAAAAAAATCACCAAAAGGACTGCAAACAAGAGACAACCGCGGTGAAGGCCAACACCCAGCAGAATGGATTTTTTTGAAGCTAGTTATAGGCAAGGAGCCAGCAGTGAATGAGATCCGTCCTGTGATGCTGAAGGCTCTGGACATTAATGGACTGCTCTGCCTGTGGACAGGAAAACAGGGACAGCTCAGTATGAATGTGGTGGTCACTTAGTACTTAGTTCCCGTACCGACAGCTGAACCCAGGCCACCTGGGTAAAAACAGTCATACTAATTGACTGATACCACTGAAGTCAAGAAAAACTATTTGGAAAACAATGTGTCCCATAAATATATAGTTTTATTTGTGTGTAGGCAAGACACTGGTTTTATTTTTCTTTGAGCACGCATTACCAAAATCTGCACTTCGGTGCTATTTTCAGCTGCAGATTAACAAATGCCAACACAAGTTATTTTGAGATGTTTAAATTCATAGCACATCGGCCAACACGATGACAGTGAAAGTTCATTCAGCATTAATCACAGCATGGTGGCCACAGACAAGATAAAAACAGCGTGATGTACGAAGTTCACAGGATTCTGCAGAGAGATGGTGACATCAGGCAACTGCAGGTGAAACTACAGGAGATAACAGTTATCATGGATAGTGAAAAGCAGATGTTATGTGGTGTTAAAGCTGCTAGTTGAGATTTGCAGGTATTTAAGTAATGTTTGGAAGAATAAAGCGCTGTAATTCATTTGCAAATATGCCATAAAGTTAGTAAAACAATTTAGGTGGTAATTAAAAGAAAAGATGAAAAGAAAAAAAAATAACCAGCATAAAACTTAAATATAAATCTGTTTCAGTAATTCACATTGTCATGAAAAATACCATTGTTTTATTTCTTCCACTCATTACTTTAAAACAAAATAAAACAATCGATGGAGCCAAAACATTTAGGCATTAACCAGAATTAGCCAATTAAAAGTTTGCAGTGGAGTTCACTTTTAGTCTACATCTGTTCAGAGGATAAATGTGGAAGTAAAATAATTTTTTGCAGCAGGTATTGGTCCATAATAAAAAATAAAACTGATATTCAAAAGTTTAAAACAAAAGTCCCCCAATAAAAAAAAATAAATAAAAAAATGTCACTGTCAGTAGAAGAAATCTCCAGATGTATTATTTATCAAGATGGGTGCTGCTCCTTCTTTTTTACTGTCAGGTAGAAACATGTATGTGCCAAAGTGTTACAGCAAACAATACACTTGGTACTGACCTACAGTAGCCCATAGTAATGTCCATCATTTGAACTGTAAAACAAACACTAAAAATATATACATGAGTGCAGCCTTGTAGGGAATCCATCTGTTCTAAAATACTGTGTATGTGATCACTGATAATGGACTCCTTCAAAATAAAGTACTGTATACTGTATAATTCACAAAGCAGCCCTTTCTGGACAATGTTACTCACTTTTTTCCCTGCAGTTTAACAGTAGATGCTACAAACTTCCACAGAATTGGATTATATATTCAAAAATTTATTTATGTTTTATTATACATTACATTATTTTTACATTTTGCTTAAGTTCTACTCTCTGCATTGCCAATTTGCATCTTAGTGAGTATTTGCTCATTTTTTTCACACTTTCACTTTGTCATTATGAGTTATTGAGTATAAAAAGTTTATTTCATCCAGTTAAAATGATTGTACACATTAAATGGCGGAATATACTGAATACTTTCTGGAGCTGTGGTGCTGAAATGCTTCACTACTTCACTGAAGGTGTGAGGGAAGTTAGGACTGAGTGTGGGATTTCATCATGAACTCATCTGAAGGGTAGAGTTTGGCAGTAGAGTGGGTACTGATTTTCAAGAAGCAGAATATTTCAGATGGCGATATCTGTCAGGTCAAATTGACTTGTGGAACAGTTGTGATGTCAGTATGGGGGGATCATTTCTGGGAACTGTTTTGGGCAAGAACGTAAAGGGGTGGGGATCAAAAAACAAACATCAGAGTGAGCAGAGACTGAATCTGTAAAATTGGTCCTAGAAGATTCAGATATTGGACATGTCTGTTTAACACCTGAGAGGGTTGAAAGACCAAGAAGCCTGAATGAGCAGTGGTTTCACAGACTAGAGTATGAGGTGATCAGTTAGTTTTATTCAATAAAAACATAAATTGGTACCATGACACAGACTTCACAGAGACATTTAGAAACTCAAAACAACGATGACTCATGGGATTTTCCAATTAATTAGGGGAAACAAAAGCTACTCCATTTAAATTCTCAGGTGATTTGATTTAAATTGGTTTAGCTCAAAAAATAATTAATGTTTTCGTTTTCATTTTTTCTGTTAAGGGACCACTATGTTGCCATTCTAGGAGTTTGCTTCTATTGCCTCTTATTGTTTGAGTGGCTGTTACCTTTACCTGTAGTTAAAGGAGCAGTACAGCTATTTTTCACACACTGTTGTTATCTCTAATGGCACAGTGGAAACCGTCACTTGCATTGGAAGCGGTCCTTTCTGCACCATCCCTCTTATTACTCTGACAGTCTTCCAACAGGCCTGTGTGTCAGCAGGAAACAACTCCCTGCATGAGCCAAGAACCACAAGAGCCTTGTCTTCCTCCACAGCCTTGTTCAGCAGTGTGACAGTGGATATCAGGGCTAAAAAAAAAGTCTACCTACGTGACACATCAGAGTTATCCTGAGCTCATCATCTGACGCTGACTGTCACACATTAAGCCCTTTTTTAATGTATTCGTGGAAGCTTCTGGATAGTCAAAGTGTTGTGTGTACCTGTTTTTCTAAGAAAACTTTGCTGTGCGTGAGCAGTACCATGAACACCTGCTCTCCATGTGTTATCCCCGTGAGCACAACTTGGATTCCCTGGTGAGTGTTCGGCCCTGTCGTTCCTGCTGGATGAGCTTGGGACTTTTACAGTTGTGTCATTATGATCACTGTTCTCTCCCAGCAGCAGTCAGACTATGTAAGTGCAGCTTTTTCAGACAGGGCTTGATGCAGGAGAGGCTTGTTGCTTCAATTGTACTTTTTACTACCATTATTTACTAGGCATGGTGCCTGTGAACTGGTGTGTTTAGTGCTTCCACATTGTAGTGGGCCCAGTGGGGCTCTGGCCACATCCAGCTTTGCCCTTATCATGGTAGTTACAGCTTTTAGAGGGCAAAGCCTTTACAGAATATAATGACAGTTATGCATCATAAGCTTCTCTGGCTGCACCCCCATCAGTTGGATAAAAAAACTGGCTTTTAGAAACAGAGCAAAGGTCACTCAGCTGCTGGGTGCAGACCTCTGCCTTCCCAACTGTGTATACATGCAGGTATAAAGCCCAGAATAATAAACCAAAGTTGTGTTTTATTGATGGACAAACTCACTCTATCTCCTGAGCTACAGCCACTTTCTGATTGGTTGTCACCATGACAGAATTGTATGTATTTAACATGATTGTTTGATAAAAGAAAAAAATATTTATTTAGTTTTTTGTTTGTTTTTCAGACATGTTATCTGTTGTCATCTCAACAAGAATATGCAATTCTGTGCCCACTTTTTTCCTCACAAGCACATAGTACACACAAGAAATGCACAATATATCCGATACTGATTTACAGTCGCCCCATCACACCTCTAGATGAACACACACAAGTCTTGTTAAATTTCACTCATCCTCACAGGAACTTAAAAAAAAAAGACATGATTTTACTGTTTCATACCATTAAATTGTCACTTAAACTTCCATTCCTCCGAAGACAGATTAATAAATGCAATGATACAGCAGCCTGTTCACTCTGCTCTTTATGAATGTTACGTTTATTGGTCTTCTTCATCACTTTTCAGCAGAGCAGAGCAGAGCTTCTAAAGAAAATTAAAACTTTTTTCCCCATTGATAATGAACACGACTTTTATTCAAATTTAAACTCTTGACATTTTATTAGGTCTTAGAGGATTTCACCCTCTCGGCAAAAGGAATTCAAAAAAAAAAAAAAAATCAAACACACCAATTTTAGTAAATTGTGTTCGCGGGTGATGTCTCCCTTTGGCAAACTTAAAATATTCTAATATCTGCTCCTATGCATCCAACTTTCCCAATTTTAGCTAGCAGAGTAAGTGACTTAATATACTCTGCTTTGAATATATGTCTACGTAGAAGATGAATCATGAGCAGCAAGTTAGCATAGCAGCATCTGTGTCTACAGAGGTGTAAAGGCTGACTTATAAGTCTCTTGCATTCAGATTTCAATACACTGGATCATGTTACAAGTTTGTAGTGTAAATAAAACACTAGTCAATGCACGGCCTAAAGAAGGTTATAATTATCAGACATCCTAACACAAAGTTCTCTGCTTCATACACATTTCATGCTGTTAAATCACGAAGAACCTCCTGAATGACTCCCACTTAAATGTTTTAAAGCAGAATAGAATAAAAGGGACAAGAGAGACAAGTGGAAATATTTTTTAATCTACTAGAGTTGTCAGTTAAACATTGTTGGACTGCCTTTTTTATCTCCTGCTGTCTGACCTTCTGTCAGTTGGTGTAATTTTCATCTTAGATCTCCAAAATTATCTCTGTCAATACTCACACATACTCATACTTTAAAGATCAGAACCTTAAAAGAGTATTCCATTTATTCAGCTTTCTAATACATATTTATGAAAATTTTTAAAAGAGGCTTTGATGTATAAAGTCAGTGGAGTTCCACTTGAAGATTTACATCACAGCTGATCGGTCAAAACCTTTGAGTATTTGTGACCAATGGGAACTGTGTTTTACTACTAAAAACTGCATTCAAACATGTATGCTGGGACAGTATGTATGTTATACTGACAGTTCACATCAGCTGTGCTTTGACTTTACTCTGAACTATCTGAAATACAACAGAATTTGTTTATGGGAAGCTACGAAGGTATCGTGATTATACATGATGTATAGCTAAGTTAACACAGTAGCAAACTGATCTACAGGCAGAATTTGATAAGTGCAATTAAATGTAAGAATAAATTGGGTTCTGCTGGTTATTTATCATACAGTAGAAGATGTATTGACTTTACTCTTTCCTTATAACTTTCCACGGTCCCTTTGAGCTTCCCATTTGTTTATTGTGAACCTGAACAAGGACCTGTTTGTGATGGTGACGAATTAGAGGTTTGCCGTTTCTCAGCAACGTTAAGGAGTCGCACAGTTTCATGTTGCTTCATTTCCAAACTATTTGCAGAGCTACTCGAGGCCTTTTATCACAGCACTGTTGATGAAACACACCCTACTCATCAGCTCTTTTCATTATTGCCATCTGGAAAGCGCTACAGAGCCCTTAAAGCTCACACTGTCAGGCTTGTGTTGAAAAATAGCTTCATCCCAACAACCATTATTGAGCTGAACTCATTCAAACACATCCTCCTCCTTTCTGCCACCACCTCTGAATCAATGCAATCTCCAGTATTTATATAATATATATCAATGCATCTCAGTGATGCTCTTAATGTGCTGCTTTATTATATTTTATTTTATACGTCTATGTGTGTGTGTGTGTGTGTGTTGGGATTGCACAGCCAATATCACTGTATTATGAAATCCCATATTATTCTATTTCATTCATTCTATTTAATATTTAACTAATTATTCTATTTGCGATAGAAATTAAAAGAGCCGCTGACGTGCGCCTGACAAAAAGTTTGTTCTGGCTCACATTTTTCATTTTCAATATCATTCAGCTGTAACCTCAAAAAAAATAATAATACTTTTTTCCACAGCTGCTTCACAACAAAGCCCAGTCATTTCCTGTGTACATGTGCAAGCAATTTGAATCCTGCACAGGACAGGTGCAATCCACTATTCATCCATCTATTCTCACAGTGTCATTCTTTCTGTCATTATGATGGTGAGGGATGGAAAGTAGACTGACTGGTAAATCAAATTCCTCTTTACCATTATAGTCCAGTACAATGCCTTACTGCTGAAGCCTTGCCAATCCATCTATATCAATCTTACACTCCATCCTACCCAGGCTCGTGAACAAGATATTTAAGGAAGGAAATAAAAAAAGCACATTTACCTCCTGATGTAGCTCAAATGTGGAGCCCAGATCTGTGGGATTGAGGATATTGTGGCACTAATAGCTTTCAAATGTGAAACAGATGGCAAAGATGGAGATGGGGACTGAGTTATTCACAGCCTTGTGGTCCATGCTCAGCATGAAGTGCCTTAAGGCATAGTAGGAGGTTCCTGTAAAGAAAATACAGGTACAAAATAATTAAGAGCAGCAAACAATTAGCATCCACAAGTTGTCTTAACAAAGGGCTTGGTGTTTTTCTGTAATGTGTGTGTCCTTCCCTGTGGTGAGAACGAGTGCTTCACCAGGGCCATTTTTCTCCAAAATGAAATAGAATTTGAACGCGACTACTTTGAGCTCATCTGACTGAGCTCATGGAGTCAGTGTTCCCCATAGGGCTAGACAGGGACAAAGAAAATGGCCCTGGCATTTTTAGCCCAGGTGGTCCACCGTCAGACATCATCCCTGCAGACGGTCCACTTAAATATACTCCTCCCCAAGGCTACAATGAAGCTGAGTAACACACCAGTGGAGCAGAAAAAGGATCTTCCTTTAAACCTTAATACTTTCTGCTTAAACACACACACACAGCTACTAAGCAAACAGTTGTTTATTAAACAGTTACTGTATGAAGTAGTTTATTCATACTATTTTATGGTACTACTCACCCACAACAATGTTGTAACAGTTAAATTAGATAACGTTCATATAAAATGACACTGAAGTCGAACAGTGACTCAGTGACACAATAACATTAGCCAGTTAATGTAATACCAAAGTTCACAAAAAACAGTGAGGACTGATAGTGAGTATCCAGCAGCACGCTGAATTAAATTAATCAATAATTACCATAGTTGTTATAACGTGACACACTCTAACATGACAGTCATTTGATAACATTACTCCACCACATCAACTCTCACTTTCACCATGTTCCTCCCCAGCTTCTTCCTGTGACATTCACTTTAAAAACCTGTTGTGCAGTTTCAGGTACTGATGATGATGTAGAGGGCGCAGCAACCTGTGGTAAATGTGTAATTTTGACACATTTAAGCTGCACCTGTTTTTTTCTGGAAGGGGTTAACGATGTTGCCTCACAGGAAGAAGGTCCTGGGTTCGGCTCCTGGGTTGGGCGCAGGGTCTTTCTTGGTGGAGAGTTTGCATGTTCTCCCGTGTCGGTGTAGAACTCCGGTTTCCTCTCACAGCCAAAAACATTGAGCATGCTTACGACAAGCTGGTGACCGGCCATGGTGTATTGTGTACCATGAGCAGCTAGGATAGGCTCTTACCCCACAGAGGCAGAGGCATTTGAAATTTCCAACACTTTCTCTTTCATTAAAATGGCTGTTCCTATTGTCAAAGCGCAGTAGGAAAAAAAAAGAAAGAAATGCTCAGTGATGCTGAAAATAATGAAGCTTTGATTTCAGGTGATTTTCTGGAACTAGAGCCAAAATATTCCTGAATGAGAACAGCAAGATATGCATACTCAGGAAAAAGAGATTTTCTGAGCACAAATTATATCCACCATGTCTTTCTGAAGTCCCTCACATTATCTGTTGTGTCTTTCACAACAATGACAACAATGATGGTCAACAGTAGCCTTGAGTGCTGACCTCACACGGTTTAGTAGAAGCATTAAGACAGAGAAAGTGAACCACTTATTTTTTCTCGATGAAATACTTCATATTTTCTGCTACATCACAAAATAAAACACCTGTGAAGAAGTCAAGTCCTAAACAGGGTGGCAAAATTGAAAATTAGTTCTAACTATTAAATACGGTGCACCATTTCACACACACAATGGCTCAACAGTCATCAGGGTTTTTCAATGTTCAGTATTTTGTCAAGGACACTTCTACAGAAACTGGGGATGGAATGTTCTGATCAGCGGACTTGTGAGTTTTCCCACATCTGGTGCGCTCTGGTCTGGTCTGGTCATCACCCTGAACTTCTGACAACAAAATACAGAAATGTTGTAAGGAACTGAAACTTACAGCAGCAATGTAATGTGATCCCAAATTATCTCCAGCAATGTAACTGAAGGTTCATTTTACTTTCGTTCACTTACTAATTTTACTGTCACTTCAGAGATACATTTGTGTCAGATACATTGTGAGAACACCTCAGTAAATGAATGTGTGGTCTGTCTCCAGTCAATAGATAAACAAACAGCCAGTTTACTTGATGTTCTGCCTTTGCAGAGCCTAAACAGTGGATGGCCTCAAAGGCATCCTGATATGGTATATTATCTTGAACCATTATAGGTTTTGACCAAACAAAATAATTGGATTTGAATATTTGACCATCATTAGGTTAGAACATACACCTGGTACACGACTCTGCCACAGATCAATTTCTAGATTATTTTATGGGGCAACATGATAAACCAATTGTTTTTATCATCTTTTGCTCTATCCAATGTTACTGTATGTAATTGGGATATTGAAAAAAAAAAAAAACAATATATAAAAACAATTCAGTGAGCTGTGAGAGTATAATATCTTGGTAACCTAGGTAACCTTAGCAATCACATCTACCACCATAGTGACCACCTAATAAAACCTGACAACCACAATCATTTGCTCTTGTTGTGCAGCAATCACTTATTTTTTATATACTATAATTAATAAGTAATGTAATAAAATATTATGATAAAATATAATAATTACATCGTATTTATTTTTACTAATGTTTTTTGCACATTACCTATGATTGACAAGCCATAAAATATATCAAGTCACGGTAGATTTATTGAAATATTATTTCATTTTTTATTTTTTTGTAATTTGATGCATCTGCTACAACGATGCTGGATGTTTTGGCTTGTATAATCTTTTGCTGTTGCTTTTTTGGCAATTTCTTTTGTTTATACCGCATTTCATATGATTTTTAGTCTTGTTGTTGTTAAAAAGAAATGTCGCAAAAGTGTGTGTTGGTACCTACTGGGTGCAGAAATGAAAATAGTAGTTCCCTCCATTTAAAGAAGGGCCGGTGGAAAGTAAAATGTTTTACTCGTTTTACAATTTAGAAAATTGGCTCACCAGGTCAGAGACACCATAAGTGAAAATTCAATAACTGAAATGTAGTTTCTGTGGAGTATAATTATGTTTAATATAATATTGGAAAAAGGCCATATAACAGCAGAAGAAATACAGCTGAATACTTGGTGTGATTGAAAATGCCTCAGTTTTGATCTCAGCTGACTCTTTCACACTTCAATTTTGTTCTCTTTCAAATAATAATGTGACACACTCACATACACTCACACATCCAGGAGCTGCTAAAAGCTTTGCATGCAGGGAAGTTTATGGAGGATGAGTGACTTCACTTCAAGTCTTTTGTTTAATCTTACCTGTTGTAATATGAAATTGCTGTTGTGAAACTGATGTGCTACATATTTTGATTGATAGGTCACGTGATTTGATAAGACTCAACTTTACAATGCGCCTACTGGGAAGTAGTAGGTAATGTATAACATTTGTTGACAAAATACATTATAATCTAAAACCATAGCAGACTTTAATAGTGAACGTGATATATTTGAACATGTTATAATATGAATCTAATAATATTCAGATTCTGTTTTACTTGTTAACACAGTATTTTATTATTTTGATTTTCTTGTTATAATGCAGTATTCTGTTGGGAAACACAACCTACCTAAACATTGTTTCAGACCAAACACACACACAGAATAGCGATGGCACACCCTGACAAAAAAAGCCCAAAGCAATGCCCAGAGCTCCAAACTACCCTGATCCTTATCTGGGTTGAGCATCTGTGGGCTGTGCTGGAAAAATCCAGATCCATGTACCAGACACAACAATACACCCCACAGACACCATGTATATGCCCTTATAGGTCAGAGCTGTTATGGTGGAACAAGAACGAATTTCACATTCTGATGCAGGTACTTTTTAATGCTGTGGCTGATTGGTGTATTTCTCTTGTTGTTGTTGTTAAAATGAGATGAACTATAGAGTTAGCAATGCCTAATATGTACAGATGTTCGCCAACATTCACCAACCCGGAAGTCAGAGGTAACAGATCATATATAAAAGCACCCCCTTTGGATACCTTGAAAAGTGGAATTACCATTTGTGTTAGACCCCGTGGAGCTTGGTGAGCAGGTTATTAGTCTCACAGTAGGGCAATAAAGAAAAGGTTGGTATTGTGAGATGGGGAAAACCCAAGGTATCAATCTAACTTCTTGTCAGAGAATCTTACATGTATTGGTTGTGCATTACCTTGCTGACGTGCAAAAACAATCAAAACAGTCAGCAATGCAATTCACAAGGTGGCAACACAGCTACCGGATGCTTTTGTTGAGTTTCCCTGGCCATTTGCCCACGCTTTCCATTACAGAGAGTTTTCAGACACAGAGGGAAGACATTAACCTATGTGACTACTTGATCTATAAATAATGCTGTATGCTGCTGAATAATCAATGCAGCCTATTCTTTTAATGGTGACCTCCAGAGGAAATGTTAGAGATTGCACCCCAACTCTATAGTACTTGAACCTTCATTGACTTTAATGTTGTTATCTATAGGACTGTCATTGACCCCAAATACTTTATCACTGCATGGTCACCACCACTGAGGCTAAAGTGGCTTGGTTCTGTGACTCATCTTTAGGGAGTCATCTGCCACAGATTTTAGCACACGACGGCAACCATCCATTGCTATGTTGTCTTATGCTGCTGAAACTGAATTATATGATCGTGATCATGGCAACATTAACTGTCTTATCTTTTATCTTCAGGACTATTCAGTGGAGTGTTGCTCTGTGTCAGTGGTACAACCTTGTCTTGATGACCACCTGCCCTGACCTTGATGCAGGGTCACGAAATGGATTCAACTTGACCAAAGCATAGACCAGGATAGAATGACATTTCAGATCACTGAAAGCCCATTTCACCTGTATATGTGGGTTTAGTGTGGCCTCCAGACAGGGTTGCAGAATCATCTTTGAGTGTTTTATGCAATGGTTGGCAATGCTGCTGGTATGCTGCGTGAACTGCACTTGAAAGAGAACAAGGTTTTTTCTTTACTCTTCAATTATCTTTTGTTTTCCCATGAGGACAAAAGAAAAGTCATTTTGAGATTAATTGTTTCCCAGGCCTGAAAATAAATAACATTATTACCATCTGTTTGCACTTTAGTTTCTCCACCAAAAGTTTCACTTTTTTGATTAAATGTTGTTTTGTTTTGGTTTGTTTGTTTGGTACTCAATATCAAGTCCTAAGATCCTCTTTAAGAGAGACCTCACATTATATGTGCCGACCTGAAATAAATAAGTCATATTATATAGTTGTTTTGACAAAGATGCAATGTCACACTACCCAGTTTAAATTACAGTCAGTTGATTGCCACATGTGGTGCTACAGGCTGGGAAGAGGGTAGTTCTCTTCTGCCTACAAAATTACTTTCATCAGCAACAGAAGCAGTTGATTCGTGTAGTTGTTTGCCAGGTCGAGTCAACCTTTCCTGCGTGTCCTTCCCCCACTCGACTCCCTGTTTCCTGTCTCTACACTATCTCTGATTAAAGGCAAAAAATGCCCAAAAAATACTAAAAAAAAATTAAACTGCATAAAATGAACAATGACGATATCTATAAGATGAAGATATATTTTTAGATGTATGTGTTCTAAAGTCTGTTTTATATTGAGAATAGGCTGGAAAAAAGGTGTTTTGCAAAACTTTCGCACAAAGATCTTGTAAGATCTCAAAATTTGTACAATTATGTTTTTTGTGTTGTGATGTTTTCTTTGTTGTTTTTTTGGGGGAGTCACCAGAAGTATAAAAAAAAAAAAAAAAAAAACAACAAAAAACACAGGTTTCCCCAAATTCATTCAGATAATTCATCACTCTGATTCTCCAGATAATGAGCAGCTCCAAACAAACATCACAGAAGCAAAAAGACTGAAAAGGATAATCTAACCTGCTTTTGGTGTTTGCCAACCACAGTCGACAGTCTGATCCAGCGATTCCCCACTCTGCTAGAAACTACTCTCCTTCAACGACTCAATATAAACAAACTATAATCAACGTGGATTTAAGCATTGCTAGTTTTGTGGTTTAGATTTGACTCAAACACTTCTCATTCTAAATGGTGACACTCTTCTCTGCAGTGTGACTGCACTGTCTCTCTACTCTGATTAGCAAAAGCCCACCACGTTTTTCATAAATCAGTTGTAACTGAACCTCAGGGATGTTTCATTATCATGAATATGATATTGAGAAAGACAGAATAAAAACAGCTAGCATCCGTGGCCATGGCACCGACTCCCCCACTTTCTTTTCACCGTTATTGACCAGCCCTCCCAATTCCCACGTTTATTCTAGGAGGTGGATTAAATTCATGTCTTGATTGCTACTCTATTTAAATTCATATTAGACTTTCCATTCCTCATCTGCAATTAAACAATATATATCAGAATATGGACAGATATCTGGAGGGAATATTCTTAGCACTCCTCGTGCCACAGGACATACTCCCACACTGACTATTTTCTGATCAACAACTCACTCATGCATAAAGCAACAGAATAATTTGCAAGTGAATGTGAAGGAGAATTGCCTAAAAACCCTCCAGGGGCTTGAAAAGTGGCATTCTCCTGGCAACATATTACATTGGATAATTACAGTATTGTAGAATCCAACAGCCACAGTATTATTATTTCATAGCATGCTTTTACCACTTTAAAATTCAAAAGAATTCACCCACATCTCCCCATCAAGATGGAGGTTTAATATCTCACTCCTCAAAAAGCCAGATTTCATCAAGTGATTTGAAAAAGAATGGGCGTCCATTCTACAAAACCAACAGGAGCCATGATGTAACCACAAGCACTCTGTGGGGAACAGCGAAGGCAATTTTCAGGTGGAGGTGGAATAACAGAATGTTCCAGGAAGAAAAGAAAAAGAACTGTAGACAAAGAGAATGAACATCCTATTTTTACAGCAGCCATAAGCAGCAAGGAAGTGCCAAAAGCAAATGTGAACTTATTAGACTTCTCAGCACAAAAAATCAACACAAACAACTCCATCAACCACAATGAATCCATCTACATCTATAGTTTTTTTTTTTTATTATTTTATTTTATTTTGTTTTTCTGGCCAATGTATAAACCAAACCAAACAGATATACTACATATTGGTCTAACTACAAGCCTCATATCATTAATAACTTTCTTCATTAAAGAGAGATACAGGAAAAAACATGAAAATACTGTAGATAATACTAGATAATACTTAAATTCAACACATCTTAAATGCCCTGTAAGTATTGTAACTAGATTCTGAAGGTGTTTCAAAGGATTACCTGACATTTTCTCTCTTTCTCCTTAAACTATTACAGTTTAAGGATGTGTAGCCAATTCAGCCTCTACTGTATCAATTGTGTCATGATTCTGTAGCATCTGTAACCAACAATGAACACATATAATTGAGGGTACAACCTACACAAAGACAACATCACTTAAACTTTTTTTAGAGCCGGTCATATCAGCCAAAGTAACCAATTTACACCATCATCTAATCAGTCTATCTGCCAGTGACACCATAGTTACTGTACGTAACAAATGATTCACAATGTTGATAAGTTTTCTGTCCACATCAATTAAGATTCTGCCTCTGGTCTGGACACATATTGAAAACACAAAAACTCAATGAAGGCATGGATGGATAGAATAAACTCCAGACATGAAAATCTTCTTGAAAATGAATATTATATAATAAAATGAATAATTAAGTCAAGCCATTTTACTAGAGAGGCATAAAGAACCAGATCAATCTAACTTTAGTTGAAAACCCAGAAAGAATTTAGCTGATTTAGCTGACTACCTCCTTTATCGCCAGATGAAGTTTTTCAGCCACTAGCCCAACAACTCCAGCTCTACCTGGCTTGATATTGAACACGTTTTCTGTCAAGATCTCCAACCCTCAGCATATTGAATTAATCTGTAAATCAGTTAAGTCCCACGGCTATTTGCAAGTCAACACCATAAATAACACTCATTGTCTGGTAGAAAGCAAATGACATACTTAACCTGAAAGTATATTCCTCTAGTTTTCACTTTTATCTGACATCATCTTCAATAACCAAAAAGTAAAAAAATCTTCAGGGAAGTGTAACCAACCGGAGGCTTCTTTTTATTGTGCAGAAGTTTCCGGTATCTCAGTATAAGGCTTACATGGAGAGAAAATTTGAATTTCAAAACTTTGATTACGATTCATGTAATGCTTCACACTGCATGAATCTCATGTAATTTTAACTGCCGCTGTTGCAAACATGACTGCGATTAATTTCACATAAAGTTCAGCTGTTTGTAGGATTTTCCAACTCCACGCTTGAAAGGTATCAGTCAGAAGAAGGATACAGAAGAATCTGTACCCAAGAATCAAGACATTAGATTCACAGTGAAGACAGTGATCCACAAGGGTATAAAATATGGCACACAGTGACTTTGCCAAGAACTGCACATTCTGTAAAGGTGATGTAAAGCTAAGAAGAAAAATGGTCAATGTGGCTGACAAAAGGCCAACAGTAACACTGAAGGAGCCGCTAAAATTTATGGCAGATCACAGTACAGTACAGATTGCGTTCTGCATGCGACAACAATCTACTGTATTCTTTGTTTACTTGAGCTATGAAGTAGGTGGTAAAGTGTCTTTAAAATTGGCCAAATTTTTCAGCTTGTTTTTCAGTTAAATTGTACAGTTCGTAGATCAAATTAAAAATGGAACAAGTTCTGAAATGGTTTATCTTGGCTTCACTTTCTTTCAGAAGGGCCCACTAAAGTTTATAAAGTTAAAGACTCAGTTAAAGTTCATAAAGAGTGAAAACATCTACTGAAAAACACAGAAGGGCAGGAATTCTGAATTAATGTTGAATGAATTTCTGAATATACTAAATTTTTCATGACCCACCAAAATAATCCATTAATTTTACAGTAGACAGTAGTGCACTTTGCCTCACCAAAGCTGAATAACATTTGTAGTCAGACTGTGTATTGTGTCTGTGCACTGGGAACTATACTAGCAAATCAGTGTCATACATACGTAACCAATTCATAGCTGTGCATAGGACTAAAAAATCCCCTGCGCTTGGCAACCCCCAAGTGTTTTTACAAAAACAGAAAACTTTTTTTCTACTTTCTGATCATGAGCTGGTCAGGATGCTGCTTGGACAGAAGGTGTTATGCACACATGTATGTGTCCTGCAGCTGACAGATTCTAGCTTAAAACAGGCATTTAGCTAGACCCAATGCATCCCCAAAGAGTAGTGTTCAGGCTAGAGTCAGTTTAGGTTTTGGTCCAGACAGTTTAAACGATAAAAGGCTAAACTTAATTAACATGTTTGCAAGTAATCAGGACACTGTATTAACCAGGTGAAACCATTAGTTGTTCTAAATTCAGGTTTGGGTCTGTTCTGTTATTACTGATTGTTTTAACTCCCAAGTGGAAATCAGAGAAACATTTAGTAAGAAAGGATGAAAAAAAACTTTTAAATCAAAACTGCACAGCCTTGTGCTGGAAACTACCTGAAAAACTCATAGCACCAGTGGTAGGAGGACCAATCCCATTCTCAGGCTGATTAAATACAGGTAACCTCCAGCCTTAAAACATCCTATGTATGATGATCCATAGACAAGAAGACCTGGGAACGATAGGCACCAGTGGCTTAAGGATAACTCCTGTGCCCTGGAGTATTTCACACTCATCAAGACTCTGGAAAACAAAGAGGAAGAGAGAGCAAAATGCAGGGATAATGGGGAGATTAACGACTTTAGAAAATCCTGCTTTCTCTCTCCTTGCCCTCCCTGAGCCCCTTGGCCCTAGATTTGTCTTCTCCCCAGGCTCTCAAGCCTTCATTTTTAAATGAGGTGATTCTGGAGTTTGTAGGCTATTGCACCTGATAACCAAAAAATCGTAACAGTAATAAAAAAAATCTTTGGCACATTATCATTTTACTCTCAAGTTCAACTTTTAACACAGCAACTGTTGGTTCTAAATTGTTTGCCTATTAGATGTTAGAAAACAACTGATTTCTTAACTGTGATCATGTATACTCTATATTCCCATATAATTCCATTCTGATCATTAATATAATTAAAAAACCTTAGTGATGATAATCCCCAATGGTGACTTGTATTTTTAATGATTGCTGCCACCTGACAGTGGTACCATCAGATGATCCACCCTGCAAGCTAGAGCAAATCCAGCTGGTTTCTTCTCCAAATGGTCTGTGTTATATGATTAGAACATTGTTTTTACTTGCAGGCAGCCATCACATTTATTTTGTGGTTACGCCTTTATGAGATGCAGCCAGCTCTCCAGCACAAAGTGTGACATAGAGATCATTTCCACAGATCTACTGATCATCATTATAAGGAACATTCCCTGATCATCTTCATCCTCCTCATGACATTTCTCCTCCTCCTCCGCTGGGATATCATAGCCTGTCAACAGACAGAGGTTGTGGGGGATGTGGTATGCAGCAATCACATCAAGGGCAAATACAGGCTGAATCTCCAAAGGCAATGATGTTCCTGACATGGTGCTTTTTGGAGAATGCGTGAGCTTGATGATTAAGATACAGGTAACAGAACATGAATGTTCTGTTACCTGACAGACAGATCAGACAAACAGACTGACCAGTGGACAGACAGACAGATTGATTGGACGGATGGATGGACAGAGACAGATAGATAACTCTATTTATTCTTTCATAAGGATTGAGAGCAGAGGAGCTCCTGTCTCTAAGGAGAAAGAGGAGGTGGACAGAGAGAATCCTTGAACAAGAGAGATCTCTGGAGGACAAGGGTGTCATGAACTGTTCCCGCGTTGCCTTATAAAAATCGAGAAATTTCCCTGTGGACCCTGGGGTATCAATGAATGAACAGGCTAGTGTTTAATGTAGCACATCTTTCATGCTTCAGCCAGACTGGGCTGCTCCTGCCTCCCTCATCTCTTCTGTCTTCATAGAATATGAATAACCTCATGGGAGTAGGAAGTCTTTCACTAAACTGTGGATTATTCTCCCAACTGTGGCTCTTGGTGGAGCAAAGATGTCTGGTATCGGGACAGACGGTCACCTCATTTTCACGGCTCCATCCATGTGGCTTTTGATGTGGTAACATTTGGACCAGTGAGCTGTTAGGATCCCCGGGGAGCCTGAAGGCTGGTTCCAGGTCAGAATCAGAGAGGAGCGTGCAGACACAAGCGCATTGTTGTGTAAGAGAGCATTAAGTACACAACTCTGAGAAGGTGTTGGATCTCATGGCTACTTGTCATCAATTAACATCATGATAGTAATTATTTATTCACTTATTGTTGGTTTTAACCTCTTCAACTAGAATCTTTATGGTTTTATCTTATACAAAATAAGTGTGAACATTTCTTGTAATTTACTTAAATGAATTGTCAAACCATCTGTGTTACTGTATTAAATTTCTATAATATCCTATTTTCCTACTAACCACTGATTGCACAAGGAAATGGTAATTTAATTGTATTCCCACAGGACCCTCCTCAAGGATTTCACCACAAGGTGGTGCTGCGGCACCATCAACAGCATCAGATGATAGTATTTATTAATCTTTTGTTGACTATCTTAATATTAGGAAATTAAGTAAAAAATAATAATTTACATAAAAATACATAAGGTGTTTTTCCATCCTCCTCCGCATCATTTTTTTTTTTCTGCAGTCACATTAGACCAACAGCAAAAATCTTCTAATGTTTTGATTTTATGGGAACTGGATTTGGTGGGAGATTCCTGAAGACATTTCACCTCTCATCCAAGAAGCCTTTTCAATTCTGAGAGACTGGTGAAGGTCCCATACTCCCAGTCATTCATTAGTCTCAGTGAATTCTGACCATGACCATTAGAGTCACTGACAGTCACTGGGAGCTCATGGTTATGGTATCGACGCCTTAGACAGCAGCTGCTAGTATAGCCCTGTACAGCAGTTATTTTTCAATGAAATGAGGATGAAATAATATTTGACTGTTGAGTCTCAGAAGCAATCTGGAATAAAGAAAATAAGAACAATAACAGAATCAGACTGATAGGGGACTGTTGCTGCATTATTATAAATATACAATGCATTGCTAGTGTACAGTTCCAGTCCATCAGCTGAGCCTCGGGTTTTACACAATCCCATTGTTTTGGATGATGAGGCCTTGCTCTTTTTTTGGAACAGCACAGGCAGCCTTTGTGCTGAAGGTATTGGACAATATCAGCAACAATACTTCATCTCAAGTTGACAAGAGGGTGATGAGGGGGCCCTCATGTCACATGTTTTTCTTTACATTCTTGGCGTTGACACACACTCTGTGTGATGAAACAGAGTTTCATCACAGAGTTGTGGAACATCTTCATCATTGTCCTGTAGATTTTAACAACCTCAGCCACTTCAGGAAATAGAAAAAGCTCCAGGTCTTTTTGTAGCTGGCTTCAGTTTTCTTAGAGCAGTCAAGTTTATAGTTGATGTACACTGCTAGAACTAGGCACATTGGCTTCAATGACAGTGGATCACAGACACAACAGAGCTGGAGGGAGTACCTAATATATTTTTTGAAGCAACAGATTATGATATAGTGATCTTTATCAGAACACCGCATCGAGCTGTACGTGGTCTACCTCACACCAACATCAACAGTGTTATAAATGAGACCTACAGGGGCCAGATTCCATTTTAAGGCTCCAGCTTAATGGAGTGATTAAGGAGTCCCTGCTGTGTGATGTGTTTATGTGAGTGTATGGCTAAAAGATAGGCAGTAAAACAGTGGTACCTCCTTAGAGAATAGTGTTTGTCTGAAACACCGTGTACTACTGAAATCAGAAAAGGGTAATTGTCTAAAGTCTGTGTTTGAGTTCTCACACACAAAGACAAGGCCATGGTCTTGTTCCTGCCCAACACTTTCAGCTTTTTAACTCAGTATAGCGGACAGGGCAGTGTCTTTGGCACTTACTTAACCAGTCTGATGAAACTTCCACATGCACTGGGCTGAGATTAAGATTCTTGGACAGTTTCCCTCACACTTTGTCAAATCAGGTGGTCAAAAGTTATATTTGTATCTTTAGTGTAGTACAAAGTGTGAGGACTTTGAGTTCTAAGTTTCATGCAGATTCATTTTCAACAAAAAAAATACAAACATGCATAAATTAAGTATTAAGTAATAAAGTATTAATTTAGGTAGATTATCTGTCTGTCTGACACATTGAAACACAGCTGTAAATTAGAGCTGAATATTTATTCAAATCATCATCTCATACTCTTTTTGGTCAGTAACCAACCCTACACCCACACACACATCAAGACCTTATTGTTTATGTGGCTGTATTATATATATTGGGTATTTGGCAGGAAAAAATGAAAATGATGAATTTAATGGTACAGGCAAGTACTGACATGATTGTTGCTGCCTGTTTATGACCTATAACCCCAGCAGGCTGAGTGAATCCTCTTAAGACTGAAAATTTAGACTCATAAACAAGTTAATGTCGTCTTTGTGGCTGTAATTCAATGCAGTGTTGTTTTTCCAACAAGGCATAAAAGATACGACTAATTCAATCAAACAAGCTCCACTCCTCAACCTCTTTGCAATTTTTACTTTAGCACTCTCACTTTTTGCACCATCAAACATCCCACCACAGGGTTATATAGCAGCTTTGACAGGTGCTTCTCATGTTGGTGTAGGAATATCAATGCAAAGGGTGTGAGCACTGTCTAGAACAAGCCACTATGTGTGTATATGTCTGTTTCTGAGATTAAGTGTGTGTTTACAGAGCCTTGTCCATCTGTGTAAGAGTCTGCATCAACATTTAGATAAACATTAGACTTTTTTTAAAATGGGGAAGATCCTCAACAGTCATTTGAATTCCCCAAGAGCTCTCCATGTACTGTCCTTCCCATCTGGCCTTTCTGAGCCAGGAGTCCAACTGAATCCTCCTTATTCATACTCATTACTGTGAATCACAGATGGAGAGGAAGGAAGGGAGACCAAGAAAGAAGAGGGACATTGATCAGTGGGGACAGGACAGGGAATACACTACTTTAATGCTAAAAGATAACACTGGTTTTTAATCTTTTTTTCATCATCCACTAATAGTGTGAAATCCCCAGTGGAGTTGAAGAAAGCAGTTGTTGGGGGTGAAGTGTCAGATCGAAATCCCTTAGACTATGAGGACAGCAGCACCTTGTAGCAGACAGAAGGTCTTTGAGGGGATTCTTTTTTATGTGTTAGACATTCAGATTGTGTTTCTGCTTATTTACTAAATTCCCACATGACAACTTTGCACTAGACAAATGGAAAACAAGCAGTACAGCTGAAAATTATCCATCTAGAGAGAAATAATAATACAGTATGGGAGGAGAGACCATTAACGTTACAGACTGACTTCTGGGTCATAGAATGTTCCAATTGTGAAATGTTTTTACTACACCTTAGGACAATAGCTTCATTTACAAAAGTAGAGACTAACCATAACAGCTATAACAGCTATTTTCATTCATCCTTGATACATCCTCTTCGGTGTTTAACTGAATTGAGTTTCAATTATGGAGGCCAAGACAACAACTTAAACTTGTTGGTGTGTTTCTAAACCATTTTGCAATGTCATAGCTGCTGAAAGAGACCATTTCATAGGAAAGGTTTAGATAGGTGATGCAACCCAAGATGTATCAGCAGAACAATGTCCAAAGCATCAAACTGCCTCTACCAGCTCACATTCTTCCTTTTTGCACAGCTTGGTGCTATGTCTTCCCCAGGGAAGTGATGCACATGCACCCAGAGATATGATGAAATCTCATATGATGGGGTATCACGTCATATGTTGTAAAAGAAACCATGATTCACCAGACCAGCTTCTTCCATTGCTCCACAGTCCAGTTCTGATGTATCCATTGTAGGTGCTTTTGACAGGTTACACGGGTCAACATTTTTTACACAGACTGGTCTGCAGGCACTGAGCCTAATACACAACATATAACAATGCACTGTGTTCTACCAGCTTTCTATCAGAACCAATATAATCTGTACTCAGCAATTTGAGCACACAGGCCAGCCTTTTCTCCCCACACGCATAAGTAAGCCATGGTCACCCATGACCCTATCACTAATTTAGTGCTTTTCATTCCTTGGACCACTTTTGGTTGCTATTGACATTCTCTATCTACTGTAGACAGGGAACATCCCACAAGAGCAGCAGTTTTGTTGGAGATGATAAACTAACCATCACAGTTTGACCCTTTTCAAAGTATTATAGTGTATTTATTTGCACACTTACCTATATTTTTTTTTTTCCAATATCAACTTTGAGGCCAAAATTTTAAAGATGCCACTTACAAATACCATTGTAAGGATGTTAAAACAAATCATATAATGTTGTAATATGATTGGGGCTTCATGTTATTTACCCGTCAGCGGTCACAGCATTTGATCAGAATAGTTTTCATGGTGTGATTAATAAACAGATACAAGATGTACCTAGGTCTATAAGAAGTTTTCTCTGTTGAACTGAGGCACTTGAAGATAACTGCCTCATTGTGACTTTAGACACAGGGCATCTTGTAAAAAAACATCAACAAATACCCCTCTTCACCCATGAAAGGCTATTCAAAGACAATACTGCCTCTATTACTCTAAGTACATATAGAGATTAGTCTGAATGCATGATGTTACGTTGTGGAGATGAACTGGTGCTGAAAACTTGAGACAATCACAGAGTCTAGAAAGAAGAAGCCTTCCCATCCCTTATTTAGTATTTATTCATGGAGCAGCACTCAGTAAAACTGAGTCCCACAAACCACTGGAATTGCCATCCGCCAGGAACTGAAATGACACATGAACATGTCCACTTTCATCAAGAAAACCATCCTTCCCTTCTACAGCAAATGAAAAAGTTTATGATGCCACATGTGGTACTGGCTCAGTTCTATAAATATATCATCAAATCAGCCATTTGGCTTCTCGTCAAACTAATGTTACACTTTCCACATCTGTGAGTAAATGAGAATCTGCTTGGGTCCAAGTCATGTAGCTTCTGTCATCATTCTGTGTGGGCAACCATTTAAACTACTTTACACTACAAACAGGGCTTGAAATGAAAATTTGAAATTCATAGGCTAAATAAACAAATCTGATTGGCAGTTTCATACATAATTACGTGGGCCAGTGGACCTTAACAAAATCCATAAAGTTTTTATTGGACCTGTCTTTCTCTTTACCTGTGTATGTGTCCTCTAACAGGAAAATCATTTTGTATGGGAAAATCCAACTGAGGTCCCAGAATCAGGGCCACCTGTCCCCTCCACGAGACTATAAACATAACATCCCACTTTTACCAAATATTTGATTTTGTTTTTATTATTTTGCATATATTGTCTCTATAAGGTGTAAATTTGTTTCATCAGTATTTTTTTTCCTTCTATAGCCACGTAATACACTTGATTTTGTTGTATGAAAATGTGTGCAGTGAACTATTATAAAAACACTTGTTAACTATCATTATTAATCATGTAAATTTTTGGCATTTGACATGTTTTAAGAGGGTAGTATAAACTGTAAAATATAGACTTGTGCATTACGTAATGATCAAATGTATCACTGGACCTTTTTCATACAAACAGTCACTAAGGGAAATAAATGAGTAACAAAGGGTCAGTTAAGTGCAAGTGTAAGGCTTACCACTGTGCCATAATGCACAACACTGATGCCATTATCAGGCTAATCAAAGCAAAATGTAGCAATAATAAATGCTGGCTGTGAAACACATAACAGCAACAATGAAATGTTGATTATTTACAGTTCTGAGGCAGTACAATGGTCGGCAGAAGTAAAGGATGCTAAAGAGACTGCAACGTTTAACTCTTGTTCAACCAAAAATATGAGGCTTTGGTTGTAATAGCTGCAGAAACTCCATTATTTCTAGTGAAGCACAGAATATCAGCTCGCTAATATATATCGGTGGATATGTGACGTTTTTTAAAATTATTCGCATCAGTCCGACGTCAACAAAGTCTGGCCAATGTCAACAGATTTGCCGACTTTAGCTGCCATAATTAGTTGGATCCCTGTGTATCTGTCTGCAAATCTATAAATAGATTTGAAGAAGCGAAATGATCACAGGGTTTCACATATAATGATCAATGTGCGGTTGTTGCCACAGAATCAACTCTGGCTGCTACAAAAGAATGAAATTAATATATTTTTCCAACATTAAAAACAAATAGACGGTTCTCTCGCTCTCTCCTCATCTCTCTCACACACATACAGACTGCAGTGTACAGTTTATTAATAATAACATGATGAAGTGGTATGAAGTGGTAGAAAAGCCGATCAGCAAAGTCATCCCAGCCCCAGTCCCTTCCCGCCAGTGATTGGGACTTTACCCTTGGCGGAGACACAGAGGCTACAAGGGGAAATGAGAGAATGTTCCTGAAAAGTTCCTGGACCCTAAACGTTACAATGGTACTTATTTGGTGGAAACACGGCTTATGTCCGTCAATTGGCTGTGTCTTGGCAAGTGTCTCAAGAGGTATTGCAGTAAACAATACCTCTCGTAGTAGGTGACCACATATATAGATATATTACTGCTTTTGTTTATTATGTTCATAAATATTGGATAATCATCATTACTCTAGTGCGGCCTAGTACCTAACAGTAAATAAGTGTCTGACACAGATGGAGCAGTTGCGTCTGAGTTGCTAGGAGACGGACCACTGCTCAGTGCTCAGATGCACTTCGGATGAAGAACTGACAAGAAGCAGCCTGCGTCATCTCTTTGTTTTATCCACCTGTGTTACAAGTTAGTACTGGGTGAAATCCTCCATCCGTGTAGAGATGCCCAACATTTCCACAATGAGCAAGCACTTGGCGACAATGGAAAGGAAAAACTCCCTCGTGTCAGTGTTATTTGAAACTTTCAAGATGAAAGATAGATTGGAAGAAGAGTGATGCTGACGGGCGAGGGTGAGGCAGGTTGTTCACCTAGGTGACAGACCGGACAGCAGAGACCAGTGTGTAGTCATTATTTTTTGAGAGACTTAATTTATACTTTCGTGGCACATTGTCAGCACCTGGTTCACGTGGCTGTGCGCAGGAATCTGTCGAGGTATCGATTAGAAAAGGTCGTCGTCGTATGAAGCAGCAAGCTGACGTTAAACTGCCATCTCGTGAGCTATCTGTGGTGCTGAAGTGCTTCAGACGGTTGGCTGCAAAGTTTCAAGAACATAGATAAATACACATTGGTCATAAGACATGATTATTTTGTTAAGGAATACAAGTGTAAGATATGTAACTGTAATGACTTTGATACAATAATATTGTTGTTTTATAAATACTATAAATGGTTTGACTATGGTGAAAATGTATTAATGTAATTAATGGAAGCAAAATTCATAGATATGCCTGAGTGCAGGATGAGTGGTTTAAATGGTTTTACCGTCTTTATGTGCCTTTCCTTTCAGTCTGACTCATTTGATTTTCACATACCTCTTTTCTTTTTCTTTATTTACCATTTTCATAATAATCTGATAATCTGACAATTAGTTTTGTTAATTTTTTCTTTTTTCTTAATCTTTTGTTGGATTAAGACTATTATTTTGTACTGTATTGGTAATTCTTTTGAGTTGAGGGATGAGGAATGAGTGGGCGAGTGCGTGTGTGTGAATAATTTTAAAGAACATTTGGTGGTGGATATCCTTCACAATCTCCTTTTTATTTTGGTGTGGAGATTCACAAGTGGTATTATTATTATTATTATTATTATTTTGAGATGTCCTTTTGTCTCCGGTTGCTGTAGTAAGCCACAGAGCCACAGCCCTGTCCCTGATTTCTTTGCCTTTTTGTCTTGTTGTTTTGTCTAATTTTTGGTGGCTGAAATTCCCCCAGGCATCATCAACAACATATGTGATTCTTACACCCCTTTGCTTGCCACACAGACACAGCACAACAAGCAGGGGAAAGTGGGGTCTGTGAATTAATTCCATGGGGTTGAAATTTTAAATCCCAAGCTGCAGCTAAAAACTAGTTAATGCAATGCAATGCTTTAAGTCAAGTTCAGTATTTTAACAAGATATATTCTCTAAACTGCCTCCAATTTAACCCCTCCTCTAGAGGATGTAAAGTATTTATGCAAATGAACAGAAATTTCAGGAAGAGCTCAGGGAGAAGAACCTGCCACAGAAACCAAATCATCAGATACAGGAGGTAACTTAACTGACAAATACAATTTTATCAACAATCAAGATGACATCAACTCAATTGTTGCTAAAAGTAATATGCAGATGGTTTCACAACAGGAGGAAATGACATATCCCCCTTGGGTCTTTCTTATTAAGAGGGTGTATGACAGATCTCAGGCATTTGAGACTTACAGTGGGATGTGAGTGTTTGAGACCGGATATAAAACCCTAAGAGCCCAGCATCAACATGAAAAAAAGACAGGCAGATATCATTTGAAAGTTTAGTCAGGCAAATACTTGCATATCTTTCAAAACACGCAATCTGATGCAGCTATTGCAATCCATCACAGCTCAGCTCGTTGCCAAGTTTAACAAGAAAACAAACAGCTCACTCTCACAAGTCCATAAAATGGCAATAGGAAAAATGTCTGAGACCACCTGAAAATAGTTTACACCAATACATTAGATATCAATCACACAAAGGGTAACATTGCATTGCATCACATGCAGTTCGCTTACAGTGAAGGGTGATGTTGATTCATAGCTTCTGTCAAAGTCTCATCAGCTTTAGGTTTATGCTTCAGTTTCAGTCACATAAGTTATATCAAAAGACATCACATAAATCAACGGCCTCTTAGACAGATCAATGGATTCTGAAATTGCATCCAGAAAAGTACTCAGTAGTCTCAGAGTTGAGATTACCAGATCATATACACTGCAGTGTTTCTTATTTTATTGAGCAGAGAAAAGTATTCCCAGGCCTTCCTTCTTAAGGTTTGCAGATGCTCTGACGACACCTGTCATAGAGGTCAGCATCTCCCAGTCCTCTTTGTTGAAAAATGCTCAAAGGTTGTTTGAGGTCTAGTAAGCCTCTACTGTCCCACAGCTTGAGTTTCCTTGATGTGGCTTTTATCTTTAATCTTACAATAGACATGAAACGCTGCTTTTCCTTGGAGAGATAGACTAAGTACATTTAAGTAGCTGAAAATGTTGTCCAAGTAAGTCAGTGTACCAAGGCTCCTGAAGTAAATAACAGTTCAAGTCCATGAAAAATGTACTGGTGACATGATGCAGTTAAAAAAAGTTGCATGACTGACAAGTGAACCTCAGTGCACAAGAGAAGCTGCTGGTGGTTGTTTCCCATCTCTATATAACAAACAGATGTTTGATTCATCTGATACAATACTGGACAATATACCAGTTATAACCAGAGTCCTTTTCACAACTCCAGTAAGTTTCTCCACCACAGCCTGAAATTTGTCAGTTTTTAGTCGCACAGTCGGTCCAATCTACACTGATAAAATATAATGCTTGATCCACTTAAAATAATAAGGTAACTTTTTGCATCAAATTGGTATGTACTGTTGGTCAAACAAAGAATTGTTGTTATATAAGCTAGTGATACATTGTGATACTTTTTCAAGGAAGCAAGGAAGGTCAGCTTAATTTTTGCAAGTTTTTTTTTTTTTTTTCACTTAATTTTACAGGTTTGAAACATCTGTGAAACACCTAATTTTCCATTTCACTTGATTTAAATGGGATCTACATTGTTTTTCCAAATGTTCTGATTAGTAGTGTGAATTCTGTGAATTTTATACATTTCCAATGCATAAAATTGACAGAATCCACACTAGTCAATAGAATGTATAGTCCAAATACACCAACAACAGCATTACAAACATCAAAATGAAACCTGAGAAGTGGGTGTAATGTCTCTGCCTGCTTGAAAAACACAGAACCTCCCACTTCACAATCAAACCGCACCAGAGTAGCTCCAACAACATCATTGTTTGTTGTGCAGATGAATAAATGAACGATTACCTGGGGTTGTGAAGATACATCATGTTGATACATGTTTTGAACAAAACTTTTTAATCTACCAATGATATATTTATTTATGTAAAGATAAAAAATGACTTTAAATAAAACATCACAGATTTATTAGGATGTTACATTTACATCAGTTCAGGTTTAGTTTTTTGCTAGTCTAGTTCACCGGAAATATCAAAAGTCAAAAGTGATGTCCATTCTAGTGTATGACAGTAATTTTGCAATCTCATTAATCTGACATAAAAACAGGTTTGTATCCTGCTTACTAGTTGGTTCAAAACATTTTCAGCCATATCATCAATACGGGACATCATTGCATTATCAGAGCAGAATCTGCTGAGAATGACCACTCAACTTCAGTCACTTTCAGGTGTGTCAGCTTGTTTTTAGGCTCATATAAACACACACTTTAGAAAACATATGCATATGAACTATTACACATTTGCAGTTGGATGGAATGTGTTTGCAGAATCTTTTTTACTGTAGCATGTGTTTCATGAGAAGAAAAGAAAAGAAAAGAAACTAAACTAAAAGATAACAAGTTTCTACCTGTCGTAAGAAACATTTAGGCATTGTGTGGTTGCCTGGTTGCAACAGTCAGTTGTTAGTCAGCCCTGTTGATTCATTAGCATGTGATCAGGTTTACTGGAGGTGATAACTTGAATGCTGGGGACAAAGTTTACCCATCCTAGATATAAACTCTATTCTATTTTCCCTGATCAATGTGTATTTAAAAGTCTCAAAATGTCAATGTAAAAAGGTGCAGCAAACAGAAAGTAGATTTGGGTACTTGTTAAACTGGTTTAACCGACATGATAATGATGTACTGATTACCTGTTCTATTGGTGGTATTGTGTTATTGGATGGTAAGTGCACAAATCAACAGCTCTTCAGGTGTCTCAGAGCCTTGTACTGCATGTTCAGTTGAAATAATAAGCAAAAACATATCATTGCCAGATCATTGCAACACCATTACAGGACAAATTTAGTCGAAATTAAACAAAGTTTTGGAAGGATGTACGACCCTATATGGCCCGAATTAGAGGTGAAAAAGAAAAAATAAACAAAAAGACACCAAAACTCACCCAAAACAAATAACGGAACTCCAGAACATAGACATAACTGCCCCAAACAGAGTCCAAAACCCAAGCCAAAGGCAAAAGCCTTTACTTTGCTTATCTTTACTTTTTAAGTAGTGTGGTAAACCATAACTATGACATAGTCAAGCTAAAGGTTTTCACCTTGCTTCCTCTGTAACAAAATAAACCAAAAAATGCCAGTCTACAGCCAGAATCTTTGCTATCTGGGTTACAGTATTACGATATTAGTTACAGGATACTTTTGCTTGTGGGGTTAATTTGTATTGCATACTGTATTCTATTTCTTACTTGTATTATTACTCCTGGATATTTTGTATATTTTTCACATCCCCATTCTAAAGTCTGAGTATTAAAAAGCTTGCTTGATTATTATATTCATTGCATAAAAATGATGTTAAAATAACAACAATATATTTTACCATTATTATTTCTGGTACAAAATATCCGTACATCTGTCCATACTGCTTATCCTGTTGAGGGTCGCAGCCCAGCTGGTTGTAGGAAACGGTGGGATACACCCTGGACAAGTTGCCAGTCTCACAGGCCAAGGAACATATCATCTCAACAAATATAGTTGTTAGGACAAGCCTGGTGGTGCAGAAATGTGTTGTGACCATTGGGGGCAGGCTCATGACAGGAAGATGACAATGTAACAGCTGTCGCAGGAACAAAAACTGAGGGGATACATACATACAGGTGCAAAATTAGAATATTGTGAAAAGTTAATTTATTTCAGTAAGAGTCAACACAGCCATCTACCAGAATATTTTAGAGCAATTTATGCTTCCTTCTGCTGACCACACTGCCAATATCTGGTTTAATGACCATGGAATTACTGTGCTTGATTGGCCAGTAAACTCATCTGACCTGAATCCTACAGAGAATCTATGGGGCATAGTCAAGAGGAAGACGAGAGACACACAACCCAACAATGCAGATGAGCTGAAGGCTGCTATTGATGCAACCTTGGCCCCCATGACAGACTGATCCCCTCCATTCCACACCACATTGGTGCAGTAATCATGTAAAAGAAGGCCCAAACATGAACATACTTTTCTGAAGGTCGACATTTCTGTATCATAAAAAATGCTTTTTTTAAATCTAATATTCAAATTTTCTGAGATACTGAATTTTGAGTTTTCATTAGCTGTGAGCCATAATCATCAAAATGAAAGCAAATAAAGACTTGAAATATTTCACTTTGTCAGTAATGAATCTATAGAATATATGAGTTTCACTTTTTAAATTGAATTACTGAAATAACTTAACTTTTTCACAGTAGGTAAATTTTTTTAGATGCACCTTTATAAACCATACTGAAGTTGAAGGGAATGGATGAGTTGTCAAGGTGAGGGCTGACAAGCAGGTTTTACCAAACCAACGTTTGGAAGGTGTGGTTATACAGTAAAGACAATAAAAGCAGGGCGGGACAGGCTGCATTATGACAGATAATTTCCTGGAACAAGAGCAGCCTTTCAGTTTTGCATGTCAAATGTAATATAACGATAACGAGAACACACAGACTACACGTCTTTTTAGTCACAGAAACGGAAAATGGCAACAAGATTCATGAACACACGGAGCTCTGGGTATCTTTTTTGTCTTTTTTTTACAAAACAACGAATTTCACTTGAAAAATTACTTGAAATAAGGAAACATTGTTCAGGATATTCAATTCAACATCCCAGGTAAGGTGAAATTCTAAGTGCTTCAAATGTTTCATTTTTTATGTTTCAGAGACACTTTACAATGAGAAAATAATGTGTGAGAACCTTCTGGTTAAAGGGAGACATAAAGGCATTATGAAAAAAAAAAAAAAAAAACAGAACTAATTGGTGGTAAATGCTTAGAAATTCTGCTTGATGTTACATGAACTACAAACTTAACTAAAAACCCTTACTATTATATTATATAAGATATTATTTTATATAAGAATATGTAATGAAGATCGACTCCAAACTTGATGTCAGAGTGACGCAATTGTCTCGCGATGCGAGAATATGCTAATGATTCGCCATTTCTGGTCAGGCAGCTAGCGACATCTACGAGTCATAATAATCAAAATAAGGCAACATCTACACATCAAAATGGTAAGGTTGTAAATGCTTTATAATTGTTAATGAATATAATTGAAGGAATATTTGTCCTTAAATAAATATCAACATACCCTTAAATCATATCAACACCATTACAGTGATTCACGTTTTTTTTTTTTTTTTACAGCTAGATGCTACGCACAGCATCAGCTACATGCTACATGCTACATGTGTAATGTTTGTGAGATGAAAGGCGTAACAAACATGTTTGTTTTAAGGGCAAACTTTTTGGAACTGGTTTCTCCTGTTTAGGTGATTATGATGAGGGCAGTGTTTATTTTGAATTGTAAATGAAGGATGAAATTTCCTCCGAACCTGATCGCGTGGAACTAGCACAACTAGCTTCAATCATGATGAGCTATTAGCTAAAATGTAAAGAGTCGGTGCAAAACAGCTGTATTATGCAGGATCTTATAAACTGTTTGGTTCTAAAAAACGGTTTGTTTTGTGGTTCTTTCACAGGTTCAACCCATTCAAGAAGAAGAGTTAACTCTTCCAGTGAGTACAGCCGTCTCGTTCCGTTACGGCCTTGATGTTGTGCGCCGCCATTTCTCTCTTAGTCATGCTCTGTTGCTGCACACACAAATACATCCATGTTCGATCTAAACACTTTTGATGCTGCTAACTTAATATTTAGCTATAAAATTTTGTTTCTTCAATTGAAAGACTCGTCTGTCCTGTTTGCCATGTTTCACTTCTTAGGTACAGTGTGTGTCAGACCCCCATGGGTTGAACAGCATTGTCGTGTATGGGGAGCTCTCTTATCCCTGCAATTTTGTGAGTACAAACATGTCAGTTTCCCAAGCTCTTAACCCCTATAATAAACATAGTTGTTTATAGGGTTTAAGGGGTTTGTGTAGTGTAGGATTGCGGTAAATGGAACATGTTATCACCTTGTTAAAATAATGGCCCAAGTCATATTTTTCCTTAAATCAGCTCTTTATCATGCTGGCCACCTCTGGTAAAATCGCCTACATGCTCAGTTAAACAGATCACGTGATCCTACCCTAAAAATTTAAATTTTGTGTTTTTCATGTTGTTTCCTATATTTTCTGAGCTTTCCAGGAAACACAAGGTACTAATAACACAGAAGTACCTTGTTACAGGTCACACACAAATGGAGTGTGATAATGCATAGCATGTATAGTGCATAGCATACATTGTTTAAGAATAAAAAAAAAAAAACCCAGCCGTGATAAAATGGAGGGAGTTGGTTAGTTTGTTAGTTGTGCTTAAATTTACACAGAAAAATCATGTGTTGTTATCAGAGGACAAGACCTGAAATTTGTTTAGTTTAGCCAAAGTGATAACAGTCGCAATGTTTGAATTTGCTTTACTGAAGAGCCAATCACTGTCAAACTTCACTCTGTCCAAGTGAAGACTGACCATCTGGCAAACCGGACATTTTCCCTAATGTGGGCTAATGTGCTATTTGGGCCAACTCAATACCACTAAGGTATTTTTTTTTTATTGATCTGACCAGCCCACGAAACAAATTGATAAGTGGCCAATTGGTTCTTTGTCACTGACATGGTCTGGACTGTTTTGCTTAAGACACTTATTCCACAAACAATTTGGCCAAAGTCAGGTCCAAAAAAGTCAAAAAAACATGTTTGTTTATTGGCCAAACATTATTTGTATGTCGGTAGTCATCTATTGTCATAACCTTCATGTGTGAAATGATTAATAAATACCATATACTCTATATTTGGTTCAGTCTTTTCTGTTTCCTGAAAAACTTGAAATATGACTTAAGCCACTATTTTAAGAGGGAGAGGAATTGACTGCTCTGATCCTAACTACATTATGTCACAGTCACAAATAACCACATACACTGCATAAAAACAACTAAAAATGTTATGTAATATTTTTGTTTTGGTTCCAAAGTCATCCGTACGGATTCAAAATCATCTAACCACAGATAATGTGGCTGAAAATGAATATATGGTTGGCCCATTGTCCCTTCAACCTGACAGCAGTAGAACTGCAACAAGGTACGTTCATAATTTACATTTCACAGCTTAGATAAGAGCAACACAGACTTCACAGATCCCAAAAAGAGCTACATAGTTATTGTGATGCAATTTTCAGAATTAAATACAGTCACATTATTGTCAAAACACTACTCAAACTTTCACTGGTTGGACTCAAAAAGCAATAAAACCACCATAATAAAAAGTAGGTTGAGAATCACCTTAAAAGCACCGTCCTGTCTATTCCCTTTAGATTTTATGCACCGTGTATTGTATGTACATTATGTAATTATTACATTCCATAACTTACATTATTACATCTCACAAACTATCAATTTTACACACTTTTTAGCTTAGAGAGGTGAGTGTGTGTGTGTGTGTGTCATTTACACTGTGTCCCTCCACAGAGCTGTTTTATGTTAATGAGTGCTGCCTGAATAAACATGAGGTTCAGTAGATATTTATTACAGGACAGGTGATGTGGTTAAGGGTGCCCAATAAACTGAGTTGCAGTTAACAGGAATTCTCCCAGCAGTTGGTTTGCGGATTTGCGTGTGTGTTGTTCAGGTGACATTTCTCCATTTATCCTTCCAACACGCAAAGTCAAAACATTGTGACAGAAGTTAGAAAATAACAGTCTGAGTTTAAAGATGAGAGAGAGAGAGAGTAGTAGTTGAAAATATTGTTTATAAGTAAATATTCTTTTTTTGCAGCCCAGGTTTAAACATTAGGAAAAATTTTAAAAAATAAAAATGAAATTCATTAAAAGCAAGGGGACATCTTTTTGTCCAATTGGTAATTATTTCACTTAAATTAGCTGTTATGTCTTCCACTTTATATATAACACAATATAACAGTAAATAAGCTGAGCAGCAGACCAAGTAAAACTTGTATAAACACGTTCCATGACTATGTTGCACGCCGCTTCACTTCAGCACATACTTTGCCACCCTACTACCCACAAACCACCACCATTAGTCAATAATTTGTGCTGAAAAGTTTTGTCAAGCAGGAGGATAATTAACCAAACCATGAGGTAACTAAGAATGAAGAGTTTTAAACCGCAAAACTCTCACCTGCTGCTGCTGGATGCATTTAAAAATTCATAGCCTGAGTATATTAGTCTCTCCATTTGGGTGACACTTTCCTTTTTTTTTTTTTTTTTTTTTTCACTTCATTTGTAATCATTAATATTCATAGGATGTCAATATTTTGGGTCTGTTCATTTGTTAAACTGGAAAAGACCAGAGAAGGATAGAAGTGAAGATAAAGAGGCCGACTTATCCACTGATAACTCAGTTTTCATCATCTACTATCTGATATATTTCTCTGTGGCTTTTTTATGAAGATGTTGCGTGACGAAGTGGAAGAGACTATCACAAAGCAAATTCATTGGTGGAACTAAAGTTCATTACTGATGCTTGGGAACAAACTTTCATTTAAATCACAGTGATAAAGTGTCAGTGACTGAAAATGTTCAAAGTTTCTGAACTTGTCACTCGTTAAATGTAGAAAAAAAAACTAACTGGTCAGTTTAACAAGAGGAAACAGTCAAAACAAACTTCTTTTGATTCATAAAACAAAAATAAAGCTCAAACCAACTGCACCGTACTTCAGTGGTTGATGCAGATTAGATCAAAAACGACAGTGAATACTGCACTTAAGGACTCAAGATATTAGAACCATTCCTTTGAGATTGTGCTTTGAGTTGCATTATAACATAACAGAATTTCTGCAAATTTATCAACTGAACATTTTATATATATATTGAACGCTAAAAATACATTTCATGATATACATGAAAATAAAAGCCACTAAATACGAATACAATAAAATACATAACACCACTGGTTCATTTGTTACTTCATTATGGGTTGTGTGGTATTAATAACGGTAATGACCCAAAAACATATAACAACTAAACTAAAAGACAATGAACATATGTCAAGGAAAAGTAAAACTTAATATGTAAACAGGTTAATCAATCAGGTCAATCATGTTAAGATATGAATATGTCCTTTTTTCACTGCATTTCTTGTACAAGCTTGTCTGATTATGACGTGTGATATTGTGAGAATGGGCTAACATCACGCTAGTATCCAAACTTTAGGATTAAGATCATTAATACATTTTGAGAACTCAGAAATTGTCTCAGTAACATGTTTTCAAAGGCTTCCTGGACTGAACATCTCCAAACAATGTAAAATGTAGTTGATTGGGGCTAAACCTGTGTGAAATCCTTCCAGAGTAATGTGTTAAGATGTAGTAACCATAGTATTCTTTGGATGTGTATATTATACCATAACTACTGGTTTTAAAGGTCACATTTGAGATTCATAAACCGTCTCTTTTCTTGTACGCAGGGGGACCTGGATCACTCGACGGAGGGTGACTTCACGGAGGGTGAAGACACTACGCCTGCTGCTTATTGTCACTATTATAATCTCAATTGCTATTGTCATTTTCTATAACTGCATGTCTAATTAAAAAATAAGCTATTTTACATGAGTTTTCTCTGTTAAATGTTCATAGCTCAGGTCGGAAACACAGATTTATTAGATAACAAAAACAATGCACATCATAAACTACACAATGTGTTCATCTGCCTTTTTCCACCATGAAGCTTAAGTTCAAAATATACATCTTAGCAGCTGTAGGTGAACTACCGTTTAAATTTAAGACGTCACAGCTCTTTCTAAAGTCAACAGGTAGTTTCAAACAAATGACTGAAGGCAGCATAAATAAGCAGTGGCCATCTTTGGCCAGGAAAACATATCTTTTGTGTAGTTGTGGGGTGATTATCACAAACCATTAGGACACTCTGACTGTACTGATCCCATGTACAGAAGTCAGCCGTTTTGTCGTCATTGGGAGAGTGGATCCTGGCAGGTGAGCTCTAGACTGAACCTGACCCTAAAGACACATGAACGAATCAACATGGATTATCAGTGACAATGGGCTGTGTTGGTTTTGTTCTAGATTTAGATTTTAGACCTAAAGTTTTTTTTTAGTTGTGTAAATTGTGTGTTTACATCTGAACCATATGATAAAACTCATTACTTAAACTGTTATATAAGTTCAGAAGTAAAACAGAGGTTGGGGAACGTTGGACATCTATGCGTTAAAGGGACATAATATATAAGACTGTAATGACTAAGTACGCTAAGTACACTAAATACAATGCAAAGAATAATAATGGGTATTATAACACAATGAAAAAAAGCATTGACACAAATCTTCACTTGGATTCACAATGAATCTATAATTATGACGTCTATTATGACATCACAAAACATGTTTTTGGTCCTTTGTATGTAATATTTCAAGACCGTCTTGGCTCGAGGAAATCCATTTTAATGGAAAAAAGGTCAATGTTACTTTACACTAACTACCATACAAGTACAACTATAATTATAGTTTTGGATTTCCCTTAAACTTATATACTTCAAATTGACTTTGCATGTAAGCATGGACACAGGTCAAATTATCAGAAACATTAAAACATTAGACATTAAAAATATAACCATGTAATGTTGTGTTCAGACCAAACACAATGTGTATATATGGACTGTTGCAATATTATGGGATAAATGTGGGATAATGTGCGTATGGCATCAGCCTACACTGTAAACTCAACTTGTGCCTGATATTTTTAAGAACCACATCACACTGTTCACCTACATGTGTACTTTAATAACCTGAGCTTGAGCCCATGAAATCCTCTGATGCTGTTTTGGAAGCAAAAGAGAACATTTTATTCTTCTCTTTTTGTGGGTGGTGAAGATGCAGCTGAACAAAACAAAACACCTCTATCCTTGATGGGATATCTTATCTAAATGCTTTGCTAATTACTTTTACTTTACAAAGAAGTATGTGAAGAAACATAATGCGCTCAGGGATAAAAACTTGGTGTCTGCACAAACCACTCCCTATATGGAAGAGATGACCTTAACATGTTTGTGACAGTTAGAGTGCAGCATCATAAAAATGTAGAAGCGTGCAGAAGGCAGACATGACCCTGATGGTGTGGGGATGGTGGTCGTGCAGAAAGTGTGCACGAGGGATGATGTCAGATGGCACGAGGGGAAGGTGTGCAACAGGAGTGACAACAATCTGGGCCAATCAGCATCAAAACCGCACCAACACATACATGCTTCCTGTATAGTGATGATAAAAGCTGGGCCAGGGAAATGCAGGGTGTCAGACTTTGTGAACTGACACAGAGAGATGTTGTTGGTCAGGGAAGCGTAGTCTGGGCCAGAGCTCTGTAAAACGATCTCTTTTTCTCATATTTGTGTAGCTGTAAGACTTATAATAAAACTGGTAAATTGAATTGGAACGTCTTGTGCGTACTTCATCAAACAAGCACGCAAGTTCAGGGTAATGAACTCAAAATCCTTCACTCACAACTCAAAGACTTCACTTCTATAGAGTAGCGTGTTGTTCTGTCTGTGGGATCTGAGGAGCTGACAATCGTTGATGACTTGACTTATCCTCTTGCAACACTCATTTGATCTGGCGATGGCTTTCTTTTTCTTTTATTTATGGAACATTGACATGGAAAACATAAAATGCACTCACATTGACTGCATACCTATCTAAGGTCATATTTTTATTGATGTGCACTAGGGGCATGACACATATTATCTAATACACAGCCCTATACATTACTGCTTTAATCAGACCTATGATTTCAAAGAGAGACTATCCTGGACCACCAACCATTTGGTCAATACATTAATAATTCAATCAGTTCAGATTTCAGTTTAAATTACTTAGAGTTTAATAACACGGATTGATGATTCTCATTACCAGTATTTGGCAATTAGACATTACTGGGCAGTAGGGATAAGTTGGCCCCATTCATACCAGATGATGATGATTCAACAACATGAAATACAGGTAGGTGTAACATTAAGGAGAATGTTTGGAACTTTGTTCGGAAAAGTTTTCTTCTTTTTTCCGTGACTGCCGACCTATCCAAACTGTACCTGCCATTTCCCACAGTCAATTAGGATTGGTTCCAACCTCCCCACAACACTCACAGGATAAGTGGTTTAGATAATGGATGGATGGATGAATAAATAGATGAGTGAATGGATGAACACTCTGGTTCCAGTAATCACGTAATGACCGCAAGGGGAAATTTCACTTTGTATTTGGTCTGATACACCATAAGCAAAATTAATGATGGCAACCTGTGTATATCCCAGTTAAACATAGCACAACAATGTGCTGTGTTACACAGAACACCTTTGGAGTTGCATCAGATGCAGCAAAGCCATTAAAGGAGAAGCTTTAAAGATTAAAATCTCTGGCCATACACAGTAGATATTGGCTGAAAGTCTGCTTGGGAGTGACTGTTATTAAAAGTCATAAAAGCACAGGCTTTCTCCAGCATTATCCAGAGACACCGCAGGTCAATTTTTTGATGACCTGTTTGGATTCCGACAAAATTTCCAGAAAAGGCAGAAAATCTGTTTGTTTGTGAATGTAAAGTACATTGGACGACATGCACCTTGGATTGAACGGTTCAGTCCACATTCATGTGGCTTCAGCATCATCATAGATGGATGAATCATCGCACTTCACACGTCCTCAGTACCTCAGTGATTATTTCACCAAATTATATTCTCCTCTCACTCCCTCAGTACACATTTACTGTGAAAATCCCCATTGTGACACTGTGCTTGTCGTAATTGGTTCTTGAACCAGCTCCTTCCTGCGCTTGAGGAGACAAAATAGTCTAATGAGGTGTTGTAAGTATCACTGTTGAGATCACCCCGCGAGGAAGCAGACACATTCAATAGCTGCTCTTCCCCAGCAAAGGACAAATAGAGGTTGCCAGGGCCTCATCATAATACTGTATCAGGCTCCTGTGTTAATAAAGGTAAAGTTTGGTTGACAGAGGTGTTGCATTTATTGCAATTACAATAAATGGTGTCTTAATAGTGTGACAGAGTGAAGAACTTCTTTGACCTTAAACCATTATCAAACACAGCATGGGTCAGGAACTTTAGCATTTAAGCATAAAAATCATCTCTTTCATCTTTAGGCTCAGTCCAACAACCACACACGTCCATGTAATCTGTATTAATGTTGTTGTGTTCTGCAATTTATATATCGAAGTTATTGTGACAGGAAGCAGGAATGTTTTTATAGACTATAGGTTATCTGCCTCTTATCATACAATAATCATAACAGGTATCACAATGAACTTGACTGACTCACACATTATGTTTTGCAATTTTAAAGAGCAACTTGTTTGCATATTTTAATTAATGCATACAGATATTAGCAGTTACCCTCAGTACACCTGGAGCATGTGCTGCAGGATTCCTTTGTCTTCCTCTACATTTATCTCCATATTAGTTAGTTAGTAGCATAACAGTAATTTCTGGTATTTTTCTTTCAGTGGATTTCTTAAAATTTTGCACAAAAAAACAAGATCCAAACCTGCGTTGAGAATCTGTGGAATGTGCTGGAACAAGCCACATTCACAAAACATAGGACACAAAGCAGGTGTCGCCAAGTCCCAGTGCCAGACGCCACCATGTCACCTCCAGAGGCCCCGTGTACATGACCTGATGGGTCAGAGATATTTTGGTTTTGATTGTGGCCTATCAGTCATGTTATTTAGTAACTTAAAGAGCAAATGTCATGTTATCTCTTGTAAGTGTAACAGAAAAATGAAACACACACTTTTGTAAAAACTAAAGACTAAAAACAAGACTGAACATGTGAATGATATTTATCACAAACCATTTCAGTATGTATGTTTGTGCATGGATGAGTACAAATAACAACCAGTACAGCCTCATGGAAATACATGAAAAGGGATAAGAGAAAGAAAATCACACTAGGGAGAGACTCACAGTAGGGAATAGTGGAAAATGTACTTTCAAACTGTGCAAGCACAGAAACAATAACACAGACACATGGACATGAAATGAAACAAATATCTTTCTAGTTGACAAAGGCAAAATACGAAATTCTTTTGCCAAATCCTTGATTAATTTCTCCTTTTAAAAAGAAACGAAACTTTCAAAACATTGAACTTGACTCTGATTATTGATCAGAAAAACAGAGTTAACATTAGAGGAAAGGCTAAATGCTGTCCTCTGATTGAGTTGGCATTAGACATTAGTCTCTCACTGTATGTGTCAGGATGCCCTCGAGCCACCAAAGTGAAAGTTTTATTATTACTTATTGTTATAATGCCAACAATATTCTCCCTTAATGAACAGATCGTGTTTTTCCAGATGAAAAATCTCTGATCATTTACCGGAATTACCAGAAAGTCTGAGCACAGTATGTCTTGTGGTATAGATGGTGGACTATCCATTATAGTGGGAATAAAAACAGAACAATCAGTGGTTTAGCATATTAAAGTCAGGGGTAAGAGGGATGTCTGTTCTCATAAAACTGTAGATTAAAAGTTTAGAAAGTACTGTGAAGCCTGCACTGTCATTCTGACAGTAAAAAGAAACACAGTACAGTGCTGACAGGGCAGAGAGTTAAATTACAGTGTTCATTAAGCTGTCTCTAAATCCACACTCAGCTGGGAGCAACATCTGACATGCTGGTTAATGCTGCTGTAAATCACACAAACACACACACACAGGCACGTGCGTGAACAGAGAGTACATGTGCATAGAAAAGTACATGGTGTCACTCTGACCCCGTCAAGCTCCGACGAGACATGAGCAGGAAAAAGAGTAAATAAGAATAAAGAAAAAACAAATAACAACAAACATGCAAATTAAAGGTATGATTTTATTATAATGTGGTTTGTACAAATGTGAGTGCTTAATTAGGATCAAATGAAGGATCTGAATTTAGAAAAATGAGGAACTACTCATTTTTTAATGAGTAGTTCCTGATTAATTCTGAATGAGGGACAACAGTCGATAATGAGTAATGGGTTATCATACGTTGTTACTGAATCATTAGGTAATGAATGGTTCATAATTATCTTTGAAACGGAGACTGAAAATACTTTTTCAGAAGTCAATCCTAAAGTACAAACTAGCAACAGCTGTTTACTACTCATTACTTAATGACTGCCAACACATGACACATGATACCGAGTTGTAAGTGAGGAGTTCCTAACCCTGAGCAACACAACTCAACACAACTCTACTATGACGACTGTGAGTGTGGGAGAAGGTGGAGAAGTGTAGTGAGGTGAAATTGTGAAAAACTAGCACAAGGTGTCAAATCACATAGCTGCAGGTAAATCAAGTTGTGATGGTAGATGGTGGTAAATGTCCTGCAACCTCAGTCTTTCTTTCTTCTATATTCATTTTGTCCTATTAGTTCATTTGTGCCCTACAGAGCTAATATGCGAAGGTGGTTTAAGTCGAGATGTCCAATGCTGCAGTGCTGACGCAGACATATACTGTTGAGCTGCAGGAATCTCTCTTAAGGAGTAGTTGCAAAAATTAGATTTTGTAGTTTTTAAAATGGGTTTGAAACCAAACTGCATGATTAATAAAGAATAACAGAGAACAGACTTCTAACAGCCAGGAGGATGTATTGGCTGATTTCCATAACTACACAGAACAAAAAAAGAAAGACATTTCTGACTCATACTGAAAGTATGATTACAGAGAACAGATGAGTCGAACCCAAAGCCACAGAGAAATTAGACTTTAATGAATCGCTCCCATGGATACCTTTATTCTAGCCATGATTTGATGCTTAGGAAGCTGCACTTTGCTTTGAACAAAAAAAAAAAAAAAAAACAATTGACTTCTGATGCTTTTACTTAGACTAGTTATTAAATGTAAACATTTAATATCCTCAAATAATACTCTGCCCAGCTGAACTGCAGTGGAAGAGTTTCTCCCTGGTGATGGATGATGTAGAATCAAGTCTTTTTTAATAAAGACTTGTGTCTTCACGTTGGATCACAAACCAGTTTTTTTCTCGAGCATTTCCGACCAAAAACTCTACCCTGACCAAAGTTTTTCCTTGTTCGACATATAACATTTCCTGTGTTGTCTTGGGCTCCTACACTTAATATCACACTCATCCAAGTCCAATTTCATGGCACAGAACAGCTGTTATCAGGGCTTCTCCTTGGTGGAGGCCTTACAGGTCCTTTGATCTATACTGTCAAAAGGTTTGGATTGGATAAAGACAGCATCTCCTGCATAAACAAAAATGCAGCAGTATAGTTTTGCTATGAGGGACAACTTTGTATTGTCAGTGTAGTTTTCTTAATTTCCTCCTAACTATGATGTTGGTTTTATACTTAAAGGGGATCTCCAGCAAATTTGAACTGATATTCTACTGTTATCAGTCTTTGAGTAATGTCAGTTGCCAAAAAAATGAAACGTTAAAAAATTCTACGTTAGCAAAGACATCACAGTAGTGCCAAGCCTGGCAGCTTAGCAACTTAGCAGCTAATATGCTAAGTGATCTGGGCAGAGTGCTAACATCAAAGTAAACAGCGTTTTTGTGCCACTAAAGAGGCTGCACATCTCCTTCTAAGCCTAATGCAACACAGCCAGGAGCCTAACCAACAAAACACTATGCCTGCTTTTCCTAACTCAGTAGGAAATGTTTTGGACTTTCGCCAACGCGTCAAAAATCTACAGAGGTATGTAAACACTTGTTTTACTCCGTTTCTGCACCACTACTGAGTTAAACAGAAACAGTGTTATATTCGTAAGGCTCCTGGCTGTGTTGCATGGGACTTAGAAAGAGATAAACAGCCTGTTTAGTGGTGCAAAGACACTGTTTACTTTATCGTACTTTATCACTCTACCTGGAACACTTAGTTTATCAGCTGCCTGGCTAGGCCTGCTACTACCGAAACATCTCCACTAGCACAGCACCGATTCATTACATTTTTTTGACACCTGACATTACTCAAAGACTTATAACAGTAGCATATAGGTTTAAACATGCCAGATTTTCCCTTTAATGTATTGTTTCACTACTAAGCCATGATTCTAAAACACAACATAAACTCACAATAAATCATTTAAGCACCCAACATTAATATTCAATCAATCGTATCGTAACCAATTAACTAATTTGTTATTAATTTGACACAATGTCTTCTCAGATGTGACAACTCTAGACACTTCTAGACAACTCAGATGTATCTTGAAGTGGTCAGATCTGTCTGTGTAGCAGAACTACTGGTCACTGACCGGTTTTGGTAAATCAGCAGTTTCAGATGTTCATTTTATTATGACCACATTTTTACTGTTGTCATCAACTGCAAGTGAACAAGAATGTTCTTCACTGTCAGAGACAGAGAAAGCAGCAGAAAGAAGCAGCATGAGGTGTTCTTAATTAGCTGCTGATTGACTGAAAGACAACCAGCCAGAAAGAAATGGAGGGCACGTTTCCAACAAAAAGTCTCCTCCACAGTGACGTTTATCAGCCTGGCTCAGAAGTCTTCTTGTGAACACAAAGTGAGACAAGAAAGGTGTGCTCCTTATCTTTGACAGAGGTCAACTCTCTCAAGGAAAATATGCAGCAGGGACCAGACAGAGAGGGATTAACTCCAATCCTAATTACGGTACGCCTGGAAATGATGTCCCAGCCAATCAATGTGGAAGGTCACAGTCCTTCTTGTTTGTCACAACAGGACTTTAAATAGAAATTGGTTGCAGAGACACATGGGGAAACCATCTCCCACATACAGGAGTAATGTGCAGACAGGAGGAGCATTTCAGTCATCTGCTTTGGATTGACAGTAGACCTACACTGTAACTCAGAGGACTGACTATGTCCACAGAATTTATTATATATAAAGTACATCTGCATTCAGGTGTTGACGTAAGGCAATTCAAGGACACACCAGAAGGAAAGCAGTGAACCAGAAGACAAATAGATGAGAAATACGTTTATAATTATACAAATCAGCCACAACATTAAAACCACTGACGGGTGAGGTGAATTATACAGTTCATCTCCTTACAATGCAATGTTCTGCTGGGAAAGTTTAAGTCCTAGAATTCGTCTAGATGCTACTTCAACACATACGACTTACATAAACATTGTTTCAAACTAAACACACACACACACACACACACACACACACACGGCAGTGACAGGATAATGTGTCCTACAGCATCAGACACAGCTACAAAATGCTTTGAGGAACATGATAAAGAGAGTCATTGACCTGACCTTCAAACCACCCAGATCTTCCAAGTTGAGCATCTGTGGAATGTGCTGGAACAAGCCAGATCCACCCAAACACACACACCCACACACACACACCTACACACACTTCACCACAATCCACATGACCCAAAGAATCTGTGGCCAATGTCTCAGTGTAGAAAAGTCCAAAAGTCTTCTAAACCCTGCAAATGACTGTTGAACAACACACCACATCACATTAAGATTAATCTATGTGAGTAGAGCAGGGGTCATTTGGTCATTTATTTGATACAGTACTTAGTTGAGCGTTTTCATTTTAAGCTATTTGCCTGTGAGTTGTTTCTATCCTTTTTGACCAACTTCATTTATTTGTCAGTCTGAGTCATTAGTTAAATCAATAGATCACATTTTTAGCAGTTATTTCACTAATATTAATATTTGACTGAATGTGACCACACATGTACCTCAAATGCTAAAACTGCTGATGCTGATATTTCATCCGAGAGCTGACAAAGAAACAATTGCGTACGGTCATAATTACAAGTGAAATTATCAGCAATAACAAGTAAATGAATAAATCCAAGTAATTAAGCAAAAATTAGCAGTCAATAGTCTAATAATAGCAAGAGCCTTCAACAAGTTCGCATGAGTTGAAATGAGGATAGCTCAATAATCGGCTGACATTTAAAATAAGAGCAAGACATCATCAGCATTCATTGAGGTATTAGCAATCAACCATGTGCAAGCTAAATGTCAAAGACGAAAAATATCAAGGTTAAAATCAACTTCAAATTGTTTCAATAGCTTAACTGCTTAATGCTTTAGTGTAATAAAGTGGAACAAATGTGATGAAGTTGGTTTTCTAAGATCTAATTAAATCAAGACACAAAAATGGGCACTTTTATTTCTATAATTTAAGTAAAGTTTACATATGTGGTCAGGTCTGCCCAGTGACGTCTACAAAAACCATCAACTAATTGATTTATTTCACCCTAATCTCTTGTCTCTTATTTTATTCCAGTCTGTAATAGACTTTAACTTTAACAATCATGCAACCACTGCAGCACTAGTGTCACCGTTAGATCATTGAAAGTGTTGTTAGAAAACGTCTTTTTCGTTGAGGAACTCAACCAATTCGATGAACTTGACTTTACATTTTTGAGCTTCAGAAAAAACTGTCACTGTTCTGTCACTGTCCATCAATGGTTTGTTGTAAACAACCAGAAAAAGCAGAAAACAGTAAAAAAAAAAAAAAAATGTGGATGTAGTATGACTGAGAGAGTCCTGTTGGACTGGTGGGTGATCGTCCATCAGGGTTCACTTCATTCAATTCAATTTGATCAGTAGAGCGCCAAACGGCAAAACATTATATTATCTCATGGCACTTTAGAGTCAGGTTCATATCTTACAATATCATAAAGAAAACCCACAGTGAGCAGAACTTGGTAACAGTGGATGTAGTGAGCGGTGTTAACAGTAGGTGTTAACAGAGCGGTGTTAACAGTAATATGCCCATTGCAATAAAGATCATCATAATATTTTCAAGAATAACATCAAAATGTTGAGAGTGAAGTTGACATTTCAAGATTAAATTTGAACTTTCTGCAAAAAGAAAACTTCTATTGTGACAACACACATATATATATATATATATATATATATACACATATATATATGGCTAGATGGAGGATATTTTCTATCACAAGACACTATACGTATTCATACAACAACTGAGGGTTAAGCAGCAGACAGAGATTTTATTCTGAGAGCGAACTAAAAGTAAAATAGCGAACATAATTCATGTCATGTAATTATTCATTTAACAATGATTAATATATATAACAGGAGAACAGACTTTCTTTCTGGTCAACAAGACAATCAGTTGAGTTAATGACTGTCATTAATCTTAATTATGAATTGCATTTTATGGAAGCGAGTCTCTTTAATAATCTTAATGATTATTTGCAACACTACAACTAACACAAAACAAGAGAGGCCTTACAGGCAATGAATCAGATCACTGTTTATTTGTAAATTCGCCATGTTTCTTTTCTTTTTTTTTTTAAACTAAAAATTATAAAGGCACCACAGTTTAAGAACATTGGCTATATAAAGGTATTCATGGAATACCAGGGTCCAAGTCCTGATGTGTTTGTTGTGCTGATGGACTGTTCAGAAAGTGTCAGATTTGATGTGTAATGAGGGAACTTCCCTAAGGGATCAATGATCAGTCTATTTACCAATCTATAAGCATTGCAGGTAGTCATGGATTCATCCTACAGCCACATAAGGATTAAAGCTACATAAATCTCAGATAAATGAGGCAGCAGCTTGTCCTTGCTTGTAGCAGCTGCAGACATTAAGCTCATTCTTAGTAAGATTCAAGGTGTTTTAAAGGTCTGCATTTATAATTAATTTAGAATTGTCTTTATACCACCGTCCCTCCCATGTAATGCAGCTGTAAGAACACAGTCACATTGTAGTTTACAGTGTTTCAGAATGAGTGTGCTGCCAGCTGTCCGTCTGTCTGTCTGCTCTGCAGCTCATTTAACTTCACATCTGTAGCGTGCAAGTAAGAAATGAGTAAATGCCTTTAGGCCCTAATTACATACTAAATTTGGAACAGTAAACATCCTCAATTATGGAAATCACTTCTTCAAAAATTGAAGCTGGTGGGAGGAAAGTCTCTTCCTGATTTCCAGTATTGTTACTGGGCAGCACATATTCACTCTGCTATATTGGATACATTTGCACTTTATACAATCCAACCTGTGTAACTAAGGAGGTCTGTCGGTTTCTACAAATCTGGGCCCAGTTCAGTTGTCACTTAAAAATCTAATTACAACTAATCATCTGTTTGCTCCCTCAATGACTGATGGTGCATTTCAGATTTGGCACAAAAATAATATTTGAAATGCTTCAGTTTCTGTTTGTTGACGATCACTTTGCTTGTTTTTCCTCAGCTGACAGAAACCTTTGGTATAGCCAACATTTTTTTTTTTAATTATCATTATTATTCTCACACAGCTGGACATCATGGACAGCGTTTAATAGCCCGTTTCGTAATTTTGTCCACACCACAATGCCGTTGTCAGCACCTTGAAATGATCTTTTTCGAGGGTCTGGTTTGAGAAAATCTCACTACACTGCCGTTTCCAGCACTTTCCAACATGATAACATCACAGTCCCATGTGACCAGGAGAAGTAGTAGGAACCTGCAGGTAACAACAACAATCACGGATTACAGAGCTGTTTGTGCCGCAGGTGCTGCTAAGTTTATTAGCGCCTTGTAATCCTGTATTAACTAGACAAACAGCAGAGACGCATAAACAATTTATAAATAAAAATAATCTTCTTCTTGTGTTTACATTTGTACTCAGTGAAGAAGGACTAGTACATCCTGTGACTCCGTCTGTGTTTGTTTACAGCGCCACATATAGGTGTGGTATAGAAGTTACACCGTTTTAACCCAGTTACCCGTTTCCATGTGGACACAGAAATTTCCTGCAACGATACACATGTATGTGAAATTTTTTGACGGTGATGACAACTTTGTCATGTGGACGTAGCCTAAGTTTTGTTCTTATGACTTCAATCATTTTTTAAACTGAATACACTCATCTTTCATGTGTGCTCATCATCTTTGTTACAATTTCAAGTAACTCAAAATCATAGCTTATATGCATTTGCATGTAGACCCTAGATGTGCTCTGTGGTCACATTTCAAACCATTTCAGAAAATTTTCACCCCCAAAAGGAGCCTTTGACTGCTATTTTTGTTGTTGTTGTTCCACCAAAACCTTATTCTTTTATTCCATCAATTTATTTCCATCCATCTCTCATCATTTTGTTATAATATACCACGTTTCTACCTTAGTTAACATTAATTTAAGATTCAGTGTATTGTTTATGATCAGTCATGATAGTCCATATGTATGGACAGGTTAAAAAAAAAAAAAAAACATCTCTAAAAGAATAAATCAGTAAATGCAGAAGAAATTCCTGAAATAAGTTGAAAGTATTTCCATACTTGTAGCCTCATTATTCTTACTATATCACTGTGTTGTACCAGAAATGATAATGTGAAACAGTGAGTAATGGTTGCAGTCTAAAGGTTTCTCAATCATAACCTGTCATTCTTTCAATTATCTTTTGTCTCATCTCATATCCCACACTGCGTTGCCACATGCTTAGTAAGCACCTAATGTAATTAAATAAGGAGAGAATCTGCATTGTTAGTCAATTAGTGTAACAATCTCTTCAGTCAAAAAAAGTTGGAATTTCATCTGATTTGACTCAAATTACCGAGTAACTGCTTCGTTGTATTTTCAGATGAAATATGAAGAAAAGAAAAAAAGAAAAATTGTCTCCTCCCAGTCAGAACTGTCTGAATGATGAATGTAGATAATCTTAATTGTTCTTCACACAGGAGGTTGTTATGAAGGTGGATTTGATTTTACCTGAAATTAGTCGATAAAGTTAATTAACATTTGTTGTATAATTGAAGGATGATTAGTGTTGGAATAAACACAAACACTTTTCTGAAACCCCTAAGGATTTGCTCTGCTTTTGTTAGGGACAACAGAGTGCGTGTGTGATACTAAATGGACATTTTGTTGTATTTAAATAGGTATAGCAGCTGTTTGTAATTATCCTTGACATCCAACTGTCTTACATCTCATATTTCCTACCTTTTGGATCTTGAAATCTTGGAGTTACAATCTGTGCATCTTAGAAAACAATATTTATTTAATCTGTGAAATGAAGTCTGTCTTTCCGTTGTTTTCCCAAACCTCTACGCTGGCAAAGCAGAATAATGATTGGCAGCGTCAATTCATCTTCTGTCTTTGCCAAATTAATCAGTGTACTTGTATAGTGCCATGACTAGAATAGTTTGTTTGTTTTGCAGCAGCTCAGACAACTCATGGAGAAAATAACTGTCAGCGGGACAAGGGCTGTGTGACCCTGCTAGCCTTTCAACCACGAACTGTCCCTGAGGAAATCACACACAGAGACTTATTGAACCTGAATACACAAGAGGAAAAAAATTAAAGCTGAGGAACAACTGTCTTTGTAAAAAAAAAAAAAATCAAGCTGGCTTCATTGTTACACTTGCCATGGACATGAGTCAATCTCATAAGATAAAGACACCAAGTTTTCCTGGCTTAGATCTATAGGTCTAGTTGTGGAGATCTGACAAAATGGCACCGTCACATTTGTTTTATTTTTATTATTTTGGGGAATTTTTGCATTTTAATGATAGAGACAGTGTAGAGACAGGAAACAGGGAGGAAGGTGGAGGAAAGACACAGAGGAAAGCTCTAACCGGTGAACAGCTGCACGGCATATATACACCAACATGGTGCGTCATAACCATCCAGCTATCCAGGTGCCCCAGGGCCCTGTTACCTTTAATGACAGGTGACATTTTGGAATCATCAGTATCTGATATCACAATAAAAGGTTTTGCCAACTGGTTTGTCTCTACCCTCTGATAGCACTCCTGGGGCATCTTGCCAAATATTGTCCCCATCAGAGCAGATACACCCAACCTTATTGATCATTGTCATGATAATAAACAGAGATCCATCCTGGTGTTTTGGGTTTGTTAGTGGTTCTGTTAACATCAGGGTCTGGGCCAGTGACTCAATAATTGTATTTGATCTATTGAGTTTGTTTTTCTTGTTTCTCTTTCTCATTTTCCACAAAATGTTAAATGTGATGATTTCATTTCAGTTGATGTGTAGTTGTCTAGTTATCAGTGTACTGAACTACTTGTAATTGGGCACTTAGTTTTTGAAGCACTATATCTCTGTCTGCTGTTTTTATACTCACGTAAACCATTATTTATGATTTCAAATTGATAGTGCTGCAGCTCGGAGAGACTGAAGAAAAAAAGGTCTAACTGTATGTCTATAAAATATAGAGAGAAACTGCTTTCAGGTGGATTATTTTTGTCAGTTATCTCATGAATTAATAATGACTTGGCACAATCTCTCTCATAAATCACAAATAGCATATGGTTAATGACAGCAGTCAAACAAACAAGCAACAAAAAGTCAAACAACTCAACAGCCCAAACAACTCATCTCTTTGCACCATTATGATAGTTACTGATCCTTTGTTCCTCTTTCTTTCTTTGTAATTTGCTTTATATCAAGCAAGCATCCAGAGAGCTGCTGCAGAGCATCGTTTCACCACAGTAAAGGAGCTATCGAGTCATGAAAATGTTAAAAGAAATTTGAAATGAAAGAAGAAAAAAAAATGAGCAATAGGAAAAGGATGTGGTGAGCAGATGGACACTGGACAAGTTTCCAGTGAAGCTCACATCTCTGACAGGGTCAGGACATCCATCATGACCTGGCTGCTGAAGAAGACTCAACAGAGTCAAATGAATTCTTTATAACTCGAACATTTATTCATTTTTCTTGTTTTATCCATCTTATCCTCTGCTTAACTTTTGTTATAATTCAACAAAGCCCATGCAGCTTCAAACGCAACAGAAATGTGTGTGTGTGTGTGTGTGTGTGTGTGTGTATATCGTCCTTTCAGCTGCGTTTATGCTTTTTATGTCTCTACAAAAATGCTTCTAAAATATTCAAAAATTTAAAAAATAAAGTCAACAATGGAAAGCGTTTTATCTGTATTGTCTTTCACTTATCTGGCGACTATGGAACAGATTTATTCATCCAGGTATTGATTTACAAATATTTGGTTCAAAAAGATTAATGTGATGATCACTAATTTTGACCAGCAGAGGTCCTAGCTGAGCTCTGATTTGGAAAAAAAGATCATCAATTAACCTTTTTTCCCCATTATAAGCTTCACTCGTTCGTGAGACTTCACTTGCCAGTCAGGTGGGTAGAGGAGAGATGAGCAGAGTGGCACAGACAAACAGGAAAACACAAGAATAAATGTTAATACAGAGGACACAACACAACATAACACAACATAACACAATACACAACAAGGAAGTCCCTTATTGTTCCTGTGTATTAACATCCGTTCTTTCTGTTCTTGAACAGAAACACATAATCCAACACTGAATCAGAGAAAACTGTAGATTAAAATGGTTACGTGTTGATGATATAACTGGAGACAGCAGTGATACAGAGAGTGGGCAAGGAAACATGGGTGGGTGCAGATATAAAACAGGTGAACATGAGGGCGTGAATACAGGAAGAAAATCTGGGGACATCTAGTGGACAGAAGGAGAATAGCAGGTTTAGGCAGCAATGAAAAGAAGCCAGAGACTGAGGGGCCTGACAGTGGATGGTGACACTTGATGCTCATTTTTGGGGAGTATTATTTTTAATAATTCAATTTAATATATCTTAATCTCTTACACTGTAATTGCACAAGAGGAAAGGTATCATAGAAATGAGATTAAACTTTCAAGCTTTTCCCAGGAAGGCTCTCAAAGGTTTTTCTTCAGTGTTTCATCATGAAAATGTTCTGTTCCCACTAAAATAAAAGTAGCTTCACCAACATCAGAAGGAATTTAAACAGTTTTATGAAATATATCGAGCTTCTAAACCACCCTCCATGTCTGCCTGTAGTCCCCGTTTTCCTGTCTCTCCCTGTGTGTGAGTGGAAGCAGGTGGCAAAGCAGGAAATTCTCAAAGTCACGTCTTCACTCTGCAACCACTTTTGGCAACCAATTTGTGTGGTTATTTCAAGCCGACAAGAACAGGCTCCAATAAAGAATAAGAATGGGTTTTGTAAAACATGATCTTGGTTTTCGGTTATCTGAGTTTGACTAAACGTTGGTGGTTTAATTCTGTTTCACAACGACTTACTTCCAGCCGCTGAGACCGAGTGACCAGCGCCGTCACGTTAACAGCAGAAGATAGCATCATTTTATGCTAATCATCATTGTTAATGGTAAGTACACACTGGTAAGTGACTGACTGGACAATCACAGGCTGAGTAGTGACAGGTCTTTCCTTCCTCCTATAGTGAAATGCTGTCAGCTCAAGTTAATGCCACTGATAGAACCAGTCTGTCATCAAACACTGTCGATCACGTCCATTACCCTCAGTTTATCCTGAAAGCAAAACTTTCAGACTCACAAACAAAGAGGAATGATTCAAAAGCAACAATCTATCATGAGCCGGTGAGAAGGAGCTGTCTCCAGGTCCTAACTAGTTGCTGTTTATAAAGATGAACAACAAGACAGCTCATAAACACGAAACCTAAACAAACATGACTGGATGAAGTAAATGTGATAAATCCCGTCTCCTCTGTGTTAGCTGATCAGACTAAAACAAACAGGCAAATGAAACCTTCTTAAAAACAGTTTTCTGTAATTTCCCATTGATTTTTGACTGATGTATGTTTGTGTGTTAAATATTTTCAATATGTAGTTAATATATGGAGATACTCAATCGACAAATGAGCTTGACTCATCGGTCAAGTGGGTGTATCAACAAGACTCCACCGTCATGGTAGTGTTCGTATTTGGCTATTTTTGTACAGTGACAGGAAGTGAAGACTCTTAATCCAAACTCATCCATTTGTAGTCACTGTTCCAGACTGAAAGTTCTCTATGGCTCTTCACACATGAAGATCTGTGGACATAAAGTACTTAATCCACCTATGAATGAGTGCATTCACATCTTAAGTTAAAGATTGTGCAAATTTTCTTCCAAAGACAATTTAAAACACTTTCTCACAGAGGACACGGTCAAATACAGAGTAGAAACAATTCTGCTGAGATGCATTGACAAAGTTGTGTATTTGGAGATGTAAAAACTGAAGGGTGCCAATACGGCTGGAAGAAGAAATGTTATCAGTCCAACGTCCAGCTGACAAACTTATTAAAGTAATGTCCTGCAAGTGGGCAGCAATGAATGTGTGAGCAATGAGCCCAAACATATGGCCTCTTTATCTTTGTCCTACACACACATTTCGTGAAAAACACATCCAGATCGTACTCAGGCTCAGAGTTCCAGTGGCTTGTTGCTCGCTACCCGTGGATTAGTTAATCCTCAAAGTCCCTTTGAACCAAATCATTCGATGCTGCTGCTAGAAGATTACTAACAAACATACATACACACACACACACACACAGATGTATGATTGATTTCAGCGTAGAGACCAGATCCAGACAAGGTGCATTTAGAAATCCAAGTAGGTTTCATAAGCTATGAAGGTAAGCTAAAGGTTTTTCCCCTCCGTCTCTCTCCTGCACACCACTGTGTCATCTGCTGCCTGACAGTTTTTTCCAGGAAGCTACTTTGAAGCAAAGATGGAAATACTGACTCACAGGCGGACAAATGCTACATGTGAAAGCGTTAGGAATCCAGTCTAAAGTGTTTTACATCATTGTGTTCAATTAAAGGTTAGTTTAGTGTTTAGATTTCTGGAAAAAATTGTGGTTGGGGTTTTGGCTTAGTTTGCACAAAAAACAAATTACATTGGTTAAGAGGAGGGAAGTGTTATAATGATCGGCAGTGTTCAGACCAAAGAAAAGGTTTTTTTCCTCAAGTTATTTATTGCTGGACTGTTTTTCTGGAGTTCTTAACAGGGAGTACTACTAAACCAGCTGAGCGACCATAACTACACCCTGGAAACAAGTCATGAATCCATATTTTCAGAAATTACCTGTTCTTCCCACTGACTCTCTGACTATTCTTCAAGCCCCCTCCTTTGTTGTTCCATCTTTGTAAAAGTACTGAAGTTGTATTATTCGACACAGTGTGCCCAGACACATGCACCATAAACCCGTCGTCTATTTCCTGATCCTCTAAAGAAGTTTGGCGCTGACATGGTGTCAGGCAAAACTTTTGCTCAAATGAAAAATTTTCATTTTTCACAGACAAGGCTTCAGACTGACTGTTTTTTTTTTTAATATATATTTGCCTTGAAGTGAAAAATTCAGTTATTTGGTCTGAACTCAGTTGCAACCAGATTCGACTATTATGCAGTTTTCTCTGGCCTATCTTGTTTTTGTAACATCTTAGATATCTCATTATATATCTTTACCTCTTACACTTGCAGAAGAAAGACTGCCTGAAGAACACAAAATGTATGCATCAAGGTAATCAATCGCTCAAGGAACCGAATGCAAATATCAAGGGTAAATAACACATACAGGTATCGTTTGAAAGCGATGTAAGTTACAGGTGAGACTTCTCTCTTTTACCCCTTTACATATCCATTTCCTGAACTCTGTCATGTGTTTATGCAACCCATGAAGTAAGCCAACAACCATGATCTGGAGAACTTGTTCTTGCCTCTAGCATTTGCCAGTTCAACATTTGGCAGAGAAAGAGTTTAAAGTTGTTTTTCATTGAGATGGATTATTGGCCGCAGAGGACACCCACTCAGCTTTGGAAGCTTCAGCATTCGAATAAGCAGCAAGAGCCGGTCAAGGAGGAGCCTCCAGGGAGATGACGCAGCTCCATCTAGCCAGGGGCCTTCAGTTAGTTGTGTTGCTGCTTAATAGTACAAAAATATGTAAAATATCGACTTTTTTTTTTTTTTTTTGCTTAAGGAAAAAGTGGGGGATGAGTTTAAAAGTAGTTTTATTTTTTGTAGAGAGGTATTTAATGGCCACGCAGGACATCGGTTGAGTTTTGCGAACTTCAGCAGCCGGTTAAGCTGCTGGAGACGAGCAAGAAACAGACCCGCGGGACATAAGTCATGAGTTTCACACTTTGCCACTAAAGGTAAGAAAATGAACAAAATGTAATTTTATTTTATTTTTTTTCGTTTTTGCTTCAGAGCTTAATATTTGTAGAGAGAGTTTGAATGTTATTTTCACAAAATCAAACTGAGGACGAACAGATTTACTTTATCCCACCAGGGAAATTATCTAAAATAATAAAAAATAATAAAGAGCCAGTCAATCCCGTTGAGTCGTGCTACTACTAAGGACAGTTTTCTGCTGCAGAGTAGCTACATATGAAGCGCCACCTAGTTGTAGGTAAATGTAAGTACAGCTGAATTCCCCAACATTCAAGATCAACATGTCCACTAACACCTTATGTTTCAATGTATTCATGTGTTCAAGAAAAGTAAAAAATAATAATACTAATTCCAACTATTTAATCATGTCGCATTAAGAATAGGAACAGAGTAAGGAAAACACAAACCAGGTTACAAAACATTCTGAATCAGGCAGGATTAACATCTGTGAGAAAAATCTAAGCAAAACTAATGCAACTAGAAAAGGAAGAACAACAGAAATCCACTTTAATCCACTTTATCTGACAATTCTTAAAGTCTGAGTCTGAGATGCCAAAGATACGTGAACATTAACAATTTATGAGAGCAAATATACAAATAGTTTGCAATCTGAATGTTAATGTATGATGATTTTTTATCCTTTGGAAAAAAAAACAGAACTACAACAAAACCAAAATAGACCAACAAGAGGCTGGTTTGTCTCAGCACAAAAGCAGTAGGAGAGATACTATTACAAATACCTTATAAAAGTGAGGTAGATACCAGGCTTCCATGAACTATCCACAACAAAATAGCCTTCAATATCTTCATACAGAGGTAAGAAGTGATCAATATACACAAGAGAGGAATGAGCAAAATAAGCAATGTACTGGACGAAAGGTGAGACCATTCAAAATGTTAACCAAGGTTAATGTCTCAAAATGAAACACAGAGTCACTAGAGTCACTTCAAGAGGTAAAAACATCATGTCTTTCATAAACCACTTATGAGTAAGGATATTCTAAATTCAACATGATTTAGGAAGCACACTGGGCTCCACTGAGCATCAAATCTTTGTAACAGATTGCTGTGTATCAGTCCTTGGTTCTTTTCGGTTCTGTTATTGCCAAATTAAACCTCTAAAACATTATAACAGATACAAACTCCTTTCATTCCATCTCCTAACTTTCTCTGACAACTTTTTTTACCCCAAAAAATCGATATAACTCAGTCTTTTTCAAATCAATTTTCTTACATACACTCAAAGTTCCAAAGTTTGATGAGTGTGATGGATGTGGAAGAATAATTTGTAAAAGGAAACTTGAAAAGAATATGAGATTGCAGCGCAATCTGAAATCAGCATGAAATATAGAAACCATTGTGTTTCATGCAAAGAACATTTGTCCTCCGTCTGGGCTTGTGGTTTTGTGTGTTATCTGGCACAAATGAAGCAAAAACAAACTTGAAGGCATTCTTTACGGCATTACAGCCACTGCTCTCTTTCTAGGAATACGTCCAATAATCTTTTTGGACGGTCTTTATGGATGCTGTGTATCGTCTCTGGCACATGGCCTCAGTCCAGTGCTACTAAATAATGTCTGCAGAGAGTCTAATAATAATGAGAGCAATTAATTTTGGGCCATTCTTTGTGTTTTTCTCTTGACTCCCCCTGTTTCCTCATCAACAATCAATCCATCCCTGCCCACAACAAACAATATGAAATGCTGCCTATGGCTAACATTTTAAGCTCTGCAAAAGTGTTTCTTTATCACTCAATCAAAAAATAAAAATAAAATAAAATAAAAAACTCTCCAGACATAATTCTCAAAGCAACACAAGGCAAATATTTATACAAGGCATTTCAAACGGGGAATGTATGAAAAGCAGAAAGAGTAGATAAGCTTTAATGCCTTGAACACTAACTGAATTAGTTGTGCAGAAGAGCCAACGGTCACAGCTATTCCAATACTAGAAACTGAATTTTAGCCATATCTGTTGCTAATGTTGGTTCATTGGTCAATCAGTCCATCGTTTCACTTCAAACTAAAATGTCTCGATGACTGAAACTGTTAGGTTTGGATGAGATTTGATTTGATTGGATGAGTTTTTTTTTCGGCAGGGTATCTCTACTCAAGGTACTTTATACAACACTGGCTAAAATTTACAGTCAATGTGAAATGAATGTCAATGAAAACAACCAACAGATATATTTCATTTAAATAATAAAATATGGTAATTACCAAAGATATGAACCCCAAAATAAAACAGACCTGTTTTTTGTGATAAAAAACAAAATGACCCAAAATAAAGTGTATTTTGTGTAAATCCCTCTAGTCCATTAAAACCCTTAAGTGTTCCTTGTGTCACTGAGGTCCTCTTGTTTCTTTATTCTCCACTGCCTGTTAGACTAAATGGATATGTGAAGATTAATTCTCACCTGGAAATCCTGTTAATCCAGCGGTGAGTCCACTGAGTGAATCTAAAGCTGCTGGAGGAGTCTGACACACCATCGAGTTGGAAGACTGAAATCCAGGAAATAAGTGTATATGTGCATATATAAAAAATAGAAAATAAAAATCAAATCATACAATCAAATTAGATAATTAAGATACTTTATTTATAAATGAGATCTCATCAGTTCCTTCATTACAATGCAGAACATCTCCTATTTCTTTAAACATGAATTAATCCATTTCTATAGAAGCGTACTGCATTCACTTGAAAATTTATGTTTTGGTTTGTTTTTTCTGAGTAATTTATTTTTTAGTTTGTTTTTCTGAGTAAATTTTGTCTGAATTTTTTCTGAGTTTAAAGAGTATTTGAAACAATAGACGCATTCATTCCTTTACTAAGAGCTCGATGGAAACAAACCAGCCTGTTTAGTTTAATCAGTCTTAACCTGGGATTAAGACACTGGGAGATAGTCCTTTCTTTAGGTCATATAGATGGTATTATTATTATTAATCTGTCGACTCAACGCAGGCACCTGAGGACTTTGCAGTGGTTCATTACTTGCTCTTAATTGACCCAGTGCAATAGATAGTTGAAGATGGGGCATGTTTGTGCAGGGACATGAGTCACCATAGGTCCATAGGAGTCACTTGCAGGTCGGAGGTCTTCATGGGAATTTGAAGTATCGCGATAATTAAAATAAAATAAATAAATAAATAAAATTACTCTGTAAAACAGTAAAAGAATTACTCAGAAAAACAGCGCTAAAAAATGTAAGAAAAACAGAAAAAAAATATTCAGATAAACAAATAAAAAAATCAAATAAAAAATAAATTACTAGGAAAAAACATATTTTTTCCCCAAGTGAATGCAATACGCTCCCGTATATTTCAACTTAATTTAAACCGGATTTATTTATTTATTTTTCCCCATTAAACTGTATTTAATATTTTACAAAGAATTGACGCATAAGGAATTTTAACAGTCATCCTAACGTATAATAATTCAATAAATAAACATACTTATACATGTGAATACTTTATATTTATCTTAAATTTTAAACACAAAATATTTTTACACTATTTTCAGAATAGAGACCCACAGTGCGCACAACACAAATCTGACAAACCACGTCAGTGTCTCTGTTTGCTTCGTTAGTTCTAGTAAATTTACTTAAATTTACTCACCTGAGTTTGCAACGTGGTTAGCAAAAAAAAACATGGAGGACGCTCGTCGACATCAACACGAAGCTTTGCGCATATTTTCTGCGTCTCTTCCACTTAATTGGCGAACTCCTGAGAGAAATAGCGCCATGTTGTTCAAACAGGTGATTTCTCTCCAGTGTCTCTCTTGGTCACGCCCCCAGACCTCTACAGGCGCTCACATGGAAGTTCCCCTATAATTTAGTTCCCCTATACTTTAGTTCCCCTCACTCAAGTTGAAGAGTTTTACCTCTTATTTTCAATGCTATTAACCCAGAGTCATCACTTTTACTGTTAAATATTTTTAGTATAAAAATATTACACCAAAAATAAAATATATGTAAATAATAATTACAAAAACTGCCTGTTTGTATAATGTAAGTATTATATATTTATAAGTAAACAGCATCACAAAAAGCAGCCTCCAAAATGACCATGAAGTTGAATCAATATCTGTCTAAAATTTCATTTCAGTAATATTGCATATTATAAAAAACAAATCATAAAAATAGGATTAATGCAGGGCTGCTGTACTACATTACTGTATTTTTCCTAGGTGCACCTAATAAACTGCTAACTGAGCATGTATTTACATCTGCTTTATCACTGATCATCTCGGTTGATACACTCATACTTTTCCATGTTATAATATTCTAATGTGCACATACTGAAGTCGTTTTCCATCGACGTTGAAGATGGATCACACCTACTGACTTTTCCTATAACATATCATTTTATAAATCAATCACAAAGGATGGAGACTTGAAAATGAGGTGCGCTCAATCTGTACTTCATCAACTTTATGTATGTGATTCCAGGTCACATATATCTTTTTATTTATTTATTTAGGTATTCATGATATCCAAGATGAATAACAATCAGTCTCCATCAATCATTTCACAAACAAACCTTCATTTTTCACACTGCCTCATATCATCATTGTCTGTTATTATGTTCCGAGTCCACCTGCGTTAAACCGTCACTGCCTGAGTGGACAACTGAAGCTGGAGGATGAGGCGTTTGAGGGGAAAAAAAAGAGATGAGCGATCAGTTTTCCACATTTACAGCCTTAACATTATTGTGGCTGACACTGAGAATAAGGTGATGTTGAATGTAGTGACTTTTATTTCTTAACCAATCATCTCAAACGGACAGACACTGATGTAGAAGAGCAATAACCCTGGAATGCATAACTATTTGAGTTTTTAAGACAGGCAATAAAAGAGATAACGTATGTAAAAGAAGGATATCTCAGCACAGATTAAATATTAACAACAAAATCAATCAATGTGCCAAAGCAGCAACTGGTTCCGAACAAAACTTCCTCCATCCAGCTTCGTCCTAACAAATACAAATGCAGATGCAACAGTTGCCATTTATCTATTTGAGTATGAGAAGTTATACATTATTTTACTGTAGTTAATGATAAAAACCAACACATGTCTTTAAATGCATACCACTATTTTTGTATATGAGCAGAAGCTCAAATGTCTATGAACAATGAACAATTGTCCATTTTCAGCTCTTCACCAACACTTTCCAGCTCCAGCAGGATCCTGAGGTGTCACCTGGCTGGAGGAAGTATATGACCTCTCAAGTATATTCTGGGTCTACCGCTAGGCCTTGTCTATCAGTAGGACAAGCCTAACAAACATCCATCAGGGGTGACCAGGAGTCATATTGAACTTCTTCAGGGTGTTTGAGTTTTATCTCTAAGGCTGAGCCTATGTGGCTGAGTTCAAGTTGATGGCCGCAGACACAGAGGACACTCTGCAGGCAGCAGTGACTTGAAATTGATAAAGACATGACATTGTGTTTTGGACCCTCTGTAGATAGGTTTGTGTGTGAGGAAAGGCCCATATGGAGAACATTGTGGTCATCAAATTCTGTTAGGTGACATATTTAATTACAGTAGGTAATGGCTAATTTATCTTACATTTCAGAAGCAATAAATAAAGCAATAAACAGACTTGTCAAAGAAGCATACAAATATTTGATCATGGAAGATGTGGTCAATTTTACTGGGTCTGACCTATATGCCTGGTGCAGCTAGCTGTTAGTTGCTATCTAAAGATCTAGCCTTTAAAAAAAATTGGTGACTTCTTCCAAAATCTATTCAGGCAAATTATGTTGCCACAAAGTTAACTAATGGGATAATGCATTTCTGCACAGACTCACTTTAAAGGCTACCATGTAATCATGCTACAAAATTACTGCCTTAGGGTCATTATGAACAGGAGTTATTAACTTATATATAGTGTCTGCAGTGAGTACGGCGTGTGACTATCACTTTATGAAAAAGTCTAAACCCCTCAACTTCTAAACTTAGTCAAATCAATCCAGCATTTCTAAATAAAAGATTGTGGTACATGTGATGGTTTGCAGGGGAATTTTGTAGCATTTTTGTGTTTCAGAGATTCACTCTGGATGTTATCAATGTGTGTCAAGGTAACATAACCCATTATAAACTCACATGGTTAAACTATTGGAGTGGCTCCAGGGTGAAAGATTCCCACTGAGTTCTTGTTAATCCAAAATTAATTACCCTCTGAAATACCATATACAACCAAGGCTTTTACTCTGGACTGATGCAAAGCGTGAGCACACGAGGATGTAGCCAGTACGTCAGGTCACAGATAGATGTGCTTTATTTTGTGGAAAACAAAAGAAGCAATAGAGAAACAAACAAAAAAAAAAAACAGAGAAAGACACAGGAAATGTTTTGAGAAAATAACTGGATTCTATTCAGTCCTAGAGTTTGCAGCGCTCTCACACTCATCCACCCACTTCAAAACATGTCTTGACTGAGGGATTTTACTTTAATGACTTTGCCATTTCTCATTAAGTCCACTGAGTATGATCATCTCAACCAGACTGCTACATCAACTGTTGCAGAGGGAAGACTTTAGATGCCTATCATGAAAGATTCCTATAATCTGACAGTGTACTTTAACTCACATGAAGGTGATGTAAAAATATGGATATAAAAATGACTTATACATAATATTTTAATAAATATTGAAAAAGGAGAGTGAGTAAAGGAGAAAGATTAAGAGGCAGGTTAAATGGAGTTAGGTGCAGAGTGAAAAAGCCTCTGGTGTGAACTATTGATTACAATAAACCACTGCAAACACTGAATAAAGAAAAAGGATTTAACTGTGGTATTTCACACTTTCATTCCCAGAAATAATCACTCACTGAGATGTAACTTAGACACAGTCACACACAAATGTGGATGCATCCAAATAACCAAACCTGTAAATACTGTAAATGTAATAAATCGGTACATAGTTCAGTCATAATTTATCCCACTTGGTGAAACTCTTGTAAAGAGTTTTATATAGAACAGAACTGCATCGATTCTGGCACCGTTTGACCATTTTAAATTGATTCTACATTGTTATTGTGAGGACACTGTGATGATGTCACTCACAACAAAGTTAGCAAACATAAAACCTCCACAGATTAAAAACTCTTTTACTGTAGAGTAATGAACCTGCCTTGTTTGCAGATCCCATCAATAGTTTTATAAAGTTCTCTTTCATAACAATGATCTATGGGGAATGACCACACTGACAGTGTGTCTGCTACTGTCAGTCCTAATTTCTTGCATTGAATTTTCCTTCAACAATTCATCACTATAATCAGCCACAGCTGATGAGTGATCTCATTATTTTTTATCCAACCTTTATTTGGAGCAGCAGGAGGGGAGTAAGATTTATGTTGCCAGTATGATGTCATTGTGACTATTGACAGCTATTCTCCATGTTTATTTTTTTGCTTGCAACTGTGTTTGTCACATGTAAGCTTCGAGTTGACAGCCCACACAGGCTGTGTATTTTTACATTAGATTGAATGAATGATTATCAGCAAACTTAAATTCAGACGATCAGTCATGTTACAAACAAACACCTGTACGGATGCAGGGGGTAAAAGCCTCACTGCAGGGGTGATGTGCTGCCTGCGCAGCTCACAGCCTTCAGGAAAAATGAGCTAAAAAAAATGAAGTGTTCTCTCACAGCTACAGGCTGATCTATCACCATCGTGACCCTTTAGTTTTGTATCAGACTTTACTCCTCTGCAGTTATTTAACATCTATAGTTTCTAGCTTAGGTTTCATGTAAGAATTCTTCACAAAACAGTACAACATGCCCAGTGGTACACAGAAGTTATAATTAACTTTACTTCCTTGCACTTGTATGCCTCCATCAACCAATCACAGTGACCATGACCTTTGACTTGTAGCAAATGTGACGAAATTCACAAACAAACCGTCAAAACGGAGATATTGTAGACATGAGAATGGGATGGATGGACAGAAAGACAACCAAGAAACATAATGTCACAGCTGTTACCAGCAACAAGGCATAGAAATCTATATCACACTCAGTCCAGCCTGCTGTCTTACTAACATTCAGGACCTCGGAGCTCCTTGTCCCAGGGCTCAACTGTTCTCTTCCTCTGCTTTCTGTAACTTGTCCTCTCTTTTCAAAGTCATATTTTAGCAGTGTGTCATTAGCTTTGTCCTCATAAAAGACATCAAATTGCTGAGCCTTCATGCTCAGCATATTTTTTAATCTTGTTAAGCATGCTTACAGCAGGTCATGCTATCAGTGCTTGGACCTGTTTCAGCAGTAGCTGTGGCTTATGTATCCTTCTGCATCATTTTACATGTAGTTTCCTGAGTTTTCTCAGTAACAGCACCTTGTTTTCTTACACTGTGTTTAACTTGACTTCACAATCTTACCATTATTGGGCTTTTCTCTTTTTTTAATTCCACAGTTAAAGTAAAAGTTCAATAATAATTAATCAATGACCTGGAGTATCCAGGATGAGATTTTAGAGGCAACAGGTCATTAAGGAAGTCCAGGTGTCCCTCTCCTCAATGATACTTTCCTGATCCTCCTGGCAGGTCCTGAGATGTCCCCAGACTACATTAGATATACAATCTCTCCAGCATGTTCTGGCTCTAACCCAAAGGCCTCTTCACATTTGGACATGGCCAGAAAACTTTAACTGGGAGGCATCCATGAAGCATCCTAATCAGATGCCCAAACCACTTCAACTGTCATCTTTCATGGAGCAGCAGCTCTACTCTGAGCTTTCAGCTACTTGTGTTCAGCATCTCGTTCTCAGGCTCAATCCAAATCTAATGACCATAGATGAGGGTTTGAACGTAGATCAGTCGGTGAATCTGCAGCTTTGTCTTTCGGCTCAGCTCCTTCGTCACCACAACTGTCAGCTAGGACACCTACCTCACTGCTGACACTGTACTACTCATTAACCTCATGTCTCAAAACTTTACATTAGCACTATGTCACAACACACATGATCTACATTATTTAAGGAAGACTAAACATTAAACAAACTTATACTGAATATTTACGGCCCACTACAGGCCTGCAAGTACACATAAATAATACATAGAAATGATATTTTGAATTTGAAAAATACACAGTGCCTCAGTGTATCATCAATGATTGACTGCAGAGGCAGAAAATACCTCTAAAGTTTGGAGCTCAGACGGCAGTCGATCAAAACAGAAGATTAAGTTGCTCAAGGATGAGACAGATCAATGAACAGCAAAGTATGATTTCATAAACCAAACTACATGCACGGGTGTCAATAGGAAAGAATGGACTGTGGTTCTTCTTGTAAAATTCAAAGATTTGTACTGTGTAGTACAGTACTGTGTCAATGCAGGGGAAGTCAGGAACAGTGTTACCAGGATCTGGCAGGTTTTTATTATACAGCTGTGAACACAACCAGATATCTACTTCATTTGTAGACAAAGATTCTATGACACTGGACAACCACATTCATATAAAATGAATAGATTTCTTTTAAAGTTTAGTAAAATGCCACATATTATTTTTCCCATTGTTGCTTGAGCATATAGAGTTTATTAGGTTACTTCTGTATATCATCCGCATGTCAATAAATTATATGTGACAGTCAGAGTGGACACGTCAGAGTTCATATGAGTTCACCAGTTTGCAGGTTTTATTTGCCTCCTGTTAAAGACTGTTGCTGTTTTTCTCTCTGCCAGTATGAATTATGTAACATTTTCCGTGTTGACCAGAACTTGCAAGACAAGACAGACAAGACAAAAGACAAAATAAAAATATATATATTTGGAGTAAATTTTGCAAAACATGATTCTGTTGTGATAACCACCCAGCATGATATCTAGCATTGGGATACAATCTGTTATTTTGTTCTGTTCATAATAAATATTATATATGTGTATATATAGTATATATATATATATATATATGTGTGTATATGTGTGTGTGTGTGTGTGTGTGTGTGTGTGTGTGTGTCTGTATGTGTGTACAGCAAGGTGTGATTTGAGAAAGAACACTGACGTTATGTACATATTAGCATCAACAGCTGGTTTATATTTTTCTGTCTTAGAATCTCCCATGAGCTGCTCTTTGTGCGCTAGTTTGAACAAGGAAGATTGAAAAAGCTCACAAGTCTAGGTCACAATTTTTATAATATTCAGGAAGAACTGCTCTATTATCATGAGTTAAATGCTGAGAGGCAGCTGAACTTCAAAAGGTTCTTCAACTTATTCAGGTTTTGGCCTCTAAGTTGAAATCATCCTCAACAGAAAAGGTTGAAAAAATGAGTCATATCAAGTATGACATCCAGTATTAAAATGAAATGATCTTATTCATTCTAACGTGAAGTCTAACAAAATGAAAATGGATCAGAAATTTTAGCCTTACAACTTTTTTTTCCATCAGTCTTTACAAACAAATCCCAAGTGTGTTTTTGTTGCTGTAGCCGATAAAGTGACAGTAATAATGAATAGCTTATTTGTTTATATTTGTCAGCACATGACAGAATATATTAAGCTGTGTGTATGTGAATGTGTGTGTGTTGCTGCAATAAGTATGTCTGCATGTGCAGACATACTTATTGTTGTATGAGCTGATGAAATATGGACATGCCCTACAGAAAACAAATCATGTCAACCCAGAAACTCAACGCCGGACACTCTGCTGTCACATTCTGATGAATGTTGTAAAAATAGATGTTGGAAATTCTTTGTCTGGTGAAATATATGAGACTCTGTGTGGCAATTTCCTTTTGAAAAAAAAAAAAAAAAAAGTTTTTCAACCAAAAACTAAAAAACCAATACTTTATGTGAGTGCTGCTCTTTCACTGTTCAGAAATAATACTAGGGATGATGATGATGATGGTGGTAAATATGACAATGACTAGTAAGTCTTAACAGTGGTGGAATTTAACTACTTTTTAGGTTGAGTTTGGCACTTTACCTCAGATGTTGTTCTGAAAAAAATGTGCAAAAAGAATAAGAGCAAAAACAGCCCTTTGTTATTTCCCAGAGTTGCCCAAGCAGCTGATGGGTTTCATAAAGTTATTTATGAACACTTTACGTCAACTTGAAATATTGAAGATTTATTAAAAGGCTACATAGTAAATGGACTAGCACTTATCTAGTCACATTAACCCATACAAACGCCATTCACACAGCACCACTGTACATTTTTCTATTATATTCACACACCAATGGAACAGCCACCTAAGGCAATTTCAGTATCATCCCCAAGGACACTTCAATATGCATTAAACTGACTGGTGTATCTGAGAATCAAACCACTGGTCCTCCAATCCAATTAGTGTGGACAACCTGCTTTACTTCTTGATCCACAACCACCCCAAGCATCTAAACCATGTTAGAGACATAAAGTTTTTCCTGTATTTTTCATTCACAAAGTTTATGTAATTTAATGAGAGAGCAAATGAGCAAATGAGGAAAAAAAACAGCTGAGAGACAAAGAGAAAGTGTCTAGTTATTGATATACATTATAAAAATAATAGCAAATAACTGGTACAGAATCATTAAAACACTGAGCACATTAAGACTGGAAAAACTTAATGTTCATTTACATAAGATAAAAAGGAAAGACCAAAAAGGCTTAGATATTACAGTGACCAGCCCTACCATTAAAAACTCCTGCATTAGATTGTGGAGGTCATTCTTCTACCACTGTAACAGCTCTGATCCCTGAGGCCATGAAAACAGGGCCTCTGGGAGTGTCCTGATGTCAGGGAGTGCCATGGCCATGGGGGTGTGTGTTGAGACTGAAACAATTTTTAACTGTGTTGCACATCATACTAACTTCCACATGAACGCCAGGATCCAAGGGTTGGTGGTAAAACGTTGTCATTGTTTCTAATGTTGTGGCTCATTGGTGTATGTAACCGTGTAGTTAACTGCAAGTACATAAATAAATGTCTGTGAAAGCTTTCCCTGAAAAAGAAGTCATTGCACATGTTCCTCAAGGTGATTGTCCAAGGTGAAGAGGTCAAGGTCAAGAGTTGTAACATGTCAAGTTGTGGCTATAGTTACTCACCCATCAAAGATCCTTCAGTTATTCACAGTGTCTCTGTGTAACTTTGCCCATGGCACAAAGCTATGCAGATGAAAATTATAACAGAAACTATAGATAAAATAGCTGGTATATAACCTAACCTCCAGACACAATAGTCTCCTGCCATAACACAAACAGGACATTTGTCTTGAGAGTCTTTACTGAATGCAGCTCTAAGACGTAAAGAGAGATGTCAACGAGTGAATTCACGAAGATAGAGGTACAAAGTACTATATATGTGTGTATGTGGGTGGCTGGGGCAGTGTAGACACATAGAATATAATGCATTTGTACAGATATTATATGCACAAATATAGTTGTGCAGATGGAACAACCATCAACAAACAAGCGCTAACCTCATTCTCTGCATCTCTTTCCACAAAAACACTTTATGCCGAGACTGTTTGAGTGTGATTGTATGTTACTGCTACTTCTTTTTCCTACTCTACTTCCATATTTCCATATAGAAATTATTATTGGGAAGAATATGTAGATAAAGACAAATATAAACCATTCAAGGAGAGAAACATTAGCATGCACACCTGACAGCATAATGAAATACCAACACAACACATGCACACATGACAACAGTTAAATGGTTATTGGATTGCATGGATTTTATTTATACAGGTCTTGATAATATTAGCCGGTTTCAGACTACCAGGCTGGGCCACGGTCGTTTGGGGGCCACCTAGGTGCTAGTGTCCCAGGTCTTCTAGCCCCACAGCTCCTATTCAGATAGTCAGGCTACTAGCCTCTCCGGATCACCCTTTGCCAGATCAAGCCCCCATTTGTGAAAACGTCACCAATACCGCCCATTTTCAATCTCGATGGGAGGTTCAAGCACGCAAAAACAAACAACTTGCAGGAAGTAAACAATCAGTTCTGCCACTGTTTTTAATTCTTCTAATTGCTGTCAGAAGTTAGCCATTTCATCATTAGCATAGCTTATGCCTATTCTGCGCCTGCAGCTTCTTAAGTTGTTCCTCAGACTTGGAGGGCAGCTCTCTCTGCCACAATGTGTTTTGTTCGAACAAACCCTGTCGATTCTCTGCCTAGACGGAGAGCAGAGCACAAACATCATTGTTAAACCAGAACTGTCAGTCCATCTTTCTCCGTAGCAGCTAAAATAATAAATGCATTTCTGTACTGCTATCTCCTCTGCCTGCTACAGCCACGGTTAGATCCTGCCTTAATGCTGATGCCGCCTCTAGTCCCTCTCTGGCCCCAAGTGGCAACATTTTGATTGTTTTGTGTCCACTTGTGTTATTGACAGCCCAGTTACAGTGTATTTTCTATCACTAGTTAATGTGTATAATGTAATTACCCCTAGAAACTGCATCCCCTGCAGGGACTCAGCAGTATTTTATATAACAACTAGCAAACTTAAAGGAGGGCAGCGGGATTCAACTTTCTATAGCATGTATATGTGGACATATACAACAGCAGACTGTCGCCTTATTCTCTGTCACAATTTCCTTGCTTTCTCTGACTACCATTTCTCCTTTCATTTTCTTTAGGTCTTTTTTTTTGCATAACTTTGCTCCCTTGCCTGTGTGTTGCTATGTAATCACACATTCCTGGTAAAGTTTTTCGTCTTATTTATTTTTTTTAAACTTTTCTTCTGAGGAACAGCAATATGTAAACTTTTCCCAAAGGGAGCCGTCAAAACTTTGATAATTAATATTTGTGAAATGTCTGAATGTTTATGTCATCCATCCAGTTTTTCCTCAGGGTGACTCAAAGCATTGACAAGTCAACGGGCCATTCTTTGATCTGAAATAGTATATTCACATAACATCAGGGTGTAGTTGCCTTAAATGAGATACTGCAGATTTACATCTCTACCAGCCAAAGATTTTGCTGCCCACATGCCTTCAACCCTGAGGCCAGGCATAACTACAAGTCACTGCAAAGACAAGCAGACATGTGCACACTGATTTAGCCGACATGAGGTGCACTGATTAAAAGATGCACACAAACAAGTTGAGTGACCAGTTTGTGCTTATCCTAAGGTTTTATAAACATTTTCAGAATTTTATTGAATCCCTTTCATTTAGATAGATATTGTGCGATTAGCCATCATGTTAACCAAGTTATGTTTTGGAGAATATTTTACTTTTTAATTAAGTAATTTTGATTTGTTGAGTAAGTGTTAACCATCTGCCTGCCAGTTAGTCAATCAGAAGAATATGACTCATCATGGAGGCTGCTTGACTGATTGACCCAACATCTGAAGCTAGATGTAGTGGCTATCTATAGCTGTGAAGGCAGATAACAATAATAAAGTGATTTTTTTCTGATAAATATTCAGATCAAGTGAAACCTTGAGCTGTCACATATCAGCAAACTAACTTTGGCCAACTTCTACGAGGTCAATCCTGTGGTCAAATGCATGTAAAAAAAAAAAAAAAGCAAGGTGAAAATCTAAAGCGTATGCCATTTAATCATTTCATGACCCTTGGGTAATGAAGTCCTCATTGCTCTTAAAAAGTGCGGTCTTGATAAAAAAATTTGTCTCTGGCTGGAAGTGAAGCGATAAGTGAAGTCATGAGTGGCGCAATGTGATATTGGCTTAATATGAGAAATTATTGTTGCAACCTTGTCATTTTAAAGGGGACGCCAGCGCTGAGCTCTCCCCCTCATTTTACTTGACTTCAGCTCATGCTGCACTTTCCACCATTATAACAATCAAAAGTTCAGCTTCACATTTCAACTGGCTCTGGGTGAGGTAAGGTAAGTGTGTGTCTCTCGCCTTACCCACTTGACACCCGTGGTTTAAAGCAGAAGAGAGGTTGGCTGCTCCTGCTGCTGTCATGGTGCTTTTTCTGTTTCTTAATGAGAAGATCTGAGGGAGAGGCACAGAGAAAGGGAAGGGAAGGAAGAGTGCAAGCGTTGGTGCATGCTTGCAGGCCCAACAGCTGGTATCACTAAGTATTGCTGCTCAGTTATTCTGGCAGCCTTGATGCTCCCTCTACTCACTAACAAGTCGAGAATAATGAGCCACTCCGACACTTGTTCCAGCCACCGAGGGAAATATTATTAAAGTCTCACTGAAGCCATGTTACATTCATTCCCAGTAAATACTTGATATCTATAGTTGTGGCTCTCATGAGTGATTTCTTCATAAAAAAAATAATGTGTAATGCTGCTTTCTGTCATTGTTGGTGTGTTTATCTTTAATTTATCTATTGATATTCATATTGATCGGTTTGAAACGATCACAAATTAAAGGTTTGCGGCCTTTCCGTAAATATTTTAGTAAGTGTCAGTGGTACATTGGCACATTGGATATCTTGTCCAATCATACAGAACTCATACAGTTGAAGGACAATGTCATTGTCACTGCACTAGCAATACTGACTGGTCAGAGTTGAGGAGCCTTTGTGGACAGAGATGTGTCATCATTTTGGCGACCTCCCTTTTTAGGGCAAAGACATTGTACAACACCCCTCTCCCAGCCACAGAAAAAAAATATTATTGATATTATTGAAGTCCTAAGTCTTAAGTCTCAAATAGATTTATCTTTGAGGTTTATTTTTGTTTGTGATTTGTTATATCATACTTTAACTTTAACATCACATCCAATACAGTGCAATTTTACAACAATTTCACATGACCTATTAGTTTTATTTTTGTTTCACTATAACCCAGTTATAATCGCTAAGGAAAGATTGGGTTGGTTGACAGATATGTTGGAGATGAGTATGTTGATGGATGGCATAGGTTGTGTCATAGAATGACTGACCTCATTGCATTAATGGGTCATTTTCAAGCCTTAATACTTAGTGTTACTTGCCCCATCTTGTACAATACCTATAGTTTCATTATTTTTGGATCTGTCAAATCTTTCAAAGTCCTGGAAAAAAATGTCAGTCAACAACAACTAATTTGTCCTGCTATTTTTTATCGTAACCAGTTAAAGCAAAGATCAGCACTGGTGCAATAAAATCAGTGTGGTTAGGATTTGATTAATTCCACTACTTTTGAAACATTTTAATTGTCTAGTACTTTATTGATTTATCTTTAGCCGTTTATCCTGTTGAGCAAGGTTGTTGGAGCTAAATCCCAGTCGACTTATTGGTTCTTTTGATTGCTAAAATAACCTCTGGAGAAACAGTGGCAATATCCACACTAGTTAAGTCTTGAAAAGGACCTACCACTGTCTGGAACCCTGTTCTGGATCAGAGAATATCAGCCCACCACCAGACAGAACAGTAACCACAGTCATGTCAGACTGGAGCCACTGTAGCAAACCTGAGGTTGAGAAAGTTGCCCTCAACAGAGCTGTTGATGAGGCACTCCAGCAGCTGTTTCCACCACCGGGAAGCTAAGAGGGAGAAGAGGGAGCAGGGGTACTCCAACTGAACGCCGTGTGGAGGCAGGCTCTTTGATGAAGGAGGAACAGGAGACGCAGCAAGAAGGAAGCAGATGCTGCACTACAAGTCAGATTTATGTCTCCTGTGGAGTTCTTTATCCGAAGAGCCACAGCTATACTGAGCTAGTGGGAAAACAAGACTTTGCACACATGACGTGTGAAGATGGTGTCAGACACTGTGTAGCATGAGTGATATCAATCTCTGCAGGGAGAATCTTCTCCAAAACCATATTGATACTGACAGAAAGAAAAATGGATCAAAGCTCCTGAGCTGAAGCACTTTGTCTTCCTTAATGTCAATCTGTCCTAAAAACCATTTACAATGTTTGGCTGGTAGAAACATTTGAGGTTCCTGGTCATTTATTTCTCATTTGTTATGTGAACCATGTGAATGGTTTGGTTTTTAAATTGATTATTCTTTATTTTATACCATCACAATATGTCCAAATATGTAAGGGCTGGGAGGGAAATACTACAATGATCATAAATAAAAAATAAATGAATGAATGGATCATTTTTAAAATTCACAACTGCATCTAAACACAAACTAACTGAGCTCCAAAAGAGCTAGTTGTTGAGCTGAGACAAATGATCCAGTCCATCACTAACTCAAACTGTGCAACTATGTGAGATTAATTTGCTTCTAAAACCCTCAGTTTTGGACATAATGCTTTGTGATGTTTAGTGTATTGGTGATCAGTTGTTTGCTGAGTGGAGAGATTAGTTGATAAGACATCTGAACACTCTGAGGCATGTTTATTTGTATAGCACAATTCATACACAAGGCAATTCATAGTGCTTTACAGAGGCAAGGAAAAACATTGGAAATTAAGACAATCAATAAAAATAAAAAAAGAGAAAAGAAAATTTGATTTAGAAATATTTAGAAATTAAAACAATAATTAATAAAACATAAGAATGTAATTTAAAATTATTAAAACAGCAGATATAAAACAATTTAAACCATTAAACAAATCTCAGGATTTCTTTAAAAGAGTTCAACCATAAGCACATGTTTTTAACCTGGATTTAAAAACTTGTGTTGGGGCTGAATTCTATTCTGCTGGTAGTTTGTTCCAGTTGTGAGCAGCAGAGTTTGAACTCTGTTCCACTATCTGACCTAAGTCAGTAGATGTCCTCTTCTCTTTATTGCCAAAAACAATGACCTCAGTTTTTTCCTGATTTAATTGAAGAAAATTTGGATTCATCCAATTTTTGACTTGCTCTAGACAGTTACGCAATGACTCTATCAGACTGCAGCCATCTGGGGACAGCACAAGATATATCTGTGTGTCATCTGCATAACTATAATAGTTGATATTAAATTTTTGCAGAATTTGACCCAGAGGCAGCATATATAGGCTGAACAAAAGGGGTCCAAGAACTGACCCCTGAGCAACCATACGTCATAGCCACTTGATCGGATTGATTACTCCCAATGGTCACAAAATAACTCCACTCCTCCAAGAAGGAACTGAACCACTCTAGGACTGTGGAACATACTGTTCCGCATAGTCCTGCCAAGGTTTCCAACCTGTTCAGCAGTATGCTGTGATCCACAGTGTCAAACGCAGCATTGAGATCCAGCAGGACCAGAACTGATATCTTGCCTGAGTCAGTGTTCAACTTTATGTCATTTAACACTTTAATCAGAGCTGTTTCTGTACTGTGGTGAGGTTGAAAACCTGATTGAAATTTGTCAAAAAGTCCACTGGAGTTCAAGAAATTACCGAGTTGATTAAAAACCACTTTCTCAACAACCTTGGCTATAAAAGGAAGATTTAAGACAGGTCTGTAGTTGGTTAACATGGAAGTAGTCCAGTGTTCACTTTTTTAAGAGTGGCTTGATGGCAACTACTTTTAGGGATTTAGGAAATGTGCCTGATTAGCGTGAGAAATTAATTATTTGCTGCAGATCTGTTTGGACAGATTTTACAATAGCTTTAAAAAAGTCAGATGGCATTGTGTCAAGACAACATGTTGATGGTTAAAGATGTTGAACTGTTTCTTCTATGGTTTTTTGATCAACTGTATTAAATTCTGACATCACAGTTGATTCATTCCTAGGCTATTTTAGGGATTGCACCATTTTATCCTTTTTGGAGATTTGTGTTTGGTATTTAAGCTAATAGATGTTTTCTATGTTTTTTTCATTGAAAAAGCAAACAAATTCATTGCATTTTTTCTTTTGAAGAGAGTTCTAAAACTATCTCTTTTGGGCGGGGTGTTGCTGTCTAGCCTTGATTAACTCATGGTTGAAATTACAGAGACTTTGTTTGTCGAGGTCATGCTGAATTTGGAGTTTAGCTTTTCTCCATTTATGCTCTGCTTTCCTGCATTCTGTCTCATCACAGTGTTTCTCCATTGTGATCTATGTCTTCTCAAGGACATCTCAGTTTTAATAGGTGCAACAGCATCCATGACATTTGAGATTTTCCAGTTGAACTTATCCAGGAGTTCATCAGCTGTCTGGACACTCACAGGTGGTGACATAGCTTTAGCCTCCATAAACTGAACACTAGTATTCTCATTTATGTACCTTTCCCTAACAGACACGGAGGTTATCTGAACGTTTGGAATTATCTGTAAGTCAAAGAACACACAGAAATGATCAGAAAGAGCCAAATCCTTAATATCAACAGAAGAAATGTCAACACCTTTAGAGATAACCAGATCTTGAGTGTGTACCCAAGTGTGTGTGGGCCCTTTCACACGTTGGACAAGGCCAAAGGTGTCAAGTAGAGCACAAAAGTTTTTGGCATTAGTATCCATGTTATTGTCTATGTGAATGTTAAAATCCCCTGTTACAATAAAAAAGTTGTAGTCAGTGCAGATAACTGACAGCAGATCAGCAAACTCTGAGGTGCTCCTGATGTGGTTGTAACTTTTGTTTTTTTAATGTATGGAATATCTAATGGACTGTATTTCATACTGTCATGGGAGTCTAAACCTGTGTTAGGGAAACTGTTCAACAGGGTTAGTGTTTCCCCCCCGGGTATATGTTGAGGCAGTACAACGGGAAACGAGAAAATGATGTTGTTTTTTGTTATGTGCCGCAGTTCTGAAAATACAGCTCTTGAGACAGACACATGCCACGTCTCCCGTCTGTTTATTACACACAAACATGGTGTCAGAAGTGGCTGAGCTGGATTGCTAAATTTAAGTAACACATCAGAAGACCTCGACATCGCAATGGCGTCCGCAATACCACCACCAGGAGAGATGAATTTGACCAGTGACCTTGCGAACAACTGGGATAAATTCAGGTCGGAGTTTGAAAATTACATACTGGCTACCACTGCTAAAGGATCAGGACATAGGATATAGTTGAATCGGGTAGTGAGGTTGTAGATTGCAGACATGTAATAAAACATAATTATGAATATTATGTCACATTTCTGCCAAATGATCCTCTCTATGGTTTATACAACCATGTGTTTTATATGTTAGTATTTTTTCATCCATGAATCAGAATCTTTGTGTATCTAAATCCATTACGATGTAACACTTTGTAAACACACACCTTTTTATTTGTAAGTTATAGGAGATAATCTCCAGTGGCTGGGTGCATCTGTGTATCGTACCAACGGAAGAGCCACGCCTGCTTTTTAACTGTAGATCTGTGAATGCTGAGTTGTTGGATATGTGATGCTCTCGTTCTAATTAGCAGCATGGTTATGAGGAAGATTTGTTACACTGCAGTGAACGTTGATATGCTGAGAAATAAACAGACGTGCTGTGCTCCAAAGACTTAAGATTCCTCGTCTCTCCCCTTCGAAAAAAATAAATAACTGCATGTAAATAACATCACATTTTCCTTCATTCAACATCAATGGTGCGATAATTACACAGACAAGTCTGAGCTGGTGATTAACGTGCAGCCATGAAGCTAATTTTGCAGCAGTTCAGTCACTCTGTCATTTTAAATGTCCACCTATGAGCTGCAGGTCACGGCTTCTTGTGTGAGGATTTCTACCACATGGTGAGCGACTGTGTGCAGCACCTTTAGGGAAAAGTATTTAACCTTTAACTGCTTCCATTAATGTCACGCTGTCCCAGATAAGGGTCACAGCAAGACAAAGGGAGGTGGGTGAGAGACCTGTAGAGCAATGCTGCCACCATCTGGTGTAACAGAGAACAGTTGATCTCAGGATTTCTGAGTACTCCACCCTGATTTCCTCATATTTTTTTAACTATAGAAAAATAAAAGAAATGTGCCTGTTTCCGTGAAACTATATTTGTTTTCATTTTACTTTTAGCTGTGTGTGTGTGTTTCATGTGAAATTCATTAAGTATCGACTTAAATACTTACAATGATTAAAACATTGTTGTGCTGTTACATGTCTTCTGTGATCTACAGTCCTGGCAAAGACTCTGAGCAGAAGCGGGGTCAGTACTCAAGCAGGAGTGCTGCTGCAACACCGTAGTGCTGGAGGTGTAGCTGTACATCGACTTGCTGTGGTCAACTGGTGAGGAAGTCTGATACTCGGTTGCAGAGGGAGGATTTTGATGACAAACTGAAGTTTGATGTTCACATCGAGCCTCAGAGTGTGAGGAAATGTCATCTTGGTTGTGGTGTAATTGTTGGTACCAGATGGGCTGATTTAAATGTTTCTGAAACTGCTGACCTCTTGGGATTCATACGCAGCACTTTCTGAACTTAAGTCAAAATGGTGCAAAAAAAACAAACAAATATGTAGTCAGTGTCAGTTCAGTGGACAGAGGCAGCTGGTTGGTCAGAGGCCAGACAGTTCAGTCTGTTCAGGGATGCTGTGGTAACTGAGATAGAGACACTCTTTGTAAATGTGGTGAGATTATAGCATCAGAATGCACAACATGTTTAGCCTTTAAGTTGGATGATAACAGTGATGCGACATTAAGCCTGATAGAGCGAGAACCTCAAAGTAACCTTTAATTAAAAGAAGTGTAGTTTTAAAGGAGATTGAACACTGAATGAGCTTAAAATACCAAAGGTACATGAACTAATAAAAACAAATGTGCTGATTCTTTGTGCATTAGAGATGAATATGAAATCAGTTGCAGTGTTTCATCATATTTCGTGAGATTCCCTGAGGAAAGAATCACAACTGGTAGCAGTGGAACACAAACTGTGTAAATCCTGTATACACTCCTTCAGACATTCACGGCTCGTGTATGTTGAACTATAACATCATCTGTGTGAATTATGTTTGTGAAAACAAATCTTTCTATTTTTCATGTGACAGAATATGTTCTTTGTAACTGCCAATCAATCCGAGCAGCCTTTCAAGCTCCTTATGTGTGTGTTTTCTCCTGCCAGAGTGTGAATTCGCAAATGTCAGTCAGTGATAAGGAGAAACGACAAAGCTTTTCTCACATCCATCTAATTATAAACCCTTAGTCTGTTAGAGTGAGATACATCACATTCTACAGCTTATTTCACACCAGGTTTAAATAGCCCTTGTATGTGCTTCTTGACAGAAACACAGTCACAGAGCACATGTGATTTATAATGGCAGGACCTACAGGGATTACAGCTTCGGACTAAAAAAAAGCCTTTTTCATCTTTCACTGGCAGAATTATGACTTTTACATCTGTGTCCAGGAGTTTTAGCCACGATGCAAGTTGAGCTTTAATGTGCCGGGCACGTGTAACACCAGAGCTTTTTATGAGCAGCTCAACTTTGACCTGAGTTAATCAAGCTGAAAATATCTGAGCTACTGAGAGTTACTGCAGACCTCAACCTGATTCTTTGCTTTTCATTCCCATTCCTAGTAGTTTGGCTTCCTCTGCTTCCTCTGCACTGGGTCAGAAGTTTTATTGTCTGTTTTATGTGTCAGAAATTGGTGGATAATGGATTTCTAGTAAACAGTGAATGATCCTGTTGCAGACAACTTGATGAAGATGCTGACGGGGAAATGTTAAATCCTCTATTTCTCCTATACTCTGTTGACAAAATGAAATGTTTCACTCGCCCTGAGTTGTGAAATTTTTTTTTATTGCATTTCCAATTTCTGTTACTGTATCCTCTTGCATAATAATATAATTATATATAATTATGCCAGCTTGTGTCCCTTGTAGTAGCTTTATCTCACCTTGCTGGAGAATTGACACCACCAGCGGTTTGTCTTATTGACTCCAACTTTATATTTAAATTATAATAATAGATTGAAACAGTTTTTATTTCTTTCTTCCTGGTCATTATCACAGTTTCTTAATGTATTAGAGGAAACCCTCAGTCCTCTATTATTATCAATGTTTTATTTTTATTTTATCTCATTGTTCCTTAGCACATTTAGTGTCTTTGGCCAAGTTACCATGTTCGTATCTGTATTTTTAGTAATTTCAAATTGGATCCAAAACAGGCTTCATCAGTTTCCTTCTACATGATCACCACTCCTACGTTTCTGTCAGTGAAGACTTGACGTGTGAATAAACGTCGGGGGAGGAGTGACGGCCCAATGTGTAATCAGCACTGTGTCTCTTTCAGCTGCCACTAATACTGACAGGCTTGAATAAATGCCAGAATACACACTGAAATACATACATTTCTTATGTTACCAGACTGTGGCATAGTGTCACACTTCAGTTAATTAGAACTACAACTACAGGAGTACGCAGCTGAGATTATTTTAATAATAACCATAATTACAGAATCTGTCTGATTCCTATGTTCAATACCACACATTCACAAGACTTGAAATAGAAAAAGTGCTAGTTCAGTCAGAATCATTAAGTGACCAGTTTTATATATATATATATATATATATATATATATATATATATATATGTATATATATAAACAGCATCACAATTTCCAAGAACCAGATTTATTGAATTTCCAATTACGAATATAATGTAAATGTCAAAGTTTTAGTTTCATCTAAAATCCCCTGCTTCACATTACTTTCTCAGGACAAAAAAAAAAAAAAAAAAAAAAAAGGAAAAGTTAAAATGCATCTTATTCTTTCTGGGTGAATAAGAATAAGCAGCTGTCAACTAAATACCATTAATAATGTTGTATTTATTTGACAATTTTGCTCCATGATAACATGATTACATCATATATTTTTTGCAGATTCATCAGATGTGTTTCTCTTCAGGCCAGTTTTGGTTCAAAATTCAAAAACAAAACAAGTTCAAAGTCTCAACTACTCACAGTGTTCTGAAAATGGTCAGTCTGTGCCGCTGCAACTGGACAAGACCTTGCAGGCCTCTTTGTTGAATAGAGCTACATCCAGAGAGCTACATCATCCAGCTACAAACTAGGTTTGTGTCTAAACCAGCCACCCTCTGATTGACGAGCTGAGCCACAGGTGACAGCACCGAGATGGGTCGGTTCACACTGCTGCAACTTTGTCCAAGATGTCTAACTGTAGATCTTTGCTTTAAAGTGACCTTTGGATTTAGATCCAGTTACCTGTGGATGCAACTGCTTGCTTGTTTTCTAAGATAGTACATGAAAATGCCAGAAGCATCCATTAGAAGAGGGTTCATTTTCATCTGCATAACTACAGCATTTACCAGATGCCCCTGTCCTGATCTTGACAACTGCATGTAAACCACATGTCCCTAACGAAAGTATCTTTATAAGTATAATTCAACTGTCAATGTAAATGTAAATGCAACATTAAAACAGGACTTAAGTGCTCTCGTATTGGGATACACATACATGTGAGTATCACTCACTCACTCACTGACACATGTCAACATCACTTCACATCAGTCTGTCATGTTTTCATTGTGTGAAAAATCATACATAAATAATAAAAGCTAAGTTCTGTCTATTACTGTTCTCACTGTTCTTTATTCATTAACACATTACCAGTACTTGAGAAAACAGGTTTCAGATTTGAAGATAAACTATGACAGGATGATGACTGTAACTATGGAAACGAGTGATGGAAATTGATCCAAGAGCTGTGAATGATAGCAGGGAATAACATGAAACCTCCACTCAAACCTCCTATCAGCAGGTGCATTACCATGAATCACACAAGCTTTCTACTCAACTGAATGATGAGTGACAATGGCCACTTTAAATTTCTTGCTTTTGAAAGATTTATGTGTGAAGACTTGAGTGCACTGGACTTTCTTTAACCATACATTCCTCTGACAGTGAAGTGGTATGAAGTAAGCACAAGTAGAGTTATGCAGAAAAAAAGCATTTGAACAGGCCTGTAAAAATGGAAAGACTCTAGTATTGTTAGTGGCAGCTGTGGCTGAGGAGGTAGAATGGTTCATTCACTAATTGGTGGGCCAAAGGTTGGTGGTTTGATTCCTGTCTCTTCCAGTTGGCAAGTCAGTGTCCTTGAGCAAGATCCTGAACCCTAAGTTGTCTCCAACCATTCCAGTGACATCTGCAGTGTCTTAAATCATGGTCTTTGAGGGGTGTGGAGGCACAGAGGGAGCAAACTGGTTAAGAAGGACAATTTGGTCCTGAATTGTCCTCTGGACACCATAAGTGAGGCAGAGAAGGGTGTTACCTAAGATTAAATCCATCATAAATATATTTTGTATTATACATAAATAAAATTGAGCTGAAGTCAACACAATATCATTAAGTAGCTTCTAATTTAACATTCTAATACAAAACAGACAACTATTAACCACTCGAAATGTAAAGTCAACAGATCAATTCCATCGTAACAAAAATGCAACAATCTTATGACAGATACCATATTAATGACCATACTAATAACTGTGCTTCATTTCAAATCCTTACTTGTTGTGTGCACTTCTTTCTGCTACCAACATTGATATTTGTTGATAAATCATCTAAATCAGTAGGTAGCTCATATTTTAGCACAAAATCTGAATATTTCATTTTCTCCAACTCCATTAAAATTGATTCAATTCATTTATTTTCTATTTGAGTTTATTTCTGCCATTGTATTTGCCAGGTATTAAAGGGTATATGATTTACACACCAAACACTGTGCAATCCAAAGCAAGAGTCCTGCTGAGAGACATTTCAAATGATTACAGATCTTAAATACATTCATTGGTTCAGTCTGTGTGCGCAAGCATGTGTGTGTATCTCTCTGATTAAGGATCCTTATAATTTGTTTACCAGGGCCAGAGTCTATGATTGCATTACTAATAATGAATGTGCTCCCATATCCTCAGGCATAATGGAAAGTAAGTGGTAGAGGATGCAGAGTAAAGTTTTTTTTTTTTTTAAAGACATGATTAAACTTTGTTCTGGAAATCAGAGCGTATTGAGATGTGAAACATTTCTCCATAGAGAAAATCAAAGTAGACTCAAAACTAAGGCATATTGTTTACTTTCCCCAGGCGAAGCTTCAAAGTAAGTCATCTCATGACTGAGAAATCATTCTCTATTTAAGAGGTTAACACTTCATTCACACACAGAGATGTCAGAAATGTCATCTGCTATTCTCAGCACTCTCACTTGTGAAATTCCATCAAAAGTTTGCAGTCATCAAGTTTTAGAGAAGTTTTCAGCGCAAACAAAGTCAAAGGGAAGCAAGCACATACATAACCTGAATAGACCGACATCATCAGCGAAGGTAATGACTTTTTGGAAGAGTCCAGCATGTGCTGCTCTCTCACACTAAACCTCAGTGAGACTGAGAGTCCAGAGTTTTGCCAGCAGCTCTGTGCAGCTAACGTCAGCATGATCACCTGGTCACAACGTCATGCTAACACGCTGGTGTTTAGCAGGATTGGTATTTACAATGTTAACTGCCTTGGTTTAGCATTCGAGCGTTAAAGACAAAGTGCAGTGGAGGAAATTGTTTACATGGTATTTGTTCATAGTAAAACTACTAGATAGATTATAAATGTGACCTGACAACACCACTGGACTAAAAATCAGAGAAAGGCTGATTTTATTACTAGAAAGGTCCAAGGAGATCACCACAGTCAAGATCAGAAGTGAAGATATTTAAGAACTCATTTAAGAACTGTGACAGTCTAAACTTTAAGAGATCAGTGAGGTGAAGTTAAAATCAAAAGGCAGGTATACAAATGCAGCATTATCATTTGCTTGTCTTCAACATGTTCTTGATGGGGTGTGTTACTTTTTTAATCACATTCCTTTCTCCTCAGTCTTGTTTGGATATTTTAATACTTATAAAGTAAAGTACATACTTGTTTTTCATTAGTCCAGTCCAAAATCAGAGTAAGAAAATAGCTGAGTATTATTGCTCTAATTATTTATTATTGCTCTCTATTATCTTTGTGGTTCAAGTTTTTACAACAAATTGAACCAGACTCAAAGTCGCTGTTGCTTCTAGAACATGATGTGTTTGTTTGCGCGCAGACATTGTTCATTATTATTTTTTCGATTGGTTTTTGGCCTGTTTTTGCAGTGAATGTGGTTATTTAAAAGTTGTGTGTTTCAAGCAGTCATTCATTCAAGCACTGATCAAATGAACAGTGACGATGTCTGACTATTTCATCAGTCTGGACGTGTCCAAGTTCTGAATTGAGGGAACATTTAATCCAGCGAGTCTCAAAGCTCCAACGTTTCAGCAGCTTTTGGCAAACAGGAAGTTGTTCTATATCTGCAGTGCAGAGGATATAAAGTATCAACAGCAGGTTTATAGAACTGAATAGTCTCAGCACATACATATATGATAAACCCAAAAGGGAAGAATCTGATTTAGGGCTCATGTGAGCTGGCATCACATCAAGAATGTAAGGTTCTTATTCACAGCAGTTGCCTTCTAAACCACCAGACGTCAGTTAATCTGTGAAAAGGCCCGCGCTGATCATCAGCAGGTTCCCACCACCTTCCTGCTGTGCATGGTCTGCATGTGATCACCCACATGCTGACATAGTCAATGCATTCCTATAGTTACTGATTAAAATGACCAGTACAAGGAGAAATCCAACCTGTTTCCTGACCTTGAAATTTAGGATATGACGACGCACTGAGCTGAGCTGAAATCATCCTGAAAACGTAAACGGTTTCAACATTTTACTTACAACTACAACTAGTTTTTGCCACTTGCCACAGTATTTCAAACAACACTTTAACAACTGTCAGTAATGATAAAAATAACTGGTAATAATCCCATTTCTATGAATCAACAGATGGTGAAATAATGAGTTCACATTACTTTCAAATTGAAGATCATGTGCCACCCTTTTATGTATATTATGGTAATTTCAGTAAAAATGTTTCCATATGCTCTTTTTATGCAACAGAATATTTGATGATGCAGTGCAGTATGTCTGGGTAAAATGAGTCTTACAATATCAGCACTCAGTTTTTACAGTCATTGAATAGAAAAACAGTGTATGGTTGCTGACTGAATATCAATCTTTTTTCTGACATTTGCAGAAGTCCTTAGCTGCCACTGTGTTCAGTCTACAGAGAGACACAGAAATCTGAACAGTGTGCGGACACAGATATGAAATCTTGTCTGCAAGCCATTGACAAAGATGAGGGCCAAAACAGTAGATCTGAGATAAATAGGTTTCAAATAATATCCCCTTCAGTCATCTGAGGAAACTTACAGAAAGGAAGGAAGGAAAGAAAGATGAAAGGAAGGAAGAAGGGAACTCACTCACTCACTGTTTGGGTATTGATATTGTAATGAGTCTTACAATATCAGCACTCAGTTTTTACACTCACTGAATAGAAAACATGCTCACTCACTCACAAATGAACAGACACTGTTTTCCAGGGAAAAAGTTTAATTTGAACTTGTCATAGTGTAACATGGTCCAGCTGCTGATCACAGCTGAGAGAAGGGTCACGTATTGGGACAGACTGCACAGTCACGATGCATCACTAGGAACTCACATTATTAAAAGGGAAACTCACTCAGTTTAAAGGGTCAAAGGGTGCAGTGGTATTGCTTAGGAACATTTGAGCACCAAATTCCATCAGATCACCTTCTACTGAAAACCGAAGCAATAACACATGTGAATCTAAACTGAGTGCGACTTCCTCATAACTCTGTGGCAGTGAGAAATAACAACATATGCTCAGGAGGTTTTTCCTAAAAGAAGCATATACAGTTGGCCTGACTGCATCATTTTCTAAAGATTTTTTTTTTGTTTAACAGATTTAATATGATATATTTCTTCTATTTGATGGACACTGTCTGAGAAAAGTACATGAAATGGTCAGATTCTATATTTCAAGTGAGTATAAATATATATGAGTATGTATTTTCATCATGAAAATTTGCATATGGAAAATACATAACCAACTTATAACAAACAGTGATCCTGTGCCTTCAAACCCCACCCAACCCAACCTATCAGAGAACTAAACCCAACAACCCTAAAATCTAGATTTGCCAAATCAGTTTTCAGGTCGTGAACCATTTTCTTATGGGAATGTGGCAAAGTTGATGCATAACAACAGCCTGTCAGTCGTCACTCACAGCTACAAATTTGTTCCGTGCACAATTTAAAACGCAGAACTATTATGAACCGTGACCGAAGGCAAAACGGGTCCAAACAGCGTTGCAGTGAAGTGTTGCATTTACGAAACGTTTCCATTTTCTGCACAGCGTCGACAGTGTGAGGCCTGAAATGTCGGATTCCCAAGTTGATCTATAAACATTTTAGGCTTTTTCCCTCCGCTCCTGGAGAGTTGAACACCCATATAAAATATATTTAAGAAAAAAAAAAAACAAAGATGAAATCTAAAATACAATTCCAATCACAGTGCAATAAATTATGTGAAGATTAACCATAAACCAATTTACCATCTACTCAAACTGTGTCTGTTTCACATTAAGCTGAGATCAGTTTCACAACCAGGGGCCACTAAAAAACCAGGACCACTGCACCGTGACAGTCCCCCAGTAGGTGGTGCTGTTACAGGTGCTGCGTATGAGGACAACGTTACGTTGGGAAAATGTGAAAGCAGAACAAAAAGGAGCTGACCCCACAGCCTGTGAACTAAAACATTATACATCACTAACTACTACACTAGTAGCTGTTACTTGATTAATGCATAAACAGTTAAAAATTCAGATTCAGACTTGGATGATTATGTTTTGTTGCACTGGTCATAGGCCACTGGTGTTTTTGTTCGTTAACATTATGAGTTTGCTGAAGAAATGGAGCCAGATTTTACAAAAAAAAAAAAAAAATCTTCTCATTTTACAGACTCCAAAGTTATTCAATTATGATATATTGTCTGACTTGTTTGACTGACGGGAAAGTTTCTACTAAACTTTCTGGACACTAATTGAGCATTGGTGCCGCCTATGTTGTGGTCCTCCCTGTTTTAAGTCTTTACACTGATCTGTGTCCACACTTGATCACTGGCTCTGGTATTCAACGCAAACACATCAACAACTCTTATGACCTTGGCTGTAAACGCACTCTCCAAGATTTGTATCGAAACCAAGTCTGTAAGAGCAGGTCTATTGTCTTATTCATTTTTCCAAATTCACTGTCATGGACAGTGTTGTTCATTTTTTAAAATACTGCAAACAAAAGTTAATTCTGGTCATGTTGTCGGCAAATTCCATGAATTGTTTAAAACCAATAACGTACAAACACCAACAAAATCAAACGAGAAACACACCAATGAGCCACGTGATGCTCATTAAGAAGTATTCACTAGAGCATTAAACGTTGATTAATTAATTTGAAATTGTCTCCACACATGCACACGGCAGTATGTATGTGTGTGTGTGTGTGTGTATATGTATGTATGTGAATATATATATATATATATATATATATATATATAATATACACATATATATACATATATATATACATATATACATACACACATTTGTGACTGATCTGGTCAACATGTTGGGAAGTACGGACAGAAAAAAAACTTCTGATTGGTTTTGACTTTTGGAATTTGTTGACAACAATACACCAAACCACGAGCGTTATCCTTTCAAGAGAAGGAAGTTCGCACATTTTACACTTTTGACTTTCCACCGTCGACATACAATCGATCAAACAAACTGTACGACAGTGTTGAGACCTCGGTATGCTCCAAACCAACTGTTTGACAGATCGTCCATCACAGTCAGACACAACTTTTGTTTTGTTTCTGAAAGAGACAAACTCTCCAACTTTACAGAGATTGGTCAGGTGTGTGGCAGGATTTGAACTTAAGTTAAAGCATGTGGCCAAGTACAACACCAGAACATCTTTAAGTAGAAAGACTGTTGGAAAAAAGGAGTTTGAGGCTGCAAAGTGGCACAAAGAATCTCAATGCTGCAGCAGACAGGTAAACAGTTTACACTTGACACAGCAGAACGACCTGGTTGGTTTTGAGTAAACTGAGGCCAACGATAAACCAGCGACATGACTGAATGATTCTGGTGTCTCAGTTCTTTCCACTGAAAAAGTTCAATTGACTAACAGGCCTCGTGGTATATTATCTCAACTACACTGTGACCATTTCCAACTGAAATCTTTTAACATCTGAGTTAAAAAACAAACAGCTTCAGTAGCCTCCTGTAAAGTGCAGTAAAGTCCCAGTCAGTGACTGTTACTGTAACTTCATATTTTATCCTTCTTATAATGATCTGCCCTCGTGGCACAAACAGATGAAACGTGTTATACTGGGTATCCAAGTGATGGCTTAAATGCAGAAGGAAACTACATTTTTTTCTACTATTCAATGCTACACATGAGGCCCAGAGATGTAACAGCCACAGCTGACATATACGCTTCACAGCCTAAAGCCAAGCAGAGACAGAATGAGAGCAGTCAGTATGCGATGTTGTACCTCCAGGAAATGATCAACCTCATAAAATAAACAGTTTGTTGTTTTCTGGTTTTTCTTAGCCACATTTTTTTTGGGACATGACAGGTGACAGGGGATGGTGATGGAGGCTCTTACAGCAGGTAGACTGTTCCATTCACCTGATGCTTCTGAACCTCTTAAACCTCAGAAATGTAAAAACTCCCTCCCTCTCCCACCTTACTGCAAACTAAAGTCAAGTTTAGTTGATCCAAAAGGTCCCAGATGCAGAAGCTTGGAGGATGAAAACTTTGGAGAGGTCATAGGAGAAGGAGCATCTTCTCCAAACTGGAAGCTTCTTGGTACTTGGTAGACTTCTGCCCTCAGTGCACTTCACGGTGACCGTGGTCAAACAAATACAACCAAAGTTCATCACCTACGAGGGGGTTGGCTGGGGGGGGCGACTCAAGTCCAAAAGTTTGTTCCTCTTTTCCATCTTAACCCCCTCTTCCCCCCACATCCCTCTCATCTTCCTCGCATGACTTGACAGCGTCTCTCTCTCTTTTTCTTTTTTTTTTTTTTTTTTTTTTTTTTTAGAGGCACGAGAGTCGGTGAAAAGAGGCATCCATTTCAACGTGATGAGAAGTGAGCGAAATGAGTGTAGGGGTCGGGGTGGTAGTGTTACCATATGTGAGATTCACAATGAGTCATTTTGATGACACCGACCCCTCCGCCTAGCCGGCGATAGTTCATTCCTCCGTACAACCTGGAGAGAGGCCACAAGGTCAGAGGAGGAAAAACGTGCAGTGAAATGACTTCCTGCTTTTTATTACTGGAGCTGCTATGACGGGCGGATCTCTAAATCAATCTGATTGACATTGAAGTGATACATCCTGTAACTTTCATAAAAGCTTCAGATAATAGTTAACTTCTAATTGACTGGTATGTTAGCTGGTTAGCATGCTATCTTCAGTGAAAAACAGAAAAAGAAAAAGAAGCAAAACGAATTCACATTGGCCTCACTTTTTACTGCTGGAGAGAGGAAGTAAGAGAATAATGTAGCAACAGCAAAAATATTAAGTGCCTCAAGTTAAATGATTTTTATACAAATAAATTAAATTGGAAAAACCCACATTCAGACCCTTTAATTATGTCAGTTTTATTCCTTAGGCAGGACACTGATGCATAAATGGACATAACAAGTTAGCCTATATAGTAGTTAATAATACTAAATCAGTAAAAAAAAAACAAAAAAAAAAAACAAGACATTGTAGTTTTTTGTGTTGTTTTTAAACAGAAGCTGTTGAGGTTCTCCAGATGTCAGGTTAAGGTAATGGAACCAGAGTGACTCAAATTACTTACTTACAATAACTCCATTAATGCAAACTTTCAAGCTTTCCCAATAAATAATTAAGTCTATTGTGTTGTGTTATGTCTTATTTTGACTAAAACGATGTCTACTGTACATCTACACGCTTGCTTTAGCTTCGTAGTCGTGCTATAAGAACATATTTGTGCCACGTACCTCCACGTGTTGGCATCAGGGTCGTAGACTTCTATAGTTTTAAGATACGTCGTCCCATCAAATCCTCCGACAGCCATCAGCTGTCCGTTCACCACAGCCAGGCCCACCTGCAGATACAGTCACACCTCAGACTAACACATAACTTAACCCACAATAGGGATTAACAGATATATTGAATGATACTACACCGCACTCACCCCACTCCGTCTGGATGTCATGGCTACTACAGGAGACCACTGGTTGGTCCTGGGGTTGTATCGCTCCGCACTGCTCAGCTCCGTAGTGTCGTCTCTCCCTCCGACAGAGTAAATCATGTCCTGGTACACTGCACAGCCAAGGTGCTTCCTCCTGGTCCCCATCGGAGACACGGTGTGCCAGCGGTTCTCTTGAGGGTTGTAACGTTCCACTAAATAAACACAGAGAAACACAAGAGGGTTGGAATCAAAACAACAGAATAACAGTTTAACATCTAGCAGTCTGATAAACAGAGACACGATGGATCGGTGTAGTTAATCTTGTACAAGTGCATGATAATGTTTGAGCACACCTATGTTCACAGAGCGGTTCAATATACATTTCTAATTATGGTTTAACACTGTTCTGCTGATAAACATGTGGTGATAACACATCAACATGTACGTATTTGACAGATTTGTTGTTTGTTTAGAGATCGTGTTTTTGTGTTTCATACCTGTATTTAATGGTGACGTCCCATCAGAGCCTCCAACTGCATACAGAAATCCTCCCAGCACCGCCACGGCTACACCCAGTCTCCTGGTGCTCATAGAGGCAACACGAGTCCATTTGTTCTCCTTAGGATCATATCTGAAGGACAGGACAGATGGCGTCCGATCACATAAAAATAATCTCACATTTTATGATACAGGAGAAGAAATCTGTATATAAATGTTCTGTAGTGATAAATAACAAAACAGTGAAGCTAAACAAGAAAAGAAGATCTCAAAAATATATGATAGTGATTAAAAAAAAAAAAAACAAAAAAAAACAGGAAAGTTTTGACTGGCACCTTTCAACAATATTGAGACAGGAAACTCCATCCTGTCCTCCCACAGCGTACAGGTAACCACCGAGGACAGCAACGCCCACACTGGTACGACAAGTACTTGTAGGAGCCACATCGCTGCTCCACTGGTTGGTCTTAGGATCATATCTGTGACAGAAAAGGAAATAGAGAAAAACTTCCAATAAGAATAAGAGTCACAAAGAGAATCAAAACAGAACAGCAGAGAAGAAAAAAACAAATGTGTTAGATGATCAGGACACACCTCTCCACAGAGTTTAGATACGATGAGCCGTCGTGACCGCCCACCGCATACAGCAAGTCATCCAGAACACTGACGCCGACTCCACATCGCCGTTTACTCATCGATGCCACCATCCGCCACTCGTTGGTCTGAGGGTCGTAACGCTCCACGCTGGAAATGGCGTCTCCGCTGCACCAGCCGCCGACTGCAGGACGAGACAAGACGTGAACAATGTGAAACTTGTCTTAAGTACAAAACATTTCTTGCATACTTCATAGTGCTGTCAATCCACTGAAAAATAGGAATATTTTAGGTTTTTAATTCTAGTGCCTGAAGTCACTGACCTGCGAAGAGAACCTCTCCACAGCGGATGGGTTTCCTGGGTCGTGTTCTGGGGCCCTGCATCAGCGGTCGCTCCTGCGGCAGCAGCAGGTAATTCTTAGCTTCATCAACGAGGTCTCTGAAATGACAGAAAAACACGAAGATGATGTCAATCATAAATCAAAGTTATATTTTACAGTAATCACTTAGCAGATGGTTTTATCCAAAGTGACCTAGAAATGAAGGACAACACTAAAGCCTCAGTGCAGTAGGAGACATTAAGGAAGTAAACGGATCAGTTCAATGAGGCGAGAAAGTGTGAGATCATGTAAAAAAGTGCTCCAGCGCAGACTAAGTGCTTGTTATGATTCTTACATATTGTCAGTGTATTATTTGAAAATCAAGGCTGGTGTGTCATCCTTCCTCCGCTTGGGAAAGTAAAAAATTTCTGGATGTGAAACATCGAACAGCAATAAACACCAACCTGCACTCTTCATCGCTCTTGATGAGAGGATCTGAACCTACAGTTCCAACAAGAAATTTAGGGCTGAGCAGGGGCAGGCGGACATGTTGTAGGACCTATAAACACAACACACAAAATCCATTTTATTCCCCAGAAAATATTTCTTAACTTAATGTTAAAAATAATGAACAACTGGGACACTGGCTACAGATGTGTTGGGCAACGTTTTCCAAGATACAAACCTGTGGCAGCTGTGGTCTGCGTTCCTGGATGCTGTACTTGACCCAGGCCATCACGGCATTGAAAACCTGCTCTTCGCTGCGCACGTTGAGCTCATCGCTGGAAATGATGTCAATGAGCTGGTTGGCAGGCAGCAGCATGAACTCTTCACTTTCCATTACCTGGCACATGGAGAGAAGGTCAGATGACCAGATGAATCAGATGAAAACAGACGCTCGTGACTAAATAAGGCTGATATGACAAGTTACAGACGTTTCTTAAAGCAATGAAAGTTCATCACAAAGCAGGACGCTGACACTAGTTTCTGTGACTCTTTGCTGATACGTGATGAAAACAAGAACATGTCTTATTTTGAATCTTTGATCTTTGTAAATTTTACACAAACTTTTCTAATGACAAACATCTTGACAAGTGTTTGCTGGTATTGTGCTTGGTGGATCATTGATAGGACCGTCTACAATGGTCTTTGTTGACGTCATTACTTCTACCTCTGCTGTAATGTCATGTCTCAAACTGTCCAGCAGATGTAGTTGTTTAACCTGATGTAGCAGGATACTGACATTTCAGAATCCAAGGAAAGGAAATAATTCAGATTAGATTAGACACGCACCATAACCTGACCCTAGCGCCGTATGGAAAGTTTTACTTTCACATTCAGCTTTGTGATTAATACGACAACTCTACCATCAGCCATCAATGTCCATGAGACATGTGTCAACCAGATCACACTCAAAAATAAAAGAAAACACAATACACGTTCCAGAATACAAACCTACAAATAAACCATCACTGCTTTTGTGTTCCATGTTTGTGAATTAAGCTACAATTATACTATAATAGTTTATACTATAAAGGATATAAACACACTAATAAGCTCAAGGCTCAAACTGTTACATCATAAACAGCTGCCACAAAACAGGGAGTAAAATAAGTGAAAGTACCTGTGTAATCCTACGTATACGTGGCCATTTAATCTGCATAAACAACCTCCTGTACTTTCAGGCTGGGATCAACTCTTTTTATTTTGTCATTTGCTCTTTTCATCAAAAGTAAATTCCTTGTGTTTTCAAAACTGTGCATCTTCCCCATGACTCGACACGTCGACAACATTAAGCACGACTTATGAATAGATTCTGACACAGTAGGAGACTTTCCACGAGATGAGAGTGAATCACCGTGTGTGTTGTAGTTCTCCTGTCAGTCGGGACTCGCGTACGAGGCTGCATCTCCTTCACTTTGACTTACGAGCTACAAAACAACATTTTTCTGGCTGGCTGCAATTCAAGTTTCTGGAGAAAGATGTGACATCGTTTTTTCTTCTGTGAAAATCCACCAGACATTTATTCTACAACACAATAATACTGCACAGATATGAAATTCCTCTGAAAGTGATTCTTCCCTCCTCTGAGTTATGTTAACACAGGCCTTCAAAGTCATGAGGTTTTATTAATGAGTAAACCGACTGTCTGCACTTGTTCACAAACCCCGGTGAAAATAAACTGTCAAACACAAAATCAAACAAACAGATGTGTTGGCTCCAGTGTTCAAACATCCTAAGGCTTGGAAAAAACTACGAGCTAAACTGTGCTGTAATGACACAACAAACTGTCTTAACTGTGTATGATGAGAATTTTAATGAACCTGCATTTAGCTTGTAGCACAGTGCCATGAGTGGGTTTTAAAAGGCCTGTGGACAGTTGATCTACTACATCTACATTCTTACCTCCTGAAAGTTGTGCTGTGTGAACTTGTCTGCGATGCGTAGCAGCTCGCGGCAGGAGTGTGTGTCAGCGAACGCCCTGATGCCCAGACAGTTGGAAGGATCCAGCTGCCTCTTGAGGAACTCGCAGCAGGCCTCCTGGATCTCAGCCAGCTGGAGGAGGCAGGCGGCCGGGAGCAGCGTCTGGACGTTTCCTTCCTCGACGGTCACCTGGCGACAAGGACGGCAGGACATCGTACACTCGTCACATACAGTTTTCTCGTACGAATAAAACAGAAACAGCAGCATCTCCAACACTTCAACATTTCCCTGTTGATATCCTCCTCACAGACACCAGCTGACCTGCTGTGTGCAGGTTTACAGCTGCAGGACTCCTTGACAATGTCGTCTCCTTCTTCTGACTGCAACTTTTCAGCTTTACAATCTGTGAATTTTTCTGCATTATCTGATATTAATATACCCAATTAAAACTAAGTTGGCTGCATTAGTGACAATGTGTTTTGCTTTATTTAACAGGAATAATGCACCATACATTTACTGTACTGTTATACAGACACAAGCTATTTTTAAGCTGTAGTCTCTGGGCAACAGTTTAAACCAATAATATGAAGAAAACAAAAAAAAAGAGAGATCATGAACCCCAAAAACAGATGGAAAACAGTTTTAGTTTTCATGTAAGCTCAGCATCAACAAGGCTTTAACAAAAATCCCAATGAAACTAATGTAGCCAAAATAAAAAGACAGTCATTGTTCAACCCTAAAGTAAAAGCTAAAATGCAGCCTTCCATTTACCTTGGAAGTCGGAGCTGGGAATTACGTCACGGCTGAGTTATCAGCGTTCCAGTTACAAGTCGGAAAAGTTGCCAATTCACTGATCCAGAGAACAGTGGATGCGGCTGCACAGCTGTAGCAGTGTGGGTGTCTTTTATAACGGCAAAACAAACAGCAGCATCGTCGCTCATCCTCTCAATCAGGTTGCTCATCGGCACAAGCCTATAGTCACTCACTCAGAGCATTTTAATCCGATCAATTAACAGGCACTGATTTACCAGGCTATTGTTAGCACAGCCTGTGTTGTAGTTCATGTACACCACATGAAAAATGTAAATTACAAAATTAGAAGCATATATATATATATAATGAACAGAATATTACAGGGGCTTCTGCTGCTGTTTACACTAAGGGCAGTGGGGGTGTTGAGGATCCTCTGACTTTCCGAGTCGGAAATCCGACCTTGGGGAGGGCTTGGAACTCTGAAATTCAGACTTCCAAGCACAAATAAAACGCAGCATAAATCCCGTCGCCTCGGTTTAATCCTGACTCAAAGTTACTGAGGCACAAACACAGTGGAAGTTTATTGGAGATTAGAACCAGAAAACTTGGATCTGTCAAACACTGTTTAAAACAGATGCATCATCAGTACAAGATCCTACGAATATCTTTGGAACCTGTGTCAGAAATGCAGATATGGTTTCTTTAATATGGTTATTTAAACCTTTGAATTTTTTTTTTAAACCAACTTCAAGCAGGTTTTGAAAGCAGATTCCCTCTTATATCAGTGCTGGGTCTAAAATGCAAATGTTCTCTGAGTGTCTGAAGTGGATTCAGAATGAAAATGTAAATTTAGTTCAGCGTGGTTCTGTTGAAGCACAGGCAGCAGAGATGTCCATGTTTGGGCTGGTATCAGCGACCATCTGCGATAATCTGAATTAGTGATGGTGCGTGTGGTGCACATTCAAATCCGCATGTGACATGACACATGGCGAATGTTAAGAAAACACCGCTGTGTGGCGTTGGTGTAACCTGTGAGGTGTAGGCAAAGTCGATGAGCAGCTCCATGGCTCTTTCATCGATGTCTCGGATAACCACCTCCGTCTGCCTGCTCTCTGCCAGCTCTCCAGTAAACATTGCCCTGAGAAAGAACAAAGAAATCAATCTAGATTAATATTATAATTACAGCCACGATTAAAGCGCTCCACCTACACTTAAGACATTGTATAATAATAATAATAACAATTATAATCTAGATATTTTTACATTTAACAGATGTGTAATGACTACAAATTGTGTCTCTAGGTACCTGAAGTACGGGCTGCAGGCCGACAGGATCACGCGGTGAGCGTAAATCTTCTTGGCGCCGACCACCAGCACCACGTCACAGAGCTCACGGTGTTTTCTCAGCAGGTTGATCACCTCTAACGTCTGCCGTGGGTGTTTGTCTGAGACGTAGGGCATGCGTGCAGGCTGGGGGACCCCTTCAGGGAGTTTGTTGGGGTCCCCCAGAGTACAGCGGCTGGTGATGTCCATTCCAGTGGCGTCTTGGCGTGCGCTGGTGGCCCTGAATGTTAACAGATGGGCGATCATTAAGCGAGTAAAAATACAGTACGTTTCATTTTCACTTGACATCTTGTGGCTCTTGTTGGCACATAAACTCAAAAGGTTTTGTGCTGTCAGCATAATGGCAGTTTGGAAACATCTGCGTGGGATGCGGAGCTAACAAATGACTCTAAATGTAGCAGCGGACAAAAGCAATTGTGGACATTTTGTCAGAGAGAGCGAAAACAAAAAGGGATGTGACATTTATGTCCTTTTTGTTTTCTTATGTTATGCTAAACAAAAACAAGACTATATAAAAACCTAGACAAGATATGTGCATGAAAAATTAGGAAATCCCAGTGTCAAGATTCAGATTGTGAAGCTGGGCCAGTGGCTACAAGATAAACAGTGTAAACACCATTAAGTCCACATGTTTTTCGTGTGGGCACAGGATCATTCTGGGACACTGACGGATTCAGATCATGTTCGCAGTAGCCACAAAAAAACATCCTTGTCATTTAGACAAATTTAGACAAGTTCAACATGTGGCCTGATCATTATGGCTGGGTAATGCCAACAGCTCCAACTGTTGACCAAATAGTCAAAAGTATCAAAGTATCAAAAATCAATTTTCAGATACTAAAAATTAGTAATGAAATAGATATAAATCAGCAACAGTATCACCCTCCGGGTGACAGACACAACTTCCCAGTCACAGCCCCCACAACTAGCAGCTGCTGAGCATGTGAACACTGACCAACATGGCTGGTACTGCTGCATGAGAAGGATCTTTGCCACCAGTTTTAGTTGAAAAATGAGTAAAGGAAAATCACAGTTTGTAAATATTTTGCATACGAAGCAAACGACCAGGGAAAGCCAAAGTATGTCAACAAGCCTGTATGTACAGAAAGCTTCAAAGTGGCGGCGATGAAGTCAAGTAGAGCAACAAACTTAGACAAGCAACTTAAAGACTGACACCCCCGTCTTTCTCATGGATCAGTGAAGGTTTTAACAACACAGGAGTATTCACCAGTTATCATAAATGCTTACACATTAAAATCATCCATTAGCAAATAGTGACAGACTAGTGTCTGTTATTGTCAGAAAAAATGTCTGTGTCATCACATGTTGTCTTCTTTTTCACACACTCTACACTACAGCTTCTTCTTCTTTCAGCTATTTGGGCAATAAATCCATGGTAATACATATTTATCTCACAGTGGGAAACCTGCCAGCCTCCTACTGATATAAACTGACACAGACACAGTTTTCAAATCTATAAGCAAGGAGAGGAAATTAAATAATTGAGTGATAATGTCTATGTCCAGTTCCACTTTAGAGCACATCTGGTAATTCATTCAGTGTAGTTTTTTTTTTTTTTTTTTAAATGACCACCTGGATTTAGTGGTTCAAGTAGATGTGAAGCCACTGGTTTATTTTTAAGAGACATGTGTTTCTCAGACTATAAAAAGAACAGTCTTGATTTTTTGCCCAATCATCAAGTCCTCACCTAACACTGAATCCAAACGTTGAGCTATGCAGAGAACAGACACTGACCACAGGCTTCAAATAAAAAATAAATAAATAAAACACTGCGACGTGACACAGCTGAAACCACATTTACTCAGTCTTCTGGTCGTTAGGGGTCTCAGCAGAACCAACAAATGTTCAGCCTTCAGGTCTGTCTTCTTCTACACAAGCTGACGTGATGATGTAAGAGGTAAGTTGTGTATCACCGAGTCATACGTGGTTCGCATAAAATCTTCTGTGTTGACATGAAGTCTAAGTTTGGTGTAAAGAATTCTTGCTGGCAAAGGAACAACAAGTTCATCATGTACATATTCCTCTGTACTTCAACACCACACCTACCTGCGCATTGGTTTTGTTTCCATGCACTGAAGAACAATGTCTGGTCCCACACCTTGACGTTAACCTACAAAAGCCATTAAAAAAAAAAAAAAAGAAAAATCAGATCAGACTCTCTTTGTAGTCAAGTCATTTCTCGTTCTCAGTTTTCGTAATAATCTGTGCCGTACCTCTGGCATGCAGCTACTGTATTTGATCTGTGGCCATTTCTTTCAGTGACCTCAGATTGCCCTGTTTACTTACAGAGAGTCACCAGTTTCCTTTGACATGTTCACACAATCTGTTATGATGAAACGCCTTCACCCTGTCATAAACTTTCTTTAGATAAAGATTGTGACAGAATGCTGTGTGGTGTTTAAAAGGCACCAGCTACACTACCTACAGCCTGAAAATGACAACAAACATGCATTTCCACATTTCTGACACAGACACAAATAACATTCTTGTCTACAAAGCTATATCTACCACAAATAGTGCAATAGTTATGAGAAAGTAATGACATAATAGTGTATTTGAAGGTAATTTGAACAATTTGATCCCCAACACTTTCTTTATTTCAGTTAAGTGAATTCGAGAAGATGGACAGAATTTAGACTAAACACATTTGTGTGAATGTGAAGACGTTAATACAAATAGGACTAATTTGAATCTAACTTTTACAATAAGTTAAATAAACTGACACTGGCAACAGTTTGATCCCACTGAAGTTGATGTCCATCATTGCACTCATATTACAAACCATAGCATAGATCAGGATCAGTGGTTAGTGGGACATGAGGAAGTCTCAACGGATACTGTTGCATGGGGTTGGGCAGGACAGCAGATCAGGTGTTCACTTAATGTTCACATCAGCTTTCAGTCTTATCACAAACTACATATTATATTGACTCGAGCTCACTCCTGTTGGTTGTTTTTTAAGTTCGCTACATTCTCCCGAATGGCTAACAAGTGTCTTAAGATTAGCTAGTCTGCTAACAGTTAGCTTAAGACAATCTGTGATGTTTTGGTGAGAATTAGGCTTCATTGAGGTTCATCAAGAGTTGTGACAAGAAACTAAACAGATTAACAGAAGTAATGCATGCTTCCGGGGCAAACATTTATTTGCTCAGACCCATAAAAATCAATGATTGGATCATTTCCCAAGGATGTGTGAGGACGCTATGTGCTAGCCGAAGCATAAAGAATCCACAGGGGGATTCAAATCACGAAACAAACGTTTAAAAACGTCACAGTGAATCCTTATAAACACGTAACAAATAGTTTCAGATAATTTAATATATTCATTTGTTATCTGACGTCTCTGAGGTGTCTGTGGTCGCTTAAAACTCCCGTCTGAGCATCAAATCAGACGCCACGGGCTGGACATCACAAACTGTAATGCTAACGTTTATTAACGCCACCACTCGCGACACGGCACGTGCTGATGCTGATATTATTAACAGTGACATAATGTGACTCAAAAAGTAGACACCATAAAAACGGGCGTTACCTTATATTTCCATCCTAACGACGCATACAAGTTCCCCAGTTGGCTAATGTTTACAGTTTTATGCCGTCGGTTAAACACTGGTGCTTTTCTTCCTCGATAATATGCGCATGCCAAATACCAGACGCCACTTCCGGGAAAAGTGTTTTCAAAATAAAAGCACACGATTACGTCATTGTGTTAAACACGCAAATCACAGACAAATAGGCAGTTCACTGCTCCCACACAGTGGTGGAAAGAGTACTGTATTTAAGTAGAAGTACTGTTACATGACTGAAATATTACTCATCTACAAGTACAAGTAGTAAAAGTAAGTAAGTAAAGTACTTTTTTTTTAATTGATTGCTTTCAATAGACTTTTCTCTGAACAATTATATGAGTATATGGATCAATTCTGATCAAAACTAATACAAAACATCTTTTCTGTTAAAAACATTCAAATATAAAATTCTCAATAGAGCTGACTACAAGTGTGTCAATTTGTCAATTACAAGTTTGTCACAAAGTAAAATTACACAGTTAAATAAGTACTTAAAAAAGTATAAGTAGCCCAAAATTGTGTTTAATTACAGTAGTTTGTGTAGATGTAATTTGTTACTTCCACCATTGCTTCCACAGCAATTATTTAATGGGCTAATGTGAAAAATAATACTATAAAGTGATAGAGAAGTAAACTTTGGATTGAATCCTGCAACTTGCTCTAATCATTGGTCTTGTGCATATTTACTTGCAAAGTGAATATTATTTCATTAATGACAACATTCACTAAGATTTCACCTTTTATTGCAGAAAAAATATATCTAATTTATCTAAGTTTGCTTTGTTCCACATATTTAAATCAACATTTACTGACAATAAACACATTTTTGTATTCATTAAGGTAATGTAATTTGAAATATTAATAACAATCTATTTTTCACAAAACAAAACACAATCAAGACTGAATGTATGAAAATCTTTTACTTTTCTTTACTCACATTGAGACTATGTGAAATAGTTTTTCTTCTGGTCCAGCAGAGGGAGCTTGTGTGTGGTGCACTGTGCTGGACCACTCTGTGGTTGGCTTTCCTCTGACCAATGACTTAATGACATGACAGCACTGAAAAATGCAGCCAAAACCTGGTCGCCCCCTAGCGACCGGCTGCAGTATAGTTCATAAACCTGATCTTACCATGACATCTGATGGGACATGAGCTAAAATGAAACTTAAAAATACTTATACAGTATATCATCCAAAGATGGTTTCTGTCTATTCAGTAGCTCTCATTATGATGATGGTGAGACAGAAAAAATCCTGATAATAATAAAGAGCAGTAGATTATCACAGATCAATCGAGTTGCTGTTTCTTTCCATGGTTTTGACTCCAGACATGACAGTCCTCAATGGATGTTTATGGCCTCTGGGAGGAAACTGGACCAGACACATGTTAACTGCATTAAAAGGCAATCTACATTTGGTGTTTAATACAAATGTATTACACACAGGGACAAGAGAATCTCTTCATCAATGTACCATCTCCAGTGGTTTTAATATGCAGTATAATGAATTTTCTATCAGTCTTTACACAAAAAACATTTGATTATTTTGCACTTACAAATTCCAGAGCTGTAATTTTCTCAGTTACATTGTAGTAAAAATAAAATAAAACAACATAAAAAATACAGAAAACTAAAGAAATTTTACATCAGTTTCCAAAAAAGTGCCTCATCTCAGATTTTCCATAAATTAAAGAAATTCACAACACATTTGTGAAAGTTTTACATAAATTTCGTCTTACAAACATCAATATTTGACTATTTCAACTTATTCTCATCTGTGAATGAAATCAATTCAACAACTCAATAAAGTCACATTTCTTTTTTAAGTCTATGCTTACACATTATGCAGTGAAAATTAAATTAATAGTTGTTTATTTGCTGGATAGTTAATTAAACTCATCCAATCTTTTTGATTTTTTTTTTTTTTTAATTAAAGAGTAATGATTTCCTCTTCATCGTCCCATCAGGCAATCATCATCCTCGGTGTCCAGGAGTCAGTCTGTCAGGCGTGGCTGACCGGCTGCTGTGTCAGTGAGTGGGAGAGGAGCGGCTGAAGCAAAAGTGGGTCTGGAGTTGGAGCTGGGAAAGTTTTTATTTTTTAAAGAATTGTGAATAATTCACAAAGACTGTCTAATGCATCGACTACTACTGCTTTTAGATTAACGCTACATGATCATGTATGGGCACTTAGCATACAGGTGTGTCTTACCATCCATATAAGTGAGTGTGGTGAGAAGGGGTGTGTCTGGGGAAATAAAGGTTGTGTACTGCAGATCCTCCATCAAAGGTGGCGTCAGCTGACCAGGAGTGAGTGATGTCATCAAAGATGCAGACGCAGGATTTGGGTTGATGTGTTTCTTTTGACGAGCTCGGCAGTTCTGAAACCAAACCTGAAGGAGACAAATGAGTGACGACTCCACTTTAAAGATATACTCTGAGTTCAGATGTTGATATATTAAAAACAGAAACACTGAAGAACGTGAGCAAATATCGTAGTTAAAATTGCTGCAAAAGTGCAAGTTCTTACTAATCATGCAGCTTTTTGAGCTCAATTTCTTTTTTATTAGATCATCAACTGAGATGTCAGTGCAAAGACTCCAGTCTTCTGGAGCTCCCATACATTTACAGTTTTAATGCATAAAATATAAATAGATTATTCTATAAATCCTGATAAAGACTATAGTTTGAGTGTACAAATCCATTATCCTCTCTCCATTTAGAGTTTAGTATGACTTCAATTTGGATCCAATCAGAACCTCCACTAGAACAGCCCTGTGAGAGGTGGTAAATAGTTCACCTGAATAACCCTGCGGCTGAGACCAGTCCTCTCTGCCAGTTTCTGAAGAGTCTGGGCATCTGGATTGTTATCTTTAGCAAATTGAGTTTGCATCACCTAGAGGGAGAGAAAAGACAAAGGGAGACTCGTTTATATGGTTGACATTTTTTGTTTACTTTGATAATGCGACTATAAGAGTGTAGATGAGACAACTGCATTGGGAGCACTGAGTCTGGTCTCAAATACCATGTACTATCTTCTACTGCCACTAGAGGTCAGAACAAGTCAATGAAATGTCACTAACTTGTGCATTTGCTATGACTTATGTTTAATACATGTGGCACTTATGGAAACATTATCATCAAGTGGGAGTCATGCATCTTCCCTCCTGACAAATCCAAGTCAAACAGTCACTCATCACTTCTGGACTCTATTAAACCTAGATGATTTAACCTGTGTTTTAATCATCATCCTGTGGGCGTACTCAGGGAAGTGTTCAATTGTAACAAGAATGTAAACAGGACAAATTATCGTTTCATCTCTTGCATGGCAGATGGCAGACCACAGTGTGTAGAAGGCGACTCTCTACTGTAGCCAGAAGAAAAATGCCCACCCTCCCAAACAGACAGAAATACCATCACAAGCACAGAGTAGTCAGCTTTACCTGTAACTGGTCAACAGTGAAGCTGGTCCTGGCCCTCTTAGCAGGTCTAGGCATGGTACCAGAGTCATCTTTGTCTATCACCTCATCATCTCCTTTTGGTTGCTCTTCAAGATAAGACACGACACAAATATTTAATATACGAGTGGCCGTGTTACAGATTGATCCAGATCAGTTCCTCCTGAGGTCATCTCTCACATCTGCACAACAAAGCTGAACAGGAAATAAAGGCCGAGTCTTGATGTCCTCCTTTAATTACTGAAGTCCCAAACCCTCACAGACTTACCTGACCTGACATTAGCTGGTAATTGATATGAGGATATCTCACTGAGTAAGACCTGTTTAGACTATGACAGACATGAGTGGTCTCATGTTTAAATCTATATTTCAGATCAGTTTATCACATAAAATTCACATTATCTGGTGAAATAACTGAAGCACAATTAAATGGCTAGATTTCTGGAAACCAGATCATCTCACACACACACACACACACACACACACACACACACACACACACACACACACACACACACACACACACACACACACACACACACACACACACACACACACACACACACACACACACACACACACACACACACACACACACACACACACACACACACACACACACACACACACACACACACACACACACACACACACACACACACACACACACACACACACACACACACACACACACACACACACACAGCTCATCTACTAAGTTGTCTAATGTAGTTTGTGTCTCACTAGTCTCAGACTGAGTATATAACAGGATCTGTGCATTATTCAGCTTATTATGTGGAGAATAAGATATTGTAATGGAACAATAAGTACTTAAAGTCTTGATCTACAGCGAGTGAATCACTGTTTTAAGAACTCAGACACAAGCTCCTGTCCATGCTTTCTTCTCACTAATGATGGTGAAGATGTGGGTGGTCTCACTCCCAAGTATTTGTTTGATTTTATATTAGACTAGTTTAATGTTTAATAACCAGTTTACTGATCCGTCTTATTCATCCCATTCATACACTCACCATTTTCCTTGGCACGTTTCATATTCTCCATCATAATGTCATAATGAGGCCGGCAGAAGACCCTGTTCTCCAGTAGCCCGCATTCCTCCCCAGTGGACAGCTGGCGCTTACATGAGGTGCAGGAGAAACAGGCCAAATGGAAGGTGCTGCCTCGTGCCCGACGAACCCAGTCACTAGAGTGGATGTTACGGCCACAGCGAGCACAGCGGGTCCCATACCTCCTGCACAAAAAATGAGGAAAAGAAGCAGGAGGAGACTGGTGAAGCTCATACAATTAAATGATAGTTGAATCTCGTGAATTAAGTGATCTTGCACATAAAAAAAAAGAAGAATCCAGTCCTCATGTTCTACCAATTACCTGAACATGTCAACTGACTAGTTTGCTTCGATCTTGTATAATATTTAGCTAAGGGGACTGTACAAAATCCAGAACTCAGATATGAAACATTTAAACCAAATCTCTCTTTTCCTGTATACAATCAAAAAAAAAAGTTGTTTTTTCCCCATTAAAAAAAAAAAAAAAAAACAAAACAAAAAAATAAAAAAACCATCACTGGAGATGAAAATGTTTTGGGTCTGACTTACCTGAAGTAGTCGAGTTTGCAGAAAACTTGTTTATCTTTGATGTAGCAGCTCACGTGTCGCCCCAGTGAAGTGTTACACACACTGCATGAGAGGCAGCGCACATGCCAGCACAAGTTATTCACCTGATGGAGGAAAAATAGTCATTTTACACTTCTCTTTAGAATATATTTAATATTATTCTAATTATTAAATAAAAAAATGCTTGTTATTAAGAATGCATTTGTTTATTTGTTCATCATGTTTCCTGATAAAGTAAATTGACTGAGCAGCTCAGTCAATTAATTGACTAAATTTTGTTTATTCCAAAAAAATATTAGGAAAAACATCATCAGGAGGAAAAAAGAAACATGACAACTTTAGTACAACATAGACCTATAACAATCACAATTATTTGACTGGAGCTATCAGATTCACTGAACATGCAAGAAATAACCCCAATGGAAGTCACACCAACATTAATTTTAAATGGCATTAGCTCTATTCTTTTCACTCAAATAGTTTGAGATGTTCAGACAAAACTGATTATATCTTTCCAGTTAGGATCCTATAGGGCACAAATGTCAAATCCACTGGCCAAATACAGTCTGTGGCTGGTCAGATGATATCTAATGTCTAACAGAGCAGGCATGCTCCGCTAATAATTCAAGTCCCACAATGAAACTGTGCAGAGCTGCAGACAGACTGTTAAAAGTTTGATATTTTGATTTTTATTGATGGACATTAGTTTTTGGCCGTTGTCGTCCAGTGGAAAAAAATGTTTTCATTGGAAACCACAAGAAAGAAACGCATAAGAAAAGACTGCCACTGATGTTTTTTTATTTTAAAATTTTATCTCAGTTTATAGGCAATAAACTTTAGGGTACTTGTTCTAGATGTTCATGTCGACCCTCAACTTGGACATGGTTGTTTTGTTTTTTTTTTCGGCCGCTGTGAGTCTTTAGTTTGACACCACTGCTATAGATGAAACATGTACATTTCTAATTGAAACAAAAACACCTCACACGTCAGTCTGACCTTGAGGAGGTATCGGTCCACGATCTCCAGGCCGCAGGACGTGCACAGAGTTTTACCCCGCAGCGACGACGCCGTGTGGACGGAGGACGACGAGGACGAGGAGAGAGAAGACGGAGAATACGAGTCCTCCTCGAAAATATCTTCAGGTCCAGAGGAACCCTGTCAGAAAGAGGAGAAAAAAACCCCACAATGTAACAACATACAAAGACACTTTTGACTTCTTCTTTGTGTTTCTTAAAATTCCTACATAGCAAATGTATTGTGGTAATTTATTTGGGGTCAATATAAATACTGACCCCAAATATTTTTTGAAAATGTCAAAATATGGTTTAGTCTGACTCTGTCTGTAAAACTTTAATAAACAAATAAGTAAATAAATAAATCACTTTTTTTTGTTTGTTTTTGTAATTTACCTGGCGGCACTTTGAAGTAGCTTACGCAAACGCGGTGACGCAAACTAAAGTTTGGCTAAACTTTCCACACTACCTGGATATGTCACTTCACTGTCGTTAGCAGGAAAAATAATTAAGATAATAATAAAACACCTACTGTGTCGACAAACACATTTCCTTGTAGCTGAGTGAAAACAGCCTCCGTCGGTCGCCTTTCTTCCTCCGACATAATGCGCAAAACACTGATGACCAACTAAGCTAATGCTCCTTTAATTTCCATGACAATGACAGACCACCCCGGGAAAACAGCATAAATATGTCTGTTAGCTAAAACTTTTTAATAAGTATTTTGTGTCTTTATTTAATGTACGCGTTGTCATATTACGACAGAAGTCCAGTTATGGACTTCGGAGGCCCTCATGCTCACTTTGCCCACGGTTGTAGTGTTTTGCAATATTTCTTCTCTGTGTTGAATTAGTAAACAACCGACCGGAAACATTAGCAGGGCGGCGTGAAGCACGCGCTCACAGGTGAATCTGATTCTGACTGATTGAGTTCGCAGACACGCACGTGCGCATGATAACGAGTGAGTGACGCAGGTGTGTTACTCACGTGCCGAGCTACATAATGTAAAACTTTTAATTAGTTTTTTTTTTCTTCCTGCCAACAAAATAGTAACGAAAATATAGAGATTTAAATATTTTTTGTTTATTTTTGTTTTATTTATATATTTATTGTAAAGGTTTTTATGACAGGTTGAACCTGCTCTAACCTTATTATTATTTGACATGAATCGCTGATTGTTATGACAGAAAATGACATGAGATATAATGTTGGGAGGATCATGAACATTTGCAATATTAATGTGAAATCAGGTTGACATAAGCTTAGTAGTCCGCCAAAATCAAACTGGTATGTTCTCTAATTTCTACACAAATTAATAAATAAAACAAACCCTAATGTCACTAATGTCGCTTTCCACTTATTTTTGTATTGGCCTTTAAATATAACCTCTGAATAAACTAAACAGTTTTGCTTGTTAAATACAACAGTAACCTATATTGCTACTTTTCTTTTTTTTTAAAATTGCATTTTTAAGCTGTAGCTGTAGGCCCATTATTTTGGCTTTACGAGACGTGGAAGCAGTGCACTTATGAAATATGAAACTGATGCCATTAGAACAGCCCTATTTTTTTTTTTTTTTTAATTATATGAAGCTACAAATTAAATAAAAATAGTAGGTTTCTAATCATAAGAACTGTATGAAAGTGAACATGTATTTTTTCATAGAAATCATTGAGTCGTGGTGCGAATTGACATCTAATATAAGTAATAACAGTTATATCTGAGGCATGAACTGTATAATCCAATAAAACGTGTTGAACATTTTGAATTGCATCAATGAATAAAATCAACAGATCTAGGAATATATATATTTAGACATTATAATAACAGTTTGTTATATGTTTTTGTTCTATTTGCCCGTAACACTGTTACTACTCACCACACTGTTGGAGACAGAGTTAAACATTTTCACAGAGCATCTGCTGCCTCCTCCTGTGTATCCCTTCTTCAGCCAGATGTTAGATGTTCAGGCCTATTCCTCAGCAGAAAAATGACGGCGTTAAAATAAGTCTTCTTCCTTGACTCCGGGTTGTTGCCAACCCCTTCGGTCTTCCCTCTTGCTCCTGTGAAGATCACAACCTTTACACCATTTTAAACAGCTCGGTGCACCTCCCACTCTGATGGGCCTGGACCCTGGACCCGCCTGCTGCAGCATCAGTGACAAGTTTGGATTTTTATTTTGAGGATCATATAAGCTTTTGTTTGTTTGTTTGTTTGTTTTCTGTCTTTTGTATATTAGGAAATACAGTTTGGAACGATTAGAACTTATTATTTAAGACAAAGGTCTTTTCATTACTGCATCATATAAAAAAAAACACAAAAAAATTCGGGCTGAAAAAGTAGGTATCTGTCAAGAAATTAATATGTCATTATCTCTTCAACAACCTTCTGCAGAAAATATTCTTAAGACTGAAAACCAAGAAGCAGATGTTTCACTCAGTCTGACATTATTGTGTTTCTTATTTTGTTTTCCTGTCTTACCATCAGGGGCATTATGAAAACAACGCAGATCAAGTTTGGAGAATGATTTCTATTTATTTAGACATCCACACCGTCTGACCAGCAGCACTTTGAGGGCAACGCACCACCACTGCAAAACTCCCCAACATTCAATTCCTCATACAACATAGTTTCATGGATTAAATTACCTGAGACTGAATGAAATTTTATCTTTTTGACATGTTTTGCATTACTGCAAATTTTTTGTCTTTTTTTCCTACATAAATTGTATATTTTACATCAACATCCATGATTTAAGGTTTTCCTCTTTGAAGGTCGATTCAATAATGTCACATCTGGATGAAGACAGGGTCTGGCGGTTGCAAGACATTTCTAATTTTTCTCTAAAAAAAAAAGAAAAAAAGGTGCTGTGTCGAACTTTAAGTGGCTGTGATGGCAGAGCCAAATGACCAGGGTCAAAACAGCAAAACGCCATGAATGAAAACATTCTCAGAGGACATTTTCTGAATGGGATAGGCGAGACTAGGTCAAAAATCCCTTTGGGTCCGATCTGTGCATATAAGTTTGTAATCCAATACATCACATGCCCCCCCCCATCCCCCAGGTCTTGAGTGTGTGGTAGAAAGTGTACTTGCCTCGTGCCTCTGAGATAAAAGTGTGCTGCATGTTTTTTAAAAAAAGGAATTACTGAAATAAAAATGATGCAGTCCTTCAAGACCTGACTCTTCATATTATTTAACTGAAACATCTACTGCAGTCGGTAGTTAGTGGGTTACTGATTCTAACTTTATCTCCAACACGTATCGACCTCCAACATGATTCTCTGAACAAAAACTCTTTTGACTTTCTGTTTTGTTTTGTTTTTTGTTTGTTTGTTGGTTTGTTTGTCTTCCTACTGGCTGTTTACAAAAAAATATTGGTGAACTGCAATTTATATTTTCAAATTGAATCTAATTTACATGGGAATATCTGGCTAATCCAGTAAAACCATATGAATGCAAATAAAGTAAACTAACAAACAGAAAAATATTGGGTATTAAAGATAAATGATATGTAGCCAGGATTGGAAACCTTTATGGATGAATGTAAAGATCACTCACCCTGCCCCTGGATCGGGCCGATCGTAGTGGACCAGTGGCAGCTTAGTTGGTAATGGTAACAATGATAAGGTTTATTCAGGTTAGTCATTCACTTAACTCTCCTCCTCCTAAAATGGACATAATCACATAATTTCTCCTCACTCATTGGACCTAAAAATGAAAAGTAACTATGAGGCACAAAAATACAAAATTACACATCATTCACTGACTGAGTGGCTGTGGTCTTATATTAGGGACCAGGCCCAAAATCTTGTGTTAAAAACTTAAACTATCAAATTCTGATTTATTGTTGGACAGTTGATTTCAGTAGTAACCAACCAATCAATCAATGAATTCATCAAATATTTAAAAATTCCAACAGTTTGCTTTGGTAAAGTTGGGTACAGTGAATTTGATTATCATATTGATTTCTACATCATTTTAAACCAGTGGTAAGCTAATCAATGAACTACTCAGCTAGTTATTGTACCAGAGCAGATAGCTTGTTTGTTTCTTCATTAACTGGCTGCCGTGTGTATTTGGAGCCTGAGCAATATTTTCCCCGTGGCAGGTTAATTAAGTCATGCCTGTAACAGACATCACCACTCCACTTTCCCCTAATCCAGCCTCTTCACCGTGTTTGAGGATTTAGGAAAGTACTCCTTACAGACAGCATCTGCTGATCTATTTAAATGAATGGTGGGGGTGATGGCAATTGCCATGTTAGCTCTGTGGCTGTTTTACAGCATGGCACCAAGAATTGAAGCTAAAAGCCACACACTCCTGCTACTACACTATGGCTGCCTAAGTGACAGCTCAGAAATATACATGGCTGCCTCCAATTATGGTCTCAAAGTGTTTTACCTTGTGTGGCATAATTACAGGAGACGGAGGAAATTGTGTGGCTGTCTTAATTCCCATTTGTCCTCCAGTTAAGAAGGTCTGAGAGCTCTGGATAACATCCACACTCTGCAGACACCTGCTCCATTATGACAATGGTTGAATAATTTAGCTTTCAACTTGTTAGTTTAAGTACTTGTCAAATAATGTGTAAAGATCTAATCCTGCACAATAATTTTATGAAGCAGAACATAATGTCACAAAGGTGTGACCTTTGGTGGGAAGATCTGGTACAAAGTGATTTAATTCCAAATGTTCAGGAGCTTCCTTCTGCATGTTAGCAAGTTTATCATCATGATGTCAGAGTTCGTGAGCAGTGGCAGGGTTTGTTAGTGGGTTTGGTTTCCCTCCACAGCCAAAAACAAACTCAGCATCCTACAAACACATGGTTATTTGTGGTACAAAGCAGCAGTTGCTTTTAGTTTGAGCATGATATGACATGTCTTATCTCACTGCTTGTCAGTGTGTGTCACCGAGCATGAATCTGTGTGTGTGTGTGTGTGTCTTTGTGTGTACATAGGATGTACGTGTTTGCATGAAGTTACCAGATGACCATGTTTCTTTTTTTTTAAATTCCCATTGAAAAAATCTTATGTATTAATTATAAATGTCTGACAGACAGTATATCACACGGTCCAGTACTATTACATACCATATATCTCTTTCACCATTGGTTATCTGGCTGACTGTTGCTCTTAAAATTAATTTGTATGAACAGACAGTTTGTATTACACCACTATGTTTAAAGGCAATGTTGCCAACTTAGCTTATTTGTCAATAGATTTATCCAGGCCACCAGAAATAAATGTAACATCTTAAACATCAAGAGAGTCAGTGGTATTACCTTGGGAGCAAGAGGATCTATATGTTCAGTGAACAGCAGATGGAGGCTTCTCCTGGTGATTTTGTCAGGCAACACAAGGGTTATATTATGTGACTACATTACTGTGCATTCAGGATACATTGTCATGAAAAACTGTGGTGAAATAATTTGTTTCACTTTTTTGGGACAAGTACATTTGCTGTCAACAAGGCTTTTCAATTTGTTCAAAAAAACAAATTTGGACAAATTTACATTAATATTGGTACAATATCTTAAGTTCAGAGGGATCAAAGCACTATGTGATACCACCTATGACAGGATGGTATCCTCTATGATAATGATTCACTCTGTTTTGGTCATAATTCATCATGTAGTACTACAGGTTCAATTAAGAGCAAATTGACTTGAAGATACTTGAAGAAGCTTCACTTCTCATTCAAGAGGCCACTTAATCTCAGCACCAAATAAGCCTTTGTAAGCCTCTAGTTGTTTGCTGCTAAATCCTGTCGTTTCCAACAGAAAACAATGGATCTGAATCACCCACTCGGAACTGTTCAAAGCCATGAGTCACAGCCCCTTATTGTTGATGTTATCTGAAAGAGTTCCACTTTGTACTGGCACCTATGTAGGAAATTATGTGCGTTTAACTCTACTATATTTACCAATTTACAAATTAAGATCTTTAATTTAAAGCAAACACCTGTAAGACTCAGATGTCTATGAGTTCTTGAGAGTTTTTAAGTATGGGAATAGTCTCCCCTGAGTTCCCCCTCAGATTTATGTGGCGACCCTCTGGAGGCTCCCATCCCCTGGGAAACAGTGGACTTCATACATTATGTAGTAATTAACACTAGCTCTGTACCTTGATGACATATTGTCAATAAAATACTATTTTGGCTGTACAATGAAGACTTTTTCGAGTTACCTCAAGTACATTTTGAGTTCGAGATTATGCATACATTGTTCTACTTGGCAAAGTTAGAGTCAGAGTCGTTAGAGTATATAATCTGCTTGTCTGTTTTTTGTGCAGGAAAAAACATAACATGCAAACTGTGCATAGAAAGGTTCAAACTCAGAACCTTCTTGTCACAGCAGGACACCGACACCAGTTTCTCATTTGCAGAATATGTCAGATGTACATGTTCTATGTCAGGAGAGAAGAAAGAGACATCTTCACCTTTCTACCTCCCAGTCAACTATGAGGCATCTGTATCATGACTACATTATAATGAATAATGATAATTAATTAATAATAATTAATGATTGGGGTTCTTTGTGTTCTTGCTTTATGTTCATGTAAAACCACTGCAAAGTTTGTGTTGACCCTCTTTCAAAATAAATCTTGAGGTCTTTATTGTACTGCTGAGAGCTTCAAAGCTCAGTCTGTCAGTCAGTTGGGTAACACAGGCAACAAAACAAAATCTAAATGCATTGAAAGGCTTTTGTCGGTGTTGAAAGACCATTTTCATCCTTTTCTTTATTTCTTTATTCCACTCCTCTACTGGCACATATCCATAGAAATCTGACAACAAATGGCTCAAAAAAAAAAAAAAAAAACTCCCCTAAATGTCAACCGCTGTCATCACTGTGTTAAAAAAACATACTTGACCTTTAGTACGTTAACATGCAGCACATCCGCTGTATCAGAATTTACCTTAAAATAAAATGTTTATGCAACTAAACTGCAACAGCACATACATTTTGAGGGAAATGTAACTGTGTCTGCATTATATTGAATATATTTTATGAAAAGTATGTAAATACTCAATCATTTTCATGGCATAAATATATTTAAATATATTTAAATATATTACAGCATAAATGTACAAATATTAAGTCAAATTGGCAAAAGGATCATTTATTTTGTTCATCTGGAGTTGTTCAGTTCTTGAAACTATTATTTTATGTCCATAATCTATTTATTTATTTTTAATGAGATGTATGTAATCCTCCGAATGTTTGCCCTCTATTTTGGATGCTAAATATCAAAGCCTCATATCAAAGCCGTGTCTGTCAGTCTGCTGACTCACACTGTTAAAAACCAAATACTTTGAGTCACTTCTGTTATAGGAAAACTTTCATCACTTCATCTGCCACAGCACGCACAGCAGGCCGCCCCTGTTTATCAAATTATATCATAACCACAACAAGTCACTTTGTCTAAAAGTAGACATCAAAGCTAAAGTGGGGATATTTTTGGCAGTCTTTTTTGGTCTTTATTTCTTGCTTTATTTCACCATCTGTACTTTTTTCCTTTGTTGGTCTCTTTCTATCTTTCCAGTTTCCTTCCTCCTCTCTGATATTCTTCGTCTGTTTTCTTTTTCAGACTCATTCACTTCTCTCTTTATCACCATTCACCACGTCACTTTACTTTTCTTTCTTTCACCCTCCTCTTCTATCTCTCCTTCCATCTCTGTCTCCTGTTCTCCCGTGTCACATGTCTCTATGTTTCCTGTCATTTGTGAAACCCTCCTCTCTGTCACATCTTGTTTTCCTCATTCTATCCTGTTTTAATACAGTCCCGCCCCCTTGTACAGCAGAGTCACGCTATTGGAGGAAATGGATGAATAGCAGCTGCTGACTGACAGGTTATTCTGGGCTGACTGTGGAGGTAAACATAACGAGGTAATGGAGGTAAACGTCTGGTCATTTGGTTGGGTGGTACACAAACAATAGACCAGTAGGTTCTGGCTGCTGCAGCAGAATGTGGGTTGCTTGAATTGTCTCCAACAACATTATTCCACATCCACAGATCACATTTTTTTCTCATTACGCTTGTTGACTGCAGAATTTGGCACCTGAGGCAGTTGAGGGATACGTACAAATACTCTTAAGGAAATAAAATGTGAACATAAGACATTTTTCAGGCGCAGCAATGGAGAATATTATTTGTAACGTATCTAACAGCCCACGAAATGTTGATACTCATGTTCTTGGTCTGTCCTGAGGTCTTCTATCTGTTGGACATGCTTAGAAAAATCCTGATCAAATGCTTGAACCAACACATCTGACTCCTATTAGTGAGAGAAATAGTGACTCTACCCTCTGAGCTGTCCAAGCTCTTCCCAAATCTTTAAAGCTGAACCAAGACACCCTGAAGAGTTACCTCATTTTGACCACTTGTGTCGATGGTTTTATTCTTTCGGATACAGCCCAAAGTTCCATTGGTTGGGATCAAAACGTACATTGGCTGGTTAATTGACTGCTTCACCTTCCAGTTCAACTACTTCTTCACCACAGTGCAACCCTTCCTTCACTGCTGGTGCTGCACTGATCCATCCAACCCTCACTTGTGAAAGTGACAATGTGAAAAAAATAGAGCTGCTGACTCTCAACGCCATTGTCCATCATGGTGAAGACTGAATTCATGTCTGGTGGAGCCAATGGAACCACCATCCATCCATCTTCTACTCCTTTATCCCGTACTCGGGGTCGGGGGGGGACTATCCCAGTTACTTACAGGCAAAGGCAGGGTACACCCTGGACAGTCATCAGCTCGTCACAGGGCCACATATAGATGAACAACCTGTATAGACAAACAATCATTCGCACTCCCATCCATACCTAGGGGCAATTTAGCATGCTCAATTCACCTATCCCCAATGCTGCATGTTTTTGGCGGTGGGAGGAAACCCACGCAGACATGGGGAGAACATGCAAACTCCACACAGAAAGACCCTACTCCCGACCCGGGAGTCAAACCCAGGACCTTCTTGCTGTGAGGCAACAGCGCTAACCCCTCTGTCGCCGTGCTGCCCCCAACGGAACCACATCATCTTGAAAACACAGAAAGGCAAATGTGAGGGTCAACCCAACCTGGAGACACTCTTAACCCCAACTACAACTTTAAATCCTCTCCATGACAACCACAATCAGGTTTGGAGACAAGGAATAATGTTTTACAATATTACAGAGCACAATATTATATTAAATCAGAATCAGTATTGACTTTACTAAAGTTTTCACCTGCTACAACATATATATATATAATTTATATATAAAGCATATCCAGTGTCAGGGCTTACAGTGTTTTTGAATTGTCTTCAGTGCTGTTGATTTATGGATTAAAATATACTTTCTGTCTTACTAATATTCAAACTAAGACATTATTGACCCCCCACAGCAGGTGTTAGTTTCCTAGCTGACAACTAAGCATGGCTGTCTTTTTTTTTTTTTTTTTTTTTTAGAAATGGATATTTTTTGAAAAGAGAAGGCCATGAATGAAAAAGGTAGCAACAGAATACAACCAGCAACTACAGTGTTGGGATCTGTGGGACCAGTGACCTCTGTATTTCTTACTGCTTGTTTCTTGTGATGTGTTTCTTTAACAAAATTGTTTGTAGTAGGAGTACTGACTGAATTCTGAATTAGTTAAAAATTTTACAAAACACTGATACAAACAAAATAGACTTGAAATTATTACTTATTTCCTTGAAAATGAAACTGACAGTGATATCCTGCCTCAGTCTGGAGGTGTCAGGCCTAATGGGACACACACACACACAGAGGAAGTGTGTGAGGCCCTGTCAGTCTAGCAGAGTTTAAGATAATATGGCGGAGGGAATGGACCATCTCTGTCATTTATTCAAACTAGTGGCTAATGAAAATATTACTAATATTACTGTGATACTGTGATTTGATTCAGAGAATCTGCAAACACACACACACACACACACACACACACACACACACACATCATCAGTGCATGCTCCTGAGAGTCACCTTATCTCCACATATAGACCGACCACAGAACAAGGAGATAAATTTACCAAGCACATTATTAGGAACATCATACTGGGTTGGACCTGAGTAGTCTTTATTGTCAAAACAACTCAGTTGTTCATGAAATGGATTCTACAAAACATTGATATGATTCCCAGACAGCAAAATCATTACAAGCCAAATTTGGCCCAATTTTGGCAAAGTTTCAGGATGAACTATATAACTTGTATATGGCTCAAATTAGGGGTGCAAAAAAACAAAAAACAAAAGGATGTCAAAACTCACCCAAAACCAATTATGGAACTCCAAAACACAGACATAACTGCCCCCAAAAGAGTAAAAAATCCTTAAAAAGTCAAGTTAAGTAGTGTGTCAAGTCATAACTATGTTTTAGTCAAACCAAAGACCTTCACCCTGCTTCCTCTCTGACAAAACAAATCCAAAATTGCCAAACGTCAGCCAGACTACAGCCACAATCTTTATCTGCATTGTATCACTAATTTTTGCAGTATGTCAGCTCATACTTTTTTGAAGAAATTTCACTGAATTGGTTGAGGAAGTCTAAAGGGAATTGAAATCACTTATGAATCCTTTATTCAGTCATGGATACATAAGAGAGGAACCAACACATTGACTCTCCATCCGGATACAAATCCTCCTGACCAATTATAAACATGAAGCTATAGGATTTGACTTCAGCATGTTTAAAATCAAAATCATCAAAAAATAACTACTGTAATCTGTTTGGTAAGTTCACACTGAGGTAAAATATCACTTTGTCTGACCTTTGGAATCTTTTTTTTTTTTTTTTTTTTTTTTAAGGAAGAAAGGTGCCAGACAGAAGTGATGCTGCTTTCACATCTGAAATTTAAACAACTGAACAAGCCCTGAGTTCACAGGTTATAGGATATGAGTTTATGAAAGGAATTTGGAGAGAAAGAGAGGAGAGGGTGAGTGGGGAAGTAAAGAGAGACCACTGGACCCTCTCAGAGTGTTTATATAGTGGTGGTAGGATATCCTGCTACATGATGAAATCATTACAGACCTGTGTAGTCTTAGTTTCGCTCCCTCTGTTTCTCTGCATCGTCTGTGTGTGTGTGTGTGTGTGTGTGTGTGTGTGTGTGTGTGTGTGTGTGTGTGTGTGTGTGTGTACCCAGGGCCAGAGGGTCAGAGAATTTGTTGAAACAAACTGAAGTCAGTAAGTTCAGCTCCTCTGTGCAGATCCTGGTTCAGCGAAAGTGTTTGTATTAGTGTGAAACACAATATTCTTTTTTTTTTTTCACAACGAAAAGTAAAATAAGCTTCTGACCAACATTAAATCTCTTGCAAATTTACAATTTACTGTAAGTGTCAGCATTGTTTTTGTTAACTGAGCTGATTTTTGTTTCTTAAAAAACATATTTTTTGTTGTACAGAAACTTTAAGTTGAATTTTGTTTCAGAAACATGCAACAGTATAGTCGTGGAAAACTACAGAACAAACTGTCCCAGACAGAAACTAATTGTAGATACATTTAAAAAAAAACAAAACAAATAAGAACAAATGATAGTGTTATCAGAAACAGGTAGTCACACACAGATCTGAATGTATTCTCTTTCAATCATCGTGTTACAAAAAAAGTAGATGCATAATTTCCTGTATCTGTGTTTTTTTTTTTCAGTGAGATGCTTTGAAGTCAATGTTAATGTTTTCTTTTTCCCTCTGTAAAATGCATGTGAGTGTGCAGCTTTGTAGGTTAGACAATAGCAGGCACATTCATACATTTCCTCGTCCAGTCTAGGAGGAAATTTTACATTTGTCACCCTCATGTCCATCACTTTATGTTTGTTTGTTAGGGAAAAGGTCTCATTTCAGTGCCATTTACTCTCGACTTGCATGAAGCGATGCAAAGAGCGGAGAGATGCTGAAAGGCAGAGTGTTAGAGCTTACTCAACAATGAGCCGTGCATCAACCACAGGCTTACTCATACAAACATGGAGCAAAAGAGGAAACCAGAATGAATGGGATGATGAAAGAAAGCGAGAGAAAGATGCTTTGAGGGAAGGAGTGTGTGAGTTAGTGAGTCCTGAGTGGTCCCAAAAACCTCTGAACTCTGAAAGGTTGTTTTTCTATTCATAGACATTTTAGAATCTGACTGATGATTTTATCCTTAAGTAGCAGTAACTGATTCAGGTCAACTTACTCACTTACTTACTTAAGCGATTACACCAATTAAACTGATGACTCACCAGCAGTGAGCAGTAGTAAAAAGGCTTGTGCATCTGAATCTGAATTGAAGCACATTTGTTTGTTGAACCAGTTAATGTTGCATCACTTCCCAGATAGAAACGATCGTGGCTGTAGTCTGGCAGACAATTGGCATTTTTGGATTCATTTTGTCACAGAGGAAGCAGGGTGAAGGTCTTTGGTGTGACTATGCCATAGTCATTGTTTACACACGACTTAAAAAGTAAAGCTAAATAAGGTAAAGATCTTTGGTTTGCATATGGGGATTTTTGACTCTTTTTAGGGCAGTTTTGTCTATGTTTGGAGTTCCAAAACTGGTTTTGGGTGAGTTTTGGGGTGTCCTTGTGTTTTTTTTTTTTTTTTTTTTTTTTTGCAACCCTGATTTGGGCCACATAGGGGCTGCACATCCTTCTAAAACTTTGCCAAAATTTGGCTCAATGTTGCCAATAATTAGTTTGCTATCTGGGTTGCAGCTTCAGTTTGAGCTTTTGTAAGATATTTGAGGAAAACCTGTAAAGTTGTTTTTAAAGAAACAATTTGCAATTAATGTTTTGCTTTCCATGTTCTTGGTTGTTATAATTATGGTCGTCAGTGACTTTGTTATGCAATGTCATGCATTTGACAGTTTAACAGTGATTGTCATATGTCTACTATTCCACATTGGTTCCATTGATAAACTTTTAACCTCACTCTATATCGTGCACCACACAAAATACAACACTAGTTTGACAGTTTAACAGTTTCTTAATTGCCTTTGTTTGAATATGTAGGCACTAAAAAATTGCATGGTTTGTAATGCAGTTAAAGTGTGGTTAAGTGCATGTTAATGCATTTGTCAATAACTTTGTTGTTAACTAATTAATAAATGCTTTTAAAGGTACTTTCACGTGTACAACTACTTTGGAGTCATTACAAACCATTTGGGCAGTCAAGCGTTATGAGGTCAGTTTAAATTAGTGAAGAAAAAAAAAACATTTTCCACTAGATGGTGGTATATGTCTATGCAACATGACCAGAGTTCACTGCTAGTTTCAGTACAATTCGATTTTATTTGTACAACATCAAAGTAGTACAAAGTACGAATACTTGACCAAAAAATGACTTTGGTAGAAGTTCAAGTCAGCAACTAGAATGATACTCAAGTGAAAGTCTTAAAGTATCTAGTATTTACTGTACTTAGTAATCTGTAGAGTAGTAATCTGTAATTAAATGTACTTAAGCAATGAAAGTAAAAGTACAAGTAAAGTGAACCTTGACAGACTGAACCTGTGATTTAAGAGAAAGTTAAAAAATGTCTATATGGATAATATAAGAAATACTAAAATGTTAAAAAAAAAACGGAACTTGTTAAGACAAGTGACACCAGTAAGTTGTTTAGTTTCAAATAGAAAGGGGATATATGTGTATTTAAGGTGTAATTCCATGCTGTACCACACAGTGTCAGTAGTGGTTAGTCATGAAATAAAAAAAAAGTGATGTAAGAAGTAGGACATGTGGTGGTGTTTGTTGTTATCATGCCAGGAAACAAAATAAAACTAAAAAAAATGTAGTTTATTTCATGTACAATAATGAAGAAAACTCACTGTGAAAGACCTCATGTATGGAGCAACATATCTGCCATCATGCATGTAGTTGTAGAGGAGGGAGACTGAATGGAAGACATACTGAGTTTTTAATAGGATGATGGTAACACTGGAAGAAGAAGAATTAAGTGATGGGTCAGCTCCAGCACAGTCACCCTGATTGTGTTTCCCTGATTAATAATACAAAAAAAATTTGTATAATTTCCCACGTCTTCAGTCGGAAACAGCTGGAACTGACCAAACAGGTGAGACAGTGACTCCTGTAACTGAAAAATGCTTCATAGGTTAATATAGATTTCTGTTAGATTTTACATTATCCCACTGGACTGACAGTTTAACTCCTACCTAATGAATCCTGACAGGATACTTAATGAATTAGTGTTTTCACTGCAAGAGGCACATCTGTATTTTGATACAGATGTATTGATATATCTCATTGTCAAGGTCCATGGTGTGATGGACTTGGTTTGACAAACACGTGGCAGAGATGTTGTGATGGAGAGAGGGAGGCGATGTGGGCACAGCATTACATAACAGCTCCAGAAGAAGAACAAAGAAGGGTTAAAGAGGATAAAAAGAGGAGAGGACTCCTGACTTCTCCTCCAACACGTGAACTTGTTGACGACGACAGAGTTTGAGCCACACCCTCAGGTTTGAGTCATCGAGAGCTGCTGCAGATGTCTAGAGAAGATGAGAGTGGAGACACACCTTTGTGTATGCTTTCTGTCATTTCATCAGTTAAGTTGTTTTCAATTTTGATAGAAATTTTCTGAATAAACTTAACTCTTTACCTATAAATATATCTTATCTATCTATTATTTGATGGACACTGTCCAAGTAAAGAAGCAAAGCTTTTATTTTTTTCTTTTACTTCAGTAAAATAATAAGCAACACTTCATAACAAAAAAGATTTTTCAACCATCTTGAACATAAGAATTGAGAATGATCTGACAAAATCTGTATATAATTAGTTACATTATAGTATAAAAAGCTGCATTAACCAGTATTTTCTCCCGATGAGCCCATTTTACACCAACATCTTAAGGTGTGATGTCATCCATTCATTTGCCCTGGAGCTGGTTTGAAGCTAGATGATGATGCTATATTGATGCTATATTTTTTTGTTTGTCCAGTTCTTCCTGATAAGAAGTGCACTGTCATACATATGGTTGCTTTTCAGGCTCTGAAAACATCTCATTCCATCTGACTACCTCAAGAACTGGTTGAATTCTGTAAATACCAAAAAAAGGTACTCAACTGCTTCTTTTCCTTTCTCTTCTTTAGCCTAGAATAGGTATGCTATCCCACAATTCCTTGCAGAAGCAACACTTAAAGTGATAGACCTTTATAGTGACATCACCACAGACCCACACTGTAAATGAAAATAAAATAAAATGAAATAACAGAGCAGCTATTTTATGCACGTGACACAGTCTAAATATACTGTATGTGTACCCTGGTTAGTGATTTAAAAAAATATTTAAATTTATATATTTATATTATATTCATACTTTTTATTATTGAGAAATGGACAATTGAAATGAAAGATGTGTTTTCCGAGTTCAATTTTAGACTTAATGAAAATGCAATATTTTCCCCTAATAATTGAATTGCTTTTGCTGTGACACTGATGTTTCTGGTGTGTCATGCGGGTGATAAAATACAGGAATCATCTGTTACTGTATGGATTTATTTATATGATAAAACACACACAAGCACAATCTGCTGCGTGGAGAAGATTAATTTGCTGTATATGAAAAAAGACATCTGTCATTTTGCTATGAGTTTAGTGTCTTTTTCTTTTCTTTTTTTTTTTTTAGTATTTCTGTACTCACTGCACTCACACACCACATGTCATTTGAGAGATTACAAACAAACCCACCAAATCAAATGGGAGCCATAATCCCATATAATCCTATAGAAAACCTCTGCTTCCACCTCTGGCCATCATCTGGCTAGCTCAGCTAGCTCTGACAGGCAGCATAAAACAGTCATTCAGTCAACCAGTCAGGCAGATAACCAATCATTTTAATTCCTTAGTACATTATGAAACATCAAACTGACCACTGGGTACAACAGTGTTACAACCATGAATTTAAAAATGCATCCACAGAATGTGGATATTGATCTTCATACACATCTTCCCATCAAACTGCTGAGCCAAGAAATTTACATTATTACTGTAAAAACAGACAAGACAAGCTGACAGGGGAAACATATCACACAATATATTATGCTATATTTAAACTCCAGGGACTTGGATCAAATAAGATGTTTTTCTTTTTAAAAGGATACCAGGAGAGAATCCATCCATGGACCCAGTCAGTGGTCCAGTTGTCTTCTAAATGGCAAAGATTCTGGTTGTAGTCTGACTTTGCCAATTTTGGATTCATTTTGTCACAGACAAACCAGGGTGAAGGTCTTTGGTTTGACCGTGTCATAGTTATGGTTTACCACATTACTTAAAAAGTAAAGGTAAGCAAGATCAAGGCTTGACTGTGGTGGATTTTGGACTCTTATCAGAGCAATTGTGGCCATGTTTTGGAGTTCCATAAATGGTTTTGTGTGAGTTCTGTTCACACCCATAATTTGGGCCATACATCGAAACTTTGCCAAAATTGGCCTGTAATGATTCTGCTATCTGGGCTTTCTCTCCAGAAACATTTTAAAGCTCCCTTTGAGGGATCCTGAGGTATTCCCAGACCAGAAGAGATATATGATCTCTCCAGTGTTCTGTGTCTATCCTGAGGTCTCCTACCAGTTGGAAGTGCTCAGTAAACCTCCATTGGGAGGCAGTATCAGATTTTAAGGTTTGGGTAATGTGGGCAGACACCCAAGATGGAAATTTTCTCTTGTGGCACAGGGCGCTTGATGCGGATTACTAAATTTTTTTTTTCTACAAATTTTGCACCACATTACTCTAACCCTAACCCTTTATTCTGAACATTTATACATATATGTCAATAACACAGTGTCTCCATGTGAGTCAGAGTGGGTTCTTATTGTCAAGAGGAGCCCATGAAGCGTCCAGATCAGATATTCTGAGCTCATGAAGGCCAAGGTGAGGGTCTGTTACACCTCCTGCCTCACTGCTGACACTGTACTGTTCTGTCCATATCTATCAGCCTCCTGCTTCATCTTACTCTTACTTGTGAAACAGACCCTGAGACTATTTATCTCCTTCACCTGAGGGGAACAAGCCATGCATTTAGGTGGAGTGAACCGTTGCCTCCAACTTAAAGGAGCTGATTCTCATTTTAGCTGCTTCACCCAAGTGTTTAGTTGAAGTGAACCTCTGATGGAGCAGAACAAAATCACATTATCTGCAAATAACAGAGATCCAATTCTGAGACATTGTGCCTCCAGACTGCATATTGACATCCTGTCCATGAAAATTACCAACAAAATTAGAGACAACATGAAATCATCTATTACAAACAATGGTTCTCTTAAGTGATGTCCAGGTCAAAATTTTCTGCTCTGATCTATCTGTACTTTTAAGTAAATTATTAATGTGTTGACTTAAAAGCCAAACTCTATGCAACAGTGAAACAACACAGTGGCTTTAACTCATACACTTAATTTTTTTTATGGAGCCTCTTAATCCAAGAGGCCAAAATGTGATTCAACAAAGTCAATAATCTTAAATTATTTACATAATAATACAAATGAAGGTTCGACTGAGAGGATGTCAGCTCTGATGAAGAATGATGCGACGTGATATGCATGAGAGAAGACGCCTCTCTGGCTTTTTATGATGTTACTAAACAGAATTAACACTAACCACCGTTGGCTTTAGTTATTTTTAACTGGTCATGGCATCACTCAACATCAGCTAAATGGGAAAAGCAATTCAGATCAATTCAGTTTAATTTGTATAGCACCAAATCATAAAAACATTTATTTCAAGGCTCTTTACATAGAGAAACCCAACATTTTCCACAGTGAGCAAGCATTTGGTGATAATGGAGAGGAAAAAAAAACTCCCTTTTAACAGTAAAAAAAAAAAAAAAAAGCCCTCCAGCAGAACCAGGCTCAGAGTAGACTGAACTGCAGTGTTGTAGCTGAATCCATGAATATGTGCATCTTTAAAACCTCACTCACCGCTGCACCCAGATAATATTTCACTTCTCTGCTGTGTGGATGCTGCAATGTGGACTAGAACGGATATTATCACCTCTTTATATTGTCAGTCCCTTTATATTGTCAGACTTGTATTGGCTTGGAGAAAATCCAATCCAAACCAAACTGTTACTTCTTACTCAATTGTCAGCCAGTCTGGATGGAATATCTAGATGTTTGTTGTTGTTATTGTTGTTGTTTGTTGATGTTGTCATGGGTCCATGCTGGAAATACATACAATATGATTATTAGCAGATTAGTTATTATTTTATTAATGTGACTTTAATGTGATGTGTTTTTTTATATTCAAAATTAAATGTATTGTAAGTTTACAGCAGGACATGAAAGCATCACCAAACTGCAGCTGCCTGCAGAATCGGAGGGTTAAAAAAAACAAGATTGGCAGTTTTTTTGCTCCCTGGTTTGTGATTGGTCGAGGCGGTTGTTAACGAGGCGGGACCGTGTCTCAGAGCTGGAACCAGTCTGCGCTGTGAGCACAGAGAGAAATACCCAGCATCACACTTACACACACAAATATATATAGAGATACACTGACCGAGAGAAACTGGACACATCAAACCGGTGAGTCAATTATAAGTCATCTTACATTTTATTTCTCATTTGTTGTCATCGCGTGATTATCGTTGTTTACTGTGTCCTCGCGCTGCGCCATCCTCCCCAACCTTTATAAATGAATGATGAAATTCATGTTGTATTTATTGGGCTCTTAAGATCTCGTGTTGTTTGATATACATATTTGTGTTATGGTTTTATTTCATGACGGATTTGTGTTGATACCTGAGTGTGCGCGGTGTTTCCAATCACTGTGATAGAGGTTAGTGGGCGTGTGAGGAGAGAGATCTGTGTCTCTCATGCAGTGGAGTCCGTGGATTCGTGTCTCTTTGTTATGGTGGTGCCGCAGTCGGGATGGCACCCACACCTCCTGCTGCAAAACCACCAAGCTACTGTAGCATCTCCTATAATATCTCTATAATATTCCACACACGGGCTCATTGTGCTCCTCACTAATCACCGATGACTGTGAGTGACCTCATTGCATCAATCAGAGCTGAAGCTTCACCTCTTTAAGCTCAGTGTTCTTACATGAGACCATCAGTATGATGTTAGTGATGCACTTGTCTCTACAGTGGGAGGACGTGAAGAGCTACAGCTACAAGGCCTCGTCGTATGAAGTTTAATATTACATAGCCTACATGCCATATTTAGAAAGAGGCAGTAATATTCTATAGGGACTACAGTAAGTCTGCCATTATACAATAATACCCCACCCCCCACCGGCCCACTCTACACACACATACACACAGCTACAGGCACACACTGCATCCTCTGTCTCTTGTGTGGATTAGTACACATTGTTCTATCAATGCTCATGTCTTTCTCTCTCTCTGGCAGTTTCTGTCTTCACTCTTGTGTCCGTCTCACATTTGAAAAGTGTGCTGTGTTTTGAGGGATAATAACGGTGCTGTAGACTCATTAGTGTGTAGACCGAACAGCCATAATATTAAAACTACCTGCCGAAGAATGATGCTTTTGGAGGTTTCTTTTTCTTCCAAAAAGCAGGTCTGACCCATTGAGACATTACCTGAACTAGATCTGATGGTGTGTTATGATATGTGGCACGAACACATCAGCAGTAGATCCATGGACAGCACTTGTTTGTCCAGCACATCCTACAGATGCTCCATTGGACACCTTGAACTCTTTGTTATGTTCCCCAGACTGTCTCTAAACCACTGTTGCAGTGTGGGAAGGATTATCCTGCTGAAAGAGGCCACTGTTATTAGGGAATACTGTGTTCATGAAGGGATGTACTTGGTCTGCGATAATGTTGCCAAACCAATGTCCGTGATACGAGTCCATCAGTAACCACATGGATAATCCGCATGAATGGCAAGACCCAAGGTTTACCAGCAGGACAGAACCCACACTTCCTCTACCAACTTGTCCTCTTCCCGTAGTGCATCTTGGAGCCATGTTACCCCTAGGCAAGTGGTGCACATGCTCCCAGCTGTCCACATAACGCAGAAGAAATGAATCAGACCAGGCCTCTTTCTTCCATTGCTCCTCGGTCCAGTTCTGATATTCACGTGTCCATTAGACACTTTTGGTGATGGATATGGGTCAGCATGGCACCAGTCTGTGGCTACATAACAAAGTGTGATTCACTGAATGTTCTGACACCTTTCTATCAGAACCAGCTTTAACTTTTTAAGCAATTGGAGCTATATTATCTCTTCTGTTGGATCACACAGTCCAACCCTCGTTCACCACACGCATCAGTGAGCTTGGCCGTCCATGACCCTGTCGTCGGTTCAGCGGTTTTCCTTTGTTGGACAATTTTTGACAAGTAGTTTTGGAGACACAGCCATCTCACCATCACTGTTGGCCCTTGTCAGAGTCTCTCACATCCATTTTTTTTTTAAACATCAACTTCGAGGATGAAATATTCACTTGCTGTCTTACATAGCCCAACCACAGAAAGATGCCATTATAAGCAGATAATCAGTGTCAATCATGTCACCTGTCTGTGGTCATAATTTTATGGTGTGGACTGTAACTGTTGAATTAGAACTAGATCTATATTGTAGTATGTGTCCCCACAATTCACCCCACAGTGATGATTTCAGTAAAGGTTGCACTATTACATAACATGGACATATTCAACATGGAGTTCTGATATTCTGAGTTAATTGTAAACACACACACACACAGATGACAGGTCAATAGCAACATATTCTAATATTATATACTGTATGTATTACATATTATATGTTTATTCATTCCTCCTTATAGGGAGACGGTGGCAACATGTCACAGCACAGCTTGCAGCAGTGTTCCCGTCATGTTACTGTAAATTAACAATGTCTTGTTGCTGCTGAGATTTACAGTTTGCTATTGTTTTTGTAAATACTAGTTCTTCCTAAAAATACTCATTTGTTTGTCAGTTTTTCACAGGAGGAATATCTGCAGATTTTTGCAGTGAACTTCTTTAAATATTCAACATCAACCTGCTTCATTATTCATAAACTACAAACAAACATATTTTCTTTTCCATACCCTTTGACTTGATGGATTACTTATTAGTACTTAGTAGAAAACAACATGATTTAATATACTGAACAACCATGGTTTTATACTGAAACCTTTAATATTACAATAAATACTGTAATACAGCTTCAACATGTATTTTCTAACCCCGTCTCTCTGTATTAAACCCTGTATACAGGACATAGGATGAGGAGAACACAGGACAATGGATATTCGCTGACCTATCTAGAAATTCTGCCCAGTGGTCGTTTTTTGTGAGAAATGAAGGTTGACTGTTGACTGTTCATCAAGATATATAACCTGATGAAAACCCTAAAAAACAAAAGGTGTAATATTATGTATCTGAGTCTCAACAGTGAAAAGATTGGACAGCAAAACATAGCACTTCAATATAATTTTGCATACACACTTCATACCACAGACATGGGAAAATAGAATAGTGTTTTCTTTAACCATTTTGGCGCTGGCTATATTGCCCAGTTTGCAGAATCATTGTCTTGGTTCTCAAGATTGAGAGAAGTAAATAAAAAAGACAGCAACATGGCCAGAGAAGAAAGCTTGATAGATACTGTTTGTGTTGCAGAATCTCAAAGCTTGGACAGGGAAAAACCTGCAACGTGGTTAAACTTGTTGTTTCTTCAGTATCTACTATAGAGAACGACTGTATTTGTTGGTTTTCTCTAAGCCAGTAACCAATCCAGTTATATGTCCTCAAAATCTACTGGGGCATTTTCCTATTGGGGAATCTTCTTGTCTGTCATCTTTATAGGCCATTCTAAGGTTGTAATGTCAATGGTACAGCTTCCTTGAGTTTCAGCTGAAATGGTACAAAGAAAAACTCACTTCTAAAATAATATTATCTATTCAAAGATGAGCCTTGATCTTTGAACATTTAATATTAAATTGATTGTGGACTGGTTTGAACACAGGGGTGTATGCTGTATAAATTATAATGTGGTGTAATGTGGAAGGATCAATTTCTCAGAGTCGTGAGCCATTACAAGTTGATGTAGAATGATAGCTCATGGTTTGGACTCAGTGGAGGACATTGTAGACGTCTGCGCTGGTGGGTTTGTTCATGAGGACTCGTCTGTGACTCTTCCACACTCGTCCATAGTAATCATAAGTACACACTACCTGTTAGTGAGGACAGTAAAATTAAACACCAACCCAACATTGAGTTAACATTTTAGTAAGGGACAGTACAACAGTACAATTTAATACAGGCTCTTCATTGAGAATTCCCCTGCAAAAAATACAGCAGTATCTTTGGTGTCATACATGCAACATCACCATCAAAATGTAGTGCAACTTTACATATATATTACATCCATTATACTGAGCTCTGTAGCACAGGGAATGCTACTGATGGACAACTAAGATCTTATGTACTACACACTCACCTTTATGCACTGGTGTAAATTTAATATCTTAGTAATCCTTAATAAGGGGATTTGGTACAAAATTGGACTCGAGAATGAACTGTCAAATGTCAGTTGAGTTGAAGGTCATTGTCACTAAGCAAAATGAGCTTTGACTTCGTGAAAGTGACATCTCAGAAAAACCCCTTCAGGTTTGGCAACAACATTCAATTGAACTCAGTGATAAACAGTGAGATTTATAGATTTTACAAAATGATGGTGATTGTGTAAAGTCAAGGTCAGGTTCTACTTGATTGATCAGGAAGGCCCAGATGGAATTTCACCTCATAGTGTTTGGTGTTTGAAAGTAAAAGGTCAAGGTCAATGTGACAAAAGAAATCTGCTGGTGCAGCATTCATGGGTGTGTAGATGTCATAGAGAAGATTCCAGCGAATAACAGACGTCACTAAAAATGTGGAGATTTCCTATAGTTTTTATTTGCAAACTCTAGTTTAGTCACGTCTTTTCTCATCAGTGATATTGTATGAAGGTTTAGCCTTGAAAATTTAATGACTTTAGTTCTGATTTGTATGCAGTCGGACTGAACAGTTTCAACAGGTCAAAATATGACCTATTTTATTAACTGTGCTTGTTACTCTACAGACCTACAGGTTCTGCCCTGTACTCATTTCAACAGCATTCTCTCCCAAACAGAATCAGTTTCAAATGAAATATCTTTGTGTAGTGACATGTCAGTGATGGATGAGGTTGGCACAAAGACAGAAACCCAATGATTTAATATAATACATGGAGAAATAATGAAAGAGAAATGATGAAGAGAGGAAGAAATATAGAAATGGAATTGGTTAATGCAGTAATAAAAGAGATAATTTACACAAATCTTGCAGGTTTTCACATGTTGTGGGACTTAATGTGTGTGAACATGTGGAATAGATTTAATTTCTCAAGCAACATTACATCAGAATAAGCAATGAAAATGCAAAAACAAACCTTTATGAAGGTTTAAGAATCAGTAGGAAATAATTAAAAAGAAATTATTGACAAACTTGTTTATTAGTGCATCAGTTTTGTATTAGATAGTGGGAGCAACTACATTGACATAGACATAAACCATCGTTAAGATAGTACAACTGACTGCTAATGATAGAGACTACAAGCAGGGAGAGTCATGGATTATCAGAGATGTCCTAATGCATATATGTTGTGATAATAACGTCACCATTTCTGCTATATGGATTGGTGGGATTACATGCAGCCCCTCCCCTGCAGTAGACAAGTGATCTAATCATGGAACCTCATCTGTTGTACAAAGCAAAATTAGGACAGCTGGAGTGAAAAAAGTCTAAAATCAAGGATTAATTATTATTTAGTGATATGAAATTATAATGTTTATATTAATGTTTATATTATTATTATATTAAGTCAGTAGTAATTGACACAGTTTGAACTATGGCAGCACATGAATTTCTCATATTTAATATTAACGAAACTGAAAAATGTAACATGAACTAGATGAAAAATGTATCAGTTTTCAACAGACAAGAATGTGTCAAATTATGTTAGCAAATACAACTATAAATTGTTATTATGAACACAGTAAAATAATAGTTTAAGTAATCACAGTTTGTACACATCCAGAGTGTTTATTTGAAGCACGAGGTAAAATGTTTCCATTCCCATTCGAATATTTAAATAAAGTGGATTTATTTCCTCCCTGATTGGACTGAAATTAGCACTACAATCATCATTATTTGTATATTAAGAGTGAATGAAATGTTGATGATTGCAAAGATTGTATGATTGTGCAAAAAGTTTGAAAATGTCTGGTAGTGACAGATACACCAAATCACCACCCAAATCTGACATTACTTCAATACTACAGACAATTTTAGCCCATTTAAGTCTGTTGTTTTGGTTTTCTAGCCCACAAGCTTCATGTTGCAGCAGATGGCAGTTTTCAGTGACAAAATCCCACAGTAAACCTGCTTTCTATCTACCCAGCACAAAGCAGAAAGAAAAATCATGCACTTAATAAAATACCTACGGTAATCGTTCCCTCTGGAGTTAGTGGAGACAGAGGTAAAAAAGCAGAATAAATATTGGAGTTGAATTCATCACATCACAGAGACACAAATGAAAGCTAATGCTGCTCTGTGTATAAGCTATTGCTTATTGTTTTAAAACTCCAATCTGAAATTGTTTTGAATTTTTAATAACTTCAACAAAGTCATTTTTCAACTGCTTGTTTTTTTGTCTTAAACTTCCCTATAAACAATATGAACAGATATCTCAAGATGTAAAGTGGATGTTGGAAATGAACAGTGATGCTGCAGGAGGTGAGGTGCAGATAGTTTCACCCCTGGTGATGAAGACACAGTGGATGAGCAAACATTTAATTAATATAACATTGTCTTTAAATCTGTGGAGACGTAAGGGAAGAATAAGACTTGTATGGCAGGTGAAATATTTAGTAGACACCTGACAAAGACTTGGTGCCAGCCATGCACGTGTCTGCCATATTATCTTTTTGATAGTAGCACACAGGAAGCACATCAGTTATTTGTCAAAGTCATTTTGAAAAGGTATTTACTAAGGTACAGTTTAGTTTAAAGCATACAATATTTCTGACAACTATGTGACGTGGCCAAATCAATACAAAGATGTCGAGGATGACCATGAAGGTGTTTTCTGACTGGCGAGAGAGAGCGAGAGAAAGTGAGAGAGACAGATGGGCACACAGCCTGGTTGCTCATGTGTTAGAGAATAAACAGAGGATTAGAGAGATGCAGTGGTTTTCAGAACGCTTACAGATGGTATCCTTTGATAACTGAGAACCACAACACAACAGAAAATCAGACTTTTGCATCTTTGTGAACAGATTCAGGCTGCAGCAAAGCATAGATTTCAATATTGATTCATCTGACATGTTTTTTTTTTTTATGTATTTTTAAATAATTCATTGCAAAATAATGAACAAAAGGCCAACAAAGCTTTTCATGTTTAGTATGTCTGCAGTAAAAAAAAGAAAAGTGGCAAAAGCTTAATATGTAAATGTGTTTCATTGTATTTGGAAAATGACTAAAACATCTAATGACTCATTAAAATAGTCAACTGACTGAAGAACAACAGCCATTGTCCTAAATGTTTCAGCCTTACAACAGATTGTGTGGCCAAAAGTGTAATATTTAAGACAAAAACAAATCTCGACCTCTCACCATCTCGTCATTGTTTGCACAGTGGATGTTACCTGATGTGCTTTTTGTCAGTGCGTTTTGTAGACTGCCAGTTTGATTGATGCTTGATTTGTTCCTAACAGTTTGTAGGTACATTTAACAATAAAACACATGAATTGTGTTATGGGAAGCACCGTCCCACCAACTGGCTCGAGTATTGACAGCAGTCACTCTGGCTCCCAAACAGCTTTGTCACAACAGGATCCTCATTGTTTTCTGTTGTGGCCTGTTCCTTTGCTGTGCCACCACTTCCTACATGAGCTTTTCAATCAATCTTTTGTGATGTGAAGGCAGTGGTAGGCCTTTTACTATTGTCACAAATAGACTCTGTATATGTCTCTAAATATAAATTATTTTGTTTTTGTTTGAATAAAGTATATTTCCTCACACAGTTGATAAAAGGCTTAGCACTGATTTTATATGTAGTTAGAGGGAAAACTGTATATTCTGTTGTATTGATTGTGATGATATTTTGACAGCAGTACAAATTCGATAATGATATACCTGAAACCCGAAGCTAAATGTTTTGGGGTTTACCTGTGAACTTAAGACTATGCTGGTGTTATCTACTCCAGCAAGTCAGTGTTGGTTTGTGAGGATAGAAGAAAGAACTAAGCCTTTCACCAAGGAACTGGTTTTATTTATAAAGCCACAGAAGCATGAAAGGAAATCAAGCCAAAGCCTTTTCTTTAACTGTGGATATTCACCAAACACAACACCGACTCATATCCTCTGAGCTTTGGGTTCAGTGAGTTGAAACTATTCTCAGATGAGGACATAACTGACGCTGATGCATTATAATATTATACATAGAGAAGTGATGTGAAGTTGTAGCCTTGGGCTACTTTACATAAGATTCATCACAGTCATTTCCACACAGACACATACAGAATTAATATTTGTGAGAAATAGATTGATAGCAGAATCCTTGAGCTTACGCTGGTCAGACACTTATGAACAACCTTGTGTAAACTCACACTGCATTTTTAATCAGTCTCTCTGTGTGGCCAGAATCCTTTATGCTCACACTGTACAGATGAACTCTTATTAGCTCAGATTTTCAGTACAGCAATGACATAGACTAAAATATATTACGATTGATCAACTTTTTAACTGCATGTATTGTATGGATATACAATACATGCAGTTAAAGGGAAACCTTGGCAGTATGACAGTCTCTGTCAGTCTCACTTCATGTTGTGTGCATCTGGCAACCTCAGTTGTATTAAGTATAGTATATTATGGACTGCTGAACTGTTGTACTGCTACGGGTATTTTCAACAATGCAGCTGGTGACAACTGGGGACTTTAAATTAAATTCGCGTTAAATTGAGATTAAATAGAATAAGATATCGTTTTACTTGATTATGTTAAGGAACGTCAGCATCCTTTTTCAGAGAGAGCAGCTGGTGAGAAGGCTCTTTCGGATGAGGCGTTTAGTATTTCAGATACACATTTATCTTTTTTTTTTTGCCAGCTTGGCCAGGAAAGAGTTTCATCAGCTTTAGTGGGTTTAAGTGAGTGCCAGTCAAGTGACCTCTTGTTAGCTTTTCCTCCTCCTCCTCTTCAGTTATTGCAGATAGTTATTTGTCTGTGAAAAAAATGTGTGAATCACAATCCTGGGTTCCAGTGTTTTGAGGAAAAAAAGGAAGTAAAAAGTTGGTAATTGCTCGCTCTTAATTTGGAAGAATATTGAAACTATGTCTGTCCACTGCTGGTTGTTTTTTTTCTGTGGAGCTGATTTAACACAAGGTTGTAATCTCTGTATATTATTGTATTTCTATTGAAAAAGTATCATTTAGGAACTGATATCTAAGTTAAAGTAATTTAACTGTATTGAATTGTATCAGTATTGAAAATTCCAGCTCAATTCCAGCAATTGTTTCCAATAACTGCCTTATTTAAAAATCAAGAAAGTGTCAACTCTGTAACTACAGTATAGTGATGTCAGGCTCCTGTAAATCTCTACCAAAATGGCTAATGGTATGTCATTGTGTAATTGTTTTATGAAACACAAGGAGACCAGCTTGACAATGAATGAACCTTCACTGAAACATATCGCTACAGATACTTGTAATGCTAAGTAAGAAGATCTATAAGAGACAACTGCACAGCCAAGGAGCACAATGACCAATGATTTAAAAAAAAAACATATTTCAAATTTGACCTTACCAATATTTCCATATACGCAAAAATGAGTAAGATAAGATGCAATAACAAATAGAAGAAGTACTAAACGAAAACCCTCTACCACTCCTCTGTACTCGCTGCCATCTTGTGCATTTTAAGCAAAAGTCTGTGCACTAGGGATCAGGAAATGGAGCCGTTATATCAATGGCCTACAGATACACCTGACCAGCCGAGCTCAATTCAAGGTCGTGAAACATCAAATCCCTAGTACAGTAAAACCAAACTTAAACAGCATGATAATGACTAACTGTGTTGACAGAAAATGTCTCTGGTAGAAATAATTTGATGGTCAGAAACAATTGTTGATAGGAAACTGGATGTAGGCATAACAGTAAGTTGTGAAATTGGCCAATCAAAAACAAGTTATGTCAGGATCTTACATTATGTTATGATCTTACATCTGGCATGTGGCTCAGGATAGAGCAGGTTGTCCACCAACTGGAAAGCAAAAACTGTAGTGTGTAGTGTCAACAGGTGCAGTCCATTTACATTCTGCCCTGTCAAGTCATAAATAGAGAAATTAGAATACTGAGGACTGACTGACTGAATACTCTTTTGTGATGTTTTATTTTCCATTTTTCTCCTCTCCAACCTTTCATCAAGAAACTGGACAATTTAGTCCATTGATAATTCCAGGGAAGAAACACAAACCAGATGGTTTCATCATCAACAAACTGAAGACAAAAAGAGACATAGGCAACATTCATTGGTAAAATTCTGCTTCTACTATGGAAGAAATACAAGAAAAAAGAAAGGAAAGTATAGATGGCTTTAGATGCTTAGGATGTGGCTCGACTATTCTGCAGTGAAGGTCGTTTTTATGTCACACCAGAGACTCCACAAACAAGCTCTGCAGTTTATAACAGCAGCCATGAGGGAAATGAGGCTGCAGACAGGAGACTATAATTTCTGACATGCCACCAGAAATCCATCTGATCATCAGGCAGCCAGATCATTAATCTTTCAAGCAATCAGTCAGGTGCAATTAATGCGCCACCATCAAATAACAACTAATCTGGCAGAAGTTCAGCCCAATTCTAAAATTAGTCAGCACAAACAGTTTGGGGATAAAAACGAAGTTTAATCTGTATAGTGTCTGTCTGGCTTTAAGTGTCACAAGAGACTAAATCAGATTGGTGCGTCTCTAGTTTGATGCTATGTGTGTATGTGCCTGTATAGAGTCAGCAGTAAACTAAACTGCTGCTCATCAGAGACACTGTGCACGTGTATGTGTCTGTGTTTGTGAATGTGTGTATGTCAGAGTGAGGATCTGCTGAGTCACCATGACAACTGGATGGGCATCCATGATAGGATTTGTGTTGACACGATGAATGCAATAAATCTGAAAAATGTCCCCAGTGTTTAACCAATAAGACAGTTTATCTTCTCACTGTGTCTTTTAACAGCAGAATCACAGCTTTGTTGTAGCGGATAAAAAAAACAAGCAAGAATCTTCTCCAGCCTGTAAACCCGATTTAAAACCGATCCACTGACATGACTGTCACTTCAACCAATGACATTTCTGCACTGGCTAATGGAGTCTCAGATGCATTTCAGATGTCCAGATTGTTAGCACGGAATTAAATTAGGCTATTCAGCATCTGCCGGCCTCGTCATCTCAGAGTGTTAGAGGTAGTCACTGACAGGACGTCATTTTGACAAGTACTCTTTTGGCAGTAAGACAGTAAACATTGTAGTTCTTGTAGCGACAAGAGCCATGAGTATTCAGATGATCAGACAGGTCATATATAATTCCCAGAAAGGGAAAATGAACAATATTATAGCCTGATTATTTGTTTTAAACATCATCACAGTTATTACTGAAATGTCACAGACAAATGTCAATAATTGGGTTTCTCTATGTAAAGTGCCTCGAGATAAATGTTTTTTATGATCTATATAAATGAAATTGCATTGAATTGAATAAAATAACTCAGGTAAGCCTTTCAAATTTGGTACAAACATTTACTTGGACTAAAGGATGAAGTGATTGGATTTTGATGGTCAGTCAAAGTCAAAGCTCATTGCAACTTCACAAACATATTTCTGGCCAAAACTCATTCAACTGCTAAATACAGCAAATACAGCTGATTTAGTGTCACATGACGTACATTGACCACTTTTCATCCATCAGAGTGTGACTCGTCATTCAAACCAAATTTATTATCACATCAAATTCACAGAGCCAACCTCCTTTATCTTGGCTCTTCTTCATGGCTAAAAGTTATTTCTATTTCTGCAGGATGACAGCAGTGTCTCTGTTCTCCTGTCACTTTGTGTCACTCTATCTCTTGAACTGTGTGTGAACCCTTCAGTGGGCTGGACACTTTGAAAGCTGCAGTGTTAGCCACAGTGTTAGCCACTTGCTGTCCTTCACTTAAGTCACAACTGTTGAGAAGCAGTGATGTACTTCTCTGCTTGTCAGGCCACAAGACTAGTTGCACATTAATTTATCATGATTACACTGAGCTGAAAAAAGCTGCAACCACTTTATGTAATGCAATTCTCATAAAAGCTACCGATAAACAGAGACCTTTAACTAATGTGACATTGGGTCAAGTGCCATTACATTGTATAAAGTGAGACATATTGTGAACATCAATTTGAGTTGGCAAAATACCTCAGTACTATAGTTATGATATGTTTTGACAACCAACCATGGTTGATAATTTCAAGAAAAAGATGTGGTTGATGAACTGACTTAACTATAGGTTGTATTTACCTGATCACACACAGATTCATCACCAACTGTCCAATTAGTGGTAGACTGCTTTTTACCTCCAGAGACCAATAAGCCCATGTCTGGGTCACTAAACTCTCTGTTCCCTGCTGCTGAGTCATTAGCACAGACACAGCACATATTGTGGTGTGAGTCATTGTTGAACTGGTTCTGACCTCTGGCTGTAAAGCAGAATTGTACCATCCAGAAGAGGAACAACACCTGTTATCTGCTGTTTGTTGAAGAGGATGATGACTTGTTCTGTGTGTTAAGACAGAATATTTATTTATCTATTTAATGTGGTTGTATTGTACTATATATGTTGGTAAATGACAGTAAATGAGCCAGTTTCTCCACCCTGTATCTATTTCTTTTATTTACCTGGTAGTTTTGAACAAACGCAGACAAGATGGTCTTATGAAGGCAATATCTCAGGAACATTTCAAAGGAATGTCTGAAATGTTGGCACGAACATTCACTCTTACTCAAGGATGAACCGATTAGATTTTAGAGGTCAACGGTCAAAGTTCAAGTTCACTGTGACTCTGATATAGAGGGTACTCTGAGAAAATGTGAGAAAATTATCTAAAATTTGGCACAAATTTTCACCTTGGACTAAAAGATGAACTGATTAGATGTAAAACTGATTAACTCTTCCACTGGAAAGTTACCGTGACATGGAAAAGGAACTTGAACTTCTTGGGCTTTCTGCATTAATCAGTTAAAGATACAAGTAGTATTAAGCTTAGTAATTTTTTATCAGCAAACTCAATGGGCTTATGCTATAACATACAATCAATTATATTTTTTTTTGCACCATTAAACATTGATTGAGCTGATAGAAAAAGTCAATGATCTATTTTGATTTAATATTTGCTCAACCTCCTTTATCAGCAATAAGCCCATATAAGTTCCTCTTATAGTTGATGATCAGACCTGTACAGCATTGAGGGAGGTGTTTTGGACCATTGCTACTCATATAACTGTTTCAGCTCCATCCATTTTAGGATGGGCTTCATTTATGATGATTGTCCCACTATGTTACCCAAATTTTATTGAGCATGAGCTTGTGCGGTTTCACAGTTAACAGATGGGGAAGACTAAGTTTTCTAAAATAAAACTGGGGTCAGTGATAATAGGTGGCACCTCTACTGCTGCTGCACAGAGTCTGGTTGTGCATTTATCTATATGATGACATCATGAGTCACTAGTTCACCATTGGCACATTGTAAAGTGAAGTCTGTGAATGGTGTTGAGGCAGGAAGTTGATAAGCAGTGGATGATGGGGAAACCCCTATCAATCTGATGCATTGTCATGCTTATGAAGTCAGATGGTGGGTTTCATATATTCCTTTCTATATTTGTGATATTTACCAGAACTTTGCTAAGATGCATCACACATATACTTCCAGTGCTCTTCATTCTCTCACTAATATGTTTGATTACACAGTTTGCAGAAGATATATAAATAATGTCTACTGAAAATTGCAAGCGAAAACTACTGATTGTGAGTAATTGCAGGAAAAATGGGTGGAAAAAAACAAAGAACATCAAGACCAGCCTACTGAATATTCCAGCTTATGAAACGGCTCCAGTCGAGTGATAAATATTGCAGAATAATAGGCGAGGAGGTAATGGAGGTTAGGAAGCTCCAATTTAGGATTGGTTCATTTTTTATTGAAAAGATTAAATTAAATTATTGAATGCATTTTGTGTGTGTGTGTGTGTGTGTTTGGCACAGTTGGAGGACAATGACAGCTTGTTTGCCGGCCTGGTAGATGGAGGGATAAACAGACCGAGGACAGGAAGAAAGAAAAGTTTGTTCTCGGGTCATGCGGTTTAAGGGTCGGGAAAACATTTTATGTTGTATGTTTGAGGCATAAATCAGGAGTAATGAAGCGGAACTCAAACCGAAACTCAATTAAAATTCTGTCAAGAATTACTTGATGTTTCTATTTGGCCTTAATGCAGCAATTTTCTCAAGTATCATAACTACTGTGGCTGACAGGCTAATGTCTTTGTGCCACTGCTTATTGAATTTTACAGTGAAATGTCCTGGGTTTTGTAGCTGTTGGTAGAAGCATTTCCTTTTTTTTTTATAATGAACAAACTGGACATTTCATTTGTTGAATTCTGAAGCAATTTTCAGCAGACTCTGTTTGGAGAACTGTTGCACTTGATGCAACCTGCACTTTATTATGCATTTGAACATAAGACGATACTTTTTATGCCTCTGCACCAGCGACGGCTGAGGCTGTAGATATTTTCAGGTTTCTGTTCATTCATCATAAATGTGATATCTCAGTAACACCTTGCAGCATATTTTTCAAACTAGAAGAGAAGGATGAATTTTGTTTAAACATCCGGAAATGCCTCAAAGTGATTCCTTCAGATTTAGTATTGACATTTGACAAGTAACATTCACTTGCACTTAAAGATGCTTAAAAAGCTTATTGATGTTTGGTGGTCAAAGGTCCAAGCTCAAGGTCACTGTGACAAATTATTTCTGGCTAAACTGAAGAATTCATGCACACATTAACTGCAGTTAGGCTGATTGGCATAGAGGAAAAAAGAACTTGTCTTGCTAGCTTGTTTTTTTCCAAATAACATATGCAAGATTGTGTTAGTTCAGATCAAGTTTCAGCTTTGGCATCGGCTGCTTTGCTCATGATTCATCACCAATTATAAGCTGACTGGTTCCTACATGTGTATGAATCAAACCAAACCACAAATGAATATTTTAATATTTGTGTTTGTGTACAGCTGACAAGATACAGTGTGATATTTAGCTTTATAGGTGTTGGCAGGTGTACCTGTATCTGTCTGTACTTTCTTCCAGTCTTTATGCTAAGCTAGGCTAAATGTCTCCTGATTCTAGTTCAAACTGACTGACAACAATCCTCTCATCTAACATCACAGTGTGTCAATAGAGTTTACATATTTTATTTGTGATCATATAATGGTTTAAACTATAGAAAATGGATGAAGGACAACAGGACCTGTGGGCTGTTGGCAAGTTTTAATATTTCTTCTACAGTTTATGTGACCTACTCATTTTTGCCTACATTCACATAATGCTCTTAAGAACTTTGAGCTTTGTTAAACTGTGATTGTTTTAAAATAAGTATTATTGGTGAAACTGTGGTAATAAAATTCAGAAATAAATTTCCTAAGCAAGCACATCTTATGCTGAATTAAAAGAGAGACTAGGGAGTGTGTAACATAGAGAACAGAGCTCTAGAAAGAAAGAAACTGGACTGTATAATATGTTGGGTACTTTATTTATGATTTTTATTATCAGGCCATCAAGTCTGTCTGAAAACTGTGTGAACTAAGATGTTGTACCACTGCTCACCTGAATTTTCATCCTGGTAAAAAGTGTGAAGTAGTTTGAGTCGCACACAAAACAGTTTTGTATCTATTAGGAGTAAGACGAGGTCAGAGTTTTATGTATGATGTTAAGTAAACACAAACTGTCTCAGAGCCTGTAAAGTGGAGTGGTAAAAAAGAGAAGAAATAAATACAAACAGCACTCACACCTGTCTCTGTTTTCTCTGCAGTAACAGGACTATGGACCTGAGCCTGCGAGATGCTCTGGGTGGGGGTGGAGGTGGGGTTCCTGGTGGGGCCCCTGCTGAATCCCTGTTGAAGAGAGACTTCATGGCCACGTTGGAGAAAGAGACCTTGGATGACAAAGTGGGAGAGACCGTCTCCAAGAGTGACTACCGACCTTTATTGGATGGAAAGGACACTAAGAGCGGTATGAGCAACTGAGCAAAACTGAAAATACATTTTGGACCATCCAGAAATTAAGTCAAATCAGATTTTAAATGGAATGTTTCACTGTCAAGTGTAATTAGCTCATTGTTCGATTCGTTGGGGGCAATACTGATGAATTTAATGTTGAAGCCTGTGATCAGAGATATTAGAGCGTAATAGAATTCCCTCTTACCCTCAAAATAAATCATTACTAACAAATCGTTCAACTTTAACAACCATATACGTATATTTATCACTTCCCTCTGATATCACCCATTAGATTATCTCTTTGGAAAATGTGTTCCACAATGGCAGGCACAGCAGACCTCCTCTTATACTTTGTTACTGACTTCTTCCTATCATAATATATCGTATTGACCTGAATATAAGATGGTACTTTTTCTCTAGAAAAAAGTCTGAAAAAGACGAGTCGTCTTATATTCAGGCTCCAGAGACCCGGCGGTCTAAACCGACAGGTGGTGTGAAACATGTTCTCCCCAAATGAGTCAGAGCTTCTTCTTCCCACTCACACACACCAGTGACCTGGAGAGATGCGACTGCGACGCAGAGACTTGCTAGAAAACAGTGACTCAAAGCAAGTTAACAAACAGCAGAGGAGGACAGTGTTTCCCAGACATTGACAAAACTGGGCCGTTGTCAATTGTCCTCCGTGCATTACGTAATGTTAATGCTAATGCTCGCATGCATGTTAAACACCATTTCTGCGTGGCGCCTGGATAGCCGAGTGATTATGTCGTACCACATGGGTGTATATATTCTGTGAAGCCGATTTACGATTTTTAACTAATTATTTATTGCATGAGATTGCAACAAAAGTTCCTGAACCTTAAGGACATTCTGGGTGTAATACTATTCCTGAAAATAGATTTAGACCCATAGGTCCCTGATCCCCAGTAGGATACACCTATTATTGACTCTTTAAGGAAGAGGAATTAAGATCTGTTCAAAAGGTTGTTAGAATTGTCTGTAAGTGCTAAAAGGGTTTTAAAAGTCATGAAATCTAGCAAGAATGTTGACAGTTGAAAATGGCAACACTGGATACAAGACAGACTGAAGACAAACACTGATCACTGTCACCAATAAAAATATAGTGGAGGTCTCATTATGTAACAAACAGAACAGCTCTGACTCAAGACACCACAGGATCTGGCGCTGGGACTGACATTTTTACTAATTTTTACACAGTTGCTCAGGACTTTCATTACCTATTCCTCTCCACTCTTCCTTTTCCTCTGCTGTACTGCCATCCTCACCCCCTCCCTTTTCCTCTCCCGGCTCTTAAGTGCTCGTCTGGTGACAGCTGTGACTGAGGGTGGGATGCTGCTGTTTGACACTAACCTCCCACGTCCTTGACTACGAAAGACTTGGAGCGATGTCGACAACACAAATATTATCGATAAGACAAACAGAATAAGATTATGGTGGAGTAAGATGTCACCATGATTGTTTCCGCCATTTTTCTTAGTAAACTGTTGACAGTGCAGTGTCTTGTGACATGGCAGTAACAGAGTGGAAATATATTGGTCACTGTTAGCCTTTGGACCTCTTCATAAAGCTCCCTTCAAAAAAAAAAAAAAAAAGGAAAAAAAAAGAAACCCTTATTGGTCGGCGGATCATGACCTTTAATTATAATTTGAAATAGTTGTTAATGTCTAGTTGTTAAAGTAATTATGATGGGAGCAAAGGAGGAAGTTAGGTGACTTTATAATGTCTCCATTAGGAGGAAGTTAGTGTAGGTTAAGGATTTTCCCAACGGACACTGCTGTTCATATCCCTTTGTGAAAGCAACAATAACATATTTAACTTATTTAACATATTTAACTACAGCTGCTCTACAGTCTTAACCATATGTTTATCATTGTTGTCATAATGAAGATGACATCAGCTACAGATGCTGCTGGTACCCTGCCCTCCTACGGGTCATGTTTGTAATACCTGGAAAGAGGGACCTCATGGTCTTTCAAGTTGGAGGATTTGTTGAAAGAAATTACCTTCAGGGTTGAGCAGTAATAGTATAACTAATGGTTGGATGGAAATATAGATGCTCATTTTTAAATGCTGAGTATTTTTTTGTAAAACAGCTGGGCACCGCAGTTTTTAATGCACATTTCATGCCCCAGTGAGTTTTTCCAGCAGTAGGAATATTTATGTGGCATTGACAATGAAAGAACTACAATAACCACATAATGAATAATGTTCACATAATGAACATGTCACAGAAAGATATGTCAACCCAGTGCAGCTGGCTGTTAAACTAGATTTTTGTAGACTTTGGACAACAGTGTTGTTCTATGGCACAGAGTGTAGAGATGGTTACTGTGTTGGTTTTGGTCATGTGATGAGTTTTGACAGTTAGAAAGACACTGACTAGAATATCACCATCCTTATCTTTTTAGATGCAGACAGTCTTACTTACTAGCTGGGTGATAAAAGAAGAGGAGTTAAAAGGAAAGGGTCAGCTGACATCTTACAAAAAACACAGTGTGCAGTGTAATATGCAGAGTGATGTTTTAAAAGTACTAGTCATCCGTATTTGTCCCAGGTTGAGGCCATCAAACTGTATTTCTTTGAACTACGCAGAGAAAGATATTTTTATGGTGGTTCCCCACTTATGTATTTTGGTGTGTTTTTCCTTGCAGAAAGCTTTAAAGAGCTTCCAGACCAGTGATGCAGAAATGCCATAAAATAATGTCTTGAGAAAAAAAAAAGAATGTGTTTTGACCTTGAGGCTTGATACTGGCTGCTGTCCTCAGAGGACTGTCTGGGTTCTGACAGCGCACGGAAGCAAGTACATACTGAGTATGTGTGCCTGAGAGAGACAAAGGGAACAAGAAAACCATAGGGAGAAGAGCAAAGTTTTTATCTGATCATCATGATTTGACAATAATCTAGACTTCTTTATTCATGTATTTACACTGAGTCTTTTACATGTATGTTTACATGCAGTCACTTGTGACATTTGTTCAGTGTCCCTGAACAGTCAGACTATGTTTCTCACGATGCTGTGAACCACATATTGTGATAATTCTCTGTAAGCTAAAGAACTATATTGGTTATATACATTGTATGAAACAAACATGTTTGTACCAAGCTGAAATGATTTACACAAATAAAATTAATATAATATCATGCTTTAAAATTACTCCAATACAAGGAAAAGTAGTCAATTTCAGGTGACTCTTGCACATACAGCAGAGAGTATTAACTCAGAGTATCTGATACTACAAAGGATAAATTGTAAAGTCCGATAGCCACAGAGAGGAATGACTGACACATCTGTGTTTCTGAATGCGCTCCTGTACTTAGCTGGGGATGTCATAGAATGGCTGGGAGACATTGTCCAGTATTGCACGTATCTTAGACAGCATTCTCTTTTCTGACAGAGATGTCAGTAGGCCCAACTCCACCCCCACATCACTGTCCCTGCGTTTTTTGATTCTATTGGCATATGTCAGCCTCAAGCACGCAACAGCAAGCAGGGTTGCAGTGGCCACCACAACAGACTCAGCTAACGTTCTAAGCATTGAAGATGTGGAACTTCAGTCTCCTCAGAAAATTGAGATGGCTTTGGACATTTTTGTAGATACTTGTGTAGTGTTGTAGACAAGTTCTTAGTCCACTTTGTTGTTTAAAAGACTTGGAGGTAATTGTGGTTCCCCACAGTGTCCACACGGAGCCTCTGTAAGGAAACAGGTGTCACCATTCCTTTAACTTTCCTTTAACTTTGTCACATTGAGCTGTAGATGTTTCTGCTCATATGAGATAATGGCACATCTAGGTAATGCCAAGTCATCAGGATTTTTTAAAGGTGGCAGGACTCTACATAGCTAACTCCCTGTATTTTTATTACCTCCTCCTTGTTATGATCCTTGTGAGCCTTCTTCTCATTTAGAATGACCTTCTTGTCCTTTGTTATTGATTGCTTGTCTGAATAACAACAGACAGTCTTTGGCAGAGCAGTGCATTCCACAATGAATTTGATGTAGTCTTTAAAGGACTATGTGACCCCATCAATGTTTTTTCCGTGTGGCTCACAGTGTCCTTGAGGTCTCAGGTTTGCTTTTCACAAGAAGCACATAATAGGGTTTGAACTGAACTGTGCTGTGATCTGACTTACCAAGTTGGGAGAGGGAGGTGGAGCCATATTCATGCTAAATGTCAGCATACGTAAGGTGAGCATACATGTCACATATAGAGATTTAGCCACAGTGACATGGTAATATGGTAAGATAATGATGTGGACACTTGGGAGTGGGGTTCGCAGTCTGGGCAAAAAGAAGTCTATCGCCCGAACAGGGACTTGAACCCTGGACCCTCAGATTAAAAGACTGATGCTCTACCGACTGAGCTATCCGGGCTCTTGAGGACCTACGCTTAGGATGACACCCACTAGCTGAGGAGCCTGCACATGGGCTCATTTGAAAGGAAGGGACAATGGAGCAGGAACTGCTGGGTCCATGTTTCAGGGGTGGGCATGTTTATGAATGGTGATGGACATAAAAGGTGAACGTTGGCATTCTACGTTGAGCCAACGTTGAAGATGATGGCAGAACAGGTACACTTCTGCTGACATCCTAGGAAGAAGTAGAATCAATACTAGTCAAGGAGGAAGCGTCTCAAAGACGCTAAGGATACTGAGCAGCTGAGGGTGTTCCCATCACATTCAACTGACTGAACAGTTTGGGTACTTGAAGAGTTGGCTGATGAAATGATTTAAGACAGGTGCCAGGAGCGAGGACTGGTAAACTGGGTCTATCACACATTAACATACAAACAACACAAGGGAGGAGGAGGAGACATAAGCACAAAGTGAACACAGAAAGCTGGAGAAAACCTGGAATCAAAGCCACGACAACTTAATAATACAGTCCTACTACATTTCACATTGCACCTCCTCCTTCACTACATTCATCTTACAGCTTTAATTATTAGCTTCTTTGAAGATGAACATTTTACATACAATACCAATGCCTCTATATTTAATGGTTTTGTAAATTAGAGCCTCAAACAGTATATGAAGGAGCTGAATTTAGCTCCAACTCAATTACAGGCTTATTCCTGATCACTCAGTCTTTTATTTACAGTCTTTATCAGTGGTATTGATGTGGTACTGTAGTGGCCAAAAGGACTGGAATCGAGTATCTGTGAGTACCCAAGTCAATACACCAATCCAGTACCATATAAATTACTTTACATGCCCTACATGCACTTTCATACATACAAAAACAAAACTTGTTACTCTATAACACTCTATTTGTGGTAGAGCAGGATACATGTGCTTGGTTTTTAGGAGTCTGAAGCCATGGGGGAAAAACTGGTTCACTGGTGGTTTTGCGATTGAAGCCCCTCTTTATCAGAAAATGCGTCATGCAATTACAGGTACCATTGCCTAGCTGCAGCAATCTCCTTCTTTTTTCTTTTTGTAAACTCTGCCACAGTTGAATTGTGTATTTATGGTCAGCAAATGCATCGTCTTCCCTGATTACCTTTACCTTTATGTATTGTATCATGTGTGAAGACACAATACTCTCTAATTCAGCATTGTGTTTTTCTCTATAGGCTGATGTTGTCCAGCTTATTGTCCTAAGAGTTCTTAGCCTAGAGATCACTCCTTCATACTTATCTACTTCCATGTCCCCTTGCAGTGTTTGTGAGATTTAAAAAAAATCTCCTTATTCAGTCTCCTTGTAGGGCTATGATCGTGTGCTGGCCTCACAGACGTAGTAAACCAAGCTCACTCAGCTGGTTTAGTTCTTTGGTTGAACATTGCAGCAACAGTTTCAAATGTAGATAACCACTAATTTGTTGTGTGAGGCTGCAGCAAGGAAGCTGTTGCCATTAATGCACCAATATTAACCTGCCAAAAAAGACAGTAAGTGCTGAGCCTTGGCTTAAGAGCTTAGAGCAAGTAAGGGTTATTTGTGTAACCAACACTATATATATATATATATATAACGCTATAACATATATAGTATATACATATATAGTACACACACACACACACACACACACACACACACATATATATATATATATATATGTGTGTGTGTGTGTGTGTGTGTGTGTGTGTGTACTATATATGTATATACTATATATGTTATAGCGTTAATGTGTATCTGGAAGAGGAGGTAGGGGAAGCTGCAGGAGTAAGGACTAGACGAGAGAGAAAATGTGACAGAAATGTGAGTGAGGGCCACGAGACATGCAGGGTGCTTTCCACTCTGATAATTTATGCCCCCTCCTATCCTCACTCCTCTGTGACCCAGAAAACTGATCTCACTAAACCATCATGAAGGATGCTCTAATCCTTTAAATGTGTCTCAGAGGAGACGAGGAAAGAGGAAAGAGGAGCTCAGAGAGGATTCACAGATGCATCCTATGTGGGACTTTTGTATCGACTAGCAAAAGACCCTCAGCTGTGTATTGATTGGTCAGCTCTTGTGATGGCACAGTAAAAGCAACACCTTTTGTACAATATTAATAATGCTGTATGATTTGCAGGCACCATAGTGAGCCTGTAGAATTAAGAAGAGCTACAGGAAGTTCAGATTTGGAATCATATAAACATATTTATATTTTTACTCACAAGCAAAAAGGCTTTTAATTTTCCCCTCATCTACATTTATAATTAATATTAATATCCTCCTGAGCCTTAAAAGAGCTTAAAACTGTTTTTATTTTTCCCTCTTGGCCTGTTCAATCTGGTAATTGTTCAGTAGTAAATAAAATGTACTTGATAGCACACGTGTACACCAAATGCTGAAGGAGCAGTATCAATAGTGTATGTATTTGCATTTGTGTAAACAGACTGATTTTATATAATAATAATAATAATAACTTTATTTGTATTGCACCTTTTATACAAACAATGAAGCTCAAAGTGCTTTACAGTGAGAACTTAAAGACAATAGAAAGTAACTACAAATAGAAAGAAAATAGAAATACAATAAATAATTAAAATGGAGCAAAAACTAAGAAAATTAGAGATAAAATACAATAAGAAAAGTATAGCAGAGCTAGTTAAACACTAGCATGTAGAGGTACATTTTAACCTTTGTTTTGAAGGTATCTAGTGAGCTGACTTGTCTAATATCTATGGACAATGTGTTCCATAGTCTAGGGGCATAATTAACAAAGGCTGCATTCCCAATCTTGATGCTGTTGCTGGGAGCCTCCAATAAAGCAGCAGCGGATGATCTCAGTGTTCTAGAGGGCACATAGCTGACAAGGGATTTGGTTATGTAGTTTGGTCGTTGTCCATTCAGAGCTTTGTCTGTCAGGAGTACCTTGAAATCTATTCTAAATGTTACAGGATGCCAGGGCAAAGCAGCTAAAACTGGACTAATGTGTTCTCTTCTTTTGATTCTGGTTAATAGCTGAGCTGCAGAGTTTTGGATGAGCTGAATTCCGTCAGTGGCTTTTTTTGGAAGGCCAGTAAAAAATGCATTGCAGTTATTTAGCCTGCTTGAGATGAAGGCATGAATTAGCTTTTCGGCATCTTTCTGATTTATAAACGGCTGTGCTTTAGCTATGTTTCGGAGGTGATAAAATGATGTTTTTGTCACCTTGGTGATGTGTCTAAAATGACACCAAGACTTGCGACCTCAGGTTTAATCCACTCAGTTAACTTACCCAGATTATTGAGTAGCAGTTGTCTTTTTGTTTTGGGGCTGACAAGGAGGATCTCAGTTTCATCCTCATTTAATTTGAGGAAATTATTGCTCATCATTCGTTTATTGCTAGTAGACAATTGGTGATGGAATCGATTGTTGCAACATCATTTGGTTCTGCGGATATGTACAGCTGAGTATCATCGGCATAGCTATGGAAACATACATTGTGCTCTCTGATGATGTCACCAAGTGGTAGCATGTATAGTGAGAATAATTGCGGGCCAAGGCAGCTCCCTTGTGGGACCCCATAGCGACTCAGATTTCTCAGATACATGATCTCCAAGGCTGAGATAAAACTTTGATGTATGTGTATATATATATATATATATATATATATATATATATATATATATATATATATATATATATATATATATACAGTATATGCATCCTGGTATGTGTGTGTATCAGCTGGTACATACAATGATCCCCTAAGACATGTCCACCATCAGCAGGCGTCGTCTTGGGAACTGCTGATGCTGTCATCCTCCTCTGTGGTAACCATGGTGATAGTCCCTTCAGCAACATATCGTGTCGACTCCCCTCAATGTCAAAATATGTACTCACAAGCAGACACACATACAGGCTGGAAAAGTGGGTTTGAGAAGCAACGTCTCTGATAAACAGATTCAGGTGCAGTTTTCTGTCTCAGTAAGTTGAGTGTTTTGATAGAAAGCCTGCAGGCTACTGGATGTGTTTGACAGGAACTTGTAGGTAATATATATCCTAGGTATGGCTTGAAAAATTTTACACCTGAAAATAGATATGTTCCAAGTAACCTGAGCAACAAAAAGCCTGGAGCAAAACATACTACCTGAAAAAGAATCTCATGCTTACAGAGCTGGCTGGACACAAGAGAACAGTGATCTGAAGTTTAAAACGCACCAACAGGAACCTTATTAATGTACAATAAAAAAAGGGTTGATGTTTGTTTGATGAAGAGAAACAGTGAAAGTCTTTGCTGACTGGTGATGATGGTGATAATATTGTTTATCTTCTTCAGGTCCAGGAATGTTGTCATCAATGATGTCATCAGGTGGATACCAAGACACACATGGACAACCTGCCTTCAGCACTGACAGCCTGACTGGTAAAAGTGAGTGAGAGCTTGTTATTTATCAGGTGATGGAAGAGAATCCATCATGGCTGCCTGTCTGTGGATTGTACAGCATAGTAGCTGTGACTAAAATGTGAAGAAAAGTACTTGTTTTATGTGTGTGTCTCACTTTTTTGATCGATAATTATTGCATCAACATAAGAATTATTAGGTTCTGTTTATATATATATATATATATATATATATATATATATATATATATATATATATATATATATATATATTTAAGTGCCATGTCTCCAGCTTACTCCAGGTCCAAGAAAGTTTTGGTAGTAGTTAGAAAAAATCCATCATGGTGGACTGTGCATTCTAGGTCATTGTAATTTGCCAGTTCAGCTTGGTTTTGGTTTATTTTTTTCAGTAATAATGTCCTATATATCAAGATAAGATGTATGTATATATGCAGAACCAAAGACAAAGTCATTAAATGCATGTTTAATACAATAAATGTCATTGATTAAACTGGATAAAATTTGTTACACATGAAAAACTTTAACAGCTCATCTGCCTTGTATCATCAACATGACATGTGGAAATACTCCTTACCTACTATATAATCTGTTATCTACTTCCCACTTCATTCCTTTGCAAAGTTGCAGTGATATTTTAAACTGTGTAATTATAGACTTATGGGCCATGACTCCATAATTAAGCTATCATTTCCCCAATGTGACACTGAGGTAATGTTTGCTGCATCCCTGCTGCAACACATTTGGGTTTGAGATATTTGGAGTGGAAAACTGTACTTTGCAAAGTCTCCAGACATGATAAACTAAATCTAAATCAGTATGTGTTGATTTTTATGTGATGCTAAAAAGTTTTAAGCATTTGTTGTAGTTGTTAGAAAATAGCTGATTTCTTATCACTGTATGGACTAATTGGAATTTTAAAACAAAATTAAAGTGGCTTTAACATTGGTACAAAATTATCAGTAACAGCTCATTATTTTGATTGCTAGAATAAGTCAAGTATCAAAATATAACGTATCACTTCACCTCTGTCATTTTTGGGAGGGTTGTAAGTGAGGCCAGCCCTGAAGAGTGGAAGTGGCCATTACTGACAGAGGTAGAATTACACAATTGGTCACTTGGCTGAATGTTGGAGCTCTATTATACAAACATTATTAGCATTACAGTCTCTACTGTGAATCAAAGGACATTTGCAGTCAGTTTCCCAGCGAAATACACCTGTTGCTGCTTTGTAGACCTTTTGACAAATCAAGCAAAGCAAACCTTTGCTAATTTTCACAGAAGGGTTTCCAGTGTTGACAATGCAAATACAAAACAGTTTTATCAAGAACTAATTATTGTATTACATCATCTAGGGACACATAACACTTATAGCAGTATAGTGTCGCTATAAACTAGATTTTGACCCAGTCTGGTCACAGTTTTTAACCAAGTAACACTTCCTATAGTTTTGTCAAAATAAAATGCTGCAAAAGTGTTTTCATGGTGTAACTCTGTGTTTTTCTTTCTCTCTGTCAGGCTTCTCTCAGTCTGGGACCATGGGCTCCAGTCTGCCACCATTCCAGACCAGTATGAGTTCCACTTACGGCCAGTCTGGGATTAGTTCAGCCATGGATGCCCAAAAGGGCTCCAGCCTGTTTGGTGTGGAAAGCAAAACCACCACTACCATCAGTGGAAGCAGTCCATTAAAGACAAGTGATCCATTTTCTTCTGGTGGCCCAGGAATCCACTCCATGGATTACTCCACAGGTATCACAAAGAGGGTTGATTGCATGGGTCAGGGTTTGTTTGAACAGACATTTGGTCTGCGAGTAAAAATGCAACGCTCACTTCATCTGAAAGGGGGATATTTACAGTTGTAGAAGTGGGGTCGTTGATCAGCATAAATTAGATTTTCTTGTCCAATGAAACCTGACGTCATCATCATCACATACATACAAGTTCCTCCAACCAGACTTCCAGACTGTATTTCTATAGGTCCTTAGCCTTTTCAAGGTGGGAATGTGACATAATGTCTATGTAAAAGGGACTGATATCTCATCGATACAAGAAAAAATGCACCCCCACCAACATAGGTCAACACTGTCTAAATGTGGCCTTACATGTTCTGAGCAGCAGGGGAGGATGGAGTCAGAGAAGGCAGCTGCTTTTGAGATTCATAAACTTTTCTAGACTAAACTCTTAGACACATGCCTACTTTAGGAAGGGTTGGTTATGGAGGAAGGTGGAGCTAGAGCATTTGCATAAATTGAAAAATAGAAAAGCCATCTATGTCTGGTCATATCTGAACATATTTAATTAACAGCGACTGTAATGATGTGTGAATCTTGCCTTTAGCCTGCTGTAAAATTTAATTGTAGTCTGGGTGGCCATGGCAGGAGCTTAATGACAGGATCATCTTTCACCAGCGGAGGGCAGCATTTTCTACTAGTTTTAACTAGCTGGAACTTTGAAGCTTTGAAGTCTCTGCAGCTTAAAATGAGAATTAGGTTTCCCTGGATAAAAGAAATTGTATTATGAGCAAAAACATGTTTTTGGCTTCAAGAACACAGTATCTCAGAAACTTAGGAATTTAGTCACATTTGCCATGACCGTTGGACTCTGAGATAAGCTTTTATTTGAACATATTTTGATGGTCAAAGGACAAGGTTAATCTTATTAAAAGTAAATTGTATTTAAAGTTGCTAAAACATTCATTCAAGGATGAACTGATTAGATTTTGGTGGTTAAAGGTCAAACCTCACAAAACACATTTTTGGTTGGTTAATGTGATATATATGAATAATGATAATACGTGGCATAAACATTCACTTAGGCTTAAAGATGAACTGATTATAATGTGATTATCAAAGGTCACTGTGACTTCACAAAACACTTTTTGTAATAACTCAAGACTTAATTAATTAAAACTGATTTGTAAAACATGCACTTTGGGGAAAATTTGTGCTATTACTTCAGAGAGGACAGAAATGATACATATACCAACCAGCCTTCTGTTCTGTCTGGGTTCCCTCTTTCCCTACTCTTTTATTCAATTTTCTTTGTTTGAGATGTACTGTATATCCCTCTACACATCTGTTTGTCTGTGTGCATGTCCCAGTGGGATTCACTGAAATGAAACACCTTTTGCATGAAATTTCAGATTGCCTGCACTTTTTTCAAAGATGATGTGTTTGAAACAGCCAGTGCTATAACATGTTTCTGAGGCAGTTTGCAGACTCTATATTAATAAGGACTCCCATTAAGTAATATATCTTATGAAATATAGATGGAAATACCCTTGACTTCACTCTTCTTTGAGCTGTTTACACCTGGGGAAGCATCAGAGGCTACAGGGACAAAAAAAGCAACTTCAGTCAACTTCAATCAACTGTAAATGCAGGGAAAGCTGTATTTAGAAGGGATTGCACCTTTTTTTCTAGATTCCCATTAATATTCAGTGATGAAAGACAGACATGAAACCTGCAGGCGGACAGACATTTTATCTGTCTGTTCATCTTCCTGTCTCTCGTTCTCCTCATGCTGATTGATCAAATGCTTGTCAGTAATAATTCAGAAGTGTGGCTTTCGAGAAAAAATCTGTGATCTGTGGTTTCATCCCCAAACAAGAGAGGATATTTGGGACAGACACGTAAACAGATCATATCTTTAAATATTATTTTCATTTTTAGTTGTTAAAATTTGCATGTGCACAGTACGTCACTGTTGTGTGATTTTTGTAATGCATACCATACATGTATTATGTCGTTTTGGGTCACTTTAGTCTTTCTGCATGTTTCCATGATTTTAACATGATTTGTCAGACTTGCATGAATTTATGTTTTAACCATTTTTGCTGCATTTCATTTGAAATGTGCCAACTTTATCTTGTTGAGTTGCATGAAAGTTCTTTTGCTCCCACTGTGTTTGCTTTGCTCTGTTGTGTGTCCCTGTTCTCTGCATATGACCAGCTCTGCTTCCTGGATGATGATGATGATGACGATGCTGACGATGCTGATGATCTTGGTCATGTGTCATGTGTCTTCATTGTTAGAATGGCTTAAAACATAATCCATTCTAGACTTCATTCATAGATTTCAGAACTTAAACAGTATGATATGACCAGACAATGGAACTTCAACTTGAATTTCCTCTCATTTCATTGTATTCATTGGGATTCATATAGTGCTCACATGTTCACAATGACAAATAGCAAAGATCTTAAAATAATGAGAGTCAAGGTGAGCTTTAGTTGTACAAAGTTACCAAGGCCCCATTTGGGAAATCTGATTTTCATTAAATTCAAATTAACAGTTAATTCTAACCTGGCTGATTTAGCCACATATCATCTGTGCCACAGAAAAGCAGATAAATCAGTAAATTCTTACCACCTGATGCCCAGAACTGAGCCATTATGCTGCTGTGAGCAGCTCCTGTAAGTATCTGACTCTGAAGTGATTATACATATATAATCCAATGTAATTATTACTGAACTATAGTCATAGACAGTCTAAAACAGGTGAGTAAAACACGCAATGGTTGAATGTATTTATAAAAGCAGGTACCATCACATACATAACATTTTAGGTTTGTGCCAAAAGGAAGTTAAATGCAAACAGACTATGGTTACTATGGCTACAAACACTCGAAAAAAGCAAACTAACAATAAGCAGTAGATATGCAAATGTCTACAGGTCATTACATATCGTACGGCAAAATGTGTTTTCTAACTCATTTCATAGCACCATATATATGACAAAAATAAAGTTTTTGCTAGATTTACTCTCAGAATACCAGTGTGTGGTGGCTGCTGTCTCCACCCAGACTCATCATGTCTGGATGTGCTGCAGCGAAAGCTGTCAGTCAGATTTCAACCTGACAAAGTAATTGACATGCCTCTTTCCACAGTGACACTAGTGGAGATTCTCTTCCTCCATCCTGATTTAGAAATTTTATTTAACAATGCATGTACACAACTAATGGGAATGTATTATGTCTGTATAAGCACAGAGCTTATCTCATGACTTATTAAATTAAAACAGACTCAGACAAACTTGTATAAACCTTTTATATCTAGGAACAAAACTAAATTACCATTAATGGTCATCTGTAAGATTGAGTGGCTCTCTTAAACATATGGTCTTTTTTTATTCCTCACATTGTTCTTCTTTGCTATAAGCCAGCAACTACATTACACAGAATGCAACATAATTACTCTGGGTAAGCAGTGGTAGTGGCTAATTCTGCTTCTAGCCACTATCCTGGTGGCCAATACTGGTCCAATAAAGATAATTCTTTTCTCAACTCAAACTATGCAGGCGTAACGCAGGTCACAACAGGGTTCATACAACTTTTTCCGCACATGTAGAACTATTCCCCTACACCTGTACATGATACAAAACATGAGTTTGACTGTCTCATGTACAAACAATCCAAAGGGTTGGATGAAGCTGCTCACTGTAACTCTTTACAAATCCTGACACATTAAGTGTGTGTGGCCTAATGATTCCAACCATTGTACTATTCCTGTTTTATTCAATATACCTTCAAAGTACATGACAGTACTTACAATATGGTATAAACAAGTTTGTCTGATTCTGTGTAAGAAGTAAAATAAATTTTTTGATTGTTTACTGTGTCACTTCAAAACTGTTTATTTCAAACAATTAATCTACCTTCAGTTATTGATGATTCTTCAAACTCCTTTCCCTCAAAATATCACTTCAACCTGTATTGATGTTTCAGTTATTATTAGAACAGTCATTAGATTCATATACTGTCGCGCTTTAGAGCAGATGTAAGCATGAAATAACAAAACTACCTATAGTAACCACAGTCTGGTGGCTTTTTGGCAGGTGAATCTCTGACACAGTATGTGATTGGTTCCTCCTCTTATAAAACCCTCCCCCCTCGGCAGCTCCTGTCCTCTCTCCCAGCGGCTCAGTAGATGACGTCAGTCCCTCATCTTCCACCTCCGAAGAGAGCCCCGAGAGAGTGGGGCCGGGGGGCGAGGCTGGCAAGCAACAGCAGAGACGGCGCAAGAAGAGGAGGAAGGGCCAGGATGAGGTCTACAACTTCTTGGATAGCCAATCAAACAAACATGGGATGCAGGATAAGAGTGGACTGGAGGCAGAGCAAAATGAAGATGAGGAGGAGAGCTGGGAGTGGGAGATCAGAGAGAGTGGAGGAGGGGGAAGAGTAAAAGGCAAGAAGACTAAGACTCGGGCAAGACTTCCTGAGGAGTGGGGAGCCCCCCAGCAGCCTGTCTCTCCCACACTGGCCACAGTTGTTCCTACAGCTGCCAACTGTGGTCCATCTGACTCCAAAGCTCAAAACTCCAACCCCAGCCCCGTTCTGCCCTCTGCCCCGGCACAAATGCCTACAAGTTTCACCAACCATTCCCATGTTGGTCCTGTAACAGATTCATCTCCACGCTCCTACGAGCCCATGAGTTTAGATGATTTCCCTACATCTGCTAAAGACAGGCAGAAGCCAAATGATGAGCATGCGTCAACAGCTAGTATTAGCATAGCAACAAGTGCAACAACCACGAAGAGTAGTTTAGCTGGGAATGCTAGTGGTAGTCTGGCATTAATGACAGGGGACAATCTCAGCCCAGTTTCTCAGACCTTCTCCTTCCTTGATTCAGTCCTGCAAACTCCTCAGGGCTCCACCCCCGACTCACAGACCACCACCCCAATCACCAACACCCCCTCCCTAGCTAATACTCCCCAGACAAAGTCCACCCCAAAGGAAGCTGCCGTCCCTGCTTCAGAAGCCTGTTCTGTTTACAAGAGCACTGCAGACATCACCGTCCCAGCTGCGGTCACATCAACTCTCAGTGTCGACGCCAAACCGTTTGTTCCTGCAGCCGCCACAGCCACGCCCCTTAGTTCAACCTTGCCAACAGACACTCCCCCCACGAGTGTAGCCACACCCCTTAGCTCAGCCATACACCCTCCCTCCATCACCCCTGCAGCCCCTCCCTCTCTCCTTGCACACTCAGAGCACCAGGAGTCCTCATCGCCACAGCTCCCCCACCTGGAAGGTTGGTGAACTACAGGGAAGATTATGAATTACATGGGGCTAATTTGAACATAAGGATTTGTAAAATAGAATAGCAGGAAGTAGCTATTAATTGTCTTTCAGCATGCATGGCTCTTTGTCTGTGGATTGAGCATCAGGTGTGCTTGGTGCTAAATCTATTCCTCTATGTATTTGTAAAATCCAAGGCCTGAAAGATAAAAACAGAACAGCTTATGTTTGAATCACTTCTCATATAGACACAAATACTCTTTGCTACCATTCACAAAACACAGAATCTCTAAAGTATATAGTTTTATCTCATTTATATTTACCAGAGTATCACTGGTGTTCCAGGCTTATGTCTCTTTCCAACTGCTGACACGAATAATCAATTCAAATGTACTGTGCTGATCGGGCCCTGTATTGACAAAGCTGCAGTATAAACTGATAAGTTGCCTGATTTGATTCCCTCTGCCTGCCTCTGTGTATCTGTTACCATGATCGTAGCAATTTATTCCTTGACTTTCTGCTTTTGATAGCTCTACTGTGTGTGTGCTTGCTGCACTGTCTAATGTTCCATCTGATTGTCAGCTCCCTGTCTAACCTCCAACTGTCTTCTCTGTCTATAGAAACGCATAAGCTGGGTTCTTCCATGGCAAAGCTAGTTTGTTTGTTAGCTTACCATGGCAATTGTTATAGTTTATCAATTGTTCAGAGCCAGCTGGGTGTAGTAGCTATATATATATATATATATTTAAAAAAACAGAGCAACACAGAAAATATATTGATTATTGTATTGTATTTATCATTTCTATTAGATACAGGATAATTTGGTAATTTGCTCCTCATTAAAAACAAAACTGGTATAAATTAATTAATTCAGTGTCCATGCCACACTGATCAGCTGTTAGGTGAATTCCTAGTCAAACTGTATTTGTACACATCAAGGAATAGTTAGTTTGACAAAAACTTCCTAACTACAGGTCTCCTTACAAGATCTGGCTTTATCAGTGAATCATCACTCACACAGTCACCTGTCAGTACCCATTGTTTCATATTTAGGTTATGTGATGACAACAGACACCATTTTCATCAAAACTGTCCAAACACAAATCCCAGATGAATGTGATAAGAAGTGACTGAAAGCTCTAGAAGAAACCAAGTAAGCTGGCTCTGAGTTATTTCTAAAATTGTTACAGCTTAAATTAGAGGAATTTCCAGTGACCTTGAGTCCTCAGTGCAAAGTTGAGTCAAGTTGTCTCTTTTCAAATCCTAGTCTGTATTAGAAACCTGTCTCAGACTCTATGTCTATAATAATTATATATGAGACATAATTTGACCTCAACCAGTACAACGCAGTCAACTGTCTAATGTCCAGTGCCTTAGCAATCTGTCTGCTGAAGGAAAACCCTGAGAGGAGCTCAGTCTAATGTTTCCTCCTGTTAAAGCTGGTTCTAGTATGCTGAATGAAGCATCATTTTTACAGTGTGGTTCACTTTATATGCCTCTGTCCAACCCTCTCTCACTAACAAAACCTTACCAGTACTTAACTTTGTTAGTAAAATGTGTTTAAATGTTCCTAATATTAACATTTAACACACCATGTGGCTCTAGCTGCCTTTATTGTGACAGTACCATTCACTAACATGGTGCAGTCTTTTATATTGGCTTTCTAGCTGCAATGTTGACTAAAACCTAAAATATCCTGTAACTTCAACAAGTTCTGAATAGAGTTTTGAAAATAAATCATTCATGATTTATATTTTTTTAACAAGTTCCAGCTTCGAGGCATTGCTAGGGTTTATGTTGAGAGAACTGTGTTTAAATGCAGTGAAGTTATTTTTGAAGTGACTGAACATGATTTTTTTGCTTCTCTCCCTTTCCCTTTTTTCTGTCTCATAATGCCATCGATGATGTTACTTCGACCGAAAGGTAAGACAAGTTTCTGTTTTTCCAGTTTGCATACATTGTGGAAAGCGTGTTGAACTTTATTTTGAAAGGTGGACCTCCGCTGCTAAATCACGGCTGTGAACAATCCCACAGAATTAGACTCTCAAAGGAACAATAGTGATAAATGATATTGAATTAAAAAGCCTCATAATATTTCTTCCATATTTAGTTTGACAACACACACATAACAAGCTTGATGTGTTTCCAAAGTTGGTGTTAAGTTGGAGTTGGAGTATTGTCATCATTGTCATCTTGGATCCAGGTCCAATATACAAAAATACTCAGATTCATTCAACCCTGCAGCTAAAAAAAAAAACCCTTATTGAATCTTTCATTCACATTCTCTGTTTACATGAAAGAAGAAAAATTAAACCTCCTCAAAATGTAATATTTGCCAGAGGAATGACAAGTCCTCTGTTTAAATATGTATCTACCATCCAACACGTCCTTGTAGCTTGCAGGTTTTGTGAAGTAGCTTTCATTACACAGGAAGGTTTAAGTTTTAAGTAAAACTACTCAAATTCTCATCTGTCTGACAAAGAAGTAGTGTTTGTAGTAAAATCTGCAGTTTTTTGCTCATCTCTTAGCTCAGAGTCTGTGAGTTGTGTGTTTATTGGATACCGTCTCTCTACTAGAGGACGGTGCCGTCCAGTCTGTCCGTCCTCCTTATTCTGTTCTTCAGTCAATTTGTCCCAAGGTGAATGTGTTTCTGGTACGTCTGGTTCTGTCTCAGTGGTGGAGCAGACTGTGATCCTGTGCTACAGTGGAGTTATGTTAATGCAGTGGAATTTGAACAATGGAGTTTAATGAGAATGTGTGGCAAACAAAACAGCATCAGTCTATAAAGAGGTAATCAGAGAGTTTTTGTTTTTTATAATTGATAACCCTCTAAACATTGATGGTTTTTACTACAACATTTCTGCACCATACTCTCAAAAATCTCAACGTGTTGTTGAAAACTGTTTCTGTTTGACTCAAGCTTTAGCAAATTTACAGTAGTTATTTTTAATTTAATTTAAGTAAAAGAGCTAAAAACTTTATCTACCAGTGAAAGTTGCTCAGTAACATTTTAATGTTTCAGTAGCGCCCATGTTCTGAGAGTTTGTAAGTGAAGGTAGGTTGTAGTAAAACAAAATGGATCTTACTCAAAGACAAAAAAAAAAGTCAGTCTCTGTGGGAATTTTATCCATAAATTTTACCAAATATATATCAAGTCTGCACTAGCAATCTGAGCCTGTCAGTGGTAAAAACAAGCACTTAAGAAGAAATACTTTGATGCAGACAGCAGCTCTACAGCAATATATTGTGGCAATGATTCTAAGGTTTTTTTTTTTTTTTTTTTTCATATCATTAAAGGCTTATTTAGGTTGGACCACTCATGGACAATCAGAGACTGCAGTAAACCTTCCCTCAACTCAGATTGATTTCCCTGTCCCTGATGATTATAAGTAGAGCTCCTTAGCAAAATGCTGCCGCCAACGTTTTCAGTCAGATGGTGCTCTCCACTCATAGTGTTTGGGAATCTGCTCCAAGTTCAATTCATGTCTTATTAGAGCAGATAATTTGTTGCTCTCAGAGTTCTTTAGGTGCCGTTTGGAAACTTGAAGTAAATGTGTGATTGATGGACGTCCTGCTGAGATGATCGTCTTCCCAACAGGTTGTTAGAGTGACGATTAGTCATCATTATATTGTCACCTGTCTTTTCCTTGTCTCTTTGTCTTGGCTGTCTGCTTTTACACCACCTGGCTCCCCTCAAATACAATACTGATGGTAGTTGTTGCTGGATGTCATCATTATTCAATGAAAGGACATTTTTTTAGGACTTTTTGTGTGTGTGTGTGTGTGTGTGTGTGTGTGTGTGTGTTAAATATATGTAATAGAGAAAAAACAGTCAATAACATGGGTTTGTCTTTGACATTGAGCCAGTACGACTGAATCCTAAATTCAGATAGTTGCTGGGGAACACACGTCGGCTGTATTGGATGAGATGGTCTTGAGGCCCTGAGGAGGATGTTAAGCTCAACGTTGGGTCTTGGTTCCATCTAGTGTCTGGTGGAAGAACTGCAGCACTGACTGAGCAGCTGTGGATTGAGCTTGACAGATACAAATGGCTGCTAGTGGCTAAAAGGGGAAATTGAGCTGCATTGGACAACCGTCATTTGGAAATGGACTGATGTTAAATCTGATTCAGTATATGATGCATAATCAATGCACTGGTTAGCAGCTGAGAGCTAATCCCAGTCGACTGTATGTAGGGGAGGACACAGCACACAGACAACAATTCACATCTACGTGTAAATTAGTGTCACTGATTAATTCAACGTGTATGTCTGTGGACTGTGGGAGGAATCTGGTGTACCTAATATTAGTTTGTTAGGACTGAAAATTATTCTGGTCAGTACATGTGAAGATTCCTGTTTGTATTATGTGTCTGTATTTTAAAAAGTAATGGCATTTAATTTTTGGATCTTTTCTTCAAATTATCTCTTGTATGGCAGCAGTCCATGTCCTCAGTCCATGACTCTAAATTGTCCGTAGGTGTGTGCAGTTTATTAGGAACACCACATCCTTTTGCTCTCACCTCTTGATGGCACAGTTTCCAAAGAAATGTTTCATTACTTTGAGATTCTGTTCTACACTGTCGTGTTCACATCACATCATTTCTGTACATTTGGCAGCTGCACATCCAAGCTGTCAATATTTTGTTCCACCACATGCCAAAGTTGTTGGATTGACATGTTTTGACTGGAGAGGCCACTGCTTACACTGAGCTAACTCATCATCATGTTTGAGATTACTTTTTTGCTTTTCTGTCTGTGGATGTGTAGTTAATTTGATGTTTTTTGTACATGATTTTATGCACTGCATTACAGACACATGATCGGCTAAATTGAAGTGCATGAATAAACAGTAGCGCAGGTATAATTATATTCATTATGGGTTATTTGTTCCTTTAAGGTTGAGACTTGACATCCAGTACTGAGGAAAATTTTCTTTGGTCCATAGGATTTCTTTATAATATTAAACCACAGGTGTCATTCAGCTGAATCTCTCCTTGCATATTAGACTGCTCACTTAGCATGAAGGCTCATTTAACTCCCCTGAAAGTGACGGCTCTATAAAGTTGCTGGATATTTCTGAATTTTCCTCTTGAGTGAACCAAACAAGCAAATTGCAGGATCTCATTTAGGACACGGTAATGATTGGGCTCTGCACTGTTGGTGAGTTTTGGCCTGCTCCTCCTTCCCATATGCTGTTGCTAACTAATGTTCCCGCATCAGCTGCAGTGTGGAGGTCAGAATGAGAGGAAAAAGACGGTCTTCCTCTTTTGTTTGATATGATTATGTAGGTCTTAAAAAATGACGCAAGTTTGTTCAGATCCGATGTCAACTCTGATTTCTCTAATTAAACACTGTATTGAGTTTTTTAAACCAATTTCAATCCACAGACTGAGACACAGACCAGATTAGAACCACTAGAGCAATAAGTGGGCTAGTGCAAAGTTTTTCTAAATTATTTTTTTCTGCTTGTCCTCCTTTTCTTTCTCCCTCCACCCCAATGTCTTTCTTCATCTCTGGTCCTACTTCTGTCTGGTTCACTTTTTTCCTCTAATTATTTAATTTAATCTTCCTTTTTCCGTGTCTTACTTCTTCCTTGCCCCCTCACAACTCCCTGGCTCTCCTTCCCATCCCTCCTCCATCAACCTTCACTTCATCTTTTGCCCTTGATCGTCTCACATCTTTATCTATTCCTGGATTTCTCTCTCTCCCCCTCTGTCTTCCTCATTCCTTGTGTCCACCCTCCCTCAACTCCTCGTTTCCATTCCTCGCTCTTTTTCTTTGCCACTTCTTTCCTCTTTATTTCTGTCTCTTCTGCCTCCATCTCTTTACCATTTCTGTTACCGCCGTCTATGACACGTCTTCTGCTCTCGTGCCCAGACTCCCCATGTTACTGGCAACGTAATAATCACTGCATCGGCGACTAAGGGGTGGGACCAAGTGGGTTATATGGGGGTGTTGGTGGGGAAGTGGGGGAGGCGTTGTCAGGGAGACATGGGAGGCAGTTGCCGTGGAAACAAAGAAACTCTGCGAGTGAGGGATGGAGGGATAGAGAAGAGGTGGACTGGGTGTGACAGTCAGTGAGGTTGAAGAGTAAAAATAGAAACACACTGACAAGATTCTCCTCCCTCCCTCTCCCCACACCTCCCAGCCCCCACCCCCTACCCTTCTCTCTCTCTCTTCGTCTCTCTCTCCATCTCTCTCTGCCCAGCAGCATGGGCAATCAGCTGTACAGTTCCCTCTTTCGGTTTCCTTCATCTCCAGCTGATGTTGAACAATCTGTGACCTTCAAAAAGGAGGAATTACTGTGACTTTACAATGATATTTGCCTGCATAAAAGCTACCAGAGCACTTGAATGAATTTGAGCATTGAATGTTTTGTTCTTCTGAAAAAAAAAAAACAGCTAGTTATGTAGTTGTCTTGATTTGTCAAACTAAATTTGCATTCCTTTATTTGTATCCCACAGAGTGTCCTTGTGGTCTCACTTGTTGCCAAATTGAAAAGATTTTAATTAGATGTGGAGTTCTGCTCAGGGAGCCATATTTACCAATCTAGAATGTATAATCACTAAACTTCCCAGACCATATTTGCACTATACTATTTAAAGTTATCATACCACTATCATTACCATGGCTACCATTTCTGCGTGTGTGCACAATGCTAATTTTGAAAGCATTGTCTTTTCTATCTAAAGTGCGTCAAACCATTGTTCTACTATGAATAAATAAACTCACAAACCACTATAAAGATACAACAGAATACTCACAGAAAAAAGACCCTATTAACTGTAGAGAAGGAGACAAGTATGTATGTTACCGTTTGAACATTTTCAGTAATAATACACCAACAGATCTTTTTTTAGTGGGGGCTTTTTGTAGCCAGTTTGAAACACTGATTGAGGATAGAGGCTACTATACTATTGCTTGGGAACTAACAAAGGGTGGATACTCAGTTGGTATTTCATTAGATACACTGATCTTAAATCATTGCCATCCAATGGAGCAGTCTCAGTAGAAATCCTAATGGTAATGATCAGTGGATTCTAGTGATATCCAGCTTTGTGTTGCTAAAATGGTTCCTGAGGACAACATACCTGAGCGACCCAGGGAATGTTTAGCACAGGCAACCTCTGAGCCTGACCCAAACTTGCGTAACACCCACCCTTTCCAAGTCTATTGAAACCAAACAACAATCTAATGTCTTCCTCTTCAACTTGGCAATTCCCTCTCCTTTTGTGGGTACAGAAGCAAATTGTTTGTGGGGGCTTACTTATGTAATGATGCTCATTCATTTTCAGTCATGCTTGACAAAAATGGTCTTGTTATTTTGGCACAGGGCTCAGACGCATTGGGGTTGTAGAGGGGTCGGTGGGAGACGCTCAGCTGTTGCGTGCAGTGACAAAAAAATGTGTTTTAAAATAAGGAGAGTGGTTCTCATGTTAGAGATATTAAGCTAGAAGCTTGAAGTCTTTAGAGTCAGTTTATGTTCTTCAGGTATTCATAATATGATGCACAAAATGCCATTGGGTCACTGCAGAAAAAGCATCAGCTAAATACTTGTGAATTTCATCTTGTGTTGCTAAAACCCACAATTTTAGGTAGATATGGTGAAATACTTATATTCAGTAGACGCTGTTACAAATAATGTCTCAGTTAAGCCCCCAAAAAGCAGTGCAAAGCAAAATATGGAGATAGTAGAGACAGAATGTGGGGATGAGACTCGTAGCCGTTAGCACAGTTTTAATCCTCCTTGCAAATCCAATGTACAAATCCTGTTCAGAGTGTGGTTGGGTTTTGTGCTGTTGTAAAAGTGGAAAAAGTCTCCAGTGTTTTTTTAGTATGGAGTAGGAAGATACTGGTCTATAATAACGGTCTATTTTAGTGGAATTGCAGGCACCATAGGGTTTCTCTTATGCCAACCATTATAAAGCCATGCAGGGCGATCAAACCTAATGAATCTCAACATCACAGACCTTGTGTAACAGCTGTAGAAGAAAAAAACACAATAAGTTGAAGGCACAAGATGATATAAGAAAAAGGACCAATGAGACCATATGTCTTTATTTCCTCACTGAATTGCCCACCTAACAGCAGGTAATGCATTCCTCTGCCTCCGCATTTGACACAAATGGTTTACAAATGGCTGCTGTACTATGATAGCCAGTTTTGTAAAGCTGATAATAAACAGTTAGATGGAGTGACAGAGGATCTCATCTGTACTATACCTGTCAGAACAAAACAACCAGCCTTTTTCACAGCAGACATTTTGATATGCAGATGCAGAAAACGCACAAAGTCTCATCCATAACAATGACGATGGCTCACTTCCATTCAGGTGTCTTATAGGACAGTTACAGTCGTATGACTCTGCCTGTCAATATTGTGCTTTTTTTTTTTTCTTTTTTCTCAATTCACAGTGTCGAAAAGTGTTATTATACAAGAGTATTATACATGCACTAGAGTTAATTTCACTCACATGGATGGGTCAAATGAAATAACCCAGATTTCTGGGTTAAATATAAAAACTAGCACTCGGGTCAAGCCAGCTCAACACATGTTCTGTTACAAAACCAGGGCCCAGGAAGTGTTAACAGCTACTGTCAATAAAATTCTCACTGGAATTTTATTCCTGGATTGACCTACAACTCCAAAAGAAAAGACACTACACTAGTGGCATAATTTTATATCTTAGTCACATCCTGACTTGTGGTGTGGTTTCACAAGACAAGATTTTTGACGAGGCCATTTAGCTAAAAATGGTCGAATCCTTTTGTTCAGGCGACATGAGTCTTTTAGCTTTAAACTGCTCAAGCAAGAAGCTGCTCAAAGTTAATTTAAAAGTGACAGAGAATCAAAAAATGTTTTTACCTTCGTCTTTGTTGAAGATCGGTCGTCCACCCACATTCAGGAACATGTGAAAAGTGCTAGAAATTCTGAACATCTCCTTTTCATAGAGATTCCTCTTTTAGAAATGATCGCTAGAAAATGGGTGCATTTCAAAACTGGTTGTTTGTGACAACGCTCTTCAAAAGTGATTAGCTGTAAAAAGATGGTCTGACTGTGTTTTGAAGCTGGCAAAGTTACATTCATTCAAGTGGCAGTGAAGGAGCCAATCAGTGTCAAGTGTTTGCATTTCATAATGAGGTTTCCAGTTAAGTCTGAAATATGCCAAATAGGTGCAAAACCACGTGTTTAGAACCTCCATCCCAAAATATCTTTCTGAGAGAGATTTTTATGAAGCTTCTGAGTCGTTAAACATCCAACCAAAGTTTTATTGGGTATATGTCACATCACAGAACAAAGATCAAAACCCCATTCAACCATTCTCTGTCATCTTAAAAAGATTTTTCTGTCACCTGCCCTGTGCTTGTTTTATAGCTGCTTCATGGAAATCAAACAACGTGATTTATTGACATTTTTCACATGGTCATATCACATCACAGAAAGTATAGCACTTAGCATTAAATCCATTATTTCAATATACTTCTCACGGTAAGACTCTGCAGCTTTTCTGAGCTGAACCTCATCCCATCTCCAAGTTTTTCACCAAAAGATAAACAAATCCCTGTTGCAGAATTCATTGTCTGTTCAAGAGCTCATTCAGTCAGCTGTCAGCAGTTAATGTTTCCATTCTCTGCTTAATATCACAAGGAGCTCACTGCCTCTTTTCATCCAATATGTGCAGAAATTATGTTTGAAGCTGCTTCATTTGAGAATAAAATATAAATGTCACGCTTAAAGCAATTTTAAAGTTTTGCATTGAATATTTGCAACGCGCTGTGTTCATGCAATGAATTTTACCTCTTTATTTAATCAAAGTAACCAAGTGAACTTTGAAAAAAAAAAAAAACAAACAAATTAACCACATAAAGAAACATGTTGTACAGGGTACACAATGTTTTCTCATGACGTCAGTGTCACAGCCTCAAAATATATGTGATGTTTTCTGTGTCTGGTTAAATAAAGAGATAAAGTCAGGATGATGACTGATGTCACACTGATCTCTCCTTATGTCCCTCACTCTGTCGGCATCAGCTTGCGAGCAGTGGCTGTCATATGGCAGCTGAGTAACTGTGTCAGCCATTGATCTGTGCGTGCACATGTATATGTGCCACCACACGTGTGTGTGTGTGTGTGTGCGATCTTGTGTCTTTTCCTGTGAAAATGCTTGTGCATGTTGGTCGCTAGGGGGTAGAAGCTGAAATTGTGCTCCTGCGAATGAGGGAATATTCAGGGCTGTCATGTGATGTGATGTCAGAGAGAGAGAGAGAGAGAGAAAGAGAAAGAAAACAGATACAGAGAGAGAGAGAGGGGGAGGGAGAGCAAGGTGCAATTTAGCCCCACAGCTGATCCGTGCAGTGCTCACAGAGAAGCCGAGACGAACAGACACACACTCTCACGCACTTCTTTCGCTTCTCCTGTAAACACATACAGACTCGCACTTTACACACATCAGCACACTCACACACAGACACACAGATCTATGCCATTAAGATACAGAAAGGATTCGTTAAGTCCTTTACTTTCCAAGCTCATAACACTTTGGATATTGAGGACGTTTTTTGCCTCCTGTGCGACACTTTCTGGAGACAGAAAGGAGCAGGAGACAAGAGGAAAACTGAAGACACAGACGAGGAACAACTACAACAGAAAAAAAACAAGGAGTAAATAAGAGGAAAAAGGATTGAGAAGCGACAAAAGAGGAAAAAGAGCAATACAAGAGGACCTGACAACAAAGCAGGAGAATGTCCTTCCTGTCTGGCTCGCCCTGGCAGCAGTCTGGCATTATTAGTGGTAGCAGCGGGTATGGACAACCTTCCAGTGCACATGAACGACAGCAGCAGCATCAACAACTGCAACACAAACCTCCCAGTTCTCTCTCTGGTGCCAGCATCCCTGTGGTCCTGGCCTCCTCTCCACTGTCTCCCTCCAGCCAAGCCTCTGTCCAGCACAGTGACTGGCACTGCCAAGGCCAGATGGCACCGGGGGTGCAGGTTGCTGCCGACACCCATGAGGGGTCCAAAATAACTTCAACAGAAGATGAGGTGAAATTAGGGAGAAGCGGGGCTCAGGGGGCATCATATGAGGCACCTACCATGCCAAGCTTCAAGATGCCAACACTGAAGACAGAGGATGAGGATTCCAGAGGCGGCAGGTTGAGAGAAGATGCGCACAGACTGGGAGGGGTAGGGGGGTCATTAGGTAGCGCAGGACAAAGCCCTAGCAGCCCTCTGTCTTCTTACTCATCTCCCTCATCTTCATTACCCTCTCCCTCTATCTCACCTGGGAGATCATTTAGCAATTCCACACTTGACCCTAAACCTCCAACAAACCCTAATTTTGCAGGCAACAAAGATGGATTTTATATCCAGGGATTTCAACTGTCTTCCCAAGGCCAGTCCTTGCTTCCTCCTCCACAACATGCCTCAGGGCTTGGAGAGAGAAACACACTCAGCCCTTCACTCAGTGGAAGTATTAGTACCGGTTCCAGTCCAGGAAATAAAGAGGATGAGAAGAAATCTGTCACCTCTTCATCATCCAGAGGTCTTCTTGGAGGTCCAAAAGGAAATTCAGCAACAGGTCTAACAGGAAATGAAGCTATGAAACCGACTTTAGGAAAGCAGAGTTTAGAGACACAACCTGCTGGTACTGCTCCTCCTGCTGCCGACATAACAGGGGTTAGAGCTGGTGCCACTGTGGGGCCCACAGCAGCTTCACCCCCAGCCTCAGCTAACACAGCTAATGTTGCTCCAGGGGTTGGGGGTGTAAAAGAGAGTGGCACAGAGAGAGAGAACTTAAACCATACTGAAAATAGGACAGGGGTGTTTACTCCACCTCGTGGAGGCAAAATAGAGAGTGAGGTTGCATCTCATGGGCCGTCACAAGATGTAAATCGTTCATGTGCGGCATTAAACAGAGAAACAAAAACTAGCCATGGCAGTGAAATGCCACAGCGGACTGTAGTGAGACGCGCAATGTCTGACTGTTCACACCTGTCTGTTCCCATGGAAATGACGGGAACATATCCTATCAATATGGGAGGTTCACCAGTGATGGCACCCAGTGTACTGAATTTTTCCCTGATGGGAACGCCGTGTCCACCCAGGGTGCCGTACCCTCATGTTGCTGTGCGACGCTCACTCACCCTCATGGACGGCGCCGAAGCTGCTGCTGCAATGGCGACAATGACCTCACCCGTGTTAATGACGTCACCTGTGTTGCCGTCATCCCCGCCCCCCAAGAGGCACCATGGAAGTTGTGAGACCAACTTTTTACTTGCTGTTCCACCCCCAACAGGAACTTCTGGTAACAGCAACCAAGAAATCAAACTGAACCTAGTGGGTAAGAAGTTATTTCTGTGTGTGTGTGTGTGTGTGTGTATATATATATATATATATATATATATATATATATATATATATATAAGTTGGCTCATGACATTACATGAACAGAGTGAAATATCACATATAGAAAGCATGGCCTTTTCTACTCCAGACAACCAATCAGAGCTTAGTTGCCATGATGATGACATTTAGCTACATGGCTAGTTCATTAACATAGCTGCAATCATGTAAATTTGTATTCAATGTTCTAAGGTCAACTGAGATGTACTAGTTGCTACAACTTGAATAAGACTTTTTATTTTTTTTTAAATTAACGTGAAAATCTTTCACCACTGATTAGAATGAAGCAAAGCAACACAACAGCTCAGACCCACGCCCCAACATTTCTCTCGTCTTGCTAATAACAGGCGACCTTAGAGTCGTCTGCAGCTGCACTGATCCTGTTTTAGTCCTGTCTTCTGCTGTGATGCACAGCATTGATCATGGTGAGCAGAGGGTTTGCTGTGGAAACAGCAAGAAACGGGGAAGAGACAGACTTTCATCTTACTTATTTGATGTCGCCTGCGACTGTCTTTACTCGCTCTGGAAACTTCTAGCTTCATCCTCAGTTATCCTGTCTTCTGGACTATAAATGCTATGATTGTAGCCACTGTGTGAACATTAGCTACTGTGGCTAACACTGTCTACACGTCAGAGTGACAGAGTACACGTCAGTGATTCGTATTTTTCTAACTGTATGTCACTTAGGATGCTCTGTCCTCAGGACTTTATGAGCCTGTGAATATCATTACACAGCATCGCATGTGTTTGCCTTTGTCCTTCCTGCACCTACATGTCATCTGAGCCAGGATCAGTGTCAGGATCAACAGGTGAAGCTACAGGTTACTGGCATTTGGATAAAGAAAGGTTGTTACTCTTAAAAACTATGTCTGAAAAAATATGTATTTAAGAACGTGAATATCATGTGGTTACACTGCACTGCGCTTGCAACCTACTGTGTTACTGACACTGAATGACAGGTAAATGAATCCAAATCTTGAAAGGCTGAAGCTTTTTTGTGAATGACTTTGGTCTCTCGTTGACATTTTTGATGTGACAGCCAACGTGGTATTCTGATAAGAGAGGATGAGGGAATGAAACTGATTTAGTTGCTGATTGTAACGACCAGAGAAAACAACCTTTTTCTGACCTTGAAATTCACTTTGGCCGTCTGTGTGATTTGGTGCCGAGTGAGGTGTCTGCTGTGCACAGGTGGGAGGAGAGGAGCAAACGGGTGGCAGCTTTATTCAGGTGATGCACTGCAAAATGACTCGGTGGTGTTGCCGTGCGACACTCAGCTGGCATCTTGCTCATTTTATCAACAAATGCACATGAATAATGAAATCAAGGTTAAATAGTTAAATGCGATATCAAAAACTCATCGTTCTAAATATAATACTAGATTTGGTTGAATCATAACAGATTATTTAGAAGTCTGCATTGATTCATATATTAACATTATTGATTCTGACAGCGTCTGTTGTCCACAGCTGCTTCATATTGTATGAAAAGTTTCCCCTTTAGTTCATTAAATCCCTGCAGTCATCTGATGGCATATACGCTGATAAATGTGAAGCCTCCATTTTCAGAAGTGCCACGACCGGAGCCCAGTGTCATTACACACAACCGTCCAGCTTTATTCATTTTCCTGCAGATGAATCAGACTGCTACAGGATAACCACACACACACACACACACACACACACACACACTCTAAATACTTCTTTTTTACTTTCAGAGCATCATTTGTTCTTGTAAGGCCTTACAGTGCACATACTGCTGCGTCACATTTTGCAGAATGATGAGACGTTTTACCAGGAGCAGTATGCTGACTGAAAGTCATTTACACAGCGTCACCAAACACATAGTAGACATACCAAATATCCAGTTATGAAAGATTACAATTCATCATCAGTAAACATACTGCACTTCTCTAATAGGGATTCTTTATTAACTGGTGCTTGTTGAGTGAATTTAGTTTGTAGAATAGGATGTTTCGATTGCTCTTTGCTTGGGTATAACACAATAAGTTTTTTTTTTTTTTAAGTATTATTTTCCATTTGAGAAATGTGGGAAAACTATCACCGACCTTAGAACGTGATTAAACTTAAATAGCCTCAGATAACAAAGTTATTGAAGGTATTCATTCAATTCCCCCTCATTGTAATGTCTTCTATCCATCTCTATTTAGTTCACACTTGATTTTTCTCTCTCTATGTAATGATTTATCCTCCCGCTCAGTGATGTGGTCTGTTTTTCAGACTGCAGTCGACAGAGAAAAGCTGGGACATTGATTAGACATCGACTCTGACTGTACTCATTCAAATATAGAGCAGCTATTTCTGGCATCGTATGTGTGAACACACACGGATATGTGTGTTTAGGTGAAGAGCTTCGAATGACTTGAATCTTACAGATTTTTAAAGGCACACACCCCTACACACACATGCACACTTTTTTTTCCCATTTAGCACAGAAATAGATGACATATATAGCTTCACAGACAGAGACACACACACCCATATATATATATATATGCAAATGTGAGTCTTCAAGTTCAAGCAAGAATCTCACTCAAACAGTGATAATATGCAAACAGTTAATTCAACACATTGTCTTTATTTAACAGACTCTGTAGGTTTTAAATACAGGACTGATGGGATGACAAATCCTAAGAGACAAATGACCAAAAACAGAAAAACCCTTAACTGATCACATTAAGCTGGATGTGATACGCTGTTGGCATCGTGTGAAAATGTGTGGTTGCTGGAGATTTAAGCTGAACAGTTGCATCAGGTACATGTGGCCAGACAGGATGTCTACACAGGTGTGGGTGGTACTTGCAATGTCACAGTTTCAAACCATAAATAACAGAAATTACTCAAAATAATATTCAAAAACATATAAACAAGAAATAGGAAACAGTTTCCTATTTCTTACCGATTAAGAAAAACTCTCCAAAATTAGGCCGTTTTACTTTCTCATGCTGGTTTATTTGAAGTTGTTTGTGCTACAACTGTAACACACTGATATCAGATATTTACTGATATTTAATCTGGCGCCGACAGAAAATTGACTGTGTAAATTAAATGACACTGAGAAATTTAGTGTAAACATGTAACCCCTAAGATAAACAACATAGATGAAATTCTTGAGGTTTCATATTTATTTTTAGAAATTTACAGCTGACTTCTTAGTTACAATCTATAAAATATTAACCTATCTTAATCTAACGGCATCTGTGACATCTTCATACTGTTTAGACATGTGGTCACAGATATTATTCAACTGTTGGTTAATGATTTACAGCGTTTCCACATACAAGTTAAAAATGTCTTTTAATTTTCTTTATTGTATTATGAATGGTGCTAATTGTTTAATTGATAGGCAATTATTTAAAGTTACTATATACAAGCTTTTGCTATTGCTACTTTCACAATTTTCAGAATTAAGAGCTGTTTATTTGCCACATGTTTAAGTCATTCTTGTGTTTATAAGACAGGTAAGAATAAATCCTCTGGGTCAGAGTTACACACCGACTGGATGCCTCAGTGACTAATCATCCCAAAAGTTTGGATACATTGCAAATCAACAGAAATAGAAGCAAAACATCAGTTAACACTGGTATTGTTTTCCACTACAACTGACAGCTCTTTGTGAGTAGAACAATCATATCTGATGCTAAACTTGTAGCATTTCTACAGAGCTGTCAGTGATACAACTGGCTTTGTAGCGTTAACAAAACCTTTTAATATTATACCTTTATTGTGGAGTTAATGCAATACACACAAAGACGAGCTGAACATTACAAAGTGTTACATTTGAACACATCTGCCTGCAGTAAACTATCCTCGCACCAGCTCCATGTCTGTGTATGTTAGTCATGCTCTGATTTACATGGCAGTCAACTCTCTCTCTGTCTCTCTCTGTCACACACACACACACAGCTGGTTGCCAGCAGCTGTGTATTGTAGCGTGGTATTAGATAGATTCTCATTTTGGATGAGTCATATTGCTGGTCTTGCAGGGTGGAGCAATACGGTGATGCAAACTAGCATGTGCAGATAAACCAGATTTATATGCAACTACAATTCTATGAATCTAATGACTAGAAAAGAAGAAATTCCACTGATCTGGCATGCCTGTTCACAAGTTTTGAGAAGCACTGAATATGAGAAAGGTTTCATTAAGCCTTTCTGTCCTCTGGCCAAATCTGACTGGCGCTTGTTTGCATTGTGAATAATGTGGGCACCAGGTGTTGACAATAGAGGAGAATGTGAAGATTAAAAAAGTTTTTATTGCAAAATCCGTTGCATCAATTTCCTTCATGACTTAAGCATTACTATAGAGGTGCAGTTCTAGTTTTAGTTTTATTTTTTTAAATGCCTGGATTTTTGTTGCCTGTGTCCGTGTCATTGATTCTCTACATCTCTCAGGGTTGATTGCTGCTTTTTCGTAACACATTTGTTGGGTAGGAGCAGCTGAATTAACATGACAGACACTTCCTTTGGGTGTAAAGAGTGCAAGGAACAATCACTGATTTTTTTTGTTTTGTTTTATTTGTTCATCGTTTAAAAAAAAACTGCTATTGCACTTCCTTTATGGCTTTGCAAGGAAATGTCAGAATCAAGAAAAACACAATTCCTGAAACAAGTAGATGTCACCAATAAGCTTCTTATACAACTCAATATCATGAATCATAAATTTGCCTCATGGGTCTTAACAATCTGTACAGCATGTAGTACCCTCTAGTGGTGATTTCATGAACGTGACAATGAATTTAATGTCCTTCAGCGGTCTGCCACTCATCAGGGGTCTTGTTTCCAAATGATACGCATACATAACATAGGTCCTGAGGTAGTTTCGCCACACAAAAGTTGTGAGGTTGGTGGGTGAATATAAACTTTAAACCATGAGGGATCGGCCAGTGCAGATGGTGAGGAGGAGAATCAATAATCTGAGCAACTGTGACAGATGATAATGTTAGTGGACATCTTCTCTGGGAATTATGCTCCTTAGACGGTGCCATGCTGCCTCTGCTTGTCAGGTGAGTCCAACTATATTTGGTTGGTACCGATTCACCTCACCACCACATTTAGCTCCTTCCTCAACCAGACGTGTTGCTCTAGTCCCTAGAGCCAGTCTGGACTGGCCAGGCCTTTGAGACCTTTTTAATGTACCACAGCTAACTAATGTCTAACCCCATGGATGGTGGGACCACAGGGTTATTGGTCCATGTGCAGTTTTGTGTTGCCCGTCTCTTATTTAACCCTGACAACCTCCTGAACCCTCTGTCTTCAGCTTTGTCTGCTCTGCTCATGTTCTTCCTGTTTCCTTTAGCTTTTATTTAATTCTTTGTTCTCTCTGCTTATCCAATGAATCATCTGCGTTAGCAACACTGTTGCTGACACATCATATTGATCCAGCTTATGTATCATAGCTACGTGTAATTAATATACTCTGAGGAAATTACTCTACAAATAGCTGCAAGCAGGAGTCTTAGCTACAGACCCCAGGAAAATCTACTGAGAGTATTGAAAATAATTTACTACACGAGTAAAAAACACTCATTGTGCAACAGATTTACTGTTGTGGCTGGTGGAGTTAGATACAACTACCTGCTATGTACAGTCAGTGCACAGATTTTTAATATGGGATGTGAATTAAAAATGAAAAATGCCTCTGAGATACAGTGTGTGAATAATGGGACACAACACTTTTAGATCTTGACCTATATTTGATAAATATTTTTAATTTTTCCTCTCTGAACATAATGAGGGCTATGGTGATAAATACCCTGAGGACCCCGGTAAGAAGTACATGTTACAAGTCATTGATGATACACTGGTCTACTTCTGATGCTAGCAAACACCAGCTACATGTTTGGCTTCTGTCCAAAACTAAACAGTCTTCAACGCTCTAAGATGTTTTTTTCTCAGACTCATCAAACTCATTGAACCTCATGCTATTATGTCAGTATTTGGAGTAACTCCAAATGATACACATCTTAGTCCTGAAGTCAAAAATATGACTTCCAATTGATCTTAATGAATATAATTAATTAGTATAGTATTAGTATTCCATCATAGGGTATGGTCTGATATTCTGTATTATAATGCACTGATCTCACAGGAGGTGTCTATATAGTTACTAATTGTATTTCTACTTTGTTTTTATACTTTTGTATATTTGTTGTACTCTCTTCTTTTGTCACATTGAATGTATCTGTGTGTTTATGAAGTACATTAGAGAATTGACTCAGATAACTCGGTACAGTCATGGGGATGGAGCTTTATTAAAGTGAAAAAAAAACAAAAAAATCAAGACAAACTGACAGGACAAAAGCGTGGTTCACAACCTCTGAATGGCTCCAACTCTAAACAATGACATAGATGTGGTGCAGCCTTTATCAGGACTTTGTGGTCAGGATTAAACATGTATATCATCCTCTCTGTACATCATATATGACATATCATATCTGTGTTGCCAAAGCACAGTACAAAGACACAAACATACATGTAAGAGTGTGCACATAGATATCCTTTATCTTTCTGGTATCAGTGGCACAGCACTCAAATAGTTCTGGGTAGAAACCATCCAAAGACAACAGGCTGCACAAGTCCTCCTACAGTTAATTTTAGAGACATTTATTCAATCAAGCTGGATGTTTTTCATCTAATCTTTTGTATAAATTGACATTTACTTATTATGGTTTAGTGACAGTGACATCCTTTCTCTCACAGTGAAATCAGACAACAAGCAGGACAAGCAGGAGAAGACAGATACCCCGTCTGTTAAGACCGACAAGATTGATGCCTTTGACAAGAAAGAGAAAGAGGAGCAACAGAAGAAAGACAATGGTCCAGACAAGAACCAGAAGTCTGAGAAGATTCTAAAAGACGAGGAAAAGATTGATAAGATGAATGCGGAGAAAAACAACAAGGCCGTTGAGAAAGAAGAAAAGGTGGATAAGCCAGAGAAGACGAACAAAGACGAGAAGAAGGAAGAGGAGAAGAAGCCGGCTGAGAAGGAGGAGAAGGAAGGGAAAGGCACAACCAAACCTTCAACAGGCAACGGAAGCAAGACCCTGTCAAGCCCGGATGGCAAGAGCAAGGTGGGTCTCACAAACAAACTCTAAACACGTTTGCTGCATACAGATGGACTCGTCCTGACAGAGGCAGGGCGTTGCTGTGGTTACAGAAACAGTCCCGTCACCCAAAGGTCACAGTGCTGAACTCTGTCACAGCCGGTGTCTAACTCATAAGATGCTACACTGTCCACTTTTATTCAGCTGTCCTCTGTTGAAGTACAAAACACTGAGGGCAATGGTACAGAAATATCACTAAAACTATGTGGAATTACTATCACATTAGGGACAGAAGGAACTTATTTTTAATTGTTTTTCTCTTTTCTTAATTTACCTTCATTTTAGGGAAAAAAAAAAGTAACTACACGCTACCTTTACTGAAACAGACAATCAAAGTATATGATAGCCTCTATCTAGTTGAGAGATCTGGTTACTGACAGTAGAGTCTGTATCTGTGCAGGATTAGTATTTTCTGCATATTTGATATGATTAATATTCATCTATCTACCGTATAAATCCTTTAAAAAAATGTTTGTTTATGTCTATCATGTTTAGTCTCTTTGCACTTTGAAAAAAAAAATCTATTAAAATCATGAGTCGGGCCCAAGCTTGACAAAGCAGTGGGTGTTTATATTTTGGGCATTTTGCCCTGTCCTACTTTAGTGGAATAAAAAGAAATAGGAAAGCTAATGGCACAGATCCTGTGAACACTTGTTACATCAACAAACTTCGCCACTAATTCATCCCAAGTCCATCACAGACTCTGTTGGTTTGAGTTTGTGTTTATTTTTTTTGCTGGTTCACAATGTTTGTGTCTAATATGTGAAACCAGATTTTCATATCACATGCTACTTTTAGACCGCTGCTCATGTTATCACATTTGAGGCTTATAATCTTATAATTTACTGCGCCCAAGCTCTTTGCTAATTCAATTTTATAATTTATGGCCTGTTTTCTTCATACTGTCACGGCAAAGGGAGATTTCATCTCTGCTTTTTTTTTTTTTTCCACTCTGTGCACATATGTCTATCTGTCTACACTTTTTCCCCTTTCTTTCATTCTCTCCTCCTCTTTATTTTCCTGCTATTTTGGCTTATTTAATTCCACGATCACCAGCCTGACATGGGTGCAACCAAACAAAACTCCAAATCCCGTCCATCTACCCTCTCCACCAATGGTGAGGCCACATCGGCCAAACACCCCTCCCCCACCACAGCCCCAGCCAATAAAAAAAGCCCTGTACCCAAGGACGCCACACCCAGTGCTGCCAAGCGGCCAACTGGCTCTGCCAAGGTGAGTATAACACACAGTGTACAGATACTTAATTATATATCTGATAATATATGGCTGCTGATGTATTTATAGAATCATAATTCATAGATTTAAGTCTAATATTTTGTATTAGTGTTAGAATTTGAGATCAAGTTCAGGCACAGTTAAAGTTGTACAGTAATGCTGCCTCTTTGAATTTTTGGGTTGTTACATTAACATTTATTGTCGTTTTGCCTTTAAGATGACTGTGACGCACTGGAGACGCCTTTACACTGGCTTTGCTTGATTCTGTGTGTAAGCAAATGTGGCATAATGACAGGTCTTAACAGTATTACTGTTAAATCTCAGCTTAAAAGGGGCCAGTGATGTCAGCAAAAAAACTTTAGCCAAGTGACAAACCCATGTATTATGCTCTGCTTTTGAACTGCCAAGGATGCGAGTTGAAAAATTATATGTTGAGGAAAAGCTTATATTACCACTGATTTAGACTTAAGATCCATAAGAGAAATGTTTTTATATACATCTCTTGTCTGTTTGAGCTTCATCTTCATAGTGTGGTTTTAATCTGACAACATCAACATATCATTCATTCATCTTGTTTTTCATACTGTCTTCACCAAATAGCCTCTCGTTGTTTTTATTCCCAACATGTGTCATGGCTACACGTTTTGCCTTTCGCAACACAGTCTTTACACATCTGTGTACATGCAGACATACTCATAAGTGGTCGAGTTCAAAAACACGTTTACAACCTGTCTTTATGCTGCTGTGATTACCAGACTCCAGAAAATGGCACGGCCGAGAAACGTCCACCTGTTGCAAAGGCCACGCCCACACCACGTGCAGCTGCTAATAAGAACAGCTCTTCTGCAGCTGCCGCAAGCAAACCTGCTGGTATGTGCACTGTCTCTCTCTTCTATTACACCCCCATTTCTGCCTGCCCTCTATAACTAATTGTGTGATATGAACACTGCTGCCACAGATACTATCTTCACTCCACTTTGGCTAGATCAGAGCGTTGCCAGTGTAACACGATCTCTACAAAAGGAGCTGAACTCTCTACAGTAGCTGGAAATGACTCACAATGAAGACTGGCATCACTCCAGGCAACAGCCTAACTGAATTGCCACCATATGTTACACTTTTGGACTCAATAGCTGGCATGTGAAGACACCAGACTGGTATTTTTATCACATCGCAAACAATATCTCACCTCACTAAGTGAAGGAGCAATGACTCAGCCTGAACTGTGTTATTCAAACAGGCATTCAGCTTTTTGTGCACTTCAGTTCAGCACCCTCAGAGAATATGATTCATTCAACCCAGCACACAGAGCCTGCAACTTATGAACTGAAAGCTGCATATTTCTTTTTAGTTGCACGAGTAGTCTCCACTATTTTTGTGACTGTTGCCCCGATGGCACTTAAGGCAGATTTCATGATGGCGCCTAACACATGGCGGCAGCATTACATACACCACTGCTTTATCAGACGGACATGTTGTCACTTCTCTATAAAGAGTGAAATGACTCACATTTCACAGACAACAAGTAACACACTCTAAGGCTCAGTCACCAGAACTTAGATCAACCAATCGGGTAGCGGCTACAGGCTTATCATGTAGCTAAAACACAGTGTGAAATACAGGACTGTCAATGAGGAAATCTGACCAACATTTATTTGAGCAAAATAGTAGAATGAAACATTGATTCATTGTGGACCCACATAGAGACAAAAGAAGTTGATGATGCCACAGACATAGATTATAATAAGCTTATTAAGGCTACCTACTGATCTGCTGGGAATATGAGAACTGCTGATGAGAACAGTGAGAATCAAACAGCAAATACGCCGTTAAAACCTTGAAGGTGAGAGGGACTAAAAAGCCCAAAAGTCATTAGTTAACCGATCAACTATTAATACATATTTAAAGTCCAACTGAAATCAAAGGAGAGTCTATTCATAATCACCTTATTACAAGTATCTGATCAGCAGAAACTTAAAAAAGTTTGTTTTGTACGCTCAACTTAGTTCAACTTCGACTGCGAAACATGTGACATGAACTCATGCAATTAAAAAAAATTGAGCTCCTTCGCCAGTCTAAACTTGCGGAGGTGTTCCCTAGACCTGACAGTTTCATGCACTCACCTCTTCTTTCTCGCTGCCATCCTCCTCCTCCTTAAAACAAGGAGAAGACTCAAGGATCTGTTCTGATGTTGAGACAGATACATGTCTACAGATGATGTAGCCGACGCCACGCACCAAAACACTGGTCGCAGACGTAACGTGTTTTCGAAAACCCCGCCTATTATCAGCAGACGACCCCCGGCGTCAGCAGCAGGCACAATGCAAGTACAATTGGCCACGTTTAGCAGGACAGCAAGCACAGTGGCATAGTGCTGGCCATGTGAAAGCTGTGTCATACTTCTACAGAAGCACAGAATGAACAAACCTATCACTCCCATTCAGGACATCCTTTCACATGTTTATGTCACCTGAACACCTGCAGAGCTTTTCGTGTACCTTTAGAAAGGGATTAACAGAGTGATATTTATTTGATTGCTACTTGCAGATGCCAATAAATCCTACACACTCCTTTAAATTACATTTTTGTCGGCATAAATATCTGCTCTTTAAATCATTTTTTCCTGTGTTATCCTCAGTGCCAAAAGTATCTGTCTTTGCAGATGGAGACTTGATTTCAGAACGACAAATGTAAAAATATTAAGCAATGACGTCAGCGTTCTATCAAATGCAGAGCAGACAGTCAGTGAGTCAGACAGCAGGAACTTTTTATACAATGCAATACAATGCCACAAAAGGCACAGACTCTGAACAACAACCCACGCCAGCTTTTGTGCTTAAAGTGTAATTTTTTATCCAAATCATAAACATGTCCCAAAAAAAAAATCCTGCACATAAAATTAGCAAAATCAGAATCAGTTTACACAACATTTCACTTCATTACAGCTAAAAACATTGGCTGGTGAAACCTTTTCTTTAGTTTGGCTCTTGTTAATGGAAAAGGAGCATTTGTGATATATTTGGGAGACAAATGACTAATTATCCCTATTCCAGTTTGCTTACGATGGCATCAAGACAAGAACACATGGCATCAAATTATGCTACCACTGTTGAAACACAGTTTTACAGCCTTAAGATCCTAAGACCCTGGTATCAACATTGCTACTGAAGTGATAAAGCTTTTGATCACAGCAGCCAGTGTTGCATATTAATATTGTTAAGCACATGTTTTGTTCTTATATTATAGTAACCAAGAATGACAAGTCTGAGGCAAAGACAGGAGAGACCAAGAAGCCCAAGACTACAGGTAAACAGCTGCGAATGTTTGATGGGTGTGTTCAATAAATGCACAGAAGATTATTATTGTTCGTGTGTTATTCAGTTAAGTACATTGTGTTTGTCTACACTTGTGATTTGCCTGTGTGAAGATTAGATTACACGTTATGAAAAAAACAACCTAACCCTAATTACGTGTTTTTCTCCTGCAGTTGTATTTACTTTGTTTATGCTGCAAATTGCTAAATAATAATTGTTACTGACATTTACGGTTCAGATTTTACAAAAATGATCCAAACCTAATTCTCTAACCTTTTTGTTTTTGTCCTTTGTCTGTAGCTCGTCCTCGTCCTGCCTCCAGCACCACTCCTGCTACTCCGGCTGCCTCCACTAACGGCGATGCCAGTACCAGTCACCGCCGCCGGGTCATCACCAAACCTCCTGTGCCCAAACAGGTCCCGCAGGAGAAGAAGCCGCCAGTACCCCGCGCAAATCGGACGCCCCGGCCTATTAATGCCCCGACACCAGACCTGAAGAACGTCCGCTCCAAAATTGGATCGATTGACAACATCAAGTACCAGCCTGGTGGAGGAAAGGTAGGACAACAGAAATTTATGATTCAGTTAGTGATATACAGCACATGACAACATCCCTGGAAAATCTGCAGGATGGTTTTTCTGCATCAACAAATGGATTGCCACCGGTTGGGTTGTGCTGCACATAGTCATTTCATGTTTCCCTCCACAGGGATAAGAATGTCAGAATAAATGATACTCAATGTGCCCTTGAAAAAATAAAATATTAGCTTGCTAGTTCACTAAAAAGTATTATTATTATGCTCTCACAAGGATCCTCTAAGCAGAATCCAAAATTTCAGATAATTAAAGTAAAATATAACCACTGTGGTATTTCTAGAGCAAATTAAACACAGATCAATCTGACCAAATTGCTGCAAAAAATATAAAGTAAATATAAAAAAAGAGAAATAGTCCCAATGACAACAATTAACAAGGAACAAAACATAAATATACACACAACAATGGATTAAGATTAGTGAGCCTAAAAGCACAGTGAATAAAAATGTGTCTTTACCCTAGATATTTAAAACCAGATATGAAAAGGGAGCACATTTAATATCTAGAGGCAATTTTTAAGATCTAAGAGACAAAAAAGCCGAATCCCTCTGAATAAGTCTGTGAGATAAGATTAGGTCTGACTGTTTAGCACCTTAAAAACAATGGGTAACAATCTTACACACACAAAAAAAAAAGAGGAGAGGAGTGACGGGGTCTGGGGTGATGTGTTCACAGTTACTAACATCTCTACAGCTGCATTTTGAACCATCTGCAGGCAAGTTAATGAACACTGAGGAAGATCTAAATATAGGGAAATGAAAAAGTCCAGTCATGACTTTCCATGTCATGGAAAGAAAGACCTGACTGTGAGTTTGGAAATGGAAACACTGTATTCATCCATTTATTCATAGTATGCTGACAAATTTAAGTCCTGCTATTTTTTTTAGACATTCCATTTATACACAAGTGAACAGAAAATGTGTTTTTTATGAAACTGTATTTTTTTGCCTGGATTATGTGCAGAGACACAGGTTGTTTTGATTTTGTTTTTCAATGAAAGTATGAAAATGCTGCTGCACATTTGAAAGTGGTCTGGCTCATTCACAGCCCCATCTGTGGCTATGCTTATGCAACAAAGGCATCTTGCTGATTACTGTAGTTTTGGTTAAATGTGTTGTTGTTATGATGACGTGTCAGAAATTGCTGGTAACTTCTCCTGTATCAAACCAAACCAGACCACAATATTTCTCTAACTTTGACCAAGTGCTGTGAGAGCCTGAATAGGACGTTTGAAACAGTACGTTCTCTGCAACAGTCCCCTAGTGGCTGTACCATTGGTGTGTGAGATGTGCATCAGAGTGTTGAGTGTGTATGGGTCAGCGTGGCTTGCAGTTCCTTTTTCTGTATGATCCAGGAAAAGTTAGAAAGGTTTGGCCAAGGCTGCGTTCAACAAAAAAGTAGAACTCCTGACACTGACTGAGGATATTGTTAAAGGGTGGAAGAAGTACTTTGACAAACTTCATCACAGTCATCCTGTCTTGCTGACCAGGTGATCTATACTCAAACCTTCACCTTTGAATGTGACTTTTGGATAATGACTGAAAAAATGACATTGCAAAAAATTTTATTTGCAGAAACAGGAAATGAGACATCTTGAGGGCACTGAGCTCCCAGGATGTTCTCAGGTCGCCTACCAGATGCTTCTATTGGGCAACTTGACAGGCTGGTTCCTACAGTAAGAGACCATATGACCCTGAACACGCCTGGGGAGATTATATTTTACATCTGCCCTGGAATAGCATCATAATCTCTGAACAGGAGCTGGAAAATGTTGCTGTGGAAAGGGATGTCTGGATTTCCTCATTTAGCTGTGACCTAAGTTCAGATAAGTGACAGGAAATGGGATGGATGGCTTTTATTCTGGTCACAATTGAGTTTGTAACGAAATATTATCAGGGAGCAAAGAGACATTAAACCACGTGGGAAATTCGAGTCATTTTTCTTCATCTTGAATTAACTATTAGTAATTAGCGGGTTAACATGCGGGTTAATAGCGTGGTGGTCTGGATTAGCTTTTTGGTTAAAGGAAACACCTGAAGGCAGACGGATTAACTCTTTCCACGTTTTTTTAACACTTCCGGGAGTCACATGATCCTACCTCAACCAATCAGAAGCTAGAACCTAACAAATGAATTTAAGACCGCACCTGTTTCTAAACAGGTAAATGTCCAAACTAGTAGACAAAGATGTGAACACTAAGGAGTGTTAATAAAACTTAGTAAAATTAGTGATAAAATTTAATCAATATCTTAAAAGTACATTAGCTTATGACTAAATCGCTGTTTATTGCTAATTGCCAACTCATAGATACACAACAGAACTAGTAACAATTTCATTTTACGGTCATTTTATGTTACATAAAATAAGTTCAAATACTTTAATGACGTTTGATAGTGTCAACATCAAAATATGTGATTTAACATACCTGTGACGCAGTAACAAAATAGTTTACTAGTTTACGACGCGACTCGACTCGAGCGCCACTTTTTAATCCGTCGTACTGGAAACAACATGGACTTGAATGGATCCTCCCTTTTCCCCAGTTTCATACAGCGACATCTACTGTCGTAAAACAGTAATAATATTAAAAGAAAACAAAAGAATTAGTAATAAAAAAAAAACAAACTAAATTTACTGGGCTGCCACATTACATGTCAACATCTCTGAATACATATGTTCATTTTGTTTCACATGTTGTGATTTGATAACAAAATAACATAAAAAAAACAAACTCATGGTACGATGAAAACTGCAATGTAATGTAAGAGATGCTTTCCATTTAATGTCATACAGTAATTGTGCAAATAAAGGAGAATGCATATACAGACATCAAACATCCATCTGCCTGATATTGTGAAGGTCCCCTCTGATATAACCAAAACAGCTCTGACCTCCGGGGGCCTCTGGGGGACGTCATGTGGTGTCTGGCACTACGGGACGTTGGCAGCAGATTCTTTTGGTCCTGTTGGTTGTTTGTCAGTAGAGAAATGAAGTGTGCAATTCAGAGTTACTGGAGAATGGCAGAAGGCTCAGGGAACCTCTCTAGGATTGGAAACTAATAAAGCAAAGCACAAGACAAAACCAGATAGCAGAACTGAAGTATTACATCACTGGCAGGACGACAAGAATACTTTAAATGAAATTTAGCAGTTTACAAAGATATGAAAACTTACGGTCATTTTAGTGTTACAAACCGAGGCTTGTTTAAGATTAAGATTAAAATGCACATATTCGATTTGGAAATTTCTGTTTTAATGATTAATTGAGCTTCTAAGCACGAAGATAATGCACAATCTCCTCAGTATAGACAGTGATTTTAAATTGTTTGTAAGAGTGGATTGTGTAGAATATTAACAATATAAAAAACAAGGTGGTAAGATGAAGTTTAGTACTGTTGAGAAATGGGTATTAAACCACAACTGCTTCGATAAGCAACATAAGAAATTAAAGTCCTACCAGCTATACTAACTGCTTAGAGTTCTGATTACATTATACATTATAAATTATAAGACCTGCAATACTTAACTGCAATAACATTATATTATAAAAGTGCTACAAATGGATACCTATGCATGACCACTGGGAGACAGAATGGTCCCACAGCTAATTCTGTGTTACATGTTACAACTTTGACATTTCCTATCAGAGTGACATGGTAGTTCAATTGATTCTTAATAGATGAGATATTGCTGAGTACCGGTAAATGTTACCTGAGCATCATTTTATGCCACTTAGGGAATACAACTGCAATTTATGACAGTTTCTGTCTGTTAAGTTTTTAATCTTAAAGAGGCTTGTCAGGATGTGAGAGAGTCTGTTGTGTTTGTGTTTGTACTAGGCAGAGAGCAAGAGAGAGAGTTGTTTGTTTAATTGTGCTGATTTCCAGTTTGTTGTTGAATGAAGCCTTTGTTTCTGTCCTATGAGCGTGATATCCTTACTGGTATTTTCCTGATATTCAGTGACCCTAAAAGTTCCAGATTGGTTTCCAGATCCACTTAAATTCATCATCATAACAAAAACACAGATCTTTCTCAGGTTGTAAAAAGGTGGTTCCATGATTTCTACACTTTTCTTGAGAGATGAGGAGTTGTATTTTATCATAACCCACTGTTAACCTGTTACTAGAATTCAAAAGAGGAAGATAAGCAGTGTCCTCACTACAACCATCTTCTACCTTGTGGTGTCAGTTAATATTGTTACGGCCTCTAGTTGTCTGATCTGTGTCCTACAGTGCTGATGAGTCCAGCACTGGACTGTGTCCAGTCCAGTTCATCCTTCATCTCTGCTGAATTGTCTGGTCTTGGTCTTGTCTTGCTCAACTTTGCTATTGTGAAGAATTTGCTTAATATCTTCAAATGTAGCAGCAACACATATATGAAACTCTGTGATATAAAAATTGTTTTAACCATCACATTTTGGTAGAACAGAACTTTCAGCCACTATTCTTGACCTTCTTTCACTTCCCTCCCATATATATATATATATATATATATATATATATATATATATATATATATATATATTGTGGCTGCCTCTTAATATATTCAGTTAATATGTGCTGTATATGCGCGGATCTGATTTTATTCTGCCTCCACCTTCAGTCAATCTGGGCTTTTATATGTTGATGTAAAGGTTCAGAAGAGGTGCAGAGGTAAAATATAACTTCCTCATTTTAATATATGTCTGTCACATTTCTCCATATTTCATTAAACTTATGTGACAGCTATTTCTATGTAATTGGACCTGACCTATATTCTTGTACACAATCAAAGAATAACCAACAGTAAAATATCACAGAATCAAATTGTAATTGTTTTGGGGATCTGTTCTCAGTCTTTCGGGTATACAAACATTGTTTTTGCAGGAGCAGGTCTTTTCCTGCTGTGTCATCTCTTGCCCCTATCAACAACATGTTCTTTTTCCCAGACTGTCAGAATGAGGCCACTTAACACACACAAACATGCCAGTGACTCATTCAGTCCTCAGTGACACCTAAATTGGCTTGTCTATTGTGTATTTTCCCACTCAACAGAGGCTCATTCATGTAGTAATGTCTTTATTTTCTTTATTTAGGAATATGACCAGTGTTTGTCTGAAATAAAGCACATACTGATGCGGTGCGACAGTTGATCTGTTGTTCATCAGTTGCATCTTTATGCTCTCGCTCTTTTTGTGCTGATATTTGATTGGTTCTTGTCACAATCTCAAGACACAATTTATTGTGCTTTTAAAAATCCCCAGTTAACTTCCAACTGAATGGCTGTCATTATCATCTCATACAATATATCTGATATTGTCTTTGCTATTTGATTGACCCAGGAGTTATGTAGTTGGTGCAACTTTTTTCCATTATTTAAAATGACTCATACACGTGCAGATTTTGCCAAAAAATTTGATCATGAATCTTGGTTGAATAATCTTCTTTTCACTCCATTCAGTTATTGTTCATGCTGCCACACGGTATCATCTGACTAAGGTGCAACACCTCCACATCCAGCCCCCCTCCCCCTTCGATCCATTCGATCAGCCCCATATTCACACCCGTCCACCTGCTGTTCCGCTCGTTGTGCTATGCCATGTGGTGTGTTGGAGGTTGTATTGACCAGGGGGTGGTTGTCTCCCCAGGTCTCCTCCACCATGAACAACAAGACATCAGACCCCTGTGCCCCTGCCGCCAAGGCCAAAGTGAGTCCCCACCATCCACACCCTCGCACCTCACACACTAGTACAGTCTCCCACCATCTCTCTGTGTTCATTACCTACATCCACCCAGGACACACCACACCCTTGCTGATCCTTGTTAACAGTACATGAAAACATAATATGTAACATGAATGACAGAGGCCAGACGATCCTACATACATCTGTCACATCAATATCTCCACCAGATTGTACAGTCTCATAGATCTAAAGACCATAAATATGTCTTATATTTCTTTGCAACAAGATCTGTTAATAATTGTGTGTGATGCAGATGATGATTTTGGATCTGACAGATGTCGAAGTTTGTTTGGCCTTTGCAGTGGTATTTGCTCTACTGACTGTCAGTCCTGTTTATGCAGCAATGCATATTAACAGAACGCAGTTAGAATACAGCAGACAGGAAAGGAACATAAAAGCCAGTATCTCATAGCAAAAGTAATAGTAACAGGTCAACTGAGTTTGTTGTCTCAGATGGAAAGTTTCAGTCCTTTGGAACCAGAAGGAAAAAATCCATTCATCACTAATCCACTTAGTTTCACTTTTACAAAGCTATTTTTTTTTCTTGTTATAATACAAGAGAATGTTTTAGCATCCTGCACTTTCTTTTTGCCCTTGGCTTGCTAACATTAGAAGTAGTCCTTACAGAAATCACATATGATAAACTACAATCTTGCAGATACTATAGGTGCATCACAAAAATTATGATGTTAGAGAAATAAAATAGATTAAAACTTCAACCTTGTTTATAAACTCCTGTTCTTTGTGTGTGTGTGTGTGTGTTTGTGTGTGAGAGGTGTAGTGCTAACTGCGTAGTGAGTCACCCGATGCCAGTGCTTCCTGCGTCATCATGCAATTTTCATCCTGGAGAAAAAGACAAAGACAGAGATGGAGAGAATGGAGAAGGAAGGTGTTGAATGTTTGCTGCAGGGGGGTTTAACCACAATTTAACCACAGAGGGAAAATCTAATCAGTGTCTGAGTGGGTCTGTAGACTTATGGTGGAACTGTTCCACATGTCTGGATAATCTCTACAACCCGCTTTTGCTTGGATTCTTCAATCCAGCTGACATTTCTGCTCATATAAGATAGTTGCAGGTATCTTGGTGACGTCAGCCATGCAGCATATACTTTTTATGATTCAGTGATTTAGTGATCATTCTCAGAACTGTGGAACTGGCTGCAGTGCAGAGCAACAGGCTGTCTGTCTTTCATCCTCCTGTGTCAGTGGCTTTGCAGTAGCGTCTGTGCTCACAACAGCATGTGTTAACACAAACAACGCTGACTGCCCAGTGTTCATCTCTGTTGCATGTGCTGTGTTTCATCTTCCAGTGTTTTTCCTGTGCTTGTTTATCCTGTTTATGGAAGTGGTTTTGCTGTTATTCTGTCACTATCCTCTTTTGCTAAATAACTGTTGATTTTTTATTTTTTTTTTTTGCAATAAAACACTAACTTTTTCTTATTAATTGCACCCTGCAGTTGTTTTGGTTAGATTCATGCAAACAATCACTAAACTCCTGTGGAGGGAAGATCGTTTGATTTGAATGACAGAATTTCTTCCATATTTACAGAACAAGGCTGTCTCTTCCCTTTTAACTTGAGCTACCCGCTGATTTGCTCTTTTCTGCTACTTCTTCCTTTCTTTCTATCTTTCTTTTTTTGTTCTTTCTTTCAATCTTTCTTATTTTTCTTTCTTTCAATCTTTCTTTCTGTCTTCCTTTTGTCCATGTGTCTGCCTGCCTGTCTTTAGGTTCAGATAGTGCACAAAAAGTTGGACTTCAGCCATGTCACGTCTCGCTGTGGCTCCAAGGACAATATCAAACATGTCCCTGGAGGTGGCAATGTAAGTACTGCTGGAGCTGGAAGCACAGCCGCTTTGTGTGGAGGCAAACTGACCTCACTTTAGCACTTTCTTTCTCAAAATTAGCCCATTTAGCAGCCACTAAAGACCGGAGTAGTCACAAAGGGCAAAAAAAGTACTTATAGTGTTTATAGTGTGTAAATTGACTTCACCTTGGCTGGATGTGTCTTGTATCATTTACACCTGATGGGACTGTATTCACAGAGAAACAAGACATGGTTCTTAGGTCTTGATGACACATGTATGACCTTCATTTGAGTGTTATAAAACAGTCAATCAGATGATCATACTACACTCTTTAATCACTGAGAGGATCTGATACTAACTGGTAAGAAATCAAATCATTCTGACTCACAATCTGTTTACTTTTTCCATTAATATCATGCAGCATTTAATTGGACTCTTGCTCACAAATTTAGAAAATTTAATTTGAGTGTCATTTGTCTGTGGTCTGGGGCAATTGGATTGTAATTGGACTAACAACAGAGGATGATTCTTTTTATTCCCATATCAAAGATTTACATAAAGGGTTATTTTTTTCAAAGTAACTAAGAATAAATTGACTCTAATTAGCCCATGAGTGGCTTCCACTGTTTTCATCATGGGTTGCACCTAAAGTGAACTAACTACAGGTTCTTCTGTCGACTCATCCAGATGTTTGTTCCCATCTGCTCTTGGCACCTGCTGCACGGCCATGTTTCATCACTGAGCTGCACTCACAGTCACCACTTTGCTGCTCCTGGTTAATTAAACAAAATGCAAGGAATTTTTTCCTCTGCATTGTGAAAAGATGTGAAAAGTTAAAAAAAAAAAAAAGAAAAGAGAAAGTACCATGTAATTATGTTTAATCATCGCTGGAATATCAAGTCACATTCCTCAGTATCATTCTGAAAGACTATAAAAGAAAAGAAAATTTAAGAAACCTGCTTAAAATATTTGATCTGTACTGTATACAGAGCAACCATGTTTTATGAGGAATGTTCCATATAAAATAAGAAAATACAATAAATATAATGTATAGATACTACAAAGTTTTTATTTTTGAATAAGATCTTCTTTTATTTTGTATTTGCTGATAAAATAATTATGTTTATATATATATATATATATATATATATATATATATATATATATAGCTGGCCATAAATAGTTTATCCAGTCAATCAGTTTTAATGATGGTTTCCTAATAAAAATTTTAATAACCCACTCGCAGTTGGCTTTTCAGTCTTCCTGTTAGTCCTGGTTGACATTATCACACACTGTCAAGAAGGTCAGGAAGGAAGGTTTTAAAATCCATTAGTAGCAGCAGCTCAGGATTACTCCCTGTGATCCTGAACACACACAGTCATGACGACAATGGTCCAACAACTGCATGCTACCATCATCCATTTATAGCCTGTTCTGGTTTATATGTATAAATGTGCATCATTTACCAGCCTAACAAAACTCAAAGGCACGGGGAACCAAATGTGGTTGGTATGATAGGTTTGGTTTGTTTGACTGTCATCCTCTCTTTGACTGTACTACATGATAATGGATGATTGTGATTTTCTTAGTGGACACTGAAGTGTATCTGACACTAAAGCCACTTTATAATCTCTCCTTTTTACCCAGGTGCAGATCCTGAGTAAGAAGGTTGATGTGAGCAAGGTGACCTCCAAATGCGGCTCTAAGGACAACATCAAACACAAGCCAGGTTGGAGTCGTATATCTCGTCTCCATGTTCCTCCTTTCAAACTTAAAATATTATATTATAGTCCACTTAACTCTATTCTTTTTTTAAAGGTGGTGGTGATGTGAAGATTGAGTCCCACAAGGTAAACGTTAAGGCCAAGTCTAAGATTGGATCCATGGACAATGTGGGACCAGGCAATGCTCAGACCAACGGACACAAGGTTAAACTTAAATAAAGTCATTAATATTACCAGTAAATACACAGTTAACCTCTGCTTCTGCTGACTCATAGTGCTTTTACTGTCCAACACCACTAGATGGTGTGGTGGCATGAGAGTAGTGCTCCATAAAATTAGTGTGTGTGTGTGTGTGTGTGTGTGTGTGTGTGTGTGTGTGTGTGTGTGTGTGTGTTTGTCTACATTTGGCAACAGGAGGAGAAAGCAGAGGAAAAGACATCATCCCCCCCAAGTGGTGCTCCTCCAGCAACAGGGCCAGGAGGCGTTGCCAAGGCAACAGCACCAGGAGGCGTCGCCAAGGAGAATGGGGTGAAGGAAGCCACACCCACTCCTTTTGGGGGAGATGGACTGAGGGAGCCCCTTAGCATAGACAAGCGCATCACTGAGACAAGTGAGTGTCAATACACGCATGCAGCTGTTGGACTGGAGGGTTGAAGGCCTTGTCTATAATTGTAGCCGCCTGACTATTTGCTAAGCGCCGCCACCTTTATGTAGTGTTGCAATGTCGGTCAGGATTTACATCCTCATATGGTACAAAGGCAGTAACAAAGCTAAAAAAGACAACACCCTCCAAAAAACTCACCATCACTTCCATGTACACAACACGTGCTTGATCACATGGAGAAATCCAAAACTTGATGTTCCCATTTTTAATGGACAGTTGCTAAAGCTTCCTAGAAAAGTCACTTGCTCTAAAAGTCTGTATAGTATATATAGACTGTGGTTCTGATTATGGCTCAGTGTCATTAAGACGAACAGTAGGGATCGATGATTGGTTGCTGTTGACTGGTTTCTCAATATGCAAGAGGTCTAATAGAACCAAATGTAGACCTGTTATAGTTATGATTCCTATGCTGTGACTGGACAATCACATTTCAGGGATTTATTAACCAGTCAAGTGCAAAGACAAAAAAAAAAAAAATAATAAGTTCATACTGTGTGTGAAGGCAATTCTGTGTATACCTGACCTGCTACTTATCTGAAGGAGTTAGGTGTAAAAATAGCCAATGCTTTGCCACTAAATTAAATTATGAAGAGATCTACAGAGGAAAGATTAACTGGCCTTAGAGGATAAATCAATCTCTGACGCTGCAGCTGGCCTCCAGACTCCCTGAGTTCACAGGGACACCAGACTCCTGCCACCTAACTCAGCCTAATTGATGGATGCACTGCACTGCTAATATAATAATAATTTCACATAAAAAAACAGAAATGTTTTATAATTTGGCTCAATTCAAATGAACCTGTTCCAGACAATGAAAGCCTATTAGAGACCACCTGGCATGTTGGCAGGTAAAATGTAATGTCTGGAAATTTCCACTTGTCTCTTTATCTTCTTTTCTCAGTCTTTGGTCTCATTCTTTCGCATTCAGTCTTTCTCTTTCTCTCTTGTCTCTTTCTCTTATTAATCCACTCTGCTCCTCTTCACAGACTGAGTCCCAGTGACCTGTAGATTTTGGTGGGACGTGCATGGCGTTCGCCGACCTGCCAACCAACCAACCTACCACAGCGCCGTCACTTCCCTCTGGCCTCGCCCTTCATCTCGCCCACTGCAGCAACAAACTAAACGATCGCCTCTCAGTGTTTCTCTTGGGTCTGCTTGTTAGCTTCCTGCTACTAACCCTGACCTTTGACCTCTCGAAATCCGTAGGTTGATCTTTGGCCTTGTCTATAGCAGAGAAGAGCACTTGCTGTTTGTCTGTGTGGGATTCCACCAGCTTCTCAACTGATAAAAAAAAAAAAAAAAAATCCCTTGTAAGCTGACTTAGAGGACTTTAACCCCAAATGTAACAATTCCAACACAACAAAACCACTATCATCTTCAATTCTGTATTCACTATATTTAGCATAGCCAGGTTTGTCATAGAATATTTTCACCTATGAGTCCAGTTACTTTTTAAACACATCCACTTATGGTCAAAACGGCCTCAAAATTCACAAGAGAGTTTTGAGTCTCTACTCCGGTCTGGCTTTCACAATTCAAAACCACTTTGATATTTCAACCTTGTTGGCAGACCTATGCTTATGCTACTTTTTGTCACACCTACATTTATAGTCCCAGTTCATTCCCATGTAGGCCTAGACCACCTTAACCAGCTGAGGGGTTGCTACCAGCAAGTAACGGGGCAAAGACTGTCAAATCTGCTTTAAATGGACACATTTCAGCTTCACAGCCAGCAATCATTTTTAGTTCTATATTATCTAAAGCACTGTACAGCGTCTCATTATAAATCATGCAAATATTATCCCCCATCTTGGTGTCATGACACAACTGTGTCTACGTCAGATTTACAATAATGCTTTTGCCAAGTAGGGTAGATGCAATTGGAGAATTGTGGATATTGCTTAAAGGAATAAAGACAGATCTGAAGACAGATTTCAAAATTAATGAAGAAAATCACCATAGGTTTCAGGATGTCAAACAAGTCCTGTGTTAAATTTCAGATAATAAGATAATAAGATTATAATAATAAGATATAAGATAATAAGATAATCTGTGATCAATCTGTGAGAGTCTGTGATCAGTGCACAATAATCATCCTGAAAGGTCAGCACTGATTGATCGGGGAAGGTCTTTTTTTTTTTTTGCTTCACTGGGTAGCATTGGCTTAAAAGGGATTTGACACTAAACACAGGTTTTTGATAATGAAAAGATTTTTCTTTTTAAAGTTAATATGAGTCTTTGACCTTGAATGAGCGAGTACAAGTTCAGCTTGAGGGTATTTAACACTTTATGATGAGAGAATAAATTGCAAGCTGCTGCACCTTTTTGTTAAGTAATGTGAAAAACATTAATGCACAGTATAATGTATGTAGCACTTTTTCTTGTTGCAGTCATAAGCTGCTGTTTAAGGACCAGGGTATGCTGCCTCTTGTAATGGTGATCTAACCTTGCAAAATTACTCAATGTCAATGGCATCACCTCAATCAGTGATTTCTCCTAAGTGGGTAAAAAGTAAAACTGTACAAATTTCAAACTTTGGGGAACTTTGAACCCCAAATTGACATTGATCAGTTGCTAGACTTCTACAAAGTATTGACCTTTGAGGGTCAAAACCCCCCACCCCGTTTTGTTTAAACCTCCTCCAACAGAGAACAAATTTCTCTATGAAAGAGACATTGCAGACACTTCAACCAGAACAGCAAATGGCGCCAATACTATGTTGGTCCCTGTAGAAAAATGTGCTAACAAGCTTGTTATCCGTTAGCAAATTAGAAAATTGGAAAAAGAGCTCACAGTGCTACTAGCACTACCATGTTCACTGTTTGCTAGGACCTTAGTTTGCCAGCTACAGTAATTTGCCAATCCCTGGGAGCTCTTCTTTCTTGCAAGCTTGTTAGCACATTTTCTATCAATGCGAGTTAGCATGCTTAGCCTGCTTTCAGCCCCATTCAGTATATTATGTAAGTGTAACACTTATGAATTTCTACCCACATCTATCTTAAAATAAACTCAAATACCCTTACAGAATTAAGATTGGAAGTTCTAAAACTTTTAGTCTTTTTAGTTTGTCTAACTTTTCACTGGTGCAACCCAGTTTTCCCACGGTTTGTGCACTGTTTAATCTCTCTAACAGCAATACAATGATACCAAACCTCTCACATATCCTTCAGTACCATACATTCACTTGAACTCGGCTGCGTGGGACCCCAGCAGTCACTCTGAGCTGTGCTTAGAATTTACAGTCAACATGCGGCCACTAGAGACAGACAGACACAAAAAGACTGCACCGTCCTCCTCTTCAACATGTGGCACCTACCTGGTTGTTTGGTTCACCCCAGTGGAGTCCCAGCGGAGGTCTCCCATTCGCTGGTGTGTCTTAAAATCCTCTCAGTGAAACCTGATAATGTTCTTCACACAAACACACGTTAAAAACAATAAGCACAGATCTACGTATACAGGAAAGCACACACAGGCTAGATGGTGTGCATGCAGACATACACAATACAGACACACAGGACCAGGAACCAGCACATATACACCAATACAATATAATACACAAACACAAATCAGCACCTAAAATACAATAAAATAATAATAAAAAAAAAAAAACTGTTTGCTGCTCATAAAAAAAGAACAAAAAACATTTTTTTCTTGTAGAATGAAACCAACTCTTTATTGTGTTTTGGTGGTCTATGCTGATACTGTTAAAACAATGATGAGCTGTGTCAGTGTGTTTTCCTGCCATAGTCATTGCCGGACATTTGCATCATAAGCTCATCTCATCCTGCCTCCTTCTTGTCTATTTCTTCTTATAGTATTCCACTCCTAAATATATGACAGCAATACAGTGATCTTAGTTCAGAACATCTCCAGTTACCTGTGAATACACCTGAAGGACAGAGAAAAGACCAGAGGTGAATGGGTTTAGGAGAGCAGCGAGTTCACTTGCAGGAAGATCTGTCGATATAAAGGTTTTAATGTTGTTACAGTCATAGCAAGTCTGATGTTGGAAAATTCACTCTGAGTTCAACTGCTACTCTGAGTACAAGCTATTGTATTGCAGTTTCTAGTTTCTAGTTCCAGTTACTCACTTTCTCACAGGCATATATTTTACCTTCCATGTGTAGTGTAAATAGACGAACGTAAATAGCTTTTTAACTGCTGTTGTTTTTTGTTTGTTTGTTTTTTTTAGTTTATTTTGTGCGTTTCCAGTATAATGTCACTGGGTATATAAAAACATATTTAAAATAAGCTATTTAAATTCTGAAAAATCAAGAATTATTCTACTACGTCATTGTAGCTACCAAACTGTTACTGCTGCAGTATTTCAGAAAGGCAGGTCGTGTAAATACTGCAGCAAAGACCATTTCATGATTTTAAAATTGTTTCATGTCTTTAGCAAACAGAGATTTTGAATGATTAGACAATTTTAATTTAGTTTAAAAAAAAATAGATCAAAATCACCGGTTATGAGAAATAAGCCCAATAATCCGAGGAATCTTATTCACAATTGTTAAATGATTTTTGAGAAATGAAGTGACTCTTTTTTTCAGTTTGTCTGTATTATTATTATTTTTATTTTTAAATCACCTAAATTCAGTTTTGGCACATTAGATTTTATTAAACACTGTGAAGTGACTATGAAGCATTGTTATGTATCACACCAGTAAAACTCACTGTAATTGTACTGATTATGCATCAAAGGCAGGGACGGTCTATGCTGAAATTATGATGGTTTGGCGCCATGTTGGTGGCGTGTTGCTGTAGTTGTCAGATGTGTGAAGTGTTACTACTGCGTCCAACCTGTAGAGAGTGTTGTTTAGCCTCTGGAACACTGATTGTCTGGCTTTGAAATATAACAAAAAAGGCTAAATGAGAAACCTTACATCACCATTAGAGAGTTAGATGGTGTTGTCATTCCAACCAGTTTCTTCCTGTAACCCTAAATGCTATAAAAACTATACTACAAAATATGTACAGTTCCACATAAGAATTCAAAGGTCCTGTGCACTTTGAAGACAGTCTTGTTTATTTCTAGATGCAAATGAAGTGATATAAATTATATATTCTCATATATAATATTGTATTGTTCCTCCAAACCATTCCCATGAGTTGCCTAAAAGTAACACGTCACATGACTTACGTGTGCATCATATGTGAAAACGATTTTGTGAATTTTTCGGGAATAGAAGAACAAAGGGATGAAAACACAGATAGGTGTAGGCAGTGGTTTGTGTGCATAGAAATAGAAACATGTTGTAGTCTTAACATGTGTTGGAAGTTCAGTAGGAGCGTATGTTACCATGTGCAGGGTTCGAGCTGAAGTTGTACATCCTTGGGTGACACATTTTTACCCCTTTATCTGAGTCAGCTTAATGGATCGTAGTGGTACTTTGGTTTGTCGGTGTTGTGCTCTTGGCTATGATGGTTTAACACAGAAATCTCCAGCCTGCCGTCATGTTGTTCCTGTTGATATTCACTGGTTGTTGCTTCCCGATAAGGCTTCAAAGTCATATTTCCTCCCTGGGCACAATTCTGTGAAGTTTGATGAGCTTGATCATGAAAGATCTGGCATCAGGCTCATGTCTGGTGCAATGTCATAAATGTCTTGAATGAATTCAGTCCTTTAGCATATGGTCTGTCAAGTAATTGCAAGTAACTGGTATTGAACTAAAAGCTGAATTTTAATGAGATGCATCTGAAGCTATAAGGTTTCACTCAGTTCCCTTAGCCAGTTAGCCAGACAGCTGTTAGTGCACCTATAAATAAGTTGATTTTTAAAAAATATTGTTTGTTTCCTGTGTAGGAGATACATTGGCCTCAGTTTATTTATTGGACAAAAACTGATGAGAAATTGTTGCACTTAAATGGTAAAAAAATGCATAATTTGTCCTGCTCAGTGCATGTCTGAGTCAGAATCCTTTAATAACCAAAATGAATGGTTCAATATGAAAAATATATTTGTATCAACTCAAAAATCCAGTAATGATCAAGCTATACTTTACAAACTGTATGCTAAAGAAGCAGCTGATCAGTTATGGTTCTTGTTCTTTTCAGATAAGAAAAGAAAGTAGAGTTTAACTGAAGGATAAAGTTAATGATGCAGCTTTGGACAAAATGAAATAATCAGATTCAGATTCTGTGCACAGCTGTTTGATTCCACAGTTGTAACATTTAAATACCACATTTCCATTAGTATCTCCCCACTGCCCCTTGTATATACAGTGCATTCAGAAAAGTCATAATCAAGATATTTAAGTTAAACAAAAATTTAAAAAATTCTGTTGAGGATTTGGATGTAGATTCATTGGGACTGAAACATGAAAAACTGGAGGGAAAATGAAGGGGTTTGAATATCTATCTGAATGCACTGTAGCTACAACCATGTTTTATCATCACAAAAGAAACTCATTACGTGAAAATCAAACAAAAAACAAAATAATAAACTTTTAACAGGGTGGATGTGGACAGATGAGCTTTAATGTTCATAAACCTGTTACCGTTAAGTTTAATAATAGTATTATATATGACTAAAAAGCATAAAAAGAAGAAAAGTGTACTTTTTTCTTTTTCAGTGTCTGCCTTTTTTCCACCAAGAAAAGGGCTGCTGAAGTTTCAAGAATGTTTTCAAAATGTATTAAAAGATGCAAGATAATGAATTCATGTATGACGTTTGTGTCTGTTCTGTTTTTAGAAGATAAATCACATATGGAAATGCTATTTTACCAGATTAAAATGGCAGAGCAGGAAAGGAGGCAGTATGTGTCGGATATGAGACGTACAGAGGCATCAAGGATGGAAAACCTGGAATCTCAGGTTTTTCACAATTGGGTAGTTAGGTAGGGTTGGTTTCCACTTTGGTTTGAAGTGCCCTACATTTGACACCTGACACACACTGTTCAGCCCTTTCTTCCCCCAGGTAGACAGACTTAGTCTTTTGGCATGTGGTAGAAAGTAATAATCTGTATTAAGCGGCTCCTATATAGACATCTTGATATACCTACCAACACGGGACTGAATTAAGGGAAGTCTTGGACCAGAGGATCTTCTTAGTAACAGTAAAATAGGACAAAATTATTGGAAATATTTTGGCACTTTCAGGGTGAACCAGTTAATGCTAAGCAAACATAAATTTGAGCTTCAGCTGACAACAGCTAAACGCTTTAAAATGTACTTGTGAAAGAGTTAATAAAAGCCTGTGTTGGTAGATATTCACCTGGAGCCCTATAGCTATGTCTTTCACCTACTGAATCTCGACAGCACCACAGCACTGAAAAGTAGCTTTCTGTATTTGCAGCTACTGGATAAACCAGTGAAACCAACATTCCAACATGTTTAATTATCTGAGGAACGGAAAATTAAAACTTTGTATTGTTTAAGTATTGTATTTTGGTTATTTTTCATGTTTCTGTCCTGTATTTTTCTGGTCTGAGATATCAGCCACATGCGCAAATCTGCCGTTACAAATAGAAGGAAGGAAAAGCAAAATAATCTACTTTTCAGTACTGTGGAGTGAATCCACCATAATCTGCTGTGTAATACTGTAGGACACAACACCATAGCAAGAGCATGTAGACGACAACAAACAAACTGCTGGTTGTTAATGGCATTTTGTCCTGTTAGATAGAGCTCATCTCCCCCTGCAATTCTGAGTATTTGGTATGAAAGAGATGTTCATTGTGATTAATTGTTAACCCGTGATGTGAATATTAATCATGAAATAAAAAGATGAGCAAAATATCAGGTAGTGTCATGGTTGTCTCATTTCATTTGTTTTCAAATATTGACTGACTTGTAGACCATAACCAAACTATACACTTTTAATAATAGTTATAGTTTGTTGTTGATAAATCAGAATTATAATTATAATGGTTTATAATTATAATTATAATGGTTCAACTAATTATTATAAACCTTACCCAAATAGCAAAATCATTACAGGCCAAAGTTGGCCCAATTTTGACAAAGTTTTGGAATTTGCAATGTACCAAATTTAGGGTGCAAAAGAAAAAAAAAAAGGATATGTAAATCCCATACATAATCCTTGCTTCCACACCTATTTTAATAGTTCAACATTAATCTCATTTATGTTTTTACTTTACCATTTTAAAACTCAAAAGGCCAGAGAGTTCTCACAAGTCTACTCTTGACATGCATTTACTTTATTTTATTAACCTGACGGACTGACAAAACCAGGTAGGTTTAGCTTTACACTACATGTACATGCTGTTTAAGTTCCAGAAGTTGGCTGTAGCTGTGGTCCTACCCTTGTCCTTACCTTCTGGCAGGGCGCTGTATCCTTGAGTACAAAGATAACTTGTGAAATTCCTGCTGGCTGCCTTCACAGTGTTGATGATTTAGTGGACAGCTTGGGGACAGTTAATGACGCACTTGAGAGGAGCAATGTATTTTAACACAGAGAGGAGCAGCAACAGGTGATCAATTGACGACAGCAACCATCTGAAACACAGAACAACAATGTAGTCAACTGTAGACCAACAGATGCAGAAAACAACTCAAACCCAATCTGATAGGACTTTATTTATGGTTGTTCAGCGGAGTAGTAGTTTAACTATGATTATAGAGAAAAGATGGGTCCGTCAACAAGCATTTCCTAGCACTTACACACAATAGAGGTCAGACTGACAGATAAAGTCTTAATTTTTTCAAGGATTGGTTCTATCTTATCAACAAAAATGGACAGAAGATATACACTAACTATTTTTTTGTAATATAACAAAGTAAAATCAGTAAAACGCCATCTGATTACATGATTACATTAGCTGCATCAGTATAGCTTAACCCTAATCCTATCTAATACAATCAGTATAAACAATTGATAATAATATACCATGTTCCTATTATAAAAATCAATTTGTGTATCCCATTAGTTTAAATTAAGGTTGGCAAAGTATTAGCAACACTTTTCAGTATAATCTAGTACAGTCAGACCCACAAATGACCACAGATGTGGTATTTATCGCAAAACTGTTGTATGATAATGTGACAGCTTCATCTAAGTGTACCTTATAAATGAGTGCAAGAGCAAGTGAATGTGGACTAATTTATGTGTCATAGTAACCCTTTCCCTGAACCTGGGAATTAGTATTTTTACTGAATTCTTGATGACAGCAGTATATAATACTAGTTAAAGTCACTTTCAGAAACTATAAAATATTTCCACAACAACAGTAGTACATGAATGACTTGTTCTGCCAACTAATAATCCAAATATAAGTTATCATGCTTCGGTGGGAATGAAAATTAAACAGAACACTTTTAGCTTTCTATCACTGCATCTTAAAATTGCCCTGAATGCTTTTGTTTCAAGTGAATAACAGCTGTGCTGCAATGCTCCCACACTTGAGATGATCTGTTGTGACGTTACTTGGATGCGTCATCCCATGACTGGCTGTCATATTATGTTTTTCCTTTTCATGTTTGTCAAGAACTGCTCATCCAAATCTTCCTTTTTTGCATAAGAACTTCTATGAATAAGACACAATTCACTGAGACAAATAGAGGACTTTTAACAGTCATTGTCAACAAATGTTGAAGTGAGAGGCTATTTGAGGCTTGAAGGCCTGATACATGAGGAACTAAAGACAGGCCCTGATATACCAATATGTTATAAGTGAACCTTGGTCATCTTAGGTAACACCAAAAGTTCTTTTGTTTGTCCTCCATACAGTGGACAAACATCATGTTGATAATGTGTTCTCCTTCATACCAAAATTCTGAACTCCTTTACATAGCTGTAATCTATTCCAGGAGTTAGTGAAGCACGGAGCCTATGCAGAGGTCCCATTCTCAGCTGTCTGCAGGCCTTGTACCTCTGACTTCTGCTATCAAATGTATACAAAAGGGAAGGTATGAGGCACCTTGTCTCACTTAAGTGAGAAAGAAATTTGAGCCAACTGAGCTTTCAGATGAGGTCCCTATTTTTAGAATGCTTGTTATTTACTGACGGTCACTTGAGGAGGTGTGAAGTATTGGACCCTGCCTCCATGTGTCCTTCTCTTGTCTTGCTATTTCTCCTGGCCCACATTCACACAATGAATTAGTAGGTGGTTGGTGCACTTGGCACTTGCACTCAGATCTGGAAGAGTCTTATAGATTAAAACTTTTTTCTTCAGGTGAAGACTCGAGATTGCAAATTTACTGAAAAAGGTAAGGTTTGAATGACATTATATTTTAAAGACTTTTGTAAAGCATAATTTAATGTTCATTATGTGAAATATTTCTGTAAGCTAAACTCAGTCTGCAGCCTATGCTCATTATGTATGTACCATGTATTCCTTTTCATGATATTGCATCTGATGATTTTGTCATTTTACAAATTTATTTGCTACTACTACCACTACCACTACTACTACTACTACTACTACTACTAAATGAAACAAAGCAGGATTACCATTGGTCATAATATCTTTAACACATTTTTATATTTGTCATTTCTAAATCTCACAGGTTTTTATTATGAAACACCACAAATGAGGATTGAGATGTTCTTCTCATAAAAACTTCATCATAACAGGTGAGTCTATGAGAGAACTGACTCATAAAACTGTGCATGTGAGTGAAACTGTAACATGTTTATAGGAGGTCTAAAAATCAGACTATGACAAAGTGTCTATGACAAATTGTATGACTATAAAACTTTCGTGACTATAGATATGAATTGTATAACATGAAATGCAGACTGTGGATGTTGAAATGACTTAAACATCTTTAAACACTTCTTATTGGGCTATGTTGAGCTATGTTATCTGAAACTAATCTGGGAGAGAAGCCCATCCACTGCTCAGTGTCCAATAAAATCAAATCAGTCATTATCATATTCAAGTGCAGCAGGACTCAACTTGCTGAGAATAAACTGCAAAATATGATCATTTTAAACATAGTTTCTTTTTAGACTTCTCCTTAAATTACCTTCTAGAGTAATTTATTTTGTAATAAATAAAAAAATATGAATGCTGACTATATAAAATGCACTTCACTGGCATTGGAAATGTTTTGACATGTCTCGAGAGACAACTCAACGTGTTAGAGTTCAGGCGCAATAGATTCCATGTTTGATTGTAGGTTAACAGTTTCCGGATTAGATTACATTGTTTTTGTTCTGTTGACATTTGTAGTCTCTTGATGGTGGAACAAGTTCCCAGGCTATCAGAGCAGCAGAGTCCCTTTCACCTCCTCTGAGAACATCCTCTCTCATAACTACTTAGCACCAAAACTTGTGTTTAGTCTATACTGGAGCAATCTCCTTGCACTTTGCTTCATCATCTAATTTAACACTTCTCTAATGCCTCCTATTGCACTGGATCTTTAATTCAATTCAACTTTTATTTATACAGCAAATCATAAAAAAAACATTTATTTCAGGGAACTTTACATAGAGAAACCCAACATTTCCACAATGAGCAAGCATTTGGTGACAATGGAGAGGTAAAACTCCCTTTTAACAGGAAGAAACCTCCAGCAGAACCAGACTCAGAGTGGACGGTCGTCTGACGAAAAGAAAAAAGAGAAAAAAGAAAGAGGGGAGGAGGACGGGGGAGAAAGAAAAAAGGGAGACCAGGAAGAGACAGTATGCACTATTTACAAGTAGTTGTTAAAGTAAAATTATCATTACCAGTAATAATAATAATAATGTAGAATAGCGTAAAATCTGGATCCAACAGCTCTGGAGTCAAAGCTACCTAAGAAAAAGGAAGGGGTGGGGGGGACACAACTGCGAGAGAGAGCAGATGAATGTTAGTAATATGTAATGTATTGATATACAGACATGGAGTGTGAAGGAGAGACAGAGATTAAGGGGCAGAGAGAAGAGGTGCAACGCATTGTCCAATTTAGTGTTTTCTTATTTTTTTCTTTTTTAATGGGGCGGTTGGGGGAGGGGGTGTCTGTTAAATGTAATGTAAGTCTGAACCAGTTGATTAGATTTCTAATTACAAATCTTGCCACATAATTTGACTACATTTCAAAATAATGTGACCCAACCATCTTTATGATATAGCAGTCTGAGTGAAACAAGAAGTGCAACTGCATCATGCACATCATTGCATGTATTGCATAGAAGATGTGTATGTGTTGTATATCAAAGCAGGTGCATGTTTGTATGAGCAATTTACACTGACAGATATCCCATTTGTTTTGTGTATATCTTGAATAATATATTTTAAACATTAGTGTGAAGTGAACCCTCAATATATGATTTTACTTACAATGTGTAATGTTATAGCCAGAGCAGCCGTATTTGTATTTATAGACCTAGAAGATGTTATATCAACCCAATCAACTTAACTGAGACCATGATCATAAGATTTTGGTAAAAATATGTAGTCAAACTGAAAGAAAAAATCAAAGACAAATTTTAAGATGCAAATTAACTTTATTCTACTGAACAGTCAACATGCTTAGGGAGACACCAATATTCAGACATCAGATGCCCCAAAAACAGGAAATTATCCCAGGAGCTTTACTCCTCGTCATGTCCTTTCTAAATTATAAGAGAGAAAAAAAACAATATTAATGATTATACATCATCCACATGGCAGCAGCAGTGATGTTATTATCTTATTTCACTAAAGCCCCGTAAAATCCTCAACTGACCTTTGACCCCACATCACGGCTCTTGGCTCTTAGCTTGTTGACCTGAGACTCAGCAATGTCAGCTCTCTCTTCAGCTTCATCAAGCTCATGTTGAATCTTGCGGAACTTGGTAAGATTACTGTTGGCTTGTTCCTCCTGGAGAGGAGACATATAACACTCACATCAATGTCTAATTGAAAACACACACACAAAAACACAGGAAGATATATTTTCTAATTACACTCGATATGAAATGATAAATTATGCCTGTTTTTGTGTTTCAAAGATATTGAGTATGTACACACATACTGTGGGCTTGGACAGATTTTTATATGTGTTCATATGTTATATTCTTTAAATACTGAGAGTACTCACAGCCTCCTCTGCAGCTTTCTTGTATGATTTGACTTTTAGCTGCAGCTTGTCCACCAGATCTTGCAGACGGGCAAGATTCTTACGGTCCTCTTCTGTCTGAAAAGAACAAAAACAAAAACAGATCAAATCAGTTTTAATTTTTAATAAAAGCTAGACTGTCAGTGCTGCACAAATTTGTAAAAGCAAAACTTACCTGATAGGTCAACTCTTTGATTCTTCTCTCATATTTTCGTATGCCCTTAACAGAATCACTAGATTTTCTTTGTTCAGTCTCTACTTCAGTTTCCAGTTCTCTGATCTATTGGGAAAATAGCAAGACATAAAGACTGAATTTCAGAATCTTAAAGATTTTGTGTAGATTTTTTTCCTGATTTCAAAGAAATGTTGTCAGATGTTCTCAGATAGTCAAATACATTGATTATTTAGTGATCATGAGATTTTTCATTCTTGTTGATTGTTAATACTTACCCTGGCCTCTAGCTTCTGCACCTGCTTCTTGCCTCCCTTCATGGCGATCTGTTCAGCTTCATCCAGACGATGCTGCAGGTCTTTGATGGTCTGCTCCATGTTCTTCTTCATACGCTCCAGGTGAGCGCTGGTATCCTGCTCTTTCTTTAGCTCCTCTGCCATCATAGCAGCATCAGTAATGGCCTTCTTGGCCTTTTCCTCTGCATTTCTGCACTCTTGAACAGCATCTTCTACTTCAGTCTGAAGCTGGGATGTATCAGCCTCCAGCTTCTTTTTCTGGTTTAGCAGACTGGTATTCTGGGGAATACAATAAATATTAATGTTTCCTCACCAAATGGAGAATACTGAGGAAGAAGGCCATGAAGTCCAAAGACTGTATCTTACCTGTGAGTGCAGCAGCTGCACCCTCTCACTAACATCTAGAAGCTCTTGCTCAGCAAGTTTGCGGCTTCTCTCAGTTTGCTCCAGAGCAGATCTGAGCTCCTCTACTTCAGCCTGAAGCAGGTTGTTGCGTCTCTCAACAATGGCAATGTTCTCTTTAAGATCATCATTGGCTCGCATAGAGTCATCAAGCTGCAGTTGAGCATCCTGGAAAATTTTCAAAGCTACCAGTTACTAAAACACCATAGCAATGATGACAGTAAAATGAAGGTAAAGGTTGTTTTTTTTTTTACCTTCAGATGTGAATGAACAGATTTAAGTTGTTTCTGGGCCTCAGCTGCCTGCCTGTTGGCCTGGCTAAGTTGGATCTCCATCTCATTCAGGTCTCCCTCCATTTTCTTCTTCAGACGCAGGGCCTCATTCCTGCTACGAGTCTCAGCCTCAAGAGAGCTCTGCAGGGTGTCCACAGTTCTCTGCTGGTTTCTCTTTGCTTGCTCCATCTCTTCATCTTTCTCAGTTAGCTTACGTTCAATATCAGCCTTCACCTGATTGAACTCAAGCTGTGCTCTGAGAATCTTCCCTTCCTCATGCTCCAGTGAGGCCTAGAAGCGCAACCATAATGTACATTTCATTTCTAGGACGTTATTTGTTGCAGAGACATTACGGTACGTGAGGTCCCACAACAGATGATACAACATACCTCTGCTTCCTCCAGAGCTGTTTGAATCTCTGCCTTCTCTTGTTCCAACTGTTTTCGAATCTTCTCAAGCTCATGAATGTTCTTTCCACCCTCACCAATTTGTTCAGTGAGATCAGATATTTCCTCTGAGATATAAAATGTAAAATTATTAGCAGTTGAGTCTATAGAATTTATTTTGACTGGAGATGTAAGATGCAGATTCCTCACCTTGTAGATTCTTGTTCTCTCTCTTCAATGTCTCCAGATGTTCAAGAGATTCTTCGTAGGAGTTCTTCAGTTTGAAGAGTTCAGTGCTCAGAGACCTGGCCTCCTTCTGAGAGCTCTCCAGTTCAGTTTGAGACTCTTCATATTTTTGCTTCCATTCTGCCAAGACCTGAAATATGTGTACATGTGTTTGTTACCTATGATTCCTCACTGAAAAGAGAAAAGTAGCCATACATATCTTTCATATTCTACCTTATCAAAGTTTCTTTGCTTCTTGTCCAGAGCAGCAGCAGCAGCATTAGACCTCTCCACATCCACCATGAGATCTTCAATCTCATTCTGCAGTCTGTGTTTGGTCTTCTCCAGAGAGGAGCATTTAGCATTCACTGCTTCAACAGCCTCCTCAGCATCTTGAAGACGCTGAGCCAGTTTCTTTCTGGATTGCAACAGAGTTCATTCAGGGTTAATTGATTTTAATCTTTACCAAATCGTTTTTCCATGAAAATACACTTTACTCACTTGGCCTCCTCCAGTTCCTCAGTTCTCTGGATGGCATCAGTTTCATACTTAGTTCTCCACTGAGCCACCTCAGAGTTGGCCTTGGACATGCTGCGTTGCAGTTCAGCCTTGGCCTCCTGCTCCTCCTCATACTGCTCCCTGAGCAGGTCACAGTCATGACGAGAAGACTGCACTGCATGAGCCAATGCATTCTTGGCCTGAAATACAACCATACTTTAATATTTCTAAGGTACCAGCATTTAGTTTGAACTAAAGAAGGTTTCACTGATATTTGTTTGTTACCTTGACTTCCTCCTCTAGTTGTCTTTTTAGGTCCTCAATTTGCTGAGTGTAAGACTGTTTTCCTCTGGTCAATTGAGACACCAAGGAATCTTTTTCTTCAAGCTGCCTTGCAAGTTCACCTAATTTAGATTAAAGAATCAAATAAATTTGTTATAATATACCATAAAATATCTTCCAAAACAAGCCATTCAAACACATACCATTCTCAGTTTGGAGCTTTGCTTTCTGCATGGTGAAGTCATTGATGACACGTTGTCCTTCTTCTGACTTTGTTTTGTATTCATTCATCTGGTCTTCTAGGGACCTGCACATTTTCTCCAAATTATTCTGAAAACAAAGAGTGAACGTGAAATTAGTAAAAACAAACAAACAAACAAAAAAAACCCCACTAAAACTGTAAGATCAGTCCAATTTTTTTTACCTTGGCCTTTACAATCTGCTCCATATTGGAGACCACATCATCCAGTTCCAGTCTGAGCTCACTCTTCTCTTTCTCCAGTTTCTGCTTGACCCTCTGAAGGTTGTCAATCTGCTCTCCCAGGTCAGCAACGCTGTCGGCTTGTTTCTTCCTGAGTGTGGCAGCGGTGGCCTCGTGTTGCAGAGTGGCCTCTTCAAGGTCTCTGCGCAGTTTCTGGAACTCAGCCTCTCTCTTCTTGTTCATCTCGATCTGTGCAGCTGTGGCTCCACCAGCCTCCTCCAGCCTCTCACTGATCTCCTCCAGCTCTCTGGCCAAGTCTGCTCTCTGCTTCTCCACCTTGGCTCGGGCAGCTCGCTCTGCCTCAAGCTCTTCTTCCAGCTCTTCAATGCGGGCCTAAACCAAAAGTTATTTTTTCCATTGAATGGTTATAGATGTACATTTGTGTTCAGCTGATTGTGGCATGACTGCAACTTTAATTTTACCTGCAACTCCTTCAGTTTCTTCTGGAGCTGGGCACACATTGCTTGCTCATCCTCTATTTTGCCATTGAGTTGGCTGATTTCAAAATCTTTCCTGTGTGTAATGAAAAGTTAAAGTAGCAGCTGACACATAGTTTGAAATCAAATTTGAAAGTCTATGTCTCATACTTACTTTTTCAGCCTCTCTTCAAGTTGCTGTTTGTCATTTTCCAGGTCCATGATACTCTCTTGTGCTAATTTCAGGTCTCCCTCCAGCTTCCTCTTTGCTCTCTCGAGATCCATTCTTATCTTCTTCTCTTGTTCCAGAGAACCTTCAAGCTGTGGGTGATAATAAATGATTTTCAGTCTTAATTCGTATAGATTAGTTATGATGCACAAGAGTTACCTAATCAGGTTAATTCTTACATCATCCACTTGTTGCTCCAGCTTAGCTTTGGCCTTGGTCAGAGTGTTGACTTTGTCTTCTTCACTCTGCAGGTCATCCAGTGTTTGCTGATGAGCCTCTTGTAAGGCTTTCTTCTCCTTGGTCAACTTGGCAATGATTTCATCCAGAGCTGCCATCTCTTCAGTTAGGTTCTTGACCTGTGACCAGAAAACAATTTAATTACTTTAAGACTTCAACACAGATAATATATGGGACATAAGAGTAACTAAATTCCGTTTGGGGTACCTTGTTCTCGGTGGCATGCTTCTCTTTCTCCACTTTAGCCAGAGTTAACTCCAAGTCATCAATGTCTTTCTTTAACTCAGAGCACTCATCCTCTAGCTTTCTCTTCTTGGCAGTCAGTTCAGCATTCATCTCCTCCTCATCCTCCAGTCTTTCTGTCAGCTCTTTGATTTTTGCTTCCAGTTGAATCTTGCTCTTGATCAGCCCCTCACATCTTTCTTCAGCATCACAAAGATTATCTTGCTCCTGTTATTAAAAACATAAAGCACAGCATAAATTGTGTGAAGATTTGGTTTTATTTTGACTCTAATTGTAATACCACAAGGAACAGCATTTAAACCTACAGCTTGGACTTGGAGCTGCAGGTCATTCTTCTCTTGGAGAAGTGAAACCATTTTTTCCTCTAGTTCCTTCCTACGAGTTTCAGACTTTGCATAAGCCTCTTTCAGTTTGGTAAACTCTTCCTTCATGTTGGCCATCTCTTTCTCAGTTTCTGCTGACTTCAACAGAGGCTTGATTTTGAAGAACATTTTCATCCAAGGCCAATTCTTGACTCCCATGAAGGCACGGATGTTCCACTGGATAACAAGCAATGCATCCCTGAAGGCAAGAGATTGTCATTTTAATCTAAAGCATTCTGTTACAGGGAAGTTCCAAGTTTAACCTGATTGCAAAACCTGTACTTTTCATTACACTTAAATTAATGTCTACTTCTCAAAAATGATCTCATGTGTTAAATATGCAATGAAAGTTGTACTATTTGGTTCGTGTTTGTGTTTGTAATATTGATTTGCATCAAAGAATTTAGTTTCTTCTTGAGTAGAGTTTTTCCCTTACTGAATTGTGTTTTTAGGGATAGACAATGGTTTGATAATTTTATATTGATTTGTGGTTAGATATTTAAAAGCCCCCTGGGTAGAAAAATGATTTGTCTTAATTTGGGCTAGATAGTTTGATTGCATTGTGAACAGTTACCTGCGTTCAACAATCTTCTGGAATTCAATTCTTGCCAGAAGGCCTCGTGACCTTGATTGAATACCAGTGATGATTAGTGCCAGTCGGTCATCTCGCATCTCCTCTAGCTGACCAAGCAGTCCAGCTTTGAAGAATACCTTTTCAAATGAGACAGATTAAGCTTTAAATACCTTGGACTTCAATTTACATTATTGATGGACAATAAAACAAGAAAGAGATTGTTTTTTTATGCATTCTGCATAACAGTCCTAAACAAAATGTTGACAGATCCTGACCCATTCATGTAAACATATATACATGGATTAGGACATATAAAGCATTCAGAAAATATTACTCCTTCACCCTTTTCACAACAGGCCACAACAATATCCCCTTGGGTTAATAAAAATGCATTTTTGTTGATCAGCACTGAATATGCTAACCTTAGTGTGCCCCAGTCTGTATTGGGTGTGGTCAATATCCAGAGATCCCAACAGTTTCTCAGCAGCCTTTTTGTTGTCCATGAACTGTCCCTCAGGAATGGCATTAGGGTTCAAAATACGGTATCTTTAAAACAAATCAAAACAGAATTCATAAAGTGTTTTGCATATTGTAAATACATCTATACCACAATAATCCTGACAAGATAATCTTCTGTAAACCTCTGTTTAAAGTCTCCATAGAGGATCCTGTTGGGGAAACCCTTCCTGCAGATCCTGATGCCTTCCAGCACACCGTTACAGCGCAACTGGTGCATCACCAGAGGGTTCTCCATGGCCCCAGGAGTCTTGGTCTCATTGGGGATGATGCAGCGTACAAAGTGAGGGTGAGTGGACCTCAAGTTGGTCATCAGCTTGTTCAAGTTTTCCTGCAAATTTTTAAACACACATTGATCGATTATGATTGATTTTTTTTTTAAAAGTAATGGTGTCATAATCATGGGGAAGTATGGTGTACACAGAAGTTTTCCTTTAGTCTTGGTTAGTGTTGAGTCTTTCCTTCATTGGAATAGTCTTCCTTCTATGTAAAAAAGATAAAACACAACAGAACAGTATCTTACCCTGTGTAAGGCTGACACAGTTTGGAAGGATGATCCCTTCTTCTTGGCACCTTTGCCCTTCGCACCGCTATCCTGAGCTAAATAAAAATCATTGTCAAAGCCAGGCAGCAGTAACTGCATCTATATCAAGATGTTAATCATGATACCTATATCCTTTATTATAAACTTATATTAATTTATTAATGCGTTTACTTGTGAGGATTAACAAACCTGAATCTGCTCCAGCATAGTTTGCGAAGAGTAAAGCCAACAGCTTGAGATTAGACTTCTGGTAAAGTCCTACAACAGTCTCATTTAGAGGATCCTTGTTCTTCACCAGCCAGTTGTTAATGTTGTAGTCAACAGTTCCAGCATAGTGAACCAAGGAGAAATGGGCCTCTGGTTTCCCTTTGACAACCCTGGGCTTCTGGAAATTTCCAGATTTTCCCAGATGGTTGTCATAGAGCTTAGCTTTAAAGGTGGCATCAGATGCTTTGGGGAACATGCACTCCTCTTCAAGGATGGACATGATACCCATGGGCTGAGGAGAAAGTAAAAATATAATTGTTCATTTTTGACAAGTTGTAATTTCATCATTCATTTTTTTGTTTTAACAAACAAAAATAAACAATGATAAATAATCAAAAGATTCACCTTTTCAATCAGGTCAATACAGGCCTGCAAATCCATACCAAAGTCAATGAACTCCCAATCAATGCCCTCTTTCTTGTACTCTTCCTGCTCCAGCACAAACATGTGGTGGTTGAAAAACTGTTGCAGTTTTTCATTGGTGAAGTTGATGCACATCTGCTCAAAGGTGTTGAACTGGAAAAACATCAACATTAATATTAATACAGGCAAAAAAAGAAAAATAATAATTCAAATGCTCATCCACTTTTTCATCATTTCCAAACTCACATCAAAGATCTCAAATCCAGCGATGTCCAACACACCAATGAAGTACTGGCGAGGCTGTTTGGTGTCCAGGGATTGGTTGATTCTTACTACCATCCACAGAAACATTTTCTCATACACCGACTTAGACAGGGCACCAATAGCATAGTACACCTAGGAGATATTTGATTATTAATATCTTTGAAAATTAATTTCATCATTTTTTTAGTAAATCAAAGTTTTCTGAGCTGTTTACCTGGGCTACATTTTGCCCCTTGGTGACCCACTCATTTCCTACTTTGACTCTCGGGTGACAGAGACCTTTGATAAGGTCAGCAGAGTTCAGGCCCATCAGATATGCAACTTTGTCAGCATCTGAAGTAAAGAAAAGATTTATATGAGTCACAAATTTTAAGAGCAAATGTAAGTTGCAAAATACAACACTATTGCATTTTGATGGTTATGTTTAGATACACTGTACATTTGTGAATTTGATTAATGTGGAACACAATCTTTGATGAGGCTCACTTTATATTTTGTAGCAACTCAGACAAAGTATTGTTACGTTATATTTTTGCTTCATACGCTTTTAAAACAATTTGATATTGAGTCAGTGTAGTTGCTCATCTGCGCTTCTTGTGAGGAGGAAAGGGGCTGACATGGTGTTAATTACCCCTCATGTCACTGTCATTCATTTACATCAATCAGCATTTTGTCAGTGCAAATTAATTATTTGTGATAATCATGATCATTTGTTATTCTTTACATATAGTAGGCGCTTTACCTTCAGTGCCATCAGCCTCTGCCTGCTCCTCTCGCTGCTTCTGCTTGAACTTCATGTTTCCATAGTGCATGATGGCACCAGTCAGCTTGTAGATACTGTTCTTCTCTTCTTGAGTGAAGCCCAGCACATCAAAGGCTTCCTAATTGAATTTTCAAAAAACAGTTTTTTTTTTTTTTTTTTTATTTTGATATAATTATTTACTCCTGTGAATCAGAGACTCAGCTCACATCAGTGGCCATCAACTCTTCAGAGTCATTGATGGAAGCTACAGTCGTTTCTCCTTGGGAGATGAAGGCGTAGTCGTAGGGGTTGTTGGTGATGAGCAACATTTCTAAAAGACATTTGCAATAGAAAATATTTATATCACAACACAGTGCATGATACACTTGTAGCCATATATCACATATCAATTGCACACTCACCCAGAAGTTCAGGCTTTGCCTGAGACAAGATCTGGTAGAAAATGTGATAGTCCCTCTCAGCTTTGAGCTGGTAGGTCACACGGGACTTTTCCAGCAGGTCTGATAGAGATATAATACAAATTGGTGACCATGATGTGGTTGCCTTTCATGTGCTGTGTTTTATTTTCAGTAATACACAATCCTACAAAGGACAAGAGGTTTAGAAAACAGTCGTGTGAATTGTTTTAGTTTTACTTACAAGTCTCAATGTCAGCAGAGGCCAGTTTTCCTCTGTTGTCAAAATGGATTCTGATGAATTTACCCTAAGAGGGAAAACAATGTTTATCATTGTTATTATTTCTTACTAAAATGAACAAATTAACCTGGTCAATTCATAGTAATCAAGTAGGTTCACTGCAGTGACATACATACTTACAAATCTAGAGGAGTTGTCATTCCTGATGGTCTTAGCATTACCAAAGGCCTCTAGAGCAGGGTTAGCCTGGATGATTTGATCCTCCAGGGTGCCCTGATTTTGATAAATAAACGCAAACCTCAGATGTAATCCATATATTTTGGGGGAAAAAAAGTATATAAATATTTATATTGAGAAATGTCACACGGACCTTCTTCTCGGCAGCTGCATCTTTCTTCCCACCCGGAGCAGCTGCAATGCTGGCAAAATACTGAATGACACGTTTGGTGTTGACAGTCTTTCCAGCACCAGATTCTCCACTGAGTAGAAGAGAAACAGAGACTTTTAGGTCAAGACCCGTGACCCTAACTAGGGAATTGTAATTGGTTGTGTTACTCACGTGATAAGGATTGACTGGTTTTCTCTATCTGTCAAAGAAGAGAAAAGGAAATTATAAAAATGTCATTTAAAATGGCAAAATGATTTAAAAGTACAACTGTAAAAAATACGTATATATATTAGGATGTACCTGACAGCATGTACTGGTAGGCATTGTCAGAGATGGAGAAGATATGAGGAGGAGCTTCACTCCTCTTCTTTCCTCTGTAGGCAACAACCACTTCTTGGTTGTAGACTGGCAGCCACTTGTAGGGGTTGACAGTCACACAGAACAGCCCAGAGTAGGTCTGTTATAGTAAGAGAGGGATGGAGGGTGGTATTTTAAATGCTAAGCTGCCTTGTCAATAAAGTAAAAGTATAAATAAAGCTACTGTCTTACATAGATCATCCATGCTGCATAACGCTCTTTGAGGTTGAATAGCACAGCCGGCTCATGGAGGAAGGTGAACATTGCCATGTCTTCAATTTTATCAAACTTTGGCGGGTTCTGAGGGTGTACGTCACACTCCTTCACTGTAACAGTCTGCAGAAAGACATGACATGTTTTTGAATGAAGATCAAGATTTGTATTAGTGTCCAATTGAGCTGAATTAAATCAATGTACGCACCTTTCCAAATTCAGTGTCGACTGTGACTTTGTCACCGTCACGACTGGTAATACTAGCTTTGACGTACTCAACCTCAGGGTCCGGAACAAAGCATTCTTTCTTCATGTCAAATGGGCGAGTTTGAGCTTCTAGACGCTCCTTATCTGACTTTCTCAGAAAAGGAGCAGCAGGTCCAAACTCTTTCATGGCAGCGTCCCCCATGTTTTAACCTGTTTAGATTTACACATTTAGTGAGATGTGATTATCATTAATATAAGCAGAATCATGAACTCAGATGTGATTTTCTCTAAACATAAACATGAGTCAATGATCATTCACATAAGACTCAAGAAAAACAAAGAGACAATGATTCAATAAAATTCTACAAAACATGCAACAAAATATTTAAAGTCATTGTCTGTTTCATTTAAATCTTTTATCTTTTACCCTCTTTTTACATATATACATATATACATAAATAAATGAATGTGCATCTAAAATTTGAATTTTATGATAAGATGGAAGAATCATTAAAGGGATTAAAGTATTGCTTGAGTTCAACAGAAATGTATGCTACTTTACGTATTAATTGGATGAATTGTTATTATATTCTATGATCATAAAAAATAACTGAACTGTCACACAAAAGTAGAAGTGATTTTTACCTGAAGTTTTTCACTCCACAGAAATTGGGGTCTGTGCTATTTACATGAAGTAGACAGAAGCAGACCAAATGTCTTATTGTGTTATTAATGAATTAAGATAAATCCAATATTACAAGTGAAAAAAAAAATCACAGTAATACAATTAATCCATTCACTAATTCTATCACTGTTTCACAGTGTTCAGTTGTGAGTAACATCTCAAAGAAAAGCTACACAAAATGATCTTAAACACAACAGCAGTTTCTTATTTAAGTGGCTTTTTCTTACCTTTGACCGTCAACCTTTGACAAGTGAAATGATGGATCCAGTGGCTTACGCCCCAGGCTGCCTCTCCATTAATAAAGGTTGTAAGTGAACCAAATATGGGGATGAATATCTGGGAAATAGCATCTAGGTTGCCTATCACAAAAAGCATTCTCCAAATTGGGGAGAGCCTTGTGCTGCTATTTGTTGCTCTCACCTTGTGAACAAGGCCAGACTGGACTATGACAAAGAAGGGGGGAGGTAGGAAGTGGGGGGGCAGGAACAGGCTACTGTAACTGTAAGTTACATACAGTTGTTATAGAAATACAACCAACAGGGTGTTTATAATAACAATTAAGTAAATTAGTAATAATAACTCTGGAAATATAATTATTTTTTATTCTATTGCTTTTGATGTTATTAACACATGATCAACACCTACTTTACCAACATCATTAATTTGGCAGAAGAAAAACCATTAATTAATATATTGATAGTGATTCAGATCTACTATTCTTTGTGTGAATGTATACCTTATTCATGGTATCTATCACAGCCTGTATACTCTATCCAAATAAAGACAGCTAGAGTTGGATTTATGGGACATTAAACATCCCAAGCTTTAAACTTCAACAATTGTCTGTCAAGTGATAGGGTGTGAAATACATTTCAAGAGGGAAAATAAAGAGCGGCAGCTGTCTCGGCAAGGCAAGACAAGGCCAAGGTCACAGCTGTGAGATCTCTTTATGATCATTCACCACTGTTAACAGGTCTATACCCTTTGTCTCACGGTCACTTGGGATAGTTTCCTTTTCTTCACCAATAATAGAAATGACCAGTGTCTATGTAATCCTCCTCAAGTTCATATTACATGAAATGAATTGCTTGACATGAGGAGCTGGACACTTGTTTATGACTTGGCACTCAGCATCTGAATCATAAAGAGTCAAAATCCCAAACTGTTTGATACCCACAGAAGACTGTAGTGAGAATTTAACCTGACTTAAAATCATAAATCCATTCAGAACTAGGACATCAGTGTGGATGACATTTCTCACTGCACTCACAAGACTCACTGTATCTTCAGTTCAGGAACTGACACATGGCTGTGCAGTGTAGCCAACCTTTTGGTTTAGGCCTTTGCCTTAGGAATAATTGAAAAACAGCGCTCAGTAAAAAGTCTGGGGTAAAAGTGATTTGACTTTGAGTCACTATGAGGTGAATTTTGAGGGCACAGTGTGATGGCCAAAAAATATTGACCTGTGACCCATCAGAAGTCCAATCAAAATGAAGCCTTGATTCGTGACACAAATAAACTGCTTCTCCAATTGTATAATCAAAAGAGTTAAAGGATATCACTGCTTCCTGTTTACCTGTGCAGCATTTCAGCTGAAAATGACACACAGTGGAATAACAAGAGTAAAACCATGAAAAAAAGCCAAACAGTCAGAGGAAGCAAATACATTAATACTGCTTTGAAATGCTTTGGTGGTAACCATTGTTAGTTTCCATTTTAATACGCATGAAAAACAAATTAATTACAAGTTAATTAAATAAGTTAATTAAATTAACAATTTACAAATCAGTGTGTGAAATTCAATGATATCTAGTGCTGAGGTTGCAGATTGCAGTCAACTAAATATCCCTGTATATCTCTATATTTTGATGACTTCAACGTTGAAAGATGAAAATAAATAAATAAATAAATAAATAAATAAAAAAAAAAATAATAACATAATAACACAATACATAGTTTGACCACTTCATTTTCCTTCATAAATATACTTTAAAACTTTTTAAATTCATGTTTTCATTCTTTATTGTCTAAGTTGACGATAATGATAATTATCGGTTCTCATAATTTATTTTTTAGAACAGTAAAACTACATACACAACACTGGTTTGTGCAGTGAAACATATTCATAGTGACCTATAGTCCAAGCTTATACCCAAAAGATGCCTGCTGCAAGTGCCCTTGGCTGGCTTCTGTTGACAGGGCATTGTTTTCTTCTCTTTATCCTTGAGGACAAAGATAACTTGTGAAATTCCTGTTGGGTGCCTTTGGGGACAGCTTATGACGCAAGTGGTCAGGACAGGAGTTTTGTTTTTTTGTTGATCAGCAGCAACAGGTGATAAGCTTATAAGAAACATGTAATGTACAGTATGCAATATCTGTCATGCAATATATATTATTTATGTACAAGAATATTCTAAAAACATCAGTGCTTTGTCCAAAACAAAACAAAAAAAAAGATACAATAAAAGGCAACAACATATGTGAAAGGTGTAAATAACAACTCAACTCAGCTGTCAATCACATCACATCCCACAAGTCCTTGTCCTTGCTTGCCTCCGTACTTGAATTCTCATCTTCTTTACTTATCCCTCAGTCTATTCCAGGCTCCAACACGTCCATTAAAGGTCTCATTCCCAGCTGTCTATAGTCCTTGTGTCTTTGACTTTTATGATCATGTGAATACACAAGGGAAGGTGTGAGGCACCTTGCCTCACTTAAGTTTGAAACTGGAGCCAGAAAAGCTATTGTTACTATTTTGTTCTTTGTTCTTGTGAAAGGTCATGTCTAAGGGGGTGTTGAGTTCTGCTGAAGGCTTACAGGAGTTTATTGGTCATTTGCCTTGTCTTCTCTCCACTCATTCAGACCATGGACCTCTGTGTGGACTGATGAAGCAATGATCAGGACATGGCAGAATAATAGCAAGGTACTGTTGACCATTTAAACCTTTTATTATCTACTTTTCAGAATTTATAGGAAAACATTTCAATGGGATGTGTTATATTTTGATTAATGAACGATGTTTGAATTTACAAGGTTCTCCATTGAAAAGACTCTACCCTTTGATGCACTAAGACCAGATGATCTGATGTGAGACGTCTCTGCCCTCTCTCCTCTGGCTTGGACAAAAGCATGCATGACCTCCACTACCGATGTGATGGTTAGTGATTTTATTTTTTTCTGCTTAGATCTTATAGACATTGTAGTCTGCAGTCTTATCAAAGTGGATGTGGAAACTTTATGAACAAGCAGCTTGGATCAGCATTGGATGCTGTCCAATTTTCTGTGTCCAAATAAGATAAAAACTAATTTTAAATGAGTAGATGACTGTTCAGTTGTTGCTATCTATACTTACAAACAACATGTGTAATTAGGTGTAATTATTAGGTGTTTTATTATGATTTAATAGATTGTATTTTGCATAATATACACAAGTGTGTTGCTCACTTCCATTCACTGCCATTCTGTATGCATTCACATCCTCTACTAATACCTCCAATTAGTAGTGCTATTACTAACTGTATGCTATTATTAACTTTAAAATAACACTAAAAAATCTAGAAAATACTTCAGTTCTGTCTAAATATAGTTGCTGTTTCTTAGTTGCGGTTTATATGTCAATTGGGTGACAGTGACAATCAGTGACAACACAGCATTTTGCTCAGTGGTGCTACAAAGCAGATGTTTAGTTTCAGTTATCCATTTACAGCTGGCCCCAAACCATTTTTTTTAATTCATCAAAATGTATATTTAGTAAAGTTTATTTGAATTGGTACATTGTATCTACCAAATAGCTAGTATTGCCAGCATTAAAATAGCAATGATAGGTAATGTTTTTTTGGTATATGGTCAATTGTGATATTTGAAACTTACAGTGTCTCAACCAAACTGAAATAAGATGTGTGAGTGCCCCCTGCTGACCATACGACTGAATTACATCATTCATGCCCCCCCAGAGAGAGCCAGGCTGTTCATAGCAACCTCATGTAGTAAGCTTATACAAATGACTCCTAAAATAACAACAGCTTAAGTTAGAATGGCTGCCCAAGGTGCAGACTGTGCACAGATGCCCCTGAGACAGTCCAGCATATAGTGGAGGGTGTAAGATGCTAGCTAGGTCAGTGTACATTGAGAGGCACAACCAGGTAGCTGTACCCAGTAGAAAAGAAGTACCCAAATCTCAGTGGGCTGTGCCACAGAAGGTGGCTGAGAACAGCAGTGCCAAGGTTCTGTGGGACTTCAGCTTCCAGACTGACAAACAGCTCCTGGCTAACCAACCGGACATAGTGATGGTTGACAAAGTGCAGAAGAAGGCAGTGGTGATAAATGTACCTGATGCCAACATCAGAAAGAAGAAACACGAAAAAGTTGAAAAGTACCAAGGGTTGAAAGAACAGCTGGAACAGATGTGGAAGGTCAGAACAAGAGTGGTCCCCGTGGTATAGATACATAGAGGTGGTATGGAATAGAAATACAAACTGACACATATTTGGATAAACAACAATTTTCTTTGCAAATGTGAAGTTTATTTATTTATTCTTTGTTGATTATTACACTGGTGCAACATTTAATATGTTCCCCAATAGTTCATTCATATGAACCACAACAGTAATTGTCAATGACAAGTCAGGAAACTTTCTGAACAACAAAGACAAAATAAACATGCTTAGGGAGACACCACTACACAAGCGACAGGTGCCTCGAAATGATTATTTTTCAGTGGGCTTCACTCTTCATCAAGGCCTTTCTGAAACAAAAGGAAAAATAAAAGAATTGTGAGGATACAACGGATATAGACGACCCTGAATGTTTAATCTTTCTGGCACCACTACTCAGGTTAGGGTTAGGGTTAACTCTGCATGGGCGTGGTCAAATTGACAGTGATCTTTCAGTTTTAACCAAAATAAGTGAAATGTACTCTCTGAGAATATACAAGCATTACAACCCATATTTAGACATATGCACAGTATGTGTACACCAACCTTCGAGCCCACATCACGGCTCTTGGCACGTAGCTTGTTGACCTGAGACTCAGCAATGTCAGCTCTCTCTTCAGCTTCATCAAGCTCATGCTGAAGCTTGCGGAACTTGGTAAGATTACTGTTGGCTTGTTCCTCCTGGAGAAGATAAAATAAAAACAAACAGCAGATGACATCAAGTCCACTGAAATAGTGTCCATGGTCAGATGTAAGGTTTGCATGGAAAATTTATCAGTACGTACAGCTTCCTCTGCAGTCCTCTTATAGGATTTGACCTTCAGCTGCAGCTTGTCAACCAAATCTTGAAGACGCGCAAAGATTTTTACGGTCCTCTTCAGTCTAAATAGACCAAAATCCACAAAAATAAAGAGTATATACAGTCTGCTTTGATTACAATTGCCATATCTAAATGGGTGCTGGTATAGATCGATTGTTACCTGATAAGTCAGTTCCTTGATACGTCTTTCATACTTTCTGACACCTTTAACAGCATCGCTGGCCTTTTTCTGCTCACTTTCCACCTCATTCTCCAGCTCTCTCACCTGAATAGGGATGGCATTTTGTGGATTACTCCTAATAACTTATTCAGTGGTACTGCTGACCAAAAATTACTCAAATAAGTAATGAAACAAAAATACTCACCCTGGCCTCTAGCTTCTGCACCTGCTTCTTGCCTCCCTTCATGGCGATCTGTTCAGCTTCATCCAGACGATGCTGCAGGTCTTTGATGGTCTGCTCCATGTTCTTCTTCATACGCTCCAGGTGAGCGCTGGTGTCCTGCTCTTTCTTTAGCTCCTCTGCCATCATGGCAGCATCAGTAATGGCCTTCTTAGCCTTTTCCTCTGCATTTCTGCACTCTTGAACAGCATCTTCTACTTCAGTCTGAAGCTGGGATGTATCAGCCTCCAGCTTCTTTTTCTGGTTTATCAGGCTGGTGTTCTAGTTTTTACATAAATAGTCCAAAATGTACTTTTTGACGTGAAAATAGACACTAAAACAAACATGCTGAAACAGAGTGATTGTTATATCTTACCTGTGAGTGCAGCAGCTGCACCCTCTCACTAACATCCAGAAGCTCTTGCTCAGCAAGTTTGCGGCTTCTCTCAGTTTGCTCCAGAGCAGACCTCAGTTCCTCCAGTTCAGCCTGAAGCAGGTTGTTGCGTCTCTCAACAATGGCAATGTTCTCTTTAAGATCATCATTGGCTCGCATAGAGTCATCAAGCTGCAGTTGAGCATCCTGGAAAATTTTCAAAGCTACCAGTTACAAAAATGCCATTTCGATAATGGAAGGATAAAAAAAAGGTCAAAATGGCTCTTTTATTACCTTCAGATGTGTATGAATAGATTTAAGTTGTTTCTGGGCCTCAGCTGCCTGCCTGTTGGCCTGGCTAAGTTGGATCTCCATCTCATTCAGGTCTCCCTCCATTTTCTTCTTCAGACGCAGGGCCTCATTCCTGCTACGAGTCTCAGCCTCAAAGAGCTCTGCAGGGTGTCCACAGTTCTCTGCTGGTTTCTCTTTGCTTGCTCCATCTCTTCATCTTTCTCAGTTAGCTTACGTTCAATGTCAGACTTCACCTGATTGAACTCAAGCTGTGCTCTGAGAATCTTCCCTTCCTCATGCTCCAGTGAGGCCTAGAAGTGCAACCATAATGTACATTTCATTTCTAGGACGTTATTTGTTGCAGAGACATTACGGTACGTGAGGTCCCACAACAGATGATACAACATACCTCTGCTTCCTCCAGAGCTGTTTGAATCTCTGCCTTCTCTTGCTCCAACTGTTTTCGAATCTTCTCAAGCTCATGAATGTTCTTTCCACCCTCACCAATTTGTTCAGTGAGATCGGATATTTCCTCTGAGATATAAAATGTAAAATTATTAGCAGTTGAGTCTACAGAATTTATTTTGACTGGAGATGTAAGATGCAGATTCCTCACCTTGTAGATTCTTGTTCTCTCTCTTCAATGTCTCCAGATGTTCAAGAGATTCTTCGTAGGAGTTCTTCAGTTTGAAGAGTTCAGTGCTCAGAGACCTGGCCTCCTTCTGAGAGCTCTCCAGTTCAGTTTGAGACTCTTCATATTTTTGCTTCCATTCTGCCAAGACCTGAAATATGTGTACATTGTGTTTGTTACCTATGATTCCTCACTGAAAAGAGAAAAGTAGCCATACATATCTTTCTTATTCTACCTTATCAAAGTTTCTTTGCTTCTTGTCCAGAGCAGCAGCAGCAGCATTAGACCTCTCCACATCCACCATGAGATCTTCAATCTCATTCTGCAGTCTGTGTTTGGTCTTCTCCAGAGAGGAGCATTTAGCATTCACTGCTTCAACAGCCTCCTCAGCATCTTGAAGACGCTGAGCCAGTTTCTTTCTGGATTGCAACAGAGTTCATTCAGGGTTAATTGATTTTAATCTTTACCAAATCGTTTTTGAAAATACACTTTACTCACTTGGCTTCCTCCAGTTCCTCAGTTCTCTGGATGGCATCAGTTTCATACTTAGTTCTCCACTGAGCCACCTCAGAGTTGGCCTTGGACATGCTGCGTTGCAGTTCAGCCTTGGCCTCCTGCTCCTCCTCATACTGCTCCCTGAGCAGGTCACAGTCATGACGAGAAGACTGCACTGCATGAGCCAATGCATTCTTGGCCTGAAATACAACCATATTTTAATATTTCTAAGGTACCAGCGTTTAGTTTGAACTAAAGAAGGTTTCACTGATATTTGTTTGTTACCTTGACTTCCTCCTCTAGTTGTCTTTTTAGGTCCTCAATTTGCTGAGTGTAAGACTGTTTTCCTCTGGTCAATTGAGACACCAAGGAATCTTTTTCTTCAAGCTGCCTTGCAAGTTCACCTAATTTAGATTAAAGAATCAAATAAATTTGTTATAATATACCATAAAATATCTTCCAAAACAAGCCATTCAAACACATACCATTCTCAGTTTGGAGCTTTGCTTTCTGCATGGTGAAGTCATTGATGACACGTTGTCCTTCTTCTGACTTTGTTTTGTATTCATTCATCTGGTCTTCTAGGGACCTGCACATTTTCTCCAAATTATTCTGAAAACAAAGAGTGAAAGTGAAATTAGTAAAAAAAAATAATAATAATAAAAAAAAAAAAACACTAAAACTGTAAGATCAGTCCAATTTTTTTACCTTGGCCTTTACAATCTGCTCCATATTGGAGACCACATCATCCAGTTCCAGTCTGAGCTCACTCTTCTCTTTCTCCAGTTTCTGCTTGACCCTCTGAAGGTTGTCAATCTGCTCTCCCAGGTCAGCAACGCTGTCGGCTTGTTTCTTCCTGAGTGTGGCAGCGGTGGCCTCGTGTTGCAGAGTGGCCTCTTCAAGGTCTCTGCGCAGTTTCTGGAACTCAGCCTCTCTCTTCTTGTTCATCTCGATCTGTGCAGCTGTGGCTCCACCAGCCTCCTCCAGCCTCTCACTGATCTCCTCCAGCTCTCTGGCCAAGTCTGCTCTCTGCTTCTCCACCTTGGCTCGGGCAGCTCGCTCTGCCTCAAGCTCTTCTTCCAGCTCTTCAATGCGGGCCTAAACCAAAAGTTATTTTTTCATTGAATGGTTATAGATGTACATTTGTGTTCAGCTGATTGTGGCATGACTGCAACTTTAATTTTACCTGCAACTCCTTCAGTTTCTTCTGGAGCTGGGCACACATTGCTTGCTCATCCTCTATTTTGCCATTGAGTTGGCTGATTTCAAAATCTTTCCTGTGGGGTAATGAAAAGTTAAAGTAGCAGCTGACACATAGTTTGAAATCAAATTTGAAAGTCTATGTCTCATACTTACTTTTTCAGCCTCTCTTCAAGTTGCTGTTTGTCATTTTCCAGGTCCATGATACTCTCTTGTGCTAATTTCAGGTCTCCCTCCAGCTTCCTCTTTGCTCTCTCGAGATCCATTCTTATCTTCTTCTCTTGTTCCAGAGAACCTTCAAGCTGTGGTTGATAATAAATGATTTTCAGTCTTAATTCGTATAGATTAGTTATGATGCACAAGAGTTACCTAATCAGGTTAATTCTTACATCATCCACTTGTTGCTCCAGCTTAGCTTTGGCCTTGGTCAGAGTGTTGACTTTGTCTTCCTCACTCTGCAGGTCATCCAGTGTTTGCTGATGAGCCTCTTGTAAGGCTTTCTTCTCCTTGGTCAACTTGGCAATGATTTCATCCTGTGCAGCCATCTCTTCTACCAAGTTCTTTACCTGTTGCACAATAAAATAAAAAGAAGTCATGAGTTAAACAAAAAAATTGCCGGTTTGAATACAGAGAAATCAGAGCATCCTTAAGACATTGTCTCTTTTCTGTACCTTGTTTTCAGTGGCATGCTTCTCTTTCTCCACTTTAGCCAGAGTTAACTCCAAGTCATCTATGTCTTTCTTTAACTCAGAGCACTCATCTTCCAGCTTCCGCTTCTTGGCAGTCAGTTCAGCGTTCATCTCTTCTTCATCCTCCAGTCTTTCTGTCAGCTCTTTGAGTTTTGCCTCCAGTTGTATTTTGTTTTTGATAAGACCCTCGCATCTTTCTTCAGCATCACAGAGATTATCTTGTTCCTGCCATACATTAAATTTTATCAGCACATAATGTAATAACATGTTCAATGGAAAATGTCTATAGCGCTGTTCTCACCGCTTGGACTTGGAGCTGCAGGTCATTCTTCTCTTGGAGAAGTGAAACCATTTTTTCCTCTAGTTCCTTCCTACGAGCTTCAGACTTTGCATAAGCCTCTTTCAGCTTCAGGAATTCTTCCTTCATGTTGGCCATTTCCTTCTCTGTTTCAGCAGATCTCAACAGAGGTTTGATCTTAAAGTACAGTTTCATCCATGGCCAATTCTTGACCCCCATGAAGGCACGGATGTTCCACTGGATCACAAGTAGTGCATCTCTGCAGACATGGATTTACATTTCATATATTCACTAATTCTGTGTTAGAGCATTCACTGTACATTCAGTACTTCTACTCTACTTCAGTTAATTTAAGTATGTATATACCTGCGTTCTACAATCTTCTGGAATTCAATTCTTGCCAGAACACCACGGGATCTTGCCTGGATTCTGGTGATGATTAGAGCTAGACGGTCATCTCGCATCTCCTCAAGCAGACCAAGGAGTCCAGCTTTGAAGAACACCTGATTTTTGCAAATATATGAATGCCGTAATAGCAATGACTATATTGAAGGCCGATGTATGTGTATGTGTGTGTATTATCACATGAATAAATATACATGAAAAAAGCAGGATTATCTGAAATGAGTCAAATGCAAGAAAAAAGAAAACCATGTGTCTTCTCGCAAAAAGGAATAATAAAAATACAAATAATATAAATAAAATGCTGTAAATAACAACTTATTTCAGCAGTACTTACCTTGGTGTGTCCCAGTCTGTACTGGGTATGGTCTATATCCAAGGAGCCCAAAAGTTTCTCTGCAGCTTTTTTGTTATCAATGAACTGTCCCTCAGGGATTGCACTTGGGTTCAAAATACGGTATCTATGTGATGTAAATTGCAAATAATTTCATTTTATTCATTTATATATTTATGTTATTTAAAAAAAAAAAACAAGTGTAATGGTATCATTATGCATATAATATAATGCATCATTTTGTGACAAATTAAAACTCTAGAATTATTTTTCCACTTTAATTTGTAATCTTTCTGTTTATCTGACACACACACCTCTGCTTGAAATCTCCATACAGAATCCTGTTGGGGAAACCCTTTCTGCAGATCCTGATGCCTTCCAGCACACCGTTACAGCGCAGCTGGTGCATCACCAGAGGGTGCTCCATGGCCCCAGGAGTCTTGGTCTCATTGGGGATGATGCAGCGTACAAAGTGAGGGTGAGTGGACCTCAAGTTGGTCATCAGCTTGTTCAAGTTTTCCTGTGAATGCAGGAACAGAGTTGCCATTGTCATTATCAGCACCATTACAAATGAAACCATCCTAATATCATGTAGTTAAGGACCCATTAGAGAAACTTCTCAGCAATCATATAAGTATAAATTATATTACATTACCCTGTGTAAGGCTGACACAGTTTGGAAGGATGATCCTTTCTTCTTCTTCTCACCTTTCACCTTCCCACCAGATTCCTGAACTAAAGAAAATATTCTATCATTAGACATTAAATATAATAAATAGATTAGGTAAAGATGAAATAGTAACTAATGGTATAGAACAGTATAATTAACAAATTAAAAAAAGTTGTCTCCTTTTAAATACCAACCTGAATCAGCTCCAGCATAATTTGCAAAGAGGATACCAAGCAGCTTGAGATTAGACTTCTGGTACAGTGCAACAACAGTCTCATTTAGAGGATCCTTGTTCTTCACCAGCCAGTTGTTGATATTGTAGTCAACAGTTCCAGCATAGTGAACCAGGGCAAAGTGAGCCTCTGGTTTCCCTTTGACAACCCTGGGCTTCTGGAAGTTTGCAGATTTTCCCAGATGGTTGTCATAGAGCTTAGCTTTAAAGGTGGCATCAGATGCTTTGGGGAACATGCACTCCTCTTCAAGGATGGACATGATACCCATGGGCTGAAAAGATAATTTTGACTCATTGCATTATTTAGTCGTTCATTTTAATTCATGTCTCAACATATTTTAAAAAGGTCAGTTACTCACCTTTTCAATCAGGTCAATACAGGCCTGTAAATCCATACCAAAGTCAATGAACTCCCACTCAATGCCCTCTTTCTTGTACTCTTCCTGCTCCAGTACAAACATGTGGTGGTTGAAAAACTGTTGCAGTTTTTCATTGGTGAAGTTGATGCACAGCTGCTCAAAGGTGTTGAACTGGAAAGAAATGGTCCAGAGTAAACAGGGTTCATCATTTCGCAATTAACCTTAAGAAATGACTATATATAAATAATATTATGCTGCCAAACTCACATCAAAGATCTCAAATCCAGCGATGTCCAGCACACCAATGAAGTACTGACGAGGCTGCCTGGTGTCCAGAGATTGGTTGATTCTTACTACCATCCACAGAAACATCCTCTCATACACTGCCTTAGACAGTGCACTGACAGCATAGTACACCTAGGAGAAATGTTATTATTAATATCTTTAAAGCTGAACTTCATCTTTTTTTAGTGAATCAAAGTATGCTGAGCTGTTTACCTGGGCTACATTTTGTCCCTTGGTGACCCACTCATTTCCTACTTTGACTCTTGGGTGACAGAGACCTTTGATAAGGTCAGCAGAGTTCAGGCCCATCAAATAAGCTGATTTGTCAGCATCTGTAGAGAAATGGTATCACATCATTAAGGACACTGCATTATTTAAGCCCTGGTTCCTTTAGTACCCATTAGTTTTAGTTTGCATTTACCTTCAGTGCCATCAGCCTCTGCCTGCTCCTCTCGCTGCTTCTGCTTGAACTTCATGTTTCCATAGTGCATGATGGCACCAGTCAGCTTGTAGATACTGTTCTTCTCTTCTTGAGTGAAGCCCAGTACATCAAATGCTTCCTGAATAAGATATTAAATGGTCACAACTACATTTCTGGCATTTTAAAAAAAATTACTAATACATTTAGATTTGACTCAGCTCACATCAGTGGCCATCAACTCTTCAGAGTCATTGATGGAAGCTACAGTTGTTTCTCCTTGGGAGATGAAGGCGTAGTCGTAGGGGTTGTTGGTGATAAGCAACATTTCTATGGATGGAAAAGAATTATTGTTATAAAATAAAAACGCATTAAAATTTCTTATTGTAAATGGCTTTTGAGACAGACTACACAGATAAATACCCAGAAGTTCAGGCTTTGCCTGAGACAAAATCTGGTAGAAAATGTGGTAGTCCCTCTCAGCTTTGAGCTGGTAGGTCACACGGGACTTTTCCAGGAGGTCTGTTTCCAGGACAAGCAATAATTGTCATATTAGAATGAAAAAATGATGTATGAGCCTACTTTTAGCAAATGTACCATTTTACTTACAAGTTTCAATATCAGCAGAGGCCAACTTTCCTCGATTGTCAAAATGAATGCGGATGAATTTACCCTAAGAGATAGAGACCAACTCATTTTAGTGAAGCTAATTCACTTGAGTTTACTAATTACTATTTTAGTCTCCAGGTACTCACAAATCTAGAGGAGTTGTCATTCCTGATGGTCTTAGCATTACCAAAGGCCTCCAGAGCAGGGTTAGCCTGGATGATTTGATCCTCCAGGGTTCCCTGATTTTATCAAAGGTGCAAATTGAGGTTCTTTGTCAAATATGTAAAATTTCAAAATTTGTTTTAAGTTTATTGATATTTTTTTAATGTGCTTTTCAACTGATCACTTTGTTGTAAAGTACTCAAAAGTGTACTGTACTTCATAGTACAGACCTTTTTCTCAGCAGCTGCATCTTTCTTGGCACTGGGAACAGCTGCAATACTGGCAAAATACTGAATGACACGCTTGGTGTTGACAGTCTTTCCAGCACCAGATTCTCCACTGAGTAGAAGAGAGGCAGAGGGTTTTAGGCCAAGACCTGTGACCCTAAAGTACAGAGAAAACTGTGCATGTGTATTGATTGTGGACATGTTACTCACGTGATAAGGATTGACTGATTTTCTCTGTCTGTCAGAGAAGAGAAAAAAATGATCAAAATGCAATGTAAATGGCACAATGACATAAATGTATAACTGTAATAAAACATCATATGTACCTGACAGCATGTACTGGTAGGCATTGTCAGAGATGGAGAAAATATGAGGAGGAGCTTCACTTCTTTTCTTTCCTCTGTAGGCAACAACCACTTCTTGGTTGTAGACTGGCAGCCACTTGTAGGGGTTGACAGTCACACAGAACAGCCCAGAGTAGGTCTGTTATAGTAATAGAACAGATGTAGATTAGATGTGTTACAGCTTATTAATCGATGCTGAAACAATGACACCAAGGCTTTGTGCCATAGAACCAGTGAGCAGAATTTAGCGGCAGGAAATATAATATCTATAATCATTCAATAATTTCATTTTTCATTTTTTTTTTCAAATCTTAGAACGAGCCCATTCTATCTGTATATAAGGCAGGACCTCCTCCACAGAGTTTGACATGTTATGCTCCTATCTTTCTACAGTAGCCTAAAACGGACAAACCAAATTCTGGCTCAAGAAAAATGACCTTTTGTATTTTAACCCCACCTCAAAGGCCAAAACTATAATTTCTGTGGGGTGATGGAGGGGTACACAGACAGTTGCAGCCTGTAACCTCACTGCTAGATGCCACTAAATCCTACACACTGGCCCTTTAAGGTTTTAGTGTCTTACATAAATCATCCATGCTGCATAACGCTCTTTGAGGTTGTACAGCACAGCAGGCTCATGGAGGAAGGTGAACATTGCCATGTCTTCAATTTTATCAAACTTTGGCGGGTTCTGAGGGTGTATGTCACACTCCTTCACTGTCACTGTCTACAAAAGAAAATAACACATTTCACTGTTACCACATCTTATTAACCGAATGCATATCACTTGAGATATTTTCACAAACTCGCTCCTTTGTGTACCTTTCCAAATTCAGTATCAGCAGTGACTTTGTCACCATCCCGACTGGTGATGGTAGCTCTGACGTACTCGATTTCAGGGTCAGGAACAAAGCACTGCTTCTTCATGTCAAAAGGACGAGTTTGGGCCTCCAGACGTTCCTTGTCTGACTTTCTCAGAAAAGGAGCAGCAGCCCCAAACTCTTTCAAGGCAGCGTCCCCCATGTTTTAACCTGTTCAAATTTGCAACATGGTGAGATGTTATTATCATTAACAAAAGCAGAATCATGAACTCAGAAATACTACAGAATGTGTACAAAAGGAGCTTTTCATACAATGCATTATCTATCACCAAACTACATGTTACAATTAGCTTTGTGGTGTAAGGGTCTTGCTTAAATTCAAAAATGTAAAGTACTGGATGATCCATCTACATGGAAATACAGATCAAAAAACTTTTTTAAAAGATGTGTAGTGAGCTACAGCTAATCAAAATTTTGTAAACCCTCTTATCAGTATGCAAATGATCTTGATCTCTATCTACATTAACTACTAAATTGTAAAACAATCATGCACACTTGACATAAAAATACTTTTTTAAAGAATCAAAAGCAGCATTTACCTGTGTGTGTTGAACTACAAGAAGATCAGTGTCAATCAGGATCTTACTATTCAAAGCAAACAACAAAGTAAAACATTAGTCCACTGTTACAACAGTACAGCACCATCTGTTACTACAAGTATGATACACGAGAAGTATATCACTGAAATGTATTTGACAGCTCAGCCAGGAAACATCAAGGCGCCTGTCATAAATATGTAAATAAGTAAAACGTGTCACATTTTAAATACCATACCAATTGTTTCCAAGCGTCGCTTACCTTTGACTCTCGACCTTTTGATCAAGTGAAGTGATGAGCCCCCTCACTGACAGTAGTCCTACCTCTATTAATAAGGGTTGTTTATCCTCCAAATATGGGATGAATTTTTAGGGAAAGGTTGCACATTAAAAGCGTTCTCCTAATTGGTCAGGATGTACTGCTGCTATTTGTTGCTTTCACCTTGTGACAAACAAGGCGAGGACAGTACTTGTTACAAAGAAAGGGGAGGGCAAGAGGTGGAGATCAGGGGCATGCTTGATCTCAGATTACTTCTATTTTATTCATATAAATAATAACAGGTTATATTAAAGAGTTGGATAATGACTTTTCAATGTCATTTATTTTGGAAAAAAACATTTAAATCTTAACTCTGATTATGTACCTTTTTAACCTCTTTCTTATGGCATAAAATCTTTTTTTTTTTATATAAAACATATTTGTTACTGATGCTCTCATAGGAAACAACATGTCATGTTCAACTGTATGATGTGGTCAGCTAGCAGCTGAACATCTTTGATGACTATAAATGAAAATTGGAAATTACAAAACATATTGTTCAAGTTCCTTTTTTCTTCTTTTTTTGTCATAAAAAAAAAACTTTCTTCACCATAATTGTACCTCCTACAGTAACAGTACCAATGAACTCAGTGTCTCTATACTAAATCCCAACCAGAAGGGTGCTAGACGAACAAGGTTAATGGTTTAATAGGAGGAGTTTGATCTACAAACAGTGCCGTACTTCTCACATTATGATTCTTAATCAAAAAGACAAAGTTCAGTAAAGTTCACCAATCATATGAAGGGGGGGCTGAGGGCGCCGCTGCTGAGACAATAAAGTGTCACAGCTGTTGTCGAGTGGGAGCTAAGTTCAGGGACTTTAAATTATCACTCAACACTGTTCTGCCTGACTCGGTCTACACCCTTTGTCTCATGGTGTCGTCATGGCATTATTCCCTTTCCTTTGGCCTTGAGGACAAAGATAACCCTGTGAAATTCTTGTCGGGTTTTTTCCTCTCTGATTGAGAAGGACAGGCTTTGAGGATACTGATGTCATAATGGATGAAGGGTGACAGGTGCATGGCACTGAAAATATATGTAGAAACCTCCCTTTATTCTCTATTTACTTCATCATGGAATATAGTTACCAGATGTTACCAGCTAATTTTTTGAATCCATGCAGTATGTACACGTTGATGGAGTGAATTCATTCCCATTGTCTACATTTATGGATAATCAGTAACAAGCACATTTGGGTGGTGACAGCTGCAAGGAGACAGAAAACAAACACGTTTCACCCTCATGCCTTGGCTATACATGCAAATTATGTTCACAGATCAGATAGAACTTTTAGATCCCAGTTCCAGTGAAGCTTGTGAGCTTTGATGAGAATTTGCCTCCAAATAGTTGGACTCATTCTCGTGCTCAGCTGTCTAAATGCCTGTGAAAATCTTCAACTGTCTGTTTCACCCTCCTGGCTTTCATCTCCTCCTCAGTGTATAGACAGAGTCACAGCCAGACTCATCTACACATGATCAGTGTCACCTCATGTGCTATGCTGGTATTGGTGTTAGTGTTGGTGATGCACTGCTAATTAATCCTAAAACATTTCAGGCTCACGTGTTGAGCTGTTGACATGGAGATAGCAAACACAAAAGAAATGATGTTTGGGTGATGATGTTAAAGTGTCAGTGGGAAGACAAACAAGCTATGGCTTATGTCGTTTTGTTCGCATTAGAATGAAGATGACAAAGAAAAACACGATGCCTTTTATTAATCATCTTGTAATCTCCCTGCAGATATCTAAAAGCCGTGAAGGACACGACCATGTGAGACACAAGGTCAGCATTCAGTTCTAGACAAATGCAAGCTGATATCCACTCTTCACTCTGCTCCCTCGGACCAACGCTGTCTTCCTCCATTGCTGCTGAAGATGCATCAGGTAAAATAAATCTAGTCACTGACTGAACAAGAGAATTTTATTTAAATTTAGTTTATCAATGCTGATTGTTATTGTGTTATAATTACATGTCGTGTTTAATCTTCTTTAATCTTTTATATTTTCAAAATGTTCACTTTCTCAGCCAATTATTTCCAAAATTTCTGCATACTGTCTGTATAAATATATTAACTTTCTTAAGACATATTTTTTGTGTGTCAGTATTTTCTATCCAGTGGATGCACTTTTAGATAATGATTTGTACTACAAAATGATTTTGGAAATTACAGTAATTACTATTCATCACTGGCTGACTTTTACATTTTGAATTTGATTGGAGTTTAGAAAGACTATGACATATAACATATTAATCTACATCATTTATCACTGTCACTACTATAGCATCATGAATGTCATGTTATACGGAACATTTGGGGAAAAGCCCTTTAATGGCTCCTTTATTTATACTGAAACATCAAATTACACCTTTTTTTTTTAATCCTTGGGATTCTGTCCTGACAATTTATGAATCATCATTTCATTCATACCAAGAGGTGACAACAATAGAAAGTCAGACAGTCCAGAGTCTGGACACAGGGTGGCAGCAGTTACCCCGAACAGTAAACACACATTTTATGTAGTTTTGTTTGGTTTCAGTTGCTTTTGTACTTTGAAGTGTTAACATTTTCTATGTTGACTGAAATACATGGAACAAGTAGATGTTTTTTTTGTTACTTAGTGATGAAGTGAAAGTTTGTGAACTCAACCTTTGGGCTCTATTTTCTTTTTGGATGCAAATATATCATATCCAGACATCAAATAAACAAATTTTGCAACTTCAGTGGAGCAAACCTGGCACAACATGACTCAACATGGAGTAGAAGCAGATAGATTCAAACCCTAAAAAATGAAGACAGGGGAAATGTTAATCTCAAATTCCCCAAAAATATACAAAGATCCCAAAAAATGGATATAAATGATATCACATATGCTGTTAATGGTAATAACTGGCAGATGATTTAAGGTAATAGAGCAGTTACCAGGATATTGGAAGGGTTTGGTACAGTTCAATTGGTTCCAGTAGCAATGAGGTTAAATGCCTCTTTGCTACTAGAACCTAATTAATTTTGTTTTAAAGTTGAATTGTGTCTTGTGGCATTGTGATATTTGCAAAATATCAGTACATGGGACTATTTACTGAATAGGAATTATAAGAAATGTTACTTTTCTAAACTTAGAGAATTAGAGATGAGCTAAATTTGGTTTTCATGGTGTCAGTTAAAGATTCATGTGGCAAATTGGGTGAAAGATTTAAGTAATGAATAAAATTAATGATGTTTCTGTTAAACAATTGATGTCATTTTCAGTCTAAGGTTGCACTTTGATGTAAATATTAATGTGCAGTAGATGTAGAGAATATATGTCATGGCTTACTTGTGGCTCACAGCGGCGCCAACTGCGTCACAAATTTCATTCCAGTCTGAGACCAACGCAGCTGTCGTTTTCGCTGCCAGGATTCACATTGTTCAAAGAGCAAATGTACAATCACGGACGTGTTTGTCTCAGACTGAGGTGTGGTCATCCTTGGCGCATTGTAATCTTAAGGCAACAGAAAACAACTGCGCAGATGGATTAACAAAGTTCGGGTTTTGAGTCAACAGCGCAGCCTTCACATCGGGTCAGTGGTGGTTTGTAAGAGAGGTAGATACGATGGACAGTAATGGTAACTGCACCGCGCTATAACGCACATTTATCAACTTGTGTCCTGCGTATTAACTGGTTGCGCTGCGTAGCCTTGTGTGTGGTGGAGAGTTTGCTCCGTTTTCTTACTTATTAAATCAGCGATCCGTTGAGGTACAACTAGACTTTTGCCTAAAGTAAAATTGCATGGATAAAAAACCTGTGCTGTGCGTTGTGCTGTGAGGAAAATAGCCTGAATCCTGTTTTAATTTTAATCGGAGTTTTCTTAATGGTTGAAATAAATGAGCACTCTACACATATTGAATGTAATTTGCTTTATTCTACAGATGCTTTGGAGACAGAGAGGGGGCACTACAGCACAGAGGATCCCAAAGCTGTTAGGGTGGCCGGCTGTGAGTTTCACTCCTCATCTAGCCCTTTCTGTGATGAAGAACGATAAGAGAGTAGACAGAGAAACGGGTTACACAAAGAAGACAAACACGATTCAATAAATGTTACACCATAGCACACAAGAGTAGTAGTAACTGGACACCAAAAACAGTTACATTTTGTGAGTGTTGTGGAACAATTCTTTTTTCTTGAAATCATGTTGATGTTTCTGTTGTTGTCTTTTTTTTAATTATTATTATTATTGTTATTTAAAGCACTGGATTTGATTTTTGACATTTAATCTATTTAGTTGTCTTGTAATATAGAAAATAATATATAATATAGAAGGACAATAATAATATAGAAGGCAATAATAATGATAATAATAATAATAGTAAGGGACCAGTTTGCATGACATTTATTCTTCTCTTCTTATTTCCAGGATTATCTTCATTGTCATAGTAACAAAAGAGATGTTTCCACTAATTTATTCAAAGTAATACATTAACCCAAATGATCTAATCCAGAAAACAACCAAAAAATAAAAGTGATTTTTAAAAAGACTGGTTTGATTTATTCACTTCCATAAAATCGATGTTTGTCATCATAGACTTTTGCAATATATATAAATCACAACTTGAAATGTCCTGACACATCAGATTACATTGAGATGCAAATAATATTGTGAAGAAGGTGCAGGACAGTTGTGCTGAAAGACTGAGGAGCCACTTACCTTTGAGCCCACATCACGGCTCTTGGCGCGCAGCTTGTTGACCTGAGACTCAGCGATGTCAGCTCGCTCCTCTGCCTCATCCAGCTCATGCTGCAGTTTGCGGAACTTGGTGAGGTGAGTGTTTGCCTGCTCCTCCTAAAGGATTCATCACAAACACAGGAAACAACATTATATAACTGCAGGATGCCGATTTAAAACCACATGATCTACAACTAAAATGTATGTAGTATGGTATGGAAGCTGTCTTCCTGGCTAAAATTCAACAAAGCTACTATGTAAATAATACTTTAATTATCAATGTGCTGTGAACTGTAACTATAAAGCCAACAGCTCCTGAGCACAGAAGAGTTTTCCAATCCACACTTACAGCCTCCTCAGCAGCTCTTTTGTAGGCTTTGACTTTCAGCTGCAGTTTGTCAACCAGATCTTGCAGACGCAAAACATTCTTGCGGTCTTCTTCAGTCTGAATATAATCAAGAACAAAAAAGAAAAGAAATTCACGAGTTCAGTAAAGAGTATTTTCTTAGCCTACAGTCCTCATTTCAGCAAAAGAAAAAAACATCCCTTTACACATGGATTTGAGCAGGCATGGAGATGTTTACGAGCAGTACATAACATGGATAAAAATACACATCAGATAATGCTCTGTATGGATTATGATAATAATTAAACAAAAACTGACCTGGTACGTGAGCTCCTTGACTCGTCTTTCATATTTGCGGACTCCCTTAATAGCTTCGCTGCCTTTCTTCTGCTCTGACTCCACCTCAGTCTCAAGCTCCCTCACCTGAAAACATCAGAAAATCATCATCATCGGAATTGCAATGGTTCATAAGTAGCTATGCTGCATTAATCCATTACATCTATACATTCAATTATACCTTCAGATACTTTTCACATTCAAATTAACCAGATGCCATTTTCCAAGGGAATGATGAGACAACTTTATAAACCATTGTTGCATATTTTAGCTCAATGTTTTTCTTTGTTGGCATGGCTCAGGCTCAAGACTGATAAATTAACTCAGTGGTCCCTGCCCATAATTATACCTGACTGGTCGCAATTTAACAAACTAAAAACATGCATATTTATTTTCCAAACCAGGTATAAAAGTCCAGATAATTATGCTGAACAGAACAAGACAGTGATAGGATTATAATGTTGTTCAGTATTAGCATGATGTACAGGTATTGTGTTGTCACAACTGTTATAGTGCCTCAGATGTGGGCATAAATAATGGTGCAAGTTGTCTTATTCAACTTTGAGGCTCTTAAGGCCAATTCAATCATCAGTTAAATGCTAAGTTATTTATATATGAATAGAATATTAGTGGTTGTCCAACAGACTTATGTATATTGGAAATTTATCTTACCCTGGCCTCGAGCTTCTGCACCTGCTTCTTGCCTCCCTTCATGGCGATCTGCTCAGCTTCATCCAGACGATGCTGCAGGTCTTTGATATTGAGCACTTCATCATTATTCTGCAGCTCTATACTTCTCAATAAATGACTTATATCTTATTCTCTGATCATGTTGATCTCAGCCTTAACTGCCTCTGATCTCACTGGCTCTCAATTCTCTCGTCAATCTTGGAGCTTCAGATCTGCATCATCTCACTATGCTGAGTTTGATGCTTCCTGTTTCTTCAATCTCTCACTCTTCTTTCTATAATTCGTATCAGTATTCTATTAGCTCTGTCATTGTTCGACATTTCTCAGTCTACATCTATTTCAGCATATGCAGATCATTTCGTATCTATCTACTTCTTTCAACTGAAGATGTTCATCTATGAGTTCATAGCTCATCAGTGCGTTATCGTCATTCTGCAAGCCTAATTTAATTCTCATTGAACATTTTCTGTCATGTCATGTTTTCAGACTTCTAATGTTACTATATTCTCTATCTTTTTCAAACTCAGTCATTCTTTCTGTCTCACTTATGCACAGTTTCTCGATCATATTGCAATCTGCAGAGATACCGATACATCTATTTCATACTTCACATCATTTCACAGTACTCATGGTCTTGTAATTCCTCTTTCAAGCTATTACTCAGCTCTTAGGCTTGTAAGACATTTTCTTCAGATTGTTCTAGTTTAATTTAACTTTTCTCAGTTTCATTCCTCATGATGCTCATTGTTCTCAGTCTAGTTCATAGTTCACTCTAAGTACATCAGATTTGCTAGTCTCATATCAATCTTGCACTTCAGATGCCCCATTGACTTCTGACATTCATAGTCATGCTTATGGCATTCTGTCGCATCTAGTTCTTACATCATAGATCTCATGATTCCAATCACATTATCATGATCTTTGTTATACTAAACTTTCTTATACTAAGTTCATCTATGGACATTCTTTGATCTGTCTTTTCTTCCATTCATGACTAGATTGCACTATTCTAGTCATCTGCTGATGGTCTACATGAGCTATAGACTTCTTAAGTGTCAATTATTAATGTTTCAGATCTTGCTTCATTCAACTTCTTCGTCCTCAACTAGTCTCAAGTTTCAATTATTCATGTTCATCTGAATACTATTTAACTTCTCACTTGTTCTCACTGTTCTGTTGCAGATTCTCATGTATGTCTCATCTGTTTTCTTCTATTGATACCTTATTCCTTCAAATGATGACTAAGTTATTAAATTGTCATTCTAGTTGCATTTCACTAATCTCACTCTTGTTCATCTGTGCATCTGTCTCAGTTCATAGACCTATTTCCATGCAGTTACGCTCTACTCACATTGTCTATTTCTCATTCGTACCATTAGTTAGCTCTCAGCTCCTGCTCTGCTAGTTCCATTGTCTATCTTGTCTCTGTCTACTCGCTTATGATTCATTCATCTGTTATTCTGATATTTTACTAAGATATCATCACTGATGACTTGCTCTCTAGTTACTAACCACTACATCAACCTTTCTCTCTGCAATCTCTTAGCTTCATTCTATGCATTACTGCATTTGCATCTCCAATTCTGTCAGTATCTTATCTTACAACAAATTCATATTAACATAGATTCATGCTTCAGTACCACTTCTTCTCATTTAGTTTGTGGCTAGTTTCTTGTCATCTGCTATAAGCCTTCAAGTCTGTTTCTTGAACTTCATTAGTTTCGCTCTAAGTCTTGATCTTTCATTTATGTTATAGCTCTCATTCTGCTATTGTTAATCGTTAAGATCTAATCTCATATGCATCATAGATTGCTAATGTCAGATCATACTATATCATCTTAAGTTTCAATTTGTTCCTTCTCGTCTGTTAATTTAGCATTTATTCATCTGCTCAATTCTTGCTTCAGTATTCTTTCTTCAGTCTCTTACCATCTGCTTGCTTTATCAAGTTTCAACAATTGCATTCTTGATTATCAAATACTATTTCTGCACATAGATTTAATCATGATTATGTCTAATCTTCTTGCTTTACTTCCTATTACTATTAGTTTATCTACTTAGTCTATCATCATGTCCTTTATTTGCCATGCATCTACCATTGAATGCATCTCTCCTTCTCATGATCCAGATTCACTTGAGCCTAATTACTTCGACCATAGTATGCATTTAGCTTCTGAAGGTTACGTTGATATGGTCATTCATTACTATATCATTAAATTAATACATAATCAGCTAACCTTTCATTCTTGTATCATTACGCTCTAGTACTCTTTCATGAGTTCCATTGTTCCTCGTCATGTCTTCATTTATACAGTTACTCAACTCTGTTCGTTCTTTTAAACATCATTCATTCTTCATCATTCAATTCTCAATTATTGAACATTCATCTGTCATTCTTAAGTTTCATTTCTGAAAATTCACTTTATTCGCTTTAGTTTAGGTACATTATTACTTCAGTCCTGATTCTTACTCATGACTTCCTAGTAATGCTTAAGCTTGTTATTATCGCTATGCTCTCGCTCTCATTGCAGTAGTTACTATTGTCAATTTACATCAGTTCACAGTTACATTCACTTGAGACTAATTATGACCATTTAAACATCGATACTCAATTCTAATCTAGATTCATTCTTTACTTCAATTCAAGGTTCTTAGCTTATGCTCATTATCGTTAGACTAATGAATACTTAACAGTTAGTTCTATTTCTCTTGAATCATGTCTAAGATACATTCTCATTTCAATTAAATAACTTGATCTATAACCTTGTACATATATAATTTAAGTTATGCATATACTAATGTCTATTACCATTAACTCAATTTATGATACTATTCTCAAGGTTATGCTTCATGTGATTAATATCTATGATAGTTTCACTAGCAATGTTAGATTTAAAATTACTATAATGTCTGTGATTCATTGCAATCAATTTCTATGCAATGCTAAGATCTTCAATCCTAATAGATGACATGATACAGTATCTAGAGATATAACTATAAATTATGTATTACTTTATGTACGTTATGACTTGAATCATCCTCTTACAATACAATTTCTAAGTTTACTCTAGTCACTAGTCATTACTGACTTAAGTTATCTGTATTCATTTCATATGACTTCAATCTATTACATTCATCTTAAATGTTAGTTATAAGATAATTTAATTATTTCAATTATGATATACAATTAGCTATAGAATGATCAGAATTCATATGATTAGATATAATATCAACATTCAGATATATTACTGATACATTAAATTTATTTTAGCTTAATTTCAATGAAGTTCATATGAATGAAATTCGTATTCTGAGATCTCTGATTCCTAATCTGATTAGCATTGACATGCATGATACTTAAGTTTCAGTGCCATCTTCATTAGCACTTTTACAGCTCCATTCATTCAGGTTCATCAGATTCACATACTCATGAGATTACTGTTCAAGTACTCATCGCTGTGCTAACTTAATCATTATAATTTCATTGTTGCACTATATCAATGTTTGAGATTAAATATCATTTAGGCTAATTATACTGTATCATACATTTATTACTGTTTACTTCAATTATCAGTTTAGTTACTCTACATGTCTGCTGAACAGATATAAATGATTTAGAATTCCATGATTGCTAAGACGATTAATATTCAGGCTCAGCTAGTACATGATTATCAATTGAAGATATGTCTCACTTGGTATTGACATTGATCATAGTAAATGCAGATCGTGAACAGTTCTTGAGTAGTCTAATGAGATGAGTGTATAACATCATTTATAGAATTGTTCAACATTTCACATAAATTCTATATAGTAGTAACATTAAGTTTAAGTAGTAATATGTTATTCATTCAAATCAATGTTAGTCTAATCATACTCAAGTCTCAGATTTCTTTGTCTAGATGGCTTCTTCTGACATTCATTTCAGGTTAATTGTTTATAAATTATATACTTCATATGTGACTTATTCATCTCTATAAGTATGTAAACCTAAAATATTACTCAATATGATATGCAATCTGTAATTGCATTAAACCTTGTATCTTGCATCTAGTGCAATAGATCATGTACTCATGATCTAATGATCCAGATGCTGTCTTTTCAAATCAGTATAATATTATGATCAGAATTCAATTCAAAGAGTCTAGATGGATTAATTCTAGCTTGAAGCACATCTATCAAACATGAGCATGTACGAAGTCACAGTCTGATTCATGATCGTCAGTACGACAGTTAACAGTCTAGCATGTAGTGATCATATTAGCTGGATCATTGCAAGATTAAACTTGTAATAGCATTCACATTATCCATTTAAGTAAGATAACATGTAAGTAAATTCGTTGAATAATATGATGAAATGAAATATCTATCATTTGTAAATTAGATGACTCTATAGATAGTACGATTGCTAATTCATAATATTCAGTTTAAGTAAATCATGTACTTTTCATTTTGTCAATTTCACTATGTATACAGTTACATCTACATTACATCATTATAATCAGTATGACTATGTTGACATCAAACATTAGTTATGATTCGATAGTGAGTACACTAGTTTACTTGTAGTCTAGATCATCATGATGATATGCCATACTAGAAGTATATAGTCATTAGCACTGTATGTAAACTTCATAGATATTCAGGTACATATTGTTTGAAGCTACTAGTGCTTCAGTATCTTTGATCGATTTCATGCTGAATATATCATTCTATGCATATATGTACTTTTCATAGATTCAGTTATCTACTATCATTAGTATATCACTTGTCAATATAGCAATCAGAGTTAATTATATAACTTCTCAATCAGCTCACTATAGTATCATATTAGCTCTGCATCTGAAATTGCATGTCATATCCAAAGTTAATACTGAAATTAAAATAAAGATTTAATTGATACTATGTCAAATGTCAATACAGACTATAGTCACTTTAATCCAAAATTATGATAGGCACTTAGCAATTTACTTTTCACTTCAGAGTAGGAATACAATGAGTAATGTCTGATAGATCCATGTATTATAACTTTAGACATGCCATTCTCTACATTAAGATCGAAGATTTTTAGAGAAAATATGCAATTCATGTTCATTAACACTTAGTTAATGACTTACTAATGTATCGTGTAATGAGTTAGATCAGCTCATGACATATCACACATTTGATACTGTATTTTGCATTATAAGCACTTAAGTCATTAATTATGCTCATTATTAGTTTAAGATTATCACTTACTAACTTATTCAGTCCAATGATCATCATACATTCTGTACAGTTTATCAGAAAATTTATTAAGACTCGAGCTTTCATACTACATTATGGTCAAAACATCAAATTAAATACCAGTCATAACTAGCACTGAAAATCTTGTGATTAAAGTAATGACTAACCTTAAAGATCACATGAGATTTAATTCTGATCTTAGGAACATCATTTAATGTTTAATTGTCAACTTTATGCTAAATACATTCATCTAATCATTTCAGGTTCTTATACAATATCACTGTTACTAATCACTTATTAATGTAGTTAACTGCTGTATCAGAATCAATAACCTTAGAGCCATAAATTCATGATTAGTTAACATAATGAGTCAGTCTACAGTAATTAAATCTTTCAATGCAAATTTTAACTTTCATGACTTTTGAACTCATAATTTAGACATTAGATACATGTAGCTATTTATGAATTGCAAATACTAATTACTGTCTACTCAAGAAGATCTCTGAGTCTAACAGATATGTCAAACTTGACATTACATATGTAGTAAGTTTGCTAGTGTCAAAGTTACATACAGTTGGATCGTTATCTGATGTAAAATAATTCTGACTACTAATGAATTAGTATCTTTAACTACTAGTACAATCAGACTAGCATTATCTTATAAGAATAGTGTACTTTCATCCCTTATCATTCATGAAGTACTAATCATACAATGCTACTTGAGTTTATAAGTATTGTACAATTTTTAAAGTATTTAATCGATATAATCAAGTATATGTGCATATGCAAGTACAATGCAAGATGTAAATATACTGTCTAATTACTAATAAAAGCAGAATATTTCATACTATTAACATGTTTAAATTTAAATTTATGTAATTTACATCACATAACAAACTATTCCTAACTAAAAGCTACTATGCTAGTTCACATTAGCATATATGTTGATTATCCCTACACTAATAAATGTAGATGATTGATATAGCACATGCTATTTTTCAATCTAAATATCTTATCATGAAATACTTGGTTTAGGATTCTAGGTACATTATGCCTTAACTATCTTTCCTATCGCAAATTCTATTTGATATGTAAATGAGCCATTAAGCTTCGCCTATATGAGTAACAGTGCAGAACTTAGTATATCATGCACTAACTTATCTGTTCTACATGTATAGCCTAACTGCAAATGGTGCTCATGTTATATTGTATACCATTATCAGATTGTATGCAATAGCTGAGTGAACTCTAGCTACTTAACTCATAAAAATTGCATAATCTATTACTGATCTATGTTCTGCATATGATACTTTTGTATTAACAGATATAACAAATACTTAAAGCTAGTACAAGATTGAGTGACATGCTATACTTTGATGTAGTTATCGATTGTATCTGATTCAATTACTAACATTCAATACTTATCTACATGCATCAAGACTCATTGTATACTTCAAGATATTGCATAGATGATATTAATGTATCATTTGACTTAGAATATCAACAGTTTTAATTGAACATTTATTAGTAAATACAAGTCAAGATATGTACAAGATCACTTTGTTAAAGTGTACTAGCAATCAATCAGTTAATCATTAGATCATCTTAGCAATAGATCACTCTATAAGTAATTGCTATCCAATCAATTGTACTAGTATGAAATTAAACTAGTATTTGATTATATCATCATAATTGTAATACAACTCTAATAATCTGTTTGTAGTGTGAAATCATATTCAATTCATTACATATCCTGGAAATAAATGTGTCAACTGGACATTCTATCTTCATAGTATAATAGTAATTACAGTACTAAATGTTTCTTACGTCAAATGCTACATAATTAGTAGTATTCAGATGCATAGATTCAGTCTATGTACTGATACCTTACTCAATCGTTAAAGTCATATTACTTGGTATATCAGTCTATAAGTTGTAAATCTGACAATTGATATCTTTACATGTTAGTACTTTTAATTATGACTTCTGATCTTCATTATACTCATAATGCTGTACACTGATTTGAATCTAGGATTTCAACAGCTGGACTCACTTATGATTCATATCAATCTTAGATAATAACTTTGTCTACAGTTGTACACTAGTTTGCTATGTATATGCATGAATTAACTAACCAAGAGTTACTATTATAAACTTTTATCAATTTGATCATGAATAACAATAAATTATGTCATTCAATAGATAACAGAATTAAATGGTTACAATGTATGAGCAATCTGTAATATTTGTAAGGTCATTTTTATTCTTTGACTTGAATGATAACATAATTGATTTCTAGTAAATATTGATAATGATTATTTACTATGATGATTATGTAAACAATTTCTTATGATGATCAATTCTGTAGCATGTTAAATAGTAATAAAAATTCTATAGAATTTCAGTATATAGTATCATTTAATTATGTTGTAAATGCTATTAATGACTGACATTGATACATTGCCATGTCATATCACATGTTTACGAATGTTAGGACATAGATGACAATTATTTTAATATCTATTGTGACATTATGTTTTAACACTGCAATTTTATATTCTTAATATTCACTTTTGACTCACTAATAATTCGTATTTTTACAGTATAAGTAAGTACATGTAAATTGACATTTATCAGTTACTGCTTTGAATATTGACGTTTAGATAATGACATCAATTATGATCATGTCATGATAATTGAAAAAAGTTTAACATTGATTAACTTTAAGCTATTGTCTAATTATCAATTAATGCACTTATTTGAATTAGTCGACTAAACAACATGATCCTCGAGTTCATTCCTTAATGAAGGCTTATTAAAGCATATCAATGTAGTACAATCAGTTTGGTGAATTAGTGGATAACTGTAGTGTTAAATAAAGTTCATGTTGTCTCAGTTCTATAGGTCATATTAAGAGCAATTTATCTGTGCTATGATAATTTATGAAATTCAGATTGTGATGTTTTTATTGTATAATAGTATGAAATAATATTCTATATCTGATGTTACATTTAATTGTTAAAGATTATTAAATGCTAAACTATGTTCATACATGTAGACATGATTCATTATTAATGTATGAAATTCACAATCAGAAGGCACATTCATGTTAATTAATTGCATGATATAGAATTATTCTGCTTACAAGTACATAATGTAATATGTTATTAACAACTGGTAACTATCTTCACATATTACACATCATCAGCATAGCTGTTGAATTATTTGGTATTGAGTAATTTAACATGAATAGAACAGTGGTGAATTCATTGATAGATTATATGCTGTACTATCAATGCACTTAATTAAATAAATGTCTCTAACTGTTATCTATTGATTATGTGATGCATATTTTCTAACATGATACAGAACTGAATGTAAACTGAGTAATTGAAACATGCAACTTTACATAAATTATTATGATTTTAATCATTCACTATATTTACTTAATTATTGCAATTATACTCAGAGTCATCCAGGATCTCAGTCAAGTACATCAAGAGTAGTAGCTACTTAGTATCTTTGCTGACTAGATTTATGTCATTAGGACATTATCTAAATGTACATTGCAAGATTTCTACTGTAGTCTGTTTTGTTAACTTAGATTGATTTAATAGATATTCAATATTGAATTCATAAATCACATGATTGAACAATTGATGTATATAATGATAACTATATGAGCACTTTACTTCAATTATTACATGTATGATATACTCTAGATAATGGAAATATGATTACTGTTCAAAGTATGAGTTTAAATTCTAATTTAGTCAATTCTTTTCATTCAAAAATGTATACATAAAGTTGAATATTTGTAGCTTTTATTTGAAACGTATTATCGTTTGTAAATGATAAAAGTGACTTTACATAACTCAGATATTAAATATTAGCTTTTGTGATAAGAGTGATAGAAGGATTAGTACTTGATAGTCAGATTGTGACATAATCATTGTGATTTCAGCTGTCACTCATATTTCAATGTAGCATCGAAAAGTATGCACTTTAATCTTACAGAATTTATATTTATTAATATGATAATCATTTATGTATAAAATTTATTATTACTTAGTATTTGATAAATGTAACAAAATTATTTTCAGAATAATTTAACATTTTAACATTGTAACTAATATATGAATTTAGACTAGTAAATGATTATTAACAAATATAAACATATCAAATGCTTATTTTAATTCATGAAATCAATTTACAAATATCAATCAATTTGAATTACTTCAGTAACGATCACTAATGTCAATATTCTAACTGAACGAGCGTTAGATTCAATCACTAGAAATTTGAGAAACATTTACCTTATGTACAAATGAAAATTCAATAGAGATGTGAAAATAGACACTAAAACAAACATGCTGAAACAGAGTGATTGTTATATCTTACCTGTGAGTGCAGCAGCTGCACCCTCTCACTAACATCCAGAAGCTCTTGCTCAGCAAGTTTGCGGCTTCTCTCAGTTTGCTCCAGAGCAGATCTCAGTTCCTCCAGTTCAGCCTGAAGCAGGTTGTTGCGTCTCTCAACAATGGCAATGTTCTCTTTAAGATCATCATTGGCTCGCATAGAGTCATCAAGCTGCAGTTGAGCATCCTGGAAAAAATTTCAAAGCTTCCAGTTACTAAAATATCATGGCAGCAATGCAAGGGAAAATAAAAAGTTAAGTCCTTTTTACCTTCAGATGTGAATGAACAGATTTAAGTTGTTTCTGGGCCTCAGCTGCCTGCCTGTTGGCCTGGCTAAGTTGGATCTCCATCTCATTCAGGTCTCCCTCCATTTTCTTCTTCAGACGCAGGGCCTCATTCCTGCTACGAGTCTCAGCCTCAAGAGAGCTCTGCAGGGTGTCGATGGTCCTCTGCAGGTTCTTCTTGCTCTGTTCCATCTCCTCATCTTTCTCAGATATTTTGCGCTCCATGTCTGCCTTAATCTGGTTGAACTCAAGCTGGGCTCTCAGAATCTTCCCCTCCTCATGCTCAAGAGAACTCTAAAATAGACAAGGAATTTGTCAAACCATAAATATTTTTTTAACTATTCTTCAAATACATTTTAAATTTGAAACAGTTAGTACATTGTACAGTCACTGAGCAATTCCTTAGGAACACCTGTGCTTATGTTAATATGTAATCATGTTATGGTTTACTGGAGTATTAGCAGCAAATATGCAGCTGACATCTGCAGGAATTGTGTGATTCTTTACAAACAAAATTCTTCCAAAATCTTGTGGAATCCAGGACACAAAGACTACCCAGTGTTAGAATGATGTTCCTAATGAGGTGCTCAGGGTGTGCATATCTATAACACTGTGGATTTGAGGTTTTCATCTTACTTCTGCTTCCTCAAGGGCAGACTGAATCTCAGTCTTTTCCTGCTCCAGCTGCTTACGAACTTTCTCCAACTCATGGATAGTTTTGCCTCCCTCGCCAAGTTGCTCAGTCAGGTCAGAAATCTCCTCTGTGTGTGGAAATAGTTGTATTCATTGCCTTTATTGGCACCTGTAAATTGTATGGATTTCCCACAGAGACACAATAATTGATATATTACCCTGAAGATTCTTGTTCTCTCTCTTCAGTGTCTCCAGATGTTCAAGAGATTCTTCGTAGGAGTTCTTAAGTTTGAAGAGTTCAGTGCTCAGAGACCTGGCCTCCTTCTGAGAGCTCTCCAGTTCAGTTTGAGACTCTTCATATTTTTGCTTCCATTCTGCCAAGATCTGAAATATGTGTACATGTGTTTGTTACCTATGATTCTTCACTGAAAAGAAAAAACTAGCAACACATATTTTCCTTACTCCACCTTATCAAAGTTTCTTTGCTTCTTGTCCAGAGCAGCAGCAGCAGCATTAGACCTCTCCACATCCACCATGAGATCTTCAATCTCATTCTGCAGTCTGTGTTTGGTCTTCTCCAGAGAGGAGCATTTAGCATTCACTGCTTCAACAGCCTCCTCAGCATCTTGCAGACGCTGAGCCAGCTTTTTCCTTAAAAAAACAATCATCAAATCATTCAGGGTTATTTGATTTTAAACTGTTTGTTCAATTGAAATAGACTTTACTCACTTGGCTTCCTCCAGTTCCTCAGTCCTCTGGATGGCATCAGTTTCGTACTTAGTTCTCCACTGAGCCACCTCAGAGTTGGCCTTGGACATGCTGCGTTGCAGTTCAGCCTTGGCCTCCTGCTCCTCCTCATACTGCTCCCTGAGTAGGTCACAGTCATGACGAGAAGACTGCACTGCATGAGCCAATGCATTCTTGGCCTGAATGAATATAGATAATTTGGGTTTTTCTCTTGGACATGCAATTATTTATGAAACTTAAACATCAATTAATACATTTAGCTTCCTCATACCTTTATTTCCTCCTCTAGTTGTCTTTTCAAATCTTCAAGCTGTTGATTGTAGGAATTCTTTCCTCTAGTCAGCTGAGAAATAAGAGATTCCTTCTCCTCCATTTGTCTAGATAGCTCATCTGCAAAGGCAAATGTTTTATATTATAAATTCTACAAATATAATATTTCTACTGGAAAGCACATAATACAAACCATTTTCAGCTTGAAGCTTAGCTTTGTGGGTGGTTAAGTCATTCATGGATCTCTGATTCTCATCACACTTAGTTCTGTATTCATTCATTTGATCCTCCAGAGTCCTGCAGGTCTTCTCCAAGTTAGTCTGGAAAATAAATATATAAAGTTAACTGTGCTCTTTGCTTCCTTATTTAAATTAGAGCTATACATATGCACACATTACACATTTTTTTAAATTCTTAAAATTAAGTTTTCATTAAAATAAAATACTGACCAAGTTGCCAACTGGGTCTTGAGCAGCCAACTGTGCATTTTCATTCACATGTACAATGTCAGATCTCTTACCTTGGCCTTTACAATCTGCTCCATATTGGAGACCACATCATCCAGTTCCAGTCTGAGCTCACTCTTCTCTTTCTCCAGTTTCTGCTTGACCCTCTGAAGGTTGTCAATCTGCTCTCCCAGGTCAGCAACGCTGTCGGCTTGTTTCTTCCTGAGTGTGGCAGCGGTGGCCTCGTGTTGCAGAGTGGCCTCTTCAAGGTCTCTGCGCAGTTTCTGGAACTCAGCCTCTCTCTTCTTGTTCATCTCGATCTGTGCAGCTGTGGCTCCACCAGCCTCCTCCAGCCTCTCACTGATCTCCTCCAGCTCTCTGGCCAAGTCTGCTCTCTGCTTCTCCACCTTGGCTCGGGCAGCTCGCTCTGCCTCAAGCTCTTCTTCCAGCTCTTCAACACGAGCCTAATGTTCAGAACAAGTTTAAATTGAGCTGTGTTTTGCTAAATTATTCACACTTATTTAAAACCCTATGATGCACTTTTCTTTTACCTGTAGCTCTTTCAACTTCTTCTGGAGTTGACTGATAATAGCCTGTTCATCTTCAATCTTGCCATTCAGCTGACTGATTTCAAAGTCTTTCCTGCAGAGTTTTGAGTCAGTGTTAGTTTAATAAATCAAGAGCTACTGAAAAACCAATGTAAAAATTAATCAGTACTTTTTCAAGCGCTCCTCCAACTGCTGCTTGTCATTTTCAAGATCCATTACAGTCTCTTGGGTTAGCTTCAAGTCTCCCTCCAGCTTCCTCTTTGCTCTTTCAAGGTCCATTCGAATTTTCTTCTCTTGCTCAAGAGACCCTTCAAGCTTAACAAAAATTTGTAAATTGTTCAATTGTCAAACCTACAAACGAGGCATAGAGGCCAAGTGGTAAGGTATTGGTTTAGTAAATCAAAGACCATGGGTTCAAACCACATCTATGCCTTGATGTTTCAATGAACTCCCCACAGGGATGCAGTAAACTACTTATTTGAGTAGTATATTTAGGGTATTGATTCTTACATCATCCACTTGTTGCTCCAGCTTAGCTTTGGCCTTGGTCAGAGTGTTGACTTTGTCTTCTTCACTCTGCAGGTCATCCAGTGTTTGCTGATGAGCCTCCTGTAAGGCTTTCTTCTCCTTGGTCAACTTGGCAATGATTTCATCCAGAGCTGCCATCTCCTCAACCAGGTTCTTCACCTGTGAATCATGAACAGAGGCATTGCTGAATACCTCACTGGGTTACTCACATATGTTTGTAATAAGTGTTTAAGTTACTTGTCATACCTTGTTCTCTGTGGCATGCTTCTCTTTCTCCACTTTAGCCAGAGTTAACTCTAAGTCATCTATGTCTTTCTTTAACTCAGAGCACTCATCTTCCAACTTTCTCTTCTTGGCAGTCAGTTCAGCGTTCATCTCTTCTTCATCCTCCAGTCTTTCTGTCAGCTCTTTGCATTTAGCCTCCAGTTGGATTTTGTTTTTGATCAGCCCTTCACATCTTTCTTCAGCATCACAGAGATTATCTTGTTCCTGTCAAACATTCAATCTCATCAGTACATAATGTAACAAGAGCTTCAAAGGAAAATGTCTATAGCGCTGTTCTCACCGCTTGGACTTGGAGCTGCAGGTCATTCTTCTCTTGGAGAAGTGAAACCATTTTTTCCTCTAGTTCCTTCCTACGAGCTTCAGACTTTGCATAAGCCTCTTTCAGCTTCAGGAATTCTTCCTTCATGTTGGCCATTTCCTTCTCTGCTTCAGCAGATCTCAACAGAGGTTTGATCTTAAAGTACAGTTTCATCCATGGCCAATTCTTGACCCCCATGAAGGAACGGACATTCCACTGAATTACTAACAGGGCATCTCTACAATATTAAAAAATATAAATAAATAGAGGGCTTTAGTGAAACATATAAATCACAAATTTACCAAACCTTTTAATCTACTGTGATCATTATGAGTCAGATACCTGCGTTCCACCATCTTCTGATACTCAATACGAGACAAAAGACCACGGGACCTAGCTTGAATAGAAGTGATGATTTTGGAGAGACGCTCATCTCTCATCTCCTCAAGCAGACCCAGCAATCCAGCCTTGAAAAACACCTACAAAGAGCATTGAGTGTTTTACCATTCTTTTTGTCACCTTCCTCATTATGTATCAATTCTGGCCACCTTTCCTAATATTAGAAGTAATTCATACAATACCTTGGTATGTCCAAACTTGTACTGATTATGATCAATATCCAGAGATCCAAGGAGTTTTTCAGCTCCCTTCCTACTGTCAATGAACTGACCTTCAGGGATGGCAGCAGGATTCAGGATACGATATCTGAAAAATCAACAAAAAAATTAAACAAAGCAGCAAATGAAGTAAGAATACATTGTGTGATTTAACTGATAATACCTCTGTTTGAAGTCTCCGTAGAGGATCCTGTTGGGGAAACCCTTCCTGCAGATCCTGATGCCTTCCAGCACACCGTTACAGCGCAGCTGGTGCATTACCAGAGGGTTCTCCATGGCCCCAGGAGTCTTGGTCTCATTGGGGATGATGCAGCGTACAAAGTGAGGGTGAGTGGACCTCAAGTTGGTCATCAGCTTGTTCAGGTTTTCCTTTAATATTGGAGAGGAGTATATTTACACATGCTGGTGCAATTCTATGAACAAATTATCATATCCTGGGATGATATATTCGTATACAGTACCCTATGAAGAGCGGACACAGTTTGAAAAGATGATCCCTTCTTTTTCTTCTCTTTTTTACCTTCAGCAGCTTCAGCCATAGCTGTTTACATGATATAAGCAGAATTTTAAAGCTATTCTATATCACCAAAGGAATATGAATCAACAAATCAGAAACTGACACAGTACCTGAATCAGCTCCAGCATAATTTGCAAAGAGTAAAGCCAACAGCTTGAGAGTAGACTTCTGGTACAGTGCAACAACAGTCTCATTCAGAGGATCCTTGTTCTTCACCAGCCAGTTGTTGATATTGTAGTCAACAGTTCCAGCATAGTGAACCAGGGCAAAGTGAGCCTCTGGTTTCCCTTTGACAATCCTGGGCTTCTGGAAGTTTGCAGATTTTCCCAGATGGTTGTCATAGAGCTTAGCTTTAAAGGTGGAATCAGATGCTTTGGGGAACATGCACTCCTCTTCAAGGATGGACATGATACCCATGGGCTGAGGAGAAAAAAACATAAGTGGTTTTAAAAATAGACGATATTTTCATGTATTTGATTTATGGCTTTACATACAATATTCCAGGTACTTACTTTTTCAATCAGGTCAATACAGGCCTGTAAATCCATACCAAAATCGATGAAAGTCCACTCAATGCCCTCTTTCTTGTACTCTTCCTGCTCCAGCACAAACATGTGGTGGTTGAAAAACTGTTGCAGTTTTTCATTGGTGAAGTTGATGCACAGCTGCTCAAAGGTGTTGAACTGGAAAGAAAAAAAAAATCCAATATGCTTATGATTTTTACACTCTTTATGTTGAAGTAGGTCTGGGTTACTGTAGACCACTCACTTCAAAGATCTCAAATCCAGCAATGTCCAACACACCAATGAAGTACTGGCGAGGCTGCCTGGTCTCCAGTGACTGGTTGATTCTCATTACCATCCACAAGAACATCTTTTCATAAACAGCTTTAGATAGAGCTCCAACAGCATAGTACACCTGTGGCACAGAAATACAGTATATTCAATCCATGCAAACAAATGGAAAAATGCTTTTTGTGCAGTTCCTTAATACACCTCTTTAACCTCTCCACAAAAAGTCATGTTGATGACAGATTGCCTTACCTGGGCTACATTTTGTCCCTTGGTGACCCACTCATTTCCTACTTTGACTCTTGGGTGACAGAGACCTTTGATGAGGTCAGCAGAGTTCAGGCCCATCAGATAAGCTGATTTGTCAGCATCTGCAGAAGGAAAGAGAATTCTGTGAATGTCAAAGTTTAGGTGGTCCTGAAACAATATGACATAAAGACTCCCTCTGACCCTCAGTGCCATCAGCCTCTGCCTGCTCCTCTCGCTGCTTCTGCTTGAACTTCATGTTTCCATAGTGCATGATGGCACCAGTCAGCTTGTAGATACTGTTCTTCTCTTCTTGAATGAAGCCCAGTACATCAAATGCTTCCTAATTGAATTTTCAAAAAACAGTTTTTTTTTTTTTGTTCTTATTTTGATATAATTTTTTACTCCTGTGAATCAGAGACTCAGCTCACATCAGTGGCCATCAACTCTTCAGAGTCATTGATGGAAGCTACAGTCGTTTCTCCTTGGGAGATGAAGGCGTAGTCGTAGGGGTTGGTGGTGATGAGCAACATTTCTAAAAGACATTTACAAAGTAGAAAATATTCATATTACAACACAGTACATGATACACTTGTTGCCATATATCACATATCAATTGCACACTCACCCAGAAGTTCAGGCTTTGCCTGAGACAAGATCTGGTAGAAAATGTGATAGTCCCTCTCAGCTTTGAGCTGGTAGGTCACACGGGACTTTTCCAGCAGGTCTGATAGAGATATAATACAAATTGGTGACCATGATGTGGTTGCCTTTCATGTGCTGTGTTTTATTTTCAGTAATACACAATCCTACAAAGGACAAGAGGTTTAGAAAACAGTCGTGTGAATTGTTTTAGTTTTACTTACAAGTCTCAATGTCAGCAGAGGCCAGTTTTCCTCTGTTGTCAAAATGGATTCTGATGAATTTACCCTAAGAGGGAAAACAATATTCATCATTGTTGTTATTTCTTACTAAAACGAACAAATTAACCTGGTCAATTCATAGTAATCAAGTAGGTTCACTGCAGTGACATACATACTTACAAATCTAGAGGAGTTGTCATTCCTGATGGTCTTAGCATTACCAAAGGCCTCTAGAGCAGGGTTAGCCTGGATGATTTGATCCTCCAGGGTTCCCTGTCACAGAGGAGCATTGTGTATGTCACTGTCAAATTCATTTTTAAAGCTACACAAAAAAACTTTAGCAGCCTCTACTGGCATCAAGTGATATTTTTACAATTTTGAAAGTAACACAATTGCCCTTGCAGATGAAAGTTGGGAGAGAAGTTTACAGTTTTTTGGGTCATTTGCAATTTTTAAGTCCAATTTTATTGCCAATTCAGCTTGAAGCTATCTTAGCAATGGCAATGGATTTTGTAGTCGCACTTGTGTATCTGTATCATCCAGTTTGGGGATAAAAAAAAAAAAAAAAAAAAAAAAGAAGAAAACATTCATTTGAAATTTGACGAAGCTCACTATTCACCTTATCTTTGGCATTGGGGTCTTTCTTAAAGCCTCCAGCTGCAATACTTGCAAAATATTGGATGACACGCTTTGTGTTGACAGTCTTTCCTGCACCAGATTCTCCACTGTAATTACAATAACAGTATTGAACAACTACAAGTTACATGAAACAAAAAAAAAAAAAAAAATCAGATTTCAGAGAATCATAAAGAATCATGAATTCTTTTCAAGAATGAGATATTACATACGTAATCAGAATTGATTGGTTTTCACGGTCTGCAAAGCAAAGTGTCAAGAGTACAGTTTTGTTAGTATCAAGTTTCAGCATAATAATATGCATTTGTATGTACATGTTATTTAAAACAGTATCTGTCTTCTCAGTATGTACCTGACAGCATGTACTGGTAGGCATTGTCAGAGATGGAGAAGATATGGGGAGGAGCTTCACTCCTCTTCTTTCCTCTGTAGGCAACAACCACTTCCTGGTTGTAGACTGGCAGCCACTTGTAGGGGTTGACAGTCACACAGAACAGCCCAGAGTAGGTCTGAGAAACACAGACATTTCACAATTATCACTACTGCAAATGAGACATTACAAATCTGAAAATGATGAAAATGAACATTGCTGCATTTTATCTCTATTTTAGTCACCCCCTGTACAGCACTTTGGTCAGTAAAAGCTGTTAAATGTGATTTATACATTGAATTTACTTACTTCTCTCTGTCTTAAAGTACTGTTTTATTAAGACTAGATGTGTTTCAGCAAAAATTATTTACTTATTCTTCAGTTCAGGGTTGATGGGAACAAACTTTTATAAAACATGTTTTAAGTAGCTCCCGGGAAAGATTATTACTTACTGACACCATCTACTCACATAGATCATCCATGCTGCATAACGTTCTTTGAGGTTAAACAACACAGCTGGTTCATGGAGAAAGGTCAGCATGGCCATGTCCTCGATCTTGTCAAACTTTGGAGGATTCTGTTGCAGAATCTGACTGTCCTTAACCGTCACAGTCTGAGGATAATTAAAGGAATTTCCTGATCAATTTTTGTTAAAAATCACAGAGATCTTTTTTTTTTTTTTCATCAAAATGTTGTAAGCAAACAGTCAGTCATTATTATTGTTAGCATTGTCAATGTAACATGACAAATCATGCCACACATTGTTATTGCCAGATGGCAGCAATGCCTCATTTCATCACTCAGCTGCTCAGTGTAGTGACTCGAGACACTTTAATTGCAGTAGCACTCTAGGTCCCATTTGAGCTCGTATTCACACTCACTCAAGGATAGATGGTTTAAATCACGTATAGATTTACACTCAGATTAGCACTTGCTCCCTGACAAGGACTCACACATAGACTCCCACTCAAATACATGTTTAATGGATTTCTTGCACTGCTCTAACTGACTGACCGGTGGCTGTGAGTGATATCGTTAGTCATAACTTTGTCAACAGGCATGTTAATGTTAAATTTTAGATCATTCCAAGTATTTTTTTTCATTGTAACTGAAGCATTACAACTAAATAAGAAATGAATAATGAATGGTAAACTGACCTTCCCATGCTGCGTCTCGACAGTGACTTTGTCTCCATCTCGGCTGGTGATTGTTGCCTTCACAAACTCTTCCACAGCATCCGGGACAAAGCATTCCTTTTTAATGTCAAAGGTACGTGTGGATGCCTCCATACGCTCCCTGTCTGACTTCCTGAGGTATGAGGCAGCTTCCCCAAACACGGCCATCTCTGCGTCTCCCATGGCTGCACTACAGTGGATACAGTTGGAATGTTTAAGGCTTCATCCTGTCAGATCTGATACTTCAGTACATCTGTGTTATGATACTACTAAGAAAAAAACATTGAGGATTAAAATTTACCTTTTGATTCAACTGAGATGGCAGTTGAGCTGAGACTTTAAAGAATAAACCAGTGATCCACCTGTAATAGAGCAAGAGAAAATACAAGACATTCTGAGGTTATTAAAAAATTAAAATGCCTGAATTATGTTGCTGGCATCAACATCTCTTAGAATAACAGCGCTCGTTTTCAATCATCATCTTCAGTTGATCAGTTTTCTAACCTAGTCTAACCTATGCCAAATGTTAAAGTATACGTAACAGGCCTTTTAATGAAATTTCGTACACATCTTGCTAAGCTATGTTTCAAATTTGTATTTCACCTTTCATTTAGGTAACAGAGAGATGAAGTGTGAATAATGGCAGCTAGGAAAACAAAAATAAAAGCATTTGTGCAGACTTACTGAGACCAGGTGAAGAAGAAGCAGCTACTAAACCTGCAGGGTAGGCAGGGATCAAATATATAACCCCAGATAACCCTGCCTTACAAGGCCAAGGGCACCACCCTGACCTGCTTACTAACACACACACAAATGACCACACACACACACAGACACACACACACACACACACACACAAACACATGAACAGGTACACTGCTTCCCCACATACCACAGCACCCACACACACACATGCGCGCACACACACACACACACACATTGTGGTAATCGCCATCACTTTCATCACTTATGCCAGGGCTCTCTATGGCTCTCATGATGTCTGGCTGCCCTCCCTGCTTGTTTGCCTCCACCTCTCATGTCCAAATAATGTGATTTTTTGGGAGCAGCGCCAGGAACTTTCTCCAGCATAACTCATCCATGACTCATTCGAGCATAAACTCTTCTATCTCTAATTCTACCACACTTTTTCTCCCCCTCTCATCTCATGTGCTAAATTCTTTTTCCAAGTGAGGACAGGCTGTTGACAGAAACCAGATTCCACTTATTGCCCTTGTGGGGAAACGAAGAGAAACCCTGAATAAATTGAAAGTAAAATACATTCATTTTCAGTGTATTCATCAGTCTGGTAGCTGCCCAGGAATGACAGAGTGGAATGTGGGCAGCTGTAACCATGGGGTGTGAGAGGGGAAAGTATTTCAACATCAGGTTCATAGATGATGAAAATCGCACTTGTAACTTGTATAATAAAGCAGGTAAATTAAGAACCTTTTAAGTTTTTGAGCCAACATGGTCTGCATCACAGCTGCTGTTGCTTTCACCTGTTGATTCATTTGATATCTTTTTCCCTAATATCATTCTTCATCTTCATTTGGACCAGCTAAGTTTCATGTGGTCATGAAAGAAAACTATCACACATGAGTGTGGTGATCTTACTCGACGCATTTCCTGTTAAATTCTCTATTACAGGTTCAACATACCCATTTGAATTTTCTGTTTTAACCCTAACCCTTAAAACCAAAGTCTCATCATCCCACCAGATACAAGCATGTTTATGTGAGGAATAATGCCCATGTTGTTGATTACAAGTAACATATACAGAACCATGAGAAAAACTACATAATGAGAAGAAATGTTGATCAACAACCTGCAGTTACATTCCATTAAAGTGACATCTACAAATGATAATCAGAGAAGTCCTCAAATGGATTAGAAATAGAAAAGAAACACTAAAAATATTTTCCTACTATCAAATGATGTATACATATATACTTTTTATTATTACTATACTCTATTTACTACTCTATTTTTACTATTATTACTATACTCTCTTATTACTATTTCAAATATGTATTTTGTAAAGTATACAAACAATAAGAAACTAGAGTTTTGTGTTAAGCAGCTGCACTTTACACCAGTTTCAGATGATGAGACTTGAGGAAAGGTTATTGTAGTATGTTACATTCAAAGTTTCTGGTGCATAAATCAACGTCCTCTTTACAGAATCAAATACAACATCCTGGTTTTTGCAACATAACAGAAATGATGATGAGTTTTTTACAGCAGTTAAATGTTGATGAATGTTTTCCAACAACCAGCTTCATGTAATTGAGGTAAAAACTCAACACTGCCTTGGAAAGAGGTGAAATCAATCGGTGACTCAGTCATTGAGGTGGTAAAGAAAAAGCTGTTGATGGAGAATCAACCTCTATCAACAGGTGAATGGTCAGAAGTAGCATCTGCTGGTCAATAGGGGGCACTGGGGTGCTGCCCCATTTCAGTTATATACATGTTATAAGATGATATTATATCAAACCTAAATTAAATAAATAAATCATATACTTCTCATACACGTCTGCCAAGTGAGTGGAATTGGTGACTTCAAGACACACTATTGATTTTATCTGCTGCCTAAGACATAGTTGAAATGATGACTTAATTTTTTGCCTGACAACATTAAAACAAACAAACAAAACATGTTGGTGATTGGTTCCCATTTGTTCTACCCTTGTGATGCCTCCAGCAAAACACTTTACTCACCTAAAAGTTACATTCCTGTATCACCTTATATATCAAAGCAAGTTTCTTTCCTCAGAGATGTAATATTTCTACATGACAGCTGCCTCTTTCACTCTGGATTGTGATAGTTATTGCTTAGGCATTAAAAACGCTTCTCTTAACTCAAAAGACTCACAAAAGTGACTTTTGAAGACTGCATGACTTATATTTGACTGCTATTTATTTATTTATATTATTTTCTAGCTTAATTTACTTTTCATTCCGATTTCTATCGTCTCTCTCATACCAAGGCTGCGTCTTTACTGTTTTATAGAAAAGGATTAAAAAGATCCTTTTTTAAGCTGAGACTTCCCCTGTTTCTTCTCCTCCTCTTTGATACGTCCACTCAGGTTTCATTTACATTTCTTTATCATACTAAAATGATGCATCAATGGCTCCGACACTCTTAGAACTTGCTTGCTAACTTGGTGAGGTGTTTGAACCGTGTGTGTGTTTGACATAAACAGACGACCAATCTCACTGCACTGATGTGAAGTCTCACATCTGCTGCTTATCATGCCACCAACCATAGCTGATTCAAGGTAACTGTCATTCACAATTAATCAATTATATTGTTTCTCTCTCCCAAACATTGTTTCCTGCCCTTTACCTTCTTTTGACAATTCATCTATTGATCACAATTCTACTTTGTTCATTGCACAGGCTTCCCTATTTCCCCACATACACATTTAGTGTATGGTCTATAGTTTCTATTTGTACTAATTGTGACATTGATAAACAACGTAATTCCTGACAAAAAGCACAAGTTCAGGCAGGATGCTGTAAGTTGCTATGCTTGATGGCAAACAGCTGCACCATCACATGTCACTGGACTGATTTGTTGTTCTATTTAAAGATCTTCACCTGCTTTAGTCATGCTCTGTTTGTAAGCACCAGGGTGGCTATTTATTTCTAAGATAATTCCCACAGGGAGGTATTAAAAATGTCCCCTGGTAATAAAAACTGTATTCCAATCCATCCCACGAACTATTATGCATTTACTGCAGTGTGGAAAAGGTGTTGCAGCAGAACAATAGCTTCATCTAGTTGTTTAAATTTAACTACTATGGATCTACTATAATCTTTAAAAGAAAACAGACACAGTAGAAAGGTGTCACATACTGTCATCCGACACTAATTGGCCCTCAAATAACTCCTCATTCGATGATAGCAAGGTTAGATGGTTCAGTGATAGCTATAAATTAAAACCTGTCTCAGTGAGCTTTAGGTGCACTGTATAGTCAGCTTGTTGGTCCTGTCAGCAGCCACTACTGACACTTAAGTGAGAGCTCTGTCATAACTTCGTGCGTGCTCTACATACCCTACAAACTACAGCTGACACACATGGACATATTTCACAGAAATGAATACTGAATGATGATAATTTATATTTGACTGCCATCAGATTCTCTCACATCAGCTGTTCCATAGCAGTTGTTTGAAACAATAACACAGTGAGACAATGCATGGCTTCTGCAGCGACATAATTTCTGACATGATCACAACTTTACAAGGGTTAAATGACCTCACAGAATTTGTTATTATACTTTACAACTCTGCTGGATTTGAAAGTGAATTCCTTATATTCAATGTGTTTTTTAACAGCAATGATGGAGAAATTTAATTTTATTTATTTATTCATTTTTCAGTCTTTTATTGCCAGAATTATAAATTGAAAACAGCACAAGGGAAAACATGGCTTTAGATAAAGATAAAGCCACAAGATAAAACAAATTGTACCAACAGTTGAGATCTCTAGTGTTTCAGGAAAATCTCCAGGAAATGAATGTCAATGAAATGTCCCCTGAAGTGGAATGGAAACCACACTCTGTATGTGTTTGTGTTTCTGTGTGTTAGTGTGTGTGTGTGTGTGGACTAGGTATACCTCATGTTATGGGGACCTGTCTCCCTTATGGAGACAAAAAGCAGGTCCCCAAAATATAAAAAAATTAAGGTGAAGACATGATTTAAAGTTTGGTTAAGGGTCAGGTTTAGATAAAGGTTAGACAATTAGCAGTAACAATTCTAGGAAAGTTCTCTAGGTATCTCTAGGAAAGTTTCCAGGAAATGAATGGAAGTCAGTGAAATGTCCCCTGAAGTTATGAAAACCCTACTGTATGTGTGTTTGTGTGAAGCCTTTAAGTTTGAGGGTCGGTATCTACTGTTCCTGGACTATGCTCATCTTGCCCACAGTCTTTTTTCTTTTTTTTTTTCAAACCCCTCGTGTCGATATTACTGTCGCTCTGGATTACAACATCTGTCACCACCACAGTCTTCTGTTGTTTGTCTAGCTGATTAGCCATGACCTGTTTATCAGTCTGGATGTGGAAGTGCTACAAGATCTTAACTTCTCATTCTCAGCCGCCCTTGTTGTTGTTTGTTAATGAATTTGTACTTGTTATTACTGCTGTTACTTTATTGTTACTGTTACTTTTTTCTTGAGGTGGGAGAGAATAAGCATTGAGATAAAGATCTGTGGTCATACTTTGGGAATAATTAACTCAATAAATGTGATTTCTTATGAAAACACATGATGCTGTAATAAAGTCACACCCAGAAAAGAAAAGGGAGTGTGAATATAGAGGTGTTATGGTGTGTGTTTTCTTTATATGACCTGTGACAGAGCTACTTCTTTTTTTCAAGTGCTATGGATCCATGATTTACCAACTCAAACATGTTACTATGAAAAGAAACACAGGAGACATTTATAACTTTTCCAGTTAAAGCAGGAGCAGAAAGCTGCATTCACCATTGTTCTCTCATCAATTTGGTATTAAACACATGTGGGGTTTATTAATACTCTGACAGTGATGGATATTAATAAACCTTGTGTTTGATACCTTGCCTGACCCCACTGCCTTCCGCTGCATAGTCACACCACACAATTGTGTTTGGGCCTGTTTACTGGTCACACTATCAGCGGCACTTTTAGTCTGGGAGATAAGACGTTCACTTTAACTAGGACCAAAGCATGGACAGGCAAAGGCAAATATCATAGAGTAAGAATATAAACACTAAAGGTTTTAGAAGACTCTCATGGGGCTAAATATTAGGAAAAGTTTAACAAAATTACAGCTTTTAGCCACAGGAATGTCTCCATGGCCGAGTGGTTTTCTGTTCCAGACCTCTGAGGGGTAAATTACTTGAAATTGTCTTGGCTGATGAGTTTCAGTTGTGTGGGATTTAGGAGCCATTTTCTGTTTTAAACTAGAAGCTCTAACATATAGTCAGTACTGATGATAAAACTGAATTCACTTCATGCGCATCAATCTTCGACGCTAGCCTCATTTTTTCCCAAATCTTTTGTTAAGAACGAACCCAAAGGTCTCCACCATGTATGTCTATGTCCTTCTTTTTTGGCTCTTTGCTTTGGAACATTTTCAGCAGCAGGACATGGCAGAGCAGATTAGGCAGGCAGCTGTTGTGTTGTCAGTCAGTGTTTTATGATGGATTAGAGGTGAGATCCTACAGCTGACAGTTCATTTGGCTGTGTGGACGCCACAGAGATACCAGGCCCTTTAATGGATCTGAAGTGATGGAGGCAGCACAGGGAGGGGTGAGTATATGGTACTGAAACCTGCTTCACATAATATCACAATTAATAGTGAGTGAGGTGATACTGCCGATAAAACACAAATAGGTTTTGTTGTATTTGTGCTTTGTAATTGTCTACAGGAGGAAAACACAAGAAACAGTTGGAGTGATGTGGTTAGATCAAATGTACATTCAACTTTTCTTTGTTTTTGTTTGATAGTATGAACATTTGTTCTTTCTCTTTTATTTTAAATAAAAGTTACTATTCTACATGACCTTGATTTTTTGGTTTTACAGCCTGTGACCTAAGTGTTTTTGTTCATTGTCATATAATAGTTCATGTCAATGATAGTGCTGATAGTGTCTGTCAGTACTATCAAGTGGAGGGTGTGGGGGGTTCCTATCAGGAGTTGGTGGAGATTAAAATAAGTCTATCACTTCTGTGAATGCATGTGAGTAATTCGTTTAGACATTATTTGATGATAAATAAACAAACCATAATAGTCAGCTATAAAGTGGACACAGGCTTAATAAAAAGAAAAAAAATGTGACCTGAACTTAAAATAAAAATACATGTTGTTTGATTGATGATTGTGAAGCAGAAACAAATCAAACAAGGGACTTTCCTGTTACTAAACGTAGGACTGATGACCAGACTGAACCAACTGGTCATAATAATATTAATAATAATAATAATAATAATAATGTGGTATGCAAACTGTTTGGATACTGAGCACTGTTGGTAATATATTTATTCTTAGATATGTATGTGTGTGTGTGTGTGTTGAGTTGCTAATAGAAGTATCATTGTTGCCTAAATTAGTTTATGCCCCACCCTGTGGCTGAGGAAACTTTCATTAATTTGCTGTTTTAAGAATCTCTTCATTCTTCATTATACTTTACATTATAATACTTCACTTTTAAAAATATAAAAAAGCAGCAACTTTCTGTAACACGTGTCTGGCATCCATGGTGTTAGAATCTTTATCAATCTTTTTTTATTATATTCTGACTTGTGGTCATATCATAAATGTGTCTAACATAGTACACTGACTCTGTGTGACTCATAGATATGATTATATTGCTGGATGGTAACACCGGTCTCTTATCAAGAAGCTGTCAGATGAAACTTGTCTCTAGCGCCAGCAGATGGCAGCACCAGAGCAGACATTTTAAATGCGGTTGGCAGTTTCTCAGTTAGAAGTAGCAGTCTTGTTTCTAGGGAAGCTGTTGCTCTACAGATTGATGTTAGAACCATTTCATTTTGTATTTACATCTAAATCTTACATATCACATTACATACATGAGTTGTTACATGGAAGCGACAGGAACACTTAACTTACTCATTAGATAATATCTACTTTTCATTCAACAGGAAGGTCAGAGGTCAGATTCAGAAAAACATTCAGTGTGTGGCTTAAAGACACTTCATTGGGAGATAACTTCCTGAGGTTTCCATAAATCTCAGTTCAAAGTTACTAAGTATGTGGCCTAAAAATGGTACTTGTGCTTGTGGTAAATAAACACTGCAATAGATAAGCAATAAGAACATTTTGTGTGTAAGCAATCCTCATCTCATTTGTTGTACGTAAAGTTTTAGGAAAGCTGATTCAGTACAGAGGTTAAGTAAAGTGCGTAGCTGTAGGATATTCTCTCATCACACGACACAATGATTATTGGAGCTAAAACAATACAAACATTTTTCCTTCGGCCTTTAACAACTACTTTATGAAAACTGGTTAAAAACCTCTTCTTCCTGCTCACATCACAGTCTGACCATGATGATGATTAAATCTTTTAGCTTCACTTCCAGTTAACTGCTTGTTTTTTCAGCCGTTGTATACATTACCATGCGCCAGTTAAATGTCCTTGTATCTATTTACTTAACTGTTTCATTCAAAACCCAAATAAAATAAGAAGTTTCATTTCTCTTTTTTTGGTTTGAGGATTTTTTATAATAACTGTTTATGAACCATATGTGAAGAATGTGAAGAATGTGAAGTAAAGTGACACGTGTTGTATTTACTGCTAAAGTGTTATCTGGTGTAGTACAGTAAGGCTCGAGTTACTGTACGCAAGTTACTAAAGAACTTGATGATCCACTCTTGGCTCAAAACACTAAATGATTTACAGTAAAATATGTGTTTTATATGACACAGACAATTAAGTTTCTTGAGTCATATGCTGTATATCTTAACCACTATCTGATGCAATTATCAAAAACATGCAAAACCATGGTATTCAAGGGAGCATGTACATGTTATGTTGTTGGTCAAAGCCGCTCAAATTTTCCAAATATCTAACAATCACATTTATAGTTACATAAAATAAACTAGATTTTTTTTATTTTCTTATTTACACTAGAACAATCATCTAGTATAATTCCCTGAGTCTGTGTATATATGTACATGTGTTTTAATAGATTAAAACTTCACCACACACACACACACACACATTCACAGGAATCACTCAAGGAATGTGACAAAGGGCTGCTGCTCCAAGCCTCCAAACTACCCAGATCCCAATCTGGGTTTAGTATCTGTGAGATGTGCCAAAACAAGTAAGATCCATAGAGGCCCCACCCACAACACTTAAAACCCAAAGAATCTGCTGCCAATGTCCCATCGCTAGACACAACAAGACACACCTAAAGGCCCATGTCCCAACGGGCCAAAGCGTTTCACAGAACAAGAGGTACTTCTACAGTATAATGGAGGTGGGTTTTATATAACGGCTGTACAAGTGAATTCTGACCGTGCACACATCAAAGACTGTCATGATGATGTGCACAGAATGAATTAAATACAACATATGGTACATAATTTACTAATCTGTTGTATATACCTCCCAGAAACTCTATAATATTCAGAATTAATATGACAGTGTTTAAGATTGACAAGTAACACAGCCAACACCATTGATGGATGCAGTCAAAGATGTAAATGTAAAAATATTTTTTAATGAAATGACACATCAACACTGCTCTTCAATGCTAACGGTCTAATTCCTTCACTGAATAATTCATCTCTACGTCTGAGGCAGAGGTGAGAAGTGAACCGTATAGACAATTAACCAGTGAAGTAGACACAGGTACCACGTCTGAGTCTGATCACTCAGAAGTTCATCTGACTGTAAGTCAATACCACAAACAGTTGAAGAAAGTGGGTTAGAAAGAATACTATTATATAAGCTCCAAATGTCCTGGTAAGAGTTAGTTTAACCAGAAAAGAATAGACAATGACATAAAGTACATGATTTTTAGTCACTGTGGACTTACAAACAGGTTTACAATTGAAATAATTCATTACAACTCTACTAAAACAACGGCCATGATCCCATATGTTACATAGAAAAAGTTTGTTTTTGTACATAAAAAAGTGCATATTATTAGACTTAGACTAGAAAATTATCAACACAATGGATTCTTCTGAACAACTACCAAGAATGAGTATAGTAAACAAAACCCCCATCGACTGGCATTAAGTTCCATTATAGGTTATTTTACATGACACATTTTTGTGTTTGCTGGTTGTCAGTTTGCTTTTTAGCAGTTTGTAACAGCTCAGATGAGATTCTTACAGTACTCTCACCTCTAATCAGTTTGGTCGACAGGTAAGATTATCAGAGGAGCAGCATTCACGCCTCCATGATGGAGACCAGGGCTAAAGAATGGACAGATTTCCTCAGTGAAGCAGCAGTTAGTGAAGGAGTACAAATCAACTGCACAATCTGTGTCATGAAAGGAAACCAAACCTTCCTCGTAACTCACAAACACCCCAACCCTTTGAGGTTCTGAGTTCAGTCTGAGGCTGACAGCGGGGCTGGCGAGACTGAGATACTCGTTTCCATTTCTCAACCCCACAGCCCAATAGCCATTCTCAGGACTTAGCGGGATTATTTCTTTCCTGTTGATTGACCTTTTGACCACTCCCAATGTCCAGTCAGTTTTCCCCGTAACCTGAACCTCGTAGTAAAATCTTCCATGGGAGAAACTCTGCTGTGCTAAGACCATGGCATAAAGAGAAAATCTCTCATTGTTATCTGGCAGGTCCCTCCTCACCTCACCACACCGAACTTGTTTTCCATCATCAGACAGGATGAGCCAGGGATTAGCTGTATGAGGTTCTAGAGTCACATCCGATGCATAATGATGAACCCTCCTGAGCCTGGCCTTATGAAGGAGAAGCTGTTTCTGTCTGGTGAATGTCTCCTCTACCACATCAACAGCTTTCTCCAACGTCCCATCATATGACGGTAGATGGACGCTGACCTCTGCCCGGTCCTCGGCACATAGAGCACCGTTCATGGGTGTGAAGTTCTGGAGGAAGTGAACATGGTCTTGAGTCTGTGTGAACTTGTGGATCTCTGCAGTAGCTGTGTTCATTGCAGAGATGTCTTTTTCCAGCTCTCCGATGAGGCCGTCAGCCTGGTCCTCTGCCGTCTTCTGCCCTTCTTCAATCACCTCAATGAGCTCGTTCAGACCTCTCTGTGCAGTCTCGATCAGACTGTTGAAGATCTGAATACCACCTGCTACCTCTCTCTCTGCGTCGTCTTTACTGTGTTTCTTTAAGCTTTTAATTCTCAGGATCCTCATCTGCTTCTCTTGGATCCTCTGCAGCATTTCAGCCTCCACTTGCTGCAGCTCCGCACTCTTTACTTTGTATTCATCTTCTAGAGGAACAACCTTGTGTGCTGCATGTTCTAAAACGGCGCAAAGCGAGCACACACATGTCTGGTCAGTCTTGCAGAACAACTCAAGTGGTTTTTTGTGATTCACACACACCCTGTCGGCTATGTTCTTCACAGGCTCAACCAGCAAGTGTTTTTTCAGCGGTTCAGATGTCATATGAGGATCCAGGTGAACTTCACAGTAAGAGGCAATACATGTCAGGCACGACTTCACGGCCTTTAGGGTTGTTTCGGTACAGATGTCGCAGGGGACTTCCCCTGGTTGGGCTACTGAGCCTCTGCGTTGCTTTACAGCTGACTGTTTGAACTCAGCAGTCATCTCAGATATGAAAGTGTTGACGAGCAACTCAGGTTCTGTTTTAAAATGTTTTTTACACAGTGGACACTGGTATAACCTGTTAACATTCCAGTGCTGTGTGATGCAGTTTTTGCAGAAGTTATGTCCACATGGTATGGTGACTGGTTTAGTAAAAACATCCAAACAGATGCAGCACAGAAACTGCTCTTCAGACAGCAGGCAGCTGGTGGCAGACATGGTCATGGACTGAGAACAAAAGTGAAAGTAACATAGAAATTATTACAAAACCTCTACACATTTGCAATTCTGTGATATCAAAGCCCTTTTTTAGATTTATTTACTTCTTTATATAGTTTTATAAAACACTTCCAGTGAGTGTAACACACAGTGTACACTATATATACTACTTATCAATGTCGGTACAGTTCTTGTCTTCTAAAAATGTCTGTTAATACTGTGTAAATGTAACCGACTTTACCTGAATATGCTGAAGAGAAGACAAAAGCCTGATGATCCTCAGAAAGTTTTATTCATCCTCAGACACAGCGACATGCCAGCAACAGCACAGAAGTTGCTCTGTGCTTCTATAAACTATAAACCAGGAAATCAGTAACTGAAGCACCACCCCTCTCTGCTCCTCCCCCGGTGACTTACTGTGTGTGTGTGTGTGTTTGTTTTAAATGTATCTTCCCTGTAGTATCTTCACTGCCAAAAAAATAAAAAATAAAAATTAAATATACACACTTTTGGCAATAAGTGACATACCCACCAAAACAGAATCAGTTTAATGTCACCTCAGAACAATAGAAAATCTATCAAAAACAACAACACACTGCTGTCACTTGCAGTCATTTAACGTCATTGTGACTTAAGTGGGATTTCAATTTAAAAAGTTTCCAAACCGACACTGAAAACAATTCTCAACAAGTCACAGTCATTACGGATGGAGTGTATATGGTTTAATGTTCTTCTGAAACCACCTCCATGATTTTTCCATCATCCCACACTACATCTACATCTCACAGCCAACGTGTCCCTTTTACAAGAGGCTTCATACTGATTTTAGTCAAAATAGGTCGACGACCTTCAAGTGAAGTCTACGTGTGTACTAAATGTTTAGACAAATGAATTTTAAACCTGAACATAAGTGCAAGTTTTCAATCACTATATCACTGAAGCTGCTCTATATGAATTTAAGTCATGTCTGGATTAAGTTGTTCTGGACCACTTCAGCAAAAATGAGCCAAACTGACCTCGTGTCTGTAGCTTTGTTCACTTTAAAAAAACGATTTAATGCAGTTTTTACTGTAATTAACTTACCAGAAACCATTCAATGCACGGTGATTTGAAGGCCTTTGGGCAGTTGGCAAAACCATCTCTGAAGCATGTTATAAAATTTTGAAGCTCATCAGTAGATATCTTAATTGTGATTTTGAAAAAGGACAAAAACAGGAGGTCATTATTCACTACATGCCAGTGCAGTGAATCAATGAGGAAGATTGGAAAGTACCTGAAAAAACAGGGAAGTAAACAGCCAAGACAAGTTATGTGAAATCAGCTAGGTCATGAACACAAAGGACAGAAAAAAATCATGAGACACGTTTGTCTTCAGGTGAACTTTAGTTTTTTTTTTACCCTTTAACATGTTTTTTTGACTCTAGGATCATTCAATTCACAAGGACAAGAACAAACTTCTTTCCACTTCAAGCTCTGCTTCCATTTTGACGAGACTTTTCATGTGCATAATTTATTAACCATCTCCTAAAAACATGTTAACTACAAGAAGTATTGATATGTCAAAAATGTTAGTAGAGAACACAGACATGTTAGTTCTGCCACCTTCGCCTTTAAAACCATCATCAATAATTAAGAGTTAGTGGAAAACTACTGGCTTAACTTTTGTGTGACATCATTGTATCATTGTGTGGTTTCAACAGGTCCTGATGGCTCTGAATGCCATCTGTTATGTCTCAGAGACGCATTGAACCCAAATGCAAACAACGGAGACAAAAACATGAGGTGTTAAACAAAGGGACTGTTGTGTTTCCTGTTTTGTACGTAGGAGACAGGTTCTAACAATAAAAAAAGAAAGAAAGAAAGAAATATCCGGGTCAAAAGAACCGTTTAAATCAAAGTAAAATGATTTATTTAGAATAACAATAAGGAACCAACAAAACACATCTTTCCATTACATAAATAGTTAACGGGGCTACCCAACAAAAAAAACACAAGAATCACTACAAAAAGTAGGCTAAGAGGCTAATAACGCAAACAAATATCAGAACATCCTCCTGCACACGGGAGGAACAGTGATCACTAGACATGAGCTGGGAGAAGTACAGGGATCAGACCGGGAGAGGGTAAAGAGAGTCACTGTGGCTGAGCACGCTGGTGTTGGATGCAACACCAAAACTAGTATTTGGGGGACACGGGAAATACAGAAACAGGTGATACAAATTCCTGGACCTACAGGACACAAGTAAGAGGGGCTTCCTCCTGGATTCATATAAGACAAGAACATAAGCTGGTGGGGCTTTTGCCAGGACCGCTAGGACAGTCCAGATCCTCAGCATCAGAAGAGGAAGGACGACAGCCTGAACCATCAGTACTCTGGGGATACATCAGCCAGGATCCTCAACACTGAACTGGCTATTTCATCTTTCCTCTCTTGCAGCCTATGGCCGTGACAGGGTGTCCATAATTTCCAAAACACCTCGAAACTTTTCTCTACTTGGTCTGACTTTGCTGAGGTCATTCACAAACAATCACACAGGAGGGAAAATACAGGAGTACAACATGTGATGCATAATGCCCAAAGAAAAACAACTTCATAACAAAACAGGAAATGACTCAAAAATACTAGATCTAATCTAACAGATGGCAGAACATGACACTCAATGAGTATATTTAAATAAATTCAGTTTTATTTTGTTTTGTTTTAGGACTGGGTCACAAAATACTTACAACTAAATACTACTTCTATATCAAGGCGTTTGAAAAAAATCTAACAGAGTGTAACACTTTTCAACTCTTTAAAAAAAAAAAAAACTGCAGAAGAAACCTGCAGAACCAGACAGAGTGTGCCAAGTGACTGGTTGGGTTGAAATAAGAGAAAACAGAGAGAAAACACAGAAGAGAGGGGAAATAGGGCAAGGGTGGAGGGAGACAGAGAGAGATTAGGATCAGCTATTTCATACTGTTATATTCAAGCTCTGTCATGTTGCTTTAATGAGAATATCCCAAGTCCTATAAATGTATTGTGTAGGGCTGAAATCTTATGCTGTATGTATGGACACTGTAGAGCCTAGTTTAAGTAATGATGAAAATGTTGTGACCCTGTTCTGACTGGAAATTGGAGCCGTGATGAGCTACAGCCAATAATAACACAAAACGAGAGGTGAGTAGAAACCCAGGGAAGGACCTGGGACAAACCTGGAGCGATGAGAAGATGCATCTCTCCTGTCAAAAATGGCGATCTCAAACAGATCATCATGAAAATTAGAAGAAGACACCTCACTTTTCCTGTTTCACTGTAAGATGAGGAGAATATCATAGGCAAATATCACAAACCCATATTTTGTTCTCAGTAGAACATCAAATGTTGAGTTTATGAAGAAAAAAATTAATTTCAAATTCAATGGCAGAAGCGCATCTCAAACAAAGCTGGGTCAGGGTCAGTTCCCCCTTTTCTTCTGACAACAGTCTGTGAATCATTAGGTAGTGGTGAGACAAGTTTCTGGAGTTTTAAGAGAGAGATGTTGTTTCATTTATTCTAGTTGCTCAACAGTCCTGTTTGTCCAGTGTTTTTTGATGGGTGAGAGATCTGGACTGCAGCCTCGACTGTACAGTCATGCTGTTTTAATCATTTTACAAATGCAGTATTTCAGGCACAGACGCCTGGGGCCTGAACAACACGACCACACAAGATCACAGGCTTGTCTCTCTTGTTTTCACTTTCCGTGTCTCAATTCACATACTTCCATACTTACACTTATTATTTTGACTGTGTAAGTGTGTTTACACTGACAGGTATGGCAAAATACTGTTGTACTGTTAATACCCAGATGGTTTAACTTATTAAGGTCAAAAAGTTGAGGGTGGAACGATGGACACTTCTCACCCGCAATAACACCATCCTGGCTACATAGCAGAAGAGGAGGGACGAGGGCGGTGTAATCTTCAATTCACCATTTAAAAAGGAGAAGAAGACATTTCCAGTAAGTGCACAATGATTTGACACGGCACTACCCAGTCAAAATTTGTGCACTGCGGAAGTAAGTACATAGTGTACATAGTGTACTACACTGAAGTGTACTAACAGAAGTATTCAAATTGAGATACATTATTTGTTTTATAGTGTAAAAATGTTTTTATGAAGATTTGCAGCTCATTGCTTCGGCATCCTGTTCCAATTATTTAAAACAATGAACAATATTTATGCTCTATGGGGTTTCTGAGACATAACTGCGAATACAATTTCCAATTAATGTTGATAACAAGAAGAAAACTACACATAACAGATTCATCTATGTTACACTGGGATTAAACTATGAACAAGACAATTCACACACTGGTAACAAACATGGAATGATTGTTTTCTCTGAGGTGAAAGGAAACAGAGATGACATCAACATGTGTGGTGGCTGATTTATATTCTAAAGTGATTTCAAGTCTTGTTCACTGGTCAAATATTTCTAACGTGTAGCCCAGATGTCTATTAAGGATGTCACATTATCAGAGTTTTGGTCCCACTGCGCACCCTGGTGGTCGAGCGGGTGAAGTGAGTGTTTAGGTGAGATCTCTACTGACAGTGAGCTTCTAAGTTTAACACACACACATCTTACTCAAACTATGATTCATCAGCTCATCATCGTCTCTACACTCACTGCAGATACTTTCCTCTCAAGTGAAACACGACGTCAGAGTTAACACCGAGTGAATAAACTGATCCATTAGACATGCTGTTTGTCATTGTTAAAGCTTAAAATGAGCTTTACCGGACAATGCCAGTCATGTCCAGTTACAGAATATTTATTGTTGTACATTTTCATTGGTTTTTTTTTACACAAGCTGGTATTTTTGGATATTGCATGCTGGAAAATATATTTTCAAGTTTCCCACGAGAATAGCTGGTTTCAAAATTAAACCACAGACCGTTGGGCTTTCAAATGAGGAAGAATCACAGACTTATTCTGTTATTCTCTATTTTAAAGTGCACTGGTCAACAAAAATAAAGTAATGATTCCCTACTGAGACCAGGAGATCAAGGAGAACAAATTACTGAGAATTGTATTATCATAGAACATTATATTTTGTTCTGAAGGGACCATTTCTGCAGAAAGCTGTTGAAAGCTGTTGTGTTTGTGCTGGTAAAAAGCTAAAGATTGTGTTACAAAACCCAACATTCTTTAATGTGGGAAGCTGCAAAATGGAAACAAGCAGGACAATTATCTTTTCCGACATTGTTGTTTTTCAGATTGTTGGCTTCTGCCGTGGCCATATCATAACTCATCTGAACACATTGTGGTATGAGGGTATGATCTTAGTACTGCAGGCTCAACTCAAAGGTATCAAGTCTTTGGTTAAAGACCAGAGATGCACATAGTGGTTGTGTCTGGTCACATAAGTCTTTCCAAAATAATAAATGTGCAATTTTGTGTAATTTCTTCTTCCTGAATGAGCATTAAATGTGCCATGTGCACACTGGCCTCTATCCATATAGTTTCTCCTTGGATGTTGTGCTGAATTTGAAATGTGACACTGTTTGTTAAAAATTCTGTTCCTCAGCTTTGTCAAGTACAACAAATACGTAAAATGTATTTTATACTAAAATAAAAATTAGCTGCATCAGGTTTAAACAGACATTTAAAAAATTACCGTCTTTTAACATGAATCTGTTTTGAAACATGTGGTGTTATCTTGAGTCTATGATGTTTTCAGTACAATGAAACACTGTAGATGTTATTCATCTATATAAAGGAGGAGGATAAAGAGGATATCATATATAACATCACATGTCGACAGTTAATTGTCTTAAGATGAATCAACTTCCAGTCTGACTGAGCTAGAGGTCACAGACAGTGTGTCAACAATCAGACAGTCTTTGTACTGGACTGTTGTAGTGAAGTGGGAGCTGAGCCTGAGGGTGAAGGTGTCAATTTACCAGTTGATCTACATTCTGACACCAGACTACCTTGTTTAACCTGCTGCCATCATGATCCAACACTGGATGGCAGTGAAATGCATGGATGGATAAATACAAAAAAAAATCAAAATAAAGACATTTAAGCACTGAACCATTAGAGCCTGTCAATGGAGTCTGAGGTCTGTCTTTTGGCAACGGCAGAGCATATATATATATATATATATATATAAACAAAAGATGCTGACACCCCCTGGTGGCTCGCCTCAATATAGGTTATAAATAACTTCATCCATATTATCAGAGGGAATATGGGCCATATAAATAAATAGATGGTTTCTGTTATTTTTAGTTGCTTTTATCATTCTGATGTATGAGTCCAAAACATATTTCAACTAACAGATGTTAAGATATGTGATATGTTTTTTTTTTTTTTTTTTTTTGAACAGCAAATTTTAAAACAAAATACAAACTTTGCTTTTTTTCCCACTGAGATATTGACTATATAACAACTTTGACATAGAAATTCTGCAACATCAGGCTCACTCACACCCCAGATAGTAAAATCATTAAGGGGCAAATTTGGCTCAATTTTGGCAAAATTTCAGAAGGATTTACATCCTCTATATGGCCCAGATTAGGGCTACAAAAGAAAAAACAAAAGGACATCAAAACCAATTATAGAACTCCAAAACATAAACTTAACTGCTCTAAAATCACCACAGTCAAATCAAAAGTCTTTACCTTGCTTTTCTTAACTTTTCAGTAGTGTGTAGTAAATAATAACTATGACATAGTCAAACTAAAGACCTTCACCCTGCTTCCTCTGCGACTAAATTAATCCAAAAATACCAAATGTCTGCCAGACTACAGCCAATCTGTACCATCTGAAAGATTTTAGAAATACTGATGGGGGCAGGGTAGAGAAGTTGAGGCTAATTTGAAGAGTGAGACATCAACATGGATTTATGGTAGAGGCAGCATGAACAGCAGCAAATACAGCTGAGTCAAGAAACATCAAGAGACCAAAAGGGTGGAATTAAAGAAGAAGAAGAAGAAAAAAAAGGAAACGACAGAATTCAAAGTGGGAAAAAAGAGAGGAGAGAAGAGAGGGTGGAGAGAGAGAGAGAGAGAGAGAGTAGGAAAAGGAAAGCTCTCCCAGAGGAGTTTAAGCTCGCAGAGGGAGAAGACTGCTGATAGAGAGGCAGCAGGAGAACAGCAGGGAACTAGTTTTCACTGGCTTTGCTCACTGATTGCTACTAGAAACACAAGGTCATCTCTGTGGTATGTAGATGCCAGTGTGTAGGACATCTTCACAAAACTAAGGCATCACAAACATTTCAGAAGAACATCCAAAACAAGAGAAGAAGGAATAAGAAGAAGAGGACGACTGCGAGGACAAAAACTCGTACTGCTCCAAGGAGAACAAGAAGAGAAGAAAGTTGGATGACAAACCTTCACAAGAGCAAAATAACTGCATCTTCAACTCTTCTCCACACTAAATACAAAGAAGAAATAAGACATAGAAGTAAAGCAGACAAGAAGCAAGAAGAGCAGAAACGATAGTAGCAGGATACACAAAGAAAAAGAAGGGAAATGTAAGAAGAGCAAAAGAAAGAGTGAACGGAATAAGAGAAGAAAGACCAGTGAAGGACGGATCCAGACCAGCTCTGGAATATTTAACTGGTGCTTTGTTCAACCAAGCAGGGAAGATGTCCAAGCCCTCCTCCCGTCTGGGTCGACCCGGATCAGCGGGGTCTAAGAGCCCCAGCTTGAAGAAAGAGCTGCAGGGTAATCGCTCATGCATGCTGCGTATCGGAGAGAGGCTGATGAGGGCGGGCAGTGAGGGGAACCTGGTCCAGAGACCCATTCCATCCCAGAGCCAGAACCTAGCGTCCTCGGCTGGATCAGGACAGAGACTGTATGTACAGACAAGAACTCCAGCCCTGGAGGACAAACCCACGGAGCATACAGGAAATAACTCCAGTGAAGGTAGGATGTCGCTTTATAGCTGTTTATGTAAACATGTTTGAGGAACATAAAATAACAATGTGGTAAATCTTTTTTTTTTTTTGGTTTACTGAGGTTTGTTGATGTTTTAATCTTGACTGAACTAATTATTCTGGATACATGCAGTTTCCTAATAACCTAGTATGAGACACTGTTGTGAAGATTCACAAATAAACAGTATGAAACTTAACTGGCTGAATAGTTATGATTTCAAATGTACGGTCATTATTAGTGATGGGAACTTCGCAGGTAAGAAACACTGGAAATGTCTTGGAATTAAAAGTGAGACGCAGACATGAACAGTCTTTCTAAACACAACATAAAATAGTCTTTCTATCTGCCTCAGAATTATTAATTTGAGGCACGTGTTGAGCAAACCAGTGCTTAGATTATGGAGATAAACACGATGACTGAAGTGATTCAACACGTGTACGAGAATAATCCAAACAAAAAGCACAGAGAGACGTCATGTCTGTCGTGAAAACGCTCCATCAGGACTGCATTTGTCGCTATCATGCTGTCGGAAATCGTGCATTAACTGTGATCCACCACATTGTCAGTGGTAAATCCTGCAGTAGCCAAAAAAAAAAAACTACTGAACTGACACTGATTTGTTCTGGTCGACTAAGAATCTTTTATATGAGCTTGTACAAGAACCACTGTTACATTACTGTATCGTACATAGACACATTCATACATAACACATTGCTTAGATGTACTCACATATAGAGCCTCACTAATAAATCAGGGGAACAAAGTTATGAACTAATTTTATCCCAACCCAGATATGTCAGCAGTGTATATGTCAATGGAAGGTAATAGGAAAGGTCAGTAGGTTCTTTGTACCGGAGGGCACTAACTTGAATGTTTATTTTAACACAGAAAAATACTCTGCTTTTTATTTTTATACCTTTAATGGATTTTTTTTTACCTCTTAAATATAACAGACCACACTACTACATACTTACTGTTCAAGAGACAAAGATTATCCTTAAAATCTCAATGTATTATCATGTAATCAGCAAATAAATAATCAAATAAAATAGTATAAATTAGAAAAGTAACTGATAAAACAATAGTTATGACAATAAATACAGATATACTGAATACACTTTTTTTTTTCTTCACATCTTCACAGATCTATGCTCTATTTGACTCCATGGTCACATGATATAAAAACATAATTTCTTTTCAAGGTCACATGTACATAAATATGACATATACAAAAGCAGCTCAGGCTTTTCTTCATTGTTATTAAGAGAAAATGATCTAACTCATCCTGCTGTAGTCAGTTAATACAAGTTTCTTATAGGCTGAACTCACATTAGTCAAAGAGCCGACAGCAACGTATGTCTGTGTGTGTGTGTGTGAACACAAGTGAGGCTATTTCAGTGGACATTTGTGTAACGTGCTTTAATGAGGTTACATGACTAAGTCATATGTTACTACACGTCTGACTCAGAATGAATTCAAGCTTGAATTAAAGCACGGCATGATGTCATGAGGGTCAGTGAAGGTATTGCAGTATTTTTTAAAGGTAGTAAAAGGGAGGGTTAAAGAAACAATTAAAAAAATCTGGGTTAATGTTTAAAAATAAAAAATAAGTCACAATAACGCTACAGTTTCGATGCAGCCTCCTTCACTTTTATCTGCCTGAGGATGGAGATCGGTGCGAAAAAGAAGTGAACCGACTGGAATCACTGCCCATTTCAGTGATGAAGGATGAAAAGTTTTCCCATCAAGTCAAAAAAAAGAATATATGTGTTCCAGTCAGTTTACTTTTCCTCTGCTCTGGGAAAAAGACAAGTCATTATTTTCATCCGCAGAATGCCATGTTTGTCAGTGAAGGCAGGAGAGTCATGAAAGCTTGTCAGTGTTGGTGCAGTCACTTGTTTACCGATAGAAGTCAAGTGTCCACAGTTATTTAGATCATGACAAAGTCCAAGTCTAACAAGACACGATCTCCAATGTTCTGGTGCATTTTCAACAAGATGCGTCTGTGGACAGATGTGATCAGTAGGTGGCAGCAACCAGCAAATCACCTCGGTATCAATAATTAGATGTGGTGGATGAACTGAACACACATTTGGTATAAAAAAAAAAAAAAGTAGACAACCAGAAAATAATAATTACACAATTGATTTTGATATTACAGTTGAAAGATGCAAACAAGAGTTGAATCCCACAACTGTGTGAGTTTTTAACTTCTTTTTTTATCTCCTCAACATGAGTGATACAAGCACACAAACAGATTTGTGTATATTCAATATTCAGTGATATATCCCCTCGTCAGTGGTTGCAGCCTTTTCTGTCCTGTCACACATTCCTGGGTGGGGAGATGGAGTTCAGTCGTATTGTCCCGTCTAAGTCCCTGTGGATTACAGCCCACTGCTGATTAGTTACATTCCCTCTCGTATCATCACATTCCCCGCTTTGAGTATAAAGTGAAGTTAATCTCTCTGTGCCCTCCACTTCAAAAGCTGGAGGGAAGAGGATGGGAGGATTGGACAGAGAGAGAGAGAGAGAGGGAGGAAAAAAAAGGGAAATAATATGTGATGGCCAGTAAGTCTAATGTGCTTTCATTAACCTGCCATATACAGAGAGCAGTGGGTTCAGTAGAGACAAAAAGAAGCGTTTGAATGAGTTTGTTTCAGATGACAAAGCCATGACTGCAAAAGCACTGAATAAATATGGTTATAAAATGCAGTGAAATGATTGAAATCATTGCAAACTGAACACATAAGTGAGTCATTTTGACACAGTTCTCATTTATTATTTTGAGATTTTCCACCCACATGGATATATGAATCTGACGCTCCATTTGTACATAAAATAAACCCACATGAATCTGAATCACAGAGACAGAGTCCAGCAAGCATTACAGCGACAAGGTAACACAGGAAAAACCAATGCGTTGGAGGTACATTGCAGAACTATAATAAAGACAGATATTTCAGTGCCACAAAAATGAATGACTTACAGTAAAATATAATACGAGATGTTTGTGAACTTTCCTTCGAGGTTTGATCCATAGGAAGTGATTCTAAGAACTGTGAGTGTGTGTGTGTGTGTGTGTGTGTGTGTGTGTGTGCATTTGTGTGTGTTGCTTAACAAGCACAAGTGAAATGTCCCATGGCTGTCTTGTCGAGGTCCAGCTGTCATTGCTCGTCCTTGCTGAGACAGACACAGTAACACACACACATACACACAAGTCAAGTAGCAAAATCCCAGCCACCAGGCAATAACATGCTCCTAATGCATTTTCACAGTGAACGTGAGCGGTGGCACGCAGACCTCAGTCTGCTCAACACATTCAGGTACAGTACTGATCTGTTGCTTATCTGTGTTTTTACAACTTTGGAAATACAAAGGGAATTTGATCCATGGGTCACACTGTCAGATGAAGAATGGAGTATGGCCTTTTCTAGACTTTATTCCTTTCCTATGTCCTTCAGAAACACCTTAATACAATTCAATCAGCTCTGTTTTTCTAAAGACAAACATCATAGATATGTTCAAAATGTGTCCCTTTCTGATCATCCATTCTGATGCTTAAAGTTGAAATATCATGTCCTCTCCTATCATTTAATATGTTTACATGCAATTTTTTTCCTAAATCTGATTGAAATCAATTGAATTGAACATTGGACAAGAGTTTACATGGCACCAATAAAATCAACCCACGTTCCATCCACGTTGATGTGGCCCAGAGCAATTAATCAGATTCCTCACACATCACTTCAAACACATGTTGTTCTTGACTTGCAACCGTCAAACCGCTCGACAATTCGCATTTGTCCTAATGCGTCCAAAAGAACATTTGTTTCCTTCACCGACCGGGCTGAGTTATGCTTGTCCGAATGCGCAGCCACGCAGTTGTATCAACGTAGCCGAGAACTGTCAGAGACCCTGGCGGGTGTCGTAAAAGCAATTCACCTCTAGAACAGTAGGGGGCGATACGTGTCTTTCTGCCAGGCACCGCCATACTGTTCACTTCCCCATGGACACTCACACACGTCATTACACAACGATCCGACGATCCGATTGCATGTTTACATGCGTATATTTCAACCAATCCAATCGTGCCGAATCGGAACGGATGGCGTGAATACATGAGTGGTGCATGTAAACATATTTTCGTTGTATTTTAATTTTCACATGTTTCCGGTCTCTCTTCTCATTTACATAACATCACTACCTTTCTCTTTAAGTAGAAGGATGCAACCCATTTATCACATAATCAATGGATCACCACCATAATGCCTTTAAAGTGATCAGAAGTAAAGAAGTCAATGGGCTGCATTTACACTGCTTTTCTTGTCTTGTTGAACTACTGTACACTATAGGTCACATTCACACACACAGATGACAAATCTGCAGAAATTGAAAAAAGAGATTTTTCCAATATCTTGTTGGATCTATACAATCAGAGGAAATGGGACAAACACTCAATTTTAGCAGCATTACAAGTCATGGAGACCATTGTTCTCAATACATTTCAGCTTATCATCAAGTATTTTGGGGGAGTTATTTGGTTAATTGATGGAATCTTTTGTTTCCTTAAAGTTGTTTTTTTTTTTTTTTTTTTTTTTTTTTTTGCCCTTGATTAATAGAAACTGAATTGAAATGTTCACACAGTGACACATTCACAACTGGAATCTGTCCAGTATAACTCAGGTCTAATGTGGCCACAGAGCACTTCCACTTGTGCATTTGAGAGTTAAGTATATTACTGCTGATAATGTTGTTTCACTTTCCACCACCAGTCACACCCTAACCTATTAGGCTACAACTTATCTCGCCAACATTTTATAAAAGACTAAGTTCTCTGCCATTCTGTCACTCTCCTTTACCTTACTTGCTACATCAGGGTCTAACATTCTGTTTCTGCCTCTGAGTCGGTGATTTATTTTGACAGCAGCTGTATGATTTCATCTCAGATGTCTTTCCACCCTTTTCTTTGCTCCTATCCGCTTCCATCCCCAACCCCCGGAGCGTCGTCTTCATCCCTACCCACCATCGTTTCATCGTGTTTCTATATTCTTGTTCCATTCTTTTGTCTTACAGTCAAAATCTGCCGCAGTGCGCCTCACTGAGCACGGAGCCCTGGGAAACTGCTTCCAGGTCTGCAAACATCTTTGTAGTGTATTTTTGATCAGTCAGGCCACACGTAGAGTTGCATGTCTCTGCAAATAAGACTCATGACACAGTTTCCTGTATTTATTTTTGACCATGCCCGCAGTGTAACTATTTAGTTATTGCAAGTACAAATAATATAACTGACAGTGTTAGCAAACAAGGCTTAATTTTCCAAAGCAAGAGTTATATTCATATAACAATTGCAGCTTTAAAGCTACAAGCAAACTACCTAATCCAACAGTTACTGTTAAGATAAACTGGGGGCATCAGAAGTTCATCGTCAAGAGTTTTGGCAGCGAAGGAAAAGTTGTCCAGGTTCCCTGTGCTACAGTATTTGGGATTAGCTCCCTACTGCCTTAGGGAATATGGACAGTCAGTAAGATAACAGTTTTATAGCAATCCCACTTCAAGGAAAAAAGAAATTTAAACACTAAATAGTGAAATAATCAGCATGTTTGTAATGACACATGGTTTTATCAGGAATATGAATGACTACAGCACTTTGGAGAGACATTAGATAATCTATTTGGTTTAAGAATGAAGAGACAGCCTAATTGTTAAAAAAAAAAAAAACATGACACTGACACTAACAGAACCTAATTAACTTTCATACCTAAACCATGGAGATTCTTTTGTGCTGAAGGGGTGTAAGGCTTTCACCACATATAATGTCGCTTCTCTGACATTCATTAACTCCGTCCTCACTCATTTTTCATTTCCTTACATTTGTACTCACAGGACTGTGAAAACAGTCAAACTAATATATACCATTTATCATTTGGTAAATAGGCTATTTTTAAATGCTTACAGAACGGGAATATCAGTACATTATTTGTCGTTAGTACCTTCATGTGGAAAGATGCTGACACACACTTTCATATGTTTGGAAGTGATTTGTGACAAGACATATCTGACAAATCTCTGTGTAAACAAACTACACCATGTGCTCCAGGTTCTACATGAGCCAATAACAATTACTATCAGTGCTCAACTATTAAAAGTGACTTTATCACAACAAAAACGTAACAATAGGATGCACTGTAGTGATAACCAAGTGATAACCATTTTTTTGGACCAACAACTTCCCAGTTCCTCGAAAGACTGATAAATAATCAGTTACAAGGAGCAGCAATGCCGCTTCTGTCCTGGTCAGAACATTTCTGCACATAGAGCAGCTTTACGAGTGTAAAGTAGCATTCACCACTGTGACATAACCTACTTTCTTCTTTCAAATTCATTTTTGTCTATAGCTCTCAATTTGTTCCATAGCTCTGTCATGCAAAACTAACTATTTACCTTCCTGCTGATCAAAAATTGGAGACAATGGTATTTCTAGGATAATGTAGTGTATTTTATCCCTTCACTTCACACACAGTTATACTTGCTCTATACATCTCCACACACCCATGGTGCACCATCAGGGTTATTAAATGAGGATTAGATCAGACATAAGTAAAAAGTAAACAAAATAGAAATTTCAAACAGAAGAAAAATCATGGTATAAATAACGGCAGTATCGTGTTTAAATATGTTAAAATACCAACTATGGACACTGTTCAATAAAAGCTCTACAAACTACAGCTGGCTCACTGGTTAATTGGCTCCTGTATGTTTTGCTGACTAACTGGATCATTGACTGACTGGCTGAGTAACTGGCTGACTGGATGGATAACTGTCCATGTTCAGAGCCAAATATTGTCACAGTGCTGCCCAGCACAGTGAAGAGATGAGATTTGCCTCCAGGTCTCCGCTGAACTAGATCAATCAGATCTGCTTTGTCAACGAGCGAGAGGGAATGGGGGGTAGGTGGGTTCATGACTATTCAGGACATAATGTGACTCGCATCAGGACTGATGGGGTAAATTTATATATTTTCTTCATATGCCATAGCTGCTTAAGTATATGTTGATTTACATGCTGTAGTAAACACTGACATGGGACTAAAACAAGACCAGGAGAGAAAAATGACTGACTGAAAACTGGACATTGGTCTATGTTTGCTGTTGTGTCCCTCTGGCTATTACATTCACAATTCTGCCAACATTTTCCTTTTGTCTTACTTTGACTCATCTGTGCTCAGCAGTAGAAGTTTTACTGAGGACGTTTTAGGCTTCAGTGTCAACGTGTAGACAAGATCTCACTGTTTGACCTTTGCAGCAAAGAAATGAATGTGACAACGTGCTCATGAGAAGTCAGTACTGACTGTATGAAATGATGTGAGGAGGATCAAACAGAGCTGGAGGCGCTGGGTTTCTTAATGAAATGTCAGCACTGCCCACAAGTGGAAACTGTCTGAGTTTTGCTAAGAAATTCCTGTCCTAAATAAGTGTCCTGGTGCAGATATGCAGTGACAGTAGTTGTCACTGTCATTTTGTCGCCGATACATAATATGTAATCTACCAAAAACATGCAGTGACACCTAACAGTCTACAGAGCAAAACACGTATAGTAACATGAGAGGGTGCGGATAAAATTAAATATCCATGCCTTAAAGCAAGCTTTAAATCATAAAACAACATTTACCATTTTCATGTGGTGCAGCACAGTGACTGTGATTATCTGAGCTTCAGTTTTACACTGTGGGGTTTCCGGCAGTATTTGGCTGACTTGTTGTTGACTTGAGTTGTTGTTATCGACAATAACAGCTAATCTCACTACTTAACCACAGAGCTCCTTACAGCACACAGTTGTCACATTTCCGGAAAGGATTGGCTCATAATAGTGGAGATTCAATCACTCAAAAACACCAGTATAGTCGTTAAGTACAGTATTGTTGTAGTTGTTATTAGTTTAGTGGCTCAATTCCCAACTAGACATGTTGGCTTCATAAGATTAATGTTGCCGTCAGCTATATAAATGTCATACAAAAACACTCAAATGTTTTCATTTTTATGTAAAAAAAATATATATGTAATATAATGTAATATTATTTAACTGGTAGGTCGCCATTGTTGTTTACGTCTAGATAGTGACGTCAAACGGTTGCGATGGTCTGAATCAATTCTCTTGACAGTAACGTGAAGATCAGTTTAAACCTGAACACAACGTAAACCAGGAGGACAACGAGGACGACAGTACTGGAAATTTACATGAAAAATAAGACGATCAGAGAAGTGAGAGAGATAAACTGAAGTGAAATCAATAGTGTCTATGCTGCTACTACTCATTAACATCAACCAAGAAGGAGACTGTTTGTTGTAAAGAGCTACACTTTCTATCAGCAGCTGTCCAGGGTAAGAACATGTATCAAACTATCATATGATAAAAAACATGTCAATGTTTACCTCAGTAAGTTTGGTCCGTTGTTACTGGAGAGTGAACATCAGCTACATCCAGACTTGTTAACATCCGTCTGACTTGTTGAACTGATGATTCAACTGGTTGATCGTCGGTTTCCTCCATGATCGTAGTGTCCGATGGTTCAACTGTAGCCGCGAGTTGTTTACATCCCAGCAGGAGACGATCCAGAGTCTCTGGTCTTTAATGTTTGTTAACGCAGCTTTAACTCGCTATGATCAACCGGGGTGAAGTTAGGTTCAGGTTGGTTATTCAATCAGTGAACATCAGAATAGCTGCTGAATATCCAACCTGAAACTAACTTCACCTCGGTCTGTGACCGAGCGTTTAGACTCTTTGTGTTGAGGAAATTGTAGCTCGTCTTTTAGTTTTAGTCTTGTCTTATAACCAACAGCACATGTTAGCTCTTTTATCAGCTGTGGTCACTAAATATCTCAAATACGTCAGAGCTGAAGTGAAAACGTGAAAACAACGCAGGTCTTCAGGGAAACTACTATTTTCTTCTTTTCTCATCATGATGAGAGATGTGAGGGTTAACATCTCTTCTGCTTTTGCTGCCTTTCGACTGGAAACTACAACCAAAAGCCGCACAACGTGGTGTTATATTCCCTTTACAGTTGTAACAAACAGGTTAGTTTAGCGCCATTAACTCACCCGTCAACATGACCGCAACTGTTTTGCTTTATCTACCCACAATGCTTTGCGCACGCTAAAAAAATGGCTGCCTCCGTAGTTCAAATTGTGTATTGAACTGAGAGGATTTTCTAAATAATGAAAAGATTTCATGTGTTTTTTACTGTTTTTTTGTAGGAGAGCGTCTTATATTTAGAACAACAGTTTGTAATGAAATGATCCTGCCTCTTCAGATAAAGTAATAATGTGTAGTTACGTACTTTTTTATTACAACCACCTTTCTTCCCTCAGTTTTTCCATATTTAAGGGCCCTGTATTATCTTTGAATGACATACATATGCTTTGTAAAATGTAATACATATAACAGTAAAGTTACAGTCTGATATATAATCTAACAATCATGTCACAAATTAATTTATCTCTTCATTATCTGGATTTTCAAGAACAATGCTCTTTCTCATGATAACAGGTGAATTTATCTCATTTCCTGTCTGAACACACACTGTGAGCAGCTTGCACTAAGGGAAATTTTGTTGCCTCTATTACTACTAACACCACCACTAATATAGCATTTGTGACTGATATACCACTGAAGTGAGTTCAGTTTAAGCTTCATTACAAACAGCATGTGGTCACGTTCCAGTTTGACTCACCGTGTCACGTTGGGATGCACTGAATGGATTAACTTCATACCGTGGCAGCTCATGCTGTGGGCTGAGAGCCACGATGACAGAAAGTTGTGGGAATGTTTAACATAGAAATCAGCTGTGTTATAATGAATCCCAGCAACTTAAAATGAAGCTGTTGTATCAGCATTAACTTAAGCAGGAAATATGGCAGCTGGGAGATGCTTGGAAAATACTGGCCCACATCCCAAAAGTAGGTTAAAGTAAAATAACACGATGTACAGTATATTTCACTCCGTGTAAAACTATGATCCAGCTCTATAAACTAGAACCATCTGTGGTTGGCCTGATGTGGCATCTTATTTATTTAGACTTGAGAAACGATGGGAATTATCACATCCATGCTGCCACCTGTATATGTCACCATTTATCCATGTCTGGCATAATAATGTCAGTGAGATGTACATTATTTTTTTTATCACAGTGGTTTCTTTGCCAGTATCATCCATGGTGGACAGTAGTGTTTTATATTTGAGTTATAGAGTTGTACACAAGCTCATCTTATTTTATGTCACATTATAGATGTTAGAGAGGAAAGAGAGATGACAGTATGTGTGTTACATGTGGGTTTTTAGTGAAAGAAGTATTTTTCCAATGTAATATAACTAGTTAAAGACATATTATTTTTCATGCCATCATTTGATCTAATTATTCATTTTATTGGAAGTCATAGAGACGTGATGGCTAAACTAAACTTTTCATTAGTGTTTGGTCACTGCTACAAAATAAAACCTCCCAGCAATGTTAAAAAGAAATTTTCCATCCAGCCAGTCACAAAATGTCCTCATGCCAGACAGCGAAGCTTCAGGACAGCTCCAAATGTCAGGATGATGAAGCTGCGTGTGAGAAAGAGGAGCCCACGTATACATCTGTCCACTGCAAAAAATGAGTCGAGAGATTAGACTCCTGAAGCAGCAGGTTTATTTTATTTTTTTAGAAAATATGAAACACTGCTAACTTTTAAGTTAAAAAAAAAAAAAGATTTTCAAACCTTAGTCGCCATTAATCTAAAAGATGTAGCTGCTTCTCCTGGTAATAAATATATGATATCATTCGTTAAATAAGACGTCTAAATAATATTTACTGAATAAATATTTAACATTAATTAAAACCATGCCGTTACACACAGTCATGAAGCTAGAGGACAGTCCACTACTCTGTGTAAAGTGTAGACCGATGGTAACTTTCTGCACTGTCGATGTGTCACCTCTGCTGTGAATTCAGAGTGTGATTTTTTGCAGCGTATGTGTGTATATGTGTGTATATTTGAGCCTGCAGGTCTAGAGATGTAAATGCCACACAGCATTAGCATCATTCACTGCAGCTGGAGCGGTCATTTGGTCTGGATTAGTGGCATTTAGACTGTGCTAATCATTACATCCAACCTCATGTTAAGATGCACATATCGTCAATTATTTCTCTCGTTTTGTGCAATGGAGAGTGTCTGTGCTTGGTTAAAAAGGACGACTACATACCTATGTGAAAGTTTAATCATGTTCAAAAGTACTTTCTTACTTTTGGATTATTTCTCCCTGCACACCTAAATGTACAAATGTAATAATCCATAGTAATAACAATGTCTCTTTATAGTTTAAACTGTCCAGTAATAGATACCATTTTAGCAAAAATAATAATAATAATAATAATAATAATATATTATAGATTCACAACATACATAAACTTGTGTGATTCTCTGTTCAAACTCTTAGTGTGTAACTGTCAGTGATGATCCGTCTTCAACCACATGAGACATGACAAGACACAACAGAAAATGTGCTTTAAATGAAAGGATTCCCTGTTCTCTGTAATTACATGTTGCTGAATTAAGGAACGATCTTCATGACCAGACAGTCTGGTGTCAACGGTTGTAATGACCTTTACAAGAGTTTACAAAAATCCAGTTCAACAGGGAATCAGCAATTTCACATATACACACACAGCCTGGTTAATTGTTAATGGGACCTGAGTGATTAACTAGTGACACCAGTGACACGCCCGTCCACACATTTGGGCCAACAGAAAAGAAACAAATAAAGTCCTGTGTGTTCAACTAATCTTAGCTCTGCTGTGAAATGTGATTCAAACAAGATGGAAATATGATCTTGAATAAATAAATGTGGGGAAAAATGGTTACAGAGAAATACACACAATAAAAGTCAACAGCAGCTCTGCTGTCATTGTTTTCAGCCTTTATAAAGATAAGAGACAGAGTTATATGTGTATAGGAAATTTGACTAAGTGGTGTCTTTGATTAGTAGTAATTGTCCGTGGATGAGCAGTGATATGTTCAGCAGTCATAGTGTACAGACTCTGCCTCCAGCTGAGTCAAAACCATGTAAACTCAAATGTGTGTGTCAGATAGATGTTTGATTCTAATGGGAGCTCAGACATTTTTCATGTAATGTTGGTTTATTTTTGCAGGAAAATACAACCTCATCAGCCTCTTATTCACAATTTACTTTAAAAATTCGACGCCTCTTGAGTTTGTATGTAGTTTTTAATGAAGTAAAACAGGCTTTTTCTTTTTTGTATTGCCAAGATGGAAAAAAATAATTGCATCCAGTGACACCTTGTGATAAATGTGAACATCTTTAAACTGAACTATAAATTTCACTCTTGTCTCTTTTCTTCTGTCATGTTTGTTTTCTCTGTTATCTCATTTCCTGTCTCTCATTCTACTCAGATCCGGGAAACTTCCTGTCCAGGGTCTCCTCTTCATCTACTTCTGTGGAAAGCGGCGCTGAGCGTTTGCTTCAGAAGAAACAACACACGAACAGCAGCAGCCTGCTATGTAACCCAGAAATGTCCTCCTATGGTTCAGCTCCTCGCTCTCCCAACACATTACCTAGAAGCAGGGACAGCCAGCTGGACAGCTTGATGATGCAGCAGGCGGAGGTGGAGAGGAAGAAGGAGGTGTTTCTGGATCACCTGAGGCACAAGTATCCTCACCACGCTGCCATTATCATGGGGCACCAGGAACAGGTGAGACTTAAAGCTGCCCACGTGTAAACACTAAACCTCTTTGATCATTTTGAGTGCACCATTTTCACTATAAATACATAAACTCTTATAGTAAATTGAGACAGAGCATATTTTTTTTCCTATTTCCTCAATGTAAATGCACCCTCACATGTGCATATTTCATATTTTCTGCATATTTCTGTACATGACCACATTCTACTGCATATCTTTACTAAATAAGGTACTGTCTATTGTTATGCTTCTGTTTAAATACATGATAATCAAAGCCAATCTTATCTGTTAATGATCAGTCTCAGTCTGGGAGTTTGGTGTGGCTGGTGACTGCAAGTGTCCTGACTCACTATAATAACTGACTTGTGTGTTGTCATAACGTTGACAAGTTCCACTGTTCTGCTAGTCAGACTGGTAAAGCCAGCATTATTTACTGAGGTGGAGTTTTGTTGCAATAGTGCTCCAGCAGCAGAGAGAGTTAGAGGCAGAGGAGAGGTGTGGTCTCTTATTGCACCTGATTGTGACAGAGAAACACGCTGCAGATAAGACACAAATAAGCCGGACACAGACGAAGGGAAATAACTTTTAAAAGTGACGTTTTTACCTCTAAAAACCAGACGGGGATAGTGTTGGATCAAAATTTGCGCACTGAATACGACTTCACTTTGCAAGTCTCTGCCCTCCAGGTAAGTTCTTAACACATCTGAATATAACTTCAAACCACAAATATTTACACTGACCCAAAGTCTGTTTGACTTACTAACAGAAAAGTAGTTTATATAGTGGTCAGACTAATCGGCAGCGTGTAAACCATTTAAAATCCAGATCATGGACCCAGGTTTCAGCTCCGGGCCTCCCTCTGCCTGCATAGCCGCACTGACAACGCGCCGTCACGCGGGTTATTCACGGTCTGATCCGCGTAAAGGCGCGTGGCTCCAAACTTCATTTAACATCTGTCCATTTATACGTTCGTCCAACAGTGGCACTTATCCGCAGCAGTCACAACCAAACAAGAAACGATACATATATTGATATAAGTGTACTCTACCATTCGGCATGAAGAGCTAATGTCAATAACATACCAGCTGTGTGTCAAAGCACCTGTGTTGACGCAGGTGCGTCGTCAATTATATCATTATCTTAAAGTGATTTAGTTTGACCGCAGACCACAGTAAAACATTTTAATTCATAATTAACATATTGTTTTAAATAGCTACATTGTGTTTAATTTTTGATGAACATCTGGATCGAACTTCTTTACATCTGAGCTCTAATGCACAGTGAAGACCAATAGATTTATACAGTAACGGTGCAACACGATGTGTAGATCATGTATTCTAGTGCACAGCTCAGTCATGTCTAAATATTGAATGGGATCTTCTTTTCTTTTCCTCCTCCCTCACTCCACTTCTCCTGCTCTCGGTCCACCTGTTGAATCTGCTACTTCTTGACATTATTGAAACAATGGCTGGTCCATCCTTAAAGTCTTTGCTGTGTGTATAATAAACCCTGCATGGCCTCAGTTTGACACCTGATCACTGTTAAAGACATAGACATACCATACACATATCATAATGGATGTTGTGATGTAACAACAACTGCAAAGTGCCTCTGAGACATTTTGATTCCCCCCTGGTGGCTGGTTGCAGTTTAGGTCACTGCTTTGTTTGGTTTTTATGTAGTTAGTTGATGTTATTATGTAATGACAGATGAGACTGACCTGTGATTGGTCAGCGGTTGGGGGTAATGGTGGGGCTTCGATACAGCGGCTCCACTTCTTGATCGCTTTTGCACAGACTGTTGCTCCAAATCACCTCACTAATGCAAGATAGTGACTCTCATATCCACCAATATGTTTATTTTTTTCTGGACTGTTGGAAATAAGTGATATAATGATAAAAATGTATAGGCATTCATGTCATAACTGGTCCTACATAGCCTGTGACAACAGTTGTAGAGGTTGTTCTGTCTCTACTCTGAGAAAAATAACGCTGATGACGTCATTATTGTTATGTATTATCACCATAAAATCAATTAGAAATGGCCAGTATGTGTAAGTTAAACACTGTCTTTCTTTTCTCTAGTGTCACAGTTGTTTGTAGGAGGCAGATGGATGTTAAGGGGAGAAATTATACAAATCTTCTATAAAGCAGAAGATATTTGAAAAATATGAAAAGAAAAATGAGTGACAAAGATTATAAATCTGACCAGACATTTGATACCAATATTTACCACATAACACAATGTGTTACTGAAAAAACATTTGGTCTGTACGATAATAATCACTTTCATCCCCACCTTAGTTTGTCAAGCAACTGTTTACTTTGACTTTTGTTCCCTTCGGGCTTCTGTACTGTCTAGAAAACACTGTGCTGAAAGCTCAGACATCATAGGTCTGTGTCACGACAGCTTGCAGGCTCTGTCAGACCTTTAGCTATGGAAACCAAGATGGCACTTTGGAGACTACTCCAGCACTTTTAGTTTTTCTTTGTTTTTTTTACCCTTTTCTTTCACCTTTTCTACTTTTTAATATCTTCCAACTTCTTACAAAGTTTTTTACATGTATCCTATGGATACTACAGACTTTAATAAACTTACAGGAGCCAGTTCTCTCATTTACTCAGGAGAGAAGTTGCTTGCTCTCAGGTCAAGCACACAGGGTCAGAGACATGACTTCCCAATGGAGCTGAGGAGGAGATACAGGGGCTGCAAAAGACAAAAGACAAAAGAACAAAAGAACAAAAGAACAAAAGAACAGAGAGACTGAAGGACAGAGAGGAGCAGTCTGTCTGAGTCTGTCTTACCAAAAAATCACCAGACTACAACCATGTGCAATAGACTATATAACCAATATAACAAATATAATATATAATGTCCAATAATCAGTACACCCACCATAACCACCACGTCACTTTGTGCAATACACAGTATAATATGCTACACACAAACATATATACACATATATTTTCTCTATTGTTATCATTTAATCTATGTTTCATTTATATTTATTATACCTACTGTATTTACAGACCTGCTGGACCCATAACTTTGTGCAATTTACAATAACAATGTGCAATAACTTAATTAAATTATTTACTCACTGTTGACAATACTATTGACTTTACTATTGACCATGTGCAATAATTTATTTACTCTTCACAATTTACCCTCATAACCATGTGTAATAATGTACCTTCCAGAACCATGTGCAATAGTTTACACTTCATAACCGTATGCACTTTCAACTTCAATGACCATAACAGATACTGCTGGGAACAGTTTATAGTTTACATATACTATGTACAAGCACACACATGTATATATACATACATATACATATTTTTATTCATATAGTTTTATTTTATATTTCTATGTTGGTGTTGGGGTGTCTTTATTCTCTAGCTCTTCTGTTCTGTCTGTCTGTCTAGGCAGCTTATTTTGTATTCTGATGAATGTTATATTTTCACCTCTAGTTTCACTCAAGAAACTTATGCTAATTAAAAACAGTCAAGTGAAAAAATTAGAGTGGTGTGAACTCGGTTGCAGTATTAGACCAAGTGGTGTGTGATGGTGTGACTCAGAGGAGAAAAAGGACGGAAACTGATGAGATTTCATTGATACCAAAGGTCTGATTCATTCTTTTGTTCTTACAGATCAATTTTCTGTGCAGGACAAACACAAATTCAAAGGGATGAAGAGAAAGAGTTTTTGAATAGGCTTTTTTTTCTTAGTCACCAAAAAAATGTATCAAGCCTGCCTGTGTGGTGCTAATGTTATTATAACAGGGTATTTACCTTTAGTATTGGTGGTGCTGCTTGGCTGGGAAGCAATGTGTCACTTATATGGCAGTCCTGGAGTTTAAGGCCATGTTGCATAGAAAGTTGTTTCTAGCCGCAATAGCTAGATTTTATATACATTACTATTTCTACCATAGGTCAAATCTAACATGTGATAGTTATTATTGAAACACAGATGTACCTTGATGTTGCCCAGGACACCCAGCTAAGCAAACTTTTAAATTCAGTATTTAATCAATGTCAGTGTCTTATTCCAGAGTTTTTAGAAAACCTTGACTGAGAGACCAGATAATCACTGTTTTAAAAATGATGTGCTTTGAAGAGGACCGTCACACCCTTTTAGTGCCTGGACACGTCTCTCTTTTATTCACCTCAGCTTAGTTGATTCAACGCCCACGACTGTTTGAAAGCAGAGGACAATTTCTGAGTGATATATATTTAATAGCCATTTTGCACATTGTTGCTCCTTTGTTTTTCCACAAGAGGCTTGTCTCTGCACAGCGAACACCACAGATAAAAGACTGTAACACAATAAGCTGCACTGTTACTTTGCAGGATAAGACCAAAAGGTAGAGCACATGTTATGTAGGATACAGCTTGTTTGTTTGCACCAGATATGTTTAATTTCAATGCAGCTTCTGTTGCATAATGTTAATATCTACAACTATTTTTCACTTTTCAGTAAATACAAGAAATGACTGCATGATTAAGAGATGAAGCTAAAAAATGTAGATTTTTTCAGTGTGGAGGGTCAGAGATGGATGAAGCAGCCACATTTTTTTTCTTCATGCTAATATTCTGGCTGAATTCTTATTCTGGATCTTATTCTGTATGAACATTGCAGTGAAGTTTGTTGTTGGCGGTTTAGTGATGACGATATTGGATCGATCGGTGTGAGGGAACTGCCCAACAAAACAATGTTTGCATGCATGAACAACTGCTAAACTTAGCCGCAGAAAACCACTCTGTGCCCTTGCCAGATTCAAATGAGATAAAAATAGCCAAGCGGTTATCTTTTGTGATGTAATAAATGATGCGTGAACGTCATTTAACGCCATTAAGTCTGGTTAAAAGAAACATCCCCATACTCATTTCCTTGCTGGGTCTTCACCTTGATGTTAAGTACTGAAAAGAACTGTTGCTTTAAATGCGAAACAAAGCCCTTAAGAATAGATCAGTTGAAACTGGCAGTTAGCATAGTAAAACAGCATTCTAATCAACAAATGGTCCGTAACAGAAATATTTCACTCAGCCTCTTTGTAGTTTGTTGAAAATAAATATTCTGTCAGTCATCTCATGGCACGCCATGCTGGTATGGTGTTGGAATGCTCAAACATGACGATGAACTACAATCACATCACATTTGAACGACTCCTATCAGAGAAGCATGTTTGTGTCAAGATACAAGATGTCAGCAATGGATCATAATAGTTTTTATAAGAAGAACAATATTTGCTTTGTCTTTATGAAAACTCAGTGTTAGAACAGAGAGTAAGGTATCAATCAGGATGGTCTCCTCAGCCGTTCACTGTTGAACTGTCACAAGACAAAGTCCTGCTCTACTGACTCATGCTGAGTGGCTCCAGTTCAGGTTCATATGATAGCGCTAAAAACCATCATTAGCCCTGTTTTGAGATTACAGTGTGGAGGCAACGCGATCTGGTTTGTCATCTTCCCTCTGGGCTGTAATTAGTGGTTCTCAAAACCTTCATTGTTTTTTTTTTAAGGTGTGTGTCAGGGACACACGTCTTGCTTCAGGCTGTCCACAGATGTTTACTTTTTTTCTTTTCTTTTTTTTTTTTTTTTTGAAATTTCCACTTTATTTGCTGCTGTAACGTGAAAGAAGCAGATTAATTCCCTTTAAGTGCACAGAGGTAATTAGTGTGACATTAAGTCTGTCGTGACCTTTCATTACATCCACCTCCACTATGATACAAGCTCCACCTTCACCAATACACATATACGTGTATTTGATTGGATGAAGTCATTTGAATTGTGGACACTTAAGGACACTGTCACCCGTGACCCTGCATATGAAGTATAGCGAAGCAATCTACTGAGGTAATATGTTACTACGAGCTCTTTAAGATATGATAATCATTAAAAGCTTTTTATGTAAAGGGGAGGATTTTGAATTCTGTTCTTGGTTTTAAAGGGAGTCAATGCTGAGAGTGTTTATAGGGGAAATATGATAGCTTCCTAGTTCCTGTCAGTACTTGTGCTGCAGCATTTTGAATCAACTGGTGGTTTTTTTGACATCCTGATAATAGGTGACTAAGTAGTCAAGGTTAACAAACAAGGAGAGTCTTTTCAGAATCTTTTTGTGAAAAGATGTTTCTAGTTTTTGCAACATGACATAAGAGGCTGTTTTCATAGGAAGTTCACAGAGCCACAAACACTAAGTTTCAGTTTTGTCTGAATTGTGAATTTTGAGTTGCAAAGATAATAGTTGAATTGATGGATTATCACACTGACCTACTGTAAATAAAAATAACTAACAATTGTTAGACAATCAGAAGCTTTTGAAAAATTATTATTATTAAATGATAAATTGACTACAATTATATAGCAGATTATACTCAGATGATATTCAAACACACATTAACACAGTGCCTCTGTACATTACACTTTTCTAATCCACACACTGTCAGTATGTTCAGTATCTTTCCCAACAAAAACAACCTTGACATGGGAACTGGAAGAGCCAGAAGTCGAACCACCACCTTCCATGTTTCATGTTCAAAGTACATGCACATATGAGAAAGAAGGAAAAGATTCTGCAACTTGTTTGTTTACTATTCTCTGCTGTGTCATTCTAGTCAACAGTGTCTATTTGCTGTAGTATATTGTCCACCTGAGCCTGTTGGTGTTGTACTGTTTCCTTCTACAAACTTGACTTTACAGAGAAACTTTAATTTGTAAGTGACAGTGAAGTTTTTATCACTGTTGTGAATAACTGAGCTGTGGTATGTAAATGAAATTTATTTGACTGGACTGAATGTGTCTGTAGTTCCACAGTCCCTACAAACTTACACACTAATCATGGGTTAGATAGGTGGCCAAAATGGCAAAAGTCTTATCCATATGAAATAAAATCTATAATACATGTACATAGAGTGTGATGCAAAAAATCTCAGCACTAAGATTGCAGCTCATCAGCACACCCTTTGCCTTTTCTCTGACTGGGGACAAAGGGCGACCAGGTCACCAGTGCAGCAGTGCCTTCTGGGCCATGCACTGATCTGAAATAGAGCCCTTAGTGTCAGTGTTGGTAAGATATGACTGCTGTGACTTGTGCCTAGTGCATAGATAAGTGTGGACATCTGCAAATGTTTTTATGAAACTTGAGAGCAGTAAATGAACTCACTAGTGATGTTATTTATATCTCTTTAACTTCTGTATATTCTACGAAAAGACCAACTGGACGTTTGACGCTGCCTCGTCACTATGTAACCTCACCAGTGGTGGCTGCTGGTGTTAAAAAAAGGGGCGAGGCTTATTGTCAGCCAACTTAATTCTACGTTTCTCCTCGTAAGGAAGACTATCAAATGGCTTTGCCAAAATCTGGCTGACAATGATAGCATTGTCTGCCATCGTGTGCACCTTGCTAGCGAGTTCACTCCAACCTAGCCAACAATATGACTGATTGAACGATCTAACGAAACAAGAAAAAGTTGAAATTATGTTAAACTTAAACAAGGAAATACTATGTTTTATTTACAATGTAAGAAATAAACAAGTATTTTCACCGAGCAAATACTAACAAATGGTTTGCAGTTTGTCTTTCGACTTTGCTTGCAAAACCCGCAATGGGACTAAGCTGAGCTCTGATGGTGCCAAGCTCAAGTGACGGTGTATATGTCAAAATACCTGCCTTTCGACTGATCCTCCAATCATCATGCAGAAGCTCAGTGTCCAGGCCAGCCGAGGCCTGTCCTCAGCTCCATTCAACCCCAGAGACGCTGAGCGTCCAGGGACGGGACAAAATCATTGAATTTATCCAATGACTGTCGAGTTTTGAGGCAATGAAAATAACTGTTCCATGCAGTCCAATTGAAGTGCACGGACACTCAGCTTCTATGGGCAAATGCATTGACCATAGACCGTATAAGAGAACGGCGCTATGGGAATGTAGGAGAAGTTAACAACATCGACTCAGTGTGAAAAGTAGCTGATTCTGAACAAACTCGTCTTCGAGATGAACGTGTTCTAACACAACTGTACATATTTGACCATTTAATTTTTGTCATTTTAGGGGGTACTGAGTTTCCCTTCCAGTCTTAAAGAAATCGTCTCTGAACTTCACTGTTCTAAGTTTGCATGATTGCCAACATTTGCCACTGAGAAGACTGAACGCTCAAAAACTTCTTTTTCATTTCATTCAGGTGAGGAGTCTCCCGTCCTCTGAAACCTCCCTCTGTGCAGGTGTTCTGGTGGAGCAGCAGGACCCTGTGGTTTCAGAGACCATGTCCGATGGAGAGATGCTGCCCCCCACAGCCCCCTTTTCCAGGGGCTGTAAAGCCAGATCCAGTCTTCCTGTGGGCCGATCGAGTGGTCAGACAAGAGAGAGGCTATTTGGTAGGTAAACACACACACAAACACACCCACATTAGTCATACAAAGGACTGAAGCTGCCTCGGCTCGTTGGTCTAGGGGTATAATTCTCGCTTAGGGTGTGAGAGGTCCCGGGTTCAAATTTTGATTCTTTCATTAGCAATTTACACCTGTACAGTCCTTTGATGACTAGAGGCTCCGCTAATCTCGTGCAGACAATCCGTGAGAGATTTTGAAGCACTTTTTCGACATAAGCCAAACACTAAGGAGATGCCACAGGTATGGAAAATATCCCGCATGCTTCATAGTACTAGTGCCAAATACAAATCAGCATTTGTAGGCTGCTGGCGCTGATATCTCACCTAATGAGGACCCCAGAGAGGCTGGTTCTCATCCATCAGCCTGCAAGATGGATGACAGAGTCATTTTCCTTCCACACAAATCTCACTCTCACCTGGAAGAGTCTTGGAGAACTCATGTTCTTTAATTTCTCCAGTTCTCAATACTGGAACACACGGGGGTGGACCGCCACCTAACATCCTGGATGTTGGACTACCTCACCAACGGACCACAACATGTGAAGACATGAGACTATGAATCTAACAGGATTGGCTGTAGCACGGGGATGCCGCAAGATCCAGTTCTAGATCTGTTCCTTTTCACCCGCTCTGCTGCACAGTTCACCTCGCTGCCGTCTAAAAAAAAGCGCTCTGTCGACTCAGCCTCATAACAGCCTCATAACAGACGATGATGACAGGGACCACAGAGAACTGACACAGCAATTTGTGGAATGGTGCCTGAAGAAAACTAATGAATTATAAAATCCTGACATAAATCACATCATGCCTCTGCCAATCTCAAATGACTCACCAGTGCAGTTAGAATGGCAGATTTTTGACTCTCAGTACAAAGTTTTTAATATATTAGTGCAGTATATTAACTATGACCCAGGTGTTATACACAGGCAGTCTTCTGTCAGATGTAGAGTATTCACATTGACATGTCAGTATTATCACACTTTGCAGTCCAGTCCAAGATGGAAACTTTCCCTGCCTGTGTGTGCTCTATCAGGTGTGTTGTACCTGCAGTATGGAGAGGAGACAAAGCAGGTCAGGATGCCAGCTGAAATCAGCAGTCTGGACTCTCTGTGGGCTCTGTTCATCACTGCCTTCCCCCATCAGCTCACCATGAAGATGCTACAGTCTCCCAACATGGCCATCTACATCAAAGACACCAACCGCAACATCTACTACGACCTAGAGGACGTCAGGTGAGGGCCTGCTCTGTGGAAAATGTGAAAAATATTGATAATCACAAATGAAATATCTGCTTTAATAAGACTATAACTGGGAAATATGTTGTATCTCAATAAATTACTAATTTGATCCATTTTGATTACTGTTTTCAAAATGCTTGAACCAAGTTAACTCGCACATTAAATGTCACCATGTGTGCTGTGTTTGTTTCTAGAAACATCACTCCCTATTCATGTCTGAAGGTTTATCATAAAGACCCAGCACAGGTGTTTACGCGCCATCCCAGGGCTGCCAGCACGGATGGAAGGGTAAGTCAACTGAAACTCGTATTCTATAGTGATTGAACTGTGTTTCAGATATGATCAGATGCTAATGAGACCACATGCTACATACATTTAGTTAAAAATCTATACGGCCACGGAAAAGAGTCAGATGTATTTCCTTTGTGTATTCTGCATGTCATTAACAGTGGACATGACCACTAGTTAATACCAAGTTAAGGTCACAACATCAATCTGCCTTGTTTAACAATACATGAATACCTGATGTGCATGTATATTTCATCACCTTCTCTCATAAGAAGGCGAGGAATGTGCTTGTTGAGACACTTGAACCCACTTCCTGGATTTCATCACTGAGTTATTCACTGAAGTTGTAATAACTTTTGGTTGTCTGTCTTTGTGGTTGATCATTCAATCCCCACCTCCATCTGTCAACATGCCAAAGTGTCACTGAGCAAACCAGCAAACCCAACTTCTACAAGTATGTGTGACATGAAGAGCCAGACAAACTGTTTCTCTCTGCTTCCAGTTTATAAAATACAGAATAGTCTTCATTCTGGATAAGATAAGTTAATGTAAGCATGTCCTGAATCCATGTCCTGAACACATCACTCTTTGAAAGTTGTGTATGTTGTATTCCACCACACGGGAGTTATTATTGCTGTGGTTCTCCACCGCACATAACCTCTGTGTAGAGACAGGGGGGTGGCTGTCGGACTGTGTGTGGGAGTGATATGAGGAGAGACAGGTTCAGCAAGGCCACAGTAAACATGATGTACCCCCGAAATGATGCAGTCCCCTCTGGGCCAATCAGCAACAAATATGTCACCTTGTTTTGACCCATAATTATAGCATTCCCGCAGGCTAATCAGAGTCATGCTGGAAATGTGGCAGCACAGTGTGGAGATGCATCATTTCCTTCTGCTTCACAATACAGATAACATCCAATCAGTGTTTTCTGATGTGCCCTATGTCATACATACATCTCTGTGGACCATTCAGGGCAACAGTCAAATGCTTACAGTAGATGATACAACATATATATATATATATATATATAAATATACAATGGTACTGATTGTAAAAATAATAATAATAAGAGGATGGCCAAATGAGCCTGACTGATCAAACCAGTGAGCAATGGAGCTACTGGAGCAGATAGGGAGAGCACACTGATCAACAGAGCACAAGAGCAGTAGCGACTCATTCAGACGATCAGGACGAGAAATACACTTAAATCTGTTGTAGAGTCATTTAAATTCATTCCCTCTCAGTTCCTTGCACTCACAAGCATTATTTGACTACACTGATCTGCACCGTTTTTTGCTCAGTTTCATGCATTTTTTATTCTATGTCCAACAACATTTGGCACTTGATAAAAGCTCCTTATGATTTCTCTGTTTAATTGTTTTAAACAACTGTAAACAATACAAACCGGTGGCAATATTATCTCACCATAGTGTTTTATTTGTAGAAAATATGAATTACTCCGTCTAAACAGAGGAAAAATAATGTCATATGCAAACAACCCTCTGCTTTGTTAAGTTTTTGTCGTGTTTTGGGGACTTTTTTTCAATTTTTCCATTTTTCTTTTCTGTTTACCGCAGAACTACAGACTGATTATCTGAGTTACCGTAGCCTCCTTGTCAGCTCCAGCCAATCACATTATTCTCTTTATCTGGCGATCTGCTGATCACTCATATTATTTTGTTTATGGCAACATTCGGAGACACAACAACTGATGTGCATACAGAGCAGGAAAGATCAACAGCCTCAGAAATGTTCACACCAACCTGTCTGGCACTAACAATCGTGCTGAGATCATGTATTTCCTTATTCTGATATTTGATGCAAACATTAACTAAAGCGCCTGACCTGCATCTATATATCAATTAGCCACAACATAAAAACCACCTGCTATGACCCCTCAGAGCCTCTGAGGATATCCTGTGGTTTCTGGCACCAGGAAATTGGCAGCAGATGGTCTGGACCCTATGGGTTGTGTGTGGAGCCTCCATAGATCTTGTTTGTTCCAGCATGTTGACTCTGATGCTCAACACAAACTGGGGTCTGTGAAGTTTGGAGGCAAGATCATTGACTGATCATTGATCTTGGTTATTTGCCACCAAAACAAATTTGTACACTGCTCTGATTACTAATGTTGTTGATTTACACAACATTTTTTTTTGTTATCTTCAGTTTAAATACACTTTACCTATTTTATATGCGACTGTTTATAAGTTAGCACCATTCTGAATTCTGTTAATGACACATTCACTTTCTTGCCAAACTCTTGGACTCAAATAATTGGACAGTGTGACATCTGGCAGTTCAATGAGCATCTCATCATCACATTGTGACACTGACTGACTTGAAAGATAAGTCTTCCTCCAACATGCCTCTGCAGTAAAGATAATGGAGAATATTTTCTCTTCTTTTGACCTGTCATCAATTTCCCAATGATTTCCTGTGCAGCTGGAAGTTTCATGTTGGTGCTGATCTTCAAGTTTTCTCTGGTTACTGACCCTATTTATGATGCTTCCAGGCAAGATGGAAATTGTTCAGTTTGAAAACTCAGAACTGTGTTTCTGCTCTATGCAGATGATGCAGTTCTGTTGGCTTCATTTGACTGCAACCTTCACACTGTTGAAGTGCAAAGCACCAGGGCCAAGAACACGGACATCCTGGTCTGAGGCCACAGTCCTGGTTTGCTTCCAATTGGGTTGTAGTGACTTAAAGACTTCTGCAACACCAAAACCCTGCACAGTGATTTGTAATACTACAGGACAGGGTTTTACTACACTTCTCTGCTTCGACAATCACAAGCTCAGCAGTATAATCACGCTATTGTGTGATCCTACACTAATTACAGTGTGAACCCTACAAAGGAACCTGCTAGGGATTTGAATTTCATTGTCTAAGCAGTTCTTTTTCTCAATGATGTCACTTTGAAGCAAGTTTGTAGAAAAGTTGGTCTTCCTCCCAGGATGTGTGTGTGAGCAGTTGTTATATTTCTACTTTGATAAATGTGCTTCATGTTCTCAGAGCAGCGCTGATAACACGAGTTTGGAATGTTTAGAAATTATACACACTATCACTGTGTTGCCAATTACTGGGATTATGAGAGCTTTTAGTCAGGAAGGGGGTTTGATTCTGACAGGAACTGTAGACGCCTCTACATGTCTGATAGATACGATGCTGACAGAGCACGGTCTCTTCCACTGTCCTCCGTATTCTCTTTATCTCTGCTATTCACATACACAATCATGGTATTGTGCGACATAGAGACTGTGAAGGCGATTAGTCTGTGGAAGGACCTCTGGTCATTGCCCCCTGTTATATTCCAAATACAGATAGGAGAAATGCTTGAAGACAGATCTGGAGCATTTCAATGCAGAACTTTATCCTTGTAAAAATCCACAGTAACAGTAACAGTGTTGGAGTTAATTGGGTTAGTGTCAGGTGTAACAGTTCTCTTCTGCTACACTCAGAAATTAAATCTCTTGATTAAAGTGATTTGCATGCAAAAATGCAATTTCACGACTCGTTGATTATTGTGCCTTGTTTTAGCTTTGCATGCATGATATATGCTGTCAGTGTTCTTACATGTTAATCATGAATGCAACATATGAACATTTGAAACACAGACAAACGCCAGTGGTATGCAGCAGCAGAGTAATGATACACTCCTGTTCCTGTCTCAGGATCATCCCCCAGAAGCACAGGGGAGACTCTTGTTCTTCAGAGCTAAAGTTGATTAGATGCAGGAACTTGACATTGACCTTGAGGAGTTGCAGTATTTATTTGCTCACAGAGAGCTTAAGTAGCCTATCTCTCTCCCTCCCTTCTCCAATGACAAGAAACCCGGCCTATGATCTAGAAGCTACTTATTTATTACTGCTGGTTAAAGTAATAAATACAAGTCTAAACTTGTAGGTCTGGTTAAGTTCAAGGAAAAGATTGTGGTTTACGTACAACAACATTATCATGACTACAATGAAAGAGTCATGGAAGAGTCATGAAGATAAACTATAAATCATAAAGATAAATCATATGGTTTTACATAGTAAGTGAACTTTGGCCTTCTGTTGTCCAGTGTTTTATTAGTTCCAATATTGACTATTGTTTTTTTGTTTTTTTTTTTTTACTATGATTTCTACAGCTGCTAAATGTAATTTAAAAGTAAAATGGTAATGAATGGGCCTGTACCAATTACTGATGGAGGACATGACAGCTCTTCAAATGTGAAACAAGCACTTGGGAGGAAGTGCTGTCATCTTCATTTACTGTCTTTAGTCAAATAAAAATGCTGAACATGCCCCAGCCTTTTTGTCAAAGGGACGTTGTTGAGCAGATAAACAGAGCTGTAACCACAGCTGAGTAAGCACCAACATTACTTTCACTCTCAGCGATGTACTGCACACTGCTCTACATAGATATAATGCAATGTCTCTTTATTATGAACACCCCCAAACCCCCCTCTCCTTTGCTCTTCACGTATTCATTTTATGAAAACCACAAGATGTTAGAAATATTTCTTCTATACTCATCACATTGTGTCTGCACATTTTTCAGCCGCACATTCAAGCTGTCAATCTCCGTTCTACCACATGCCACAGGTGGATTCAGCTCTGGTGACTGAACTGATATATTCATGAAACCTGTTTGAAACTGATTTTTCTTTGTGACACATCTATGTGTGATCATACAGGAAGCAGCCATTAAAATATGTTGAAATACACCCATAAACTAATGAATGAAATACAAATACTCACAGTAAACAATACAGCACGGCACATGCCTGCACACCTACAGTGTGTTTGCCTCTGTACTCTTCTCCTGTTGGTCTTAATTACAGACAGTTTTTCCTGCCGGTGGTGGAGATGCCGTCTGAAAACTGAAGTGAAAGTCAGTCAGCTCTGAGTCACAGTCAGTTGGAAGGAGATTTTGTTGTTATGGGGAAACTGTGTCAACTTCGTTTGCGCAGGAACAGTTCTTTGATTGACAGCCTGCTCTCCTTGTGTAACTGGTCTGGATGCAGTTACACTGCAGACTTTTTAACATCTACAATTTTCAAACAGTTTTTGAAAGTGTTATGTGTTATGGCATGTCGGCTCGAAGTAGGATTACGGAACCTTCTTCCGAAATAAAAGCATGGATTTTTGTTATCAGTTAAATTTATGTTACTCTAGTCTTGCTGTAATGTCGATGCATATTTTTTCCTCTGAGATGACGGTGCAGTGGTCTCTGCCTTGACACGACTTATCATTTTAAATTATCGTCATGTCATAAACTATGAGTGAGTCACTTACAAAGCAGTGCTTTCTTCATCTCTCCTTCACAAACTTATTCACTGATCTTTATTCAACAAACAGTGAGCAGTAATTGTTGGAGTTTGAAGCATTATCGTGTAGCTTTAGAACCAGAAATAAAATCTTATTTTAATCACATCTATAACATGAACATCACACAGATCATCAGACAGATATCTTTTAACAAACCTAATACAGATGTTTACTATTTATTGGCATTATCTGGAAATGAAGTCAGATATTTTTCTGACAAAAAACTGCTGCTGCCAGGATCAGGATGTCTCATCTAAAACAAGAAACAACTCTATGAATCCCAATTGGAAGAAAAACCCTGATCGCAGTGCTGTGATAATGGCAGAGTAGAGTAGAGCAGCCCCGATTTTGTTAATAAGAAAGCAGGTTGTTGTTGTTGTTACTCATCTAATAGAAATAATTCTACCTGAATGTGAATGTCAGTTTGAAGCTGCCTCCATATGACTGCAGGGACAAATCCTGGTGAGTCACCACATCAGTGAGTTGGTACAAAAAAAAAAAAAAAAAAAAAAAAAAGTGCGTCGCCGGTGGCAACCTGAATTACACAGAGCTAGTGAGGCTTATATGGAACAAATCTAAACGTTGTTTGTTGTCATTTGTCACTGTAAATTAGCTTTTCTACATGAGGTTACTGTCTTCCACTTCTTTTCCATGAAATCATCATGTTTCTCTTTTTTTTTTTATCTTTAATCTGTAATCTGTAATATTCCTTATTGCCTTAATGCATCAAAATATTAAATGTCCAGAAAGCTTTGATTTCTCTTAGAAGAATTTAATTCAGTGATTAGTTAATGTGAATTTTGGAAACTCAGTTCTAAATAAGTGTTAGATAAGTGCAAAGTGCTGTTTTATTTCACAAGAATCAGTCTCCACATATCTACCAGTCACGTTAGGACACTGAAGGTTGAGGTTGTTTGTTATTTTATGGTTTATTTATAGTTTATGTGGGTTTTATATTGAATAATTGCTGTATAATATATAGGAGTCAACTAAACAACTAAATATCTTTTTTAACACCTTCACTGGCTTCAGTATGAAAACGAACCACAGTTTAGTTCCATTTGTCCGTGTACAAGCAGGTAATGACGACAACAGCATGACAGTGAAGAAAACAAACAGAAAGAAACATCATGTCACAGTTGTGAAGCCTCCATTCAGCAGTAAACAGAATGACACTGGCTGTTCCTGGATCAGCATCAGCAATCAGAGCCTGTAAACGCTGAACTGTGGTTGTTTCATAAGTAAAACCTCAGCAGAGGAATCTTGATGGTTTGTGTTTTTATGTTTTTAGCAGTGTGGTTATAAAAACAATAAAAACAAAAAAACTCAGCATGTTTCTGCTGTGGAAAAGACACATGTTGATGCTCAGAGTTTTTCCCACACAGTCTGCACAGTTTCTCACACACACACACACACACACACACACACACACACACACACACACACACACACACATCTATCTTTGCTATAATCTTTGACATAATGCTTAACACTTACCTTAATCCTAACCTAAACTTAGTTCTAACTCTAATCCGAAAAACAAATCTTAAGCCTAAAACAACCGTTTGAAGATGTTAGGACCAGACAAAATGGATTAAATGAATGAATGAATGTACCTGTTGGTGGCCTGTCACAGTTTCCTCATGTATCATAGAAGTTGGCTCAGACGATGTTTGTTACAAACAATTCTGCCTCGTTCACATTAATTCACTTGGGATTCACTGAGCTACAATTGGTGGGTTTAGTGCAGCCACAAAACAGAAATGTACCTTGGTCATATTGAACCTGTTTTGTATTACAAGAGCCCAACTCTCAGAAAAAGAAAAGAGAAAAGCAATATTACGTAAAGTTTGACAGTAACTCTGTTAGTTGTCCTTTCACTATGAATGATATCGAATCATTTGATTAAGCGTTTAAGCTCCTTCGCCAACTGTACAGAGAACAACTTCCTTTTAAACTGTTGTTTGACATAACAAAAATATGTTGTAAAAAAAAAAAAAAAAAAAAAACATAGACCCTAACTTTGGAAAAATTAAACCTGCAAAACTACATAAAAACAGAACTCAGTGGCTGATTTGTTAAGCTACATATCAAATTTAGAGCCATGGTCATACTCTGTCTCTTCCCTTCTTCATCTTCAATTGCTCAAATTGGTCACATGTGAGCTAAAGAATAACTTAAAAAATGATATGAACATTAGAAGCAGGAGGAAACAGATTCTTTGGCTCCGGGGGGTTTGTGGGTGGAGCTTCCATCGATCTGATTTGTTCCATCACATCACACAGATGCTCAATACAGTTTGGCATTTGAGCAGTTTGGAGGTTTGATCAACACGTTGGGCTTTGTCATGTTTCATTCCTGCAGCTGGTTGATCAGATCCTGCCTTGTTTAGTTTCTTTAAGAGAAATTGGATGTGACATTACCTCGGTTTACCAAGATGTTTTAATTTTTTTTACAGATCTCCAAAGAGGTGTTGTACAGCAGTCACAGTCCAGTCCACACCCAGCTGTCACCTGGCCGTACCAGCTTGCACGGCCCTCAGGGATCCATGTCTCCACCCATGGCCCATTCTATGCCCTCCTCCCCCTCCAGGATCGCATACAGTACGGCCGGCAATGCCACTTTACCACAGAAACGATCGCCGAATGTGGGGAGATCGAGCGCTGTCAGCAACAGCAGCAGTGTCATACTAGAGAGGAGAGACGTCAAACCTGGTGAGATACCTGAAACTCTGGAGTTTCCCTCAACTCCATCAGTTTTCCTAGGTCCAAGCCAGTGAACTGGTTGTATTTGTTTAACTGTTTGTGTGTGTGTGTTAGATGATGACATTGCCCTCAGAAAGAACATGGCCCAGATGGTGCGTGGTGAAGGAGGAGCACATTACCAGGACTCCTACTGCTCCTCCCTGCAGGACGGAGGCAGGGGTCGCCTCAGCTATTCCTCCTCCCAGTGCAGTGCTCCTCCATCTCTGAACACAGACATGGTGGACGCTGGGATCCTGGGGATCCCAGGGGGGCTGCCACAGTATCGCGCCTCAGTCAAGCCCCTGATGGGCTATGGAGAGAGCATAGAGCACCCGACCCACTCCCTCCACAGGTACATGTGACACCTCACAACTTACTTCATATTATATTAATGGTGGGACCTCGTCTTTGTTGAAGAATGGTTGTCCAACTGCATTCAGCAACATGCAAAAGTGCTCATCTCCTCTTCATAGAAATTCATCCATCCATCTAACCCTTTATACCGTACTCGGGGTTGGGGGGGGACTGGACCCTATCCCTGCTGCTTACAGGCAAAGGCAGGGTACACCATATAGGGCCACATATAGACGAACAACTATTCACACTCACATCCACACCTACGGGCAATTTAGTATGCCTATCCCCAGTGTTGCATGATTTTGGCGGTGGGACGGCAAAACAACACGGCAGAAAGACCCTGCGCCCGAGTCAAACCCAGGACCTTCTTGCTGTGAGGCAACACCCCTGTTCCGCCGCGCTGCCCTCATAGAAATTCCTTTAATTGCCTCTCCACTAGAAAATGGGTCAATTTCAAAAATGCTTTTTTGTGAAAAAATGTATCTCACTGCCCCCCCCACTCTGACTCCATTCCCTCTTCTTCAAAGGCGATTAGCTGTAAAAAAAAAAAAAAGACAGCCTGTCTGTGTTTTGAAGCCGGCGAAGTTACATTCATTTGAGTAACAGTGAAGGCAGAGTGCTTGCGTTTCATAATGAGGTTGCCAGTTAAGCATGAAAAGATGCCAAATAGGTGCAAAATCACGTGTTTAAAATCCACACCCTAAAATATCTTTCTGAGAGAGGTTTTTATGAAGCCTCTGAGGCATTACAGATCCAACCAACATTTTATTGTGTATATGTCACATCACAGAAGAAGGATCAAAACCCCATTCAACCTTTCTGTGTCACTTTTAGGTAAATACAATGAATTATATAAAATAAACACGAGTAGAGTTCAAAGAAGCACAAGGAAACTGTTTCACCACAGGCAAAATCTTAGTCATGGCAGTAGTTCTGAACTCAGTGATCTGGTAAAACCTTGGTCTCATTATATAGTATTAATGAATACTACTAGTTCTCACACATGAGCAGTACTGTTTCCCTTTTTTCCATCATCCAGGCAAAAGAGCAGGAAGTACGGAGACAGCCAGCTCCCTCCTCTGGCAACCAAAACTCCACCTCCTTCCCCTCACAGAGTCAGTGAAGTCAGAATGATTGAGCAGGGCCAGGTGTGTCCAGAGAGGATGTCACCGCTCCGCCGGTCCCTGCGCCTGGACAGTAACGGAGCCACGGTTGAGATCATAAACAGAAGCAGAGGAAATGGATCTACGTCCTCCAACTCATCTGTTTTTATCGACAGCCCTGTAGGACAACCTGAAAGATTGTTTCAGGGTCATGTTCCTGGCAGCCCTGTCCAGAGGTGAGCTGAGAGTCACAGGAATCATCTAACTTACAGACTGTACGGACACAGTTTAACACATTTATTCATTTTAATCAAACAAGGCAGCTGGAGTGCCAGATGTTGCGCATATCTTTGTGAGCAGCTGGATAGTAAACAGATGTGGACCTTTGTCTGTGATGATGTACTCTGGATTTTCATGGTGATTGAGAACAGAGGTTGTGAATTGAGTGACATCCTCAGTAAAGGCAAATCCAGGACATATGGAACAATAGTCTGTCTGTGATGGTATGACTCCAGGCAGAAACAGCTGTATTGAACAGTCCAGGGTTTGCTTGGGCTGTGGGGCTGAGTGCAGAGGAGCAGGGTCAGTGCTGGCTGCCAAGTAAACCCACTGTTATGTAACTATGCTACGACAATACTTGTGCGTCAACAATAGAGGTCTTGAAATAGTGTGGATCTCAGGGCACAAGTAGTTATCCTTGACTGAGCATTCATCTCTGATCTTGTCAGGATGTCACTCACTGTTTTAATGAAGGATGGACAACCACTTTCCACTTGTGAGCATAAGGATGGTAGAGTAAATGGAAGATGCTTAAAACATGAGCTCTCTTTTAAGGAGAGGGGTGTCCTTCTTCAATATAAAAAAAACATAGCTGATGTGGTTAAAACTCTTTGTCAGAACAAAACCTGAAATAGCTTCAAGAGGATGTAGCAGTGGCACTGTCTTTTTTCTTCTTTGTACTCGTTGTTTTTATTCTTAGAGGCCACATGTTTCGCTGGGGTTGCAACTATAACTGCATTTGCCAAAGTCAGATTTGATTTAAGCAAAAGCCATTCCCAAATCACATGTTCAATTAGCTATAGTCATGGATCACAACCGTTTCATCAGAGGTCACGTAAGGCAGCCACATACTGTGCAACAGCTTCAATAGGTGTTGGTGTTTGCTTTCTGAAGGCATGAGATCCCATAACACCAGCTTTAGGTGTGACATGTTTGACTGAAGCAGCAACAGCAGAAAGAAACTGAGTAAAGGAGATCTCTTGCAAGTTTAAGGCCAAACTATCTTGTTACATAAATCACCAGCAGGTAGTTTATACAGATCAACAATCACACGGTAAAGGGCATCAGAGGTTCTTGAGACACTTTACAGGAGTTGAATACAAGTGCAACAATGATGTGATGGTTTGTGTTTTTCAGTGACAGAATGAAAGCCATAGAGGAACAGATAGCGAGTCTAGCAGGGCTGGTTCACCACGCTCTGTCTATGGGACCAGATGTTCCCGGAGTCAAGGACACTGTCAGGTATGAACATCTGTCAGCAGCTATGCAAGTGAACACATCCAATATGCTCATTAGATTTATCAACTGTATTATATCACAATACAACCATAGCTATACCTAGTTTCAGACTATTTTAGTAGGAGGAAATGAGTAAGGTAATGTAATAAGATAAAAAATAGTTCTGTACACTGTATAACTCCTGTCAAGAACATATATGCACTAAGTTAATAATGTGACTGTTGTTTTGTGCTTCTCAGTGAGACTTCTGGACACAAGATCATCAACAACAAACCTGGTGAGTTGTTGTTTTTTACCACACTAGTCATTATTCTGTTATGTTTCCGATGCATTCAACATAACAGCAGTCATATAATAACCTTCATTTGATTTTCAGGAGCGTCATCTGAGCCTCAGAATGCTTCCGGTTTGATTGACAGCTTTAGTCCCGCCCCTCTGGCTCTGCAGGCCCCTTCCTCTGACAACAGGCTGCAGCAGAGCTTGGTGTTGGCAAAAAGAAGCGTACACGAGCTGCGACTGCAACTCGGCCAACTCCGACACTTACAGGTACTAAACTGTGTGCTCTTACTTTTATATCAGTGCAACATCAATAATACTGATGAACAAAACCAGAGGAAGATGAGAATGAGTATTGGACTGGACACAGGTGGACACAAGCACCAACCCCAGATGAATGATCATGTTGCTCCAAACCTGAAAAGATGATGATACATTACAAGGTGTTGTTTTCAATGCTTTCAACAGCCCATCGTCTTATGAGGGCAGGGTTTGGTCAGTTATGAGTCTGTTCACCTGCACACACCTACGTTATTAGTACAAATTTACTTCTCTGCTAGCTGGCAGCTAACGGTCAGGTGTGACTTTATATGATGGGTGCGGTTAGTTTATTGCAGATGATTAAACTCTATGAATTTAAGTGATTTGACACTGAATCAAAGATGGGCCCTCTTGTTGATCTCAGCCCAAACTCCCACTTCTGCTTCCTGTTCTACAGCATCTTGGTGTTTACGTCCACATGAACAGTGAAATCAGCAGTTATTGAAATAAATTCGGAAGAGTTGGAGAGACAGACCAACACTGCCTCATCCTGAGCTACAACAAAACAACAAAACAAAAAATGTGTGATTCTTGTGTTTCAGCTTTCAAACCAGGAGAGTGTGAATCTGATGGTGCGGATGGCAGGTCAGGAGCTGGCGGAGCTGATGTGTAATCGACTCGCTCGGTCTGAGGAGGCGTCGTACAGGAGGAGGGCTGAGATGGAGGAGGAGAGGATCCACTACTTGGCTACAGAGGAAGAAATCCTCGCACAGCTCAGGTGAGAGTTTGGATTTAATTGGAAATCAAAACACGTGATGAAAAACCTTTGAGAAAAGAAGTTGCACAGCTTCATTGACATTACTGAGCTTATGACTCCAATATACTACATGTCATCAGGCAGTAAACACGTCAATGTAGATACATTGAAGAATCCAAACAAATAAAGTTTGCGTCTGATCTTCTGACTGAACTTTGTAAGACTGAGTTTGAATTTGTGTCCTGTGTGATCTTGAGCTTGCACTGCAACAATATTATTGCAGATATAGTTTTGTTGAGGGAGAAAATAAGACTAGGAGAATCTCAGAAAAGTAGCAGAGAATGACACAAGGAAATGTCAAGCTGCAGCTGAGCACAGAGAGAATAATGTTAGCGACAGAAAACATGGAATTAGGCACAAAAACTACATTTACTAGAACTAAATGGATAAATGGAGGTTGGAGGGTGAACACACAAGGCTGATGAATGAAGTGCAATCAAGTGTGTAGTAGACTCAGATGCCTGAGACCAGGAAGGAAGCCACACCCAACACCTGTCTAGACACACACACACACGTTTGTTTTCATGCCTTGTAGGGACATTTCATAGACTTCCACTCATTTCCTGGAGACTTTCCTGGAAACTCTAGAGATCCCATTTGTTTGTTACCACTTGTCTAACCTTCATCTAAACCTGACCCTAACCTTTACCAAACCTTAAGTCATGTCTACACCTTCATTTTTTTGTTTTTTACATCATGGGGACCAGCTTTTTGTCCCCACAAGGGAGACAGGTCCCCACAATGTGAGTGTGTAAACAGGTTTAAGTCCCCACAATGTAGGAAAATCCAGGTACACACAAAAAACATAAATACTGTTTGCTTTAATCCAAATCTAACCCAAACCTCCTCCTTAAAATTGAATTGTCCTCTTAAGGAAGACAAGTCCCCGTAATGTGAGTGTGTAAACAGATTTAAGTCCCCACAAAGTAAAGATTATCTCATCTCTCTCTCATTCATTGAATTGAATGACATTTAGTACCAAGCCTGTGTGAGAGGTGTGACATGTGTCAGGGTAATTTGGGGGCAGACAATGATCTCAGCGTAGACACACTGTATTTAGGCTGCCCTTCACTATATAACACTTTAAGTGCACAAGAAAACATATTTCTGTCTAAAGGTTGGAGCGCAGATCGGAGCCTCCGTTAGCGGCTGTAATATGTGAAATGGTTATTGAGCTTTTTCAACATGCACACACTCGCTTATTACACCGTTAATGATGTCATAGCAGCTGAAGTCAAAATCGCTGGTGACACTTGAGACACAGCACAGCGATGTTTTTAAGCTGTGAGAAATATATTGTTAAAAATAGAGCCGGGGGGGTGGGGGGGTGGGAAGTGATTTGTGCCGCTTTGACATGGTCTTGCACAAACATCAGAACTCGCTCTCATGCTAACATGCTACACACTGAGTTCACAGCACAGATGAGTGTGTTATCATGTGCTGGAGTTTCTGCATGAGTGTAATACAATTATCTCTGCACGCAAAATCCGAATCATATGCGTCATTAGCTAACACATCAGGTCAAGTAACTGTGTTTCAGCTTATATACCATAAATTTGAGAAACTCCATTAAAAAGGCAGCTGGAAGAACTGGTCTGTACGAAAATGAATACTGGAAGAACATACAATACAAAAGGGATTAGACCATTAGTTGTACATCAAGTTTCATAATAACCTCCGATTACTTCACTCAGGGCTGTGGCCACTGTCGCAGACACATAACAAGGACTGCAGCTCTCAAAAGCTTCTCCTGTCACATATGTTTAAAAATGCATCTTTAAAAGTGGGCAAACAGAGGAGAAATAAATAGAATAAGATAAAAGACTGGAGGAACAAGAAGCTGAAATTAAGATTCAGATTAAAAGTGGTTAAAGTGTAAAATATAAATCAGGGTGAAGGTGAAGAAATAGTCTCAAGTTTCCTTTAAGTAAAAGACAAAGAGAAATGATTCACCATCAATAGGCTGTAAACTCTCCTCGACGAACCACAGCTAAATGAACATGATCACAGTTAAACACTAAAAAAAGAGACTCTGAGATGACAGACTTTGAATGACTAAAGTATTTGCAGCTTTTAGAAACCAACCAAAACCACAGCGGGTGTGTTTCTTTCATTTCATTTACAAAGCTATAGTGCGGTCTGTGTTTGTGTGTGTGTGTGTGTGTGTATGTGTGTGTGTGTGTGTGGTAATAAACAGTGTGATTCCCCATAAATATTTAACACATTACTGTAACCACAGTTATTCATGTAACCACCAACAACCACGTGTATTGCTGGTTAACACAGAATCTTTTCAGGGTTTGAGTCTTTTAGTTGATTATGTAAATCAACTGGTAAGTTGATGATTTAATGTTAAAACCTCAGTGTCTTAGTTCTTATTATAGTTGTAAACTGATGACTAATACTTAAAAAAAAAAAACAGCAGAGGAGGATGTATGAGCATGAAAACACATAGATCAGTTATTCACAACAACATCAGACAGGCGGACATAATTTTCTGGGTGATGAATTGAGCCATGACAGAATCTGTACCAGCAAGAAGGTACGCAACAGTGTGTATGTAGTGGGGGGGGGGACCTGGTTGGGCCGGCTTGACCTGGTGGGTTACATCATTGTCAAGGCTGATTTGTGTTGAGAAAATTTCTTTTTCCTCTCAGCTATTCCCATGCTCTCTCTCTCTCTCTCTCTCTCTCCTCATTCCTTGGCCCAGTGGCAGGGCATGTGTCTGCTTGTTGCTGTAAACGGAATAAACTGCCTCTGATTGATGACATGTCACACGCACTGGAAGTGTAGCTATATGAAGGTTGATTAAAGCACAAACCCTGTAGGTACAGTCATATGAATTATATGTATCATCGGTATGCAGCTCGAGTCTCCACCCTCCACTCATCTGTCAGCTGTTATTAGTCTGTCATGTTCATTTATTCAATATCATGTCAGAAGTTATTTTTTTATGATCTCATACTTTGTTGTCTTATACTTTATTGTCATGAACTACAAAGGTCAAGTCTCAGGTATTGTACAACATAAATCATATGTTACTAACATTATAATGATCAACATTGTTTTTCTACTTTGTCAAACTTTCATTGTCAGTTTGATGCCTCTCTGCTGCCATCTTATGTCTGCAGGACGTTATCATAGACTGTGGTTCAGTTGTCTATTGATGTTTATTTTGTTTTGTTTACCTCTCAGAGAACTGGAGAACTATGTGGATGGTTTACAAAGAAGCTCCACCTCCAGTCCCGGGCAGCCGTCAGTCACTTTGAGAGAGGTGGAGGAGGGAGCAGTCAGTCTGCGGAGGGTTGGAGAAGCTCTGGCCAACCTGAAAGGTCAGTGGGTCGGGGGTCATATACATGTGAATCAGATCGTGTCATTTTGTTACCTTTAACATTAAATCAGATAAAATCATTTAATCAGATGTAATAGATACTTTCATCTATGGATCAAACAGATTTATTATCTTGTTTTATATTTATTTGAAAGGATGCAGCTGTGTAACACTTTTGTCCATGAGGGGATCCTGTAGAATAATGAGACCTAAGTTAAACTGTACCAGAGCAGGTTGAGCAACAGTTACTGTGGTGATTTACCACAGGTTATTAATATTTATGAACAATTTAGATTGAAGAGATTAAATTACAGTTCCTAAGAGATTAACTTCAGTTGATGATTTTACTATACTGTAAACTAAGGGTTCGCTGTTCTTCTCTATAATTGTACATTAGGACGATATAAACACTTGATCAAACTCATCTCTATCTGACACTGTGCTAAAAAAATTTATAAGCATTAATACTTTGATTTGTGTATAATTTGTGCTCAGAGTAAACGTCCATAGTTAAGTAATGATTGGAAGTAATGTGTAGCATTATCCAGTCGACTCCAGATCGTTTTTCATATCATCATCTTCCAGGTGAGTTTCCACAGCTGCAGATAAAGATGCGCTCTGTGCTGAGGCTGGAGGTGGAGGCTGTGCGTTTCCTGAAGGAGGAGCCTCATAAGATGGACACCATGTTGAGGAGGGTCAAAGCCCTGACTGAGGCACTCAGCTCTCTACGCAGGTAGTCACACACACGTACACTTGTGTCCATCAGGAAAACAATCCTGAGCTTGTTTGGTCATTTTCGTCCTTTGTTATCAACAGGCGTGTGACAGAGTCGCCCCCACCACCGGTGAGATCAGCCCAGGTTGACTCTGTAAATGTATTAGAGACAGACCAGAGACCACAGAGGACTCAGAGCCCAAAGACCTCGCCCAGACCACAACCTCGACCCTCTGTCACAGCCCCTCTCTCTGGGAGTCAGGCTGAAGTTAGCGCGGTCGGCTCAGCTTCCCCAACTGTAGCTTGCAGGACAGTGCACCAGCCCCAACACCACCACCCGAGCCCCCCGCTGACATCCACCTATGGAAGAGACTCACCCACCGTGGCCAAGGTACAGCACTGATGATCAGTTCCTCCGTTGAGAGGGTTGATGAATGATAACATGTGATGTGTTCGTGTTTGAAAGAGGGTGTCATGTAGAGTTTAAGAGCTGTTGTGTTGGTGTGTGAAGGTGAGGCCTCGCAGCAGAGAAGGCAGTCCTGCTCTGCAGAGGAGAGGGAGCCCCCTGCAGTCTGCAGGTGGAACAGCAACACAGGAGAGTCACACCGACCAGATGATTATAACACACACTGAGGTCAGTGCTGAATATACACTCATCCTTTTTCTGTCTTTTTCACTTAGATTATAAATATACGTATATGTGCTTTTGCTTTTAACCTTTTAATGACATTATTCTCCATCGGATCATTGGATTTTATCTGTAACCTTATAGGATCACCATCTGTGGTCAAAACTTTGAATAAGCCGCTTGACTGAAATAATGCAAAAAGAATTTTATGCTCGGCCGAGATGGAAAAGTTGATGTGTCATCGAAAGCAAAGTGCCAAGATTAAGTCAGTAAATTTTGACGTACATGAGGCCTACGACCTAAATGTTCACTCAAGCTTTTGTTCCACTGAGGAGACTGAAAATAGCTGCAGATAAAAAAAAAAAAAAAAAAAACTCAGAGCTGCATGGAGCAACATTTCAAATGGCAATCTCATAGCTGTTCACTTTAGCCTCCAACCATTTTTCTACATGGTAGAACTAAAAAAAACTGAATCTCTCAGAGGGAAAGTAGAAACATTTCTAACCAATAAAAAAATAAGGTGAACTTTGCTAATGTGTTGTTAAAGCCTGAAAGTCTACAGTAATATTTAGATCATCACCAAATGTTGTGTTTGCCAGTTAGGTGCAAATGAAAGATGGTTTTACTTGTGTTGTTCCATAATTCAGTAGATACATACAGATGCTTAGATGTGTTTTCACCTGCCTGTTGGAGTGATGAGAGAGGTTTTACTGATCTCTTCCTGTGTCTTGTGTCTCAGACTATAGAGGACAGTCTGCATGGAGAAACCAGCAGCATGAACCAGTCCAGCACCAATGAAGCCAAACAATCAATCACCACTGACTCCAGTCAGCTTCCATCAGCCAACACCAACACAGATTTCAATAAAGTCCTCCAGGAGGCACAGGCCAGTCTGATGAAATCCATCCCTGATCTGGAAGTGTCAGATAACAGAGAGGACTGCTCTGACTCAGCCTCAGGAAGGAACACACATCTGGACCAGATGCTACAAGGTTGACCCATAGATTCTCTAATATAAGACTCATTGTTCAGAAATCATAGAATAATGTGAATATTCATCTAAAGTGGTTCTCAAAATACATACAGCAAATGAAGTGAACACTTCCCTTCATGTCTGTAAATGACCAAATGTCCAAAATGAAAAGACTGACAACTGAAGTTGTTATTCAGAATCATCAAAATTTAGAGATACACTTAAAATATATAAAACGTGAAAGATATATAGCGTGATTAATACTTGTATTCAATGACGTGTGAATATTTATCAAACAGTTTAGCTGAGTTTGTGCATGTGTTTATGCTGCAGCCTCAGTGGAGCAGCAGGAACTTCTGCCCGACGTCCATGAGAACAAACCTTCAAAACAAAAGGATGAAGTTGACACTCTGCTAAAATTATCAGACGCAGGTAAAACTTCAGCTTAGACTGGACCACAGACCTTAAACTAGACTTCTATCAGATTGGTCTTGGTATATGGTGACTTCAAAAAGTATGTTTACTTAGATCCGATTGCCAGTTTCTCCTCTGTCTACACTTGATAATCCATAATTAAAGAGTGTAAAAAGATCTAGAAATCAAATACTGAAATCACTCATTCAACAAAGTATTTAGGCTCTGATCAGATATTTCCTGTTTGCTTTAACTATCCTGACATTTAGTTACACCAACAACAAGTGAAGGGGTCTGAATACTTTTGGAATCTACTGCACAATTAATCATCATAATTATAATTATTGCCTCATTTAATGAGAAAACTATGGTGTTTGACTTTGTTCCATCAGCTGCAAAAACCAGCAGCCACTCACAGGTGGAGAAACTTCACCGCTCCGGTTTAGATGATGAGACAGAGCAGAATCTGGACAAGTCCAGCAAGTCTCCTCCTCCTCCTCCTCCACGAAGGTCAGTTTTATTACTGATCACCAGACTTTCTTACTGCAGTGAACAAAATACTATATATATGTAAACACACACACACCTTGAATGCATTAACTATTGACAAGTATTGATAAGTACGTATCACAATGTATTGTTGTCTGCTCAGGTTCCACACCATCAGTTCAGGTCTCACCACAGGAAAGTCAGGAGAGGTGATCCTCACCACGCGGAAAGAGCCAGATGGAGCACAGGTACAACACATGCACATGGAAATAGACTTTTAAATGAAATGAAATCAGAACTCAAACTGGTTGATATTGTTTCTCTAACCTTGTTCACTTCTTTCATGAATCTGTTTCAGGATGAAGGAGAGAAAACAACACAAGAGAGAGAGACTCCTGTGGTTCCACAGCCCAAACCTCCAAGACAACCACCAGAGGTCAAACCCAAACCCCAGATGTTTGTTCTTTCACCTCCGGCCGGTTCCAACTCCAACCGGGACACAATCCCTTCCAGGGAGGAAGAGGAGGAGGATGACGATGATGATGAGGAAGAGGAGGAAGATAAAAAAATCATGAAAGAGCTGCAGGTTTGTTCACTAATAGTGTTTCCTTAAACTTCAGAGGATGAAATTTTGCATGTTTTTCTCTCAAAGGCTACAAACACACAATATGATATGATGGATATGACGTTGTTTTTCACTGGTTGTTTACACACTATAGTGTTCATAGTGTTCACATCATAGAGTTGATTGACGGTGGTTAACTAATACATTGACTGCATCCATTTACCTCCGGCTCCACCCTCATGCCTGTGACCTAAACCCTAACCCTGGACCCTCTACCCTTCCCCACCCAGGTGTTTCAGAAATATACTGTAAGAGATGTGGGGGGCAGAGGTGTGGCTGCACTCTCAGCCTCTCATCTCCTCTCATCTGAGGTAACATGACAAGAAACAGACTAACAACACTAATCAGTGTCCACAACAGATTTTTTGGGTTTTTTAACAACCTAAATATTCTCTTTGCCTTTTGTTTGTGTGTCAACAACATTATTGAACAATTCTGGACACAACCAGACACAAAGTTTCACAAAAAAAACAAAAAAAAAACATATAGCTTAAGTTACGGCACCTGTCACTGCCCCATAGCTTTAACAGTTGCTGTGATATTAACATTCATGAATGAATTAACATATAATTAAATGTTCTGCTTTGACTTCTTACCTGATGTGTGGTTTGCAGTAAATATTTTCTAACTCACAGCAGCTAAAGTTTGTCTAATCTCTTTGTCATGACACCACACTCTGTTAGTGAGAGATGGAGCAGGTTTCTGTGACTTGTGTTTCCAGTCCAAGACGCTGAACCTAGTTCTGTGTGGTGTTTTGTGACATACACAGTGTCATCAATCACAAATGGTGTTTGGATTGCAGTGAAACCGATCGGATACTAACCTGTGATCTTCATGTCTCACTTTTTGGAAAATATAATCACCATTGTTTGGTCGACCAACTCTTTCATCACTGTCTTAAACATTATTCCTGCAGGTGTTGTCTCTTGTGTTGTCTGTGTTGGTTCTCTGGTCACACAGACTGTAGCACTAAGCTCTTATTTACCTTCATCACGTCTCATTCCAGCTTCAAAATGAACAAACGTACTGTCCGCACCTCAAGGATTCAAACAGTTACACACAAGTTTTGTTCTTTAGGATTTTCTCCAGCATATTCAAGTTGAAATAAGTACTTCCTGGACTCAACAAGTTGTTCGTTTGACCTGCTCTTTGGATTGAAAACTCCAAGACACTCTCATTCCACAAAATCTAAAAAGCCTTTATTATCATGGTTTGGTCATTTTAATGTTTAAAAAACATTATTTCACATTTCAGTATTAAGCCTTCATCATCATCAGCATCATTTTGACTTTAAGATGAAAGATTAACACCAAAATGGCTAACTTTTGTGCCTTGGAGTTTCTCTTTTTTCTAAGTGTTAACAACTGAGAGTTGACACTGAGCAGCTTTAAAAGCTGTAGAAGATGAGAGACCCTACAAGCCAGAGCTGAAGGAGGTTGCATTGAACACAGCTGAATATACTGTATGTTTTCAGTCAAGTCCTTGTGTGTTTTGACAGAACTGACAGTCTGCTGGTATATGTGCACGTACTTTTAGGAATCAGCCTGTGGGAGGACGTCCAGCTAGAGAGCCCGTCAGCCTTGCACCACATGCTCTGGCAGTGTTTGCCAGGGAGTAAGAATGATAAGCAGTTTCCTGGAAGAATACGTGGGGAGCAGAAAGATTTACACAAATAGTGTTTTTGATTCAAGTGCAGTTTAGAAGAAATGATTTTTTCATCCTCACCATTGTCTGAAGCGATTTCTGGTCTGACTGCGTCACATCAGAAAAACATGTCACATGTGTTTCTGTCCTGTTTGGATTTTAACCTCATGTCTAAGCAGATTGTCCTTCTTATTAAACATCACTTCACCTCGTGACAATGAGACAGAGACCTTGAAATGAAATATGTGAAATGACCATAGAGCCAAAGTGTCTGGACATGTCTGAAATGGAAATGAGTTAACTTTTTCCATGGTTCATCTACATGAATTTGTATATTAACAAACAAGAACAATAAATCTGTCCTATAGTTCATAATAATAATATTAGAATTTAAAAAAAAAAAAGTAATTTCAAGGCGATCACATATTTAATTTTTCCCTTTTCTAATTGTAGGTGACTAAAGGACTGTCAATTAAGAATAAGTTGCCAGATGGAGATGAGCGAGGAAAAGGAGAGGTGAGGACATCTTCATCTTCATCATCACAGGTGGCCAATCAGAAGCCTTCTGAGTTAGCAGCATGTTCCCACCACTCAGCTCCTCAGACAAGAACTACAGGCGACTGTTCTCATGAGCTCGTAACAGCTGGACTGGCAGATGATGTAAGTCCCAACGAGAAGAAGGAAGCAGGAGAAAGTGTGGTCAAACCAGTGCCTTCCTCAAACTGTACAACATCACAGAAGATGCAGGTACCTCCACCTGCTGTGTCAAACAAAGTTCAGAAGAATGAAGAGGAGCCCATAGCAACACAAATGAAAGGAGAGAAGATAGAAGCACATAAAGAACACGATCTCACTGTGTGTAGCCCAACCACAGCAGAAAACAAGGTCAAATTCACAACTATTGTGACTCTAAAAAAAGAAACTGACATCACAAGTTCTGACCAGACAAATGGAAAAGTTGTCAAAGAGGTTCCAGCTGACAAAAAATCTAATTTGACAGTAATTGTCACTTTACAAAAAGAAAACACCTCAGTGGAGCGTTCGATAGAGTCATCACCAGCACTCCAGCTGGATAAGTCTCAGAGCTCGGATCAGGAGGGTCAAACATCTGTACCCATCGTCAGACCTTCCTCCCTTTCACTGAGCCCAATTCACAACCTCAGCAGCATGCAGCAGAACAAGGAGACACAAGAGCAGGTTTACAACAACAGATCACTATACTCAGACGACGGCTGCAGCCTGAGCCCTGATACATGGGATGAAGGAGAACCTCCTCCACCACCACCTCCAGGTGGTAAAAACTTTAGGTTCTCCAAAGCCAGAGTCAAGACACAGTGCTCAGAGGGAGAACAAATGAATGGAGACAGCAGTGGTGAGTTCACTTATCTGGTACATGAGGACCAAGGTTGCGAGGAAAAGGACAAGAAACCTATTATTGTCATCTTGAATGAACCGATGGACATTTATTCAGCTTATAAACGTCTGTCCACCATCTTTGAAAGTGAGGAAGACCTTGATGGTATCCTCTCTCCAGAGAGTATAGTGCATGAAGAGCAGACAAATGCAGAAGAGGAAGACTGCATAAAAAAACTTTCCTTCACTGAATTAAACACAGGTTTAGACCTGAAAGAATTCAGCGTAAATGGTCAAAATTATCTACATACACAGCATGAAAGACCTTCAGCAGATAATGACTCAGTCTCCAAAGACCAGAATAAAGTAGACTCACTTGGTAAGACAGAGACTAAGAAGAAATTTAAATTCAAATTCCCTAAAAACAAACTAGCTGCTATCAGCCAGGCCATTCGAACGAGCACTAAACCAGGAAAGAAACCTATTGAGGTTGTTGTCTATGAGGAAGACGAGGTGGCAGCATCAGACAGAAAGCCAGTGAAGGAGACAAAAAAGCAGATGAAGGAACCGAAGACGTCTGAGATCAACAGTACCAAACATTTCAATGTGAGTGAAGGCAACGGCTGTGACAGAGATGTCAAGGTGTCCACTCCTAAACTCCAAAAGTCAAACAGCAGGGTAGAGGAGCTCTGCAAGAGTACGTTACACTCTATTGACAGTCTAGAAGAGTCCATTAAACAGTTGGAAATCAGTGTAGACAGTATAACCACCTGCTCTCCACTGCCTCAGTCCCCTGCTCCGGCCATTGACTCGGCTGGCAGATCTCAGCCTCAAAGCAAAGTTAAACGAGATCGGGAGAGGAGCCCGTCCAAGAGACCAGCTTCTCAGATCCCCAAGGGTCCAAATCCTCCTCAGAGTAAGAGGGCCAAAGCACAGCCTCCTCCACATGACACACGGAAAACTTACACCAAGAAACAGGTCGGATATTCCTCTCTCTCCCTGCGGAGCTGGCTGTTGTCTGTGGTGCTGGGCTGGTGGTGGGCTCTTTACTCTGACTCCTGGCATCCATGTACACACCAACATGGTGTGTGGAGTGTGTCTGTTTGACAGCTCAGAGTTGATTTGCTCTCGAGTCTTAATCTGGGACCTCAATTCTTTTGGGTTTTTCCCTCCGTTTCTTTTTTCTTTTTTGCAAGTTCTGTCATATGAACTCCAGACAATATCTGGACATGATTCTCTATAGACTTGATCTTTCACACATGCATCACACAACAGCAGATAATCAGTGCGAGACAGATTCTCACCATCTGTAAATACTTCATTAGGTGTGAGGTCACAAACAGTGCATGTGTGAAAGAAGCTTGACACTTCCCTCCATGTGATTATAACTGTGATTAAATGACTTTGAATTCAATGTTTGATATCATATTCGACTTTAATTTGCCTCTTTAAATCAAAAGCTTTTGGCTGCTGTTAAAACTCTTGTGGGTGCTACTGTACAAATACTGAATCTCTATGTTTAGCAGTTATATCACAGTCAGTCCCATCCAGTCTTGGTAACTAAACTTTTGTTTATGCAGACGTCCGGCAGCAGCTCCAACTCATCTGCTGCGCAAACTCACACCAAGTCTCGCCGCTTGTCCTCCATGAACTCACCGGAGAAGACACGTAAGGATCATCAGCAGGACAGTCAGAAGAAAAACAGCCAGGTAAATGAACTGTGAGGAGACCTGAGTTTAGAAGCAGTGGATCAGTGGAGGCTGAAGGGGAACTTCTGTAAACATCCATCAGATGGTACCTGTAACCTTTTACTGTCAAGTGTTGGTACATGAATCTACTTATTCTTAGTTATTTCATGAACTTAAACTCTACTAATAGTTAACTGGTAGCATATGAGTAATTGTCTATGCTACATGCACATTACAACATTAACTTTAAACATTTTCTCATATAAGCTACAAAATATATCTGGACATAAATAGTACGGATTGACAACCAACATTCCCTCACTTGAACTGACTCCTTATTCCTGAGGATCATGTACCTGCACAGATCTGTTTCCCTACATCCATCCATCTATTTGGGATTTAAGGGAATATCTGGGAACATTTGGAAACAGCTTGGGAATTGGCAATTCTTCAACAATAAAGGCAGTGCAGTGTATTCCTGTGTAAAAAAAAAAAAAAAAAAAAAAAAATCACATTAGATTTACTAGAATTAGAAAATATATGTGGAGGTTCTCATTCACTTCACAAATCAGAAAATCTTTTTGCTGTCAAATTAGCAAAACTACAATTTTAGAAAGTGTCACATGCAAATGAATAGAGCAACATTAGCTTTAAAAAAAAAGTGAATAATATAATATAACATAATAAATGTGTGGTGCATCTGTTTTATTTTTTGTCTTATTTTGTGAAATATGTGAGTCTTTCCTCAAGTTCTTTCTGTCTATCAGTTTGTGGCTGTTTTCACTTTTCTTCTACTTGTTCACACTTCTTTAAGATACATTCCCTGATTTCGCCGTGACCTTTTAACGCCTCCATATCCACAGAAACACATCACACCGCGGTCAAAAGTTTGAATCAGAGATCAGAGAATGAATCTTGTGACCTGCATGAAATCTGTTCTTCATGAGCAACGAGTCGTGTGGATATTGTATGATGTCTCTCACACAGAAACGTCGATTACAAACATTAATAATCCAGCTGTAATATTTGCCATTGTTGTTTTTGTTTGTTTGTTTTCAACATCCTGTAAGTCCTGTGGTTGGTGGCACCGTTGACTTAACAGCTGTAGTTAGTTGTTGTTTCATTTGCTTCTGGAATAAATTAGCTCTAACACCATCACTATACTGTATATCTTTGATGATACAATATAGGAAATATTAGCAGAGAATATTTGTGCTTCTTTTTAGCTCCATCTCTTTCCTTTCATTGTCGTATCCGTGGTGTCTGTTCGCAGGCTGACAGCAGAAGCAGTAGAGCAGCTGGGAAAACTAACCGTTGTGTCGTTGCTTTGCGTGCCTCTAAGATCCCAGCCTTGTCCCACAGCTCTACGAAACACCCGCCTACCTCTCTGTCCACTCCTCACTGCTCCAACACCTCCTCCTCCTCCTGCTCCTCAGCTTCTTCACCTTCTTCCTCTTCGTCCACCTTCTCCTGCGGGAAACAATCTCTTCTGTCTTCACCTTCAAATGTCTCCAAGTGTCCTTCCCAGAGGTCCTCTCCTTCCTCTTCCATGTGTCCCGTCTCCGCTAAAAGCTCCTCCTCAGTTTCTCCTTCCGACTCCCCTCCTCGCTCCACCTCTCCATCCCCTTCTTCGTTTTCACGCTCCTCTCCTCCTCCTCACAAGTCTTTAATCCCGTCTCTGAATCTGAGTCGTCTCCTCCCTTCGTCTAGCCACGTGTTGTCATCCCACGCTAACGCCGGCCCAGTCCACCAGGGGCCTCGCAGCAGCAAACGCCAGCACCACCTCGCCCTCACCTCCACCTCCAGCCCCACTTCCACCTCCCAGCACAGCTACTACTCCTCATCCTCCTACTCTTCATCCTCACCCTCCTCCTCCTCCTCTTCATCCACCTCCTCCTCCCTGTCGCCCACCTCGTCGTCCTCCTCCCCTCCATCCCCGTCCACCTCCCTCCTTCCCGCCTTGGTGAGTCACGGGGTGAGGAGCGTCCGAAAGTCAGCGTCCAACCCCAGCTCCCCAGGACGCACCAGGAAATGCTCCGGCAACCAAGGTGGTCGACCCGTACGCACGGCGGCGACGGCCTCGATGGACGCGGTGTGATGGGTTAACGTTCCCACCCGGGATTCAGGTTTCTTTTTAAAAAAAAAAAAAAAACAAACAAACATGTAAATGCAGATAGAGATGGATGTTGCAAACCCTACTAATGCAAAAAACCACACACACATATTATCATACAGCAATATCATATGGTGTTTACAGAACCTTTTGACATGTTTTGCTCATTTATGGACAAACATAAGGCTTGATTAAAATTAAAAAGAAATAATAAAAAAAAGTCCAAACCACGTTAGTGCCTCAGGACCTTCATCTGGCGCTCAACCCATACGTCAGCATGGTTGATATATTTTGATATATTTCTGTATCAGCCATTGTTAACAGCAGCACAGACATACCAAAGATGTGAATGAGGGTATTTAAAACTATATGATAAATGGACCGCATTTATATTGTGCTTTTCAAGTCTTTATGAGGCCTGAGGACTGTCCAACTCTTAAATTATTATCAGTCTTTCTGAGCTTTATACATATGCCCAATTTACCCAAAGGAATTACCCATAGTTCATAGCGATGTGACTTGAAATGGCCAAAGAGCAGCAACAACTCTGAACAAACATTTTTTTTTAAAAAAGAGCTCTGTCCACTGTCGGAGGTGAGAACGTGTTAATATGAAGCAGTCGCTCCTTCCACCTTCCTCGGCTGTGAAAAGTAACATGTCTGAAACCTGCTACATTAATTAGTCACATGTTCACTCTTGTCACGGTAACATAATATGGCACTATACACGCTGACACATTCCTACATGCCCGCTCTACCTCCTGAGCCTCAGCTGCCAAAAACTACTAGTTACTAGTCGACTCGAGTCCACTGAGTTTTATTTTTTATTTTCTATTTGTAAAATGATCCACCTCTTGATATATCACTGTTCTTTAACAAACGAGTCATAAGATCAAGAATCATTGGATGACTGGGATAGTTTACATCATAGTTCATGTTAACACTGAGCAGATGTTAACATGCTGCGCCAACTGATTAGACTTAGATCAGATGTGGACAGAAGTCATTACACCTTCCTCTATCGTCGTCCCGTCAGTGTCGACACACCAAGACTTTGCTAAAGTAGAAAAATGTTCAGTGGGACCTGCAGCCCCACATTTACAAAATTCACTGTCAAGCTGCAGCTGATAAGAATCATCATTAGTATTATTATTATTTCATTATTGAATCGTTGTATTTTTGTTGCTTTTTCATGTTTGACTTGAGTTGAGACGGTGAGTTTGTTTCAGAAAAAAGCAGAAACTGTGTGCCGGGGTTGTTTCACTATAATGTTCAGAAAAATATGAAACAGTTTATTTCTTCTTTTTATGCACTCCATCAGTCCCGAAAGGTTCAGCAGAGGAGCTGACCTCGGATCAGTGGTGTGCGAGATACATGTAGCACTGCTGAATATAAGTCTCACGGGAAAAAAAACAACCTTACAAGAGGTTGTGTTAATGAATATGCAGAGTTTATACAAAGACAATCATATATTCTGTAAATACGCCACAGCAGAGTTCTTAATGTCACAATGTAGAAACTAAATTACATATAAATATATTAAACATTGTACCTTTTCTTTGAACATGTTGGTTATTGTTGCTAATGCAGGTCTGTGTATATTTGTGGTGAGTAGTTTGAAGTGATTCTTTCTTGTTTTTCTTTTTTTTTTTTTTTTTTTTTTTTACAACCAACAACACTTTTAGGAAATGTGCTTGTCCCATTGTCAAATTAGAAGATGGAGATCAGTAAAGAGGTTTGTTTAGGACATTTAACAACTCCAAACACTCAGCAGGGTTGTTTTATAAATGCAGCCAGGTCCTTGTGAAAAAAAAAGTTTCTGATTTCCTATTTTTGCTAAAACAAAAGCTTACAAATTAAAAAATACAGAGAGAAGGAAACAATCAGCTGTTGAATCACGTGTTTTCAGCTGGGATTGTTTTATTTTTTTGTGTAGAAATAAAGATGTAAATAAGATGTTGTAGAAGTTTCTATCAAGCTGCAGCTGAAGCTTGTTGCATGTTCGTGAATTTACCTGAGTCTGTGACATACGGAGATGAATGATCTTCTCATGTGACACCATCTGTTTCCTGACACGTCAAGTGTTCGGTTTGACGATGTGAGTGAACAAACACTGTGTGGACCTTTTTACTGTGTTTTTTTTTCTGTGTATTTTCAAACCTAAAGACACAGTCAGACACAAACTTTCACACGTATGCAAAGTTCTTTTATTGTTTGTTTTTTTTTTTATGAAAATGTGAACCTGTGCATGACTTTCACAGCTTGTCAGGTCGAGTTTACACTGCTGTAAATAACTGTGTTTTCTGGTTGTGTAACACACACTTGAGCTTCCTGTGATGATGGAAACTAATAAAGGGCTTCCACAGTGTTAAAACGGCAGCTGCTCCTTCTGTTATGATTTATTTCTCTCTACAGTGTTGTACTGAGTCAGTAGAGGGCAGCAGAGACACACCAGAGTCCTGAAAGACCCAGAAAATCAGAATCAGCTTTACTGGCCAAGTATGTGAACACATACAAGGAATTTGGCTACGGTTCTTTTCCTTTGCTCCAGAGTTCAATTTAAACATACAGACATAATAAACACTTTCCATGCTAATTCACCTTTTCACTATTAAATATACAAAATATAATATGACAAACATTTAGATTTAGATTAGAGAATCCTGTTTTATCTGCCAAGAACTGTAAACCTGTTAATATTTAAGTAAAGATTGGTTCAGGACTCTGTTCAAGATGCACAGAAAGAACATAACTGTATGACTGAATTCAAGTTGACAGGTTGGCTCATTTAATATGAGCATGTATTGGAATAAACATGGAAAAATGCAGAAAACTGTGATCTATTAATTATCTATGTGAGCATGAACACAACTTTTAAATGGAAATAAAACGTTTTAACCACGTTTCTAAATGAACAGATATAAACTGACTTGACAATCTCATATAAATGATTTGCTATAGCGCCAACTTGTGGTAAAAGTTCATACAAGTCAGTAGTAGTAGTCCTGTTTGTGGTCCTTCGTCTGTCTCAAGTGGATGATCCATTCATAGCTACAGCAGGATTAATCTATTTGGCCACAACCACACATCAGCCACAAATAAAAAACAGACAAACAGACAAACAGAACATGATATTTTAGATGAAACATGTGAATAATGTGTTTGGTTTGAGAAGCTGAGTTGAATAAAAGATGCAGGAAGGTTTTACATTGTTTCTCGTTTCTTCTCGGCCTCGTAGCTGCTGAGATATTAACAAAAACATTTCAGTGTGAATACGTGAAACACTAAAGTATGAAGAAGCTGAATACAACGTTTCATCTCAGAAGCTTCTATAGTTTTAGAGATAGTCGTCGTGTTTTTGTCACGTTTTCACGTCACAGGGTTTTCTCAGAACTAGAACAAAAACTGTTTTATTTCTGCTGCTGCAGCTTTTGCTGATCCATCAATTTCTCAGCACAGTGACGGTACATTAGTACATTAGTATCAGTCCTGTTTCAGTACAGTATGTACTGTACAGTGACTGATTAACATCTTTGTCCTCTTTGTCTTTGTCCGGGACTGAGACAATGTATTTTTATTCTAAATCTTTTTTTTTTTTTTTTTTAACCGAACACGTATAGAGCCCAGGCCTGTAATTGGCTAAATTATTAGTCATTAGCTCCATCATCATATGCTAATTAGCTCATGTGTAAATTGCGGGGCCAGTTGAATCCCAGCGCCCATCTCTGTGTAATTAGTCTGTAATTCCTCTGCATCCTGTGGAACAGGGAGAAGTTGGCAGGCCAAAACTGTGTCTGATGCAACACGGAGAGGAACTGGGGACTAATTAGAAATATCTCACATGAAGCATTAATTACATTAATTAATTACAACAGTTTCTATGTCCCAATACTTTTTTTTTTCCCTCCCTTCCTTCCTTCACACAACTGGGCTGCGTCAGAGGAGGACATCACAAATCAACAAGGAGCTTGACTGCTGCTTAATCAAAGATGAGGCTCCTTATTTGCATTTCTAATTGGAATTAATTAGGATTGCCTAAATTGTGTGTGTGTGTGTGTGTGTGCTGTCGTTGCTTATGCAGATTTCTTCATTTATCTGATGATGTCATTATGAAGAGCACATGGGCAGCAGAAAGGACAACGGATCAGCTGCTTGTGACGACAACATGTGAATCTCACGTACGACAACAACAAAACAACAACAATAAAACTGATCGTCTTTTAAAATAACTTCTTTAAAGACACTTAGTTTAATAAGGGGAGAATAGTGAGATTGCTTGTAACTTTAAGATTATATCACTCACAGGTTTACCGTCACAAAGACACAAAAACTAAACCACATATTGGAGATGTAAACAAATGTCTGTCTCCTCAAACAAATGACCCCCGACTCCAGGTCGTGAAAACATTTATTCACTATGTTTCTTTCAGATATGTAGCGATAAGCGTTGATCCACATCAGGCCGCCAGAACAACCTCTGTGCTTCTCGTCACAGATTCCCCCACTGTTGTTTAAGTGCATGCATGTTTCCTCCAAAATATATGACATCATATGGTGCTTTGATGATAATAACGAAAGGTGCTGTCTAGTGATGGAGAGATGAAGCCTCATGGAGATTTGAGTCTTTGAACAAAGATTCAAAAACTACAGTGTTCAGTGCAGATTTCAATATTTTCAGTACAATAAAGGGAAATAAATTTACTGCATTTATGTAGAACTTTTCTAGTTTTTTTATCACCACTCAAAGCACTTTACACTACAGTTGACATCCACCTATTCACACATCCTCCGCCTAAACATTATGTGCTTTTTACTAATCACACTCATTCACAGACTACGACACAGAAACATTGACATGTGAACTGGAGGAGACAGGAATCGAACCACCACTGTGCCCCAAAGGACGACGTTATACGATCATTCATTTCATTCTGTAATACACCTGTTATACACCAAGTTATGCACATCTGTGATGTGTTATAGTAGAATAAATAATAAAAATGATAAATGTGATCGTGACTTCATGAGTCATGTTACGCCGCAGTTCAGAACATGAAAGCAACAGCATCTAACCATTTTTATCCTCATCAGACTTTCACTTCTCCCTGAACTTTGTATGTCAGTGGATGTTTTTGCTCAGTCATCCAGGTCATGGATGTTTTTGTCATCAGAACTCGACATCAGGATCATAAGTCTCCCACATGGACAGAGGCTCATACCCGACATGCTCAGTTGATCTCAGCTTTTTTTATTATGAATCTAAAACATTTTTTTTTTTTTTACACCTGTTCTTCCGTAAAAAGCATGTAAAAGCTGCAGTGAGATAATCTCCCACTGTTCAGTGAGTCACACCGGCGCAGTTCAGTGATATTACAAACATGAACCTGACTCTGATTCCACCACAAGCAACTGAAACTGAGCGAACAGTGAGTGTCTGATTAACACTAGAACACTAATGTTCCTTTTTATAGCACTATCACTAACACTGGGTGTATTATACCCAAAAAAAAGAAATACTTCTCATCAAAATATGTTATAGTAGAACAACACATGACAAATTGAAGTACTTTTCTTTTATTTTCAGCTATGTCTCATTAAAAAAAAAAAAAAAAATCATGGGGCTTTAAAATCACTGAAAAATTAGGGAACGGTTAACAAACAATCTTAAATAAATAAATCAGTAAATAAATAATGGAGCCTGGGTCCACCCATGAATCCACCTGAAAATATCTTCCTCTAAATCACTAACATCAGGTGAAAAATCACCCAAGGTTACTTTTCTAGTGTTAAAAGGACCTGTCCAGTTACATTCAACATGTGTACACACTCAACTGAAGCCAACATCAGTTCATCATTTATCTCCTTCACTCACTGCTCTGATAGTAACTTCACACCAGTGTGAGTGAGAAGCTGCTTCAGTGTTTTCTGGTGAACAGATTCCTGAACAGAACTGACGAGACTGAGAATCTGAGTCTGTGTTCTGAGTTCTGCTTGTGTGACGTTGAGGTGAACAGAGCAAACAATCACGTCTCATGTTTGTGTAAATACACACACACATAGACACACACACACACGCGCTCACACATACGGAGCAGCGCTGGCGGCAAGACGTGTGGAATATATAGCACATGACCTTGGCTCAGGCTGTATCTAATTCAGTCTGCTGTAGTTTTGAGGGCAGCACTGCAGGCGACGCTACACCCCCACCTCCCTCCCACTCAACATCCCCACCCACACATGACCCCAGGCTATCCGTCTGGCAGCCACCAATTAGGACTTCACCAGTAACTACCCCAGACCCTCATTAACAGTTAATTAAATCAAATCTATTAGGAATTATCTGCAGAAACCTGGGAGGCATAGCTTCAAGAAAGCTTCCAATCGCTTGAAAGTGACGAGAAACCAGACTGAGCTTTTGTTCTGAAATCTCCTTTACTCCAAGCATCAGTGTGGGATTCGATTACTTGACCTGTGAACAAAACTGATTTGTAACTTTGTTACACGAGGTTTCGTTTCACAAACCGAAGACGACGACAACCCCCCCAACAAACGTCAATTATTCTGGAGATACAGATCACAGTGTGGTTGGAAATCAAACAAAGGCAAAGACTTTTTTTTCCCACAAACAATGCAGTTTTTATTCCAAAAAGCAGCATGTACGAGCTGAAGCATTTTACACATTCTATCTGAACGACAAGAAAAAGGTTAAAATCCTCCATAATTTAAACATTCATTTCACAAAAATAACATCCATTTTTATTTATTCTCAAACAAGTAACAAAAGTCTAGAAAATGACTGAGTATCTATGAACAGAAATAAAAACATAGAAAAGTTGAACTGTACACAAGTGGCTTCCTGATGTCTTCCTCCTCTTCCAAATCACGTCATTGTTGCTTCACCATCAAGTGAATTTATACGTGTGATTGTTAAGGAAAGTGACTTTTTTTTTTTTTTTTAAACTCTCGAGAGCACGAAAGTCATTATCTTCTTCACCTGCAGCTTCACACCTACTTGTACCTCAAACTGACGGAAAACTACACCTCAACAGAGATGGAAACTCAGACAAACAGGAAACAAACATTCAGCAGCCCCTTACTTTTCATCCCACAGTTTGGACACGTATTTAAAAGAGCTCCATCTCCTATAGAGATTTATATATGTAAAACTCAGATTAAAGCCGAGATATGGAACTGAACAGATATTATTTCAATTCAAACTGAATGTTTTTAAGATCACAGGCTGGAGAACAAAAAAAACTTTGAAACTCTATATAAATGTCTATGTAAAAAAGTCATACCTTGCAGTGTCCTGTTCAGGAGCCCTTTGTCCTGAGCAGTAAAGGATATGAGTCGTAGTCAAGTTTCTGCGTGAGAACTCCGGTCAGGATGAACTCAGCGTTGTGGACGTCTGGTCAACAGAGACAGCAGACAACATGTGAGACACAGTTCGTCACGTTATCAGGCCTCATCAGTCTCCAAAGAGCGTGATCAGACACTGGATTTAGAAGCAGCAGCAGCACAAGATGACTGTATATCTTAGGCTGCTGCTGCTTCTAAATCCTGTAGATTTCTAATCCACACGGTAACGCAACAGAATCAGAAAAATTTACTGAGATGACGGTGCCTCTCCTCTAAAAGGAAGCGCAAACATTCACATACATTTACACTCCCTCCTTCCCACCCTCCCCAAACCCACACACATGCACCCTCACTGCACACACATAATGTATATACTCAAGAATAAAGGCAATGAAGTAACAAAACAACACAACTACAGAGCAGCTTAGTTAGACCATAATATAAAGTGACTTGTGTCCAACAAAGTGGCTGCGTATAGTCTATAGTGACACTCGCTGGGTGTGTGCAGAGGAGAAACAGAGTTCAGTTCAGTGATTGTGGTTGGATTAAAAACTGTGTGTGTGTGTGTGTGTGTGTGTGTGTGTGTGTGTGTGTGTTAGTGACCTGTACTGTTAACCAGAGGACAGAAGAGTAAACGAGTGGTGAGGAGGATGTTTAGTGCTTTTTATTTCTGCACCAGAATCAGAGTGTTTTTCAAGGTTGTGTGTCAGAAGACAAGTGTTTGTAAATCTTACCGATGTTTTTCAAGAAGTATTCTCTACAGAGGTGGAGATCATTGTCACAAGAAATTAAGATGATTTCTGGAAGGTTCTGCAACAAAAGACCAAAATGCCATTAGACCTAAACACACACAACAGTTACAATAACAACCTATTTTTTTTTGTTTGTTTCAAATGAAAGAACTTTTTCTAAAAATAGACTGATTTTCAGGACATAATCTTGACAGTGGAAATAATAATAACACTACATTACATGACTCTACTCTGAATAAAAACATGGATAAAAAGCAAGTAATGATAAAGATATAAATAAATAGATAAAAATGAAATGAATAATCAAAAAAGGAAATGAAAGACGAGACATGTATGTAGAAGGAGGTTATGGGTCGCAGGCAGGATGTGCATTAAAGTATCACAGTTACGTTTAAACAACCTTGTTCTGTTTGTGCTCCATGATCTTTCTGTAGGACGGCTGTTTGGCCAGCAGCTTTCCTCCCGCACTCTCCAGGATGGATTTCATAGTGCTGAGGCTGGGGCAGATACCCGGGGTGAGGTAGAAATACTTCCCCTGTATCACCCATCACACCACAGAGACAGACAGAGAGAGAGAGAGACGGGAAGAAAATCCATTTATTAGAACTAATCGTCACCAACATTCACTGTGAGATTGATGAGATTTTAAAACCAAAGGCCCTGGGAGGATAATCTCAGTAAAACATGTTCAGTTTTTGTCTAAATCACATTTCGTCTGTGCTTCATGTTCCAGTTAAAACTGGTTTTGTATTGCGAAACTCGTTTTCTGACCTTGAAGAGCGGTGCACTGTGGGCTCTCTTTAGTGATTCCTCCAGACTGAAGCCAAACAACACTTCTGCCTCTGCGTCCCTCAGAGCGTGAGGCTGCTCATCTGCAACGTAACACACACACACACACACGATGTCACTACGGTGAGGACTAATACACATTAATTGAGAAGTAGTAACCATATATTTATTTTAGCGATTTTAGGCTAGAAATCGTTTATTTTACCGCAAAAATTATTAAAATCTAAAAAAATAAAAATACCTGTACACCACAGAATCACACAATATAAAAGCCACAAGAGCTGAAGCGCGATATGGTGAAGAATCACTAATACTAACTGTAACACAATCTAGAAACACACAAGAACACACCTGCGAACTTCTGGGCCCTCCAGCTCTCCTCCAGCCACTCTGGGCTGATGATGTGTTTGACCACAGACATGGCGGTGAGGAACTTGACGGTGCGAGTCACTTTATTGGCAACCAAGTGAGTCACCTTCTGAATGTTGTCTGCTACTTCGCCACCTAAAGCATGTAGCCTCTGCAGAGAGAGAAGCAGAGCTGATGTTGACCGTTTACAGACAGAGACGACATTGTTGTTGGTCCCTGTGAGAAGAAAAGTCATGGTGTCTGAGTGCAGGACCCGGACGACTTTACCTTTGTGTACTGTTGTACTTGTGCGGGTTCAAAGCCGGTGAACATGACTCGAGGAGTGGACTCGGGAGGAAGCTTCTTACTTGGGGACTGGATCTCCTCCAGTCTGCACAGACACAGTCACACTTTTTAGTAACACTACACATCATGAATCACTAATCTGGACGGTTGATGTCATGTGAACAAAGTGCAGCACTGACCTGGCCTTCTTGTTTGCAGGCTGGTTGGTGGCGTCAGAAAGTTTCTGCTTCTGGAGCAACTGGAGGTTCTGCATAGCACAGAGACAATAACATGAGAAAAAAAACACACAGCACAAGGACTCAACACTGTTCGCCCTCTCCTCTCTGTGGTGACACAATAATTTAAGTAAAAGGTTTTAAATTCTCTCTACTTATCCCTACAATTACCATTAAATCAAAGATGAATATGAAGAAGTTATAGAAGAAGTTATAATATATTTAATAATGAAACTCTCCAAAATGAGAATATGTTACGAAGAAAATTTTCAGACTGCAATGGATATTTTTTGACTGCACAGTCTTCATAATGCCTTGAAGGAAAAAATTCTCTCACTTACTCGGTACCTATTTAAGAGTCTGTCTAGTTTCCACAGCCGAGAGAATAACTTCTCATACTCGTTATGATTATCTGAAGCCCCTGGACCCCACTTTTCTCTTTAAAAGGCTGCAGTGTTTCACATTTAACTGGCTGACAACATCATTCACCCTCAGCTGCTGAAGACGAGAACCACTGTTGAAATGGTAATGTTGCTAAAAGAAACTTACCGCCACAGCTTCAGGAGATACTTTGATCGGTGTTCTCCACGCAGCTGCAGACAAACACAGACAGTTTAGTTTTCATGACCTCAGGGGACATTTCATTGACTTGCATTTATTTCCTGGAGACTTTCATGGAAACCCTAGAGATCTCAGTTGTTGCTACTACTTGTCTAACCTTTATCTAAACCTGACCCTAACCTTCACCAAACATTAAATCACAAATTCACCTTAATTTTTTGTTTTTACATTGGTGGAGACTTGCTTTTTGTCCCCCATAAGGGAGACAGGAAAAACACGTACACACACGTATGTACACACTTTCAATAAATGCTGACATCTGCTCCTGTGTAAGGCTAAAGTTTCCAGGCATTATGAGAAGACTCTTTAACAGATTGTTGAACGGTGTTGTGTTCATCTGTACACACCCAGCAGGTTCTGGACCAGCTGAGGATTAGGCACCAGTGGTTCAGGATGTGTGTAGATGGAGTATCTGCTGTGCTGAATCTGTCTCAGTGTTTCAAAGTTGCCCAGCAGGATGTCACACAGCCACTGGGCGTTCACACAGGGGATCTTCCACTCCCTGGCCTTCTCATATTTAAGCCCACTCGGTCTGGAGAGAGAGAGAGAGAGAGAGAGAGAGTGAGACATCACATCTGATATGTGTTTTTTTTTTTTTACTGTGTGTGAATATATGTGATCTTACTCTTTACAGATGAGCACTGTATTACTGCGACACAAATATCCAGTGTATCTGGCTCCAGCCAGGTAGGCCATCAACTTCAGGTCATCTCTGTCAGCGTCCACAAACCCTGTCACCGATATAATCTGACAAGGAAGGCAGCAGGAGAGAGAAAAATTTAGAAAACAGAGACGACCAGCTGATTTGATCAGTGAACCAATGTCGAAAGAACACAACCGCCCAAAGGAATCGATCAGTAAACTAGCAGACGATTACATTTTTAAGTGTTTAAAACGTAGAATCCATTATTTTATCACAAACTGAACATGTTTTTAAGGTCGGAGCCTAAAAAACAAAACATATGGAACTGTTTAAAACCTCTAGTCTGTGTATTCTGACTGGGTGTTGGACAGAGTGAGAAAATGAAGTGTTTCCCCTCCTGCAACAGTAGTTGATGGTTGATGGTTGAGGCAGCTCTGCTGGATCCATGATCCTGGTAGATACAACCTACACTGAGTTAGCCACCGCTGCACCGCAGGAAGCCATTTAAGTCTCTTTAACTTGTGCTTGTTTTTAGACTTTAAACCTGTTAAATCATAAATCTGATTTTTGTTAAAATGTCTTATCTGTCAATACCAAGTCCATGCAGTATTTTTGCAGGCTCCAACTGCAAAAATGCTGAAAAAAGAATAGTGTAGTCAAAAGTCTTGATTTGATTGTTTAAGGCTCGTTCTCTGAGACCAGACAAACATCGACTGAACCAGGCCAAGGCAGTCACTTTTCAAAGGAAAACCTTTAAAAGGGGCTGAAGCAAACTCTGCTCGCTTTAGTGAACTGACAAAGATTGGAGTGGAGAAATCAGAGTGATTGTTGATGTGTTGGGAAAAAAAAAAAATCCAAAATCAGCTCCTTGTAATACTTGTAATCAGGTCAGTCTAATTTCCAGTCAGTCATAAAGTAATAAGTAATAATAAACGTGAGCGTAGGAATAAGAGGAGCAGTTGTCAGTGTGAGTTGAACCTACGTGCTGAGAGCACGGTTTGGCTCCGGGAGGGAAGGCGAACGGCAGATGTAACATCCGATGAGGAGGAACCATCCTCTTCTTCTTCAGTACAGTGTTGAGCCAGTGAGCTGTTACGCAGCGTTTCCCTTCTCTGAGCGCCTGCGAACACAACGTCACGCACATCAACGACAGCGACAAAGATGAGACTATTAGCCTATTGGGTCTATTAAACTAAAGTGTGGAGCAGAACAGCTCTTTCTAAAGCTGTAAATTCAGAGTGGTAGCGTTCGTCCTTACCTGAACATACATGGTACTGACTTGACTTTCACACAGCAGGTGTGTGCAGCGGCTGGTAAGTGTGGGATCAACAGCACCTCCACATGCCTGGATAACCTGCAGGGAAAGTTCAATAGAAACCAACTCAATCGAAACGTCTAAAAAGGTCCCAGCAACACACACACACACACACACACTAACAACAGTATCATCCTCCTTTCTGTGACTGAGTGACTGTCTTACCCTCTTCCATGTGGCCAGCAGCTGTTTGTCAGCCATCTGTTCCGGGTAGTCGGCGATAGCAAACACACATCCGAGCAGGAAGCCATCCTGTGGAACTGACATTTAGAACAGAAAGAGGTTACACAAGTTGAACCTGAACGTTGACAAAACTCTTTTCAACACATTTTAAAATAGCTCTGCACTTGGAGCTAAAATAACATAAAAATCACATATCTGTGAGAGCCTCATTTTAAATGTCAGCGCAGCCGATGAAACAATCACACATCCATCACTGATCAGAGAACAGTCATGAAAAAGGCCCTGACTGACTCATTGGACTCAAATCCTCGCATATCAACATAAATCGTACATACAGAGTCTGGTCAAACTCACTTTCTTGTCCCAGTTCGTGTCCAAACAGCTGAGAGATGTGAGTTGTCTGCTGCAGCTGAGGCTGCAACGTTGTCTGCTGCTGCTGTTGCTGTTGCTGCTGCTGCTGCTGTTGTTGTTGTTGTTGATGTTGTTGATGTTGCTGCTGCTGCAGGACCTGCTGGTTCTGATGCTGCAGAACCTGTTGCTGCTGCTGCTGCTGATTCTGCAAGTGTTGCTGCTGCTGCTGCATTTGCTGCTGCTGTTGCAGGAAATGCTGCTGCTGCAGGTGCTGTTGGTTTAACTGCTGTTGATTCTGCTGCTGCTGCTGTAGCATCTGCATACGTTGCTGCTGCTGGAAGTGTTGGAGCTGCTGCTGCAGAGCTTGTTGTTGCTGCAGCTGCTGTAAACCAGGCCGCAGGAGCTGCTGAGGTCTGAGCTGCTGCTGCTGCTGGGGGAACACATGCTGCTGCTGTTGTTGTTGCTGTTGTTGTTGTTGTTGTTGGTGTTGTTGCTGTGAAAACATCTGTTGGTGCATTTGTTGTTGCTGTTGTTGCAGAAACTGTTGCTGCTGTTGGGGCAACTGTGCGAACCCTTGTTGCTGCGCAACCTGTGACTGCTGCTGCTGCTGATGTTGCTGTTGCTGTTGGTGGTGTAGCTGCATCATCTGGTGCTGCTGCTGCTGCTGGAGGTGCATCATGGGATGCTGAGGTTGCTGTGGTAACTGTTGATGCTGTTGCTGGGCAGCCTGGTGTGACTGTTGCTGTTGCACTAATTGTTGCTGCTGCTCCGCTGTGAGGGTCTGTCCTGCCTGTTTGGACTGATTGAACTGCAGGAGGTTGGTAGTGTTGGGGGTCGGACCGTGGCTCTGATTGGGCTGCTGCTCCAATGGTTTTGTCTGATTGGATGCCAGATTGTGGATGATCTGTAACAGAAGAAAAATGGGGGTTTTAAAAACATGACTGCTCCTACTCTACAGTTACGTGGAAGACGTGGAAGTTGACTGGCAACTCTGAATTGCACAAAGGACCATATGTGGTTTTCTTACATGTGCTACATTGGCAGGTCGTGTGACCGGCTGCATCTCAGAGTTGTTAGTGATGTTGCGGAGGGTTCTAGCAGCTGGACTCCACCCAGGGATGCCCTCTGGAACTGATACACCTAAAAAAATAATAAAAAAAAAGAAAACAGCACAAGGTTTAGAACAGTTTACATTTAGTAAAAAATAACATAAAACACATTAGAATTGATGCTGCGCCTTTCGAAAGAAGCTAAACCCACATCACAGATTTTTTTGCTGCCTAATTACATCAGTGCAAGAAATGAATCAAGCAGAAAAACAAGAACAATTTGTAAATTAAGGCTCCAAAAATAACACTTGACCACTTGACATTTAAACCAGTGCCGTTGTCTCCCACTTAACCGACTGGTCCGACAAATACCACTGGTCAAACATTTGAGAAAAGAGCTAATTCAAGATCAAGTGAATACTAATCTCCCAAACTAATTAACACCGTGTTGACAAAGCATGATATGCATATCATCAAATAACAGTAGACTAATTTGTCTACATAAGAATCAGTGTTTCTTAATCAAAAAATATATCAGATACAAGACATTAATAAGGAATTCAGACATCAGGCTAGTAAAAAAAAAAGTAAAAAATTTACATATATTTTTTTTCTAGTTGGTTGTCGGCAGGAGAATAAATCAAGCCAGAGAACCTGTGACATCACACTGAGCACACAGGATGTAGGTTGTGACATACTGACCCTGCTGTGGACCGTGACTGATGGCGGCTGCAGCAGAACGAGCCTCCGCAGGCAGGACTCCTCCACTTCCAGGTACAGGAGGCACCGTGGCACACAGGTTGATCAGCGGACTGCCCGTAGAGGACACCGGGTCTTTGTGGCTGGGCGGACCGGCCCGCCGTCTGGCCGTGCCCGTCGGTACAGGAGGCGTCGGCGTGACGACTTCCGCCGGCGTCCAGTTGAGGTTGGTGCCCTCCTTCTCTGTGGAGGAGTCATCGTCAGAGTCGTCGAACATGAGCTCGCTGTGGCGCTCGGATTTACGGGGCGACGTCGGAGAGATGGAGTTCAGCTTCTTGGGTCCCGGTCGTCTACGGGGGCTGGACTCCTCGCCTGACGAGCCGCCGCTGGACAGGCGGGATCGCCGCGGGCTGTAGCTTCCATCTGAATGGGAATGCTGATCATATAACTCTGCTTCACTCTCCTCGTCTTCCTCAGGTTCCACATATATGAGTCTGGGGTGATAGAGAGCCTCATCCTTCCTGCTTTTGTCTGGAAAAGACAAACAAATCAGTTTCACATATCCATTGGAGTTGGAGCAGACAATCACCAGCAGCAGATAAGCAGCTAACAACAGACACGTTAGCACCGACTTAAAACGGTTCGTTGCCGTCTGCACGATTCACTTCAAATTGAGATTATGTTCCCAAAAAAGACGATATAACCCTAGTTTCTAGTATCTTGCTGGAAGGCTGATATGATGCTAGTGGTTAACGTTACACTACATCACACCGGCTACTGTTACTGAAGTTACTGAAGAATTTATTTATAGAAAAAAAATGATCATTTAACCAGTTGTTAATGTTTTTTTTTTTTTTTTAATACTCTTGTTATTTGATCATTGCATAGACTTACTTATTCTGCAATACCCACATAAATATATATACATATTAATAAAAACATGTTACCAGTGTGTTGCTCTGACTACTGATGACACATTAAGCTACGTTTTCATTCACATTTCAGTTCATTTGTGTTGTTTACATGTTGTTTTGTATGGCAACAAATCTGTTTACTTTTTAAAATGTTATTTACATTATTGTAGTCATTCTATGATTTAATCACAATTAAATTGCTTAAATTCTGATTAATTACTAATTATTTCTTGACATAGTTATAGACGTTATAATAACTAATTCATGATTTGTCATGATGACGTTTGTTTAGACTTGTAGGAACACGTACATCATAATTAAGTGAGATCGGTGTGTTACCTTTAACAGAATCTGTTATCCAGTCTAATGTGACAATCTTGATGCCAGGATGTTTCAGAGCACACTCAAACTTGGCCTGGAGGGATAAGAAACAGCCAAAAGCACACAATATTTAAATGAATCCATTACAATCAATACAACAGCCTTTGATTTTCTTTTGTTGTGCAAGTACAAAATCTGTTTTAATATCACATGGGTTTGTGTAAAGCTAACATGTGATAAGTCCGGTGCAGATTACAAACCAATCACGTACTCACCCCCTTTGGTTCCTTCACCACCAAGTGTGTGACCTTCTTGTTGAGGTTAAGCTGACATTCTCCTCCATAAAAGGTTATGTAAGCCCACAAGGCGTTGAGATCATCTGGAAGCTGTGCACAAACAAACGCAAACACACAGACGCACACAATTAAATACACATAAAATCGTTTAAAAAGACATTAAATGGACAGAAACACAACACAAGTTACAGATCATCTGAATTTGTTTCCAAATAATACACAGCGAGTAAAGCAATAAGGAACAAACTGTCAGTTTTATTGCACCTGTACGGTCTGTAAGTATCTCTCAGGGCTTAGAGCAAGAAAGATTTCACATGATACAGAAACATGAGCCAGGTTCTGTTTCGTATAAGCAAACTCACAGTGGAGGTCATTTATTTATGGGCTACTGTTTTCAGTGTTTCCCATTAATTACCGAGACTATGGCGGCCCGCCACAGTCTCATTTGACCATAAAAAAAAATAAATAAAGAATTATAATAAACAGTATTTCACCATCTCTCATCAGCCCATTCTGCAGGTGGACTAGGTCTCTCTCTTGCCTGCGAACAAGCAAGCAGGCATGCAGTCTCACTCTCTCACCCACACACATACATACACACATGCACACGCTAGCACAGGTCGCGCTGCCTTGTCTGGAGCTTTCCTGGCTGCACACGGGAGCGATCCAGCGATACATTTTATTAAGTTGGATCACAGAGCAGCGTGTGTTGCCGACCTCACTGAGCCAGTGAACTTCTAACATACCACTGAACCTTGACTAACTTTCCACTGTCCATGGGGTGAGCATGCATGAAACACTGATTGTTTCTAAATATGAATCATTGGATTTACCCAAACAATTTCCCAAGCAATTGGGAGGAAAATACATATTCTACTCATTCCTCAGTCAGACATAAAGACACTCCAACAGTCACCATTCAAACTTTTCAAGGTTTGTCTCTAAACAGTGTTTTATTCAGAATAACAAACAAAACCACTGACAATTTGTCCCAAATGAAATGTGTGATTCCTTCTTGATGTGTATTGAGCCTCTAGGTGGAGATCATTTCCATAGACTTAATTATCTATTTCCAAACATACCATCCATATTCAGGCCAATATTTTGAATTTAGGTTTGTGGAAATGTTGTAAAATAGAAATATGAAATGTAAGAATAAAGTTGTAAGAAAGTTTGTTTTGTTTTGTTACACGGACACACACACTTACCCTGGGAAGACAAGCTGTCACACCGAAGAAAATCTGTCCTGATTCTGGAGAGAATCCAGTGACTCTGTAGTTTCACAGTTATGGAAAAAACACAGCAAGTTGCGCCACTCACACTGTGACAATCTGACATATTAAATATGTTCGATGAGGCTCTGAGATGATGAATTCCCTAAAACAAAAACTTTTTCAGTTTCTCTGTATTCTAAATGTCAATATTCAGTTGAAATTCACACTTGTATTGTTTTTTCACACTGATCTGAGGTATTGTGGACTTCATGGTGGAAGGATACGGCAACAGGTCTCCACATCGGACTGAGAGGATCACCCAGGACGGCTAGAAAACACGGAGGGATCAATAAGTTAATTCTTTCACAGTTACATTGCCCAAAGTAGCTTTCTTTCACTGGCAGGCAAAGAAAAAAAAACTCTGCCCATTAAGTAACTTTATTAAAAAACAAGTATATGCGTTTTGTAGTTTCTTTTATGCTGAATAGCCCAAAATAAAACTTCAAACACAATCCTTACCTTGACAACGGGCAGGTCAAACACCTCTCTGGACTCGCCCACCTCAGGATTGTCACCGTCCTCTGCAATGATGTGAGTGGCCAGAGCATTGTAGGAAACTTCCTTCCCTTTCCCTGCTTTCAGCAGCTGCACCACCTAAAGGATCAACACACAATTCAAGTCAAACTGTACTTCGATGCGGACGTCAGCCCAGACTGACTGAAATGACGACACCAACACTCGTCAGGGTCGACAGACAAAGTTCACATACCGCACCATAAAGAGAACAAACCAGCACAAGTCTTCTCACTTGTCAGGCTTTTGCTTTGATGAGTTAAAGCAGAAATTATTATCCTACATGGTGAGTTACTATTCATTCAGACTCTTCTATCATTTCAGTGACACATCTGTATTGTAACAACATCTGTCCTAGGACATCAACCACAAAAGTGCAATATGTGCAATGTATTTTGTTAAAACCAGATACGAGTCATTAACATCAGCAACAGATCCCACACAACTCCAAAAAATGGATTTTCATTGGACTTTGTTTAGTTTGTTTACATTTGTGATAGAAAGTAGTTTGTTTGTTTTCATTCTCTCCGTCCCATTAATAAAGAATCTGACGATCTGCTGTTACTGTTAATGTAATAATAGTGAATGGATAAACCGGGGCGCCATGCGTCTCTGCACGAAACAAGCATAAACAAGCTCCTACAGGGACTAGGAGTTACTATTTGGCAGGAAGTACCGCTCTGTGCCACTGGTCCTCGGGACTGACTGAGTCAAATACCGGTCACACATGCGTAGTACAGGGAGCAGTATTCAGCAGGACGCTGCTAGTGACAGGTTGTTGCAGACTGAGAGTATCTTGTCGGATTATATGTGTGTGTTTGTATGTTACATTAAACGTTAATAAAACACCAGGAGCAGCGACAGCAAAGGGACTGTTGTTCCGGGTTTAGAAAACACGAGCTAACAAACAAGTTTTAGCACTAGCTTAGCAATAAAATCAACTGCAGCCTATGAGCTAGCAGCTAAACATCTGTGCTAATGCTACAGGGCAGAGCTAAGTAGCTACTGTGCAACATGATTAGAGTTCACTAGTATCACAATCACAAAAGTGTACAAAGCATAACGCAGGACGCGTCAATACACTTTAATATAAGCTCTCTGATTGTGATCAAACATGTCAACCTCTAAGCTAGCTAGTTAGCTTGTCACTGCAGCTACTCGTTGACACTGAATGGTGCTAGTTAGCATGCTACATACACACGAACAAGCTATCGCCCAGAGGCTCACCTTCTGGTCAATGTCCCCCACCACGTAGAATTTGACATCTTTGAAAAGTTCGTCGGAAACCACATTTTCCTCCTGAGACATGGCTTTCCATCAACGTCTCAGGACCCGGTCATTAAAGTGCAGTCCGAGGCTAAAAAAGGGAAGTGTCGGTACCGCTGCCACCGCTTCGGAGCAAACCGTTCACCGGACACTCTGCAGCGCGGCAGCGCCAAACCGCCGAGCGCGCCTTGGACGATACCATTCTGAAAAACTGCGGGTGGGAACGCGTCTATCTATTCATTTACTTTGTTTTTTCCTAACTTTCTACAGTAGTGTATTGGCTAATTTGACTTAGTTTAAACATTGTTCGTTACCAGTTACTACTTTTTAAATTTATAGAATCGGTAACGTATTAATGTTTTTTTCTCTACGGGACATGTGTTCCCTACAATATGAAAGTGAATGTTTTTGCCTGAACGTGTCACCCAGATTATCTCGTCCAGACGGTGACGGGAGGACATTGTATTATTTCTTTATTTACTCGTTTTGTTATTTAATCCATAGTTAGTCCATAGTTTAATTTTTTTAAAATCATTTTGTCATAACTTTATCATAATTCATTACAGTATTCTGGTGTCCCTGTGTGTTTGATGTGTTAAGTACAAAAGTATAGATAGATAAATAGACAGACAGACAGAGTTGTTTATATAATATAATATAATATACACACACAAACACATATACATATATATACATGTATATCATAAGTTATCATAAACATTGTCACTGGATACTCAGCTCTGTCCTGTCACTGCTGTGATGTCATTTACAATTAATACTTGCAGTCGTTGCTTCAGTCATTAATAAATGTCAAACCAACTGTCATGCACTTACAGTTGGTGTGTGTTCATGCAGACATACGCTGCACGGTGAATCACAGAAGCCTTGGCGTTAAAACCACCGTGACAAATTGAGGTGCAGCCAACTGAGAGCAGTAATTGGAGAAGCGGTAATTGGACAGCTACATTAACGATGCAGATGATCACCTCTTGACCTCGCCGGTATGAAATGTAGACATTACTTTAGACACACCACCTGTCTTCACACACCTCATTGGTATCCACGTTGGTCTTTGATCATATTCCCATATTCCCATCACCCTTTGCCCCCCTCAGACACAGTCAGTTATTGGATGATCCATTTGACAGCTACATTAATGCAGAGGCTGATCACCTGATGTCCATACACCTATTATATAGACATCTCTCTTTAGGCATGGATCTGACATGATGTGGCACATTCATTAAAAAGCTCTACCCATGTGGAGGTTTCTTTTACAGGTATGAGAGCTGTATCTTCATAAGCGAGTCTGACTTGACTTCTATAATCTGATTACTGTTCATGTTAGTGAGATGGTGGATCATAAAACCACCCAACAAGTGATTGGTAAATACTGAGTTTTTTAAGCAAGTCGAGTTTCATGTAAACCAATAAACTCAGTTATGACTTCCACCCCGCTTAACATTCACAAAACCTGCCATCAAAGACTCAAAGACCACAAACGCATCAGTCCGTCATATTCCACTGATTCTCCTGTTTATCTTGTCTCTTGTACAAGAGATATTGTGTCTTATGTGATATCCTGGTTGAAGGCCTGGTCAGTTTGTTCAGTCAGTCATTCTTTACATCACTTATTTTCAACAAATCCCACTAAAAGGCCAAAACGTGCAATGCCTTAGTCAGACCTTTCTGACTTCATGTGTGGATTGAAGTAAATAAAATTATCTCTCACACTTGTAGTTTCAGTGGTAAATAAATCCACGTTTGTTGCTTAAAGTGTGGATCTTGAGTAATTTGAACCCAGAGTCTATTTTACTACAAATCCGAGTCAAACACGTCCTCAAGAGATATTTTACGTTTGTCAAAGTAATATCAAGTTTGACCGTCTTTAACCATTTCACCATAGTTAACAATGAAAGTAAGTGGGGCAGTCAGCCAAACATATTTAAATTGTCATTTTTAACCACTAATAAAGATCAAAATATCACTTCAGCATAAATAGGGTCCCTACACATAAATTGAAGTACTGATAACTTAGTCAGTGAACCAACAGTTTATTAAAAAGACTGTTTTACAAGACTTATACTTCATAACAACTTGTGATAAAGGCTGTTCCAAATCAGCATATTCATCATTTTCCTGAACAACAGGCCGATGTGTCCGTGAAAAGCGAGAAAATGATGAATCTGCTGATCTGGAACAATGTGAAGGATGTTCCAGGCTGGATTATAACTTTAAGTGACTATTTGGGGCAACATGCTGTTCATTATGTGTTCATGGTTATGCCAGTGTGGCTAATTGATGTGTTTTTAATTGAGACACAATATATCAGAGTTTGATGCAGATACATTACTTACTACAAGAAGAGAATCATTGTTAGTTTGAGCCTGCACACTTTATTTACTGTGACCTATCGCATCTTTTGCACGATTGTAGCTGCAGCAGCAGCATCTGCCGGGTGGGTGTGCTGTCTGTGGAGGGGCGGGGTGTGTTGCATTACCTCATTCATATACAGTACATAGTGACAACAGAAATTATACACGAGCCTCCAGAGACTCAGCCCATTTACTCATGTCAATCATGTCATCTGTAATGGACATTTGGTTCACATGTTTCTCCTTTTACTCTTCTAAGCTACGCTATCAATCATTGCTAAGTTGTAAAGAGGACATCCTAAATCGTCTCATAAAACTTGCTGGAAACTTTCTTTTCCTTTCTTTCCGAGTTATTACATTTTAGAGAAAAACAATAGGATTAGGGTCAGGTATTCAGGGTTGTTTCTTATAAAATTGTTGTTTCTTACAATGTCAGATAGATATAAAGATATGTTCAGCTCTGAAGGCAGTTAAATCAATTGCACAAATGTGTTTATGTACAGTCAATTGTAGTGGACACTAAGGCCTTAATTTATTTAATTACTAAGGATTCTTTAGTTGGACCAGTCAGGGAGACTCATATTTGAACACGTTGGACAATGAGAGCGATGAAATGATGAATTTGAACCTTAGAAAAGAAGAAAATGATGAAGAGGAAGAGGACAAAGATGTAGGAGGCTCAGATGAGCGGACAGGCTTCCCAACCAGAGCCATCTGTGCACACACTTCACACACATGCTAGACGTTGTGATATGAAGCAGAAGGACGCAGAAATACTGACACACATGAAGTGTGTAAAACACAAGATGTCTCTGTGTGTGTTACCAAGATGAGAAATTTGCTGCCAGGATTTCAAAATCTAAAAGTGAAACATGCAAAATTAAGAACCTAAATCATATAAACATACATTTCCTATTTACTCAAGAGGCCTTATCAAACCGTATGGAAATGTAATAATGTTGTTCTTGGTTTAATGTCACTACACAGATGCATTCTGTTTACATTTTTTCTTTTGGGTCAGTGGAAATGTTGTTTTGTTAAATAATTAGGAAATTAAATAACATCATATATATATATATATATATATATATATATATATATAACATTAAAAAGTATAAATTGTAAGATAAACCCAAAGGAAATTTCACAAGAAGGAGACTGGGCAACACTTTTTTTTCTTGGATCTTGGTGTTACACCACATACAACATTAGACACACATACACACACACACACACACACACACACACACACACACACACACAAGCTCAGATAAGTGACACTTGTGTTCAAATCATTTCCAATACTTTTATACTATGCTATGTTTTATGCAAAACATTTAAATTTTTGGAATCAATGCACAAATTACAAACAACACAGTGAGCCAAATGTATGTGTGAAGAAAAATGAAAAGCTGCCACTTGTTGTAGAGGAGCCATACACACACCCACACACACACACACACCTCCTACATACGTGTGACAGTGTATTCTCAGTAGATGAAATGTTGTCATCAGACCATTATGGAGCAACAGTACATTTTAATACTTGGATGTTAATTGAAAATTAGACAATGACCTCCAAGAGGCAGAGCGGAGAGAAAGAAACCAGAGATTGTCTAATAGAAAACTTCCCCAGGGTTTTGGAGACAGTGGTACTTACTGCCACCCAGATTCAATCAGCACCATCAGATTAAAGAGACCGAGCAGCACAGTTTTAATTAGGGCATTAAGAACTATGATATTTAGCTGGAATAATAATAGCCTTTTGCCTGATGGTTGGTAGAAAGATGACAAGATGTGGTGGGACAGAAGATAATGGAAAGTAAAAGCAGATGGTCCATATGCATCATGTCAAGGTCAAATCACACTGATGTAAGTCCTCAAGCTTTTTATTCTTCACATATCTTTTCACACAATGAATTTAGCTTGTGATAAATAAAACCAACGTTTGTTTGTTTGTTTATCATACACTTCGATTTAAATCTGCCTGCACTTTTCAAATAAATATGTGAGAATAAACTAAGTCCTTGTGTTGGACAGCGAAGAATGTGTGAAACTGTCACGTGGAAAATCATTTCACATACAGACACTTGGTTTTCAGTGTTTTAATCCTCCTGGGTTCACAAATAACTGGACATTAAAGACCAATTAAAGACCAATGTGACTTTTTAATCATTATTCTTAATGTGTGTGAAGGCATCACAGTCACATTCACAACTTAACTTTACACTTTAAGGACTTTTTCTTGCATCCAGTAGTTTAAAAATGAATCATTTCTCTTTCATTGTTCTGGATTTTTCAGTGACGGAGCAGAAGAAACTATCGTTTTAACAATGTTTAAGGGAGTAATTGTTATAGGACTGATTACACAAATAAATTTAAAGCAGAACTAAATTAATACAAAAGCCATAATTAAGCAGAATGATACGAGTGTTTACTGCAGTTCACTACTATTCAGTTGTAGACACAGAGATACAGGATGATTAATTCATGAGTCTTTTTAAAAAATAAACATGAAGTAAAACAAGAAAATTGATTTCAGTTATATCAGATAACGCATGTGCCAGTATACACACCAGCGTTTGCTACATAATCAGGATGATAAGTGAAAAATAATGTTCAAAATTAAGAAAAACTCTACAGAGTGTTTGGGGCTGAGAGGCCGTAGCTTTCAAACTTAACCCACATTCATTATATTTTTAACTTCCAACACAACAGCCAGTGTGAGCTGCATCTTTTTCTTCTTCTAAAGAGAAAAAAAATACAGGAAGGACTTTTTAAAATTTTACAAAAGCAACGGAGCAAAACGTTTCCTTTGTGAGCCAGCACTGCTGTGAACTCATGCAGGACCGAGCAACCGTCCGGGATGCCAAGCTCCGCTGGAGCCAGGGAGGCCATGTCAGAGCAGCCTGCAGGCTGCTTTCACACCAGGTTTATCCATGGCACGACGATCAGGAGGATTAGAGCAGTAAGTGATCGCAACAAGTCAGCTCGTGGACTTTTCAACACCATGTCAGAGAGCTGAGTGCTGGACAAGTCAACAGAGGAGGACAGGAACTGTGTCCAGGTAGGAATCTGACTCAGACACTGTCTGTCATTTCTTTTGTCTTGTAGCATTTATATGGAATACAGTGTTGCATCTGAGCCAACTTCAAGTGAGAGAGAGAAAAAAAAAAACACGCTCTGGCAGTTTTGCACATACTAATGACAAAAAAAGGTGTTAAAGGTGAAAGAAAAACTCTAAAATTCATAATGAGTGAATGTAGAGAAAGAGACAAACGCAAGTAAACTCACTGAACCAAGGTGGCAGTTCATACATTCAGCCATAACACATTTTTATTATAATAGTTATCTCATTAATTCCTTAATATTTCATGTTTCATGCTGCTACTTAAGTTGTAAAAGGCAAAAGATCATTGAATATGTTTTCTCAGTGAAAATGTTTTGAGCTGATGACTAAGTCTGCTCTGTGGGTTGACTGGTTTTAGATTTAATATAAAGTGAATATCAAATACAGGACTTTACCAAATAGATTTGTTATTCAAAAATAGAAAAACACTGTATGTCTTTGTAAAGTGTTAATGTGGTCAAAAAAAAAACAAGAAGACAAAGGTATTTGTGCATTTGAAACATTCACTATAATTGTGTGAAGACATTTAATAAAAGTGTGAATTAATATGCACATTTTGATTTAGATTCAATTCTAAAATTAAGGGGAAAAAAAGCAGAAAATGATGCAATGATGGATTCACTGTGTAAGAGACGGCCTCCAAACTGGAGCTTAGTTCAAATATTTCTTCCTTCTGGTGTTTTCTTTCAAAACCTTCTCTACTGTTGCTTGTTATAAAACCAGAGAGTTAATATAAAAGCTATGAATGAAGCTGTTATATCCAATATGTAACAGTTTCAAATATTTTTAAAAGCTCATGGAAATGATTTTATCCCCCAAAAAAGAGGAAAAACAAGATGGACTGAATCTTTTTAAACACAATCACCACTTCAGTGTCACATCAACACAAATATTCAGATATTTAAAGAAAAAAAATGAGGAATGTGCGTTTCATTATTTTACAAATACTAATGTTCACATCTCTCTTTATCATTCAGTTTGAGGTTTACAGGCAAATAATCATCCTAGTTGTTTTTTTTTTACAGTTTATTTAAACTACATATATTTTACATAAACCACTTCACATGTTGGACAGAAACACATTTCTCATGGTGATCAATGCCAACCGGAGGTCAGAGTTCAACCATTTTTTTTCAATTCCCACTGTCCATGGGTTCAAGCCAAAGTGTGCGTGATTATTGTGTGTCCCCCACACTAATTCCCCCGTCCCTGTGCAAACAGAAAAGACAGAATGGAATAGGAAGTGTCCCCCTAACCCCGGAGCTCACCCTCATCCCTCCTCCCCCCCTCAGGGAGGTTTTAGAAAGCGGATTGGAAGCTGATGGTCCTGGCTGACCTCTCGCTTTGTCTCCCAGCTCATCTCACATCTGGGCACCGACATAATGCAGGAAGACAGCGACATTCAGAGTGTCACGGAGCCTGCCTCTCATCTGCAGGGTTCACTCTCACCACCGGCTGAGACATGGAAATGATCAAAAACAGAGAATTCTTCAACTCATCTGACATTTGGATTCACAGACACTTAGCTTCACCTATTCTCTCTATAGTTTAATAGTTGTGATGATGATTTGATGAGTCAAATAAATACTTATTTAAATAAGTTAAAACCAAGAATGGTTCTTAAAAGCTTCTTGTTTTCTGAATGTAGGTGGAGAAACAACAGCATAACTTTTATATGAGTCCTCTACTTAATAATGGACAGAAAATAATGACAATACAGAACATTTGTAAACAAATAAATACATTTAGACAATACAAATAAGAATGTGATATCTTTCTTTTTTAATGCTCGTTCCATAACAACAGGATCATAACATTTAACAATGAACAATAATGTTAAAACGTGATTTTAGGAATAAATAAACAATAATCCAGCGCATTGCGTCTGAGCGGGAATGCACGTGTTAGTGTTGTAGTGTTATTTTTTACGTGATGACGTGACAGATCAAATGATGAAGTAAAATGTTAAATCAGTGTTGACCACAGATTTTATTAAAATAAATTCATTAAAAAGATATATTTTTCAAATGAATTTGATCTTTAATGAGCGCGTGGTTTTAATTAATATATATATATATATATAAATTTAAAAAACCCTGGCGTTTCTGCTCGTTCATCCATCCATACTGACAACACACGGCACGCGCACTAATAATTAATGCCTTTATAAATTAATAATGAAGCTTAATATTGAGGCCTAAAAAAAAAAAACAGTGAGCGCTGCTCACACTTTGAGTAAGAGGCTGAACTCCAGGCCTGTTACATCTGATCTCAGGCCTCCATCCACACACTGACGTGGCCGCTCCTGTTCCGTTTTCACGTCACAAACCGGGTCTCATGTCCTCGTGTCCTCACGTCCATATCAGCGTCTGTCTCAAACACTGCGGCCTAAAGCGGGATTAACCCCGTTTCGTTTTTATTGTGTTTTATGTTTTTGATTTTGGGTTAAATGAGATTCCAGCTCGTGTTGGGGAAAAACAAAAACAAAAACGTCTTCAAATCCTCTGTCTGGTTTTTAGGACGAGCAGGTGGTCACAGCAGAAACACGCTGCTCCTGATCAGGCCTCATGTCACATCTCTACTGTGAAGTCAAAACCTTGTGTCTCCAGTTTCAGGTGGACGAGGTGCTATATTATAGCTCTGACCCTGTTGTTTTCATCAAAACCTTAAACATGATCTTAAAAATGGAAAATGTGTTTATTTTTATTTTTAAGACTTTTGCCACCGAACTGCATGAAAACATCCCGTTGACTGATGGTTACTTTACACTGAGTTTTTAAGGGTTTTTCTTTTTGTTCAAGTATGATAATCTCATAATGAAACAGTTGTCAGTTGTTGAGCGGCCTTGTTGGAGTTTGATGACCACGTTGTTTGACAGTGTGAAGAGACAGAGAGAGGTGGAGGCTGGAGGATTTATATTTAAATCAGGGACCGTTTCTCACAGTTGATTCATTTCATGCCTCTGTACTGTTAATGATAAGAATTCATATTTACTGTCGTTTACCTTCGTTATCCCAGGAGTTGCTCTTCTCTCAGACCGTGATGCTTAGAGCTGGAGGGCGCGTCCCGCTCCGGGTCTGATCCGGCTCAGTGAGCAGCTCCGCGGGCTGCGCCGCGGTGCACGCGGCCGATGGAGAGCGCCATGTCTGGACTGGACTGTCCTCTGCTAACACACACACACACACACACACACACACACACATACATGTAATACACAATACATGTTAAATAAATAAAAAAACAACATTTAATTTTCCTAAAATCGCCTTTTCAAGTCATAAATACATGATGCAAATGAAACATAATCTCAAAATATTCTGAATTTACCACTTCTTTCTTTCCTGCAGGACACCAGATGATCTTGCATTAGATCAGGTCAGTGTGATGAGCGGAAACTTATTTTGAAACATTCCCACTTCTCTCTGCAGCTCCACGTGACGCTGCTGCCTTAAATTCTAGCAGCGTGAACAGAGAGATTTAGATTAAACCAACCACTGACAATTAATAACTATTAATGATTGTTCCGTTTAATAGGCACAGCATCATTAATAGTGTACCTGGTATTTTATTTGCATGTGCTGAAGAAACAAAAGTGTCTTTTAAATAAAGAAAAATTTTTTTTTAAAAATTGCAAAAAAAAAACAAAACAAAACAAAACAAAAAAATCATTTACGCACGTGCTTTTTACAACCGCTTATATTCAAGGTGAAAACAAACAACATGCGGTCGCCTCTCTCTCTCCCTGTGTGTGTGTGTGTGTGTGTGTGTGACAGTGAGGGTCATCAGTCCAGCAGCAGCCTCCAGTCCTCAGTCCTATGGATCAGTGGACTCTCCCAGCTCGTGGTTGCTTTGCAAACTATAGACATTAAAGCGCGAGCGGACCTAGGCTATCTTCACCTCTGTGCGCGCGGACACAAGAGCGCGCCTCCACTCCTCTTTGCCTCTACACATTGCAAAAAATGACCCGGTGCAGACCGTGAACGCACCTTCTCTATTCCCAAACAACCTTTACCAGGACCTGGCTAAAGGTGGAGCTAAGAAGCAAAGCAGCTAACACAGCTGGTGCAGCATCAAAGTGCTCTTGGGACACCTGACTGTGTCTATACAGAGACAATTAACAATAAGAAAATAACTTAAACTAATAAATCTAAAATAAATCCAAACTGGACCACAATAAAAATGACTTTGATCATCCAGACAGGAAGATTCATGAGAAATATACTGAATATTTAAATAGTCCAACACTGTTTATGTGTTAAGACGTTCGACTTGACAAGACTCGACTGTGACAGAATAAACTAAAGTACCACTGTAATGTAAATCTACCATGTGGGTTAAAGGCTCCTGCAGCACAGTCCATGATCTGATGCTCACACATGGACCAGTCTGTTCAGCTATCAACCATCAATCAGACAAGCTACGATCAGAAAAGACCAAAACCTGATTGAATAAACCTTTATAGGAAAGAATATGGAGACGCTGAGACACCACTAGTGTGTATTTATATCCATAGCTGCATGGGCCACAAGACTGGGCCATTTCTTCTCTAGGAAACAGGCAGTAATTGATCCAGTGATCGGAAGCTGCTGACAGAGATGCTCCCCCACATCTCCTGCTCCTGCTGGACACACCTCACAAACCATGAAAGAACAGCTGCTGTTGGGATTCACTCATCTGCAAAGCTACGACTTAAAACCTTCTAGGTCTTCGACCACATCTGTGCTCGCAGTGGAAAACCTGTGAAGTCTATTTGCACTAAATATAAACTACATTTAGTGCGAAATAAGTAAATGTAGTCTCCATTTTAGTTGGTTGAGAGGCTGTAGCCTGCAGTTCTGTTTGTATTTTAACAAGATGAAAGATGTGAACTCAAATGGATGCTGCTGATCACTTCAGGCCCCTGTGTGCATCACAGAAACACATATATCTTCTTCTTGTCCTGGGAAAACTGTTGCTGCTCGTGTTAATTATTCCCAGTTCACACATGAACCCGCAGGATGTTGTCCTGCGTCTTTGTTGATATATATTTGTCTTTATAGTAACGTAATGTAATGTTTATGTGATGGTTCAGGTGTAAATCAGAGGGATCCTGAACGCATCACACATTGAGTGAGTGGATTGGGTTAATCTGCGCCACCAGGGAATTCCGGAAACCTCACGTGACACCAGTTCTCTCGCGCCATAGGCTCGAGGCACGTGTCTAAGAGACCCGTAGTATCACGTCATCGCAGCGTCTCTCAGCCAATCAGAAATGAGAACCAAAATCCGTAGTGAAAGTATTTGAGCGGCGTCTTCATCAGATCACTTTAGTGCTGCTGGATGCTTCATTATTTTTGTGCAGGGAGCTGCAAAAAAATAAATAATTACACTCAAGTTTTTCTTTTTTTTTTCTATTTCGATTTAATGATTTGAAATGAAAAAACTGAGCCACAGGTGCAGCCACGAGGAGCAGGCTTCCAACACAAACTGAAGCATGATTTTTCTTTGTCAAAATCATAAGAGGCGCCTTTTCACAGCAAAAACAATACAAACTCTTCTGCCAAAAGGGATTTAAATATCCTCGTCGCTGCTTTTGATTTTTGCCTCCAAGGTTTTTTTTTTTATTGCAATTAAGTGATAAGAAGGTGAACGGGACGCATCAGAAAATTGGAATTACTACTTTGTAGCAGGACGCACAGAAAAGAGGTGCTCAGGGTTGACCAGGCTTCATCATTATGGAGGAAAATGCTCGCCGAGACCCAGAGCGCCCCGAGGAGTCCAGCCGAGGAGAGGAGTCCAACCGGGCCATCCTTCCTCTCCTCCAACCACCTGGCAACCAGCAGTCCCACAGGATCACCAACTTTTACATCGACAACATTTTACGACCGGATTTCGGCCGAAAGAGAAAGGACGGGACTTTAGTCCGGGAGGGAGACAGTCTGGCTGTGATCATACGAAGAGAGGAGCTGACAGGGAGGAAGGCGTCCAAACCTGGCAACCCGCAGCAGGGTGGAGCAGGAGGCGAGGAAGAGGAGGAGGACACGGGAGCATCCGACGACCAGCATCCGGACCCGGGGGCCAGGAGGCCCGAGCTGATAGTCGGTAGCTCGACCGTGAAGGACCGAGACCGGGACCGGGGGGGCGACGATGACCGCTGCAGCAGCCCCCAGGCCAGCGCGGCCCCCGCGGCCAAGCCGATGCTGTGGCCAGCCTGGGTTTATTGTACCCGCTACTCAGACCGCCCGTCATCAGGTTGGTGGAAAAAAAAGACTTAAAAAAATACATTCCTGGGATGCTTTTCATTCACTCAAAGATTAAAATAAAAAATGATAAAAAACTAAAATTAACGAAGCTCATCGAGGATCCTTCATTTCTAAAACAGTTTGAATGAGAATAATAGAAAACTGCTTCTTATTATGAAGAGAGAGAAAGAAAAAACAAAAAGAAACGAAAAGAAACGAATTGTTTATTTATTTTCAAGTTTAAAACCTCGAGAAAAAAACTATGAAATTACTAATACACATTACACTTGTAACAATTGACACACCAATTACTGAACCATCAAAGCTAAATTATTAGTATTATTTTATTATTTCTCCCTGTGAGTGTTGGAAAAAAGTGATAGTAACGTTCTTAGAATAAAGTCCAACTAATTTTACGCAAAATAAACGACTTTTAACGCAAATTACAAACTAGTTCTTGATGTTTTGGATGAAATTCGATGTGATTTTTTTTTTTTTTTGGGGGCTTGTAAAAGAAGATTAAAACGCCAGGGTTGGCCAGAAAATGTTGAAATAAAATAAGAGTCGAAATTAGGGGAAAAAAATCATTTAAAATCGTAGAGAAGTGAAGTAAAAAACCAAGTTTAACGCCATTGTTCCTCAGTCTTCTTTGTTAATATTCCATTAGCATATTTTTTGACAATGGGGAGGAGGGGGGGCTCAAAAAAAAAAGTGAGGGCCGTGATCCCACAAAAAAGAGAGATGAATCTGATGTGAAATGATAAAAAAAAACGCAGCGTTAAAGAAAATTCTCCTGCGAAATAATGAAATAAAGGAAGAAATATAGAAAAGTCATTCGGACAACATCTCCTGTCAGACTCTGATGGGATTTGAACATTTTGAGTTTTCTTCTGTCGTCGCGATCTTTTATTTATTAAAACTGAGTTGATTCATCTCACAGCTTAAATACAGAACAAATATTACTCAGTTTTTTTATGGTTTCTTTTTTTTTTCTTTTCATTTAAAAGTGAAAACTCTCGTGAAGCTCTGGGCTGGGGGGGTCACTTTCTTCTCCAAGTGGACGCATGGTGCACTTGGATTTTTGTTTTTCCTTTGTCACGATTTTTAAAAGATATGAATGTTAAAAAAATAGATTATTATAGATGTAGAAGGGAACGATGTTTGAAATGCATCGAAAGAAAAACTCCAAACGGAGCGAAATCAGTTCGAAAATGTTGTTTTTATTGTTGTTGCATGAAAACACACACACACACACAAAAGTTTCCATCGAGGTCCAGGCCTCAGCTTATTGAAATGACCACAAAGAGACTTTAGAGCCTCCGTCTCTGTGTGTGTGTGTGTGTGCATTACTAACCCTCTTCAACATACTAAAACTTATTAAAAATGATGAAAAATATATAACTTCATCATATTAGATTGTGAACGTGTAAAGATGAAATCATTGTTTTTAAATCAAACGCAGTTCTTCACCTCAGTGTTCAGAGTAAACACACATATAAATTTATATAAAAGGTCTGTTAGTTTTTTTTACATTTTACTGTGAATGTGTCGTTTATTTGGCTTTTTGACTTTAAATTAAATGTGAAACAAAAAAAAGAAAACAATAAAAGCTGTTGCAGTTTTTAGGGGACTACTTTTTTTTTTTAATGGAGTTCCTATGGTAACAGGAGAAAGAGGCGCCTAACATACCCCCCCCCCCTCTCTTCATCCACCTCCTCCTCCTCCCATCATATCCCATAACCCCACCCCCATCTGAACACCCCCCACCACCACCACCACCACCCCCCGTTTCTCACTGAAGTCTGCGTGATGCTCTGCTGCACATCATCCTGCATTTTTCTCTTTTAAAAAAAAAGTTTTCTGTCCTCTTCACACTGACAATGACTGATACTGTCTCAGATATTTAACCCTCAGCAGGTGTTCACACACAAGTGGAAAAAAAAACTAACATAACAGACTTGTTTCATAACTCACAAGTGTTTCCTGAGTCTGGTGGATTGTTTTACTACACGAGGGAATAAATCTTATTTAGTCACAACACATTCCATAACAAGATTTTTTAAATTTCTTAAGTATTTTTTTTAAAGCAAACATAATACCTCTGATTTTCTTCCCACGTGATCATGACCACATTGTGTTCATTCACAAATAAGAGGATTGAGATTTTTTTTTAAAAAAAGCACACAAATGAACAGAAACACTGTGTTTATTTGTCAAAAGCCTGTTTGTGATTTTAAAAGAACTAATTCTAACAACTGGATGTTATTTTCTCCTCCTCCTCCTCCTCCTCTACCAACCCAAGGGCCCAGATCTCGCAAACCAAAGAAGGCGACCCCGACCCCGAGTAAAGAGGACAAGCGGCCCCGGACGGCCTTCACCGCGGAGCAGCTCCACCGACTAAAAACTGAGTTCCAGAACAACCGATACTTGACCGAACAACGGAGGCAGAGTTTGGCTCGAGAACTGGGTCTCAACGAGTCCCAAATTAAAATCTGGTTTCAGAACAAACGAGCCAAAATCAAGAAAGCATCCGGGAATAAAAACTCTCTGGCGCTGCATCTGATGGCGCAGGGACTTTACAACCACACCGCGTCCAAGGACGGCAAGTCGGACAGCGACTAGAGGAGCCGGCGACCTGAATCATGCAATAAAAACCACTTCAGTACCAGCATTTTCATATTTAAAGTCCAAGCAGAGACGATTTCTTTGTCTTCAGTGTGTGTGTGTGTGTGTGTGTGTGTGTGTGTGTGTGTGTGTGTGTGTGTGTGTCCTCAGGGCTGTAGTTACAAACGACGTCCAATCCAGTCTGTTCTCTCTTGTTCTGTATGAATCAGCCTATAAAGCAAAAAAAAAAAAAAAAAAGCCAGTATGCAAACATGTCCAGCGAGAAAAAAAAAGTTGATATTAATAATGAGTGAGTTTCTTGCTGCTGCCCAGACAACAACACGTGATCACAGAGACGTTTAGTGTTTTGGCACATTTCAGCGCAGCCTGCGGCGCTTGAACAACATTTGTGATCTTGTTTGTAGTTCTAGTTTACCAGCAGCCGATCTGGTTTCAGAAACACTTTCATATGATTTTATGATAATAATAATAATAATAATAATAAAAAGAAAGTAAAATGTTCTTATTTGTTCTCGTAGACTCTCTAATCACCTCGTAAATCTGACCAAACACATCCAGCTCCAGGATGTTTACAGAGTTTAGGAGGATGTGTTAGAATGACACAGTTTATGTTTGATTATGTTTGGACATATATATCAGAGGCGGGAAAAGTCAGTCAACAACATCCAATAGGAGGTGAGAGGATGACGACGGTTGGACCGTGCGTCATGCGCACTTAAACTACAGCCCTGTGCGTCCCGTTCGTGCTCAGCTGCGTCTGAGGAAAGTGTGGTCGCTTCTAAAATGAAATATGCTGATATCCAAAGATTTGTGTGTGTGTGTGTGTGTGTGTGTGTGAGTAAGAACAGGCATCTGATCTGTTCTGTGCCACTGTTTTTCCTTTTTCTGGCTTGTGACTGTTGTGTGTTTTCACTGCAGAGTTTTTTCACCTGCAGTCTGCGCTGCCTTTTTTTGTTTTTGTTTGTTTGTTTCCAGCCTGTAACGCGCCGCAGATCTGGGAATGTAAACACAGTTTATACCTGAAAAAAAAAATAAAAATGAAAGGTCAACTCGATACATTAAAGTGACCTGTGAATGATGTTTCATAAAACACTGGTTGGTTCTCATTAAAAGATTTGGCAACGGACAAAAAAAAAAAAAAAAAAGCAACACAAATAATCCATCCATCCTCCATGTAGCTCGATTTCTTTCCCGCGTAAAATCAAACATGCATCTTCCTCTTCTTTTTTTCTTTTTAAATTCTATCAAACCATACAAGACATTCCTCACTTCTCACAAGTTGGTCATTTCAATGAGCAGCTCTGAGCCACAGAGTCAATCAGTCTGACTCGGGGCTCTGAGCCTGGACCTGCATGAATCTGTTCATTCATCACAACTCAAGAATATAAAGACAAGCCAAGGTTTGATTTGTTGTGAATTAAAAAAAAAACATTATATTCTTTATTTATAATACGACGAACATCTATAGCCATGTGGAGACGGTGCTCTGTTTACATAACTTATTTTTTCCTGCAATAACTTTTTTTTTTTTTTTTTCCTGTTTGAATGCAACATCTCTGCTGGGTCTGATTCACAAGGATCCAAAACCAAATCGTGGTCTTAAGATGCTGTGAATGTGTTTTGTTTTTTTTTTTAATTTTATTTTCTTTATTTACTCAGTCCAGTTTTCTTACATTCAGTTTTAAAACCTGGACAAGCTTCTGCCTTAAAAGTGATGTAAATACAAGCTAAAAAAAAAAAAAAAAAAAAAAAAAAAAAAGAAAAAAAAAAAAAAAAAAGAAATCTACGGTCTTATAAAGAAAAGAGCAGCTGGGTTTTTTTCTATATTGCAAATGGGATTTTGATATCAGGATTTTTAAAGATGAAATAATGAACAAATTTAGTTGTTTTGTTTGGGTTTTTTTTTTTTTTTCTCAGCTGATGTTCTCTTTTATATCATACATGTAAATAATTTATATCATGATGGTGTGATGGTAAATAAACAACAACAAACAATGCAAACTTGACTTGACATAAGTTGTTTTATTGAATAACCTGAAAGTAACAAATATTAGAAGGAAAAAAAACAGCACATGGTTGAAACTTTTAGTTTTTTTTTTTTTTGCTCTGAAGTTGATGTGAAGAGTCTGCGGGTGGTTTTATTGAAATATCTTGATAATGATTAGCATAACAATGAGAGCTGAGGACGGCAGACACAACTTGGAGGACACTTCTAGTCTGGAAAAACCAAGTGTATCGGTTCTTCTTCAAAAAGTTTGTTTTATTGTTTTTTTTTCCTCACTGTTACATTCAAACTTTTGGAAAAAAAACTTTAAACAGATGTTAAACTATAAATAAGAGTGTCTGTGACAACCACAAGGAAAAAAGAAAGTTTTCATTATGAATTAATATCAGTTTTGTTGCTGTTTGTCTTTTCTTTCTGTTTTGTTGTTTTTAAATCTTTGACAAAACTTCAGCCACACAGTTAATATTAGTTTCTTATCAAATGTGAATCAAATAAAAATGAAAAAGAATCTTTTTCATCTAAAACAAACAATAAATAAACATAAATATAAACATTACACATGGAAACAGTGAAGTGTCCTCACAGTATATCAATAATAAACAAATAGATATTATGTCATTTATTTTTAAATAAACATGAAACCTCAATAAAGATAGAGCAGTAGTGTTCAAAAACCGTAAATCACATAAAGAATTAATTAATATCTAAAAAAAAAAAAAAAATTGAATCTTTAATGTCATTTTCCTTTTTTTCTGATTACATGTAAAGTTATAAAAACCAACCTGATGACACAGAACATAGACAGACGCAGGTTTGAGCAGAGAAACATCAGTTTGAAGCTGTGAAATCAAAATGTGTAAAAGACCAAAACACACAAACACCAACAACTGTCTGTGTGTTTTGGTCTTTACCAGAAAAGAGCAAATCAGCTTAGATATTATAAATGTTGTAAATCTTCCTGCCTGACAAAATCCTCACCAGGATCAATACGATTCCGCTAATTCTATTATTATATTAATGTGTAGTTCAAGATTTTCTTTTTCTACCTATAAACAACATCATTGAGCTATATCATTTTACAAGAAAAAACAGGTAAGAGTTAAGAAAAGAGCTGGTCACTGAAGACTGATCCATAATTTAAAAAATCATCAGTAATTATGTGATATTCATGTTGAATTTAGTCCCTGAATACAGATCAACTGCATCTGAACCTGTTGATGTGAAAAAGTCACTGTGTTTGACTATGATTTAGTCACTTAAATGATTTTCATAGTTGTTTGGTCTTTTGAATATGTAAAATCCACAACAAAGTGAGATTTCCTGACAGAACTGGCAGCTCTTAGGATCTCATCAGCACTAAAAACAGGTGAAATCAAAGAACAACAAGCTTCTCTTCTCTTTAAATCTACTTTGATTTGTTCCCCTATTTCATTGTCGTCTGAATATGTGTCTAAGTCACAGTAGAAAGGTCAGCGACACGAGACACAACCTCAGGTTAAAACTGAGTCATGGAGCCTAAAACATCCACCAACAGCAAAGCTGAATCACATACATGACGTTGACGTATGTTCATCTGTGTGTGCTGTTTACCTGAACGTCTGAGCGAGGTGGAGGAAAAAAAAGAAACGGAGAGGAAGAAGGAAAATATGGAGAGCAGAGTGAGATCCATCAACAGAAAGCCAGGGAGTTGTCTGGGACTCATCCATTGGCAGTGGCAGCAGCAGTGACCTGGACTCTGAATGGCTGCAGAAACCTCATCTGCATTTCCTTTCTTAGCTGGCTTGTATGTGGATGTGACGCCCAATGGTCGCTGACATGATGAGTTGAGCTACTCTTGACTTGGATGAGGAGAGGAGAGGGGGGCGAGCTAGGTTTCTATGCACAGTCTGGGGCTGTCATTTCAAGGAACTGGGTGGAGGGCTGGTGGGGTGGGGGTGGGTGGGTGGGGGGACAGAGAACCTGGATGAAGGTCAAAATGCTTCTGGTGTTGGTGCAAAAAGCAGCATGTGATGAAACTACGGCCAAGAAATGGTGAGAAATTGTCTCTCTGCTTCCCACTGTGGAGATGAGAGGAAATTCCAAAATCCCAGCACAAAATGAAACGACCTTCGCTTGTGGTCAACGTGGCTCATTCAAATCCAAAATCTGTCAATCTGTTACACAGATTTAATCTAATGTTGCAGGTTCTATAATAACTGAAGCTATAATCACAGTTGAAATGATTTTTACCTAAACAACCTCACACACTTCCAGAATGAACCAAACTGTTTCTAAAGATGGAGGATGCACCTTTCTTTGTCATGTAAACGACATTAAGTAACGTAACGTCCTGGCTTTTTTTCTTTCAAGCTCCTTGACAGACAGATGAGAACATAATCTCAACTCAACTCAGCTCATGATCCATTTACCAACGTCTTTCAAACGGCATCACATGGTTTCCATCAAGCAAATTGAAATGGTGAAGAAAAGAATTTTGAGTCGAGTTGAAATGAGTTTATCTCACACACTTACGCCAAGTTCTATAATGAAATGACAGACTCACAGTATAGAAACATCATCAGAAGAGTGGTTTGACATCAGACAAACTTTTGCTGTCTGACTTTTTGTATTTTTGTACTTCTTACACTGCATTTGTACTTTGTACATTTTTGTATTTTTGACCCTATTTGTTATCTTTAATTTTAAGGTCTATTGTCTGATGTTGTTTTTTTTAATATGTGTATAATCTACTGGATACTTTAATTTCCCTTTGGGATTAATAAAGCATCTATCTATCTATCTATACACTGCAACGCAATCTGACAAAATCTATTTAACTCTTGTCACAAATGTATTTTGTGTACACAGTTCTTAATATACATTTGTCACAGGTAAAACAGCGACAATAAAACTGTTGTGACATGTTGCTCAATCTTTCTATGATAAGATTTTAGCAACAGGTTGTGTTGCAAACAAAACATACAAAAAACAAAACAAAACAAAAAAAAAAACAAAAACATCTTATTTACTTAAAGTTCACCCATCCCGTTGTCATAAACTTAACCTCTCCAACAGGCAGGACCAAAGGGCAGACGAGCAGAGAAAAGAAAAGTACATATCACAAAGTATTGATGTCCCATGTGTCTGTCAGACAAAAGACAGCCCATCCAGTCTCCCTTCCCCCCACTGCGTAATTTCGCCATAGTTCTCTAAACGCTTCCTAGTCAAACTTGGAATATGGAATGAAGGAGGACGGGGGCTTTGTGGCGGAAATATAATTACGGAGGCTAAAAGCTGGTGAAGGTGGAGAATGGGGGATGACATCAGACCAATTTCACACCCAGGCCTCGGATGGCCAGGCCAAGCCTGGGCCTCGCCGCGCTACACTGATCAAAGCCTGCTGCTGCCGCCCCAAAAGCCAAAAAAAGGGGAGACTTAACTATGCTAATCTCCAGGACAAATATATTTTAATCTTGTTAGAATACAAGTTAATGCCACAGCTCAGTGACCAAACTTTATGCTATGAGAGTATAAGGATACAAGAATACAAAATCACACTTTGTCTCAAAGGGTTTTCCTATTCAACAAGTGAACGCTGAAGCTCAGAAAAAACAACAGTAGAGGAATCAAGTAGTCATACTTCTGTCATAATCCTCTACAGACACTGAGCTGAAACGCTGCACTACAACATGTACAGTTGATATAAATAGACTATACACCCCTGTTAAAACGAGACCACGGTATATCATAAAAATAAAAAGTAAACACACGGGCTCATCCAAACTCATGTTAAGAAGTAGAATAAGTAAAATAAAGTTCAGTTGTTCTAATAGTTCTTGTTCTCGGGCCACAAAAGAAGTCTACAAAGCAAAAAAACAAAACAAACAACACATTATCCATTACTGCCATCACTGCTCCAAGGCTATTTTTCTACAGCTGGAAGTGAGGTTTCAGTCAAAGTAGATGGAGTTATGAATATTTAATTTAGCACAAAAACTTCAAGCATCTGCTATAAAACTTCAAGATGAAGAAGAGTTTCACTTCAAGCAAACAAACCAAAATCAACAAAAACTGATTTCACCAGAAGAAGATTAGTTAAAGTGTTGGACCAGACCAGTCAGAGTCCAGACCTGAATCCAAGCTGAAAGTCTGTGTGGTGACCTGAAGAGGGCAGTGCAAAGAAGAAGCCCTGGCAAACTGGTAGATTAAGAATCACATTCACTCACACACAAAAAAATCTGAAGTTGCCAAAGTCCTCATTTAAGAATGTGTACAATAATAAAAAACATTATTTTACTCATTTAGATTTTGTTTTCTATGTTACAGGCTTATATGTCACAGTATTATGTCACATGCCACAATAAACTTTTGACCGGTCTTGACAGTACGATTATAGTCTGAGGAATAATCACGATTTCAAGATTAATTTATTTCACCAAAGTATCAATACAGATGTTTGCTATTAATTGCTGCATTTGAAACAGAAATAACATACATTTTGTTTGTAATTATCAATAGTCACATCTAATTATTAACTCATTTTTACTAATCTCATCATAATAATGATTAAAATTTTGCAGGTGACGTAAGAAAATCCTGTCTGTTACTTTGGTTTGTTTGTTAGTTAGAAGCTAGAATACTAAGTATTAGTAAGTTCTAAATACTAATGCTTAAAATAAGTAAATACTAATATATAGTAATACTAAGTATTAGTATTTAAAAACTGGCATAAAGACGAAAGAGGAAGCAACAGGATGTTCACAGAAATAGAGGCCATTGACGTCACACAGATACGTCACACTTTACTTGTTAACGCTGCACAAAAAGCTCAACTCTCACCGCTAAACCATTAAATATGAGTGACACGTTTGTAACTCAACATGCTATTAAATAACTTCATCTCTGGTGTGTGTTGAGTTTTACCTCATGGATCTGGGCGGTGGTCTCTCAGGTGCTGGGTCAACTTTGACGTGTTGGCTCCTTTTGCAAACTTTTTTTCTGCAACTTCTGCAGAAAGGAAACACGTCGTCTTCAATAACATTCATATATATCCAAAATACTGCAACACTGGCGAAAATCTTCATTCATTTGGTCACATTAGACCCTGTGCAGCTATAAATAGTAACAGTAGTGGCCTCAGGTGTGCGCCGCTGGTGTAACTTTATATTCGCTCCGTGTGAGTTGCGTCACTCGGTCAAAGGTACCGGTACCGGTACCGGCCTAATATAAATAATATCATCATAAACACGGTATAGATGAGCTTTTAATTAACTTTGATTAGGTTAATTGTTTAATCCAGTCAACTACCATGAATAAAACAGATGATAATAAATTATGCTTGTTTGGTTTTTCAGCTGATTTTGTTGCTCATCATGACTGCTCCCCCCTACCACGCAGCCAAGGAAGTCAAAATAAATGAAACCCTTTTTTCTAGTGACTAAATATCAATTTAAATCATTATAAATATAAAAAAATATCTACATTGAGTATGGTGGGATCTAATCTCAAATTAAAGATATTTCCACTTTACTTTATATTGATTTTTGGTGAACTTTTCCTACCTGCCAAGAGACTACAGGTGGAAATTAGAATGATTTTGCTATAACCTGGTGCAATGCATTTTTCCTTGTTTTACACAAGGCTAATGTTCTTATTGTACACTCTCCCTATTAAAAATAACTAAACTAAACCAGAAGTGGAAATATCCATAAAGAGGTTTTGTTTTAATTCCATCATTATTCAAGAAAAACAACTACAGAATAAAGTTGTTATCATGTTTCCAACCTGGTCATGTAACTGCTTGAGTTTCTGGACATGTCAACATTTTGACGTTGTTTTCCCAGAGCACAGTTTAAACAGCAGATAGGAATGATGTACAAAAGCAACTATGGCAAAACTTTTAGACTTGTTTCAGTTGATAGCAGGGTTTAATGCATTTTTTCTTCCCTCTGTCTGTGAGTATTATGCCCTCAAGTAGTTCTCCTTGGTACAACTGAAAGTTCAGTTGTCAATCAATGAGCTGTGGGAAATGAGCATTTAACGGGTGTGAGGCTTGTCTGTCACCCTGGAGCAAGTAAGCACCTTGGTAACCCTTGATCTGTCAGGGGTGGAAGCTGGGCTCCTTGACATTTCCAGACAGGCAGCTACACAATGAGCATGTATGGGTCCTACTGTGACTTTAGTCTCTGGGCAGAGAGGAAACCAACCCAGCAGGGAGGGAGGGAGGCACAGACTTTCTACTGCTGGTGTAAGAACAACAAGCAGACAGAACGGACATCTAGGAGGAAGCATGATGAGGATAGAGGAGCCGTGCTTTGTAGAGTCTTTGTGCTGCTGGATTTCTTTGATGCCAAACTGTCCAGAAGCTGATCTGAGGCTGATGGTGTGATAACCAATGAAATAGTTAGCTGCATTGTAGTGCTCCTGGCTTACAGTGGTACAAGGTTTAGAATCACTGGTTAAAAGTATGTATTTGTAAATGTTTATAGCATCATTGTCTATAAATTTTTGCTCCTGGTGCTATTATCTTTTGACTCTTATTGTAGATGTTTTCTAGAACACAATGAAGCAGAAAACCTGCTTCTAGCTGTCCTTTCTGTGAAGATTTAACAGCAAATGCAAATATCCAAATGTAGAGAATGAGTTACTCTCAATGACAGTGTGATTCTGCAGGAATCAACCTGCATGAGACAAGATTAAACGTTACTTTAAACATAATAAATGATTGGTTACTCTTGTAAGTGCACTGGTCTAGCATGGTGGTTTTGAAAATTAACAAGTATATAATACTAATGATATCAACTCTAAATGACACATTTCAACCATCAGGCTTGTTTAAATCTCATCATGGGATGAGGATTTCAGAACATCCTGGATCTGGAATTTATTCAGTCACTTCGACCAATCGATGCTTGTTTGTAAAATTCCCATTTTTGTGACATTATTCAAGATGTAATTAAACATCAGCACTTAGATTTTAGTCTTAGCGGTTGAGTAAAATTAAATCAGAATTGTTCATTGGCTTTTTGTCATGTTTGCTTTAGTGGTATAAGAAAATACAAATGCAGTCACGCAGACTGGATTATACAGTGAAGAAAATGAATAAAACAGTATTGGCTTACATGTAGATAGGTGGTTGTGTTAGAAGGTGAAATGCTAAACAGGTTTCAATACTCTGAAACCTGGTCCCTGAGTCAAGGAACCAAATGAAAATGGTGAGCAAGAAATCTTGGTTGGATGGCGTGACCACTGGAGAGCAGATAAGGAGGAGACCTTGAATGGCAACAGAGACTCCTGGTCATTGATGTGAAGCCAGATAGAAAGGCACAACCACTGTGGTGAGCAGTGGCAGGAAGAAAATAACATAGGAGGTTGGGAATAAGATTAAAGTTCCTCTAAGACACCAAAGGAGAAGGGTACAGGTCAAGACGTGGACAGCTGGAGTTCAGAATGTGTCAGTAAAAGCTGCCGACTGGAGATCAGGCAGGACGTTGGGAATGAGGAACCGGTATCATCCAGAATGTTGATTGGAAGCCAGGAGATGACTTTACATGAAATAGCCTGATGAGATATTGGCTTTGACGGCCGACTCAGGAATAAACAGACGTGCTGTCAGCTGGGTTTCTCAAAGTCGGAGCAAAAAAAAAAAAAAGGCGTTGGCTGGAACCTCTGATTCAGGAACACATGGACATCTGTCTGGACCCCTGACAGACAAAACATGACAAGGACAGCCAACTCAGGCTGGGCATCGATTGCTGAGCAGCATCGACTGAACGTCACAAAGACCAACCATTTGTTTAACGGCAGCTACATGACATGTTAGGAGCTCTATAGTTACCTCATATACTTAATAAATGATTGTATCATTACTGCTCATTATATCTGATTATCAGTTGGATCTTTTAACAATCAAGATGTTACAATCTTTTTGGAAAGCTGCTGCAAATATAGTCATTCTTTGCATGTTTTGTTGTGTATAGAAATAACCTTTGTTCATATGACTTCACCTTCGAGGAAAGTTGTTTTGGTCACATCTACTGCTATTAAAATAAAACATGAAAGAACAGTGCCACCTAAACCTTTACTTAAACCAAACCAAACTGTGATCAATCATTACTGTTACCATAGGAACGAGGGTCCAGGACACCTTGAACTACAGACTCCTATTGTACATGTGTTGTTCTATATTTTACAGATTTATAGCAGTTTTTAGCAGCCATACAGTTTTAAATTGCACAGTCTGTGCTGAAGGAGGTTGGACGTCATGAAAAAGTGACCTGCGTCCATCAGCCTTGATTTGATATCTGAATATCTGAATCTATTGAGAAGAGCCTCAATATGATGCAGTGCGTTGCTCCAAACATGCTTCCCCTGTGGACACGCAGCCTTTAGCATATCAATACACAGTGTTGTGGCCAATCAGCAGCCGGCTGCTGCTCTATCTGCTCTAATCAGACAATAGATTCCTCAGTGTTTGCTCCAATCTGTACACCTGCTAGTTCGTGTGAGAGGACACTTGATTGTTTGCTTGTTTGAAACCTGCATATTCACATTCGTCTGCAGTTCAGCACCAACATTTTCTTACACTTTCAGACATCATAAATTATTTTAGCATGTTGGCTGACCATGGTTTATATCTTTAAGACATCATAGATTATAAAACATGTCTTTCACTGATTCAAATTTCTGGTCCAACCAATAAAACAAAAACTTTTGAATGGACAAAAACATTTGCAGAATGAAATATCAGACATTTTTGTGTGACAATCCATTGTTTAATATTCTTCTGACAATTTTATTTTTCCTGCCTGAGCTGCAAAAAATAAATTCGCTCTGACTAAAAGCACGACAAACAGATATAAGCGTAAAAACAGATTCGGAGATATTGCTGACTCCATCTGTGTGTTTTACTTTGCATAACTTTGGGCTTCAGTGTTTTAAGTGCGTCTTAAACAGAACACATATGTAATCATGATATATTTTGTACAATAATATATTCATACAATAATACTGTAGTATGAGGCCAAGCGAGCTAGTTAGTGTTGTTAAACTGAGTGTAAAGGTTGCATTATAACCGATAAACATGATCCATCCTGTATACAGTGGATGATACCTGCTTATTCTTATTATATTTATATGTAAATGTTACTGGCTTCTGATAGGATAATATTTCAATAAGAATAAAAAATATATAGGGGAGCACAATAAAGAAAAATAAAATAAAATACTGCCTTGAGTAAATATTTTGTCGGACAGAAATGATCATTCACTCCACCGATCCGAGTATGTTCAATAGAGCAACATCTACACAATAAAATCTAAAAATTTCTCACATATACACACAAAATACGATATAATACAATATAATATGATATAATATCATCTCCACTGTCATTCAGGAATATTTATTCCAAACTTAAGAAAAAAAAAGAACAGGCACAACAACGTTTATCAACATTTCCTCTTTTATTTTTTCAAAAAAGATTGTCAAGCATTTATCAAAATTAGATTTCGCTAAACATGTCTCCTTTCTGTTTTGTTGTAAAGACAAAACTGGTCCCAACTTCAGCTGCTTGAAAATATAAAATGACTCTACAGCTCTTCATTTGTGTGACTGCTGTCTCTACAGTAATCTGAAAATAAAAACAGGAAAGACAAACATATGAGTGTTAATCACTTTGGTACATTAAAAAAAGTAGATAATACATGAACATGTGTCACTGTAGCAAACCTCACCCTGGAGCAGTATAGATAATGCAGAGATGTCTCAGCGTCATCATACTGTATGTGACACAGCCTCTGCTCTTATAAAGAAGCTATAGCAACTGATTAAATTGACCACACATGGTGCAGAGTCATCTTTGTATGTTGGTGTAAAGGGGTGTAAAGTATTGCAGTTATTTGATCATTTTTCTCAGCGTAATTCTTCAGGAATTTCTATTCTCTTATTCTGACAATGTTATATGTTTCCTTTAATGTGTCCCACTTCATACAAGGGGAGATACAAATATCAAGGGTGAGGACGGGTGAGGCAGGATGGAGGTAACAGAAGCTGCTGTGTGTTGAGAGAATGGATGAGGAAGCTGTAGTACCTGAGCGTCTGTTGCATAACTGCTCGTGCACATGCTCTGCGTTCTGGCTGAACAGAGAGATGATATCATCCTCCAGCTCCTCCACTAATGTTTCACACTGAGACAAAAACACAAGCACAGAAAAAAAGACTTGGCCTGGGGGAGACAGAGCGTATACACACACACATACACATACACACACGCATTCACAGTTCATCGCGTCTTTTTGCACAATGGTGGGCACGCCCTTTGCAGAGTGGTGGCCATATTTTCCTTCTGTTTGCCAAACCGTTCAGCCATCTTGACAGCTTGGTGGTCACACAGCTAAGACACAACCCGTCACATTCACCGGGAGCCTGATATCAACCTCAGCCTGTCACCGCAGCTCCGATGTGACTTTTGATGATGTGATTTCTGCAGGTAGTCGCAGAATTTTTACGTTTTTTTTTTTTTTCCAATCTCAAAAGCATAAAAGGTAAAAAAAATGATGTGAATTCGAGCTCCACCGTTTTAAATAAAACCGAGGAGCAGGATCCTGGAAACAAAAACACAGCGCTCCATTTCTGAAAGATTTACATTTGCTTTAGCGTTGACACACTGCGATTTTAAGGTCTGCCTACATTAATAATGCGTAATAATAAAGAATAAATAAGAAGATTTACATGGTGCGCAGTATGGCCGACAAAAATACTGGCAAGACTCTTAATCCCTGTCACCCTCATTAAAATGATAAACGCAGGATTTTGAAACACAAACACAAACGTAATCCTTTGAGGTAAAACGATAAACTGCTTCTCTGCGGTTTCCGACTCCCAGTATTTCTTGCATTTATCAAATTTGCTGCAACAATATAACCGTGATTTTTTTGATCATGAGTTAGTCAAACTGATGTAAACCTGGCGATAATTAAACAGTACATATCACACTAGAACGGATGCTAACATGAGCTTTAGACTGTGGATTTGCCAGGAATTTCCCATGATGCACCGAGCTCCAGTCTCTTCTCTCTCTCTCTCCATCTCTATGAATTCATATCCCATTAATGCAGCTACCAACTCATCATCTACTCTCTGTAGTTTTCTTCTCATCTCTCTCCTCCTGTCACTTGCTCAACACAAACAGCTACAATTACTATTATTCCTTCTATTACTCCACATTTTTAACTATTGTTAATTCGCCTAATAGATTTAGGAGAAGAGATGAACACTGTGATAACTTTTGTAATAATCTCTCATTATATAAATAAAATACAGTACACATGTATATTTATGCCAATATTTACACTGCAGGAGAAAATAACTTTCTAATAAAGGAAATATTGACATTAAAGACACATCTGACCTGTAACACGATGGAAAAAAGTCAGAAATGTGATGTGACGCTGTGAGTGGCTATCAACAATAAAATGTTTTTATAAACTATATCAGATAAATAACACTACAGACAATAGACTCCAACACACTGGAAAGTAAAAAGGAAATCCACATTCTTATATACGTGTTGATATTATATTTCTTTAGTCAAAATATTATTTTTCTGAAAAAAAATAACCTCTATAGGACAAATTATATAATCTATCTTTATATATTTGCTCTTATTTGTATATTTTTTTTTAACGTGTTTGAAATAAACATATGAAACCTCAAGCTATGATCATTATCAATAAATTATAATGACTGAAATGAAATGAGGTTGTGTCGAAAAAAGAAGCAAAAACAGCTTAGTCACTTGGGTTTTGAAGGGTTAACAATGACATAATAACTTAAATTGAATTACACACATAACACGGATGAAGAAACATTACACAGATAAAAATGAAATAATGTTGGTCGAGTCAGCAGGATGAGATAGTTTCCTCCTATTACTTCAAACTGCATAAATACATATTTCTGTATGTTTATATGTACTTACATCATATGTATCATACAGAAAATATCACCTAAAACTACAAAGGATTAACAGTTTATTTCATTGTTTGGCCTCTAAACTGTTACGTTGCACTTCCTGTTTATCTGCTTTTGATTGGACGGTGCCACAAATGTTTCCTAGCAACCCATCAGGACAGTTTTAATGTAGCATCTCAGCTCAGTAACTGAGTCGTCTGAAACCAGTGAGGAGCCCTTAATGTCTCAGAGAGGCCCTTCCTCACAAACTGAGACCCCAGTCCTGGTCTGTAAATACACATAACCTCAACAGTTATGATCACTGTCACTGCACAGTCACAAACACTGTATGTTCTACAGTTTCATTGTTCACTCACTGCGAATTTCAGAGCGCTGGATGCATCAGGTCCATCGAACTGGAAGTTTTTGAAGTCGGGGAAGTCTCCGCCGGCCCCGTCGCTCCTGGGAGCAAACCTCTTGTACTGTTTGTGCTGAGTGTCCGGGTCCACGTGAAGGGCGTAGTCAGTCATGCTGCCGCACACCTTGTCCAGGAGCTCGCTGAGGTGAGTCTCTGAGCGAGCAAAAGGTACCTGACCACAAAACCCAGAGAGAAGAGACGATGAGCTGCTTGGAGGTGTGAGTCCACCAGCGTCCGGCGCTTCGGTCATTAACTTATTTCTCCAGGATTTCCTTTACTAACTTGGAAACGTGGGAAAAACAGGTGCACCAAACTGGAAATGTGGTTAAAAAAAAGTTAAATATTTAAACAATCATTAAAAAACCTTACCATAAAAATTAATAATACACCTCCAAATTTAATATGGCACCTGTGTTATCGCCCTGGCAACCAAACAAAGTATAAATGGTCTAGTTATGGTGGAATAAAAAAAAGCTGATGTTGCGAGTCCTCCTCAAAATGAGGGTCGGCTCTGCGTGGGTCAGAAGGGTGACCTCTTGTTTCCGCTGGGTTTTCTCCATCCTCACAAACAAACCTCACCCTCCACCTCTGACTTTTACCCCGTGTGAATATCCTCCACTGTCCTCTTCCTCTCTCTCCCTTTTGAGGGACAAAAAAGCGAGGCGTTGGTGTCTAGACGGGTCAAGATGGGTACAGGTGCTCCCCACTATGCATGGGGAGGATATTGGGTGACAGGGGGTGATACCAAGGGGTTGAAGGGGTGAGGAGGGGGCGGTGAAAAGGGCAAAAGGAGGGTGCTCTTTCCACCTCTGACCAGGCTGGAAAAAGCCCCCCCACACCCCCTCACTCCAAAAAAAAAGGAGGGGTTGGTTTTCTCAAGAAGGGTGGGGTCGGTGGTGGAGGAGATGGAAGAAACAGGAGGCCACAGCAGAAGCCAAGTGCAGGGTAAACAGCTCATCTTCTCAGCCCCCGCACTGCCTCTGCTGCTCCTTTTTAGCCCATTCATCCCTCCTCCACCCTCCAGTGATCAAAGGAGGAAATCTTCCTTGTCTTCTTTGGTCAAAAGGTGGCAGGGTGGGGGTGAGGGAAGGATTTTTTTTTTTTGGGGGGGATACAGAACTGAGAGGGAGAGGGGAGGGTTGGAGAGCATCTTGCAGATGAACTGGGTTTTGTAACAATGTAGATATATTATTCCCTGTCGCTCCTTTTGTCTCTTTTGTTGTGTTCTCTTCCGGGCCAGTTCCTGCCATCATTATCATTATTATTGTTATTATCATCATCATTATTATTACTATTATTATTATTATTACACATACATTTGCACACACGTGCATGCACACACACACACATTTTGAATGGCCTGTCCGCCATCTGTTTTCCAACAAATCCTTCCTTTGCATTGTATTTTTCTCCCTCATCCTCTTGCTCAAACAAACAGCCTGCGCGCCGTAAAAAAAAAAAAAAAAAAAAAAGAGAAAAAAAATGAATCAAACCGATCGCTAATCCTCCGTCTTTTCAGGTCGACGGCGTCTCTTTAGATTTTGATTCATTCAGATTCAGAAGATCCCTTGAGCTTGACAACACTGTTGTGCTGAGGAGGAAGGAAGGAAGTCGGCCTGTCAACAGAATGTGTTACAGCACCGGGCCAAAGGTTATAGAGGGCGAGCATCGAGGGATGTAGGTCACGCTGGCCAATGACGATGAGGTTCACCTATCAATCAAAATCTGCTTGTGATGACTTTGACATCAGCGGTGACATGTCATCTACTGAATGAGTGAAATTAGTGATTATGCAAAGTATAGTATATTGGTTGGGACTAATCATTTTTCATTATCTACCAACATGCACATTATTTGCACAAAATCGATTCGGTCAGAAAAACTGTGCGGTTTCATTGAGCTCAGGGAAACATGTTTAAATGTCATGTGTTGTAACTGTGTTGCAATTTAAATCCCTGTTGTTAACAACTGAGAGAAACAGAAAATCATCAAGAAACTGCATGAAAGTGATCAAGATTATAGTAAATAAAAAGCCTCTTGGTCATAATATTACTTTTTTTGTCATGGACCCACACTGGTTTCCTTCACAGCCCTTTAAATATATATAGTTTTTTTTATTATTTTGTCAAACTAACTCATTTTTAAGGTCAAGTATGAAATTTTCACATTATGATGTTATAAATAAACAGTATAACATTGTTTATCTTTCATTTGCTTTGATTCTGTTCTGTTCTGATCAGGTTTTAGAAAATTGTAGGTGAAATATTTGGAGCAGAAATCTCAATCTGACTCAGTCTGGTTTGTGTTTATTCAATAACAATAAGATCTGAATTTAATGTAATAAAGTTAAAGTGGAAGATATTAAAATAAAACAGACAAGATATTTTTAAACTAGTTTGGTTTTGTTTTGTTTTTTTATTTTGCTTCATTTTTCATTATTTATATTATGATAGATAACATATATATGTATATCACAGCTAAGCATCACTTTCATCTGATTTCAATGTCAACTCATTAAAAGTATAAGTGTTGTCATCTAAATAATGTACATATCACAATTATCAGAAAGTTCAGGGATTTATATTATCATTTTATATTATTAGCAATTACTGGGTATAAATTAGCATTTACATGTTGCTGCTGAGCTGATTTGAGGCTGATTTTTACCGAGTATTTTATTCATTCTTCTCATATGAGAGAATCGTATAAAAATATTTCTGTCTTTCTATATTTATACACATGGATTTGGAAAAACTGCGCTGGAAATTTAGACTCAAACCAAATCCTTAATCTCAGCCATCCCCCCTTTAAAAAAAAAAAAAAAAAGAAGAAGAAGAAAAGAAAAAAAAAAAAAAAAACTCCTCTCCCCCCCGAAAACCACGTCGGTCCATCTCAGCCCGTGGGCTTGGGTCTGAGTCATTATCATGCCATGCTACAAATGGTTTGGAATTAAACCCCTTCCTTGCCAGTCGCAGCGTTGTGAAAGGGAGCTGTCAGTCACAGCGTTGTTTGAAGAATGGGGCGGGGGGATGGTGGTGGTGGTGGTGGGGGGTGCGACCGGTTGGGCCAGAGAATAGGCTTCTCAGGGATGCTATCCTCCCATTCAATTCCCATTGGACAGGGAGCCATTATTGCACCGCTGTGGACAGGGGCCTTTCAATTTCATTGTGCTGGTGATATGGGCCAATGAAGACCAATAAATTAATATTAATCATAATAATATTGTTATTAATGAGCAGAGAGGAAGAAGAGGCTAAAGTGTCATTTTGACCATTATGCTTTTTTAAAATGTGGATTATCGAATAAGAATGTCCCCAATAATTGTTCGACTTCATTATGACAAGAAAAAAATATCGAGGCAGTTTATAATTAGGAGGCAATTCTGACATGATATGACATGATATGATATGATATGCAAACTCAGAATAGCATTAACTTATAGCCTAGAGGTGGTTCATATTTGCAGTGCAGAGGAGGGTGGAGAACAGGTGAGACACATTCACATTCACACACATTAATACAGTGACTGTAAAGCAGTGGTGCATCAAGGCCAATTTGTGGTTCAGTATCTTTCCCTTTGAAGGAGACTTAAGTGCTGGATTATAAAGACTGCTGAGCAGTGAGAACCGTTTTATTCTCCGATTCAGGAGCAAAAGCTAAAAAATCCATCTATTAATGACTCTAAAACTTCACGATTAACATGTTTCATATTGTTTGATCAATGTCTTCACAGATATATAAATCTGTTGTCGCCACAGTGAAGCTGTGACTTTAAAGCCAACTTTATCTGGTAACCAACACTAACAGGAGACTCTGCACAGAGTTGTACAGAGGTTTACACCGGACTTACTGTTTGAAATAAATATTAGAATTAGACATATTGGTATCAATAAAGTCCATGAGTTGTCCAGTGCTTTCATACCAGTCCTTTATTTTACAAAGGAAACAGACTTAACTTCATCTGAATGAATTTAGAATTAAAATAACATTTTCATTCAAGAAATATATCAAACAATAAGAAAAAAAATGCATCTTAAACACCACATCATCATCATAATAGTTGTCAATTTACTAAGAGTTTCGATTTTAGTATTTTTACTGAATTATAAAAGCAGCTACAGATTGATTATTGTAAGTGGTGATGATGGACTGTAATATTCTCCCAGTCTGTTGTTCCCGTTGACTTCTTCATCATGATACATCATTAAATACGTTTAATGTTTTCTTCTGGTCGTCTATTATAAATTCATTCTGTTTTTTATCTGCTTATTTCTGACAACAGACTTAAAACTGGTGTGAAATTTCATTTTTTGTGAATGAAACTGTCAGAACTTGGGTAACAGCAACGCCTATAAGGTTATTTAAAGGACATTAATTATACATGACAACATTTTTTTTTTCTTTATGAACACCTGGTAATGATCAGACAGAAAGAAGCAGTTTACTACAGGTCTTACTGGAGCAGGTTCATATAATCGATGATTATAACCATTAATGTAACAATATTTCATGTCATCTCTCACCGTCTCAAACAAATGACTGAACAAAAAGAGGAAAAATCTTATGCTAAACGCTTCTTCTCTCATCCTCAGAGAATGTAAACAAATGTATTTTTCCAGACTCTTTTCCTGAACTTTTCCTTTAAGAATCCAGCACAGAGAAAAAAAAAAAACACTGTGGATTAAAAAAAAAAAAAAACTGCATGTCAGCTCACTCAGTCACATTTCTGGGCCATGATATTATGTGTCACTGTGTCAGTGTGCCATTGTGCATCTTCTCATTCTCAATGCATGACTTCCCACCGGTCACTATGAGATCAGCTCGCCGCTCCAACTAAGTTCAATGTCTTTGGAGACCTTAAATGTGTCATTGTTGCAGTAGGCAGGTTTAACTTTTGTGCCACGGAGCAGCTCCATGCCCCCAGGAAGTCCTACTGTGAGGAGGCCAAAGAGCAAAGACTTAAAACCTGCAAATCCTCCTCACTGATGGCATCTAAGCTGTGACATCCCTCCCTCTCCGATTCACATTAGGTCAAAAGCTTGTGAAAAGGAGGGAGGCGGGAGGGCATGGGATGAAGGTTTGGCTTCCTCTGTGCTCAGTAACATTTGATTGACCAAACAATGCAACAGGTGGAGGTTAGAGTCAGCTAAGAGTAGAGGAGGCACTCATCTGTGGAGGAGTCACACTATCACAGCCCGGTGACTCGCATGAGAACAACCTGAAACCATGTTCACTTGAAAACGGAGCAATGCCTCCAAACAAAAGACAAAGGGAAGTTTCAGTTTATAGCACTGCTCTGGGTAACTCTGGTATTTAAGGAGAACATTAAAATGGCAGCTCACTGCACTGTTGTGATTTAAATGACTGCAGCATTTTTGTAAATATGTTTACTCTCTCTGCCAATTCATTACTATCAATTCCCCTCTGAGCCACGTGAAGAGTCATCAGGGTTTTCTCAGAAACGTCTTGCAGACTGAGGGTATGGAGATAAAGTTGAAAGTGTTGAGTTGCATCATGGGAAGTGAAGGATCCAACATTTTTAGACTTGGATCAAGAGCTTTGCTGCTTCAGTGTCGACAGTTGTAGTCTTTGAATCACTGGACACAGCTCTATTAAAATCAGTTTTATGTTGAAATACTTTAGATCAGTGTAAAACTCCCAACGGCAGAAAGAAGATCATGTTGTTATGCCTCCACACCGATGACAGCTGTGCCTGGAAGCACTATGTTGTCAACTTGTCTGTACATCCCACTCTAGTAAATATAATATCTGAGTAGCAGCGTGAAGAAATTTCTTCAAACCTGGTACAAACGTTGACTTTAGTGTCAAAACTGTTGCAATGTCACCGTGACCACACAAAATGTGCTTTAGTAAATAAATGTATGTAAAACTTCTAGCTGTAGTTATTCATGTTTTATTTAATTCAACCATCTTCTCCTTTTAGTGTAACTATATAATTAATTCAGTACATTACAGATGCCGTGAGTGTGTGTATGTGATGTCAGTATGTTGTTGTGTGTAGTTACACAAACCAAAATAAATAAAGGGCCACTGTTCAAGGTACAAAAGCATCAGCTGTATCATCACGAGTCTCAACGTAGTGATGTTGTGTAAATCCAGCACACACACACGCACGTACACACACACACACACCCCACACACACACACACAGCTAGGGGGCAAATTAAATGAAATCGAAGCACGACCCCCAGGGGCACAAGAAGAGTAATTAGCATTCATATCTAAATTAATCCACCTTTAGACAACTACTTAATAAGAAGCTAAGAATAACACATGAATAGCATTAACAACATCACAAAAGACACGTGGGTTTTCTACCTGGATGACATCAACATCAATGCAGCATCGATCGTGGGGACTGACAGTTCTTCTATCCAGCACAAAGGTTCTTCTTCATACAACACAGAGTCTTAGCTCTTTGTTGGTGTCATCTGCACTTCAACACACTCACAATGAGCGATTGTAACCCCCAGAGTTTTTATTTGCTCTAATAATATAAAAGAAAAGTAAACAAAAAGCCCTGAAATAGGATCCACACCAACATAGAAATTTAAATTATGCCAGTGTTATAATTTCTACATCCACAACAGGGTATATACAGCAACCCTTCAGTTAAATTTAATACCTCTTAATACCTTTTTTTACTACCTTCAGAATTAAAAAAAAAAAATCATGATATACTGAAGTCAAGTATTCAGCGACATTTCTAACGTTTGTGCAAATTTTGACATAACACTATACACAACAGAACAAAGACTCACTGATGTTGACCACATATCACACACATTTATTTCACTTCATGAATAAAAATAAAACAAACTGCATAAAATGTGCAATGAAGTGATAACAGTGAACACAGGCTGGCATCCACTGCATGAACTGACTGATATTATTTGATTTTTAACATGAGGCCTAATATAAACTCATGAGCAAAAGAATCTTATGGCAAGTGTCTTAATTGCACTGCCTTTTCTTCAATAGTTTTGTCCATTTTAACCAGTTCCTCTTTTTTCTCTTTGTCTCCTTCTGAGTGTAATGGATTTAGGGATTATCTGGGGCATTTTTGACCCAGTGTCCTTGGCCAGTTTGTTTGCATCATTTTCAAGGCACAGACATTGTCCAGGGCTGCGCTGTTGCCTGAACTCCTCTAGTTCTTTAAATAATGTTTTTTTTTTTTTTTTATAAAATAAGCCTGCCGGTTATACCCTGACTGAGCCAGTCCTTAAACTCTGGGTTTTCCACCTATCAGAAAACTTTCATTTGCTCATGACGACAACAATGGTTGTCTGGACGGTGAAGATACCGCTGTGCCTAAACAAGTCAAAAACGTAAGCCAGCCAGTTGGCTACCCAGGTTAGCTGAGCGAAAGTGTTTGAGATGATACCACTGAATATGACCCAAACTTTAGCAATCACGGTTCAATCACAATAGAACACCTCATAGTCTGAAAAAATAATACCTATTTAAAAAAACACAACCTCTAAAATCAAATTTAACACTTTTAATGGCCTTAAATTTGGCAATTTTATCACCTTTTAATACTTTTAATACCCTGTGGACACAGTGTAGAAGACACTGTGTGTCATCATGACAATATTTGAGCATTTCTTTTATCCATCCCTTCTTTCTTGCACAGATCAATGAGTGCGGCTATCAGTGACAGTCTATACAGGGATTAAAGCCCAGAAAATCAATAACAGTGCCGGGCACCTCATGATAGCCTGGTCCCTGGGCAACAGAGGATGTCCAGGTTCCAGTGGGATGTGACCCCATTAAATGAGAAACAATAACCTGGATTTTCTCACTACGTACACACACACACGCACACACACACACACACACACAGCAAAGTCATAGATCAATACACTCTGAGGAGAGCTGTGATACATTCACATCACTGATTACAGCCTCTTTGTGTATCATCACAGCAGGTTAAGTCTAAATTTGCAAAATTGCAGTGTTTAGGTAGTTGTTTTATTTCGAATGAGGAAAGGTCAATGTAAACTATTAAATGAAATAAAAACTACAGCTGTGAATGTTGATATTACCAGCATTACTGAAACCCCAGGATGCAACATAACATGAAATAACAATAAAAAGGTTTTGCTTTGTTACTTTGGCACTAAAATCAATGCAACACCATGTTGCATTGTCACCATCTTCATATCCTATGATTGCATAGGAATGAATAGACTTCAGGCTGACTTGCTGACCTTTTCAGGGGCTCGTTTACTTAGCAACAGATCATGTTTTGTACCTTTTTGTCTTTCATGGTTCCATCAGGGTTGAGTCTAAAACTTCCAACGTTGATGGTTTTCTTTGGATCCACCTGACTGATGGAGTAGGTAAGTTCGTCCACAATGGCTTTGCATGCTGAGAGAGCAGATAAATGTCAGACTGGTCCACTGAAAAGTTCATATGTCATTTCATTTATCACGTTCATCATCAGATTATAATATTGTGTACAGTCTAAAATCAATACGTAACAAAACTGTATAATTTTCTGCTCAATCATTACAATTTACATCCAAAAGATTAGATGAGATGTCAGCCATGTTTGTTCAGAGACTTGTATCACTGGTATGAATAGAAAAGACAGAGAGAGGCAAATCATACCTCCTCTGGGTTCAAAATGACAACAAAACAGTATCATCTGTGTTTGATGGTGACTGTTTTGGGATGTGACTGAATATTGAGACATAAATCACATAATTTTGACAAAACAAAAGCTTGGCTGCAACAAGGTTGAAATGAAATATCCTTGTTTCTGCTTTTGTAAATATGTGAAATGTTTGGCCAATATTCAATAGAATAAAATCCATCTGAGTCAACTTACCAGAACAGTAGAGCACCTTGTCTTTCTTTCCCTGGCTGCTGCTGATGAAAAGAGATAACACCATCATGGTCACCTGAATAATCCATGACGCCATACTGATAACCTAACAGGACAGACAGAAGTTAAGTAAGAACACAAGTTTAATAAATATATCTATGTGTGTAATTTTCATCTATTCCAGTTTAACTGTGTGGCCATTAAAGTAACAATTCCATTCATAAATATATGACTGCTGAAACAGATAGACTGAAGATAGACTTCATGCCATTTTTTGTATTTTACACCCACAAAGACTAATGAAAAGATCAAACTGAAACCATTCAGGGAAATGGCACTAATCCACACAATCCTGAGGTCTATATGAACTATAGTTTATATCCTCTCACTGAGTGTTGGGAGACTTTACTGACGATCTTCATGTATGTAGATAAAGTGAAAAACGACTTTACTGTGTCAGTTTTAAAAATGCACATTTTACTGTATTTGTACAACACAAACGATAAGTATTATTGATTAGGGCACAAAATCTCTGCACAATTTTATTTATAAACTGTTTATGTGAAGGGAAAGATGTGGGAGCTACAAGAGCTAAAGTAAAAAAAGAAAACCAGACTTTAAAAAAAAAACAAACAAACAAAAAATATGTTTGTAGTAGACCATGTTATGAAATGATACTAAACACAATGTCTGACACATTATAATATAGGCCTATGCTTTCCAGAGCATCTTTTCCTGCCAGCATTAGATTGAATGACATCACAGGTCACATGACAAACTGCAACCTGCTCCCATGCACACTCAGAAATGGTTAAATAAATAAAAACATTAAACTTTGACTGAACTGTGATAAACTGTACAAGAACATAGATACAAGAGCTTAGAGCTTAAAGCCATTTATTGAAAATAAGTTTCATAAAAACTGATACATACACACACACACACTAACTAACACACACACATATGTGTGTGTGTATATATATATATATATATATACACACACACATACACACACACACACACACATACATGTCCCAGGCTCAGCTGAGCAGAGCATTTTGAAGTTTGATCAACAATGAGCATGAATAACAAACATTATCATACTTGTACAGAAGCTTGAGGAAATTGTTACAAATTAAATACGGAAGAGTAATGACCCAGAGAAGAACATTTAATGGGATTTCGCAATGATCATGCAAATAAGTGGCATATCAACTCAATAAAATCTAATGAAAATCCATTTCATTTCAATAATAATTATCACTAAGGTTGAACCTCCCATTAGTGTCAGGTGAGAATGACTGTTGATCCAAATGTGAAATAGATAAAAGTTTACTAGAAGTCGTGCTGTTTAGTCGATTCTGTTCACGCCGAATAGAAGAATAAGTCTAGTTGAATTATAAATTTAATTAAATTAAAGTTAATATAATCGCTGACCAGAAGAGAAGACAAACTTTTTTTTTAATTACGACATTTTGCGGCGGGGTTTGGTGGTTTGTCCTGAACACGTGAGAACTGAGGGACAGGTGTCGGTCTTACCTGGCGAACAGAGCGAGCTGCACTCGGCTAATGTTAGCAAGTAGCAGGCGGTGTCAGTACAACGATGAGTTGTCACTGTCTCCAGTGTCTACAGCCAACCTGTTGTCCTCATACTCAGTATCAAGAGTCAACACACTGACCACTGACAGCCCTCAGTCACATTACAACAGCTACATCTTCTCAACTTCCGCTGGTACCTTTCAAAATAAAACACTTCCCGCTTAACAATCAGTGATATATGAGTCACCCGCGGTGGCTGAAATACCATCAAGAATTTTATAGTAAAATACGATATTTTATTGTTTTTTTAAGCAGCACCCTTCATCCATTTCCTCATCAAAGACTCCATTAGAGTGGACGTGTGCTTTAATGTTGAAGGCACAGTCAGCTGCTTCCGCCTGAGTTGACGCCGCTTTGTCAGAGTGTAGAAGGTTCAACTGACAAGACGTTGGACGTGCTCCGCTGTAGTGGAGCCACGTTCGGTCAGCGACCAGCACGTCAGCCAATCAGCTTACACGCCCTCAGAGCACCGACCAATCAGAGAGCAGCGGTGACCCAAGCACAGTGTGCCAGTTCTGTGAGTGTCCCAGGACGCTTTTGTTGAATAAAGAAATCAAACACGCGCGCACACACCCACACACACCTGTCACCTGAACATATCAGGTAACATTTGGTGTCAGTTTACACCGTTCACAACAGACACGTGAATGTCATGACACGTGAATGTGGTAATATGGCAGTGAACTATAAATGTGTTAAAAAATAAAAAATAAAAATCAGACAGCAACCTTTTGTCTACCTAAAGCACCTTGCGTTTGTTTTTCATGTAGTGAAAAAATAGTAGCTATAAATATACATATTTTCTGATGAATATTAGCTTATAATAATATATATAAATTACACAGGATTTATATTGAAAGAAGCAGTCAAGAATCAAGAATTATATCCATTTAAGATTATAAGAGTGTTATACTGTGATTAGAACCATGATACTGTGATCAAAATATTCCATGGTGAAATAAAAATTATAATTGTATCTCAATGAATAAACTATTTCCAGTTTTCCAAACACAACAGCTCACCTTTATACTGAGGTTAATCAAACAGCACACTGTGACCCATGTATGCCGTGTGTGTGTGTAGTTTAGGTATTTGTCATGTTGTGGGGACTTAAATCTGTTTAAACACTCATGCTATCGGGACTTGTCCTTATGGGGCCAAAAAGTCCCCATGAAGTAAATCATTACATAAGGTTAGGTTTGGTGGTGTCGTGGTGTTGGGGTTAGTTATAGTTATGATTGAGATAGAGTCTCCAGGAACTTGATGTAATTCAAAGAAATGTCCTCTAAACTCATGGAAACCGCGTGTGTGTGTGTGTGTGTGTGTGAGAGAGAGAGAGAGAGAGAGCGAGAGAGGGAGCCAGGTGGTGTCTTCACAGGAGGATCTGACCTGGTTTCTCTGCTACTAATTGAATGTCATCTGTAACATCAAGGTCTTAGTTGCACAGGTAGATGACAATGTCTTCAGTGCTGCAGAGTCTGTTGTGATGAGAGCCAAAGAAACACAAGCTGTGGGAAAAAAAAAAAAAAATACACTGTCAGAGTAAATAACATTTGATAGTCATGTTTGGGGAGTGCCATCGTCACGGGGTTTAAGTACATTGTACATGGCAGAGTAACTTCCACACAAATGTCAGGACCCAACATATTGTAACAAGACGACCAGTGTTATTCACATTTGTGTGTGTGTAATGTTGTGGCTGATCAGTGTGTATATATTTTACATTTTATGTATTTTACCCTGATTAAAGAGACAGTTCAAACTGTGTGTGCATCATAATGTGTGCATCTGCTAAAGAGACAGAGACAAAGTCTTACAGCAATCACGCAGGAATGTGTACAGTTGGAAAGCCAATGTAGACCAGTGTTAGAGAGGAACAGAGTCAGTATTTCACAGCGAACGTGTTGGGAATGCATTGATAATATTAGAATCCATTATCCAAACTGAGCAGTACCGAAGAGCAGTAAAATGTTGTCATTCATTTGAATTCCCACTCAAACAGGAGTGTCAGATGAAGAACAAGCTGACCTTTAACAAGATATCCAGAGCAAATTTTAGCTTCTTGAACTTTCCCACATCATTATGAGCTGTCAGTTCATCTGAACATGTGTGTGTGTGTGTGTGTGTGTGTGTGTGTGTGTGTGTGTGTGTCGAGTAAAGGTTGACACTGCTCTGAGGTCAAGGTGAACATGTGGATGTGATGTGATCTTCCTCCTGACAAATGAGCAAAACAAGAGTTATGTGACTGTTTTAAACAAAGAACACAAACACTCTCTGGAGCTCTTCATCAGGAGCTGCATCTGTTTGTTCATGCAGTTATCCAGTCAGACAGTTGTGCGGCAGCACTGCTCTATGTGTCTGTTTGCATCTCTGAGCCCTCACTGGACCTCCCCCTCTCCTACTCTGTCATGGAGTGTAACTCCGTTTGTTGTCACAGCTGAATGAAGCATCATATTTAAAGGTGTATGGACCAAATACAGCAGCAAGCTTGAGAACAAACGGCCACAAATAGGAAGTGATGACCTGCATATTACACACAATACTAACATCAGACTACATAAGTAATGGTAGACAGTGAGATTTTGACTCTAATTATAATTAATGTTGCTTGAATTTTGCAGTAGTCCCTGTCACAGTCAAATGAATACATCTACACCTGTATTCTAGACAATTGAGGTAATATATTTGATATTTAATGAAGTGAAATGTAAGATTGAATCTTAAAATGTGCATAATAAAATTTCTTATCTATAATACATTTTTGTGGGGGTATTTGCACAAGAACTAATGTTTTTATGGACCATTGTCCAGGATGATAACAACACAGGAGTCAATATGCAGATAGCAAAATCATTGCGGGCCAATTTTGTCAGAAGGATGTAGTTTCAGAAGGATGTACAGCCCCTGTATGGTCCAATTAAGGTTACAAAAGAAAAAACAAAAGGATGCCAAAACTCACCCAAAACCAATTAACTGCCCCAAAAAGGGTCCTGCCCAAAAAGGGTCAAACGTCTTTACCTTGTTTACCTTCACTTTTTAAGTATGTACATATGTGTGTTAAACCATAACTATGGTCAAACCAAAGCCCTTTTCCCAGCTTCCTGTTTGACAAAATGAATCAAAAAATGCCAAATGTCTGATAGATCTTTGATATCTGGGTATCGATGTAGACTCACTGTTGGAGGGTTTTATTGCCCAAATTCACTCCATAAGATTTGGTTTGTGATGGCACAAGGTTGTATGTTTTAAACCATATATGTGTCTTCCCAACAGATCTCACTCACTCTCAGTTGTGTTTTACCAATGTGATTTACTTTCGGTCCACGTATAGAAATATACACATAATTTTTAAACATTTGTAACATGACAGGTCAGATCAGAAAAGTTGTATGACGTTTAAAAACAAAAAGATTATACAATAGATGTATTTTCCTTTTGATAATGTATTAATTTGTAGTTGTACTGTAAAATATATATTATATAATAATGATTGTATATAATTTTGGTCCAGTTATTTAATTGCTATTCTAAGATATTGTTAATTTACTGTCTATTCATGTTAACATTTTAAATAAGTGTAAGAGCTGCAAATTCACCTCATTTAACCAAATGTTTCCATCTTAAACCTATTATTGTAACATCACAGCCTGACCAAGAAATGAGGGTCAGCTGAAAAACTCGTGAGTGCTCATCCTCTCGACTTCCCCCGGTGGTGATTAAACACTGAAGATCATCATGTCAACAGGGTCGGCCTTTTCCAAATGTCAGTTTCAATTGATCTAGCGTGCACAGTGGTTTCTTTGAAACAGACTAATCTGAAATTATTATCCATTATAATATCCCAGCCAACACAAAAAAATCTGAATTAACTGTCCTTTAACCCTTTAACCTCAGTCACTGGATCAATTCAGTCTCTTCTCTGCTGCCACAACGGAAACAAAAGCGAAGAAACAATTATCTTGTCACCTTGACGCCTTCTTATACATGACTGAGGAGATCAATAATCCTTTCAGGAAGGTAGCAGTTTTATCAGACATGGTCTTTAGTTTAGACTAAAGAGCTTTAAATTATTTGTCACTGATAACCACCAGAGCAGGTCAATGACAGAGAGAAAACACTGAGCTGTCAAGGTCGTTCTGTTGGTTGTCTTAGGTTTGCCATTAACAAGGTTTTCTCAGAATATATAGTGTAAAAAATATTTATTGTAAGAAAGAAATCATCTCGACTAACAAACAAGACTTGTGATGGATTTACACATTGCAGACGCATTAATGTCACAGGGACATCATGTGTCTGATGGCACTGAACACAAAGACATGGAGGCAGAGGAGGGAAGAGGGGGTGTTGGGAAGAGGGAGGGTACTGGAATGGTTTTGGGGCGATGAGTGAGAGGTGGGGCAGGATGTGGGGTGTGGGATGTGGGGGGTGGGTGTGTGAGGGGTGGAGTAAGGGGGTCTTGAACCGGGGAAAGGGGAGGGGAGGCAGGGTAACAGCAGATTGGCTGCCAAATAAATACAACAGCATCTCAGCATCCAAAAATTACAGTTTTGTCGTGTGCACAGTCTGTGAAGACTATAAAGATATAGATAGATATAAAAGAGAACTTTTCTTTTTTATTTTACCTCTGTTTTTATCAGATCAATCGTTTCAATCCACATAATAAGACACTGGAGCTGCTGAAATCTTTACAATGAAGAAGTCTTTTCATTTTGGTGAATGTCGCTTTGCCAATTTCACTTCCATGTCATGTCTATTTTAAAGCCCGTGTGACAGGGAGCTCCTCTGGTGGGCAGAGCTCCAAATGCACCAATTGGAGGTGTCAGGTGGAATCATTTCATTACACTGGGAGAGGGAATTAACCTTGACGTTCAGTAGCAGGGCTGTAATTTTGGATTCACAGCGTTAAAGTAGATTGCCTGTCAGGTTTGATCCTGTGCCAGCCTCCCACTACACATACTCGAGGGTCTTCATCTACCACTAATTGAAAGTTGTTTTAGGGATCGTATTTCGGCAAATGGAAGGTTTCTTATATTCCGGCGACTTTACATCAGTAAAGAAGAAGCTGTAAGCTTTGAGGTTTTCTGAGTAAGTCTTGGCTCATTTCTCACTTCAAACTAAATTAAATCAGACGTCTAAAGAAGATGTCATTTTCAGAATTACAGCTCTATCCTGACTATATTCATTTATAATGAAGCTGTACCAAATATTGGTTTATTTTACATGCCTCATAAATGATAAATGGTCTTTCCACTAATCCAAAAAAAGGTCTTTTAAGTGAAGCTCCAAGAAGCAGAACATCATTATACCTAGAACATCTTACCGCCTGATTGGAAAACGCAATGTAACCATAAAGTTTTTTACTACACATAAAAAACAACTTAAATACTGATCTGGAAGCATGGAGGATCCACTGTTTTGTTCATCAACACAACAGCTCTACTTCTATATTACACTGGATGTTGGATGTCCAAGCTCCTCATGTCACCATTTACATCACCTCAGTGAATCACCACGACAACATGGTGGTACAGTTTTGATAAAAAAGTGGTCAATCTCAAAGACAACTGACAGATTTCCACACAACGATACAGGTATTTAATGTTATATACGGTTTGAAAAGTATTTCCTTAAAGAAGTCGTACATGTAGGTTACTCCATGGAAAACAGGTGTAATATGAAAAATAATTTTCAACTGTCAAATTCAAGAACACCTCTGATGGTTTTACCAAGCGTTTATTCTTCTGTTTACTGTGTGTCGTTAGTGATTCTCCCAGTGTTTGTTTTCCACAAAATACTAATTAAAGCAGCTTCTTCAGCTCGCCTCCTCCATGTTGGTTTATGGGATTACACATCGGATGACTTGGCGCTGTTCCAGTTGTCAAAGCCTACTACATGACATTTGAAATCTGAACAGGTGATATTTAGTTGGTTTGGCTTCTCCTGACTGGAATGTGATCTAACAGATTACACAGACTGCTGCTCCCTGATATTTCTGAGTTTCTCATGAATAGTGAGCAGTTTTAGAGCTGCATGTTTACATCTAGTTAGATCATATTTACTGTTTAAATGCAGGAGGAATAAGGCACATCTCTCTATATTTTGAAAAGAAATGCATAGGAGAGAAAATATGAATAATTGTCTGTTGTAGGATGCAGTGTAGTTAGAGGGAACTCTATTCTATAGATCTGTCCATGAGACACAATGCAGCTTGCAGTTAAATGTGCGATGAGCATGACATGCCAAACCGCTATGGTATTTTTGTGGCAACGTTCATCTGGTGGTCAGATTCACCTGTACCTGTGCACCTGTGGCTCACTTGGACAAGAGCTGGTGTCAGAAGGAATACATTATCATACATTATAGAGAGGTTTTGACAGTCACGGCCAAACACATATACAGGATATGCAGATGCAGATGATGACTCTTTCAAGTCAAATTGGCTTTGAACATGTTGAGAACAAGATCTAACAATCATTTTCCACTGTGTCTTATTTACATACAATATTTAAAACATTTGCAGTAAAATACAACCTCAATGTCACCTGATCAGTGAAATTAGAGTTCAAATGCACCTATGGTCTGGTCAGAACTAACAGTTGTTTCAGCTTCATACCTGTGTGGAGTGGATTGGTGATACATTCATTTTGATTGAGCTGTGAAATCTTAAGGCTCAAGGCACCATGGGAGCAACTTCTCAATTTTGTGTAATTTACAGGTGTGTGGAATACTGATATTATCACATTAACCTAAGCCAAACTATACTAACAGCTACAGGGTATGATTACAACCCTACCTACACTATTTCCCGTCCCCTGTAGCTTTTGGCCACAACATGTCAGTAAATTGTGCCAGGTGGATTCTGGTCTGAATGCACTTTCGCTCTTGGCAACTTGAATGTGCTTCTCCTCCCACTTGGATGCACAGGCACAGAACACACGCAGATGAACAAACAACTTCAGTGCGCTGTAGGAACCGTTCAGTTCACCGGTGCATCACTGTGCCCTAAAGTCAAGACATCTACTGCTTCGTTTGGACCACTTCTTCTATAGTTTTCCCCCACCTGTATGAGAACACAACCCTGAGTCTTTGGAGTTAAGAATGAAAAGTCCAACCATCTGTTAGGGCTGTAGTGTGGTGTGTGTTCTGCTCCTGTACTCTCCAGGTACCGCCCTCATGCAGCAGGTGGTCAAGCGCACCTGTTTCAGGGTCGGTGCTGAACACTGCGAGAAGAGTTGCTGCCAACGCCACTGGGCCAATTCATCAGCTCTCTCTCCGGTCAGAGGAAGAGTTGTCATCTGTGGTTTTAGTTGTAAGTATTTTATTTTTTTCTAGTTTGTGAATAATTGTCTTTAGCTATACTACATAACTGTTTTACCTTCTTTTTCCTCTGGTTAATTAATATTCCTGTTGTTGAATATCTGAGTCAGTTTTAATACATCATCATTTTCTTTTTTACTTTCACTGAAATAAAGACTTTGTATGACATCATCATATAATCACTGTTAACAATCAATGTAAAAAAATGAGGATAAAACCTGTTGTGAAATCTGTTGTATCTGTCTTCTGCCTAGTTTGAGCCGAGCTCAGAGCTCATTCATGTTTCTAAACTTTCTGTGCAGTGAATGAACACAGAAAGCCTGACCTTGTACTGACAGGGCAATCATTACTATATAATAACTTGCTTTTATGGAGATTGTTTTCATGAGATTTTATGGAAAGATCCTTAATTTCCCTCTGGTATGAATAAAGTATTCATAAACCTAAATGTCAGGTTTGTATAAAAAATTGCAAATTTGTCCTTGGGTGCTTTTCTAAAGAAAAAAAAAAATTGCAACGGCTGAGGAGTTGGCAAATGATTTGCTAAAAGCACTAACTAAGCACTGACTTTGCCAAAGTCAGCGTGGCAACACTGACTGTATACACCATCATGTCCATGCCAATTGATTTGGAGAGAGCAACAGCTAATGGAGGAATTCACAACAACAGTCATGTGGCGTTCAGCTGACTAATCGTTTCAGTCCATACAGAGATCTGAATGCGATACAGGACGGAGATCTGGTCTTAGTCAGTTTTAGTAGCAGCATGAGTCAGTGTTACTATAATAACTACCAGGTCAATGATGATTTTTCTTTTCCGTACATTCTGTAAAGATGCACACGGTCACTTTACATACCACACATTCTCCACATTCTGACAACATATTTCACACACACTGTCCAAAGCTTCCCAGTCAAGGCTGCAGTCTGCTGAGTGTGTCCTGTATGTGTGTGTGTGTGTGTGTGTCTGTCAGCAGGAGAAGCTGTACCATGGCTGAACAGCCCAACATCTTCATTCACTGCCTGTCGTAATAATCCGACACACTCCTTCATCTCAATACCGGGACCTTTCACTGCAGCTTGTGTGTGTGTTTGTGTGTGTGTGTTTGTAAGGATGCAGTGTGCTGCATATGGCCTGAGGACAGTATCCTGTCACGCTCATCAATTTCCTTTCAGTCCTGCAGGTGCTCAACGCTTCTGCTTTTCATGATAACTGCTATACCGTACTGTACATCCGTAGAGATGAGTGTGTGTGTGTGTGTGTGTGTGTGTGTGTGTGTGTGTAAGAACATAGAAAGAGACAGAAAGGACACAACAGACAAAAGAGAGGACAAAGACACAACAAACTGGAAACACAGAGAACAGTATTAAATTAAATTAAACCACAGTCATGGTGAGTGCTGTATTCTGATTGGTTGAAGGGTGTGTATTATTTTCAGATAAAAACATAGTTACATCTCCCTGTTTTACACTGATTTTGTATCACTCTTTTTACTACTGTCCATCATCTGCTTCAAGTTGTTAAAGGGCCACTGTATGGAGGCACCAATTCATATCTACTCTTTGTGTATAAAGTTTCTATGTATGAGCCAATTAAATATTAAAGATCAATACTTGTTTAGGGCAAAATGTTGTTAAATTTCTGCTTTTTCTGACGTGCAGCTGAGCAAATGTCACCTGTGGATGAAGATTTGTGTTTCCAAAGTCAGGCTTGAACTTCAACAATAATAAATCAGAACAAAGCAAAGGTCAACACATCCTCTTTCAACGTGGTTTTAATACCTTATCAGGGATTGGGATTTTATCTGGACTTAAATATCACTGAGAGAAATCTGGCATATAATGTCACAATGATTCATTTAACTTAAATGTTCTAACAAAAGTCAAGGGCACACTCACTATTACTGCACCAACTACAACCAGCGCTGACCAGAGACCTTTTCTACTGTCTTGTTTAGTCCTGATCAGACTTATATTCACTGTGGTGGTATGCTCTGCCATGTCACTATGACTTAAAGTCAACAAATTAATATCATATCTTAAAACTGGCTCTGTAAACTGTAAATCTAAGTTTAGGTACTTAATGTTAATGATTTGTGAACAGTGTGTGTGTGTGTGTGTGTGTGTGTGTGTGTGTTTTCATTCAGCCATTGTCTGGATCTCTGGGACAGCTACAACCTCATCTCAAACAACACAGACCTGCACCACCCAGGCCAGTGTCATGACTACACATGTTTGTTGTTTAAGTAGCAGCTTCTAGCATCACCCTCACATATGCTTTGACACTCATGGACAGTTACTGCGTGATCCCCTTGTTTTACAAGGTGTTTGGATGACCTTATAAAACCAGACTTCAGCAGTTATAAAATGTTCGTGTGTGACAGTTTCTACTTTGTTGAAGTTGACTCTGTTTATTTAGGCACTAACAAAACTCACTATGTGATGTGATGAGTGTTATTTTTGTTGATGTAGCAATTTCTAAATTCTTCCTTGATGTGATTTTATTAATTTTATGTGGATGATAATGTATATGGATGAACACTTGTAGTCTGCGAGATGAATTGATGATGATCTCTGTCTCTCTTTGCTCCTGAGCTTCCTGTATCTTGACATCATTTTTGTTGCTGTGCCACCATTTCTAGGACCAATGACAACTATATTGACATTGTCCCCACGTGTAAAGCAATCATAATTATAATGCATGTTCCCAAGTCTGAGCTTTTGGCCATTGGCTGTAGCATTGGGATTTAAAGACACCATGTTATGACAACAATAGACTAAGATCCAGTAACTAAATTATGATATTTGTTTCCAATGTCAGACTGTCACTGCATGAGTTGCTCTTTGTTTGTACTTGACTCCACTCATCACAGAATGTCCCTGAGCAGAATATGAATACATCTACCTATCTATCCATCTGTCCATCCTCAGGCTCATTTATCCCTCCACCAGCAGCCCCAATGAAAACACACAATCATTTAATCCTTGAGGCTCATATCATGCAATAGCAGTTGTGTGAAGGGATGCGTATCAGTGTTTACCAACCCTTAGAAAAGGCAAACAAGCATTGGAGAATTGTGTTTGTGTGTGTGTGTGTGTGTGTGTGTGTGTGTGTGTGTGTGTGTGTGTGTGTGTGTGTGTGTGTGTGTGTGTGTGTGTGTGTGTGTGTGTGTGTGTGTGTGTGTGTGTGTGTGTGTGTGTGTGTACAGAGCAGCTGCTACTCTCTGGGTGTCTCCTAGGACCACAGCAGGTCTCTGAATGTTTGTTGTGTGTGTGTGTGTGTGTGTATGTTTAGTGAGGCATATGAAGGACACTTCAATGAGACGCCAACAAAACCATTAGACAAAGGCCTAAGACACACACTTTCTGTCTGTCTCTCTCTCTCACACACACACACACACACACAACAATTTCTCTGTAAAAATTTGAATGGTAAATGTATTGCCTTGCTCCATGCTACCACATCATTGAAGTCATGACATCACATGTACCTGTGAGTATAAATGTTCTAAACAATATGCTTGTTTTGTAAAATATAAACTACACAAATCATTGTCCATTGTAGAGATAAAAAAAAGACTGCTAACGGCAGGAAACAATTCTGTTTCCATTTTGAAGGTTAAAGACAAACTTCACAGCAGGATTCTAGTTACCAGTTGAGACGGCGGGGATGGTACAGAGATTGTTTTTACCCTGTGGGTCTGTTATGTGTCATGGTCATGGAGAAACCCAGTGTAGTGGCAACTACCACTGAGGTGAGAGAACTTTACAGTTGTATGGTCGAGATCAAAATGAAGGCTGACTTCAGATATGAGTTTTAGTCATATAAAACATAATATGTAACATCTCAATAAAACTTTATTCAATGGGCCAAAAATAAAATAAAAAAGTTTGCAAGTGGCACACTTTAGTTAATTAATTATAATCAAATCTAATTTATCCGATTATTAGTAAAACCCAGAGTCGTTTTGTGCACAGCAGATCAGCTGAACATGCAAAAATGTCAAATGTGTCTGTAGGCAAGCTCACAACTTGACATATATAGAGAATAATAATAGATCACATAATATAAATCCAGTAATAAGTAACTGATTAAAGCAGTGATTTGGTTTTCAGTGGAGCAGTGGAGACACACTTCTTTGTTCTAGAAATCAATAGCAACTTATAGAAGATTGTATAATTAATATCAATCTGCTTTAGTTCTCTCCAGGAAATAATTAGACTATAAAGAAGTACATGTACTTGACAATAGCTCAACAGTGCTCATTGATTTGAACTTGTCACTGACAGTTATTTCATCTGAGGAAGATGTTAAAGAGTCACAGTTGTTGTTTCATGTGATGAACAGGTGAAAATGACCCCAAATCAACTCAAATGTCAAAACAGGAGGGTATGACCTGAACCCGAACACTGACGACAGCCACCTTGATGCACAGTTTAGTTGGCACATGGGACAGTGTAGCTGAACATGTGCAGTATATAGAAGATATTTGAATGAAAAGTAAATCATGATCGCACCTCTGTGGCTGAGAATTAAAAAAGTAACGTGTCATTCACTTCACAGAAGTTAACAGCCAGTGTCAAACACAGTGAGCACAACTGCCACTGTCTCAGAGCTGTGCTTCCCTCTAGTGTTGAATATCTGTTAGCAACAGACAACATGTCTGACTATTCAACAGTGTAATGCATCAATATCTTCATCTACAGTTTAAATGTCTAATGTCTAAATCTTTGTTAACCTGGTCTGATGTTTTACAGACTTGGCTTGAATTCTTCTTGTATTTATGTTAGGGCTTGTGAGAATTAGCTAAATAAAGAGGCCCAATGTGGAAGGAAGCACTTTGTTGTAGAATTTATAGAAGCTCAAGTAACTGATGAATATAGAAAATATCTTTATACAATGACTCTGACTATTGTGGAAAGTATAATGATCCTGATCCTGCAGCTCCTCACAGCTGCTAAGCATCTACCAGTTGATACCTGTTTTCTTTTCTTTTCTTTTCTTTTTTTTTTGTTTAATCATTTTTAGGTTTTTCCACATCAATCAGTTGATTGGATTGTATTTACAAAGGCACATATTCTTTATGTAAAATCATTCACAAACAAGCTCAGGGGCAGTTATGTGTCAAGGTACAGATTTAGGGAGAGTTTAAATTAAAATTTTTTTGTTTCATCCAAGATGAGCATACTGAACTCCATAATTCTTAATTGTAAGAAATCTGGAGCAATCAAGACTCTAAAGCTTTACATCTGACAAAACTGAGCAATTGGAGAAGAAGAACAAAAGATTAGAAGTAAAAGAGGTGACTAAGAACCTGATTGGCATTCTGGCCGAGCGCCAGTGATCCTGTATAGAGATGAATGAAATCTCATCAGGACAATGATCACTGCATGACTCTCAGGCTGTGAGAAACAAAAGTTCACTGGTCACACTGGTCATCTGCCCAATCTGACCAATACCAGCTTAACAGTGAGGCATGGTGGTGGCAGCAGTGATTTGTAGGGTTCACCAGGTTAGTGGCCCAAAAATCATAACTGAGACTTGTGGCTCAGAGGCAACTCTGCAGCCCACCAAGAGCCCTGACTTGAGCTCAATCAAACATACCATTGTTTGAACTTGTGGATCTTGAGAGGATTTGCAGAGAAAAATGGCAGAAAATCCCCAAATCCAGGTGTGCAGTTCTTGTTGTGTTACATTGGAGAAGAGAAGAGAAGAGAAGAGAAGAGAAGAGAAGAGAAGAGAAGAGAAGAGAAGAGAAGAGAAGAGAAGAGAAGAGAAGAGAAGAGAAGAGAAGAGAAGAGAAGAGAAGAGAAGAAGAGTGAGGCCACGTCCAGCATTTACTCTGTCAGAAAAGTGCCGACAGTCCACCAGGGAGCACTTTACTCCAAAGCCTCACCAAAAGAGAGCTGCCCATGGGTTTTATTACTTTGACAACAATATCCTAACAATATATCACCACCTCTATTGTATCACAGACTATCTTATAACCAGTACGATGACAAAAGTTGGGTTTAGTCTTTGCATTATTAATAACAGCGAACAAAAAAGAATGATACTAACAGCATAGTTTAAATGTTTCATTATTAGTGAATTAAATAGTCACTGCTTGTTTTCTTATACATTGAAACGTGAAATAACCAGTTACATCACATTCAGTTTCTTTGCTTTTAGTTCAAACCTATGTCATTAGATATATACACAGGAGCAGCATCGATTCTCACTATGATTGTCTTCACAGATTTGGCATCTAATTGCCTTGACTTGAGTCTTTCTTCTCACAAAAAGAAAAAAAAAATCCTGCATTAAAAAAAAAAAAAACTGCTGTGTGTGTCAGTAGCCCCTGTGTAGGGATTAAACACAGTCGACAACAAAATCAATGTGTTTTCCTTTGACATGCCCGAGCAGGATGATGCCTTATTGCCCTGGGAGCTCCACTCGCTGTCTGCTCTGTCTCTGAACTGAACCTTGAACAATGTTATCTCCAACTCTCTGTCTCTCCGTGCCTCTGTCTGCTCCTTTATCTCTTCATATTGCTGTGCTGCGCTGCCACCACCCCCCACTTCAGTCTCTATGTTCCTGAGATTTTTAGGCTCTTGCTCTCAATTACTCCCCCTGATTTGGATCCTCAGGTAAACAATACATGCAGCTAATTAATCTTTTATGTATACAGTGTTTGAATGCGTGCAGGAAATAAAGAAAGCCCGTCTTATTACTTGAGGGAATTTGCTTTAGAGGTGCCTATTGTGACAGACAGCAGATGAGTGGAAATTAAATTTTCATTGCCACTGATACCTGAGAGCATAAAAAATGGCTGACTGGAGCAGTGTGTGTGTGTGTGTGTGTGTGTGTGTGTGTCTGTATGTGTGTTTGCATTGTGATGAGGGACAGGGTTAGATTTACCTTCATCACAAAATGTCTTGACAATGTACACAGGATTATTAAAGCTTCAGACATCAGACGATGCATTAAGTAACTGGCTGTGTTGGGCACATATGAAGGTGGGCGGTGAAATATTTATCTGAAGACTAAGCAAGATTTTAGGTCATCAGAAATTTTATAAATAAATAATCATTCAAAGAATAATAGATTAATTCAAAAACAGTACAAATTAATAGAATAATTTAATTGCTTTTAATGTTACTGCAGCACCTAAATTCACATTAATACACATAGAAGTTGTATTTTATAACTGTTTGTATAAAGTATAAAGAGGCTATGGGTCATGGTTTCGTCTCTAGCTGTAATTTGTGGAGAAAGAACATGTGTACCACTCAGTTTGATGTCTGCATATTGCTTGCACAGTGTGTGTGTGTGTGTGTGTGTGTGTGTGTGTGTGTGTGTGTGTGTGTGTGTAGGTATATCTTAAGTGCCCACGTTGTGGGGACTTAAATCTATTTTCACCCTCACATTATAGGGACCTATCTCCCTTATGGGGATAAAAAGCAGGTCCCCACAATGTAAAAAAATAAAAAAGGTGAAAAGGTAAAGATATGATTTAAGATTTGTTTAAGGTTAGGGTCAGGTTACGATAAGGGTTAGACAAGTAGTAGCAACAATTGAGATCGCTAGTGTTTCCAGGAAAGTCTCCAGGAAATAAATTCAAGTCAATGAAATGTCCCCTGAAGTTATGGAAACCAGAGAGGTTGTGTGTGTGTGTCCTCTAGGGCTGCTCATTAAGCTTCTGAGGTGGGGGCTCAAAGCAAAAAAAAAAAAAATGGGAGGCCATATGCAGCTTATCAAGGTCAAAGGAACACACACATACACACACACACACACACACACACACACACACACACACACACAGAATGTTTTACTGTGTTGACCACAGGTTGTCTCAGATAATGAACAGTGGTGGTAGTGCAGGAACCTTTCAGTGACTGGGGCAGCCTCAAAGCCAACTCATCATGTGTACATCATGTGTAGCGTACACTGCCATCCATCACCATGTCCATACTGGTATGATGTTTTCAAACTGAACTCTAGACAGGGACCATGTAGTGACTTTTAGACAGGGTCTTGTACATCCATTCTTTACAAACATAAAAGCATCATGAATTAATAATTCATAACAGAAAAAGTAAAAAAAAAAAAAAAAGCTTCAGCAGTTTTATAGACATTTCTTTGAGATGTCTCCAGGTTTCCTCCTGCAGTCCAAGGACAGGCTGCCCATATGGTTCAGAGACTCTGCAGAGCTCATAAGTACAACAGTGATGTGAACCCATCCACCTTTGCTGCCCTTCGATAAGCTGACCACCTGTCAAACCTATTGCCCACTGTTACATAGAATTGGCAAAGGGATTATTACAAACTAGTGACACAAAGTTGGAAAAACACCACTGTGTGAATTATCACTGTCTGTCAGTGCAGCCCATGATCATTTCCAACACGAATATATTGATACCTGGCAAATATATGTAGTCAGTTATTGTGAATCTAGATGTTGTGGTTCTTAAGCTGGAACAGACAAAGAGCATTTTCGTACTAATCAACAAAACTGTGATATAGTTAAAAATGAGGTTAGCTCTCAACAGCATCATGAAACTCAGTGTTGAAAGAAAAAAAATGGATAGAGCAACAATGAGGAAACTGAGTGGAACAGATGAGAGAAGTGGACAAACAGAGGAAGGAGTAGAGGAAAGTGCTGGGGGGATATGGGAGGATAGAGAGTGCTGAGATGGGATCTGGCCCGTCTGTGTTGTTCCGTGTCAATTCAAGGGCTTTTTCCATCATCTGCCAGTGTCCTGTAGAGAGAAACCTGCTGACGGCAGGAAGATCCTCTCAGCTGGGTCAAAGTCTCCTCCACATGCTTCCTGCAGGAAACATCAGAGTCTGTTAAAGACTGGAAGGAACACTGAGGGCTGATAGCATCAGAAAGTAATCTAGTGTGAAAATGAAGCTCTTTTGCCACCACTGTAGTGTTAAAACGCAGACTGCAGGTCACATTAGATGTGAAGGCGGTGGATTAGACGAGCTGTCAAATAGTAACACAATAGTGATGTGTCACCAGACAATCGAGATCACTGGAAGTTACTGCTCAAAACAAAAAAGTCTGGTACATGACTGTGTAAAGATGGGAGGATGGAATAAAAATGCCGTGTAGCCACTATTGGCTTAATTTAATACTTTTCAAAATAATTTATGTGAGCTCACATGCAGGTACATGCATATTATTTGAGATATTGTCACCTCAATCGCTTAAAATGAATCTAAATGATGCATAAATCTACATCTGCTACATTTTAGCCAAAGGAGTTCACATAACTGATTAATACAAGAAGTAATTTTGCATTACAGTGTAATATAATATCAAACAGCCAATTCAAATAAAGACCACTTCAAATTGTATTTATTACACATTCATTTGGGAAGATGAACACATCAGTCCTGACCTTTGTGATATCTCTCTTGTGTTCTCAGACTACATCTTCTCAAATGGTACACCACCACTTGCTGGTCATCATGGTGCATTACAAGGGTGGAGCTTCAGATTTCATCAAACTGTGGAGACACTGACATCATACCACATGCCCTCTGTTGCCACATTTGGGAAATGCATAAATCTAAATCAAACCACTCACCGGGCATCATGTCCAACAGGAGACAAAGCAGCTGTCAAAGCCAAACCCAGTTCATTGGTCATCAGTCTGAACTTTGTCCACTAACAGCATCTTTGAATCATAACAGAGTGATTCAAAGCTTTCCATTAGCTATCTCTGTTTGTTACATTCATATACACTGAACTAAATATTTAAAACTCAACTTTTGTTGTCCCAACTCTATTCTCTGCTGTCCTCTAGTGGAAGTTGAGCCACACAACACTCTGATTGCTCCTGTTTCACATCACATTCATGAACATAAACATATCTTCTTCATATAAACTTATCAAGCCAAACATCTAGTTCTATTCTGATGAGCTACCCCAGCAAACACTGGCTCTTCTACTGAACAAGCCTCATGTATTAAAAGGAGTTGGTCTTGTGAGTTGTATCTGGTTTACTTTTTTGTCCATATATTTGAACACGAAGTCTCCTCTTTAGTGGACAAATCACCATCTTTCGACCTAGGTGGACAGAAGCCACAGTTTAACAGCAAACAACAGACAGATACATTTAGACACCAGAAGTGGTAGAGACCAACATCAGAGCTAAAAGAGAATGAAGAACATCTTACCTAGAGACATCAGATGGACACAGCCGTCCTGATAAATGATCATGTTACTCCATAACTAATGACTAATTGACACAATTGTCCTGAGCAAGAAGTAATCTGTGCCATACGGATACACAAAGAACCACAGAATCCAGACTTTGCGCAGCTATGACCAATAGTGTATTTGTGAACCTACATATCATTACATATGCTGTCACAGTTATATGAAGTAATGATTAAGAAATGATTCCTCAGGGCACTTCTTGGTTTAAGGTCAACATCCAGTGTATAAAAAATATAGTTTATTCATAGCATAGTTTATATTCATTCATGAAAATATAATTGGTCCTAACATCGAGTTATAACAATCACAAGAACTTCATAGTAATTTACTACAACTATATGTGGTGGGGGGAAGAGGGGGTTTAGACTCAAAAACACATATATTTGTTATATTTTCATAAATCACATAGACCATTAACAATTATTCTGTCAGAAAAACAGAAAAATAAATAAATAAATAAACAAAATAAGAAAAATATATATACATATTTGTGTGTATATATATATATATATATATATATATATATATATATTACACCATCCATCCAGTGAAAGAGATTCCAGTGTCTTTGACAATAATATATCAATAATTATTCACGGCTTCCACAAACCATTCATGTCAGAGAGACAAGAGTGGACACATGAGACAGAAAGTGTCTGTCTGACTCTTTCATTATGCATTCAACAAGGAAGAAAGATGTACATGTGCACGTGAATAAATTATATTTTATCTATAATTGTGTTTTCAGTGACAGGCTCAACGCATGTTTTGTCTAGCGTAGCTAAAAGACTGGGAGCAGACTGGAGTAGTACTTGTGTGGCTCTTTGTAACTTCACGCTGTTTTAAACTACATGTTCAATGGCATTAATATTCCCTAGGAGATGGGTCATACATTTTTTTTCCTAATTAACTAAATAAGTCAATTCTGTCAATTACAGGTTGTGATCTAGTGACAAATGACATCAACATCAACAAAGACAGATTACAAGAGAACACCAACACGATCACTGATGGTCACAGATAATGAAAAGTAACAGTGTATGCAGTATACAATAATATACTGTCCATCTGAGTCAATAACCATAACGTATGTCCTTTCTCATCAGTTTAAGCATTGTTACATTGGATAATTAAATCATTTTTTAAATAACAAATTCTTTAGATTTGCTGTCCATCTGCAGGTTTACATGGTGTGGGATGTGCTGAGCTGCATGCTGCATCGCGGCCAACTCTTTTTCTTACTTTTTTTTCCTTTTCTGTAATGACAACATAGTTCTCAACAAATTAACTGCTAAAGTCTGGGAACATGGTGACACTGTTCAAAGGAAGTTAGACGAATCAAGAGCCACGAGCAGTCAGACAATAAGACAGGTTGTAAACAGCCCCAAGGTCGGCCAAACTGACTTGGAAGAGAAAACTTTTGTTGTTTCCAAAGCAGATATTTTTGTGAGTACAATGGAGATGCTGAGAGATTAAAGTCGTGACAAACCAGTATAATTTCACAAGACACATTTTGCTGTCTCAAAAGAGTGATGACTCTAGTTGACTATGGGCTGAGCAGAAACACATAGAATAGGATTTTTTTATGATTAGGTTTTTGGCTAAAACATGATTTTTTTTTCTCCAGTGTGAATGTACAGTCTTTTAAAACATAAAGTATATCTCAGCTTTGTGGGTGAAAAGAGCTTCTGTCCAGAAGCCAACTCCCCACATGGTAGAGGAGCTCAGCATACCAGTGGACACCGTCCGCTTGGTGAATGCTGCTGAGCTCTTTCACCATCCCAGCCAGCGACAACAATGAGCTCCACAGTCGGACTGGTGCAAAAACCCAATGAGCAAGGTCATGATCCCCAACCACTGCATAGCATGACGCCAAAACCTGGTCAACTATAATGGTTCCATGAGATGTTACAGGTGCATAAGACCCTTCATGCTGCTCCACATAAACTCTTGTCACTCTTGCAGGGACGAGGTAGTCTGACCGTTCTTTCCCAACAACGAGAAGCCACTGTCCTAGTTTAACGTCACTGGTGAACACAGCTCTCATGTCACTACTGTTGACACTGTTGTTGTTCATCACAAAGACGAGATGAGCTGGAGTCAAGGTGAGTCTGCGTCGTGGCTCGTCGGTCTCCAGGACATGGAACTCTCGCACAATCTGTCGGTCCTGGTCCATGAACATAAGAAAGTCACTGAAAACAAGATTTCCTTGTTGGTCAACAGCCAGCACCTTGTCTCCCACCTGGAGGTCCTTCAAGGGTTTAGTCCTTCCGTTTGCTAGGATCACTATGGATGAACCAGGGAAACAACCTCCTGTCTTTGCTGCCACAGAGTTTTCTGTAAAATTCAGAGCAGTAATGCTTATTAGACTTCATCAGTAAATCTCATAAGAGCTATATAGTAAAAACAAATTAGGTTTCTGCAAAGTTAGACTATATTTATAAACAACAACATGCATGTCTTGTCCAAATGAGGACAACAGCACTTTGGTCTAGAATGACAGATCTCAGCAGACTGTTGTTTGTCAATTGTACCCAGTGATTCCTGACTTTTCATCAAAAACCACAGAATATTTAAATTCTCATTTGTCTTGGGAATCAACTTGGAGGATTGGCACAGAATTTAAATAGAAATAAAGACATTTAACTTTCTGTAGTGCTTAGAATAAAAGTGGTTGCAGCTAACACGGCTGCTGTCATTCATAGTGACAAGATTAAACAGCTCTTCAATGACAAAGTTTAGACAGTCTTCCTCCAAAGACAAGAAGTGATTGAATCAGTTGAAGAAGAAAAAAAGGTCCTATATTGTGTGACTATGTATTGCACTTTATGTAAAAGAGCTTTGAGTGACTTGCCTGCCTTCACAGAGCAGTGGATGTGGGCTTTGGACTCATAGTAGACCCAGTCAAAGCCGGCCTCTACTGCCAACCTCGACAGCATGCCATACTTGCTCTTGTCACGGTCTGAGGTGGTGATGTCCACTGCTCGACCCTCATAGTGCAGGGACTCCTCAGAGTGATGGCCGTCTTCATCCCAGCCCTCCGTCACCCGAAGTTTAACCCCGGGCCACTGATTCATGACTGAAATAGCCAAAGAATTCAGTTTGTCCTTACACCTCTGAAAAGAGAGAAAAGTCATGCTCAGATCCACTTTTTGCCTCATATGTTACTTGATATACTCACACAATGTAAATGATTTACTATAATCATGTTGTTTTTCATTTGTGGTCTTAGTGTACTTAAAACAATCTTGTTTGGATAACAAAATACCAATGGATGGAGATTTACTCTACATTATTATCACTGTTTTTGCTTCACTATCAACTATTAATCAAATGAAACAGATATAGGAACATTTTATGGACAGAGGGAAAGTGACTGAGCAGTTGGGCTCATTTGTTCCTATAGTGAACTTGAGAAGAGTGACAGTGAGAAAGTGCAGCATCAGGTCTCAAGAACTGGACTCTTGAACTGGGTCAGTAGAGTAACAAACTGGATGTAATGTAAATATGAATGTGGCTGAGGTGGAACTCTCTCATTACACTGCACCGCAACAAAATCAGGCAGCAGAAACGATTCCACTGGCTGATGAGTCACTTTACTGATGATCTGTTGACCAACTACAACAGTTCTCAACATGAGAAAACAGGATCAGATGAAGTCTTATATGTTCAAGTTGTATATCACTGAAAATTTATGCAAAAGTGGAAAGAAAAACCTGGTGTTTCCGAACCCCCGGGGGGCCGTCAGGAGGAAATATTATGATAGATATATCAACAGGGACTGCAAAACTCCAATGTGTCATGTCTCCGTATATAAGTTGGTAAGTACTGTTTTGTTTTTCTGATTGGGTCAAAATGAAGAAAGAAACATCCCACCTTTTGTCCTTCATCATCTATCAAGTTTCTCACTGCGAAAATAATATTTGTGTGTCATGCTGATTTGCCTTGCTATGATTTAGTCATAGTTTTGATTTGAACAGCTGGTTTTGGTATGTTTCAGTGTGAATCATGGTTACCATCAACTCTAACAACCTCTTTTATCTTCTTTGTTTTGGTTTTCCTGCCAACATCACAGCTGTGATAAACCTTTTTTTTCTTTTTCCAGAATTAACATCCAACTGTTTTCAGTGGAAAAGCTCCGATGAACCATTATGTAACGTGTTTATAACTTGTTGCATTATGGACACAGTCACTCATCGCTACCACCAAACAGGTCAACAGGCAAACACCCACACTCACATACACAGGTCACAAATGAGAAAAGACAGTACAAGAAAGTGTAAACACCTCACAGAGCCCAGGTCAGATTTAAACACAAACTGATTTTGTTGTGAGGTGATATTAATAATTCACAGTAATAAATTATTATTTACTGTGGGAGTAAAAAGTGGGAGTTCACAAGAGACCATAGGAATTAAAAAGTCAGAAAGAGAAACAGTAGAGGCTGAGATATTCTGGTTCCAACAATGCTGGTGGTTACTACATTTCCCATAATGCAATGCGAGCCAGCGTGTGATCAATGCCAGAACTCCATTCCTCTAGTTTATACCCTGATGACGTCATATCAACAACATCATAACGAGTCAATTGCAAAATCGTTATAGTGATCATGATAAACCAGGTGCTGGATTATTTATAATCAACAATCTATAATCTACAATCAACTCAAACTTAAAAAAAAAAAAAAAAAAAAAAACATTTCTCCACTTTAAAATGTAATGATTTACGACAAGGAAAGACAAATGCCTTTAATGTGAGTACACACACACACACACACACACACACACACACACACACACACACACACACAGCTCTATTAAATCAATAATAAGTGTGTAAATCAAGTGCATGTGCATGTGCACTAAACAAACTTATTTCCTTCTTTACATTTCCTGAACTACGGTTCCATAACAGCGAAAAGTAGCGCACTGGGTCATTTAATGTGGTTGGAGCCAATAGAAGATGTAGATCACACTTTTCTGTAAGGACGACTGTCATCCACCTGCTCCACATTATTACAGCAACAGATTAACAAAACACCGTGACAGTTACCGACCTGTGTCATGAGCCGGTCGGCGTTAGTGTTCTCTTCATCCTTAAAGATGATGTCGGGGTTGTAGTTTGGAGTCAGGTCTTTGAACCTCTCCGAGTTGCGGGTGATCTTGCCTTCATACTTGCCGCTGGCTCCCAGGGTTTTCTCTGCCACGTTGGGGATAAACTGTTTGAGAGCCAGCGGTGTGAGCCTCTTGGGTTGTCTCCGCTTCCCGTGTCCTCTGCCCGGTCCACAGCCAGAGACGGCGGACAGGATCAGCAGCAGCAGCAGCAGGAGGCACAGAGATGCAGACAGCATCACTCTCATCAGGACCATGTTCCCTGAACCTGCAGGAGCCGGAGAGGTGATGTGTCTGGGATTGATTTTTCTTTGTCTCAATTGCTTTTCTTTTCTTTTAAGTATCTTTCCCCACTACAACTGGAGCAGTGCGGGTCCCATAACTACTGCAGGTCTCTCTCTCTCTCTCTCTCTCTCTCTCTCTCTCTCTCTCTCTCTCTCTCAGTGACAGGAAGAAGTCGGGAGTGCTGATTACTCTCTATATAGAGAATATATAAACACCGTCTTTACATAACCACCTAACGTCTTTTGATTTTTCTAACTTTTTCATAGTTTCTCTACTAACTTTTCATTATTATTCACTGGTGAAATGAATGTTTAGATCCTTACTTAAGTGAAAGTAGCAGCACATGTCTACTCACATGTATTTCTTTATTATTAAAATCTTACTTGATGCCAATAAATGAAAGTTATTAATTCCTGATCTCCAGACATTTCTAGATGATAAATAAAATGAAGTGGAAAAAATAAAGTGTTGTGTGTTACTGTTGTTTGATATCTTGGCATCTGAGGATCATTATGTGGTTCTTATGTCAAAAAAAAAAAAAATGTTTTCTTTCTTTCTTTTTTTTTTTTTTTTTGGCTCATTTCTTGGATTAGTTGGTCATCACTTGCATCTATTGAAAACACCACTATTCAGAAGACTCTGTTAACAAATGACCCAGGCTACACACTGCCAGTGGTTTCCCGTCTGGGAAATCAGGATTACTATAATATTTTTTACAGTAAAATATCAGTATCTAAAACCTGTACTTAAATATAGAACCTGAGTAAATGTACCGAGTTACTTTCCACCACTGTTGTTATTTAATGTGGCAATACTGCCAAGAATAAAACCACCACGGAGCCAAACTCAATATTTTAATGTATTAGTACTAAATCTAAAATTATGGAATCAGTCATAAGACTTTAGCTCAGTGAGGAGCTGGAGCTCATAGTGTTAAGTCTTGCTCCTGTATAAAAACATCTCCCTAACCCAAGCATTGTCAGGATAATAAAAGTTTTCAGAGTCAGTGTTTTACGTCATATTAAGAAGTATATTAAGGTAGTTAAAACTTTTTGAAAAAACTTAACTGATCAGACCCACATCTCAGTTTAACAGGCTTATCAGTTCATTATTTTTGGCTAACAAAACAAGACACACTCATCACAAAATGAATTGGAACTAACAGCTCTATTCATCATCTATTTATAATATGTTAACTTTTTTGTGTAGAAGTTTTTATACAAAGATTAAGTCCACACTTGACAAAGAATTGACCTAAAATGAAATGAAACGTTTCCCCCTAAATTAAAACCAAGATTATGACCATAAGTCATTATTTTCTTTTTCATTTTGTTCATTTGACTTTCTTTGGTTTTACTGTCCAAGAGTTAGGTGCTTCACAGTTCGGATCCACAAAATCAAATCAGATTAGATTTTGATGTACTATTCTGACTATACTATATTTTTTAGGAAACTCAAAAAAGGGATAGACCATAGTGAGTGACATATTAGTGATATGGAAAATAATGTCTTGTAACCTTATTAAAAGACACAGGAGATTACTAACATCATCATATGTGCAACAATATTTGTTGATGGCTCAACTCTGGATAATATTGATGAGTCCTTCCTCTTTTCTTCAATAGCTATAAACCACTATGTTTTTTCTGGGTTGAGACTGAAGGTATATTAACAATTGTTATATTACATGCAATGGTTGATGGGTGGTGAAGAATGGACATGAACATGATTGTTGAGGGTTGGAAAAGATGCTCAAAGAAACTTTTGGGATAATAGATAACTGTAAAAATGATTGTCTAAAACTTTTGTTTCCCAATCAGCATAATTGTTAAAATTCTTTAATTATAGTCTTTTATGACGTCAAGATGGGAATTTATTTTCACTTAATTGTCTCTCAGCTTCTTTTTAGCTGACACAGTGTAGCATTTGTCCAAATTAACTAGTGGGCTAGTTGCCACAAATAATGAATAAGATCATCAACTGTGAAAATGCTGAATGTAAAAAAAAAAAGTTAAAAAATTACAAATCTGGTGATCTGGGCATCTGATTTCATTTTAGAAATACAAAACAATTCTACACAATAACGATGCATCAGCAGTAAGATTTCCATCTCTAATGTTTACAGACAGCATTAACAAAATATCAGCATGGCGCTGAAAGCACAAACCACAGACGATGATGATTCACTGGATTTCAGCTATAAATGCAATAAATTTACAAGAAATAGCATCTGTATTGTTTTAAATAGTTTCAACTGGAGTGAAAAATCACAGGCTTCAAGAATCTGGCCAGAAACATCAGAGGTTTAGAGGGAAAAGGACGGAGACTTTGGGGGAAAAAACAACATGTTCCAGTTTCGCTGAGCTCTGAGGTCTTGAGAACTTCCATCTCATAACAAAAAAACAGATTTTACAATAAGTGCAATATGTGCATACCTATATTGGAATTAATACAGAAAATGTGGTGTAATTTATTCTGAAAAATATAAATAAAAATGTATGTGTTGTCATCTTCTGATAAAGTAAAAAAATGCAAAAAAATCATTTCCTGATAATCGTTGTTTCAGTCAGGTCTGAGTCACTTTCTGGCTTCATTGGTTTGTGTTCCTGTGTTAGTGGATTAAACTGGGCCCTACATCAATTAACAACAAATACAGCAGCTCCAGGCATGAATTGTTCAAATGTTGGAATTAGAATTAACATTTCTTATCGTTCTGATCCTCAAACTATGTTAAGAGTCTTAAGTGTCAGGCTAGTTGGTGCTTTTCAGTAGGAACGGTCACTGTGGGGCCTCACTCTGTACTGATACATACAACACATGGGACTGAGGTCAATGAGAGGAACTACATAATATATAGTCATGATAAAAGTGTTTAGAAGTGAAAGTAAAAGAAAGTAAAAGTCCTGCCATGTATTGGTGCTACATGTGTACTTAACACAGGTGATCCTACTAATTTACTGATGTACCTGACTGAAGAGTTGTGCTAATTAGAATCAGATGGTTCAGCCGTATACTTCCACATGATATCAGTCAATACTGTAAATGAGTGTGCTATTGAATGACCAGTCACATCTAGATTACAGATATAAAAGAAGGAGAGGGAGGTTTTTCTTTCTACCCTGTTTTTCAATCAACAGTCACAACCGGTTGAAATACTTTTGTCTTTATATTTGACCAGACAACATGTTGCATGAATCCCAGAGACAACCCAAGATGAAGAACTGTTCTCCGACTCTTTCTTTAGATGAACATAGATTGAAATCCAAATGAAATGCAATATTCAATACAATATACAAAACATTACGTCAAGGCATATTACTGAGTAAGGTTGAGGTCTTATGATATTATATTTGTAATATTGTTGAACAGTCTCACTTGAGACAAACAAAATGAAAATTTGATATGACCTCACTGCAAATACTCTAAATAAAACGTCCTAATTAAGAGTAATCAGTAAATGAAATGGAGAGTGTGTGCCATTTGTGTGTGTGTGTGTCTCTGTGTGTGAGTGTGTTTGTAAAGGGGCAATTTGTGAGATTGAATATTTGTCTTGTATGAGTGTGATTTAAAGCGTCTTGGCTTTTGGAGCAGTCTGTAGCTGAGCTGCCTCCTCAGAGACACAGTGTGTCTGGTAACACAGTGGATGTTGACCCAAGTTCTGACGACAACATGATGCTAACACAGAATATTCATCCTCCAGGGTGTATTAGCTTTTAATCAGTTGTGTTAATGATGAATGACCACAGACATTCATTTACAAACCATGAGTAATGATCTCGAGGAATAAGGACACTAGATGAGAGTCAGGTTGTATTTGAATCAGATGGCTGCAGGGATGGAGTGAAAAAAAAAACTGCAGTCAAGTCAGACTAAAACCCGAACTTGCTGTTCTTGATATTTTCAGAAATTCTCCTTCTTCAAACATGTGGTTCAGTGTGACTGTCTTCACCAAGACTAGCAGCTGTAGCATGAAGCTTCCACATGAGTTTTCTACATTAAACACAATAAGATCAGTCATCGTCTGTTTATCACAACAGCGTGAGTTTAAATTAAGTGCAGCATCCAGCAGCTTTGGACTGCAACAGTATCTGTGTTGAGCTGTATGGTGAAGAACCTGGACAACAAGCACCTGTTTCTTCTGGTTGGTGGTTGATGTTGTTTGTCAGTGTAGAAATAGTGAGTTCTGTTTTTTTAACCTACATACATGCACAATTACATGCCTTTTTTTTTTTTTTTTTTGCCAAAATACACTTTGTTATCTACAGCTTGAGTCTAGGCTGCAGTTCAGGATCATATCTGGTCATATACTGCAAGAGAAGAGGTGTGAGTTGACAGTTGAGAAACTGGATGAACATCTTATTTCTTACTAAAAGATACTCCGAGCTATTTTTTTAGTGTTGAGACAGAAAATCAGAGTGCCTTCCTTGAGCTTTGCGGGAAAAAAAGAGTCACCACGCTCATAACAATGAGGAGCTCCCTAAACAGAGAAATTCATCTACATTTTTTTAATATGAGTGCTCACAAGACACGTTATATCACCTACCTCACTTACTGTTGGAAAAAGTTTGTTTCGGTAAAAACTGTGCCACAGGTTTCTGTGTATTTTCACTATCTTCAAGGCCACTTTGCTCCATAAAGCTGGACTTTAGGTTCTTGTGGGACTCAACAAGATTATATGAATGTATTTTTCTATCAAGATTCAGTGTCAGTGGGAAAACACATAGTCACTATCAGTGTTTTCCCACTGCTGCCAAAGAAAGAAGACCCCACCCCCACTGTCTTTTTATTTCTTCATTCATCTCTCTTCCAAAAAGATGAGTGGATGGTTGTTTTTCCTCTCAACCTTTTCTTGTTTCTCACTCTACCTCCTCATTTTTCATTTCCTTTTAGTTCTTTTCATCTCCCTCTCCTCTCCCTCTCCGCTCTTTTCACCTTTGTGTCTCCTCCCAGGCGTTACCACGGTAACAGACAGTTTGATCTGACCACTAATGTGGTGATGGATGAAAATAGACCCTGAAAAAAAAGTGGCTTTTCTGTCACCCTTATTTCAGTCCTCTGTTTCTAACCTACACACACACACACACACACACACACACACACACACTGTCATTGAGGACAGTCACTGACATCAATAACCCTTCATTAAACCTTAACCCTAAAAACCAAGTCTGAACCCTAAAACAGCCTTTTTAAAGGAATCTGCTCAACAAGTACTTTAGCCGCTGACCTCTGCATTACAGAGTTTTAACCAATAATCTTCCATATAAACTGACATCAGGTTAGTTGTCTCTAGTCCACTTTTTGTCACAGTTGCAAAAAGACAGAAACATCTTCTGTCCTGGGTTATACTCACACAGTGGTCTCTAGTCAGGTGCTCATCATGGAGCATGGTACCTTTGAGAGCAGTTTCAACCTCAGTTGACATGAAACCATATAGATGTAGAGGCCCTGAACATGGTCTCCTCTGTTTGGCTGTTGGTTTGACAATGGCCGACAGCATTTGGATTGATGTAAGACCTCAGTCTTGATGTGAGATGGAAGGTGAGACACATGTTGTACTCAGCAGAAGAAGCTCAGCAGTTTCTAGGACAGAGGGGAATATATGAAGAGTAGCAAAATGTACAGCTTTGGAAAATTTGTTGACTTATGAGTATGGCTCTATATGCTGGTTAAAGCAGCAACAGATAAATAAAAGATTAAAGTATGTCAGATGATTTAGGAGCCAAACAAGAAGCTACACCTTATTATATACCAAGTGTCTTCCTGTCTCTTTAAGACATGCTGAACTCCTACATTACTTGCCGTCACCCTCTATTTCCTTGGAGTGTAACTTAAACCTGCTCGGATTATAATGACTTGTTACACAATGGGAGAAAAACAAGGAAACTGCTTAACATTTCTGACCTGCTAATAAGGGTTAGGGACAATGTGGAATTCTGCCTTCGCTGTCTCACAACACTCAGACAGAATTCAGACTCTCTGGAATTCTGTCTTTCTGGGAATTGTTCTGTCAGGAGCATTTTGATTATGGTTCAGCAAGACCCAAATAAAAGTGTCAATAGGATGTAATTATTCTTTATCCATTTTATCCATCTTTGAAGTGAAAACAATGATAGGTATATACTTCAGGTTCTTCAGCTTCACCCAATAGTCAGTCAATAAGATTTTGGAAGGAACCTATGCAGAACATCAGGAACACATCAGGTTCAATCATCATTATTACATAATATAAGTGAATAATTGATGGCTATATCAAGCTTACATATCAAACTAAGATGCAGGTATAATCAACCTTTGCCATTGACAGTGTGTTATTACAATTACAATTACAATTACAGATTTTAACAAAAATGTAGTCTACCTTTCTTTAGCAATAAGAAAAATTATGCCCAACTGACAATTATTTTATGACAGTTTCATGATGCTGTTATTCTTTTTTTCTGTTTTTGCTAGAATTATGAAACCAGGGCTGAAGAAATGGAGCCAACGACATCTGTGAATCTGTGATGTCATATAATACACAGTCATATAAATATGATTAGAAATATTGCTGATGTGTAAAGTAAAATCAGCATTTTATTGCAGATTGAGTACAGGAATGTTTACTGTCTCTAATGGCTGTACACTGGCTGTATTTGTTGCCAGAAATGGTCCCAAATCAAATGATCTCTCTGGCTTCTGACCAGTGCTTTTTAGTCTGTCTCTGGCCAGTTCCCAAGTGACAATTTAAATTGCTGGAGTAACAGAAAGCACATGAAAGTAAAAATGAAATTAAATGAGAGAGACAGAATTTCCAGTTTGTAAAGTTAATCAGGATTAATCAGATTAGTATATACAAAAGATAATTACAGCAGCATCAGATTCACCAACCTGAGACATGACTAAGAATTAATTAGACCACGACAACTTTAATGTCATAGGTCTGGTCAACTTGAGAATACAGTATGTTATATTTCAACGGTGACAGCTTTGGAAAATTAAAAGTGATATGTAAACTAATTAATGAATAATTAATTTATGCTAAAAAGTATTTTTCCTTCTCACATAATTTTCAAATGATCTCATTGAGCTTGAGCCACTGAAACCAACCAATACTGATGAAGACATATAATCCCATTACCCAAATCTACACCTGCACCTGCATCAATGTATCAAAGCCCTATGATGAATATTGATAAGTACAATCAAATTTATTGGAATCTAAAATAGTGCTGTTAAATAACTTCACAACTTCTAACAACAGGTGGATGTAGAGTTTTTACTTCTAGCACAAATTTAATGAATATTAGAAAATTTGAGGCATTACTGTAAAAGTTGGACACCAAGACTATGGGACTTAAAAGCAATGCAGAGATACAAAATCAAGTTGAGTTTGATGTATTATCAGCATCTTAAGCAAGAGGACTGGTATCTAGGAGATGAGCTTGAGGAATGAGTATGAGTTGGATGTGGAGATATCAGCACAGAGTGGGCGAGGTGGAGTAGTGAGGCCTGGTGATGGTGGTGGGGATGGTGCAGCAGAGCAGATTAGAACAGCACAGGTAGGAATCTGTGATCTTGACACAGTGTACAGGAAAGGAAACAAGAGGATGTGATACACCAGGATAACTCGGTGCAGAGCTACTGAGAAAATCATAGACAATGTTGGAGTCAGAACAATCTGGTGAAGGTGTAGATTTCAGCACCAGGTCGTTTATTTAAAAATGTATTTCTAGTTTGATTAAAATCTTATTTTCTATCATTTATAGTCAATGTTAATTTGTAGTGAGTGGACCAATCTGTAGGATTTTGTCGTTGAGAAGTCTTTGGTGATGCTGATGTGAGGTGACGAGGTTCAAGCTATTTGTGCTGCCCTTATCCTCTGAGTGGTGGCTAGAGGAAAGATTAGGAAATAGAATGAAATCTCATTAGTGGCCAGATTTGCCACTAATTCCCGTACACATTTCCCATAAAATCCTCTTTTGCCTGCCCGTTGCTGGAGCCTCATGGTTTTCTCACTAGAGACCAGAGTGAGGAATATTTCAGGACATCACTTCCATCACAGTTCACATTTCATATGAATCAATCATAAAAGTATTCTTCAGTGCAAGGTAAAAAGTTTGTGTTGGGACACAACACAAAGTGTGCATGACTGACTTCGTTCCAGCTAATTTGATTTGATCAAAATCGTCATTCATTCACTAATGTAGCAACATAAAGACCGAGCGAGAACAGCCTGTATCTGCAGTCAGTGGAGGCTGTTTGCCAAACTATTGTTTCTCTGTGTAACTCTTGCTCAGCAAACCCAAGCTTTTTGCCTTGATTTTAAGCAGCTTTTCTCAAAATAGTGTAGTCATGGCTCTGTATTTACATAACAATAAACTATTGTAACACTATTCAGGTATTAATGAGCTGAAACTGGAATTGTTGGGCAGATATTTCAGGAGTATTTAGGTTGTTGAAACCAAATAGTTTGAGATCATGAAACTAAACTGTTAATTTTTTTTCAATCCCGTCTTTCCAGTCAGCTTTCTCCGCAACATAAAATGAAATCTTTAAAGAAAAATAGTCATGATGGACAGTTTGAGGTCCCTACATTAACTGTAAAACCCGTCCACACAGCATCACTGGTTGCGACTATTGTAGTATTAAGAAGTATTCTGCAGTAACACATGGGTAAAAAAAAAAAAGTGATGTAGAAAATGGAGTTCCTCTTTAATGATCCACATCATATTGGGTTGATGTGTCTCAGGCAGTGAAAAGAAAAGTGACGTGATTAATGAGGGATAAATGTTGGAGTGACTCCAAAAGCAAAGACACTTTTACACCCAACCATCTTAACATGATTTTTGTGCACATCAAGCAACATTTTTCATCGTTCTCCAGTTATCAAAATGTTGTCAGGCAGTAGATACTTTATATTGCATGCCTTTCAAAATGGAACAATATAAAAAGAATAGAATATCCACTAAATCAACTTTATGGCTTTGGAATTAGCAGTCATATTTCTTTTTTTATCGATGGCGATGATGAGTCGCCGTGGAGGCATCCCAAGGACACATGGATAACTGCACTGGACGATCCATCACTCATCTCAAGTACCTCCTAACAGCCAGGATATAAACCCATGAGAAACCCTGTCCGGTCGTGAGACAGAGCGTCAGCACTCTGCCTGCTCCCCGTCTGCAGACTCAAATAATTACCTCGTTTAAACATAAAACCAGTTGGCTCATAAAGCTGACATGGACCTCACTGACTCTCTTCTCTGGTCTAAGATGGGAGATGTACAGACGGTTGACACGCTTGACGTTCACTCATGTATAATCAGAAATATTTCACAATTTATTTTGTTTGCAGGAATCCGGTTCTTCTAAGAAGAACGAGGGCATCGGTGGTTTCAGCCAATTCCCACAACAACACATGTGTACTTTAAAGTGACAGCGCTCTCTAGAGGCCATAGGATTTATGATGGGGGTGATGAAGGAAGTCGAGTGATGAGTTGTGGTAAATCGATCCACCTTGATGGATGGAGGACAAGAGTCAATGTTGGTCTACAGTCTGCTACAACAAGCCAAAGTCAGAAATACTACACATACAGGATGTATTAGAATATTTTTAGATGGTGGTTGAACCTTTTTTAAAAGGTTCAACCATCTACTGAAAAACTCAACCTGGGCAGCAGCTCTACAGTCATCTGTCATGTCATCAGGAGAACTTGAAATGAATGCAATAGTCTGGTAAAACAATCCTTCATGTTGGAAAGTTTGTGATGTAGTTGATGAACAACATCACGCAGAGAGCTGATTCTGTTATTAACGTGAATCTACTCACTTAATTTAAATTGTGGTCATAATAATAATAATAATATGTTTACACACAAATTTTAGGAATTTATGGAAGGAAAACATTTATGGATAACGACATCTGATGTCTGGTCATTTTTAACTGCCGGCTATAAATTAGAAACTTCTAAAATAAAACCCAGCCGTAAAGTTGAAGCGCCACAGCGTCTTGCATATTTCATAGTTTCAATGTTATCTGTGAACAGGAAGTCTGTTTTAACTAGTAAAAATGTGATACCCTTGTCCAAAACTCGTTCTGAAGCAGATGTATAAAGCTTGTGATCACATGGTATTCTTCATCTGACATAATCAATAAAGCAATAAAACAACAACCAAACTGTAGCTGAGCATAGTTACATGTGTGTTTCAGCTTTAAAATGTGACATAAACTGTGCTTCGAAATGATGACTGGTCAAAAATAGATGAGTTGTAGTTTCCTGTCAATATGTTAGACTCATCAGTTCATATCAGTGTCATGTTTGCAAAATAAAGTAAGTTTAACATTTTCCCCAAACCATAAACTCTTACCTGAACCTGACTAAAGTGATTTTCTTGGCTCAGTCTAACAACAGACTGCAACGGCTCTGAACTGTGAGGTCATTAATGCGTTTTTAGAGCTTGTTAATAACTGGAGAGCTGAAGAGTGAAAGTTCTTTGTTTTCTCCAGCAATCCAACTACACCCTCTCTCTGACCTGATAATAAATCAACATGAAATATCTTCATCATCAACAGCTTACACTTTTACACTTTTTTTTCAAGGATTCTTCAATTTTAGGATTGTACTTTGCTTCATTCCAGGTCACATTTGTTACAGATGATGAAGAACATACATGTAAAAGTTCAGCAGCTGCTGCAATAAAATATTAATAATTCTAACGCAAAATAAGCACTTGAATGATGGAAGTGTGTATCGTGATTTCTGCACTTTGAGACAGCTCATATGAAATGAATCTGCAGAGTGGATTAGGTTTTTTTTTTCCCTGAACTCTAAGTCCCACTGGGAGTGCTCCTGAATGACATCACTCCTGCTGCTGCATGACATCACTCCAGTATGACATCACTGGTTGGCAGTGTTGGCACTTCTTACCTCAGCTGCCCTTCTGTCTGACTTTACTGCCAGACATACACCATACACACAATGCTGCTTAATTGATGGCATCACTTAAAAGCTTTGGTCCACTGAAGTTGGCATCTAGTTTAATATCCTAAGTGCCCTGGCCCGTCTCACAAACTCCCAGAGGTGCCATACCCAGAGATGCAGTCAATACAGACTGATGGACGTCTCTCTGCTCTCCCTCAGTGTCCAAATATGTTCAAACTCCTCGCTTTATCTGCAAAGTATGTGTGTGTGTGTATCTGAGTGAGCCGGCATCGTTTTATAATGATGAGCCATGACCAACCTACCGACATGACCATCCAAACCTGAAACACATCAGCTGTTTTCATTTCCATCACAGAATCAAGTGTGATGCAACAAGAGGCAGTCACACTACGGTGGTGCAGTTTAATAATATACCTGTGGCATTATCATTTTAAATATGTTTTTAATTAATACTATAAAATCTGATATGACAAACAAACAAACAAACAAAAAAGGGAAATAAACAAAAACAAGAAGTGAAAAGGAAAAATATAAAGGTAAAGAAAAAATCTTTTTCCTGACGCAAGAACTCACAACATCATTGATTGACATGTGTTTGTTGATTAATATGTTTTAACTTTAGATTTTAGTTTGACACCACACTGAACGTCCACTTTATACCTCTTTAATTACAGTTTGTTGTTCAATTCAAGTGCTGTGTGAATGTGACCAGAAGTGTAAAGTGCTTTGAGTGGCCTGTGCTACTTACATGCAGTCCATTTATCACCATTATCTTGTGAGGTTTCTAAACTAACCATTCAGATTATGTTCCACGTATTCATACAGACGCTGTGTAACTGAGAGAAGTGAGCTGCTTCTTGTTTGACGGCTCTGACCTCTACATCTCTCAACATCCCTCTGATCTGTCGTCTGAGGATCTGTGCACATCTTAAAACCGATTATCAACTCTTATGTAATTCATTCAAAGCTGACAACTAGCCATAAAAAGATTTATCTCTGATCTTATTAAAAAAAAAACATCTATTCTCCATTCATTGACTCACCAGACTGTTTTTGAATCTGTTTCTTGTAAAGATAAATAATTGGACTTCCACTTTTAATCATCATGTTCTGTTTCAGGTTCAGGTTCATTGTCACTTCACACAGTTTTAACATCATATCATTCATATTAGTGTGATATCTTGACTGACACATCACTGAGGACTTTCAATGATTTATTGTCAGAACATTATTGATAACCTGAAAAATATGAGAGACTTTCAGTAATGCAGCTGCAAAGTGAGGATGCAATCATTTTACTTAAGTCTGAACACATTTCACATTCAGTATCATCAGATTATACCAGAGCTGGTAAACTGGTTTTGTAACAACAGTCTGTGACATGTTGAGTTTTGTCCATTTAAAAACGTCGGGCAGAGACATCATGTATGAACAAAGTGACAACTTTCAGCCACTGAACACATCAGTTCATATTAAACAATACTTTGTCTTAAAGTATGTATCGACAGAAATATTTGTGACACAGCAGTTCTCTGAGAACACAAAATGCACATCAGTGCAGAAGCTGCCTAGTGTCTCAGTAACAGCCACACTGACAACGCTGGGTCCACGTGACCTCTGAGGATCTGGAGCACTGCGGCTCTTTACCTGGTTGATAAAAATCAATGGTCCGTTCAGAGAAGCAGCCTCAGTCTGGCTCAGTGTTGTTAGGTGAGGCTGCAGGATGGAGCTGGGTGCAGTACGTCAAGGGGACGTCCAGACCCACAACAGGACCCACCAGACTGAGCCACGTCAACACGTAGTTCACAGGCCTGAATGCACACACACACAATGGCACATAATATTATATCATATTATGATATGGTACCATGTCTATTGAATGAAGCTACAAAAACAGTGAATTACAGTAAAATGTGACAGTTTTTGTACAAGTGAAGCCGACAGGTATCGTACCTGTGCTCATCCTGAGCCGCCTGCAGCACAGGCCTCATGAACTCCTCAGTTTTACAAGGATGGAGCATGAAGAAGGGCTGACCGAGCACAGGATGCTCCTGAGAGACAGACACAGACTCAGACAATCAGCTGAGCATCAAGATGATGGTAATAATGATAATAATCTGATCTGTCCTGGTTTTACCTGCTGAGTGATGGTATTGAGAGGACTGTTCTGAAGTCGAGACCTGAAGTTTTGGTGAACGGATCTCCACATCTCCTCCAACGACAGACTCTTCCCCTCTGACAGTGACATGAGGAAGAATCATATTGATCATCCTCATAACACACGGACATGACTGAAACATGTAGAGCGACACTGCCAAACATTTCACATAAAAAAGGAAACTATGGCTTTTTAACGAGCTTAACCTTATCCACGGTGGATAAATTAAGAATGATGATAGAATCTTTAAAAAGCCATAATTTTCTTTTTATGTGAAATGTTTGGCAGTGTCTGCGTTGCTCTACATTATATATTTGGAACCAGAAAAGGCACCAGTCAAAAGTGGCTCCAAATCTAACCTTTCTGAGATGAGGTTGGATGAGATATTTATCATGTACATCAACCAATATCATCCGTCAATTGTCAATAAACTAAACCACACACTTCGGGTAGCTGTGTGTGTGTTTGTGTGTGTGAATGACTGTAACTAACCCAGAGTGGAGGCTCTGAAGTAGAGCACAGGGACACTGTAGCTGCAGGAGTACACGATGTGATACTCATACTGAAGCACCCGGCTGCTTCCTTCAGGCACCATGTGGACGCCATCATCTTCATCGTCATCTATGTCACCATGGAGGTCATCATCATCATCATCATCATCATCATCATCAGCAGCAGCAGCAGCAGCAGACTGTGGAGGAAGAGAGATGAAGATGCTCACAATGTAGAGCAACAGGAAGGATCTTTAACAAGATGAATGAGATGAATATCATCATGTTCAGTCCTCACCTGTTCGTCTTCTTGTTGCTGATGAGTGTGTGTGTCTGAGTCTGAACTGGATCCTGCCTGATCCCACACTAGGCTTGAATCAGTCGAGACTGATCTGAGAGCAGTCTTCCTCAGGTAGCCCTCTTGCATTCCCTGAGTTCACATCAGAAACTCCCGTTAACACCACAGTGATGGATCTCAGGATGCATCTACACTAAACAAGCAGTGACAGCTAAGATCTCCTGACCTGGACTGACTCCCAGCTCCAACCATCTCCCAGCTGATCTGACAGATGTAGCAGGAGTTGACAGCAACGGTGGAAGGTCTCCTCCTCCAGCACACAGACGCTCATCTCTGCATGGAAACATGATGGAGGTGGGTTAACTCCAGTCTGCCATGGATCACACACTGCTTTACCCATATGAATTAGATGTCTTGCTTTTACCAACTCAACTTGACTCAATGTGACAGATGTCAGTCAGACTGCAGTAAAACGTGTGATCGAGTCTACTTTATTATTAGATAGATAGATAGATAGATAGATAGATAGATAGATAGATAGATAGATAGATAGATAGATAGATAGATAGATACTTTATTCATCCTAGACTTTGCCACTGCACTGTGCTGTTTGATCAACATGCACGTGACATCACCACCTCCATATAAGGAGAAAATCTTCATTGATTATTGATTGAAGCATCATAACTCTGTGATATCGTTGCTGCTGATAGTTTGGAGGACAGACTCTTTGTTTTGTCTTAGTTGTTTCTTACCGTTTCACATCCGGTTTTCTCCTGCATCATCTGTCTCGTGACTCCTGATGATTAAATCCAGTAGAGTAGTGTCCAGTGTGTGTGTGTGTGTGTGTGTGTGTGTGTGTGTGTGTGTGTGTGTGTGTGTATTCTGTTTGTCTAGATTGTTTACACTCTGATTCTTCCTGCTCAGAGAACTGAGTGTTTCTCTTCCGGGTTTGTGAGATCACGTGACCACTGACGTCAACATTCCATCCCGGTGTTTATGTTTATGTTGATGTTTGTCAGTGAGACAACAGACTTATTGTCGAGTCTTCAGAGGACGGTGTTAGAAGAGACTTTCCTCACAAGGTTTTATTATCCAGACACTGATAAGTTCAGTGTCACTCGTCCTGTTGTTGGTGTTTGTCCTGTTGTTTGTCCTCGTCGCCACTAGATGGCAGCGCAGCAGCAGCTCCACTTAGTACAAACAGCGTTGATCTGTTGTTCTGTCTTTAACTTCACTATGAGCATCATGTAGAAAAGTGACGTATGTGTGAAAACTTTTGGCAAAAAAATGTTATTGTCGACAACTTCAGACATGATGTTCCAACAAAACATCTGTCATGCAGTTTGAACTCAACCAGATGTTAGATATAACACATTAAAGATATGTAAATAATATTATGTAATGTATAAGTAACATTTTTATTGATTAAAATCGATCATAGTTGATACAAATATTACAAAAAACCCAGACAGAAAAAAATTTAATCCTCCAGAATATTTTTTTCATAATAATTCTAGAATACTTCTATTTTGGGATTTTCTGGCAAGAAAGTATGTTATTGCTGCATATTTTGTTTATATCAAAATACATACAAATACATGTCTGTATTGTTTGAGTGTTTTATTGCATAATGTGAATATAAGTGTAATATTCAGTGACATTAAATGTAAATGTACATATACAACGTACCAAAGCATTTCGAACCTATAATGACAGTAGAGGTTAAAAAGTAGGTTACTGATGTGATGGAGATAGACGTCAAGTTACTTATCACATGATGAAAAAACTATTATATAACCAACCTGAACCTGTAAATCCTAACAGGTCCATCTGCATCTGAACATGTTCCTACAAGAACAAAGTTTCTATGATCTCCCTGGTTTAAAATCCTGTAAATGGTCAACAACAATAGATAATAAAAGTAGACAACAGAGGTGGTTTCTAACTGAACTCTCTTGGGTTAAAGTGTCACTTTAAAAATCATAAAATCTTAAGATGCAACTACTTCTCTAAATCTCACCCTCTTTGACAAACACAGTCTTCTCCATCCACAGATATTTCTGGATGGTGGATGATTCATTTCCATGATATGTGCTACAGCAGAATAGATCTTTTTTATGTTTATTATAGTTCTGCTGTTACTTGTTTCCTCCTACATATCTTTTTCTTTTCTGTTGACGCATAAATGACAGCCTCTGTATTACAGCGAGGAAGATGAACAAACATGCAGATCACTTTTCTTATTGTTCAACACAGGACGAGTTCTTATAATGTTATATATAGAAATACAGTTTAAACTGTACGTGCATTACTGCGCTTGTAGGCTGGTTAATGCTGAGATGTAGTAGTCTAGTATGTAGCCTGACTTTTATTTTCTATTTAGACCAGAACGTCCTCAGACAACGTCTCAAGACTGAGATCTGCTACCTGTTGTCACGTCCATCTATTATTTCCCAGATAGTGAAATCATTACGGGCTGAATTTGGTTCAAATTTGGCAAAGTTTTGAAAGGATGTCTGGGCCATATATGGCTAAAATTAGGAAAGCTAAAGAAAAAACAAAACTCAGCCAAAACATGGACATAACTGCTCCAAAAAGAGTCAAAACTCCACCACAGTCAAGATGAAAGTCTTTACCTTGCTGACCTTTACTTTTTTGGTTAAAACCATAACTATGATATAGTCAAACCAAAGACCTGACCTGCTTCCTCTGTGACTAAATGATCTACTAAACATCTGCACAATCTTTGATATCTGTGTTTCTGTGTTTGTTGTTCATGAAGATATTTTTTATGATAATCAAATCATAAAGTCAAAGTGTTTGGATTATATCTCTGTAGATGCACTGGAGCAATGGTAGCAGAGAAACAAATGATATTTAGAGTGAAATTAAAACAACAGCAGGACAGAATATGGTCAAAAAAGGTCACAGAAACTTTAAACTACTAGTCACCTTCACTCTATTTCACTGTCTTATCCAGATGAAGTGTGTGACGTGATGCTGCGGTTTCGACTGTAACCACTGTTACAAATTTTCCCCATTTCTCTCACTAGGGGCCGTCTACTCGTGATGTTTTTTTTATGAAAATGGAGGAAAAAAAAAAAAAACCCACATTGAAACAACCGGTCCCGTGTGACTCTGTGTGAAGTCAGGGTCACCACATGAAGACAAACAGTCTTTCACATTCACATTCTCACCTACAGGCAATTTAATCACCGATCAACCTCATCTGTATGTTTTTATTTTTGTTTTTTGGACTGAGGGAGGAAGATGCAGAGAAAACATGTGAACTTGTCCATCTTCAGGATGAGGATCAAACCGTTCACGGGTAAAATACCGACACTAAAACTGACCCTGATGATGAACCATTGGTGTGTGAATGTGTGTATGTTTTATATATATATAACACAATCGACACCAGTGGGAAGAGATGGCAAACAAGACATTTATTGAAATAATGCAAAAGAAATGTATCATGTTTTTTTTTTTCATTTTCTTTTTTTTGTGTTATTTTTTTTGTTTTGTTTTCAATCAAGCAAAACATAAAACAGATTCCACATTGAAAAAACACAGTCAACACTCAGTCTCTGAAACAATCGTGCCCGGTGCGATCAGACGCTTGGTTCTGTACCGAGGGCAGAGCGAAACAGCTGATTTTTTTTTTTTTTTTGTTCAAATCTTTTTGTTACACGTAAAACTTTCAGACAGAGAAGGAAAAAAACAAACAAACAAATAAACAAAACAAATCAAATCGCTTTTTCAAATCAAATATATACATTTTCTTACAGCATTTACACATAGAAGAAGAAAAAAAAGTAAAACAAAAGCAAATACCACAGAGGAACTCTATCTGTCAATTCAAGGTTTAAAAAAATAAAAATAAAAATAAAAACACACACACCATGTGGACAGAGGTGATGCTGAAGCATAATGATGCTGCCAGAAGAGAACAACATTGTCTTTATGATTAATGTGACAGTGAGAAGCAGCAGGTTTTGTCAGGGATGTTGTGGTTTTGGGTTCTGAACAGGAACATCATCACCGTCCTGAGCTCAGAGTCAGAGGACTCACCTCACTTCTACTTTTGTCTAATTCAGGAAGAAAACCGCATCGGAAAAGAAGTGAACATCTCCAAAAATACCACGGTCGGTGAGCATTGGTGGCAGGTCGTGACTTTTTCAATCTCATGACTAATGCATTAAGAATAAGTCTAGATTCTTACAAACCTGCATTCGTACAGATTTACATTGTATTCTTACTTGTCCGTTGTTTTGTTTCCTGTCAAAGTTTATCTGACGCTAATCAGAGTCGTTAACAGTCGGAGTCGGACATATCAAGAGATGATCTTCCCTTTTTTCTATCTGTAAAGTCTCAGGTGACGAGTTCCAAGTTCCTGTAGTGAAAAAAAACCCAACTAATATATAAATAATGGTGAACAATAGTGGGAAGTTCAAAGTCTGTCTGATTTCAGACGAGTCGAACTATCGGGCTGTCAGATGTAATCCTCCAATGTGAACGTTTCCTTTCATCTCAAGGCACTTCAGTGTTTTATGATTCAGATGCTGCTGCAGTTAAAGAAATATGACGTTTCCATTGTTTTCACTGTTAATGTTATTATTCTGTTATTAATCTGCTGGGAGATCGTGTCCTGACGTTTTTCGTGGTTAGAAATATCGTTTTGGGAAATGCCTCCTCCGCTACTTTTTATATTCTAATTCAGTTTTTACAAACTTTTCTCGACAAATAATAAAACTGTGTGTTTCTCACAGTGGAGAGTTTCAGTTTTACAGAATAAATCAGTCATCTGAATGACCAGTTTGTGTCAACAGAACTAGTGATGCTTAAAAAAAAAAAAAACATGAATACATGAATTCTTTTTTTTTTTTGTAAATGACTAGTGTTACTTGAATATTGTGGCAAACTTAAACTCTGAGCAGTGGAGGTGGTGACTGACTTATATTTTCCCCTTTGTGGGTTTTATGAAATCATTTAGTACCACTTGTAGTTTTGACTCAACACCACCAGCTCATAAACAGACTCATACAGGTTGAAAAAACAAATCGAAGAGAACGACATGAAGCTGCTGGATCCACTCATGTACGCAAGTTACAAAACTTTTTGTGCTTGTCGATGTTAATACTTGTTTTACTTTATTTTGTACTTTAAAAGTGATTTCCCAACAGCTACACTACACAAAGTACTTGTACAATTACTAACTAGGGACATGAATGGTCCTAAAAGCTTTAATTCAAGTTTACTTTTTGTGTGTGAACAGATGTGGTACTTAATGGGTCTATCTACAAAAATAAAACATTTCATTTTTCTTCTCATTCTTGCTAGTCAAGTTAGAGTGCCTCATCACATCTATAACACTACGACTATCTTTTTTTTTTTTTTAATAAAAACCACATTTTCACTTTCACATTTTACCAATGTCCCGGATGTGAATAAAATCCAGGTAACGATTTAGATTTAACACTTTCATTTACATTTAGGCACTTGTCTCTTGTCTGTGATGCAGATCAAGATCAGACCAATTCTTGTTAAATCAGAAGGTGATTTTAATTCATTTGGGTTGTTAAGTAACTTCCAAACTGATGGTTTGTATTAGTCTACTGCCTCCTAAACCTGACAGTTACGCAGATACTTCCTGCCACCGATGTCACCGTAGTCGCGGTTTGTGTGAAACAGCGTATTCAGGAGGGAAGTGAAGTAGCTCAGGACGGCTGTTGCTACTGTTGCAGGTGAAGTGAAGGGAGCTGGTGGAGCTGGTGGGAGGTGGTTTGTGGACACACACAGTAACGTTAGGCAGACGCTGACCGCGGCACTGCATTCACACCAATATGGCTTCAGGCCATGAGACATGTCAGCGACATGCAGACATGTAGACATGAGGACAGGTGATTTGTGTGGAGGTGAACTCGGTTAATCCATCCTCTGTCATTATCACGCGACACACGAGGGCTTTTAGAGCAACAGGGTTTGTTCCTGTGGCTGACTGACGACTCAAAGACAAACAGGAAGCAGATCTGAGGACATTGACATCGAGAAGTTCATCATTATGAGCAGCGTTCTTTGTGTGTTTTTAGGATGTAAACTGTAACACGAACACGTCCTGTTAAAAGTGAACAGACTAATATTGCTTTCAGTCAAAACCGTCTCCAACCCTGTGAGATGATATTATAAATCAGAACTGATCCACCAGTTTACAACATGAACGACACTGATACTACAACACTGCACAGTAATAACTGGTATGTTGGCACTTTAAGCTCTGCTCCCTCTGTGTCTGTGAGTTTTTGTGCAAAATTAACAAACATCTCCAATATCAATACGCTAAAACTCCGGCTTCGGGTCAGAACTGTGTGATCACGGACACGACTGCTGCTGCAGTGAAAGATTTTAAAGCTGCGTCTGTGGGAGACACAAATGTTGCAAAGAAACTCTGGTTACTGTCTGAGCTGCCAATCAAAGTCTCTACCGCTTTGTTTCCAAGTGCTGAAACGTTGAGCACATTTAATACTGAGTTCAAATTGCGACTTATCAACTTTGGAGCCCAGAAAATAAATTCTCAGTACTCAGAACTTCTCAGTGATGTTTGCTGCTGATGGAGAAAGGAAGACATAAAAGATTAACGCCACTGATGTGTTTTCTTTGCTTATAAGGTTGGTTTGTTCTTTGAGAAGTCTTAGGAGAAGTTAATGTCAGATTTCTGTAATAGTTTGTTGTAATACCTATAAAATAAGGTCAGTTCAAATCTGTTGAGATCGACCCCCTGGGGTAGTAAAACTATAACCTGTAACCATTTCCACTTGTTTGTTTACTGGAGGCTGAAGTTGACCTTTAGAGTGAAGATATATATGGTGATATGGGTCAAAAGATTGTATTTTATTTTGTCAATGTCCTCTGCTTCCTTTGTCTTTGTCATTACAAACACCAAGACCTTCATTTTTAGTAATCACAACATCTAGCTTAGCAGGAGCTAAAGCGAAGAGCTTGTAGCGAACATTTTGCAATGTCACAGTCAACGACTAGATTCATTAATAACCTAATGAGTCTTCGTGACCGATTTAAGTACATGCTAAATTGATCAGTTATTCCTTATTAACAGTCATCTGTGACAAATAATCGTGTAGCTTCATTGAGATAGCGTCATTATGGTCACACAGTGAACCAGCATCACTGACTGCAGTGTAGGTGTTGACAGATAGAGTTCAGTGTCTGTTTTGCAGAGATGTCAGGACCTTTTTTTTTTTTTTTTTTTTTAAACTCTGTTCAAACAGAGACAATAACACTGTGACTGACATATTTGTTTGTTTTTTTTCTCTGCAAATGGACATTTTGACTTGTCATTGCAAGAAAAAGCACAAGTGGAACTGATGATGTCAGTGGTGAATCTGTTCCACAGTCCAGCAGCGACTGTGCTCCAGCGGGGGGGGGTGGACACTGATTCAGTGCATCTTTACACTTTTTTTGTTTTTGTTTTTTTGTTGTTTTTTGTTTTTTTTATTCCCGGTGTACTAAGTGAAGTACGCAGAGCTGTTTTTGTGGTGCAAATTTCCTGCTGTTTACATGCTGTGAAATGTTTGTGTAATGATTGATCAAGGCTTGGTGTCTGTGTGGATTGAACAGACAGACAAACTCTTCATAGCACTCAAACACGGCTCATGTGCAGTGAGGGAGTTAGCTTAATAACGACCACATTTGGCTATGAAGCTGGTAAACTATGGTTCAGACCCGTTCGATTTAAAATGGATAAAAGTGTCATTTTGCCCATTAATCTTTTTTTTTTCTCAATAAGCCATTGTTGTCATCAACAGTGTGCTTCCTGGATTTTGATACGGTTGATATTAAAGCGATTATCACAACACATTTATTTGTAATTTTGTTGGGAGAAGATTTAAATCCTGACTGGATATTTAAGTCCACTATGAGACAAACTGAACTTATAGTGGACATAGTTTAGAAAGGCACACACACCTGTTTATATAAGGGCCAATAATTCATTCTACTGGATATTGATCTACTGGATTGTCTGTAGACCTCTGTGATAAAACTTTGGTGAGGTATACAGAAAAGCTCTCAGTATTCCCAGGAGCATAGTTCCTAATCCCATCCCTATGATCCCGTCTCTATCCCTTCTCAGCAGCAAGGACAGAGAAACTGGTCAGAATCCTGTAGCATAAAACCAAAACAATGCTGGAGTCGATGCTCGGTGTCCTAAAGTTAGACAAACCACACAGAACGGCTGTGTAGAGACGTGAAACTAGCAGTTTAGACACATCTGACAAATCTGAGGGAGCTGCCAGGAAAAGTAGGACATACTCTAAAACCCAGATGTACAAATCTGGAAAGGAGCTGTCAAATGGTCAAAAGGGAGCTGTAGTGTCTGAATACTTTAGTGAAAGAGAGATTTAATGTTTTTGATTTAAATAAATGCTGTTTTTTATTGGTTTGTTTGTTTGTCAGACTGGGTGTTGAGTGTAGAGTAACAGGCAAAAAATGTATTGGCAATTTTACCCATTTTAAACGAACAAAAGGACAAAACAAAAACGACTCGTGGGTGATGATTTCGAGGCTGAAACATTGAAAAAGAAAGTTAATTTGACAAGCCAAAATGTACTTCATGTGACGAAGGTCTGTAATCGTTTGCAGTGAAGCATTATGGGTCCTCAGACAACTGTAGTGCATTTCGTCTTGTTTCTGTTGCTCGAGCAAACTCTCAAAGTTTGTCTGTCAGTTCACACCATGTTCATAGACAAAGAGTTAGTTTACATAAATGTCCTGTGTTTTGTTTCTTCAGACTGAACATTTTGTTCACGTCCATTCATTCCACATTTCCCTACACGTTCTTCCAGTTCATGTTACTCAAGATAATCATCATCTAGGAGGATTAGAGTCCTTCTCCTCATCTCTTAATTCATCTCTAAATAAAATTTTGTCTGTTTTTTCTCCTAGTATTAGATCTGTCAGGCTCTTTCATCTTTTCATTCATCCATCTTTTCATTTTCACATATTTTTCCATTCAGCTCCAGGATCAGTCTCTGAACCTGTTTCTTCATCTATCCATCCATCACTTCTGTAGCGTGCGACAGTTTTGTCTATAGTGCTTATCCTAAACGTGTGACACTTTTTGTGTCTCCCTTGCCTGTTTGATGCTGTACAGCCACTTGATGACTCGTGCGTTTCGCTCCACAGCTGAGATCCCGTATGGGACACGTTCCCCGGCCTCCTCCTCCTCGTCTTCGCCCTCGTCTCCGTCCGACAGCCCGTCGTTGGAGGATCGCCGCGACCGGTCGCAGTCGGACGAGATCATAGACGCCGATCGGAAGTTCAGGCTGACGATGTCTGAGTTGGCTCGAGCAAAGTTCTCCGGACCGACTGCTTCCAGCTCCTCGGGGTCGAGGCCGCAGTAGTTAAAAAAGCGTTCCACGTCAGCTCCGGCCCGGGCGTACCGGTCCGACAGGTCTGATTTCGATCTGTGTAACGAGGAGCGACGAGCCACAGACGAACCGAGCTCCAGGTTGGGATCGGTAGTGGAAGGTTCTCCGAAATCACACGGTAACGACTGAGGGGTGGTGTTGTCACAGGGCGAGGGTGATGGATTCGGACGAGGGGGAGGCAGTGATAGGGAGAGCGCGGGAGGCGGGAGGGAGGCCGGGTTGGGTTTTGGAGGGAGGGGCGGAGCCGAGGAGCTGCTGGACCGGGCCGTACGCAGCGGCTTCCCATTGCACAGTCGCAGGAGGTCGGATGAGGAGTGGGAGGTAAGGAGAGGCGGCAGCGGAGAACGAGAGCGCTCGACGCCTCCTTCACCACCTTTTTCATCGAAGACTCGTCTGCTGAGGTTGAGGTTTCCACCTTGTTGTGGACTACGACGTCCCCCCATGTTCATCGGAGGGACCTTCAGGGAATGGGAGAAGGATCGCAGGGAGTGTGAGGTGCTTGGACTGGGAGCTGAGTCTGGCGGTTGCTCATTTAGTGTCATTGTAGATCGGTACGTTAACGGCATCCTGGAAGCAGAGCAAAGAATAACGTGTAAATGCAACGTAATTCAGTAGAATTAGGGTTAGAAAAGACAAAATCAAATGCTAAGAGAGAGATTCACCACACTACCTGAACCTGAGCAGCAGCTTAACAACTTTACAGTTGGTTTATAGTTTGTCTCTAACAATAAACAAACTGCTGCCTGTCTTAACATGTTGTAGATCAGGTAATGTTAATGAGTTGTTGGGTCTTATCCTCCTAAAGACGGAGGAAAAAAAAAAAAACACACAAATCATGAACAAAAGAGCATTAAACTATCTGACTTTCAGGGTCTTTCACCCTTTTTCACTCCAGGGTGTGAATCTGTTCACGGATCCAACAACAACAAGCTATCATTGGTCCATGACTGACCTGGGAGCCATGATGTCACTGGGTCAACAAAAACAAGCAGAGCTCCTTTTGATTTCCACAGCATGAGACCTGCTCAGAGCAGACCGCTCCACTAAACCGGCAGAGAGGTGAATAGCCTGTCGCACCAACGGTGACTAAAGTTAAATTAAGTGCCCGAGGCTTGGGCACAAAAAACAAACAAACAAAAAACAAGAGGAGCCCGAAGCAGAGGTGACCTAATGGAGTATAAAGATTGGTCAGAATTTGCCCCAAAAACTGCAACACTATTTGTTTACAAGTGGGATAATGTCTCGTTAAGTGACCTGTAATTTCAGAACAGAAACTACACAACATATTCTCTTAATACCATTCACAGTTTTTTGTTTTAAACCCTCAACCCTGATACGATCGGTCAGTTTGCAAAAACTCTTTTTCAACACAAACACTGCTCAAAAACTAGCAATTTACACAATAAACACATCAAGCACATCATGCAAGTTTACCCTGATGGCGTCCAGCTCCTGGGCATCCCCTCTGATGACCTCACCAGCACTGAACTCTTAGCCACACCCGCCAGTCCTTCAGATCTGGCTCCTGAAGACGATGATGAGTTAAGCAGATTTTTCAGGATCTCCAGATTTAAATTCTCCCGTTTGCTGCCGCCGCTGCTCGTTGCACACGTGTCTGACTTGGCGTTGTTGTTCGACGCTTTGAAAGGGATCCCGCCCCCGTTACCTCCTCCACCAACCCCAGAGCCTCTCTTGGCCAGGAGGGTGTGGCCGACGGGAGGCTTCGCCAGCACAGGTGGTTTGACCGGCTCCTGTTTGGCATTGATGACTTCCTGACTCTTGACATACTTGGCTTTGTCAGCTTCTAGTCTCTCAACTGCACTGAGGCGCTTCGGGTTTGGTTCCACCTGAAAAACAGATCAAACATAACATGTTCATGAATGGTTCACTCGTCCATTTCTCTACATACATGTCCACTTATCTCTGGGTGTCCAGGCCCAGAGACAGAACCTCAGACCTGTAGACAGACCAACCACTGACGATCCTTGCATGGACCCAGTCAGACAGGTAAAGCTCAAACCTGGCTACTATGAGACTGAAGCACTTATTATTGAGTCGCCATGTTTCTTAACTTAACTTAAATAAATAAATCCATTATCTAAACCAGCATTTCTCAACTTGTTGCTTCATGGCCCCTTCATAAATTAGGGACGTGCTGACTTAATCTGTTGGAACAATGTGGGTCCAACTACTGACACCAAGTGATGTTGGTATTAGTAATGATGTGATTGTGCCTCATTAAATACGTGAATATTTTTCTATTCTGCTAAATTTGAACCCTTAACTTGTTACTGATAACCTCACACAGTCCACACAAGAAGCTGCCACCTCAGTCAATGAAATTCTTTCTCAAACTCCTAAAGTCTCTCCAGCGAGGAGTCTGAATCACCTGCTGGTCTGTGAAGATACTTTGCTGAGAACTGTAAGAGCATGTCGCCTACAGCCCTTTTATCTCGCTGTGGATGTTTGTGTTTGTAGCAATTTTCTCTCATATTTAAAACTGATGCGCTGAACAACAGCAGTGTCTCAGCGTGGCTTCCTACTGCAGTTAAAATGTCATCACACTGGGGCTAAAGTGGAGCGACTCATAGTTACAGTAAATAGACCAGGCCACAGCTGAGCCAGGAAATAGCCCTGGACATGTACAACGGACGGTTATGGCGCATTATGCCCACCTTCATTATTAGTGGATTAGTGGATTATAAAATAATGTGGCACAGCTGATGACTTCACAGCACAGAGACACAGAGATAACTATCGTAATTTGAATTTATTTAATTATGAAATGTAATAACTGCACATTCTGTATCCTGAAGTAGAAACACTGAAGACACTTCTATTCACACCTTACAGGCAGATGATATGATCTGTGTGAAGAATGTGTATATAAGCAAACAAGTCTGTGTAATGAGCTTAATGTAAAGTCTAAGGCCTCTGACTACATCCAGGAGAGGTACAGACAAAGGCTGCCCTCCCTCTTTGCAGAGGTCAGAGTGAGAAGCAGTGAAGTTTCATATGAAAGGAATTTCATATCCACAGACTCAACAGATTCAAGCTGAGGACCACGTGGAGCGTTCAGCATCAAAGATAAGTCCCATGAGCCCACACTGGATGTAACAACAGGCCTGAGCTGTGGAGCTTCTATTATAAAAACAGCTTCCAGATAAATGTCATGATTCAACATTTCCCAGCAGAAAACTGCAGCGTAATAAGATTATCAGTGTTACACACTTCATCGGTCAGTGGGTTTGAGACACTGAGGAACACAACGTTTTGTGCACTGAGGGTGATTGCTCCGGGGCTTTTATAATCCACTGGGCAGTAATGAGTTGTCTGGTTTGTAGTTTGTGTCTGCAAAAATGTCGTTCCAAATTTATACTAATGATGTCTGTAAATAAAGTCTTGCCACTTGGCAGCCGTCTTGGCATTGACTTCGACCGGTGGTTTTTGGGCTAAAATGACGCAGCTCTAATGTAAATGAATGAGAAGAGGCCATTGAGACATATGAACCGCATGTAAATACATGAATCACCAGTCAAACCTTAAACAGACTGAATATTAAATTCATGATTCATTAAGTGGTTTGTCTCCTCCACTATAATGTGTCTTATATGATACATTCAATAAGTCTATAACTATAAACTGTCACTTAAGCCAAAACAATATACAATCTGCAACAGTCTGACTTTTATTGTTGTTGACCATGTTTACAATATTTCTGTATAACTAGAGGTGTAACCATCCATCGATCTAGATCAATACATTGACTCAATGATTAATGATCTAATATTATCGATGCAAAGTGGAAACATGAATCCAAATTATTATTATTATTATTATTATTATTATACCTGCTCACCAGCTTTGACCAGTTATTTTCCACCTAAGAGCTCTGAGTATCACAGCTGGATCAACAACAAAATGTCTAGTTTGATTCTTTTTATTAAAAACAACAGATTGTTTTTCATTTAGAGATCTCAGAAATAAAATAGTCAAATCATCTTTTAAATGTTTTTTGTGAGTTTATATGAACTGATTGTGCTGAATGGATACATGATATTGTCTCATACTGACTCATATGACTTTGTGATATCGGTAACAGAGTGGTTTTACAGTACCTGTCTCCTGAAGTAGTCAGGGCCCTTGTTGAGGATGCGGAGGGGTACAGCAGAACTGAAGGGCGCTGCGGGGCCAGCGGCCTTGCTATCTGGCAGGTCTGGAGCCAGTGTCTCTGTCGGCATGGCAACGAGGCGACTGGGGTGGCCGGCCGTGGTGGCAGCAGGTGCAGGGGGGTCGACAGAGGGCGGGGGCACCAGAGGACCCCCAAAACATGAAGACACAAGATGGAGAAGAGAAAGTCTAGAAAGAGATGAAGCCACTGTCCGTCGTCATGGCCTGAGGAACTCTGTGACTGAGCCACACTCTGGGCTACAGGGCTACAGGACGCTCTCTGTTAGAAGCTCTGCAGCTTAAACAATGGACTCCACTGCTCTTTACGACGAGGTCTCTACTGGTCTGTGGTGTTGAGGGTTTGACCTACTCATCAAGCAAGATGAACAGATAAGATGGATGGAAAGAGAGTGAATGAGAACGTGGACTGAATGGAGAGAAGAGCGCTGAGTGAGTTCAGTGCAGTGGTGTGGACGAGTGCTTCAATGGGGCCCAAGGAAAAGCAGAGAAATCCTTCCGACTCTCTCACTGTCACTTCTGCTCCATCTTCAGCTCACCACACGATCTGAAATCAGCAAGAAAGAAAGAGAAAGATACAGCCAAAGGGTTCCAGTTAGAGTGTGACGTGATTCACCTACCAACAAAACTAGGACAGAAAAAACACACAGCGTGTATACAGTCAGGGGCACATATAATATAAACACAACATTATAATCAACTACACCACCAGGTTTTAATTACTTTACATAGATACCAATGATCTGAAGTAACTGAACTGAACACCAAGTACCTGAAGGAGTCAGTGTCAGTTCATTTGTCACTATAATGTAACTTTTTTACATTTTAACATCCTCTGTTTTTGCAGCCTGGTTAGGGAAAATTGTATGAATTGATTTTGATGGTATATCACAATTCTAAGCTTAGATTATTAGGTATTTAACCTGACAGGAGTGTAAATCACTTGAAAAGCTCTTGAATTCTTAAAAAATCTCAGAGTACTGATTTTTTTTTTCTTTTCAAACACACTGACATGTAGTGTGGGTAAATAAACAGACAAAGAACTGCTGATAATAGAAACACGAGCATGAAATTTTCAATTTAACTGCTCATGGAGGGTAAATAATAGAAAATCTCATGTTCTCACTGGGAGATAAACCAATCTGTGGCCACTAAGCAGCTCCACTAGAGCAGTTAGTATCAGTGTTTTGCTCAAAGGCACCTCAGTAGTAGCTTATATGTTAAGAGAGAACCATAGAGAGCCACAAATAAACCAACGACTCTCTTGTCACTACTCTGAGTCCTGGTGCCGTTAGCATCAGCTGCTGCACTTTACATAGAACACTAATTAAGAACTGTCGGCTCATAGCTCACAGGATGCTGGCGTTAACCTTCGTCACATGGGAATTCAGACCAAAAAACAGCCCTTTGTTGAAACTGAACATGGTGTAATCAACTGAGAATATGTGGCTTAATTGGTCAGTTGGTTACTGGTGACACTGTGACAAAAGTTAATAAACAATTGTCAGTTTTTCTGCGAGATGATCCTGTGACAACACGGAAATCAACGAGTCGAGCTGCTTCTCGTCATTTAGCACAAATACTTATGTGAACTTGGAGCCTTGTAGTTTTAAAAATTCATTTATGTGCTGCAGCTTTGAGTGAACCTGGAACTTGTTAAGGTTTCTACAACACGGCATCACCTGACTGGTTCACCCTGGTACCAAATCCATGTTGTCTGACTCACTGAGGACTGGAGTCATTAGACAGTCACAGGTCAGTGAAGGTGGAAATATTTGAAGCCGTCATGAACTAGAAACCACCACAAAGACTTGACATTCACAGCCATAATTTATATCTAAAAATAAATTGTGTGAAACAGATAATGAGGCCAAATAAAAATAGGAGGAAATTAGAAAAACAGTTATTTGCAGTTGGCTGAGCAGCTGTATGAAACGTTACGTATTACTCTCAGTATTTTTAGCCTTTGACTTTGCTCCATTTGCCATAATGACATTTACACATTTGCTGATATTAACCCGTCTACTGCATTGTTCACCGCATTAGGTAAAAGGAGCTGCCGTGTGCACTTTACATGTTGGCTTTCACTTCCAGTGAAGATGCATTTAAAGAATTTATACTAAGTTACAAACTATATCAGTGTCTAAGCTGGATCAATTATCTTCAATCAATCATCTGTACTTATATTATTACTTGTTTAAGTTTTACCTACGTACATTTTCTGTGAATGCATCACATCTGCTTTTATCTGGGTGATTACACACTGGAGTAGACCTGCTTGTGTTGCTCTCACTTAATACTTGAATGTATGTGTCATGTCTGTGAGTAATTTTGACTTTGACTTGAGAGAGAGTTACTGTAGGCTGCTTTTATTCAAGCCTGAGCTGTCATCAGTGATGAAGAGCGACTCCCTCCCCCCCTGCAGGACTCACTCACTGGTCTGCAGAGCTCCATCAGTAGACGGCTGCTCCACCCCGAATGTGTAAAGTAGCTCTACTGCAGCTCAGTCCTTCCTGCAGCTGTAAGACTGAACTCTCTCCCAGTAGACACATGCATCATAATGTAAATTCATGTACCTGTTATTTTAATCCATATGCTGCTGCAACAGTACAATTTCCCTCCACTGTGGGACAATATACAGGAATTTGAGTTTGTTGTTGAAAAACATGGTTCATTTTAGACAAGAAATGCACTTTGCTTTGGATTATGGAAAGGTTTGTGTCTTTGGCTAAATGTTAAATGTGACTGTTCACTCTACATGTGTGTATATTCAACAAATCTACATGTGGGGAAATGTCACGTTTATGTGTGACACTGACATGACCTAGTTCTGCAGACCATGATGTAAGGCTGCTCGGTCTCATACAATCTCAAAATGCCATCTTTAAGTTGTTCCTCTAATACATCGTTGATGATATTCAAAAGTGAGTGAGTCAGTCAGGAGTCTGGGTTCAGGTTAAACCACAAAGAGTGTCACTTCATTCAGTTCACTACATCCTTCCCTTTCCCTTGATCTGCCTGCTCTCATAGTACAGCGACTCAGATTACCTCCTGGTTAAAATGCTGCTCCACCTCTAACTGGACCAGGTCCAGGGCTTCAAACATATTCCTGTTTCACACGGTTGAAAACCCTGAAATAGTAAGTAATAGTAAAATCTTGATGTTAAATTTAAAGTAAATAAAACAAGGAGGATTCTGCTGTTTCCGAGTTTGAAACCATAAGATTGGACCGACACGGCAGCAGTCTTGAAATGTAAGATGTGACTTGGCAATAAAATTAAAAATTAAATAAAACATTGAACTGAATTTAAATGACGGCCTTTCCCTTGGCGATCCACTTCTAGCTACTAATGGTTCAAGTCAATCATCAGCGCAGTGTTTCTAAAGTGCTGCTAACACATTAATATAGCTTTCAGGGTCTGTCAACCATAACTGTGTATTTATTGAGATGTCTTTACACTCAAAGACAAAAACACGTTTTGAACTCAAAGTATTACACTTAAATCAAGAATCTTAAAGGATAAAAGTAGAAGAATACAAAAGAGGAAAAACAGTGGATATTAGCGTCCTGTTTTCCACCACAGAGAAGAGACAGACGGAGAGAAGCAGATGAAATGAGACCAGAAGCCTCGAGGCTTTATGGAAAATCTTTAAGGACAATCTGCTGATTCATGCAACCCCATCATGTTTAACTGTGGAAATACACAGCGGTTGAACATCACACCAGCTTTTCATTACAGCTGCTCCATTTTCTAGTGCTAAGTTTTCTTTTGTTTTGTTTTTTTTTTTTTTTTTTTTGTTTTTTTCGGGGGTGCTTTGATGTGCTGAGTCATCCTACAGTGGTGCTGGTGTAAGTCGTGCCACAGTGACTCACTTTGCTTCATTGTGTTTGTGACGAGCAGCATCTCTCACGGCGGGGGCGCTTGCATATTTTAAATGACATCTTTCTGATCTGTTTTTTTGTTGTGCTGTTCAATGTTTCGCTTTGGACTCAGAGATGTTGCGTGTTTTAGTGAACTGCAAATCATTTTAAGCTGTTTAAACACAATTTTCAACCTCCCTCCGCTGCTGCTGGATTATTAGTTCAAAGCTGTTACCTGAAAATAGAAACTTCTCGTCTTCTGGGCAGAAACTGGGCAGAAAGCTGACAGAGCCTTGTCAGAAGATTTCAATCTTGGTGATTTAGCAGCTCAGCAAGGTAACTTGGAGTCAATCCACTAAGATTAACATTATTTAAATTAATTCTTAAACACACATGGGCAGCAAGTGAGGAGAAGCTAAAATAAGACACGGTTAAGTCTGGCAGCCGCAATTTGAACACCCTGAAGCTGTGCAATCTTGTTTTCTCCAAAGTACATAAACGCTGCTTTAAAATTATCCAGTCAGGAAGTAATAAAAGCACGAGTCACTCATTGGAAATCATTCAAAGAAACATAAAATCAAATTATAGATATATTTTTCAAATGAGAAAAAAAAAAAAAACAAAACAAAAAAACACAACTGACTCATATAACATGAGAACTGAGAGTGAGATTCTGGTCTCGAGGTTTTTAATAAATAGATGTTGAGCTGAGTGTCATTAAAGTTGTAATAACATGAAACATGATCCTGTTTAATAACTTTCCCTAAAGGGAATAAATATGGAAAATATAACTGGTCTTAGACACATCTGTCGCTATGGGCCGGCCATAGGGGGCCTGACCCACCCCCAAAATGCTTTTTTTATTATTTCATTTTTATTTTATTTTATCATTTTTTTTTAAGAAATTCAAATGTTGCATTCTTTATATTTATATTAAAATTTATCTTTATATTTTGTTTGATAATTGTGCCGTCCCATACATTTCATATGGCCGCCTTTAGACTGAGGTCTGGCGACAGGTCCGGTCCTGATGGTTGGTGAATCATCAGTTAATGATCATAATGTGTGAACGGCCCTAACGACTCCATCAGAGGCCGTCGGGACCTGGTCTGAGACCGGGACTGGATCTGTCATGTAAGAAAACTGGAGGAGTCGGAAGAGACTGACAAAGAGCGACAGCCAATCAGAGGAGGGATGTGAGATAAATGCTGCTGCCGTCAGATTCCTCGAAAAGTCTGATGTTTTAAAGCTTTTTAACTCCCGATTAAAACTTACCCGGTACAGAGCTGATTTCAGCTCCACCTTGAAAACCAGCGTGTTGCCATGGTGATGTTTACACGATGGTTTAGTCAATCTTTCACCGGTGCTCGTTTGTAAATCACGGTGAGAAGCAGCAGCTCATCCTGTCTAGTTCACGTGACCAGAGGTAATGTCACAGTGTGATCGAGTCAATCTTGTAGTGTGAACACTAAGACCAGTTAACATTATTTGCTAAATGCTTTTGGTCAATTCCTGTATGATCTTGTTTAAACTTCTGTCACAAGGCTCAATTGTTTTGAGTATTTGAGTATCAGTATTAGTTACTGCACAGAAAAAGGATTTACCTGTTTGAAACTCTCCTATTGGCCGGTGGAAATGTTTGTGATTCAGTCTAGTGTCTCCAGGTGTTGTTACTGGCTGTCAGAAGTGGAGACATCACCTCTATCCTCAAGGTGCTGCAGGTTGTCACTGGGTGTCACAGCTGTCAATGATAGAAAAACAAACAGTGAGTTGGATGGCACCAACGTAAGAATACAGTGATATTTGTCCAGTGGCCTTTTGCGGTACATGAGCAGCTTCAGTGAATATCAATAGGTTGTAAAAAAAACAGAGTGGGGCAGCATCTTTCAAACTGTTTAAACCAGACATTGGGACATCTCCATTATTCTACAATTTAGTGTGATTGTAAAGCTCATTGAAGAAAGCTTCTGATTGGCTGTCAATGAAACTTTGGCCAGGATAAACACTTATTTCCTTTCGACTTTTATTCCTCTAACTGTGTGGAAATGTGCTGTTCTGACATCATAGATGATGAACAAAGTCACTGCATGAAAAGTTCATGTAAAGATTTCTGAAACAGCCATTTTGTTTGGACTGCATCATGTTATGGCTACAGAGCTTTTTCAAAATATCCCATATCTCAGAAGATAGAAAAAACAAAGTATTGCATATTTGATGTAAAATACAATATTTACACGTATGAAACACATCCAAGATGTGTCAACAGGAAAAATAAAATCACCTCCTTTGTTTAATGAAGTTTTGAAGAAGTCTACACAAGAAGAATCATAGAAATGAGTATCTCTTCCTCGACAGACACATCTTACAGAGCTGAGAGCTGCAACTTTTTTAACATGTAGTTGACTTCAGAGCACAGCCGCTGTCTGTCGTTAAGCTGGATTTCTATTGATTCTGTTTGACAGACATGAACACACAATAATGATTTTATGTCCAGCTCAGTAGCAGCTTGGTTAATGCTGGTCACTATATTCATCAGTTCGCATAAAATTTCATCCGGTTGCCTGACAACAACAGAGACAGAGGAATATGTGACTGAGAACTACAGTCTATGGTTCAGCTGCATATGTTAAAACACAGTGGAGGAGATGACAGATCAGGAGGAGACTGATGACAGCTTCAACAAAGCATCTCCCTCTAATTTAGCTGCTTACGTGTGAAGACAAAGTGAACAAAATTCTATTTTAAGTGAGGTTCACAGAAGCTATGATCCTGTGATTTGTAAAAATTGCAGAAGTCATCTGTGCTCTTAATCCCTTGTGAATCTGCCATGTCCATAATCTGAAAGTAAAATGAAAATTCACAGTTTAAAGATGAAGCAAAGCTTTGATGACTGAAGCACAACCACAAAACATGTGGAATGAACACCCCCCAGAGCTACGAACGCATCCCTGCTAATTCAGCTTATGTGTAATCACCAGGACATAAGGTTTCTCCTAAATGAAACCCCCACGTAATACAAAGCCACTGGCAACAAGGAACTTGTTTACTAACTTGTTAACTAATTTATCCTCATTGGCTCATGCTAATATTTTGGTCTGAAGTTTGGATGAAATCCATCTGATACAACGTACAAGATCGTGGCTTTACTACTTAAGTCCCAGCAGGAGTAACTTAAGATGATTAGCATTTTTACTGCTGACGTACAGGAGATGTTGTATATACCAACAGCCACCAGGTGGCATGTGTGAGTCAGCTGCAGTGAGTGAAAATGCCCCAAAGGTCCCCACTTACTTAGTGGCAACACAGTCCTACAGGACATTTAACTGCAGAACTACAGCAACATGACAAACAATTTGCATAAAAAACAATTAAAGTCAATCCTGAACTCACAACCCACATTACTTTCTCATCAGTCAATCAGTCAAAACAAAGTGCTTGAGTAGCTGAGAGAATATATAACAGCCATAACATTTTGACCCCCTGCCTAATATTTTGCCACCAAAACAGGCCAATTTCCACGAGGCATGGACTCTATTTAACCTCTGAGAACCAAGATGTTAGCAGCACATCCTTTAAATCCTGTATGTCCCGAGGTGAAGTCTCATCCCACATCCCACAGATGCTTGATTGGATTGAGACCTGAAGAATTTGGAGACAAGTCAACAGCTTGAACTTTCGTGTTCCTCAGACAATCCCTGAACCACTAATTCTGTAGTGTGGCAGGAGGATTATCCTGTCACTAGGGACTTCATAGTGTTTCTATAAAGTCATGTTGATGGTAGATGTCAAAATCACATCCACAATGAATGGCAGGACCCGATGTTTCCAAGCAGAACATTGCTCAAAGCATCACGCTGCCTCTGCTAGTTCGCCTTCTGCCCATAGTGCATCCTGGTGCCATGTCTTACTCAATCATCCACATGATGTAAAAGAAAATGTGATTCATCAGACCAGGCCATTTTCTTCCATTACCCCATGGTCCCATTCTGATGCCCAGATGTGTTTTTAGTGAACAGAGGTCAGCGTGGACTGTCTGACTGCCCAATCAGCGTTAGGTTTTTTCAGACATGTAAGCTACAGTTGCTCTTCTGCTGAACCGGATCACGAGTCACGAGTTAAATTCTCAACATGTCAGTTTCCACTGGTGTAGAATGACTGTATCAAAGGTTTATAAAGCAGATGTAATTACATGCCTGCGAATGTATTTTTTATTGAAACTAGAAGAAACCAGCAGGCGATCAGGAGGTAGAGCTTAAAATTCCTGCCCAACTTAAGTCTCTCTGAACTGCTCTGAAAGCATAAACTGTTCCTGAAACAAGTTTATGAAGAGACTGCTCAGCTCTCTCTCTCTTTGATAAAAGTCTATTTTCACTTACCCAGCAGTTTTTTTTTTTTTTTTAACAATCAACTTAGACAAAAACAACTGTCACAGGTAAATAATAAGCAATTTTTCCACTGGAAATATTTCATTAGAAGATTTTAAAAAGAGAAGTCCACATCATTAGCCAGGAACGCTAGCAGTTGGACAACCACTGTCTGTTTTCATGTTAAATAATTAAAGTGAACGTGTCGTCAGTCTGTGGGGTCCATGTCTGGTCAGAACTGCTCCCTGTTGACTCATTACATGAAAATAAAAAAAGATTCACTCTGATGCTAATGAAGTTTTTCAAATTTTCTATTTGTGTTTGGAGTTTAATGGTCATTTTGTTTTTCTGTCTGTTTTGTTTTGTTCCGTTTAATGAAGACGGTGATAACATTACCACCAATGTACAAACTCATTTCACCTGATTTTTTTTTTTTTTTACTTTTTAGTGCAAGTAAAGTACTTTTATTTCTAATTATTTGAGAGTGTGTGGGAGTGTTTGAGAAAGAGTTGTGTGGGTGGGGATGTGGGGGGCTTTTCCAGCTCAGTGATAATAGAAGAGCATCTCCTCCAGCCTGACTCAGCAGTGTTGAAAACACACGTTACATCGCTGGTGAGCAGCGTCCTGTAGAACACAGTGTTCTGGACGATTCTTCCTTTTCTGTCCGAGACTTCTTTTATTCTCTGCTTCCCTGAGAAGAGATCTCTTGGCCTTTCTCTCCATCCTCTTCTCTGTTGTTTTCACTGATGTAAGTTAGTAAACAATATGGACATGTTGGCAGCGGTTTAAGGTGGGGTTAGGGTCTGGACTAATCCGACCAAAGAAGAAAGGATTTGTAGAAAGTCTGAGACGGGAAAGTTGAGTTGCTCGGACACTGTGGGGGGAATTCAGGGTTGTAATTGGCAAATGGTAAATCACGGTGTTTTATTATTATAAAACATGTTTGTCCAAAGCAACAAGAGCTGCGTGTTTTCAAAAAACATAACAGTATCGTTAGACATGAAATTTAATTAAGCCAAACCATGACAAGTGTAGCTTTAGTCGCAGAAGGTGTGTTTTTTTTTTTTTTTTCAGCCTGAGGCAGGAGCTGACAGCGTCTCTGCTGGTGAAGCATTGATACGTCTGACTGTTTTTGTCTGTATGCTAATGTTTGAGAGTATAATATAATTCCTGGTGTGTTAGCCTGTCCAGGACAGCTGTGTATCTTTCATTTTATTGAACTATCCAAAGTGATTAATTAGATAATTGTAGCATGACATCACTATCACACAAGACAAAGCACCTGTGAAACGAAAGGCTCAACTGTCTTTCGCTTCAACTGAGAAATTGTTTCTCATCCTGCGGGAGTGTGAGGGAATTAACCTGTGCGGAGCCGATGGAAATTAATTTTGATTTAAATGCATATGCAATTAATCTCAAATTAGTTGCGGAGAGAATTTTTTTTTTTTTATCAGAAAAGTGGGTAGGTAAGTCAAGGCAATTTTATTCATTTAACACGTTTTATACACAGGGGAAATTCAAAGAGCTTTACTTGAAATAGATAGAATGAATACAAAAAAAATAAAATAAAATAGAAAACTGAAGATGTATAAGAAAAAAAAAAAAAAAAAAGTGTGCGTAAGAGTCAGGGTGCATTTATTGGTAGCAATCAAAAGCAGAGCAAATAAATGTCTTTAGGTTATTTTTAAGAGTAGCTAGAGACGAAGCATCTCAGATCCTGTTGAAGTTTATTCCAGCTGTTTGCAGCTTCACCCTCTTTGGTTTTAATCCTGGGAAAAGGATGTATTCTGGTCCCTGATGACCACGGGGGTCTAGAGGGATCAGACTGTGGGAGCAGGTCAGAGATGTAGTTTGACCTTAACCCGTGACTGATTTATAGACAAATGTTTTGAAGTCTACTCTACTGGCATCATGTGTTTGCTTTTTTTGTCTTTGTTTAAACTTTAGCTGCAGCTTTCTTAATGAGAAACGTGTGGAAGAGACTGTTACAGTAGTTACATAACTCACTGGTAATGAAAGCATGAAATTCTACTTCTTGACCTTGCTTAGATTATGTATCCTCTTGACTGTTGCTATATTTTTTAAGATGATAATGAGCCAATTTTTGTAAGTTTGAAAAGAAAAAATCCTGGTTTGGTTTTTAAAGATTTAAGGAAAGTAAGTATTTAACACCACAGACAATTATCTCAGTTTTATCGTTAAGTTGGAGAAAATTTGAGAACATCCACAGATGCAGTGATACAGCAGAAGCATAGTCACTTGTTGACAGATCTATATTTTACTGAATGTTATTTGCATTGAGCTTTTAAGCAATGACAGCAGCAGGAGCGTATTGACAGAGACATATTCCTGCATATCTAACATTAGCAGTTTAAGGTAAAGAGGAAGTTGTAGTCGAGCAGATGGGAAATGACAAGCGCCTGGATTAGCTTGCAAGTTACTTCTGCCTGTGTAGAGAGTAAGTGGTCCAAGAACTATAGATGTATTGAAAAACAATATGTGTTCAAAAGTTTATCAGATTTGTCTGTTGTCAAATGTAAGTTTACAATGAGGCTCATATTCAAGTACTTTGGCAAAAGGTCATTGTGACCTCCAGACTGCACATTACATCACTGTGGTGAGGTGATGACAGGTTACCAGCAAAACACACTGAAGGCACCTGCAAACTTTGCTCTCTTAATGCTCGTCACATCATTAACACATCTGATACAAACCCACACACACATCAGAGAGCTGATGAATTCTTTATGCTGACCTTTACAGAGACAACAGAGAGGAGTCACCGTTTCCTCCTCCTGTGTCATCTGTCTCCGGTCCCTCTTACCTGCCTCACTGCTCTCCTTCCTTCTCACCTGCTAATCTGTTTTTCCTCACGTCACCTCCCACACATTCTCCGCGGGCACTGAGCTGGACAGGTTGCAGCACAGCAGGAGCCCCACAGGAAGGGCCTCATCAACATGGCACAGCCATAGATGTATCAAGAAAGATGGACACGGTGCCACCACTGAGCCTTATCTGTCCCTGTAGCCACTCGTTGGAGATGCAACATTTAAAATAAATCATCTTTTTGATGATTAAATCCATCATTAAAAACACAGAAGGTATGTAGCAGGTCTGCACAAGTCTACTCAAGAAAAAGACGAGTGAAAGAGGCAACCATCGACTGAAGCTTCAGTCAATGGGACGACTGCTGCTGTGGTTTTCAGTTCATATTAAATCATCAGAACAAGGGAGAATCCATAGTCAAGTGGAAGAAGGTTCTTTGGTCTGAGAAAAACAAGATGGAGCTTTCTGTTCATCAGACTAGACGCTAAGTTTGTGAGTAGACAAATCATAGCCAAGTGATACCGAACTTTACTTATCTATGAAGCCAGATGAAACTAACCAGGTCGTCAAACTTCAAGAATATTTTGAAGATATAATTTGATAAATGACAAGCCATTCAAAGACTACAAAAACCAGAGAAAGCGTTTGACCTCTTAAGTCCCCAATATATGACAACTGCAGCCATACACACATACTCATACTCAACTGGTGTTTCATTCATCTGTCTACTACAATAAACACTTTAATTAAGAAGAAAATAAAATACAACATGTCTCAACACACAGAAGCTGCTGAGACATGCTGACATACTTACGGTCAAACAACAATGCGATGAGTAAAGCTCAATAGGACCATAATGCATTGGTCTATCATCTATCTAACTTCATGCCAGCTCTTTATGATGATTCATCTGATTGTACTGTGGACCACTGCTTTCCAAATCTTCTGAGATCTAAGCTACATGAATTAAAATCCAGGAAACATCTTGCTTTAAAATATTACAGTCAAACAGATGGACTTACCACAAGAGCAGTTCCTAGAATTCCACACAGTTATCAAGCATTTGATGACTTGGCGAATGAGGAAGCAAACAATCACAGTACACATTGTTGCCCATGGCAACAGTGGGTCCGACTTGGCCCACTATTAGCTAAACGCTATCCCATCGTTGGTAAAACATTATGTATGGAAAATGTATCTGCAGATGTACAGGCCTTTGGAGATGGATGTCAAGATCGAATAAAGTGACGTCTTTAATGAAAATGTTTAGAAATCTGAGATAAAATCAATCTGAAATGTTCAGAGAAACCGGAGAGAGCAGTCCCTGAGCAGCAGTAAGGGAGAAGTGAGGAAGACCTGGTTAAGGTAAGAAGTACCAAGAGTTAAGCTGGTGTCTGCCTTCAGCTAATGAGTTTATCAGTCACAGGTCATCACATCTTATAGTCAGACTTGTCCTGCTTCCTTAATGAACATACTAGTTGAGGACTGCTTTTTATTCACCAGGATTCATTTAAAAAAGGTTGAGTCAACATCTTTAAGACCGTGAGAGAGGTATTTTTGACGAGAAGTGTCGTATGTTTCTTACTTGGGATTAGTCTCCGATCTTGATGTTGGCACAGCTTCGCCTTTTTTAACCTTGGAAAGACAGAAGCTGAGCTTGAAGAAAAAGAGATGAGGAAGAAAGAGGAGTAGGCCTGAAAAAAAAAAAGCAGCTTGGTATTTAGGCCTGTGGTGTGCTTCAGGGCTGTGTGATGCTTACTGGAATGCCAGAGGAAGCTGTGCCAAGATCAGTTCAGAGACTAATGCCTACAAGAAGCAAACAAGGAAAAAAGGAAGAGGCAGTACAACCAAAATACTTTTAAAAGGAGCAGAACTAGACAGAGGGTCTGTTCAGAGTGTAACATAAATTTCCACATTCGTAGCATTATGCCTCCACAAGGAAAAATACTTGCTTTAGATTGATGGGTGGTTGCAAACTGTTACGATCATGTGTCATTGCCTTTTATATAGGACTGACAGCAGTTTTATTACCACTCTGTATTGGTTGTCAGCTGAGCCGATAGTACAAAAAGTAATATTGCCTCAGTTCTTCCAACCTTCACCTTTAGAGAGGACAATGTTTCGTCTCAAAACTGCGTGGATATACAGCGTGTTTGTGGTTTAGACAAACAAACAAAGCTGTTGTTCTCTGGTGAAGACAGTCGACTTAATAAAAAACACTGGACATCAACCACCGCACTTTGGTTTCCTGATAACACAGAGGGACATTCGAGCCTCTGAGCCCGAGAGACAATATCACTGTCATTAACTGGGTGGAACAAAAAGACAAAAGAGAGTGTGTGTATATGTGTGTATGTTACTATTAAACCACAAGATGAATGACAAAGTTGCTACCTTTAACATAAAAATGGAAAATAAATGTATTTTAAATCATTATAATATTATACTAGATGATACAACTTCTGAAGTAACTGTGTGAAAGCTGATGTTAAATTGTGTTGTTGGCTGATAAATATACCTGAGGCTGAAATCCAGTGTTGGACAAACTAATTTGCACTGTTTGTATGAAGGAACAGATGATTGTGTTGAGAGAGACTCAACAGTTTGAATGCTGGAGACAGACACAGCTTCTAAATGTGTGTTTTTTTTTTTTTTTACACCAATTTATTATACATTCTCACAATTACCACGATCTACAAATGATTGTGTGTGTGCATATGGACTAATCAGCTCATCTGAATCAGGTTGTGTGCTCAACTACACTTAACGGTTGCCATAGCAAACTCATTAGTTACAGGTGGCTCGAACAGGGATTAGTCTGAGAGACATCTCAAACTCTGTTTTCTCACTCGCAGACTGCAACTGCAACAGCTTTAGTCCAGTGTGATTTAAGGGGAAGTTGTCACAGAGTTTGGGAGTGACATTGTGTGAAAAGAAGAGATATGTTTCTCGCAGGATGAGTAAAATAAATCTCTGCCTGTCATGTCTCATCTCATTTGGAATATTCCTCCAATTAATTTCTTTGAAATAAATAGTCATTGATTTCTTTGGAAATTATGAAACATTTGGCCAAAAAAAAAAAAGTCTCCATTTTGATGTTTGAATGGCATTTGTAAGATAAACAATGTAGCACTTTCTTAGGTGTTCAAAGAAAAAAAAAAAGAAAAGAAAAAGTGAGTGGAAATAAAAATGCACTTCCTGCTGAAAACCCCAATATGACTGCTGATAGCTGGGAAATCATTGAAATAATGCTGAAAATAACTTTAAAAAACTGCTGAAATTTAAAAGCTAAATGTGGATGATTGCAGCACAAATGCAGCAGTTCAACATATATATATTTATATATATAAAGATGTTCTATATTTTACTGAATTATACGCTGGAAGCTGTGGAAAATCACCGAAGCGATGCTAAAAATGTCTGAAAAAACAGCTGAAGGGCAAAGACACAACTTGGACACTGAAAGCTCAAAAGGAAATTGGTGACAGAAGAACCGAAATGCAGAAGCAAAACCTGGAAGCTTGAAATGTAAAACTGGAAATAAAAGCTGAAGTTCACGAGCTGGAGAAGCTTTAGAGCCGAAACAGGTCGTGGAAACAGCTGAAAGGCAAAAGCAACGGCTGGAAGAACCGAACGTTTTAAGATCAAACAGATGAGCAACACGTCAAACACGTTTAAATAGGAAGAAATAGGTCTCGTACGTCTGTGTTTGTTAGTAAACAGCACAGAAACCAGAGAATACGTACAGTGAGGTCGAATGTTGGGTTGTGTATGGAGGTTTTTTTATTCAGCCCACTCATGAATATAATATTGTCCCTATGAACTCCTTAAATTGAAGGTAAACCCGCACAATGATGATGTTTGTGTGTGTGTGTGTGTGTGTGTGTGTGTGTGTGTGTGTGTGTGTGTGTGTGTGTGTAGTGGTGTGACTGGATTGAGGCCATCACATCCACACCGTTCAGTCGGATAATGGTCTATCTGTGGCACTGAAAACCTGGCCTGGATTAACCTTTGCGTTGCTTCTGATCTAGTTAGCAGTGTCTCTGTTGCAGCGCTGCACATTATCACTGATCCCAGAACAGACAAAGAATAAAAAAAAAAAAAAAAAAAAAAAGTTTGGCAGGTGACTCAGACTCTAAACTCTCACACTGGCTAGGTGTTCCTGTCACCATGACAAACATAACTGGAGCCAGTAGTCAATATTTAACTCTGGTATGTTGTTGTTTTAAGCAGTAGCGATAATAACGGTTTAAACTTTTGATTTACTAGAAGCATGTTAATGTTGTTTAATCGTTTTCTGTTCATCGCATCTTTAATGTAGGAAGGCAAAGCTGACACAAGGGGGAGCACTGACCGTTACGCAGCAGCCACACTGATGGATAAAGACATTTCAGCAAACAGTTGATAAAATGGCCTCACGTGATCGTCTCAAAACGCCAAATGACGTCCTGTTTACTCTGCCGACCCATTAATCCACCGACCTCTAGCGGAGCGGACACCTTAGCCTGTTTCTATTGTGCTGCACGTCCGCGAGTGTTTTCAGCTTCTACATTTCACTTACTTTTTCCTGCTGAGGATTTATCAGTAACGTGCTGCATTTCAACCTCGCCAGATAATTCAGCTCAGGTTTCATTTGACATCAACACAGAGATGATTCTCACAGCTTTAAACACCTTAACGCAGTGTTTGACACCACATTTCTCCTTTAATGTTAACTGGTCATTCATTAACACGCGAGCACACACACACACTCACATTTCAGAGTGTTCACATGGCTGGACTAATTCACTTCAACCATATACTGTGCAACTAATAATATTATGTGACTCAAATCAACTGCAGCAGTAACATGTAAGTCACCAGCACAGACAGCAGCTTTTCAGCAGATCCCATTTAAATCTCTGGGAATAACGCTGAATAATGTGAGCTAATGCTGTGATACAGTCTCATTAAAAGGAGGAGCCACTGCCTAACTTTAGGTTGTTTAAATATAATGCAATTATTATCTGTTATTGTCTAAATACAGATACAGATACGACTAAGACAGATATAAATTGGGATAACTCCCTATTATATAGATGAATTGAACATGCTAAACTGCCCGTAGGTGCAAATGTGAGTGTGAATGGTTGTCTGGCTGTATATGTGGCCCTGCGACAAGCTGGCAACTGTCCAGGGTGTACCCTGCCCCCCCATCCTCTCCCCCCGACCCGGACTGTGGGATAAAGGGGTAGAAAATGGGTGGATGGATGAATCCCTATAATTAATGCTGCCACCATTCAGCAACAACCAAACTACAAACGGCACAACACATTGTTCAAAAACCTCTTCTCATCCGAAACGTATCTCATATCCAGGTTTTCTAACTTAACTGTCCACAGACACGTCACCGAGCCGTTAAGAAACTTCTTCTGTCCAGATCAGGACTGGTGTGTTTCCTCATCTCTGCAGCACAGTTAACATATCTCAACTTCTCTCCACAGTAGGTTGAATGTTATTAGGAATTTACATATAAGATTAGCACATATAACCACATATCAGCTAATCTATCAGTGTCTGGTTTGCTTAAAAGTTATCTGTCCCCACTCCTGCCTGCACACCACAGGAAACAGAGGGACGTGGTTCGTCCCTGCCACTGTGGGAATAAACGTTCAGAGAGAGGAGATCCTAATAGAGGCTATCTGAGGCTCCCGGTCTGAGCTGAGCTCGCCCTGGGCCCCTGACAACCATTACAAGTCTCACATCCCCATATCAGGGGAAGGAAGGAGGACAATTAGTGTGGTTTGCCATCCCAGAGACCAACAGGTCCCATTATGAAGGGAGGGTACAGTGTAAGCAAAACAGCTCCTCCCTGTCCTACTGGAGCTGACTGTGGAGTAGCTCGTCCCTCAACTGTAAAGCAATGAAGAGTCTGGTTCTTATGCCTGTGCCTCAGTTGTAGCCACTAATAGTCGAACACCTTCATCTACAGTAACCGTGGTGTCAAACGATGCCCATGTCCAACGCTGCCCGCCAGGTCTGACCTTCTCTAATTGGCCTCGACAGAGAATGCTTATAAAGCAGCATTTTCTCCTTTAGTGACTTTGGCTAAACATAGATTTAAAGGTAAAAATAACTTTAACTCAATTCCTAAGTGGTGTGCTTTGAAGTGTCTCTTCAGGTTTGTTGCTTCTTCCAAAAGATTTTATAGCCCCAGGTTTTGTCTCCAGGGAATTACGCTTCACTTTTTCCTCTCAGCAGCATGGTAGTAGTTGAAGTGAGTCCATTTTATGTTCATGTTCTTTTCACTTCAATGTCTGTTTATGCAAACTCAGTGTAAAAAAGATAATCTGACAGTAGTAGATAAGCTGTCAGTGTGGAGACACACACACACACACACATACACGTGAGCCACAGCAGATCAGAAATGTAGCTTCAACATCCACAGATGTTAGTGTAGTGTGTCCGGGCTTGTAAATATAACTATAAAACCATAACACAACCCTATTCTCTCATATATGTTTCTGGTAATTTGTCTAAAAATGTTACAGATGTAAAACTAGGACTTTACCAGAGCAGCATCTTAGAAATCATCATAAAATGACGATAAAGATGGTTTATATTTTACCCTAATGTGACTACACTTCTATACTATTCTCTACTACTTCATACTTGTTACATTGTCTGACAAAGAGACAAAAAATAAATGAGAACAACTCTGTAGGATATTCAATAGTAGTAATAACGTGTATATGTTGACTTCCAGTCAGGAAGAATGTAAACACAGCATCAATATGTTAATTCACTTGTTGTTTTCACCACAGTTGTTAAATCACATCTATGTCATCAGATCTCAGTCATGAAAAAAAGACTGATGATGATGATGATTTAGTCGGTTTTTGTTAATGAAAAAGCACAAATCTACAACCAAGGTTAAGTGATGTTTACTGCTATGAGTCAGAACAACAAACACCTTCCCAATGACATAATGAAAAACAATCACAAATCAGGAATAAACCAGTAGGAGCAAATGGATATTAAACATGTTTAAAATCATTTTACAGAGAACATCTGGCAACAACTGGAAAATGATGAGAATCCTTCAACTCACACAACTAAATCATATCTATAATCAGGTCACCAACTGAAAAGGGAGCTCCCACCATGAGGCGACCTGACTAAAGCGCCAGCAGAATGAGAGCAGGAAGCAGGACCACACACGTGGAGATTAACTTCATTTCATTTTAAGATAAAACCACAGCGACGGTTATATGTAATATTTAACGCTACAGCATAAAAAAAGCCTGTCCTGATTACTGACTCAGCACTATCAGTTCACTCACAACAGGAATCTACACAAAAACTGCAAACTTCGCTGGTCACAACCAACCGAATAAGGTTGTATTGTTCTTTTGTTCAAACAGTACACAGCATCATTTTATAGTCACGCTCCACAGTGATCACACGAGCAGGACTACTGTTGACCTGGTAATAATGTAGGACAGTGGCTCTTATTCACAAAAAAAAAAAGACTATTTGCAACATTTGTTCATTAATTCATCTCAGGGATGATTACTGTAACCATTTGGTGCTCCACTTCAGATGAAGCTCGCCTTTGTTTTCATGGGTGGGTTTAAAATGTCTAATCTGATTGGGGCAGCCATCTGGAGGACCCCACCCCACCCTACACACACACACACACACACACACGTGTTAGGCCACTTCAGTGGACATTACATAGATAATCACATGATGCTGTGTCATGAAAGCCTATCAGCGCTGAGATTGTCTTGACGTCACTGAGAATCAGAGATGTAGAACAAGCTCATCAACACAGCATGTAAACCAGTAAACACCCAGGGAAAGGTTATTTAGTCGTTAGTGACGTCTAATTAATACTTCAGCGTTTACCTGAATGATAAATTGGACTGGACAGGCAACATCAATGAGCTGTAAATGAAGGAGAAGGAGGAAACGCAGGTCGTTTGTGGGTACAGGTGGCGCTACCGAGGACGTTCTTCTACTCTTTTTGGCACAAGTAATTTTCATGGAACAGATTATTGTGGCTCCAAGATGATGTAGGAAAACTGTCTTTGAATGTCCCTTCAACCAATCACTCTTCAAGTGGGACACTTTGGATTTCACTTATCAGGGTTTTTGCCCTTTATGTAATTTTATACTTACCTGCCTTCTTTCTTGATTAGATTGTACTTGCACGTAACAAGGTTGAACACGTAACACCAGCTGTGATTGGAAATCACTCCAGCGCTCCAGCTAGCTAAATCACATGAAGTTTTTATTTGCTTTTATTAATATATTACATATTTTAACATGCTTTTGAGCATTTGGGCACAAAAGACTTTTCAAGGTCTGGAAAATAGTGTTTTGAAATTCCAAAGAATTTCAAGACTTGCACAAGCTCCTTCCTTGTACTTCAGTGCATGTTTTTAGATTCATGTAAATATGGAACACATATTTAATATCTTTTTTTATTAAATCATACTTTCAATATTTTATTTGCTGCTGAAACATTCAATCTAATAACTAATCCCTGCTTGTTTTGGGGGGTTGGGCACATTTTTTGTTAATATATTAATCTGCCTCATGGAGAATACCACTCCACTAATAATTAACCTGTGAAGCTGAACTCCAAGAATGCGCATGTTGAAACTGGTAGAGACAGACCATTTCATTTATTATTCATTTGGTTTGTGTTCAGGGCTGAGCGCTGGTCGCACACTAGCACAAATACATATGTCAGCAACCACCAATTATTGGACCAGTAATCTAACACACAAACACATCCAACTGTGAGGCAGATGAGCAGGAGACCACATCTCTCCCCAGACCTCTGTCCCGCTCATTTAAATCTGTGATTTCAGTGTCTCTGATCATAAATGAATATCATTCACTGTACAGTTTCTCCTTCCACTTCAAACTTTCCCTGACTCTGTTTTTATAAATACTCTGTTTTACAAAATTGAACAAAATTATTCAATATTTTCTTTAATTTCTAGTGAGGTTTTTAAGCATGAACACCACAGCACAGAATCTGTAGTACTGAGGTTTACCAATGATCTCCTTGTAGCATGTACCACTCCTCACTGCTGGTTATCTTCCTCACTCTTCTCTACTGTGATTAATCTCTCACATCGCAACAACAACAGGAAATTCTGTGACTACAAACAATTTTCTCTCTGCCCCTCACATCCCTCACTTGGAGTCCCTCAGGGCTCTCTCCTCTGCCCCCTCCTATTTTCTATGTACATATGTATGGTTTTCACGAACTATCTATTTCCTGTCCAACCCAACGACCGGTACCGTCGGCAAATATCTCAATGATATTAAAGGGTGTATGGATAATTTCTTTCCTTCTTTCCTTTCCTTCATCCAGGTCACTGTGTCCGACGTAGTTGAATCTAGGTCTAGTCCAGTTGCCGTAGATTCAACTGCGTCAGCGATTATCCTGCTCCACCTCTCAAACTCCTCCTGTACAAGGATCCAATTCATTTCCTCAAATTACTGTAACTCTCAACATTTCTGGTAAAACCAAGGTTTCTATTCAACTTTCTGACTTCTAGTTACTTCAGGGTTGTATCAGCATGTGTATGAGGGTCTCGTGTATATATGAAGTTTGCTTGAGAACAAATTTTGTGAAGCAACTTGGTTGTAATTAGTGCTGAAACAATTTGGCATTAATTAGCAGAACAATCTATCAAAAAAAATATTTTGATATTTGGTTAATCTGTCATCATTTATCATTTACTAAAAGCAACAACATCTCAGTTTGTCGACACATTAACACACATCAACGTGCCTGTTGACTAAAACTCCCAGAAAATTGAATTGAATTTGATTAACTTGTGGAGAACAACAGCATATAAACCACATTAGCATTCTATACGTTCACCGGTTTCTCTCCACAAAGACAGAATTTGGGTGAGAGAAAACACAACCCAAAGTGCAAAAACAGTCTATTGAAAAAATATTTCACCTTCTTAATATTACACAAATATGTTCAAATCAGCCATACCTGGACCCCGGAGGCCAGAAGCCCTGAGCTTAAAACTCTACTCAGCTCCAGGAAAAACCCTGCTTTTTTTTTTTTTTTTTCGTTTTTCTAACTGTGTTTGCCTGAACTAAATTATCCAGCATTACTCATCAAGACTGCAGACAGAAGCAGTGCATCGTCAGCAAGATTCACACCGTGGACCTCATGTAAAATTCCATGACTTTTCCCTGACTATAAAACTGGGCTGAAGTTTTCAATGACCAAAACGATTAGACACCGTGCAAAACACATAGCTCTCTGAGCTTACATGCCTCTTAAGTGTAACATTACACGGAGCATGTGAGCTTTTGTGGTTACAACAAATCATAGCAAAGTCTGCTAGTATAAGATATAACTCGGTCAGTAATTTGACATCTGTAACGTCTAAACATTTATTTTATTTTTATATCTCATATTGAATACTAGAATAACACAGTCTCCAAGGTAACAATGCAGCTTTCAATCAGTAGAGAAACTAAACTGTGTCATTGCTGGGGTGAAAATCTGTTTACATGAATGTATAATAGTGGTTAATTGTTAAGAGATTTTTACCGATCAATGGTAACTAACCTAGCTGGACCAGGTTTTCTAAATTAGATAAAAACAAATAAACCATAAACCATAAACCTTTATGCTAAATTTTTCTTCTCCTCTTGATGGATTCATCATATCATTATCATATATTTAGATCTGAACATGCACAACATTAAAGACAAAAAATAAATGATGATATAAACAAAAAAAAAAAATATCAATTTTCTCTGACTCACCCCACCACCTCTTCATGACCACAGTGGGAATTGAGCAGTGGAGTAGGTGTGTGTGAGTAGAACGGAGCATAAGAGTTTGGATGGAGCAGTGAGCGACTTATCTCCAGCTCCATCAAAACTATTTTACTCTGGTACCATTCACGCTATCAGCTCACAGAAGTCCTCCTCTGCAGTGACAGTAATGACTCCAGACAGAAGCAATTTTTTTGTTTAAACTTAAAGTATTGATCGACCTCAGTTTAAGGTCTGACTGTATTAGGTTTCTTTTTTTTTTTTTTTTTGATGAGATGAGCTCATGTGTTTAAGTAACCAAGGAAAGAACCAGACAAATCTGACAGCATGGTTTCGTTTTTGTTTTGTTTTGTTTTGTTTTTTTGCAGGAAGTGATGAGCAATTTGAATGAAGCGGGGGTGAAATCTGTGTTGAAGTTGGATGAAAAATTGAGCGGACCAGACCGGAGCGACCATAAGTGGCGGAGAAAACAAGACAGCTCCGTCAGCGAGGAGCGAGAGACGACTGTTTTCAGTATTTACAGTGGAAACACATGGTCTGGTGACAGACTACATGGTTTTATGACTCTAAACACGGACACTGACATGACGGCTGCTATGAAACTATGAAATTTCAGTTAATTCACCGCAGCGACTTGTGTTTTATACACCAAGATTACTACGAAGCTCAGGGAATCGTACCACACACACACACACACACAGAAAATGGAAAATTCACTCGAGAGAAGCTGCTCATGGCAACAAGGTAGATTTCTCTCTCTATGCCAGTGGAAAGTCTTCTACAGAGTAACTTTTTTTGGGCAAAGTCAGTAGAAATAACAGACGTACGACAATAAATCAAAGTGAATGTTTCTATGTGAATGTCCATGGCAAAACAAAACTCAATTATTATTATTAGTTCATCCTGGATACACATTAACAAAACAGCCACACAGTCTTTTCTATAAACTTCCATAATCTAGATTAAACACAAAAGTGAACTGAACCACACTTGTCTATGAGAGAATATTACCAAACACTGTTTTGACCCTCATGTGTTTAGTTAACAGATGAAAATATTACAGTTTTTTTGTGCCCCACAGCATAAACATGATAAAAAAGTTATGCACCAGCCACCATTTCTGAGAACTGGTGGTCGTTTTCAATCGTGCACAAACATCTGCACTTCATTATTTCTCTGCTCATAGGTCTTTAAGTATTAATGGAGCTCAGGTGTTTTGTTTTGCTGCACAAATGCGCATTAAAACAACGTGTAAACAGATGATTAGAGTTTTTCATGACACACAGGTGCAACGGCAAAGTGTTTTTAATGCAGAGAACCTAAGGCAAACATGCAAAAAAGAATCAAAAAAATATATATCTTTGCAGAAAGAGTTTTCCACCACACAGGAGAAAAAGGATACCTTACTGAACATAACATAATGAGATATTCCTTCAGGAAATAAAGTTTTATAACTAGGTAATAGGACTTTGCAACCATTATTGTGTTAACAGTAACATGAGCACATCTATGACTATCGAACTATTCTATCTGGATCAAACTAGTCAATTCAGCTAAGTATGTAACTGTAATTATTTTTTTTTTTTTTTTGGATCGTCATCAGGTTTTGACAGGTAGTGCATCTACACAAAACACTCGTCTTTCATGCGGTTGCAATCTGGATAATTAAAATTCATTGTTAGACGGACCACGGTGGTGCAGGGCAACACTCACTGATTCTACAGACACAGTGAACCTCTGGGAAAGAGATACAATAAAAAAGAACGAAGTCATCACTGAAAAACGTCCAGCATCCAGCAAATAAACACAAATAATGACTGTAATGTAAACTACTATAATTACCGTGTTCTGCAAATCTGCAATGAAATAATGAAATAACAATAACACACTATGTTGTTGAGCAGAAGTAGAAGAATTTCATTGTGGTTGTTTCCGTGATGTCATTTTTTTTTTTTTTTTTTTTTTTAACACCCTGGCAATGTAACTTGTGTATCAAAGTTTCTAATTTCTTACCAAGGAAATATTCAACTGAGACTGTTTATTACCTGGAATCCTTTGCCTTCATTCTTGGAAATGTAATATGAAATACGTTGGTCCCAGGTCTAAACCTCCAGTGGCTCCTGGTGTAACTGTGTCAACTAGTTTGTGCTTTTTTTTTATTGAATATTTGTAATAGTTCAAGTCATGTATGCAGCACAACAACATAGCTGACTCATGATAAGCTGCATAAGACCTCAGTTAGATAGGGTGAGTCTTTAGGTTGGGTCAATTATTATCATGAGATCTGCAGGGAGCAGAGACACTGAACTGTGTGAAACTTGTCCACACAGTGAGTCTGGACTTGTTGACCAGTTGACCTGAATTTTAAACATGCTACGCCTGACTGACTACAATCAAGATCATAAAGCTCAGAGTCTTAGGTAAACATTAATGAGTATCAGTATCAGTAACATGACATCAGGAGTTTTGAGAAACAAATGAAAACTATCTTTATGATATTAATTTTTCTATGTTGTGTAAAGTATGACTGTTGATGTCAGTCTCAGGTATCACTCACTCCGATCAATCCAGATCATTCACGTCAGCTGACATTTGAACGATTTGCAGCCAAATGCAAACACACAGTTAACGTAGCGTTAGCGACCCTGTGGCTAAAATGTCTGCAGTGTGGATGTATTTTAAACTTTAAAGCATAAAAACAGTCCAACACCCACTTGCAATATGTGCAATATGATACTCAATACTACCATCTGACCTATCATGAAGCCCCACCCTCAAATGCCACCAGCCTATCACATTTCTTGCAAGTACACAATAAACATGAACAACATGCTTGTAGACCTTCATTAAAAAAGCATGAGAAATGTTGATTTCCTTGTGGTTTTACTGCAGTTTATACACTTATAACTTGACTGGAACCACAGGAGAACAATGGTCAAACAATGTCTGTGCGGTAAAAGCGGCAGTGAGGATGGAGTTTATTTCATCCAGTTTTTTAAACCTCGGTTACACAAAATAAAGTGTCTCCTGTGGATGAAGTTCTGTGGTCAAACAGTCAGTTCAACGTCAGTGACATCACGCTGTCTACACAGTTTGCTTCAGCCTCATTACATTGCCCACATTTGCTAAGTAAAATCAGTTTATTTTAACTAACAATATGACCAACTTCAGCTTTGTAACTGTAAACTTCTGCCTCAGACTGGATCTTGTCATTCACCACGTTTACCTTTAAATTCTTACGATGTCTGTCCACGTCACAGTGGAGACAGTTTTGATGTTTTGTTTCTATCTGGATTAAAGCCTGTGTCGCCAAAACTTCAGAACATACGTTGTTATGTCGTTGAAGCTAACGGCTGCTAGGTATTTTTTTTTTCCACTCAGTGCGCTGATTGTGAGCCTGAGTACGTTAAGTTAAAAAAGAAAGTAATCATGGAAATACGAAAAGTTCATTGAATGCACAGGAAACAGGAAAAGGGTGCGGGCACTGAAGGAACAAACTCTGGACTAGGACTAGGCTTTTAAAACGGAAGAATAACAGGGGATTTTTTTGATTCCTGCAACATTGCAGGTATTATGACATTGCTTTCTGCAAAATTGCATCATTACACGTATAAATTTGATCATACATATGAACTTTAAATGAATGCTAGCAGCAAAATGTGATGGTTTTAAAATATCATTTTGTAAATATGATATGCAGCTCTATCATCTTTGCTATTACCATTATCAAATTGGGACATTGAATTGGATTAAACTCAAGACTAAACAAAACATATTGGGATCTGGGCTATAAAAGCTCTTGGGGACAATATTATATGTACAATTACATTAGAACCAGCTGTCAATTTGGTATCAACATCTACGTATTATTATATATGTAGATGTGGATATGTAGATGTAGACACACACACACACACACACACACCCAAAAAAAATAACTGTATCCAAATCTGAGTCACAACCAAATGCACCAACATCTGTCACTTCATGAATAAAATCAGGTCGTGGCCTTCACAGGATCATAGTAAAAGTCAACAAAGCACCAAAACACCTCAGGATATCAATCCATTACAACACAGAAGCAGCTGCTCCGGTGTGTGTGTGTGTGTGTGTGGCGGGGTGGGGGGGGGCACATTGTGCCACGAGCAGCACGTTAAGTTGACACCGACACGCACTACACCTGCGTGCGTGCAAACGTGCGTGTAGACGTGCGTGCGCGCGCTAGCGGTGGTGGTGGTGCAATGCATGCCAAACCCCCCACCGCCACCGGAGCTCAGCCACGGATGTGACTACAACACGGAATGTGATGTTTGTTGAAGCTCGGCGCTGCTTCACTGAGACTCACGCTGCTGTTTATGTAACAGAGCAGCAGCAGCATCAATGTTGCGTTTAATGACTCGGTCTGAGCTGCTGCTGTTGCTCTGTCTGACAGTAAAACCCCGAACAATAGCCATATTTTCGACACGACTGAGGATGAGATAGGTCCTGTTCAACGCGGACGGCGTCAATAACGTTTCGGTCATTATGAGGATGATAGACAGAGAGTTTAACATTATAGATAAACTAGTTAGTCGTTCTTACCTGGACGTCCAGCTCCAGATAACAAAAGGATGCTGCTGCGGTTTCTCTCCCCGTTAGGTCGGTGCGTCTGTTCGGCCTGTCAGCATCCTGTTCCCAACCAATGGCACCACTTCCACAACACACGGCAACAAGGCGACACTTTCCGGTCAGGACTTTCCACAATAACAGTCCAAACGTTGCCTAATTATTAAATTTACTCCAAAAGATACTGGTGTTTATATAACAGTATGTGAACAAACGCAGTAGAATAATAAAACTCATTTTCCCACACAATAAGGAGACTCATATATTTAAAAGTAATTAAGTAAATCTTTAACTTTCCAATGCGATGCAATTTACCTGCTTCAGTAATTTTAATATAATAAAGTGAGTATATAAAAACGTAAGTATATAAACATAATAAGTATATAGAAAAAGCATAAAAGTGTATTGTTTTATTTTTATACTGATAAAAATAATAATAATAGAATTAGAAATACAGATGTACTATGCATTATAGTGTGTGTGTGTGTGTGTGTGTGTGTGTGTGTGAATAATATATATGATATAATGCACACAGAGAGAGAGACACACACACACACACACAGGTGATCTTTATAGGCTGCTGTTTATTCTAAGCGCATGCCCTGTGCTTTTATTTTGAAAGTCAACGCAATAAATTTCCGGTCAGTACCGTCTTAACTCTGTCTGTCTTGACGCAGCTGCCAGCCCCTCGGTCCCTGCACCGACACAAATAAACGCATCTGAGCGGGAGAGCAGAGGAACAGCTGACCGCTGCTCCGCTGTTTTTCACAGCTGCTGTCGACATTTACACTGTGAATTACACACCGAGTTTGTGATTTTCTTCTGTGTAAACACAAGACTCCTTTGTATTTTCACAAGATTTGAGTCCATCTTATTGTTAACTAGTCAGTTCTCCCCCATGAAGATGAATGGAGCGGTCCAATCATTAAAGGGCCAGTGCGTGCCTTGTGCAAAAAAAAAGAGGACAGTTTTCTCCATTATGATAACTGACTGAGAAAGACCAAATAAAACAGAAAACCTTTAGGTTATTTCCTTAATTGTGACATTTTTTCCCCAACAGTATTCCTCTTTAACAGATGATGATCCTGAAATATAAAGTTCATTAAGTCTTTTGAGCACAATTGGTCTTTTATTTAAGATCAGAAACAATTATTGAGAATTATTACTGAAACATATTTTGACAACAAATATGAAGATCATAAGTGATGTGATTAATCACAGCATGACGGCAAGAACGATATAACGTCATATAACGTAACTAATTAATGTTTCTTAGTAGAGGGAGGTTTGCAAAGCTGCAAAAGTTTAAACAGAAACTAACCAATATTCAAATATTGATAAAACCTAATTTTATTGGTGTAAAAGTCTAATTTCATGTCAGTGTTTGACATGAACTAATCTTTAGGAACAGAAACATGAGGCTTGAGTCGCTCTCCTCCTGAGCCTGTCAAGTTCATAACACTGGGTTCCCTCAAAGCTACGCTAACATTAGCATTAACCAGAGGAGCAGGGTGAGGGATGTGGGAAAAGGAACTGATTAATGAAGCTGAGAGTCTCCAGGGAATGGCAGGAGGCCTGGGTGAGGAGGAGGAGGCCCGGAGGCCCCAACACACCAGCTGTGCTGCTTCAGAGGCAGAGGGAGTGCAGACATGGCCTCTCTGGAACAGGAGGCCAACGACGGAGACCGGTTGTCTCTAGAGGCCGAGCTGGAGGGTGTCGGCATATGAGCACAAGAGTTGGCTGAGCTGCTGAAACCTGGCACAGGAATCAGAAGCAGGCTCGGGAAAGGACAAGGTGTCGGCTTGGACTCCTGATAGAGGAGCAGGTGAAACAGATGTGATATCAGGTGGAAACCTTAATGCTGGCGCAGACACGGTGACAGATGTGAAGGTAAAAAGCCAACTCTGGGTCTTGCTTCAGGGTTGGCTGGTTGTCAGTCACAGTGCTGGACCAGAAGTCCAGAAGACACAACCAGGAACAAAGACGGACACTAACAAAAGACACTACCAAAATAAAACATGAAATAATAACTATTAACAGAATACTGAGGTGAATCAGTTCTGTAAGAAAGAATAATCCAAAATTCCTAAAAATGAGTTGGCTGCTTGACGCTATAATTTTTAATTTACCACTTTATCTTTATTTTCTCACATGTCCATCACTTTAATCTTAGAAATTCAAAGATATCACCCTCCTCTCTCTCTCCAGTAATATACTCCTTCAACTGAAAACATTCATAAGACCATGTGACCTTTGGTATGAAACAGTCAGACACTCCTGTGAGAACCAGAGCCAAAATTACAACCCAACACCACATGGACGTCACCGTCATGGAACATATGGATTGAAGGCTATGCCACGTTTCCTCAGCCCCGGCTCTCTGGGATGGAATAGTTCTTTTTTTTTTTATGTATATTTATTTTTCTGTCTGGCGGTGGACGTGAAATGTGATGAGAATTAAAGTGCATGTATTCTTCTACTCTCCTAAACTGTATTTTACTTCACTGAAAGACACACACACACACACACACACACACCCTTACACCGCTTCTGAGGCTCTGTGTTGTCATGTAGACAACCCCCCACACTGTTGCCTAGCAACGATGGAAAACCAGGCTACAGAGAAGACATCCTTGTCATCGTGGTCTCTCACTTAAAATCAGGCAGTGTGGTGTGGATGGTTGTTATGGAGAGAAAGTATAAAAGCCACATGAGGTCACAGTGGACGATGCTCCAGACAGACACACCTGCTGCTACTAGAGTCACCGTAATAATAATAATAATAATTATTATTGTTATTATTATAACAACAAGAAAAAGAAGAGTGTCTGAGTGGTGCAAAAGTACAATAATGTTGATCCTATTAATTATCATTGTTATTATCATAATTTGACTAATTTGAATACAAACAGTGAAAAGTGAAGAATTTCATGGTTTTAAAAATCACATCAGACCTCATATAGGTCTCAGTAATAGGAGCAGGAAAGGAAGGAAAACACAGCACCCCCTACACATCTATGGCAGCACAGCAAATGTTGCTATGTCACCACAAAAGATGTTGTTGTAACTTATATATTCGTGACCCGTTAACCATCTATAAGTTGAATGTAATGAAAAGCAGATCAAACTGAGGACAACAGTGTATGTAATATATAACACATCCCTGATGATTAAAACACAGTAAAACCACATAGTAACTGTCATGAACTAATTGTGTCCTCAGCCGTTTATTTATTCATTTTGAACTATGAACTATAAATGATAAAGGTCTGTCCCATGATTCTCCCATCAGCCATTGCAGCTATAACGTGCTACTGAGGAAAACTACTGATTCTTTCATTGCCCAGGGCTCATTTTCATACACAGAGTTTTGCTGCCATCCAGTGGCCACGTTCGGTGCTATTACAGCTGACTGACATGATTTTGCGTCTATTTGTCTACTGATTTTTTTTCATACTGCACATTGTGGTTGAACATCCTGCTGTTGTGGAAATTAGCCAGATTCTCTTTTAATCTCTGGATTTAAAGTGTGTTATTTTGTGTTGGTTGAGCTGAAGTGAGTTAGGGAATATACAGAACAAACAGAACTAACAAGTTCATCAATTGTAATTCTGAATATGTCGTCTATTATCTAATATGCCCGTGTGGATGTTTCTATGTGGGCAGAACTAAAAGAAAATTAAAAGAGCGTTTTTATGAACACAAAGTAATGGATTATACAGGCTTGAATGAAAGATAGACTTTCATTCATTCATTTTACTGTATCTGTTGTCATTGACTGGAGACTTACCTATACTATATGTATGTACACATGTTCACATACATGTATGTGTCTTGTCATTGTCAACCATTGGTCCTGGGAACTGTGGGAGAGGCAGCTCCTGCCAATCAAGGAGCTTTGGTGAGATTTTTATCATTGATTGTCAGCACCTGTGCTTCTCCTTGTACTGATAAATCAACAGACAGATCAACTCCTACTACCTCATGTACGTCGTTAAGCCCAGAAGAAGGCCTCATGCTGCTACATGTGGGTTTTTTAACCAGTCCACTTTAGGACATGTTACTATATTAAAGACGTTTTATTAAGGGAGTGTAGTTTTTTTCTCTCTCCTTTTTTTTTTTTTTTGTTAAGCAGTTACCTTGAACCAAAGAGCACCCAAACCCAAGAATATTAAAACATTCCTTGTGGATTGAGTTCGCCATCTTTCTTTTTTGAAACCGAAGAGTTAGGGAGTTTCACAGCAGATCAGAACAGACCGAGTATTTTTTCCTAAGCAGGATTTGTTATTGGTGTTCACCATCAGCTGAGGCCTGTACCACTAAACAACTTCAACATACCCAGGATACTATTTCATAATCTGTTTGCAACCAACAGTCACAAAAACAACGATCAGTGTCACTAAGCGGTCGTCCATGAAGACTGAGGAGCCTGCATTGTTCTCACATTGATCCTTAGTTTAACAGAAGCACAATAACAGTAGCTATGTTGAGATATCCATCTTCGACATATCTGAGACATACATGATGTATTTATCACTTATACACGTCACACAAATGTTCTGATCTTATGTGTTGGACATGTTAACACCAGACTGTATTCACTCACACATTCAATCACATCTTCACTTGGAATGGTTTCCAAAGAAACTAAAATTATATATCTCAACACATGTATTTCTCAACCCACAAGTCTTTTTTTTCTTGCTTTCTTTCTTTTGAAACTGTGGGTTCAGGCTTGAGTTGAGTTTGTGTTTGTTTGATGCTGCCACAAGATGGTTTCTTATTTCTCTTTCTCTGTTATTTCAGGCTCCATCTTACTGATTTTATCACATCCCGTGACAAGAAATGTTGCAACGAGAGTCAATGAATCGATGTCCCCGACCATCCCTAAGTAATGTTGTTATAGGCAATAATGTCATCACTATTACTATTATTGTTTGGTGGGTTTGTGGGACAAAGTGAATCTGAATCACGTAAGCACAGAGAATACGTCTCACAAGTGTGAAGCTGTTTTGACTGAGATGAAAAAAGATCGAATCACTGATACCAGACATTCATTTGCTACACAGTTAAATCACATCACAAGATTTACGTTGGTGCTAAATTTATCCAGCTTCAGCTGTTAGAGGATAGAGTTAAGGGTTAGGGATAAAAATGTACAAGCATCCGTGCAAAGTCAATGTTACAACCTAAATGAAATAGTCCTGTTTATCGATATATATGTATCATTAATGTGGATAATGGAGGCAGCGTTCAAACCAAAACACATTTTGAGAGTTTAATGATAATACAACAAATAGGGATGTATTTATATTTGTCATACATTAATATAGGCACTGATCAACTATAACTACTGACTGGTGAAGTGAATAATATTGATTATCTTGAATAGCACCTGCCACCAAACGTGGTCCAAGCCAGGAAAACTAGTGAACCAGTGACAGGGTCAAAGGTCATGGTATGTAGGGAGAGAAGGTTGATGAGTGTTTTTGAACCAACAGAGGATCTAGTGTATCTCACGGTGCAGAACGTTAATGCTGGTTGTGATCAAACACACAGACCATCACAGTTTATTTGTGTGTGTGAATGAAGTGACGCCTACAACCTCAGAGCTGTGAGGACTTGAGAATGTGGAGATAAGCCAGCGAGAGGTCTCACTTGTCTGATGATGAAATATCACAGATGTTAATGGTGCAGAACAAAAAATAAAAAAAATTGTGTTTGTGTTTTCAACCACCATGACTAGTGTTGTATAAGTATGATTAGGGATCTGTATCTGTACTTTACTCACGTCTTTACATTCACTTTTAATTCAGTACATTTCCTGACTTAATGACACACTTTTACTCTGATACATTTTCAATGTTTTTTTTTTCTGTACCACTCCAGTTTACTCTAAATCGACCTGTGACTGTTTAGACTAAAAAAAAAAAATCAAGTTTGAGGGTTGATGTAGGCTCCAAGTACAGTAAATAACTAGATACTTTAAGACTTTTACGTGAGTATCATTCTAGTCGCTGACTTGAACTTCTACCAAAGTTATTTTTTGATGTGTCTGTACTTCTACTCTAGTGAGACTTTCAGATACTATCTGTCCATGACTGTAACAGTGTCATTCATCCCTCATGCCCCAGTGGAGTTTAATGAAAAAAAAAGTATGGCAAAGAGCACGAAAGATGTTCTGGAGGCTTGTGGTGGAACAACACATTACTAAGCCTTTCTTTTTTTTTTTTCTTTTTTTTTTTTTTTTGTTTGAATTCTTCTCCTCATCTGTCCAAACAAGTCAGAGGGAATACTGCTACTAGATTAACACTATAATATCAAGTGCCTGAAAAACAACACCGTAACAGCACCGTACATGTAATATGTGTCTGCAACAGTCAAACTGAAGATACTAAACATGTCCGTCAGAAGTGTGACTCAAATGCTGTGGAAAGCAGAGGTGACTGGGTGAATCAACTATCATATTTCCACTCAACACACATGAGACACCGTGCCCCATCTTCCCATACTCTTCTGGGAAACTAGCATTCCTCACATGAATATCATAGATGGAAAGCTGCACAGACTTGCTGTGTTATATTTTAAAATCAGTGTTCCCTGGTGGAAGAGGTCAGACTGAGGTTCAAAAGGCTCAAATCCCAAAGGAGGAAGCTCAGTTTTCGGCAGAACAGAACACATATCTGGACATTTGGTCTGTACTACTCAAGTATAAAGTTAAGTAAAAGGTCATTTTATGAATCTAGAAGGTTTTTACTTACAAAACAGTGAAGTAGAAGCGAACAAAGCAGATAAATTCTGTATTTAGAGCACAGTTTCCTCTCAAATGGCGTAAGACGTCTGTGCATTCTCATCGAGTGGTGTGAACCTATAATGTGCATAAGAAAATAAATGCCTGAGGAGTGAGTGTTTAGAGAAGCGTTTAAATCAGCAGCTTTACATTTTGTGTTCTTTGTCTCAACAATCAAAAACAGCCTCAACAACTCTAACTTATTAATTTTTCTAAAGTAACAACTGTTTAGAGGCTTGTTTTGTGTTGTTGATCATGATGCACCGTACTTCCTGGACACCAAGACATGTTCCTCATTAAAACTATAAACCCCTCCAAATGTTTGCCTGTAGGATAGGATTACAACTGGCAATAAAACCCTTCGCTGATCGGAAACAGCTGTCGCCAAATTTCATCTGCAGCGTCACAACTGGTATGCTGTGATTATTTGTTTTCCAAGGTAGTGCAATAATCACGGGGATGTCTCTGGTACAGCATTAGATCATGTAAAGATGTTTAAGGTATTACCAGCAGCAGATAATGTCCTCCCACACTACGCTGACGCTGACACTGACGCTGACACTGACACTCACACTGATACGACCACTTTCTTTCACTAGATGAGGAAGTTAAGTTGGTCTAAAAAAGCATTTCAACAAAAAAAGAAACAGCAGAATTAATTTTCCAACTTCATGTAATCTTCCATTACATAGATTTATGTAATGAAAACGTCATAATTTATGTAACTTCCTGTGATAAACCAGGATGCTTCTTATTAGCCGAGTCAGTGTGACTCAGCAGTTCTGATGGATTCAGGTCTTGGTCACCAGTTTGGACGGAAGAGGAATCCCATCTTTTCTGGTAATAAGTGTTGAAATCACTTCTAGTCTCCTCATCACAATTGTAGCCACAAACTGTCAGTTTGTTTTTTAGGTACGTCATTATTATTATGATGATGATGTAAAGTGTGAAACAACATTTAAGTAATTACACCCAGGATCTCCTCTTCGTCAGTTGAGGTTACTTTGTGTAACTAGTGTACATCATTTCTTAATGTGTATTTTATTGTGGTTTCAGAAATAACTAAGTCACTGAGAATGGAAAAAAAAAAATCTTTTTGGGTTGGAACTCAGTGATACAGGCGGTGGCGCAGGATTGTCAAACCCATTGTTTCAGGTCATTTCTATCCAGTATTTTAATTCTGGATGAAAGAATAATTGCTGCCTGGGATATGTTCACATGTGTCAATGTTCCAACCCAGGAAGTGTGACATCATATGGAGAGAGCCAAGGCTGTGTGTGTGTGTGTGTGTGTGTGTGTGTGTAGCACATGACCATGACAACAGAGCCTGTGGCCAGCCTCTTGACTCATCGTGGTCAAACTCTCAGTTTACAGAAATTTGCTTCACCTTTAGCCAGAAATGTAGGAATGTAGGAACTCTATGTGTATCCTGTCTCATACACACATACAAGTCAAAAGAGACTTTTTTGTAATTTCTAATCTAATCAGGATCATGTTTATCTTTAAAAACTATGTACACGGTGATATTTTTTTTTAGTCGCTCTGTGCACATTTACCACCAATGAAATGCTGACGGTGAATGTTTTTTTTGTTTTCAGTCATTTAAAATGAACAGTTTGTTCACTGTCAGAATAAAAAATGTTCCCACATCTCAACAAGACAAAGATATCAATAACATGTTTATTTCAGAATATATATAGAATGTATAAGTATATACAAACAGGCAGTGTATTGAAGCAGTTTTACGGGGCAGAGTTCAGTGATACTAACATATGGTTTCTCTCTCTCACACACACACACACACACACGTCTGACCAGCACAGTCAGATGGCCTCTAATTGCTACCAGGAGGTTTCCCATGTACTCAGCTATGCAACGTTTCAACGTCATTTCATTCTAACTATTTAAACATGTCCCACATGTTTAGTCAAGTATAACGACATTACCTTAAATAGATGAAATAACAGAAATCACAGATTCTCACAAAAAAAGTAAATAAATAAATAAATAAAACATGACTCCAAAATACACACCACACTGCATTAGCCCCAGCAGTACTTCACTTTTCCTCAATCTCAAACATTCCCTGGCTCGGTGCCCTGTCCTCTCCTGTGCCATGAGGATAAGTGATGCAGACCAGAGGGCAGGTGAGGTCAATAGTAATATTTCAACTATGAGACAGAATTTGTTGTTGTTTTTTAACTTAGAACAGCCAAGTTTGATGCGTTGAATGCAACCCCCCCCCCATCTATTCCTGAAGTACATTTCAGTAAGATTCTTCCCAAATGCATTTCAATAAACAAACATAATTTGACCCACCTCCTCTAAACGTTTTAAAATACTCACAGCATCTCTTGATTGTAATTCATCTTGAACTACTTGGAGCAGAGGTTTACTGTATTTGCAGGTTTGACACTAAATCAAATGATATTTTTAATGAATTGGTGAAAATCCAGTTAGTTTTAAAGTCAACTTTGATAAATTACCTCATAAAAAAAAGGTTGTTACGCTGGTGTTGGAAACAGCTTGCGAGTTATTTTGGTGACATGGTGACAGGTGTGTGTTACTGTGGGAAGAAATGTGGGTCAGAACAGCATTTGCAAGAGAGTCAAAACAACTAAACTAAACTCCTCTATACTCCAAATAGCACTTAATAAATTATGGGTTTATCAGACTGACATATTTATCAGGCTATAAAATTGAATCCTTAATGTGTTACTGTGTTTCCAGTGTTGTTGTGTGAGATTAAGCGAGGATGAGTACAAGCCCAGGAAAGAATTTGCTCTAGACTGCCTGGGACAAAGCCTATTAGGATTCAAGGCAACGACTTGCTTCACTGCTTCACTGAAACACTGTTGAATAAGCTACATGAGGAGCATAACACCCAGAATCTCCCTCCCACTAAAGAAGAATCAACCATTTGGTTCTTGTCAGGGTGGGTGTAACAGTTTTTAAGTAATTACTTATGATTATCTATGTGGCACACACACTGAGACAATCACAGAACAACAGTGTCTTAGGTTTAAAAGGGTGTGGTGTGTCAGCCTGTGGAGATTCATATTCTGCATCAGGAGGAGTTGAAACTGAAAAAAAAAATTGTAGAATCCCCCAGCAGCAACAGGAATGTGGGAGGGATCATTTGAGAGAACAGGCCGAACCCTAAACAATCCCTGCTCCGCAACTACACTCTGCTCCGCTGCGTGAAAACCTCATTCAGTCCGGGTGCCATAAAACCCAGAACAGCATCTGATCTGCAGCTGTTTTTTCCTTGAGACAAACAGTTTGAACAAAATCGAGGAGCGAAGGGAAGAAAAAGAATTTGGAGTTGGACTAACATGGCATCTCTGAGAGCTGTACTTTATCTCTGTGTCTGTCTATCAGCCTGGATCATCACTGCAGGTAAAAATCACTTGATAAGAAAGATAAGGGCTACAAAAAAAATGCATGGATAGGCGTTTTGTTTTTCTAAAAACTCTTTTTAGAGTTCTTATAATAATCCTGTTGAATATGAGGATGTTTGTTATTAGTGTAGTGTAAAGTTCAGTGTTTATGTAACATCCCCATGTGGTCTCTATTACACTCTTGCAGCAATATTACATTACACATTACATTACATTACATTTTTAGTTTAGTTTTCACTTGCAGAATTTACAGAATGATACAACATAATGGATAAAAAAAGGATTGTATATTATTCTAGATTAGATATATATAAAAAAAAAAAAAAAAACAACTTACAGACTCTGAGGCCACGGCACTGGAAAGAAAAGAAGTGAAAACTAAAATTATATTTGATAATAAACAAAATAAAGACAGAAATAATTATGAAACATAACAGCACCAGATACACAAAAGTAGAAAATACGATGATCAATAATTATATGGATTAACTGGTTCAGGTATGACATAAATGCTCGAAAGAGACGACAACCTTCAGACAGTTTTCTGAGGTGATGATGAGTCTGAGTCTGACACCTGAATTAATTTTGTCACAGAAAATAATTTTTTTCCCACTTTTTCTGGGTAAAATCATATTATATAGAGAAGATGTTTATGTGTAACCAAATATTGTTGCTATAAATTTAGCTTTCCAATTTTTTTTAGGTTTTAGTGGATCAGTTTTGGTTCAGTTTGGAGTTTATATATTCTTGTATTCTTACCGTTACAGATCTCAGCTGTGGTGCAACATTTGCTTTCAGTTGTCTGGGTTTTAAAGTAGCTGTGAGATTTCTGCCTCAACACACTAATAAACTGCTGCCTGAACCCGATAAAATGGAGTCCAGTAAAATGTGGTCAGACGTCACAGTGTGTTTTTTATTTGTTTTCTTAAACAGACCCCATGCATAGTGTGGATATTGTACTAAGCTGGTTATCGTCTCTCATCTCCTTTGAGGGAATGATACTGTATCTAACGCTGGTTATGACTTGGCTCCATAACCTGCACAATTTTTGTAGAACTTGTGCCGACCTGATACTGGAGCGGTGAGAGTAGCCTCCCACTCTTTTGTGAGGTGATGACAGTGGTTTGTTCTTCATTGGGCTTGTTGTTTCTTGACATCTTTCTACATATTATCATGGTTACTGCTCTTAAAAAGATTCTTTATGCATTGATTTTATTTTAATTAAACACTTTTATTTCTTCCACTCAGATCAGCCCTTGATTCCCTGTAGGCATCTCTGTCTTCTGACTGAAACGCTGTTTCCTGGTCTTTCAGAGTTTCACTTTGATACTATTATTTTTTGACAGAAATTGGCATTTAGACCATATCTATATTGCCTTGATCAGATGTTTGGATTTGCTGGTGCCAGAAATATTGTTGATCAAATGACTTTTCAACGTGTAGGTGATTCATGAGTTCTATAAGACTCCCAGGATGTTTAGTCTACACCTGGTCCACAGTCCTACACTTTTTTTTGTCTGAACATCAACATTATTTGGGAATTTTTGAAACACTGTTTAGAGATTAGAGTGCTTACACTGTGGTTGTTTGTTTTGTTGCCTGGCATCATGTAGTTTACTCATGGCTGTATTAGCATCAGCTTTAGAGTGTGATAGATGATTGTAAAACAATCTAAATTCCTCTTGTCTCTAATGTCTGTCATATAAACACAGTGGCCTGACAGCTCCACAGCTGCTATCTGGAACATTTTCATGCAGCCAGGTCAAGGTTAAAATCACAGCTGTACAAGCAATCATCAGTTATTCCGAGTCTAAAATCATCCATGATAACAAGAGAAAGACACTATGAAAAGGGGCAGGTTTGTGTGGTGCTAATTGTAGCCTGGTTAGCTGATCAGAACCACCACATTTACGTGAATACAAAGAACTATGGACCACTGCATCTGAATGTGGCTCCATCTTTTATTTTCTTGTCTTGTTTTTAATTAAATTCAGGGACAAAGAATTTGAGCTTTGATGAATTGTGTTATATTCTCTGTAGTGGTTTTTTTTAATTATATCCAGATCAGTGCAAACTCTTCGATGGGATTAAACTAATCATGAGTCAACTTTTGTTTGAGACATTTAGGAATGTTAATACAACAAAGATGTTGCAAGAACTAATTGCAATGAGAACCACATAAAACGTTACGTGAGTTTGTCAGATCAAGAAGAAACAAATCAGAAAGTTCAGAAAATAGAAAATCTCACTTAGTTTGGACACTTAACTTTCCTAGAGACCAACATACCCAAAAATAAATCTGATAGCATTGATCTGGCAACAAAATAGCACTGATTTCCACTGTAGGAGACTGTTTCTACACAACAGCCTTTTGATACTTAATTTACCTGCTTATCATGATATTCTCAGCTCAGAATGACTATGAATGGTTGTTTGATTAGACTTTTCTTTCCTCGAGATATCTGTATATTCAATCATAGTCATATTGCCAGTAACAGGAAATTATAGTTTTTGTTCTTTGATTGATCATTGTTCATTGTTTTGGCAATTAACATTTTTTCCATAGCTCAATCAGATAGTGATTTACCTTCACCTGATAAGATGTATAAAGTAATGCTATATAGTGCCTGGTGGTAGATGGTGGGAAGTGACACTGCTTGCAAAACCATCACCTGAAACCCCTCCCATCCAGTACCTCAAAGATTTCAGAAAGTTTTCAGATTAAAAAACAAAAAGCAAAACATTCCTTCTATTTTACCAGTTTCAATATTTGACATTAGAAAATGTTTAAAGAGAAATAGATGTAGTAATAATTAGAAGTTGAGAGTTTAAACCTAAATTTGTCAAATAGGGTGAAAACTTAATGATCACTGTTAAACATTTAAAGGTTAATTTCACAAAATCCTGATCATCTATAGCAGTTAATATCAATGCACGAGTAATAATTTTATATATATAGCATTAATAAATAATCATAAAGCAGTGACAGGGTCCATATTTACCAGACTTTCAGCCTGTGAGTCAGCAAAAAAAGTTAGCTGTTGTTGTTTTTGAAGTGAATCCAGAATCTCCTATGAGGATGAATGAAAAGGGTCTGACACAGTTTGACTCTGTGCTGTAACAAAAGCCTCATCTGTGCCTCATATTCTGGTTTCATCTGATGCGGAGGAACTGACCAGGGGTCAGTAAACACCTTAGGACAAGTTGTCCTACGTTGTTTTTACTAACTGTCTTTATTTTAATCGGTCACTTTGTTAATAAACGACCGCGTTTATCGAAACAACTGACCGTGGGTCGTCTCTGGGACTGTGACACACCGTTATTTCCTCTTAAGTCTCCACCAAAGTGACGCACACTGTTTGTTCCCAGACGATAAACAGAGTGAGAATGAATAAATCTGAATACGTTTGACAGCTGGTTGCAACATCTGGATTTGTGAAAGGACGACAGACAGACATTGGGAAAACAATGACAGGTTTGGATTTAAACAGCTGAAATCATTAGGTATCACTTTCAGGAGTATTTATACAAAAACAATTTATCAGACATTTACAAGATAAAAGCTTTTGCTTAAAAAAAGGCTTAGCAAGTTTATAGTGATTGGCTGATTCAGTACTAGTGGTTTGTGGAACATAAACAGTTAACAAGTTATAAAATGACTCAGATTTTACACATTTCATTAAGAAATGACCAATTTAGTGCAAATACATTTCCAGAAAATTGATTTTAATTCACTAAGATTATATATAGACCGTTTAGAAACATGTATGTCCATATTAAATTGAGTATCCATATTTAGATAATTAGAATTAATCATTTCATTTTATATTTAACAATCTGGCAACAAAATATAATATGATCCAAATATACCTGCTAAGTCTTTGATTGTTGTTTTAAATGTGATGTAAAAACACCCAGAATGTTTTACTGTTTATTTAAAATAAAAAAGTGAAATAAAATAAAGATCATTTGTTGTTGTTTACGTCTGGGTAATGACGTCAAATGGTTGCGACGGTCTGAATCAATTTTTGCGTCTGAAATTGGATACTTCTGTTAAAACACTTCTAATCAATCAATCAATCAATCAATCACTTCTTCTGTTCAGACCATGTAGTTTGAGTGAAAAGTAACTCAAGAGGACAACGAAGAAGACAGAACTCAACATTTAAATGAAAATGAAAACTTTCAGAGACCTGAGGAGGCGCTACTGCTTGTTAATGTTTGTTAATAAACCAAAGAGCTACACTTTCTATCAGCAGCTGTCCAGGGTAAGAACATGTATCAAACTATCATATGATAAAAACATGTCAATGTTTACCTCAGTAAGTTTGGTCCGTTGTTACTGGAGAGTGAACATCAGCTACATCCAGACTTGTTAACATCCGTCTGACTTGTTGAACTGATGATTCAACTGGTTGATCGTTGGTTTCCTCCATGATCGTAGTGTCCGATGGTTCAACTGTAGCCGCGGGTTGTTTACATCCCAGCAGGAGACGATCCAGAGTCTCTGGTCTTTAATGTTTGTTAACGCAGCTTTAACTCGCTATGATCCACCGAGGTGAAGTTAGTTTCAGGTTGGATATTCAATCAGTGAACATCAGAATAGCTGTTGAATATCCAACCTGAAACTAACTTCACCTCGGTGGAGGGCGTTTAGACTCTTTGTGTTGAATCTGTAGTTAGTTAGACTCGTCCGTGAACATTTTCTCATTATTTTCTCCTTTTCTCATCGTGATAAAAGATGTGAATGTTTAACATCTCTTCTTCTTTTACTTGGACTACAAAAAAAAAATAATACTACAACCAAAAGCCGCAATATGTGTCTTCCATTTTCAGTTGTAACAACAGGTTAGCTTAGCGCCATTAGCTCACCTGTCTACCCAGAATCCATTGCGCACGCTAAATAATGAGTATTGAGATACCTATAAAACTGTTAGGATTTTAGGTGTGTGTGTCTGTGTGTGTGTGTGTGTGTGTGTGTGTGTGTGTGTTGAGCAGTTGTAGCAGGTTACTTTTAACATCACTAGTTAATGTCAGAGGCATAAAGACGATCATGGAAGAATTGAAACAAATGTGTCACTTTTCATTCTTAGACTCCAACCAAGCCGAGAACGTCCACTGGATTTCTCTGGACTTTAAAACCGTCCTCACCTGGACGACCACAGTACCTGGCCACATGTTCAATGTATTTTATTCTACGTGAGTAGACACACACACACACACACACAAATTCACACACATCCTTTATCCTATATAGTAGACACACAAAGACACAGTGTTTTTCCCCCAGGTCCCACAGTTTTTTTCTGTTTAGTCTTGTTCAGTCCCAGAACATTTTGAAACTAAAGCACCACCTTCTCATATTTTAAAGGTAACTTCATATCTATCGAGAGAGAAAGTTGTATATTTGTATATTCAAGTACACTTTTATAGAGCAAAATACACATTTCTTCTGTTGTACTGTTTAGATGTTCAAGAGAAAAAAAACACCTACACACGGTGCATCAACTGTGTTTTTCAGTTTGCTCTTAAAGCGTTCTCTTTGCTTTAAGTGAACTCTATCTGACATCTTCTCTGTTGTCTTGTAATGTGGTTATTTCAGTGTTTATTGTGTGTTTCATACAATCTGAACTGTTTTGATACGTCCTCAAATTACTCCCAGATTCCTCCCAGAAGTTTACAGGCATCATTAAAAAACTAAGTCTAAATAAAAGATGATGTGAGTCAGTGAGCTCATGCCATAATAGTCTCAACAAAAGATGATCCTGCGTAACGCTGACATGTTAAATTAGCTCATCAAAAAGCCTTTTTTTCTCCTTTTTTTCCTCTAGTTTTGATTTGTTTTATTTTTTTTGTTATATGACTATCAGGGCCGACAACGACTGGCAAGAGTGTCCTGACTGCATCAGGGTGACAGACACAGAATGTGATATGACCAACTGCCTCTCTACCGAGGACAGGTAGGAACAAGACATTTCAAGGCCTGTCTTATATTTATTTATTTATTTTTTTAAAAAAAGGAATAAATTGGAATAGGATTTAGGATTTATAAGATTAAGTTTCATCACAATACAATATTACATCGATTCTTTGGACATGATTTTATTTTTTATATTGCACTATAGCTTTTTTCTGTTTTGTGTTTTATTATCCTGTGTTATGTTGTTATGTTTTATATACATGTTTGTGCTGGAGAAGGAGCTGCTTTGAATCTCATTGTACACGTAAAACCCACACGTGAACTCTGTCATGTCCCACCTGAAAACATCGACCCACAAGGCTTCCTCCTCTGGGGACTCGCACCTTTTATTTTCACTTATTCTATTCCAATTAAAAAAAAAAATAAATTTTCTGGCCTAAAAATTAAATAACAAGTGCAGGAAAAGTGTGGGGAGGGTTTATAAAGGCTTAAAGTGTTAGGGTTAGGGTTTTCCTGTTCTCTTGTTGTACTTATTCCAACATTTTGTTTGAAATTTAAACACTACATGTACAAACCATATTGCTATATTTCTGTTGACAGGGTCTTCACTGCTGACATACAAACAGAAATCGAGTATGATGATCAGCCTGAGGATCCGGATGTGGCTCCTCACACATTATCCCCAACCTTCAACCCCTATAAACAAAGTACGTAGTATATATACAGAAGAATACATTCTTCAAAGTGTGAACACACAAATGATAAAGAGTCAATTGTGCCGAGATACACAAAGCGAGACACCGTCACTGTTGTATGTTAGTCAACACAGTCTGATTTGTCCTCTCTTCAGCTCAGATCAGCGCTGTCAACTTCACCGTGAAAGCTGTAGATGAGAATGTCACTGTCACCGTCATAGATCCTCTGACCAGTATTCATAGACTTGGGAAGCAACTCACCATCAGAGACATTTTCAAAAAAGACCTGATGTACAAGATGAGCTACCACAAGTCCGGAAGTACGGGCAAGGTACAGCATCGAGATTTTGATTTGATTCAATATCTACATGAATGAGTGGGTTTCTAGGTGTCAAACTGATTCGTTTATTTCCTTGTGATTGTTATTTCAAATATGGTGTTTTTAAGTTAAAATTAAAAGTTAAAAATGTTTTTTTTTTAAAAAAAACTGGTTATTCAGTGAGGTTGAATTTGAAACATAAATTTGATTTGTTAAATCAAAGAATTAGGGAGCGTCTGAGGCTTTGAATGAGTGAAAACATAGATGTGAAGAAGTGGTTGTGATATTTCCTGTTCTCACCCGATAGAAAGATTTCACATTTGCCGACAACTCGGTGAATGTGCCGAAACTGGACAAGGGAGAGAGTTACTGCTTCATGGTTGCAGCTTTCATCCCCACCAGAGCCGAAAACGACCAGCTGGGGGCCTGGAGCGAACAGAAGTGTATACAGAGAAACACCAACCCCCTGAAAGGTGCGTACGCTGTTTATACGACATTACACAACACTACAGTGTTCCTGTGATGAATGTGTCTGAACATATCTTCACCTCAGCTCTTATCAGGGCAAATGTTTTTATTCCTTTTTTTAAGCAAATCTTTTAAATTACTTTCGTGCTAATGGGAAAAGTCTGTAAGTTTTCTCTGAAACCCAATCCCACTGTGTGTATCCTCCAAAGAAAACTTATCTAGTGAGTTTTGAACATGGGCCTTATTTTCCCATGTTTTTTTGGTGGTAAATGAGTAAATGATTGGGAGTAAAAAAATTTTGGCAAGCAATCCACTATTGAGCAACAACGATACACAGACGGAAACAGTGCTGACATCAGGACAGTTGAAGTATGTACGTGATGAATGATGAGTTAGAAAAATCTGTCTAAAGTCTAGTTCACACTAACTGACTTTACCAACGATTTGTGAGTCTCAGATGCTGCCATCATCATTGGTGACTTGTGTTCCCATGATCTGGAGTCTCTGACTGGTCTGAGACCTGTAGTGTTCACACCACAAGACTTGTCAGTAATTGAGCCCCGATCATACTATGACGTCACCAAACTCTACTTCTGGTGACGTCTGGTCCCAGTCTCAGACCAGGTCCCGACGGTCATTAGGGCTGTTCACACATTATGATCATTAACTGATGATTCACCAACCATCCTCTGTCCAGTCGACTACTGTGAACAAGACTTAACTGTGACTCTCTGTCCCTGCAGAGCTCCGATTGTGGGTCGTCATCATCTTCCTGTTAATACTTCTCATCATCATCATCATGGTGTCCGTCGTCTGCTGTAGGCGCTACCGAAAGAGAAACAGACCCCACCAAACTGCTCAGCGACAATCAGCTCTTATTGGTGGCCAAGCTGCAAAGCAGCAAAGCCTCTATTGAGTTACTATGTTTTGTTCTTCTTCTTCTTATTATTATTCATCTGCTGTCATTGGAGTCGATGGCAGCCCATAGAACTGATTGATCAAAAATTTCTAATTTGGCACATTCTGGTCAGTCTCAATATCAATTTCTGCAAATTTCATTCCAGCAACATGAACACTCTAGCGCCACCAACTGGTCAAAGTTGCAGTCACGTTTATGTTCATAACTTTTGACTTTTAACTCAATTATCATGACTGCTGACACAGTGAGTTGACCAATCAATGTTCAGTGCAAATTTTTTACGAAATCATAAAAACTGGCCGCCATATTGGATTTTATCAAAAGTGAAACTTAACTCTTCACAGGACTCAAATTTTGTCCGATCGTCATGAAACTTGACAGATGATCTTCAGACCGTGCCTGACAAAAGCCTCACATGATTTTAGTTTTGTACCAAAACGTTTGTCCACCACAGCCAATCGAAATCAGCGGCAAAGCCACCAAACTATCTTAATCAAACTCACTGTACTGACTCAGAACCCCGTCCTGAGTAGGTCTAGTTAATTTGGTGTTATTTGGCCTCTAGGGGGCGCCGTAATTAGCAAAACTATGCATTTTGGCTCATTTCTCTTGATGGGTTTGGATTTTGCCTTAAATGTCATGTCTGCTGATGCTGCAGATTGTCCCGTTGATGGCCTTTTGGCACATTTTTGGCAAATTTGTCAAACTGGCTTATTATACTGCTTGGCCACGTCATTGCTGCTCGCAGCTATATTTTAGTGTGTGTGTGAGTGAGAATGTGAGTGTGTGTAAGAATGTGTGTGTGTGTGAGTGTGTGTGTGCGTGTGTTTGTGTAGGTTTCTTTAAAACACAGGGAGCTGGTCTCTCTTCACTCTTCTATATCCTTTCTTATTTGAGGAGGGACTGATTTACGTTGCTTTACTCTTTTTCATGTGTTTCATTGTAGTAAATTATGTAGTAAATTTACATTAAAGTTAAAATGAAAATTTTGCAAACAACCCAGTAAGAATTTTGGTTTCCAGCCAAATCAACCTGTGTATTCATGTACCTTTAAATGTGCCAGGTTGACCCACCATCATTACAATCAATAGTCATGTAGACCTTCAATTTAGAAAGAAGGAAGACTCATTAGACTGAGTAGAAAGTATAATCTTTTACAACCAAGTCTTAAGTTATCTTTGTCAGTTAACCTCACACTTTTGTCTTGTTTCCTCCTAACACACTTTTTCCCGTGTCCTATGAAAACATTTACACCAGCAAACTCATTTCCTACTTGCATCTCTCCTGCACATCCATATTCTACTACTTTAACTTTTATCCTACGACAGTAGAACTCATTCACTCATTTTGCGTAACACAAGAGGAACCTTTGTTGATCAAATGATGGAAAAAGCAATAAAACATTAAAAACATCTTCGCATCCTGTTATTTTCTCATTTGTAATCCCATTCAAGTATATTGTTTAATGATGTGCTCACACCAAAGAAGAAGAAACAAATATTTGCCTCAGATTACTCATGCAAGCACAGCTGCTGAGACAGTGTTGTTTAAAGTATCTGAAAGTCTCACTAGAGTAGAAGTGCAGACACTCGACCAAAAAATTACTTTGGTAGAAGTTCAAGTCAGTGACTAGAATGATCCTCAAGTAAAAGTCTTAAAGTATCTAGTATTTACTGCACTTAAGTATGACAAGTAATAATTAAATGTACTTAAGTAATGAAAGTACAAGTACAAGTACATGTTAATTACTTGTTAATGCTAAAGACATTACTTGTGACTTGTCTTGTGATAGGTAATGTCTTTTATCTGTGGTCTACTGTCTAGTGTTAGAAAATGTTCTTGTACTTTTTCACTTAAGTGTTAGAATTGTCTTATCTGTGTCTATTTCTCCTTTCACCGTAGGACAGGAAGAAACATACTTTCGGTTCCTGTGTATGTCTAGTATATGTGGAGAAATTGACAACAAAGTTGATTTGATTTGGAGCTACAACAATCTTCATAGACAATGTCTTGAGTCTGAACTAAAGTACTAAAGTTGTTCTTTTTTCACTAAATTTCTTTTTTTGAAGTGTCTCCATCTATCCACCCTTTAAGATGGATCAAACATGGTGTTGATGGTCTAAACAGTCACCGGTCGACTTAGAGTAAACCGGAGCCAAAACATACTTAAACACAGTAGTGAAGTATTTTTTACTTTGTTACTATACAATAGTGTGCTGGAAGGTTTGTCCTTCACAGAAAGTAAGTAAATAAATATGTTCTGATTTGACTCAGTAGCTTGTTACATCTCCTATTTCCACTGTAAGTATCAGTAAATTCATGTAATTTCAGTGTTGTACTGCCCCCTAGTGGTCAAAAATAATGAGAACATATCAAAACGTAAGATGAAGACGACCTGCAGAACACGTCGTGGAATTACAGAGAATTTTTTATTTCTTGAATCTTTTTTTTTTTTTTTTCCAGCACAGAATGTCACATTTAGAGCAACACATACAACATCACACATAAATGTATTTATCATCACATGTTTTTCATTGTTTTAAATATTGTTTCACTCAACCATGGCTTTTTTTTTTTAAAGTGCATACATCTGTATCATAGAAAAAACAAGACAAGTTCCAGAAAACAACTTCCTACTTCCTGTCTCGCTCTGAACAACGTTACCGTCCCGACAGCTGCATTCAGAAATAATCTGACCAATGTCCATGTCTTGAACACGCAACAGATATTATGTGCAGCAAATTAAGAAAGGCATAAATAAATCCAAAATAAGTAAATAAATAAATAAATAAAAAGAAACCTAACTGCCCTCCGTGTTGCTAACCTTGTCATGTTTACAGGGCACAGAACGGGACGATTATTGTGCTACATGTGTCTATGTACAGTGATGCATTGTCAACATTTCTTAGGATTAAGTTAAGACACTTAAATCATTTATGGACCAAAAACTTTGTTTTAGCTTTGGAAAGCGGGAGATTGATTTTTACTTCACTCACACAAACACTTTTACATCGTCTCGGGCTTCGGGAGAAAACGTTCGTCAAACCTTTGTACAATTTTCTAAAGAACAAACGGGGTCGTGTGTTTTTTGTTTTTTTGTTTTTTGTTATTTTTTTAATGTCACAAAAGAACATAATCTGGATGTCCATCAAGGTTTGATGCAGAGAAGGATGCTGCCAGTTCATCATGAAAGGTCACAGCAAAAACAAAACAAATCTATATGAAGAGCGTATTTTTACTACACTACCTCAGAGTGAACTCATGCAGGGTTCAGAAAATACTTCCAATCTGTTATTTTTTTTCTTTTTCTTTCTCTTTTGACGACTCGAGGGCTCTGAAGGAAGATGTTATGAATGTTCCTGCTTTGTTTGGACCTGAGAAGTGCATAGTTAGTGTGAGCAGTGGCTCTACCGACGTACGATTATTATTATTATTATTATTATTATTATCACATATGAACTAAAGTGAAAGATCTGACGGTGCTGAATTGTTCACATCATTTGCTGAATGAGGTGAATGAAACAAATATCTTTGAGATATTGTGTGATATTATTCATTAGCCATTATTGAGGACAGAAATGGTTAATGATAAAAAAAAACAAAAACAAAAGTGTAACAAAAAAGCCCCATTTACTTCCAGGTGTTTGTTTCAAAATGGAAGCACAAACTGCACTGAGCACCTCATCATACATTTAGCATCAAACTCACAAACAAAACACTATTATTGTGACTTGTTCAGAGCTAATTCAGTACATTTTGTTACAGAGTCCTTCTGGTTACACAGCAGCACTGCCAGACAAACAAAGTATCTTGGCCAGATTTGACACTTCCAGGATAAGAAGAATAGTGGTCAAGTGTTCGATGTCACATGCAAACGATTACATTGTAACTGAACAGGTGAGTCAGTCAGTGAGACATCGATTCATTTCATCAGAGTAACTGTTGCTTTCTCTCTTCAGGGTTTTGTTAGAGTGAAAATAATGTTTGCACCATTGTAAAGAGACGGGTTAATCTGTCAGATATGTTTTTTTTTTTTTTTTGTTATTTATGTCTGGTTATCTCGTCTATTTTTAATCCCTCTATGCACCAGGAAATGCATATTGCTATTTACTTATACACATATGGACATGACGTTACAAAACAAAGTGACACAGGATTTCTCCATATTCTTCACCCATAGTTAAAATAAAATCTGTCAATCTGTACATTTATTGTTTTACACGAATGATAAAATGGATCCAGTTCACAGAAAACAACATTGAACCGACCATAACTTTATGATAAAGATGAATATATGATATATTCTGATAAAATGTGCATATTAGTTATGTTTCCTGATAAAAACTGATTATTAGCGGCTCACAATGAAACCACCATGAGCGCTAACATACGAGCTAAAGGTCGACTGTTACAAACATTTTGTCTATAAAGCCGGCAGAACGTCACACTGAGAGACCTCAGGAGACCTCTGTTGTATAGTTTTGAATGTCATGGTGATAAACTGTAGTGTTTCCACCACACAGACGCTGCTGCACTGTCATGAAATTGCAATTAGATGACTCTGCAGAAGGCTTAAAAACAAAGGTTAAAGGAGGCGGAGTCACATAGTGACGCCTGTCTGAGGCAGGAGAGGGAGAAGGGAAATGTGAAACAGGAAGAGCAGACAGAGGTAACGGTAGATTTAACTGGCTCACATTATGTTACACTGATTTCATCACCCATTGATGTTGGCTCTGACCGCCGGTTCACGCACCAACCAGGCTGAACATCGAGCACACGGACAAATCCAGGTAAAAAAAAAAATACTGCACCGCACTGTGTCATGTCTATGAATTTACCTTTGTCTTAACTGCATGTTTACAAAGAGTCACAATCAAAGTAGGTTTTTTTTTTTTTTTTTTTTTTAAAGAGGGTTCACAGTGTCATTAATGCAAACATAGTCATGAGGTAGGTGTGAACTGAAACTTAATATTAACTGAGACGTTCCTTCAGTGCTGAGTCTGCTCCATCATGTAGGCCCATTCACATTCTTCATATTTTACATGATGATGATTCTGTAGATATTTGTTGTATATGTATGTATATGATCTACTTTTATTAGAAGACAAGTGGAGAACAGGTAGTGGTTATTACAGTATTTGCACAAAGTTTTTTTTTACCTACTCTTCTTACCGACCTGGTGACAGAGCAGTTTATTTTCTGTTCACTGTGACCTTCTTTGATCTTTGGTGATTTTATAGACTGTTACACACACACACACCTGCCTGTAAAATAAAACTGAAACTAAAAGCTCTCAAACGCTGTCTGTGTCACATCCGTCTAGATGACTGATTCAAGCTGTGTCCCAATTCCACACGTCATAATAACCATGACAGGGTTTTGAGTGTGTTAGGTTGAACATACTCAAGTGTATGATTAGTCTTACTGTCATATGCTCAATTCAACAAAGGAAATTAATCAGGTTTTCACAGCTGAAAATAATCAAAATCAAATCAATGTCACTGATGATTTCTGGTTTCCTGTTTCTGTGGATTCTTTGAGACAAACTGTTTTATAGACGTCGAAACTGTGAAACGGTTTAGTTTCTACGGTTAATTTATAGCAAACAACACAGTCCAGTTCATGCTGGATTGTTGAGGCTGATGTTGGAGAATTTAAAAAATGAAAGAAAAAAAAAATCACAATAATATAAAGGCAATGTTTTTGTTTTTGAATATAAATACATAATAATAAATGCAATCATTTCAAAAAAGATCACTTAAAAGCTGAAGAATTCTTGACTCTTGAAAATGTATCGAGTGAAGTGACGTGCAACGTTTTTAACTGTGTAAATAAAATCAGTCTGTCAGCGCCCTCTGGTGGATGATCTCTGCCATGAAGACACTGTTTTACTATCTAAAATATACCTATGCTATATCTGCTTTATTTCTTCCTTTGTGGCCACCATATTGCACATGCTGGTACCGATATATAGATTATAAGATAAGTATATAGCACGAGTTACCACTAAATCTCTCTGAATTTTTGGGTGTGGTAAACTTTTTGTATTTTCTTTCAAAAATGGTTTCTAATGTTTGAAATATTGATAGTTGTTGATGGATCTGTAGCAGTTCACAGCTGTAAATGATATCAAATATAATAGCAAATAGTGGCACCAAAAAAGTCTAGTGGCAGCTCAGAAAACTATTCCTTGGAAATACATGTACGTTTTTGCTCATTGTTTTTTGTTGACGTATGAAATTGGCAGTAATCTTTCAAAGTTGCAGTTTTGGCGTCCACTTGTAAATAACCTTCATCACACCGGCTCTTTTATTTTAGTACCGATAAGCTGGAAAAAAAAACTCAATGTCTTGTATGCTCATTAACCAAAACTGCCCTTTCAGAACTGGGATGTTCACTCGCTAAATGTTTTAAATGTAAATCTAAAAATCTCATGACATCTCTGTTGGGTGTGTCTCTCTAGGGGGCAACAAGGATTCTGGGGCTCAAATGTAAAACAGGCTTGAAACAGATAATGGCAGTGACCCACAGCTTGTCAAGCTTGTTGTTTAGGTTTAGACTGTGAGGAGAACTTTTAAGTAACTGATGACACTGGGCATGTTAGTACAACGGCAATGTTTTTTTTTTTTTTTTGGATACGCACTCACAAAAACAACCCAATAAAAGTCTTGCTACAGCTTGCATCCAACTGAAACCTAAAACTACTTGACTAGATAATCTCAAAACCACGAGAGCAAGAGTATATCGTTTATATACACGTTATCTATGTGTTAGAGTCCACTTACACATGTTCCAATGCTACAAACCAAGGATGGAAAGCGTCAGAGAATCAGGAGACACGGGAGCGTGTTTGTAATGTGGCATAAATGACAGATCAAATCAACCTTATGGCTGATTGAAAAGCATTACATGTTGGGTAAAAACATGTGGGAATCGTTTCTCCTACAGAAGAATGTTGTTCATTTTTCAAACCCTGACTTGCATAAATCACTTTAAATAGACTGAGGCCATCGACCACTGGCCTTCAAAGTCAGATGGTCCCATTGTACCATGGTAGTTTTTACATGTTGCCTAATTCTCTTTGTCTCTTTCCCGTCTGACTTGAACATTTTCCTTGGAAATCTCAAACATTAAAACATCTGGAAGTAGAATTATTGCAGTAACTAACACCAGATCTCCATTCAATCATCCCCGTCTTTTCCTGACATCTCCCTCGTCTCCTTTTTGTTTGCCCATCCTCTTACTTCCTTCCTCATCGTCATTGTCTCTTGTGTTGCCTTTGTTGTCATGGGAACCCTGCTGACATAGTAACCCCACACGAGTGTTGGCTGGTGAGAGATCACTTCAGGTCGACACCCTGAGTCTGGGACTGAGCCTTCTCCTTGGCCTAAAGGACACAGGAAAGATGACAGATACCATGATTATGAACTTAATTAATATTAAGTAAGATAAATGAGTTCATTCACTTCTATTGATGGCTTTAATAGCTTTAGTGTGGTCAATCGTTCAGGAGATTATTTCATTTTTGTCTCCTAATTTAAAACAGAGCGATTTTGTCAAAGAATTAAGTCTTTGAGCTGTGAATGAGATTAACATTTAACACTTGAAACAGGAGGAGATGTGTTAAAAGAGTCTATGAAATGGGAAAGGCATCAAATGTGGATATTAAAATCACCTAGACTACATGCCCTGACAAATTTGGGTGTGGCGATAAATAAAATAAAGAAAAATTTGGTTTGGTCAGCTCATAAACTAAGATTCAGAGTAAAGCAGGATGGTCTAAGATTGATAAGCTCAAATGTTTTAAAATAGTTAAAAATTGCCAATAGTGACCAGAGACCACACCCTCTTCTGGAGGAACTGAGAATATTAACATAAGAACAGTGTCTCCTGCAGACAGAAAATTCAGTTGACACATCTAAATAGAACTGGTCCCTGATGGATAAAAACTAATAATTCTTTGGATCTTGGATAGACATGAACCAAAGAGACCCATTAATCCTTGTTTTCAGACGTAATTTGCCTTGGAGTGATTTCAAACTTACCATGAGTGAGGGCCGAGGAGGCCGAACTGGTCTAACTGGTCGCACCGGTGGCGGTGGTGCTGGTTTTGTCTTCCTGCTTTCGAGAGGCTCCAGGTCTTCAGCTACATCGGACATCCGATGTATCCTCCTGCCCCGAACACTGAACCCAGATCACCCTCTAACAAGTTGTGCCTGGTGGGAGCGTTGGAAGTCGCTGGGTCCGGGTTGGCAGACATGTTGCTGATGGCCATGTTGAAGGCGTCAGCAGTACTGGTTCTTGTGGTGTTAGTGGAGCAGATACTGGTGTTGCTGAGCTCCAGTCCCAGCAGGTCTTCTGAAGCCACATCACTGTCTGAGCTGTTATTTGTGGGACTAGCACTTTGATCCGAATCCACGATACATTGGTTGTTGTTTGCTTCAGGTAAAGCCTTACTCAACAGGTCGAGGGCTTCCAGGTTGTCATGGCTACCTAAATCGAGCAACCCTTGATTTTCATTGCTGCTGATCTGTGGGACTTCCTGGTTGTTTTGGACACCAGAACATAACACCTCATTTTCTCTGCTATCAAACCGCAGTAATTCTTGGTTGCAGTCTAAATCCAGCACTTCTTGGTTTTCAGGATGAGAGAAATCCAGCAGTTCCTGGTTGCCATGGCTACAAGGTTCCAGCACTTCTTGGTTTCCATAGTCACAAGGTTCAAATAATTCCTGATTGCTCATATTGCCGTACGGTTCCACCACCTCCTGGTTGTTGTCACTACAAAGATCCACCAGTTCCTGGTTTTCGTAGTCTACTGACTCCCTGTTGTCGAGACCAGAAGGATCTAGCACCTCTTGGTTTCCATTGTCAAACAAATCCACCAGCTCCTGGTTACCTTCGTTGTAATGGTCAAGCACTTCTTGGTTTTCATGGGTGTGAGCTTCCAGTACTTCCTGGTTGCTATAGTCAGGTGGTTCGACTTGCTCATTGTTGTCATAGGCGCAAAGGTCCATTGCTTCCTGGTTATCATGGTCACAGGGGTCCAGCACTTCCTGGTTCTCTTCCTCAGGGCTGAGCTTAAAGCCGTAAGGGTCAGAGTCTGGTAACATCTGGGAGGAGGTTAAGTCAAACCCGCAGAGATCAAAGTTTAGTCGTTCGGGTTGGGTAGAGATGGGCTTGGGGTCAAAAGTCAGATCGTTTTCAATTTGTTCTGGGCTCATTTCAGCTTCATCAGGGTCTAAGAGGGTTTGACTAGAATGTTCAGGACTGAGTTTGAACCCGTATGGGTCGAAGGAAGACTGACTGGTTGGTTCGTAGCTGAAATCTAAGCTCAGTTCTCTGTCCTGATCTGAGTCAAGCTGGCCGAAGACGTTTTGGGACTCCAGAGAGTTTTGTGGAGTTGCAGGGTTTCGGGGTTCGTCTTCGATGTTGTTAACCCATTCTGCTGCCTGATTGGAGGTAGCATCGTGACTCAGAGTTTGTTCAACGTCATCTGTCCAATTTGGTTCCAACTGGTCTTCTTCAGGGACCATCTGAGGTGAACCAGAGCTCTGACCTATGGGAAAACAACAGTGATGGCTCAAGACCAGAAATACTGTAAAATCTGCAGATGCAATACTTATAAAAAACCTGATAAGATCTAAGAAGCATTTAAAAATAATCATTTCTATAACAAAGAATAAAAATAGATCGACTGAAATAGCATCACATGACTCTCATCACACACACACCTGCTTCTGAGCAAAAAAATCTTGTGCCAATGTTCTTCATATTTGTGATATTTGTGACACGTTTTCAGAAAGAAATCATTGATGTTGATTAGCTGAGATTATTTATATCAGTTTTCTCTGAGCACAAGTCACAAACAATTACCTTCAGTAGGGAATTATTAAAATTAACACTGAGCTGGAAAAAAGCAGTGTGTATGAATTACCTTGTTCCAGTCCTGCTAGTGGCTCAGTTATAGCCTCTACAGCTAAAGGTCCCACACTGAGTTCTTCTATGTCAGAAGGAGGAGAGATAGCACCAAGGTCCAGCTCATACCCATTAGGGTCTGATTCTACAGAGTACTGACCCTGGGACCTCCAGCCCTGGATAGGCACCGGGGCCAGCTCCTCTGACGAGCTCTGAATGGGTTTAAATCCACAAGGATCACCAGCCGCAGCGATAGCATCCAGGTCCTCTCTGCTATAGCTGATCTCTATGTCACTGTCTTCATCTGGGAATTCAGATTCAAAGCACTGAGTTCCTGTTGAGGCTTTGTTTTCTGCGCACGACAGACTGGTGTCTGCCTCATCAACGTTTCCTGTGCCCCCCTCAGTGCCAAGTTTCTCCTCCGGGAACAACATGTCTGCCGCAAAGGGGTCACTGCCTTTGAAAGGGTCTGAAGCAAATCCATCTATCAAACATGATCATTTAACAAACACATGTCAGTTAAACTGGTAGATCCACTGCAATGACATTTAATAATTTCAGTCAAATTCATAGCATATTTTAACAACACATCTACTGCATCAGCAGCAGGAAACTGCAGTAACAAAAGAATTTTAGAGAATTTTGTAGCAACAGCATAGTGTTGCAGTATACATTATGACTATATGATGACACTATGATCTCCACTAATACTGTGTTCAGGCTAAGACCCTCAACTCATAAAGTTTCAAGTGAATACAACTCACCAGAGGTGTCAGTTTTAGGGAACAGGTCTTCATCAAAAAGGTCGTCTACAAATCAAGTGAGAAAGACATTGGAAATCAATATATAAACAATGACTAATGTGGAGTTACAGCATAAATATGGTTCTGTGGCATGGCAGAGAAAGACCTTTTTAAATCAATCAGTTCATTCAGTGAAGGCTGTGGAGAACAAAGTAATCGCCTGCATGCAGATACTCACAGACCAAAGAATAAACAATTAGCAAAGAGCTGTGCACAACCAGACTGTAATGTTTTCAATGTTGAGAGGAAAGTGATGTGAAGCGGGTACAGTTATGTAACTGCAGAGGTTTGCAGCTGTCTGTGGGTGTCTGTATAGTAGCTAGCGTCGCACTTGATGTCCTGCATATGATACGTACGCTCACTCTGACAGTGGGCAAAGGGGTTGGCTTGGTAGAAGTCCAGTTGATTGAGGGGATTTTGATTGATACACTCGTCCTTCTCTCTCTCTTCTCCACCTTCATCGATGATCTCGTCTGGGTCATCTTCTGTGTCAGATCTGTCCAACTGTGGATCATGACAACACAGTATTTGTATTCTAAACCGAGGAAAACATGTTTGAGCGGTGACTACTGCTGCTTGGGAGGTTTATATTTATCTACTTAACATCATAATCATCGATTCAAAATTAGATTTCATCTGATCAGTCTGCAAACCACTTAACATATTAAACACAAACTCAGCTTCAGCAGTTAAGTTTTTGACACAATATTCATGTTTGGCTTGATGATTAAAGTTGTTGTGGAAATGATGCTACCTTTGGAGTGCTGTTCTCACTGTCGTTGACCTCTTCTCTTGTATCTGCAAGATTATTGCAGAAAGACGAGCCGCTGCCCCTCTGGTAGAGTCACACACACACACACACACACACACACACACTGAGTCAGACATTTTGGCATCTTATATAAGATGAACTTACTTGAACTGTCTAAACTGGCTCCAACAGCAGCTAGTGCCCCATTTTTAATGCAGTGCATTTGTGTGATTTATTAGACCCTCATTGTCTGTAAATGTCAGTTTTCTTTTCAGACTCGACATCCTGCATCTGTTGCACGGACTGAATACACTCAGGTGCTCTAAAGCTGTGTATAATTAAATCCTTTGGACACAGTATTTCCTGTCTTTTCTTGCTCTAAGAATCATTCATCATGATAACTGTGATTTACCATTATGAGGTCGGCGTAGGCAGGCAGCGACTGGCTCCTTCCCCATGGCCTCATGGGGAGCGGATCATCTTCAGTCGTGTCTGCGGGAGATGTTGACTCCTCCAGCTGGCTCTCTGGAGTGACTGCACCTCCTGACAGAGAACACAGTGTGTGCTCCTCCTAAGAGAAACATGCATGTGGAAACGTGAACAGTGATTGGTACTTTTCCAAAACTCCAACTATCAATGAGGTGTTGACTCGTATGACTCTGGTAGCTGATCCTGGTGGTCTAGCTGATGTTCTGCCTGGACCTGCAGTCTTACAGTGACAGCTCTAACTAGTAGCTGGCGCCTGGTTCCTCTGGTGTTACAAACAATTCTCTCTGGGACCCACTCATGTATTAGGCCACCTTATTTATCATGATACCTGAGAGTATACTTCTACTTTATATCTCTTCAGACAGGTGGTCAGAGCTGTGAACCTGTGTCTTCCTCAGGTACAGACTGTTGTGTTTCTTAGGGAAAGCCTTTCTTCACCAGCTTGGTCTCTAGCTTCCTCCTGCATGTATGATTCTTATTCCTATTTCATAGCCAAACATTTCTAGGATAATTATAATATATAAACCCTAATCCTAATATATAATAGTCTCATTATAATAGGATAATGAGGCCAACCGCTTGTTGGTCTCAGTTGTGGACTTAGTTATGCACATTCATATCTTCTATCAGACTTTCAGAAGGTACTTTATCCTTTATTTTTGGTAAATGGCCACGGGAGTATCAGGTGTCCAGCTCAGTCATGATCTTCAACCTCAGGTCACCTGCCCTTGTGTCTATTGCGCCACAGAAACAATCACTTTCTGACTGTTTTTGTTCATTTACATTTAAAACACTTACAATGATCACAATGCAGGTTATAAAAGTCTCACAATGTCATTCATACACATAATCGTTCAGCGTGTGTCCTGCTACACTGACGTGTGGAAGACAAAAGGTTTGACTTGACTCCAAATCTGCCCAATTTCAATGGGCAAGTCTATTTTATTGAACCTCAATTTTCATTTAACAGGACTCAAAGGATCTGCTGTAACATCCCTGTGCCAGATATCACAGCACCATCAGGGGGAGAGTCCACACCTCTACGGGTCAGGACTGTTTTGGCAGCAAAAGTATCAGGCAGGTGGTCGTAATGTTATTTATGGCTGATCAGTCTTATCACAGCATTAGTGAAGATGGTCTTAGTGTGGCTTACTGTTGCTATGTGATACAAACAAACATAGCGCATATCCTCTAGTACCTGCAGGATCTCTTCATATGACTGTCTGATGGAGTCTTGCAGAGGTGTTTTCCTCTCTCCAGCCTCCTCCGCCTTCCTCTTGGCCTGTTTCACCTCCTCTCTGAGTCTCCTCAGCCTCCACCTGGCTCTGGCAAGTTCCCTCTCATACTCCTCCACCTGGCTCTCCTTCTGCACCTCCTCCGCCTGCAGAGACAGGATCTGGCAAAGAAAAAAAAACAGTTGAGTGGGGTTAACACACACCACATTGGTCTATTAGCTCCAAATGATACAAGTGATTCTGCTTTCATTGCACTAACACCGACAACAATGGCATCAAACTGATGAAGACACTTATCCAGGTATTTTTAATGTAACGGGGATTGTTTTATATGGCATATTAGACAACTTTCTCTGTCAGGCAAGTCTAGTACATTAAGTATATTGTAGTTTTACATTAAAAATGCATTAATATTGATAACTGGGGAATGGTTTGTTTGTTTCATACACTATTCTATTAAATGACCATAACAAAGATCAATAGATCAGTTTAATTCACTGCATCATGTTTCCATGCAGACAGAAAAAAAAACGTTTCTGTTGAACAGTAGCAGCTTGTCATTACCTGTTGGCTCTCTTCATAGCAGAGTTGTCTGGTTGTCTTGATTTGTTGAACCAGCTTTTCTTTGTGTTTTTCTAATTTTTCCAGAGTCTCCTCCAGCTCCTTACGGTCTGACTGCTGCTCCTGCAGCTCTATGTTCTCCATCGCCACGGCATTCTCCAGCTCCTGCAATCACACACACACACACACGGACACATGCACGCACGCACACACACACACACATCCATGATCACATATAGGAAAAGTAGGATTCATTTAATGCTGCATCGATGTTTCATCACATAAACATCGTCCATGTTTAACACATAATAGTCAGCATTTTGTCACATTTCTTCTTAAAATAAAGGTGCCTGTTTAAAAAAAACAATTGAGCAAAAAAACTCAAATGGTTTGCTCCAAGTTTTTCAAATTTAACTTAGTTTAACGTCTAATTCAGAAATATTCACTACAAACTGGTGCAAAACACCACATATATATCATAATCTTCTAAACGAGGCTTTTTCTTTAATATCACAATGTTTGCATACTAACTATATTTCTATATATTTACAGTTATGGTGAAAAATCACACTGCTGGTGCATTACCTCTCAGTGAGCTAAATTCACCAAAATGTTAAACAATATATAGATTAAAAAGGTTTCACAACATGGCTCTCATCACATGTCTGTTCATTCACATGTACATATATATATATATTTTTTTTTTTTTTTGCAGAATTCCCTTTATTTGTTTGTTTTTTTATGAAAATAACTAATGTCCCACAACATGTAGTGTACACTGAATGACGGCAGGTCTTGGTAAGATTATTGCCATCTGTGACTGTGACACAAGGCTGCAAATAAATCTGTTGATTAGCTCAAAGACATGAAGTCAAATATGCACCATGTGCAGAAAGCGTCAATATTAATAAAACATTCAAATGTAAAATTTGCACAGCCGCTCACTGCAGGACGGTAGCTTAATACTATGTGAAAATGCATCATATGTGTTTCAGTGATAATCATGTGTATCTACGTGTAAGTACATGTGTATCTACAGCTTCACCCAGTCTGAGGCTGGTCTCATGGAGTCGTGACATCACATGACAGCATCATAGGAAATCTAGTAATAATGGAGGAGTCCCAGCCTGGAAACTATATGCACACAAATATGGACACACATGATTTCTACCATGCACACATGTATGCTAACAATTTAAATAAAATAAAGACATCAATATAAAACACATCCATCCTAACACACACACACAGATGCACACACACACACCAGTGCTAGGTGCTGCGGTCTTCTTACTCTGATCTCGGTAGCCTTGGCGAGGACTCTCTCATCTGCTTCCACGACGTCGGTGTCCCTAGGAGACGACCAGCAGAGAAGACAGGAATGTTTAAGGAAGGTGGAGAGGGAGCAGTCATTTTTCCAATCTGCTTTTCCTCCATCCTGTCCTCCTTCCCATGATCCCTCTATTTTTTCCTGCTGCACTGCTGGCTCCTCCATTGCTGCCCCTCGCTAGCTGTCGCTACACTGCAGAGGAGGCGGAGCCGGCTCTGTGAACGTGTCTGGATCTATGTGTGTGTGCCTGTGTGTGCGCGTGTGTGTGAGCGCTACATACAGGCATAATGCACCAATGTGAGAATGGCAAAAAAGTGGGGGAGGATGAATTGTGGAGTGACAGCATCAGAGTAAGAGATTCTACCATTCCCTTTTCTCTAGTCTCCTCCCTTCATGTTTTCCTGTTCCTTCCTTCTTTTTTCCCTCCTCCCTCCTACCATCATGCCGTTTCTCTAGCTCCAATACATCTCTCACCTCCTCCTCCTTTCTTTCCTCCTCCCCCTCCATCAGCATCACTGGCCACTGCAGTATGTATCTGCCCTCACACCCCCACATACACACACAAATACTGAAAGCAATGATCGAGCCATTCATAAAAATCCCAGAGAGCACATTAGCAGCAGCAGCAGACTGCAAGCATTACCAATCAATCAACAATCATTCATAAATGCATTTTAAATACATGACATGAATTTATTATAGCTTTTGATTTATTTACAACACTGTATACTGTTATCTAACCTGATTAAATTATGTATATACTATAATAATATATTAACACTATATAATAATAATGTGTAAAGCATTTTTTTTCCCAAATGTGATCTACTTCTTCTGTGCCAAGAAATGTTTGTATGTATATTAACATGTCGGTGTCTGTAGACGCCCAGTGTAGCATGAACAGCAGATGTGTTCTGGGCGACCAGACATCCAACAGTCACACAGCTACATTAATATTCATTTGGAGCTGTGGTGTTTGTGGTCAATGACGAAAATATCTGCCTCTTTAAATGCTAAATGTTCCTCTGTGTTTACCAGTCAGGCTCCAAATATGTCTGTCTGCTGTTTGATGGACTTTATATCTAAACTATAATTAATGTTTTGCTAAATATTGGGCCGGATTATGACAAAAAAAAAAAAAAATTACCTAAGCCTATTGTTGAAATATGTGCTGTATTTTCTCAAGTAATCATGAAGACACAAATAACTGACTAAAAAACTGGAGATTAATTATCCTATGAATGACGCGTTAATTAAATGACAATTTATTTTCAGATCAAAATTGTGTACGGACAAATTATAATGAATCATATTACACCAGGTTTTAATCTTACACGTGTTTCTGACAACACGACTCTACTGTGCTGCTTTTGTGTCGTTATAACTTCAGCTATACAGTCCATGACTGTAACACAGGCCTGCAAAAAAATACTGGTGCTGATGTTAGCCCACTTACTGGCAGCAGGGAATAAGATGCTAACTCCATGTTTCATACATGTATGCTCCATTTGTTAAGTGTGACAGATCAAATGTTATGAACTGAACTGTTCAAAGAAGTGGACAGATCTGTTGATCCTTTATCGTTTTAACCCTGAATCTCTCACACTCTCACATGCTGTTTTCTTTAGACAAAGATTAGATATAAATCCAATTAAGTTCATGGGATCAAATTTGTTGACAGGCAGACATTTTATTATAATTTGCTTCTAATCTCATCTAAAATCAACCAAGAGAGAAAATATGAGTTACTTTCATATCACTTTTGAGGTTGAACTGAGGGATGGATATGAGCAAAAATATCATTATTATAACATTATTCCTTTATCAAAGTCTTTAAATATGTTTGAATGTCGTTTTGCATCAAATTGAACTTCATTAAATAATTATATATAATGTGAAAGTGCTGTCTTATAATAATGATCAGGTGCCTGCAGCTCTAATCAGTTTTTAAGTCTCTTTTCATGATGCAATAACATGCAACACACATTGTGTTGCATGTATAGTGATAATAATTATAACAAATGGCAGAACTGCAATGTCAAATCAACCTCAATCATTTTAGAGGGGTGTGGGGGACGTGTTGTAAATCTGTCCACCAGGGGGCGCTCATACGTTTATTTATTTATTTTTTTTACATCTTTAAATGACCCATGGTATTTATCTTTATCATCAACAGATTGTGCTTATGAATTAATGTAAAAATAATTAAATAGCCTAAATACTCACACACACATCACATCAGCTCACACACCCCAGCATCAGTTTAAACTGTACAATTTATATATTCTGATGACTACAGTAGATAAATGCAGCTGGTTGAAGTTAAGTAACTTTAAATACAACAACTACATTCAACCATTAACGATTTATATGTTCTGGATGATAATTTCCTCTGCAGAAACCAGTCAAATGTAATGGACAGGAAAAGCCTCCTCCACCTCCTATTTAAATGAAATGGAGCAGCAGAGAAAACACAAGTACAAACAAGCATCTCAGAATTATATTTACGACTCTGAATAAATGTGATCTTTTACTATAAACAACTGCAGCTGGGCTTAGTCATGTTGGCACAAACCAGCCGCTGCTCGTTTGCAGGATAACCCATGTTTAACCAACGTTAGTTAGTTCAAAGTTTTAAATCACCTTAAATATTAAAACAGTGCGACTAACGAGACCGCGGTACACTCTGGTTTTCTTATCATCATCATAAGGAGGAGTGTGTCGGTGTTTTTACCCTTCATTCTTCGGGTTTCTGGTTCTCGGTGTCCTCAGGCAGTCCACAATAAATCGCATCATTACTGCAGTGCTCGCGCTCTCATCCTCTGGCTGAGAGGGCTCGTGCAGCAGCAGCAGCAGCAGCAGGCGTGTCGGTGCACTACGGACTCACAAGAGACTCACCACAGACTCACTACACACTCAATGCACACACACATACACACACTAGAGACGCACGAACGAGTCTTTTTCTCGTCTGTTCCTCTCTAATAACAACAGTAACCAGGAGAGACTGAACGCCGGTAATCAGTCAACAAAATAACCACGACTTCCTGTTCATCCTTTCAGTATAATACCACAATTATCATCAAACAATGTATATTTTTTGTAATATTTACCATACAATGCTCCAAACAATAAAATGCATTTAACAAATATCATGCACCAATGTGCGAAAATTTGTATCTGTTACAAAATTGGACTAGATGTGCGCACACGTCGTGCGTCCTTTACCGCGCGGTGCTTTTATTTTGAAGTAAACTCGATCCAGTTTCCAGTTGTGTATCTGTCCGGGGCTTGACGCAGGTCCTGGGATGCTGTGGTACTATCAATCTACACATTCAATGGCGTAGCAGCATAGGCCGGTGCAGGCGATGTGACGTCTTTGAGAAAATTTTGCTAACTCCACAAAGATATTCCGATCAGAAATAAATACTATTTATTCCTTTAAACCCTAAACATCTTGTTCATGGTGTCCAAGGTATATTATTAATATCAATGATAATAATAATTCATATGGTGTTTTTTCAGTTTCAAATATCTATTTACCTATAAATAAAGAGAAATCATAATTGCATATTATTACTTTATTTTGTTAAAAATAAAAACACGAGACGCTGCGGGACTGTAGATATGAGTGACGTAACTCAGTTTGTGAATGAGACGGTGCGTGACGTATGTGCGTAGTGAGTGAGCAGCGCTGGGTACGAGCGTCTCAGTAGAAAGGGGAAAAAACAGCGGAGTGACTGGAATAAAGTTAGTTAAATTGTGTGAAGATAATTGGTAAATGTACAGGTTACAGTGTCAGAGAATAAACGCTGCAACCTGGCAACCCAAAATGCTAATGCTAATGCTCTGGAGCTCTCGTAGCCGCGGGTTCAGTGTTAGCAACATTTAGTGATAACTGCTAATCATACCTGTCACTGTGGCCATGGCAGACTCAAAATATCATTTCACTTCTGTGACAGGGAGGAGAGGGTTCCTACAGACAAACCAAAGTGATGTTAACTTGTTAAAATGTACAGACATATTTTTTTATAAGTCAGGAAATTACCGGAAGTTATTTTCCCGTCGGCGCCATCTTGTTGAAAAGTCCGTAAGAGTTGATTGCCGAATGCAGATGGATCCAAACACACTTCACACAAGTGAATGAGATTATATCTGTGGAAATGCACAATTTCTTTGCGGCGTGTGGCAATATAGGCATTATATGTTAACAATGAATTGAAATGGATCTGCTTACAACTAATTAGTCTTAACTGTTTGGAGATATCTTTAGCAGCAGCGCGATCTGTATTCGATAATCGACTTGTACGGACTTTTCTTCAAGATGGCGTCGACAGGTAATTTACTGACTTAACGATCATTAACTTGTCTGAACGTTTGCAAAGTGGACGCCAGTTTTGGTTGGATCATCTAATTGACGTGATGTTGCCACTAACACAAAGTATTAACTCTTTATCGGCCGAAGACAACTCCAGAAAGTCTGTAACTCTGGATTTATATTCAAATTGATTGGAATTGAAACTATACTCTTCATTGAGGACAACAGGACCAGGACGCTGGATTACACCTGGACTGAACTTCATATGGGTGAGTCGCAGCTTTCTTTTGTTTTGTTACTGCAGTTATTTCCTGTAGCTTTTGTTGAGAAATGCGCACTTTCTGTGACAACATGTGGCCGCCGCGCCACGTTAAAATAACTTGTACTTCCATTAATTTATTGGCTTCTATACTTGTCTTAATGGCTGTTGTGCTGTGGCTTTGGAAATGTGGTTGATAATGAAGTAGACAGTGATGATGGTGTATTTAGTTTTGGAGGGACAGTAAAATAAATAAATAAATAAATAAAAACTGTTAGCAGCCGCTCGCTGTGTCACTTCCGGTGCAGCTGCCATCACAGCAGAGGAGATGCTGCTTCAGCCTTGGCTGACTAGTTTTTGCATCAGCTCATGAGGTTCTTTGTTTCCTCCCTGTGTTAATATATTTGCCATGAGAAGGAGACTCTGCTGCAGGATCAGGATCTCTTGTTACTCAGGGACGCCATGGTGCATCTGTGGTGAGATGTCCTGGTGCTTCTGCACATTTAACCTCATAAAACCAGCTTCACTTCCAAAACAACAAGAAACTCAGTGATTGTTATATTCATTTAGATTATTTCTTCCAACTGATGTACTACCAAAAATTAAGTTGAAGGTGTTATGGCCATTTTATTTGCAATTCTGTGTAGACTGTTCATGTTTTTTTTTGTTGTTCCAATGGAAACTAAAGAGTTTGAGAGAGTATGTGTTAAAGTTTTGCCTTTTAGTTCTTAGTTCTGCTTTAGGAGTTTAAAATATCATAGCATTAGTAAGTTTGGGCCTGTCAATGTTTAATTGAGGATGAAACTGACATGATGATCTGCATTTATACTGTGCTCTTCTGTTTTTTTTCTAGCAGCACGTTTCGAAAAATTCATCAATAATATTTAAACACCAATCAGCCACAGCATTAAGATGAGTTACTGTGTTTAGTCTAGAAAGTCAGATCACATAAATGATGGCTCAGAATGAAATCTTTGTATTAAACGTTTTGAGTCATGATACTTCTAGTTAAATTGTGTCAAGTAGCTTAATAACATTTAGTAAAATGAATAAGTTGGTAGCATTTTCTCGATTGTAACTTATATTTTTACTGCACAACAATACATAAGCAATGATAAAAAAAAAGTACTTTTAAAAACTCCACATCTGCAGTCAAGTTTGTGTAGACTCCGCAATAAATTAAATAATTATGTAAGTACAGCTCAATGAGAACAGTTTAAATTTAATGACAACTACATTTATCAAAGTTTGCAGTGTTTTGTTTAATCAGCTAATGTGCTTTCAATTTTTTTTAGGTGATGTATGCTAATGTCATCTATTTCTGCACTCTCAGCAAATCAGGCATCAGTTTTAGAAATAAATTGAGAAGTTAGAACAGGAAGCTCATATCGATAGAGTGTGTGTAGCCAGCAAAGTTTTATTGTGATGATTCATATTTGTAGAATATTTCTAAAGTATATTGGCACAAGTATTATATATATATATATATATATATATGTATATATATATATGTATGTATGTATATGTGTGTGTGTATGTATATATCTTGACTAATGTGAATCAATAGAAACATGGTTTACTTTAACCATAATATAATACTTATATAACATCATATAAAAAGGTAAATAATACTGCTACTGTCACAGCAATCAATAGAGTGAGAAGCATATCCATATTTGTTAAATACAACCAACACATACTCAAACAAATCAGAGATCAAGCTGCAGCATCACTGGAGCAGTTTGCTCAGTGGCATTTTGATTTTCAGTACTAATATTATGACATGTCTTTTCCTCTGAGTGGCAGCTTGTGAATCCATTGTCATTCTGTCATCAGTGTCTGTCTTGTGTTGCTTCTGTCAACAAGTGAGGGAACTTTCCAGTCATTGGCCAAGAACAAACCTTGTCCAAGATAAAAATCAATAATAAAAATCACCAAGTACCACATTTGCATTTATATATATATATATATATATATTAATTTTTGAATTTGTATCTCTGTAGGACTACTCAAACACCATCTTAAGGGGTATTATCTGTATTATCTGTTTTCTGTTTAATACCTTCACTTTTCTTTGACTTGTGGAAATGACATGGGCAAAATGTGTCGCTGTTGTCAGAATATCATGGTTGATTTGTTATTTGTTTAATCATGGGTGCATGTTATATAACACATATCAAAAAACACCATGACCCAGTATGCATCACCTCCTCCATCACTACAGATACATAATTGCACTTTACTGTACTTTTACTTGTCTGGGCTCATAAAAATTAACTGAATTAATGAATCATTGAATTAAGGTAGAGCAGGGGATAGACCTTTATTTGGTCTATAGAAAGACTAACGTGTGTGTGTGTGTGTGTGTGCGTGCGTGCGTGTGCGAGCATGTTGTGTGCATGCATGTGAGAGAGAGTGTCACATGCATTTATGTATTGAATAGTGCAGGACATAGTTTTACTCCCTTGTGATCACTAGAGGGAGACATATATTGACAAACGGACAATAATATGCTAAAAGGGTCAACACACTGACAGAGCTCATGAATCATGATGAAACTTGATGAGGCAGATCTATCTGTGTGTGTGTGTGTGTGTGTGTGTGTGTGTGTGTGTGTGGATCATAACACTGACACCGTTTCTCTTGGCCCTGCTGCCCCTCCCACACCCCCCTCTGTGTGTCTAAAATATGATGACATTAGCATTGTTCTTGATCACAGATGGTCTATTGTCCTCAGACGATGTGCTCTGAATGAAACAACTTGGCTCTTCAACAACAACAAAAACAAAAACACCATGTTCCTTGAAGTAAAAACAGACAAACAAATAAAAAGTAAAAATGGACAAATACACACACACACACACACACAGATGTATCGGTTGCTTCATAATTTGTCTGTATTTTATTTTAAGTCTATATCACCATCAATCATAAAGAACAAGTGTCTCATCCTGACATGACCTGGTCCACAGACAGACGGCCACAGTCTTCTCTTCCTCAGGGACAAGAGGAAAAAAAAAGATCCCAGGTCCAGCTCTGGTTAGAAAGACGTGTGTGAATCAAAAGGGAAGTTTGTGAGCTGGATGTCACACTACATTTTACCAAATTAAGTTTTTTTTTTTTAATACAAACTGATCTGAGCTTCTCAGGTCTGTAACTTTGGATGATGCAGCCAATTAAAGAGGATTGATGCTCAGCTCCTGTGTTGCCACAAGAGGGTGCTCACAGCACAGGAGAAAAAGCCCAATGAACATCTCAAATTATCATTACAACTCATTATGAGGGATCATTTTACTCTATTTTGAAGAGTGTTTTGAAGGTTAGAGGAAAATGTAAAGTCCCAGTAGAGGTCATGCTGTTATGGCCTTGACATAATTTCTAAATTTTTTTTAAAATGTTTGTTTAATCATTGAAATATAAGAAAAAGTTTAAATCCAACTGTCTCATATGCACTTTTTCCTCATGAAACAATATCAGACAAACAATTAGCCCTTTAATTGATAAATCAATTGACAAAAATATATAAATATTTTTTTGTTTTCCTTTCAATTATTAAGTATTTATTGAATACTTATCTAACAGATTAATTGATAATGAAACAATAATCTATACTGCAGCTCTATTAGACAGTAAAATAGATCCTATAATGGTAGGAGTTAGGCTGGTTTATTTAAACACACACACTCCCCCTCCCCCAGCTCAGAGTTGTCTGTTGATATATGTCATTGATCCTCCATTCATTCCCCGACGAGCCCGGCTGTCAATCACTTCCACATCGGTGCATCTCCAACGGCTGCACTGTGAGACAGTAAAGCTCCAGACACTTATCTCGGCTCAGTTATGAAATTTGTCAGCTCACTGCAAAGGGAGTGAGTATTCGACAAAAACAACTGACCCTGAATCGGTTCCCGATGGGACACTTGAGCACAGAAGAAGGGAGAAAAGATTAAGAGAAAGGGGGGGGGGTGAGGTTAGGAAGGGAGAGACATAAACTGGGTGAGATGGGGGCTGGGGGGTTCGCAGGCAGGAGAAAAGGAAGGGAAGAGGAAAGGAGGCAGGAAGTAAGGAAGTACAGCAGCCAAAGTGTTGGGAAATTATAGAGGAAGAAGAAGGAGATAGAGGGAAATGTGTGGAGATGAAGGAGGAAATGTAAGACGGCCAATAAAGTGAGAGACGCCATCAGCTCTCAGGTCATAACAAAATGCAGATCTGCTCTCAGAGACACAGATTTAGGTTTTGATTAATTAAAAAAAATAGGAACATATTGTTTAGCCCCCAGGGCAGACTCATACAGTAGAGAAGCTACGCCAGAGGAGACGGGGGTGGGGTCGCACTGCCAACCACCAACAGAGATATCCAATAGAGGATGGAGGGGCAAGGGGCCGGGGGCTGGACATTTCCTTATCCTCGGATTATGCAGCTCAATCAGACTCTGGCAGATTATGTCTGACCAAAACAGACTCCACCGAGGAAGGAGATTAACAACTATTTTCAAATAGTTTTCTTGAGTGAAAACAATAAGCTTTGTGATTAAGGGGAGAACTAAAGGCATCAAATGGCCCACAGATGTAAAAGCGATGGTTGGGGAAGATAAATATGCTACGTAAATCCCCTCAAATCCACAGTTTCAATACCTCGGGAGGTTAGATTGTAATTGGCTTGATTTTACTAATCCAAGAGATAGTTTCTGAAACCCAATTAGAAGCATAGAAACACAAGTATAATTAATAATCCTTAGTGTCATGAACACTAATCCGCATTAAAAGGATAAAATGCACAGAGTAATTACCAATAAACTCATAAAATATTGTATGGGATTAATAATAGTTTGGCTTGATTCAGTGCTCAGATGTTGCAGTTGCCACTAATTGTGTTTTGATACTCAGTTGAACTATTGTTCCTCATGTATCATCTGGCCTTTCAGTGGATTTAATTCAGTTTGGGTGTGATCTAATAGTTATGAGGACCATGATAAGACCTGATGTTTTACTCTTTATGACGTATATGACAAAGATAAACTATTTCACTGCAGAAAAATAACCTAGAAAGAATTATTTAATAACGTGATGACACTTTGGTTTGCTTTATACCTAAAGAAATTTGGTGAAAATCAGAAGTAGAGGACAGTTTGGGGTCTGTGTGGCTTAGGAGGTAGCGAGGGTCGTCTGCTGGTCACGTTCGATCTCCTCTCGTCCTTTAACTACCACTGATATGTGACGAGAGATGCTGGATGAATCTCTGTAGATGTGACTTAGTGTAACGTTTGAAGTGGTTGTATTTAACATGTTACTGCGCCCAGAAATAAATCACGTTGATAAGTGCAACATGTTTTATTTGTATTTATTTGTATTTCTTTCTCAAACTTTTACCAAAGTGCTTTTGTTGTCCTGTGATTCCAGTTTGCTACATATACACTTCATTCTTTCACCAACTCAAAATTTCTTTGTGACTTTTATACTTAACTATAGTGACATTTGAGTGTAATTTCTAAGAAACACGGTTACTGACGCATCATTTCAGAAATAATCAAGCGGCTGGATTATTAATTAAACTTAAGGTAAAAGATCACAGGAGTTAATGCAGCTGCAAACTGTGTCATACTACAACTACATTATTTTATTGTGCCATATTACACTTTTTATGTGCATAGTATTTCTTTAAAATGTCAGTAAAGTTTGATATTTTTGTCTTGTTATTATATTTATATAGAAGCTCATAACTATAATAACTAATCAAGAAATAAACAAAACTACATGTGTCTTTGAATCCTTTAAAATTGCAGGGCCAACTTCTTTGTTACATGCAGCCATAAACTTATCATTAGTCGTTTTTAATTCCAGATGTTGTTGCTGTAATTAAATAAACCTCCATGCTTTGGAGGTATTTAGTCCCTGTCACGGTGCAGTGAGGCTGAAGGGAGTGTAGGATGGAGGTCCGGGCTGGATGATGAGTGACACACTGAATGTGCATTCCACTTGATTTGCTCAGTGCTTCAATTCACTGATGGTAGTCCTTTCATCCTATTAGCTCCAAATTCCTATAACTGGATCTCTAAATGCATGGGCCCCCATATCAGGGCCGGCCCCTGCTGGGAGGGCATATGGGCTGCTTTGTTGGCAGGAAGGGAGTGTGTGTGCAGAGTCGACCAATCGCTGCCCTCGCCTGGGGAGTTAAACAAATTGATTGGCAGGCTAGTGGCGGCCAGTCCCAGACACTGTGGTCCCTATTCAGCCTAAAGCACAGAGTTCAGAGAGCTCTGCAAGTGAACCAGCTGAAACGCCTGAGGCGGACACAGAGGAGACGTACAAGAGATCAGCTTTTCTTTCAAAGTACATAAAAGTACACGTCATGTTACAACACACAACCAAGTATCTAATCCTCAAATTTATACACATCTGAATGGATTTGAAGGACGCTGCAGCTCTGTCATGTGAAATGGTAAAAAAAAATATGATGTAAAGTTCAACTTTTACGTTTGAATTCACAGCATCCCATCTTATTTTGTAAGCACACGCTGCTTTACATATTCTAGTCTTCTAGTATCCAGTGGGAGTTTACCCAAATGCTTCCATGGGGGTAAATGAACCACCCCATGTTCTCATTTATGCTACTGTTCATTGATGAGAACAACACCGAGCTGTCTTTTTGAGTTGTACTACTCTTATCAATAATGTAACTATGAATACTATTTAAAATGTAAATAAATCATTAGCTCAAGACAACTTAAGTTGATGGTGGAGAAGAATTAACACCACCCAAAGTGCTTTTCTTTTAGCCTTGCAACTCCAGTTGGTATTAATAGTTGTTGAAGATCTATAAAGTATTGATAACATGTTTATTACCCATTAGAAAAATGGTTGCACGCCAGTGGGTCTACAATGTGTCTGAAGCACAAACAGGGTGATGACAACAGTGGTCATCTGTCGATGCCAAGGTGAATGGCTCAGTGCCCATACAGATTAAGCACACTAGCAATTAGCTAGGGCCAGTCAGCCAGCAAGACACCAATACATGGACAATAACTACAACTGGCCAGCCAAGCAGCATAGTAGACGACACACACACACATACTGAAGTCCAGATGCAAGGCACTAGTCCTTGAGTGGTTGTTGTGTTATTTCTTTTGTTGAGGCTGTTTATGATGCTCTGTCATGCCTCTGCATGCAGTTAGTATTCACATACTCAGGCTCATGAAGCGTGACTTCTAACACTGACTGAATTGATTTTTTCCTCCCCTCCTTTTTATTTCCTTTTCTTTGCATTTCACTGTGTCGTTTTGCCAACCTGAATGAAAGCGGGTGTTATGGGGGCCTTTGTCGCCTCTGCTGTATTGAAAAGGTTCTGGACTCCTTCCAGTAGAGGCCAGAAAAAAAAAGCTCCCTTTCACTTTATATAAAAAAAAAAAAAAAAGAAAGAAAAAAAAAAAAGTGGAGATTTCCTTTACTCAAATATGATCTCTGCTGCTCACAAAACAGGGCTGACGTCTTTCAGGGTGAATGAAACAATCTGAGTGGAGGGAAGGAGGAAGAGAAAGTAGTGGTGGGGGCACACACACACACACACACACACACACACACACACACCCCAAACCCCAAACCCATCTTTCATGCTTGTCAGACAATTATGAGTGTGTTCGTGTGTGTGTTCTTGTGTGTGTGTGTGTGTGTGTGTGTGTGTGTGTGTGTGTGTGTGTGTGTGTGTGTGTGTGTGTGTGTGTGTGTGTGTGTGTGTGTGTGTGTGTGTGTGTGTGTGTGTGTGTGTGTGTGTGTGTGTGTGTGTGTGTGTGTGTGTGTGTGTGTGTGTGTGTGTGTGTGTGTGTGTGTGTGTGTGTGTGTTCTGAGCAGACCTGATGTGCTCTGTGTCTCCTGACAAACGATGTGTCATTGCTGATACTCATACACACTTGTTTCTATTCTCAGCAGTGTTTTGCAGGATCATTGACTTCTTCATTCGGTGTGAAATGATCAAAACTTAATACCAAGGAATTAAAAACACTTGCTACTTGAAATGCATTTCTGTGGATTTAACCCCCAAATTACCAGTATGAAAACTGTCTAAAGGAAGTGTTTTGTAGTAAAGTATGATCAATATGAAACTGATTTCAGGGCAAAATCAGCTGATGAGTTTGGCAAATTTATCTCCTACAAATATAATAGCTTCAAAATGCGACAAGTTAAACTTAATCAATCAATATGTTGTGTGTAAATAAGTATGTCCAGGCTCAAGTAATTCTTTCTTTGAAACATCAACATTTTTATTTCAGGTCAAACCGAAATGATTCTTGTGTTTCTGTTCTTCTGTCAACAGCTTTTTTTCCCTCTGTATTATCAAAGTGTTTCCATTCAGCTGTTCAAATTCAGAGTATCATTATGTACAAATAAATGGTAAAATAGAAACGGAGCAATTACAGCTTCACTTCACAGGAGTCTCCTTATCTATCTCAACAAACAACAAAACAACACACACACACACGCAGGCACACACATGCACACAGTATGTTAGTGGGTGGACAGGCACAGCTGCCAGTGTTGGCCCTCTACAAAGCACCGACCTGAGTGACAGCAAGCACCAGTATGAGGCACATTATCAACCTCAACAAACAGACCCCATGAATTATACTCTTTGTATCTGATGTACTGTGCTCATTTCAAAGAGAGAGAGAGAGAGAGAGCAAGAGTGAGAGAGCTTTTTATTATTCATTAGATGGGGTAGAAGGCATAAAGTTGTTCTCTTGCTTTGTCGCAGAATGCAACTCATATTTGCTACACAGCTGGAGTGCTGCCTTTTGTGCTGCATATTAGAAGAAAAGATTAAAAGACACACTGTGTGTGTGTTTTAACAAGCAGGAAGTAACATTTGTTGCACAAAAATACAAGCACTTCTGCTATTGCACTTGGACTTACAGTTATGGCGACAGTGGAAGTGCTACTAGCTTCAGTGTTTCGACTGATTATTAGTCAAAACATTTTGTTGTGGATATTTTTGGTCCGTAGCAGCATGCTGGAAATAAACAAAGTGATGTTTCACTTTTACTGATACTTTGCTGATTTTTCAACATATACATTGTACATCAGTTAATGTTCTTCAAACAGAAAAATTAATTATGTGTGACTGTCACAGAATATGATGGTTTTCATCAGTGCTAGTGGAAACAGTAGCTGAACCTAAAATGAAGCTAATTTGAAGAAGAACAAAACAGAGGAAATGATGCAGAGATGTAATGTTGTTATTGTAGAAGAAGCAGAGGACTCTGAAATCAAGAAAGAAAGAAATCAACCAGAGAAAGAACAATTTTTACAGGATGGGGAGCCAATAGCCACCTTACCTGCAAAGACAAAGGCCGGTGTTAAGAACAATAAACCAGCAGTTGAGACTGTAAATTATGTGAATATTTTGATATATCTATTCTTATCTTGAACCTAATTCTTCATCCCCTCGGGCAGATGGGAAGATAAAAAGATAACGGGGTCAAATGGAACATTATCATAAGAGATACAGATGTGACTAACGGTCAATAAAGTCGGGATGACTGCCAGATGGATGGCTAAGTTACATTTGAACTGTACAAAACCCAAAGAGTTTAGTAACTTATCAAGACCTTTATCCTTAATTTTAACTGTTTTTGAAACTGAATCCACAGTCCATTGATACTTAACACTGAAAGGTCACCCTCACTCTTATTTTATTGCTTCTTGACATCACCATTCAGGCAACAAATAGCACAACAAACTGTTTATTTATACAATGCTAATGGTCCTGTTTATAATGGTCCAAATCTGTTCAACCACACATTAATGCTACAGTCACATCACAGCCTCAGGGAGCCACTGATTGCTTGTCATACACACTCATGGATAAATACATAGAGAGAGGCTGCACACTCAGTGAGGACTGCAAACAACCTGCAGTGTTTGACAACACTTGTATATCTGACCACTGTCGGACAATGTGTGGGAGCTCTCTGAGAGAAGATAAACAGCATACAGGTGGATTCACAGCTTTCAAGGGCTTCTTTATCTAGCCCAAATGTTTGACTGCCATTCAGCATTTATGTAACTTGGCCAGCCACCTCAAGGGCTCCAGTAGAAAGTCTAACACAAGTGATTGATGAGTTGGTCACACCAGGGATGGCCATTAACCCTCTGATGTTTGTCCAAACTTTAGGGCAAATATATGACTGTAGTGTTTAATCTGTACATTTCTGAATGTGCCCTCAAGCTAATATATGTTTTATGTATTAGTTATAGGTTTTTTATTGCTGTCTGTCAATAACAATGTTTTTCATTTGACGTGCGGAAGTAAAGCTACCGTTGGTCAAAGAGGAGAGATGATGATAAGCACAAAGACAGTAGGAGAGGAGGGAGGGCAGGAGTATGAAGGTGAGAGATGCAGCTTTAAATAACGGCACTATGTCTGGTAAAGGGAGACAGCTGGGTGATACAGGGACACAGTGTTTGTGTAAGAAAACAGGCAAAAGGGGAGGAAGTCAAACAGTCAGATGCTGGTGGGTTAATAGAGGTGCTGCCTCCCTCCAACCTTCATAACCATGGTTCTCTAATCACTCATTGTTGCATCATTGAGTCTTCTTGTGTTTTAACTCAACTTCATAGTTTCCTTGTGTTTGACTTGTATTTCTACTGCTCCAGGATCAGTCTCCTCTTTTTTTTTCCTGCCAGTTGCTCATCATCTGCATTCATCTCCTGGTCTTCATATATGACGACTCTGCCTCATTAGCCACAGCTTGAATTTTTGAGAAAGGGCAGAAAGAAGCTTAAGGGGAGGGATGGTAATTAACAAGCAACAGTAAATATTATTGATTTATTTGCTTTGAGACTGTCGGAGGAGGATGTAGGTCGCAAACAGCTACATGTGTCAATTTAAAGAAACTAGATAACAAGTGAGGAAATTTGACAGTTTATGAAGAACTTAGTGGCAGAGAAGAATGTTTTTTTTATAATCCACCAACTTGTCATTGACTGTGAATGAAAATGATCCTGTGTGGATAAATCTGGCACATTTCTCACCAGTAAACTTAATGCAAATATCACAGACCTCACTCTGCTCCACAAGATTACAAACTCATAGTTTTCTGCTTCTGTTGTGTTGTGTCTTGTGGTATATTATAACAGAACAATATTACAAGTATAATGCATCAGGAAAAAGATGTATCACCATCATGAAGTGGCTGATAGAGAGTCATCCTAACAGGTCAAAATAGAAGAAGTGGTTGAGAATGACCAAGTTAAAATCTTGTGAGACACACAGACAAAAAGGTCATGGCAAATCAATGGGACATTGTGTTGGTCAACAAACAATAGAAGACAGCGGTGGTGATGGATGTTGAAATCCTGAAAGACAAACAACATGAAGACTGAACACAAGAAGCTCAAAATTACCAACATCTGAAAAGAGGAGCTGGAAAAGATGTGAAGAGTAAAAGCAACAGTGGTTGTTTTTCTTTTTCTTTTTTGTTTTGTTTGTGTCATTATCTGCTGATCAGTTCAGTTTTATCTATTATTTTAACCTTTGTCCCTCTGTTGTCTTGATGTGAAGTTATCTGCCATTATTAACTTATTAATGATGAATTTAGTTTCTTCTGTATTCCTGTGGATACCTGGGACTTGAGGGAGAATGGAGGATTTTCTCATGCTTTGTTGTTGCCCCTAACAATTGTTGAAAACTCTTTCAATTTTTCTTTTGTCATAAATTTGAATTACAACATAATAGAAAAAAAAAACAATCAAATTCATATTTCCTGAGCCTTATTGGGAAAAAAAAATGTTTAGTGTATTTCTCCTTCAAGTGGGATTTTGGAGCTAATGAGTCATGACAGCCGAGGTGTTGATTTGTAGTCATCACTTATCAGTATCAATATAAACGTGTGTTTAGACCAGGATTACAACGTGCAGCTGTCTGTGTTAATTATTTTATGGCCTCTGTAGTCTTATTTTGGAAAAGCATGCCACCTCCTTTACTCACTCTGTAGTGGACATGTCATTTTTTTTTTTACGCTTACTTCTTCTATATGGGATCGAAGATCCTGCCCATAGTGTTGTAATGTTTGTTCTGTGTGTGCAAGTGGCAGCAGTGATTCATAATAATCCCGTGTGGTTCACTGGCCAGTGAGTGGGTCGATTGGTAACATACAAGGTCAGAGGTTCATTTTCACTCATTTAAAGATTATTAGCAGGTTGGTTTGGATGAAATCTTGGTATTTTGTCCAAGTGGTCATCAATGGTCTGAAGGAGTATTAACTTCACATTACCAGGTCAGTGTGCTAATTTGTTAACCGAAGAAAATGTGGAGTGCAAAGGGAACGCAAAGAGCCACCTGCTACAGGCTTTCATCTATACTAGTGTGACTTAAACAGTGGAGTTTGGTGCAAACACATATTACAACTCTGAACTTAGTGGTTTGGAGGTCAGAACCTGGTCAAGACCCTGTCAAGATGAAGAGGGGGCCCTTTGGGTTCGAGTATGTCATCAAAAGTGACCAGAGACAATGGAATTTAGAAACACAGACACACACATTGTACAATTTCAAACAACCTCTTTTCTCTGCTATATTTCATGTACCTATGTTCTGTCGATTTTACTCCAAGGTGAAGGTGAAGCGCCAACGTAATCAGACTTATAAAACTGTGAATACATGCCTCCACATTTCCCTCATGGATCACAGTCAGCTTGAATTCATGAGAAGACTGTTAGTGTGGTGGGAACCACTCCCCTAGTTAAAGTGAATGAACCAGATACACTCATTCAATACTTGTAAATGCATCAGTCTGTAATTATGTCCACTCTGTCACAATTACACTCATCAATGATTGATTTTCTTTGATTAATGACAAAACCACATGGAGAAATGGAAATTATCACCAATAGGTGTGAGTTCTCTTGGAGCAACAAGACACTGCAGTTAAAAGTTATTAGATGACAAAATAACAATCACGTCACAGTCTAGAGACTATGCAACAGGAGGTTTTGGTTTTTCAAACACACATCTAAAACCACCTGCAAACAACCCTCTGAGAACTCAGCATCAGTGCCAAAGGAAGGACTCTGCTGGAGAACAGGGGACTGTTAGATTGAGGTAACCCAGCAACTACCCAGTCTCTTGTGGAAAAACCACCCAGACTCCACTGTGAAGAAGTTTCAACAGCAACCACTGCTACAACATTGAAACCACCTGCTTTAGATTGCGGAGGTCCCTGTTGTTCACCTCTGACTCATCGGGGCACGGACATGTGGCCTCCAGAGGTGTCATGTGGTGTCTGGCACTGGATCATTGGCAGCAGTTTGGATCCTATGGGTTGTTGGGAGAGATGCTATCTATCCTGTCAGTACAAGCACATCCCAGAGATGCTCAACCCAGACTTGGATCTGGATGGTTTGGAGGATCAGACATTACTTTTGGCCTTTTGTCAAATTCCTCAAGCCATTTCTTATCAGTTTCTACCATGCTGCAGGACACATTGTTTAGACAGGTTTGAAGTGTTAAAGCAACAGATGAATACCAGGACAAGTTTCCCAGCAGAACATTGCACTGTAATAAGATGATCCGTGTTATTCACCTCACCTGTCTGTGGTTTTTATGTTGGAGCTAATTGTCGTACACTGTTGGCTCAAGTGCCCTGCCTCCTAAATAATGGGAAACAAACTGTTTCCAAACACATGGCAGGATTTTAGAACAACCTCTGACTTCAGATCAGTGAAAGTTCACTACCACCGCATGTCACTCTGTATTTGTACAACCATCCATCAAATACAATAGATGCCTATAGATTTGAGGCAGTGTGTTACAGTAAACCAAACAGCAGGCGAGTTATGGAGAGACACTAAAAGGCTTTACTGGATGTTATCAGCTTTTTCTTAGGATACACAGACCTAGTTAATGATTAATATTCTTGCACACAAAGATGGTTGAAACACATGGTGAATGGGTGAAGTTGAGTAGTAGATTTGAACCTTTATGACGCATTATTGTAGGATACTGGCAAACCCACAGCAAATACTGATAATGAGTAAAACTATATTGGCATTCTGCCAGAGCCCTGATGTGCCGATTTTACTGTTTTATTTATTTTTGCTGCTCTTTTTTACTTTTATTTTTGTAAGTTGTCATGGAGGACAGTCCAAGTTTATTCTACAGTGATGACAAACTGCATTATTGCTGATATTATCTCTCATTCACTACAGCATATATTTCTGTCTACTCATTAGAGCCAAATTTCTACATGAAAACTACTAAACCTATAAATTGTGTATAAGAAAGATGTGTTGTAAGTGACGCTGCTGTGTTACTAGAGAGCGTTATTACCAGAAGATTATTTCTGCTATATAAACAACAGAAATGGACACGAACAATTAAACAATTTTTCCTGTGGTTTCATATCTGTTTAATGAAGGATTATCAGTTGATATCACCAATATTTATTTTTTTTGTATAGTTAGTAATAGTGCTGATTCCCCTTTTATCTTTACGTTATTTAGCTGTTTTAGTGATGGTAATACGCAATCTCCAACACAGTTTGAGTAGAGTCGTCACTTGTCTTCACATCCCCCAATTGCAAACACACAATGATGCTGCTGAAAGACTAAAAGAGGCCACTTCAACACACAAGTGTCCTGACCTGACCTCCATCTCCTGCTAGGAGACTATATGGATGACATCCTCAACACCAGTAAAACCGTGGATTTCATCAACCATAGATTACATTGATTTGGACACAAAAAAAAAAAAAAAAAAAAACGTGCTACTTGTGCAGTGATGCAAAACTATAATTACAAAACGATAATTAGATACTTTAGATAATTCATATAAGGAAGAATGAACAACAGAAACAGCAACAACAACTTAAAGGGTTCGTTTTACTCTGTGCTTCCTTTATTTTGTCATAAAAACTTATCAATTCATTATAACATTATCAGTTTTTAAGGGAAGCTAGTAAGCTGCTGGCTAATGGACAGACTTGACTTTTCATTTGATTGATATGATGAAAATGTTATATTTTATATTGGATTTCTAAAGAAACAGGTTATGTGAGGAGTCAGTGGCTCTGAAAGAGAAAGTCAGAAGACCTGCAGGGCCTTACTTGGGTGTTCCTTGACCCTATTTGTAGAAACAACGTTTTTAAGTACCTCTTCAGAAGCACCTTTAAGAAAACCCAAACAAAGGTGATCATTAGAGGAGTCTATTAAAGGACAATAATAACCTTACTACAAAGAAACGTTGTTTGGTGATTAACTAAAAAGAAAATATGAAGAGAGCACTTTAGCCCCACAGCTACGTGAATGGAAGAGTAATTCAGAAATTAACACGCAATAACAATCAACACAATACAAACATGCAATAAACCCATCAACATGTGCTAGCGGTGAACATGGTAGAAGACAGATTGGTTTTAGATCACTTCTGCTACTGTCACTGATAGAACCCATCTACTTATTACAAAGCGATGGATGCAATGGATTTATAGATACGCGAACAAATAGGTGGAAGTACTGATGGATTAGAAGGGCAAACAGACAAATGGATAGATGTTAGAGGAGTTAATAGTATAGAGGCAGATGCTCACTGTAGCCTCTGTAGTGGGGCCCCCTTTGCTGTCGACCTCTCACTAATAAAGACCTTTATCCCAGTCAAGTCACCCACTTCAAGTCTACCCCCAACTCACCCCACGATCCGCTTCCTCATCAACACACTTTTCAAGTGATGCTCTTGTTTGTTTGTTTTTGTCATTAGAAGGGAAATCCAACAATTCAACCTGAGTAAACTTTGATAATTTGGTCGCAAATCGGCACCAATTTACTTAATATGTAACCTAAAGGGGATAGTGAGATACTCAGCTCAGCAACCGACATATTGAGGGACCCTTCACATCTTGGTTATCCCTTATGATGTTTGTGCTTTGGTAAAAAAAAAAAAAAAAATAATAATAATAATCTGTGTATTAATATTTCCCCATGCTGGCCATTGTTATAATAACCCCATGAGCCAACATATTTATTCATAGAGCCATATCCCAGTCTTTGCAATGTGTCTGATTTTTTTCAGCAGAACACTATTAAAAACTTACTTTCTAAAAAATACTTCCTACCAGGGTCTATGAAGTACTGTGAATAAGTACCAGGGCCACCAGTTTATCTATGGGGGATTTGTAGAAGATTAGCGATGAAGATTCATTTTGTTGTTATTGTTAGCAGCAGTTCAAAACTGTGCAATTAGGACGTGATAGTGATTAGTGCATCAAGGGCATTGTTCAGTGCATGTGTTGCACAGGGGGAAAAAGCTGTTCTTAAGTCTGTTTGTTTGACATGGGATGGACTTGTAGCGTCTGCCAGAGGGCAACAGCTCAAACTAATAATGTCCAAGAAAGAATCTTTTAATATCTTTGCTGCTCTATTCAGGTACCTAGTGCTGAAGAGGTCCTCCATAGAGGGCAGTGAGCAGTCATTGATTTTCTGGGCAGTATTGATGACCCTCTGAAACATTTTGCTGTCCGCTGCCGAGGTGCCATGTGGAAATGCAGACTTTGAGATATATTGTTTCTCCTAAGGATCCTCGGGAAGAAGAATTGCTTATCCTACATTCTTCAAAAGAACTGTTTGGCTAATTTAAAAAAAGATGACCAAAGTACAAATGATGATTTCCCACATAAGATGTTTTCTGTTCTTCAGGTGCACAAGGACAAGCAGGTGCAGGCTTTTAGCAGTGGTCCACCTCCAGCTCTGTGTCCACACAGTATTGTGTTGGACCTTTGTGTCCAGTCTTAATGACAGGCCTCTTAGGACAAACACATGCACCGTCAAATTAGACGCTCTGTTACTTTTTACAAAGATGGCACTTAAAGATGTGTTTGATAATTCCTTCCCTCTGGTTCAAAAAGAGACCTGCTTTCTGAGATGGCTCAAGTGGCACTTTCATAAGTGTTAAGAGTAAACATCCAAATAAATGGTCAATCTCTGCAGGGCCATAGAACGAGGCCTCGAGGAAGCTTGCAACAGGGTTGCAGGGGAAGTAAAGACAAGTAATGATACAGGATGTTTCTTGAAAGGTGTTGTGTGCTGACACTGGTGGTGAAACATCACTAGCAGAGTTGATATCTTTGCATAATTATACAACTGCAGATCTGGGCGATTTTATTTTTGCTCCATCATAACTAGAAGTAGAGGTTCACTTATGCTCCGATAACCCAAATTAAAAATGTCAACCGCCAAAATGCTGCATCAGAACAGCTATATTATATATAAATAGATACATATCAAGCTCCTTTTATTTTATATTATTATAAAGTGATGATTTGTCTTAGTTTTTCATTTACATTGAAAAAAATCCTCAAGTAGGATCCATGTAACCGTTTAATAATGAATCTAACACAACTTTAATCTATTTGTATTTTATTATCATTAGGAAATCTCCCACTCCAACTTATTTTTGATCTAACATTTATATTAATATATATTCTATATATTGATTGTGTAGATTATGTTGGAAAATCAAACAGTCATTTTGTTCATAGATGCTATCTGACAGTTCATCTGACATTAGACAGTTGAGTTCAGACTGAGGCAGAGAAACGTGCCAGAGTCTAGTGTTAACATGTCACCTCTGACCCCAGCAACAGGAAGGTTAAAGTCTGTCTGTGTCTTAAATGTTTAATCAACAACACCTCGCAGCCTCTGATCACAGCGTTAATACTATCAGACAAAGAGAACACAGACAGGGGCTGCACACACATATGGCTCCCGCCACTATTGATTTTTAGTTAATGGACAACTGCAGGTTCAGCACAGAGTCAACAATGAAGTGCATTCATCAGGTTGTTCGAACCAACACTTATTACCTGCATCAGGAATGTGGATGCGCGCTGGAAAATCCTCAAGCTGCAACACAATTAAAATTTATCAGTAACGTCAAACACACGGCCGGAAAAACAAATTTATCGTTATAGTCGACCTAAAAGATGATGATCAAACCTTTCCACTGTGTTGTTTACCTTTGTTTCCTAGAAACAAGTGCCATTGTGCAGTTGACACTTGATAGGAAATGGAAAATATCCTCTAGTGATGAGTTGGGGTATAACTGAGCAGCATTGTTTGTGATGCAGTCGAAACTCAAACACTGGAGCAGCAATAAGCCAGTTTGTTTTTGGTGGAAACAAGTAAAGCATAATTAAGGAGTCTTCCTAATGACAAAGTACCAACATCTTTAAAGTAGACAATGTTATGCTCACAGTCTCTCCTTTAAAACATTTATCCACCAAAGACACTTGTTCTGACCCTTATGTCTTTAGTCTGTGGGGAAAAAAACAATGTCAGCTTGGGAAACTACAGGCAGGTTTTAAATAAAGTGTCACTTTTCCAACATTAAATACAGTTTAATGATGTCTGTGGAGATTCGTTGAGGTCATGGTTATCCAAGATGACTTGAATCAAGAGCAACTACATGTTGCAGATTGTAGATATTTGAAGTCACGCGTAATTAACACCTGTGGGGTCATTACCAAGACCAGGGATGTTACTTGAGTCAGTAGCCAGCTTCACACTGTCGGGCCAAAGCCAAGCTAACTGAGGCTAATTGCTTTAACACTGTCTCGAGTCGGTGCTAACTGGTGCCACCCCAGGGCCCCGACCAAACCGTTGGGTCACTCTGGGCTAGAGGGGGGGTCAACGTTAAGGTGGGGTTAACCCATTGTTGTAGGTGTGGAGACAATAAAATTTGCATTGTAGAAATACATTTAAGATTTTAGCTGCTACAGAGAACGATGGACCTACACCTACAGTCGGGTCTAACGATAATATTCGTGCTCTGCTCTCCATCTGGACAGAGGACAACATCCAGCAGAGAATCGATGGGGTTTGTCCGAAAAACGTAAACAGCGGGCGCAGTATAAGCCATGCTAGAGATCTAAACAAATCGCAGTTAGCAAGCTAACTTTTTACAGCAGATCGATGTTGATCTGGTACAACTAGATTTAAAAACAGCAACAGAATTGATTGTTTACTTGCCGCTAGTTGTTTGTTTTTGTGTGCTTAAATCTTCCATCCTATTTGAAAATGGGCAGTATTGGTGACGTTTTTACAAACAGAGCCCTGCTGAAGGGTGATCCAGAGAGGCTAGTAGCCTGACTGTCTGAATAGGGACTATGGGGCTCGAAGACCTGGGACATTAACACCTAGGTTGCCCCCAAATGACCCTGGCCCGGCCTGGCTCGACAGTCTGAAGTGGGCTATTAGTGGTCCTGGCTGTTATGAAGACAGTAGTTAGAATCAGTCAAGACCGGGGACAAGACTGTAGGTGGTGGTGAGGTGGTGTTGTACATGTCCTCCTATGCTGAGGGATGGTTTCTCTAGTTAAACATGGGCCCACTGATTCAGTGTAAAGAGAAATCAACATATCCAGGATTTTCTTATGCAGTTCTTTATGCATCTTTGAAAGAGAAACCCCAGCATATGTCCTGTTTATATGTGGGTATAATAAATATGTATCTTGTGTGATCCAAGCAAGAGACGACAGTTCACACCTGGCGTTAGAAAGCACCCCCACATGTGTCCATGACCATTGTGTGTGAGTGTGTGTGAGAGCAGAGCAAGGAGGGGCTGAGTGTTTCAAAGCACTGCATACAGCTGTACAATGACAGAAGATGCTTCCCTATTTGAAATAGTAAAATGTAAATGTTGATATTCAAAGTGTATTTAATGATCAGACAGTGGTACTTTATTTGAAATTTTGGCAACGTTAATATACAAAACTCATTGGTTTCTCTATGGTTTAGACATCTCTACAGAGTATATGTGTGAACGAAATGAAGCTGCATTGAGGACACACTGACATCTGATCACTCAAACCACATTTGGAGGTGGTCGCATATGGTCACATTATTTTCACACTATTGTGTTGTTGGCCACCCTCCAGGACGCCAGCTCAGCTGAGCACAGAGGTTAATGCCCAGGACTCCCCACCAGCAGTCAGTCCGTCAGAAGTGGAGAAGCCTCTTGGATGAGAGGTGAAATGTATTTAAATATGTATATTCAAGTCTGAGGGTTGGATCAGATCCAAACTCCTGAAACAAAATTTTATCTTCTACTAAAATGGTAAAGAACAATTATCATTAATGTTTCTGAAAAGTTACAAAACATATTGATACTGTGTGTGAATCAAATGTCTGTATTTTCTTTGTTTTGTGCCAAAATATACAATTTTTGCAGTTTAAAGTCCATGTTTTGTGACTGCAGCATTATTAAACTCCTAGGATATTCATGATACTGAGATACTAAGGTCCCATGAGCTGAGAGTTGATATAAAAGATGACATATATACTGAAATCCTCTTTTTAATCATCTATTATCAGACCGTTACCAAACAGCATTTTATTGTGTTTTGTTGATTAAATTCTATTAGTTCATAGATTTCATGTAGTTAAGTTACCATTCACTAATTAATTTCTCCAACATAACGCAAGGATAACATTTTTGAATACGAAATGGAGCAAAACAAAAGAACACCAAAATAAAGACACACACACACAGACTCACAAGCTGACAACAATACCAGCTACACTGTTGTGGTTGGTAATTGTGGACAAACACTGACCATCATGTGCCAAAGTGAGGACAACAGCAGCCAAATTCAGATCAGTTGAAAAGCTCAGCATGAAAAGATGTTTCATCCATTTTACTGTTTTCGTGACCTGTGAAATGCATCTATTGTAGCAACATAAAGCTTTAGCACACTGAGGATGGGGGATGTGACTAAATTGCACTTGAAATCCACTGGTCAAGTGGGACCTTTAAGTGATATAGTCACTTGTGGTCTCGTAGTTGTTGCACACATAAGAAGTCTTTGTCATGGTGGGTAAAAGGAGAATTGGTCACCGGCATTAAAAGAGGATTCTCTACATTCACATTCCCTGCAATGCCCCACACTTTAAAACATAAAGATCTTTACAAAAAAAACACTGTATACAAACACACCCCCTACACGTTAAGACAAATAGATCAAAATCCAAATACACAACAGCATCAGTACATCATCTATTAATTCAACTAGAGTCAAACTTCACTGAAGAGGAGTGTAAAAACCATCACGACTGGTTTAAGGACCAAGCAGGGAGTTTATTGATCATTTTTCACCCAAATTGGTCATTAATTTAATAAAAACATGTCCTGAATAAAAACACCCAACACTCCCCAAAACCTCTTTATTTAAAACAAAACTATGATGTTTAAAACTAATGGAAAATGACATAATAACATAATATAAGTGCAATGTTCCTTCTTATCTGCAAACACATGTACATGCACAAGACAACTAGGAATAAAATAAACATATATGTATGTAATCAGTCAAACTTAAATACATGGAGGTTTATTTGTGAGTCAAAAAGAAAAATAAATTCTGAAAAAACAACGGCCCTGCTTTCACTTTTTCTTTTGCTGTTGCTTTGTTTTGCCAGCTTCCTGATGACTTAACTAGCAAACAACTGCATTGATTAAAGTGACGTGGGAGGAAGAGCCTGAGTCACTATTATAAACCGATGTATCACACCAGGAGTCAGTGAGCACTTTAAATCAACAACCTAAACGTGTGGCAGCTGTAGGTTTGTAACTAAACAGGCAGATGAAGCTTTTATTTTCTCAGCAATTGTCAGTTTTTTTAAATAAAAACAAAACAAAACAAAAACACCTACACATTAACTGTCTTGTTTCAATGCACAAAGCATACCAGGGACTAAATGAGCAGCAGTCCTCTGTGGTTTTCTTCCTCCATTTTTTTTCTTTCTTTTCTGTTCTCTCAGATTGAGGATTTCAGTCTGACAGGCTTCTCTTAGCCACCGCAAAAACACACAGCAACAGAAAAACGCCCACTAACACTCCTGGCAAAGGCAAATGTGACAGCCCATGCTGCTATTCATTCACTCTCTCTCTCTCTCTCTCACACACACACACACACACACACACACTGAACCCCAGTGGCACTCAAAGCCCTTTTAACACATGCTTTCACTCCAGTTGATAATGTGACAAGAAGGTGATGGGAGTCCCTCCCACACCACCGCCTTTTACTGTGATTCTTCTCATTGTTGGTTACTCTATACTACAGGTAATCTAACAGTTTTATTTATATAGTTGTCTTCATGTAAACCACCAAACCACAGATGCAAACGGACATAAACTAAACCTTGTAAACTCTGTGAACATCACCTAGAATGACATAAACATGGTCAATAATATAAGTGAATTTGACTCATTTTAACTGTTTGAACTAAGTCGAATCAATGACTGAGAGGTGACTGAAGTCATTTACTGTTACTGTATCTGTGCATTTCAAAGCAATAAGACATGGCCACGTGTTCAGAGTCACAACTTTGTTATCTGATGATCGTTGAACAAATAATCTCAAAAAAATCAGTTTACGCAAATTATCAAGCACAATCCATATCCAATTATTTTAATTGTTTTAGTTTTGATATATGTGTCGTGTCTACAGCAAAAATACTAAACATTTTAGTCTGTGGTCACAGCGTTAGATATTATCAGCAACATGTTCACATTGATGTATATAATTAAACCCAAATAACTCTGTCTTTTTAATGACAAATATTTCAAAATGGACAATGAAAGTACAATTATTTGACTGGTCTGATGCTACAAGAGGGACATGAGGAAATATGTGTTTTGTAATTTGAGTGATCTGACCCTTTAAATGATTTGGCTTTTCTCAGTGTACAAAACATCATGGCAGCCTGTGAAAGCTCTACATCATGTCTGTGTGACAGTGCACCGACTGCCCCGGCAAACTGCCCCGGTCCTAATGGTCATTATAGCTCCATCTAGGTGACTGCAGGCATATTGAAGCTGAGTAAATCGGATGTTCCGGGTTTGACCTCTGTTGCCCTGACCTTCACCTGCTTCTCTGACCACAAGCTTTAAATCAGCCACCGCACCCCATTCACAATACTGGCCGAAGGTCCTGAAGAAAAGGCCAGCGCACCCTGTCACAATACAGGACCATGGGCCATGAGAAAGGACGAGCGCTAGCCAGGTCAACTCGGGCTCTTTGTAGAAGCTGCTGCTAATGGCACAGCAAGCACTTTAAGCACAAATACTGCCATTCAGTGGGTGGAGTCTGAGAAAGGCAGAAAAACACACAAAGGATTTTAAAGAAACATACAAGGTCTCTTTAATCGGGATGTAGACTTAACGTGCTGTGAATGCCATCTTTACTCAGTCACATGTGATCTATTAACCTGCTTTAAACCGTTTTTTTTAAACCGGAGTTTGCTGCATCATTTCTCTAATTAAAAGACCTAAAATTAGGCTTCAAACTGCCGCATTTGATGCATGTTGCCAAATTTTTAAAGGCAGAGAATGTTTAACATTTAACATTTTACCAACATCCACCATCCTCGAGTCCAAATGAATGTTTGTGCCAGTGGTAATTAAATCACTTCAAGGGGTTAGTGAGACATCATGTTGACAAGAACATGGGACAGACAGACAGATCATATCTACAGACTGACAATTTGACATCATAATGCTTCTTTTTGCTGTTGTGGCAGAAAAAAAAAAAAAAAAGATGAAGAAACATTACACTCACCTCAAAGTAAAAACCACCAGGAAAACTGAATTATATGTTGGTGATAAAAGTTTGAGCTCAGTTTACATTAATAGTCTGCTCATCTCACTGTATGTATGACAATATAAAATATAAATACATTGTGACATAGTGAGAACAGAGCATGTTTGTACAGTCGTCGTATATCGATGGACAACACTTCTGGCTTCTTGTGCCGTTGCTGATGTTGTCGTGAAACATGTATGAACATTGTTTTTTAAGACTGTTGGACATTGAGAAATCACAGTCACAAATGTCTTTTATACTTTTATAAATATTAATAGTAGTTTACTTTACTTCTGTACTATTGCTTCTAGTGCTGCTGCTAATACATCAGTTACTTAAACGCCTTAAACCTATAAGACACGATTTTACCAGCTATTAAGCCAAGACATAGTGGCTTAATGTAAAAAGTCTATGTGTTTTTGTTCCTACTCATTAATCAAAGGAAACATGATATGACCATTTTATGTTATTCTGTCTCAAGAAATGATCCATAAACATGTCTCGACCCGGTCTCGTGTGTTCAGATACAGTACGTCCACAAATGCTTAAATACGACTTTACGTGTGTTTTGTGGTAAAACCATAGAGATTGGTTAAAGGTTTTATCATTTTATCATTTGATTTAAAAATGTGTTTGCAAATAATTCATTTACCCCACATGTGTTTGTTGGTTAAGACAGATCATTAATTGTCTTCTTTAGGTTGGAAATAATAAAAGACAAAAAGTCCAAAAAAAACCAGATGGGGAAAATTGAGCTTTTATAATTTGGGTTTAAGGATTCAATATTTAGTTTGAAGCCAAACATTATAAACAATCACGTCACAAATCCTTTATGTATCTATTGAAATTGATCTACACTGTCTCCTCTGACACCTGCCACTGTTTTCTCTGAGTCTGTGATGAAGTGAGAGAGAAAAAAAAACAAAGATCATGGTTGTGTTTCCTCCTGAAGCTGCTGCTGATGAAGAAGCTTAAACTGGCTCTGACCTGGATAACTGAGTTAACAGAAATAATCCGCTGCTCTGATTGCTCTCATATTGACTTAGTGATAATTGGTCTGTGGGCTTAATGAGCTTAGCTTACATGACGAGCACAGATAAGACTGAGAGGGTGTTTAAGTAACCCCCCCCTCCACACACCCACACACACACACACAGTCCCAGCCCCCCATCAATACAGAAGCTCACAACATACTTAGAAATACTAAATGTTTTATTTAACTGAGATCTTTATATGGATTACATATGACCACTGTATATACAATATGGAATCTGTTTCTCTTAAAGCACAAATATGTTAATGAAGTTATTACATTTTTAAGATGGTCAAATACAGGCTTGTAATTTATCTGCAAACAGAAGACGTGTCAGTGTAAACAGAAAGAAAACACTGATCATATATGATCAACTGTTCACTAGATTGACAAACACTGACCATGACGAGGCCAAATTCACTGGGTTTGGTGATTTTAACAATGAAGGCAAAGTTTTTATGATATGAAGGTGTGAACATTACATTACCACCTGTAACTGGTGTGTTTGTGTTTATTAATCAGCAGTGACCATGCAGATGTTCTGGTTCATGTTTTAAGAAACCTGTGATTTCTAACAATTTATAATCAATTATTACTTTCAGTGAAAACTCTTCTTTTTTTTTTTTGAATACACCTTGACATAGAGTCATCATGAGCAAACAGACTTTGGCTAATTTGTCATGTCTGACACTTTATTGCTGAGAAAATTCCCTTTATTGTTTAAAATAATTCGTCCATTTGAATTGAGTTGACCATCTTTGTATTCCAGAATTGTATGTTATATATATTTATATATATTATTTTGAAAAAATATACATTTCAGTGTGAGAATTAGCTCTCTCTGTGAGATGTTTCCCACCAGCCATTGATTTGGCTGCATCCCTTGGGTCCTCTATTGGACAATGAGCACCTCCCTCTAAATTCACATCCCCTGGACAGAACTGTCAATAGCTCAGCATATGTCTGACCATCTATCACTGCGTCCACCCTGCCTGTGAACAGAGCTCTTTAACTCTCTCTTTGTGCTCTGTCCACTCTGTGCTGAGTGCCGCAGTCAAGTAGAAGTCAAAAGGGCTGACAGGGAGTGTGCTGGAGGGCAGTCGCCCTTGAAAAAGCAACTGGCCTTCAGCCACTTAAACCCTGAAAGATACAATGTGACCCAATGAGCCGGCCGCCCACCACTTTATCCTCCCCCTTCCTCCCGTGCACACTACCACCACAAGTTTTGGGCAACCCCAGTCCATGCACACATACAATCACATTCACTCACCATGACCCAACCATGTGGTCCGAGGCCACCTCCAGCCAGGTCTCAATACCCCCCACCCCTTCTCATCTCATTGATCACTGCTGACACATCAGTAATTGAGCTGGAATAGATAAGGGCCGGCAGACAAGGCCTCCGGGTCCTGACACCACTGAAAAGCCAAGAACAAACACTGTGTGTCACCATACAAGACCTGTTTGGCTCGGTTGCATCTTGTTCCCCCTTTTGCTCCATCTATTTCTTCTCTGACAGGACTCTGGTCTGAGCTGCGTCAACCCATCATTTCTTCAGTGGTGTTATTCTAGTTAGAGGTCACATCTGCGCTAAAGCAGAGAAGAAAACATACTTGAAAGCATCAAGTCATTTATTCACCATTTTCTGTTGCAGTTTAACTGTATCTGTTCATAACTACATCACATTTGAACCCGTATTGATCAGTTTTAATGTTTGTATTAAACACAAACAGCCAGTTGATCAGAAATAATCAACTGATCTACAGCTTCATTTTAGTCATTTGATCAAAGTTTTCATTTTCTAGTTATTTTACTGCTGTCGCAGTCTCTCGTACACAATTTGTTCTCGTCTGAGGCGAGATTAGTGACGAGGACGTGTTTACCCGTTCAGACAGACTGTAACATGACAGGCAATTATCACACTTAAACTCTGGGCTACTTGAACAAAAATCTGCTCAGGCACTGTTAATACAAACCACCTCTCACTATTGCAGCTACCTGTACTGAAGAGCAGCAGCAGCTGATGAGTCACAAGCTGGATTCACTCTCTCTGTTTAAATTAGCAGCAGCGTGAGGTTGTGTGATGACGATGTGTGATGATATTCACTATATTCACAAGCTGGAGTCAACATTGATGCGAGTCAAGTCAACTTTATTGTCATACATACATAAGTCTCAAAACAAAAGTGGATTGAAACTAACCACAATGTCTGCTGCTTTTTCTATAACTTTCATTAGATTTGTTGAAGGATGTCAGTCATTAATGTGGTACATTTACATTTAGTTGTTTAGAAAATGCTTTTATGCAAAGTGAGGGATGAAGGTAAAGCTTCATTAAAGTAGGAGACAGTTTCTATTATTACTATTTTGATTGTAAAACCATTGAAATCAGGCAAAGACATACGATCGATGAAGTCCAACGTGCAGCTGCTTATTTGAAGCTGCTGAGTTGAATCAGATTAAATGTTTCATTGATAAATGTGACTTTTTATTTCTTTTTTGTTTCTGTAACAAACCATTTTCATCACAAGCTTCATAATAATAATAATTGTTTTATTTTCATAATATATTAACGCTTCCAGATCCTCATCGTAGCGTTTGCTATTTTAACTGTTTGTTGAAGAAATAAGCAGTTTTACAACCTGAGACGGGTGTGAGACATCGTCACATTTCATAGGCCGACACATTAACGGGAAAATGAATAAATAGACTAATCAATTCTGTTAGTTAGTTATTGGTTGTAGTTACTAACCAAACCACTGACCAAAACATGTTATTGCTGCAGCATGACTGTCTTTTCCCATCACTGTTTAACGTTCTAAAGCCAGAAAGGCTAAAAAAGAATTGGGGTTTAGATAAAAAAAAAAAAAAAAAAAGAGAGAGAGAGAACACGTTGTTAGCAGGACATACAAGCGTGATAAATTTCCGTTCGTCTTTTGTCAGTGAATACGTCTGGGCCCATATGCTGGACTACAAAGCTACGTGAAAGCAGCGTTTAAAAAGCCAGGCCTACCACATTAAAGCCTATAACAATCTCTGTTCATGGTAAGTTATCACTCTCAATTAATCACTTCCCACAATGGGATTTCTGATGTGTTCAAGCCCCCTGAAAGCTGCAGGTCAGGCCGAGGGCAGACTGACTCTCAGTTCCCCTTTCTTCATCCCCTCACTCCCCTTTCACTTTATCACATCTCTCAGCCACTGCCAGCTGAAGCGCCTTTACATTTTTCTTATTCCTTGAGCTCTCTGAAAGAATGAGAGAGTCAAGCATCACACAATCCAAAACAAACACTGAGAGATAGATGTAGGTGTGGAGATGTGGGGTTTTATGTGAAGCGAGGACCTCTGTAGTCTGACCGACTGGCTGAGAGCCTTTCTGCTTGATTAACACCCCTCCCTGGTCATTCCACCGTGTTCCACAGGCTGTGTTAGCCTATGAATGGTATTGTATTGTTAGGGCTCTCCCCATTCCTGCACTACTGAATGGGTTTAACCACTGGTTTAGATTCAGTTACACGGTTTTGGTTGAAAGTGTCCCCCTCCCACCGCTTTGGAATCTATGGTTCTCTTGGCTGACCTGTTTAGAAGCTGCCGTGGAAGTGTCATGTCGCCACTCCCATGGGCCGGACCTGACATCCACTTTGATAGGTAACAAAAAAATGACTTGGGATGGGACTAAATCAATGGCTCTTTTTTAACACCACAATGAATTGCCACTTTATAGAGGAACTGTGTGGTGACGGCAGACTTTGAAGTGAAGGAGGCAGTGATTCACTTTTACTTCCCCCCCATTTATAGAACAAACACTGGTTGAAAGTTAAGTAATTCCCCAAACTGAGACACATTTGACTTATTTTATCATGTTCAAGTGAAAACTGACGTGGTTTAACTAAGATGCAGTACAAGCTTTGTGGTCTAAGTAAAAAAGAGAGATGAAACTAAGGTGAAAAAGAGTAAAATTAACAGAAATGTAGAGCTGATGTTGGAGAATTTCAACTTTTACTTCGCTGCAGTGAAACTGTGACATATCTGGTCTCTAAACAGTTTATGGGATGAATTTCAGAAGTCAGGGAGCAGTGGTGATAAAAACAAAACAAAAAAAATCCTGTAGTCTCCACAGATGTTAGACTCATTAAATATGAATCCAAAGACGATGTGTACTTTGTCTCCCTCTCCCTGTTCCAATATAAATGTGGTACTGTCAGTTAAAAGGTCCATCTGTTGATGTTTGATCTCTAAACCTTTAGTAAACAGAAACATTTAAGACTGTGCTGCCTCAGCACTGAAGTTTATTTAACGGAAACCTCCACACACAGATTAGATGTTGATGTATTATATGAGAAATTCATCAGCAACACCAAGACTTGTGACTTTACTTACTTTACGCACGATAATAGAACTGACATATCTCTTAAAATTCTGGAATTTCGGACACAAGTCGGTTAAAAGTGAAGAAGCTTTTTGTATTTGACCACCGCAGAGCAGGTTATGTTTCAGATAAGTGAGAATATAAAACTATTGGCTTTTGGAGAATCATGTAGATCCTGTGGAGTTGATCCGTAGTTTAATTGTGAATACATCTGTTCAGAGACCAGCACACCCATTTGATTTTCCCTGATGATGTTTCATGTGTGTGACCCTCATTGTTGCAGGGTCAGCTCCTTCTGTCCACCTCCTCTGTCGTCTTCATTTCATTTTTTTTCCTGTTAACTACAAAAATATCAAAGTCATTTCATTACAGCTTTGTAAACTGAGAATAAATCTAGACAGTGTGATAATTTAAAGGAATGAACAATTATTAATTAATGTTCTAATGTTATTACCCTATTGTGTTTTTATTCGCACATCCACTTTTCTATGTGAATGAAAAGCTTGAGTTGACTTCATCAAACTGATAAGCACCTTCTTACAACCACTAATCTCTCACTAAGTGGTTAAGTCATCACTACATTTGTTGCATCCAGCACCGTTGTTCTCTAGACTCTAATAAGCATCACTGCAACTTGCAGTGTGTTACACTGATTTAGTTTGTTTAAAACAACAGTAGTGACTCATATCACACAGTCAGACAGAAACAGCACAGAGGACACTTTACAAATACCACTGGTCTGTATGTTTCCCTTGTTTCTGACTGATGAGAAGCTCATCTAATACACTGAGAAATGGCCTAAAAATGCATCTGGATTATTACATTAAAACTTAACACTGCTCATTCACTATTTATGGCCAATTCATTGCTCAGTTAATTAGCTGTAACCTGTAGCTACTATTTTAGTGTAGAATTCATAACATAAGAAAAGTCAATAAGACCCTTTAAAGACATTAATATTCACAGACACATAATGGGGACATCGTGCAGCACAATTTAGGACAGAAGAAGCTAGAATTTGTGAACAGTTGCTCTTCTGAACTGTATTTCAAAGTTTGTACTTTTCCAGTGCAAAGTGTCAAAACGTTCAAAAAAACATCGCTGCTCAAATAAATGGGAGTGTGTTTAAAAGAATATGATTTCAGTGAAATATACGTGAAAAATAGAATAAAAATAAAAAGTATTTAAATTGTACACACTCTCACACTCACAGTCAGACACCAAAAAATTACCTCAGTCCATCTCCCATCAGCCCCCTGGTGTTTTGGAATAGGACAAGCCTATAATCAATTAGCTGTTCTCTCTTCATGTGGCTGTCAATTAACATTGCAAGTGATTGGGGATATGACTGTTTTATAGCTGGAGCCAGCTGCCCTGCTCCGCTCTCTACTTTACTTACAACCAGTAACCTAATAAAAACACTTTTACTCGACATTTATTGGACAGACGTCTTGTGAAACTGCTGAAACTCTCGGCTCGACGTGACGGAGCCTCAATAAAGGCGGCGCGCGTTTGACTTTTGACTCGTACAAACGTCTCAGTCGGTGTTTTGTCAGCGCTCAGATCTGTCGTCACTATGGCTTCCTTTCATCTCATTCAAGGCGGTAATAATTCCTGTGTTTAATTTATTTAATCATTTATTATTCCCTTTATTATAATATCCCATCAAAAATTACAATTGTAATACCTTGAACACCAAGAACTGTGAATACTTTCATCTCTGTAACAGACATTTATCTGAATATAAGAGAATAATCCACCTACTATACACTACATAATTACATATATACACTACAACACTATCCTTACTTTGAAAATCCAAAAAAAAATTAAAATGGTTGAGAAACGGTAGCAGCCATTCAACATTTGACAGTTTGAGTTACATCCCCTGATAAAGTTCAGTGGTGATGCAGGAAGTGGTTGAAGGGAGAAATGAAAAGTGTGCAGGTCTGAGCTGGTCTGTGAATGTGTAGTTTGTTTATAATTTAATGTGGGACCATGAATGTGCATCAACTTAACTGTAGCTCAGTTGCCAATAAGTTAAAAATATAGAGATTTAAAAAAAAAAAAAAAACACTGGTTGTGGTTTAACACAACCCAGGTTTTGTTTCTTTGTATTGACAGAATCATGGTTTTTGTTCTGCATCTTAATTGGTAAGAGTTAACAAAGACTTTTTATGCAAAATGAATAGAAACCGGTGATGTAACAAAGTCAGGAAACATTCAGTGAAAAACTTACAGCATGATTTAGAAACTGTTAAGCAGGTTCTTTGTAAACACACTAAAAAGACGCATTAGCAGTGTTAAAATGCTTTTTACTCAATGACAAACTCAAACATGTAGAGTCAATGATCTGCAATGAGCACAATGTAAAAAAAAAAATAAAATAAAATAAAGTGTGAGTTTATGACTCCAAAACTGGCAGAAAAGCCAGTTTTAATAATATAGCCAAGTTTTCTAAAAGGTTTTGTGTGTCCGTCAGGCTGCTCTCACATGTCACTGGGTCTCCATGGATACTGACTTTAGGTATATTTTACAGCCTGTTGAAGCAGCTCAGGAGGGTTTCCTACTTCACGTCTGCCTCTCTTTTCACAGCCATACTCTATTGGTCTGCAAGAACAACACATATAGTGTCGGCACCGAGGCTCACTGTAAAAGTAATTGGTTTCATTGGAAAGTGGATAAATAGCAGTGGCTGGTTGTGGGGGGCGTCCTGCCGAGTTTGACCGCTCCTGGGTTAATCACAGTCCCACTGAGGCTGGAAACTTTCCCAGTCGGCACTGGCCACCAGCCACTGGAAGCTCTGACTTACAGCACAGCCAGCTGGGGTTCAGCTGCAAAGGAGAGGAAGAGCGAAGTGTTAGATGGGTAGTTTATTTCTTTCTTTCTTTTTTTTTTTGAAATGATGACAACGTGTAATTTCTCTTTTTAAAAACACACTATCATGTTATTAGCTGCGTGAAGAGGATGTTCCACTTTTTACCTTTTGGGTATTATCCTAACTTTCTTAAGAAAAATGAAATGATACTTTTCATTCAGTTTATATTTGGTTATTACAATCAGTCTAAAATTATATTATTATTATCAAACTGTTAATACACGTCCACTGTTTGTAATGATGATGCTTGTGTAGCCAAACCTCATCAACAAGTCTCATTTTTTCCATGTTCCTGTGAGACACATTGTCTGTTTCACAGCTCTGTTCACATTTACATCATTGTTATGTAATTACTTATCAACAATGAACACAGTTTAAGTGCAAGTGCAGGAGATGAGGGTGGTGGTGGTGGTTGTGTTTAGGTGAGAACTGTCGCTGTCTCAAACTCATAGCATTTAAAATAAAACAGTTTTCAGTTTCTTCAGGTGTCACATGACACTGGACAGGAATTGAAGACTGAACTGGTTTATTCTGAATGAAAAACACAAGTATCAAGTGTCATATGTGCAGCTTCTTCAGTGTTTAATCATTTCAGATTGCTTTGCAGTCTTCCCAATTTGACAAAAAAAAAAAAAAAGCTGCCATTTCATTTCAACACCATAAACTCAGTATTTTCTGCATGCTGCTTTCTGCTTTTGTTTTTGATTGATTTGACGTCCGCATAATGCTGACTTTCTCCATCCCATCGGCTGACTGAAACGGCCTTTTTGTGCCACTTGACTCCTTCTCACACACACAGCTGCATTTGTCTTGCAAATCCATCCCCGCTGCGCCGCGTTCAGACGAGGAAAAGAGAGCAGTCGGACATCAGTGAAGTTCAAGCCAGCGAACAAGCGGAGAGGCTGTTCCATAGCAGCTCGCTTTTGTCGATATCAAAAACGGAGAGCTGGTGAAAAATGATGCATGCTTTTACACCTCTGAATCCTGGCAACTCACAAGAGCAAGAGATGGGGCGGAGAGGGTGGAGGTGGTGGAGGAGGAAGAGGAGGAGGGGTGAGTGTGTCACCTCCTTCTACCCTGGAGGCTGAAGTCACTGTTAGTGTTGGAGGGAGGCGAACAAAAGAGCCCCGGTCTAAACGGGTTGAGTGTCCTCTAGCGCACGACGGGGATCAGCAGCGCAGAATGTAGGAGATGGATGGTGACGCACACGTACAAACGGCCGTGACTAGAATTAGCATATTAGTAATTTATCACTTTTTTGTGGAGTTATTCAGGGGGATTTTTTTTTTAAAGAGTTAAAGAAGAAAATCTATCATTTGTCAACGCGTGCAGGTTGCGCACTGAGGTAGTCTTTTTTTTCTGTGTATGAACGTGAATCCTGGAGAAAGAGAGAAAAAAAACGGCCTCAGATCTGATTTCTTTCTCCTAGAATATGTGCGCTCACCCAAAACCAAACAAAAACAAAAATATATATATATATATTTTTCCTGCTTTGAAACCGCCTTGACATCATCAGCCCAGAGTCTGCTTCATTTCCATATCTTTTCAAAGGAGCTTCCTTCGTGAATAGACTGTAATATTTCATGATGGGGCACGCAAAAGCTGTGCACAATGCCTCTCATATCCACCCTGCTTTCAGAGCGCAACAAAGATCATAGCAAGACGTCTTTGTGGCTAATTCAGTCAAAAGCGCATCTCCCGTCCTCCGGCGCGGAGGTCAGGCCGCCGTGTTCCGTCCACCAGGGGGGTTTTTCACAGGCCAGAGGCGGCCAGCTGGCTCCGTCACACTGACACACAAACGCACGCACGCACGCACGCGCTTTACTAATATGAACAATCGATGTTTTTAATTTGAGCTATGAATTTCATATTCAACATACCATAAACACTTCAATGATAGTCAGTCCAAAGACACTTTAAACGACAAATGCAGCATCTATCTGCAAAATAATGTGACATAATTTAGTTTTTAGTTGAATGTGATGCAGAATCAGACGTCTCCTGTTCAACACATAGATGCATCACGTCGTATTTGTTTTGTTCCTAATACAACTCAGTTCATCAATAATCTTAACAATTAGATTATTTTTTAATTGTTTTACACAATCATGTGGTGTTGCATAAAATTTTTTTTTTTTTTTTTTTTTTTGCCATGAATTGGCAATATGATAATTAAAATATTAGAATAATATCAACAAGTCTCTCAGAGGATGTGCCGCACTACTGGAGTGACGAATAGAGGAGAACAACAGAGAAATGTTGAATTTGTCTCTGCCTGTCACTTCACATCTCTTAACGTCGTGCTTTGAATAAAGGAACTGGACACGTCACGTGTGTTGTTTAGTAAGATGGTGAGATGTAGCCAAGTGCGCGTGCACTTGGTAAGCGCTGGACGCACTTTACGCAACAAAGCGAAACTGGAAACTTGATCCTTCAGCTTTTACGCATGAATGTACCGCACCCGAAATCAGAGCGAGTGCAGAGAATAGTAGCCTATTTTCACAAGAAATTTCGTGTTAAACTGTTAATTCGATATATTATTTCACCTTTTCTCTCACGTTTTTCCCACATCCACATCCACATTTTATTCGACAGATCAACTGACTCTGTACTCTACTAATAATTCATCAGCAGGTTGCTGCCAAAGTTGAATTTCTGAGCAAATTAGTTTATTTTAATCTGACATAACAAAATTCAAATTTCATTCGTGCGCACTCACTGCAGCCTCAGTCTGCCCCTGCGTTGCCATGGATATCCGTGCGTCAAATCAACTCTGGTTTAGAATAAATCCAACATAACGCGTTTCTTACCAAAGTCTCCAACATTAAGTAATTTCCCTAAAATGTCCACGACTGCATGACACAAAGGAATACAACCTTCTAATTATTTACTCACTAATTCTCCCTCAGACACCCTGATTTTCTCAGTGGGGGCGGGGGGAGAAGCTGCTCGTGCGCTCCGGAGCCACTTGTTGCCGGCGCATAAAGTTGGAGCTTTTCAGAAGTTAAATATCTCGGAAAGAACACAAGTTAGTATCTCAAGGGCTTCGCGGAGACAAAAGACCAGCGCCTTCGCACCATATGCTTAATGGCTACAGCCGTCCAGCCTTTATTAAAGGTAAAAAGTGGTCCTTTAAAAGTTGGAAAGGCTCCTTTATTTGAGTTAGATGGAGGACTTGCGCACAAAACCAGAAGCGCGCATTGCTATTGACTCGCCCCCTTTCTCTTTCTTTCAGGAGTCTGAAGCGGCCACCGTCATCGGCCGTTTCACTCCAATATAAGCTTTTCATCACCCGGCTTTGTTCTCGGTGAAAGTAATGCTGCGAATCAAAGAGATGACAATATTTTCCATCAGCTTGGAGACCCTGGACAAGAGCCCTCGAGCTTTGGCAAAAATCAGGGCCGGTTATTCATCCTGTCACTCCGCACCTGTGGTCCCGCATTCAAAGTATACAAACCTGTCCCTATTAACATTAATTATTCACAAACAACACAAAGGCTGAAATAGAGCAGGTTGAAGTCTGTTTATGGCTTCTAAATGTTTTATTTCTCTGAAGATGTGCCCAAACCTTTTTTCTCTCCCCTGCTCGCAACCGAGTGCCCGTCTCTCTTTCAGCCTTGAGTAGCCCTACAGTTTGGATGTTACAATCGCAGCATCTGCTTAATCTTGCGGATGAAAATATGACACAAAACATAGCTAACAGAGGATTTGGTAAATCCCGGTAATGGGTGATCAACGCGCGAAACAATGGTGCAGGATGGTGAGAGCCGTATGGTTCCTGGGGCACCCGCGACAGTTTGCTCTCTTGTGGAGAAAGCGCCAGGTGATGACTAGAAAATCGCCGTTCCGAGGAGGAAAAACACACCAAATCCACCTCCTTTCTCTCCTTGAAAAAATAGAAGACATAAATTTAATTGGCTTATCAAGGCGCAACGAAAAGACCTCGCTGTTAATTGGCTGGGGGCGCACAAAACAAACGCAGGGACATGTTTAGCCTGGCTGGCCCGTGCTGCTCTTTCAGCCCGGTGTCACATCATTGAAAATGTGTTTTATTATAGCAAAACGTCATGCTTTACAGTTGCCATATTGTGTCCTGGACAAAGGCTGATGGAACATTAAAGACGTGGAAAACGGTGCCAACCCGTCTCGAAGTCACTGCAAGGGCCTCCCTCTTTGCTTGCTTTTAGACAGCTGCTGTCCAGGGAGTCAGGCGCAAGGAATGAAAAGAGACAACGTCAGAGCTACCAGGTGCATCCGAGGAAAAACACGGAGGAGACAGATCTGTTCCAGTAAAGACAAGGAAGCGCTCATAAAGATGTAGTTTGGAAGGTCACATCAAAAAGAAGGATGGATGATCTCATCCTATCACACTTCTCCTGCGTCCTGCTCTGTCGCTGGAGACAACCACCCAGACACCTGTTGATCACCGCGGCCTCAGATCGGCCTCCCTGCTGTCACAGTGAAGCCAGGACAAGCTGAGCAGAGTCACACAGCTCGGTGATGACTCCAGGATCTGCGTTTCCGCAGCGACATAATCTGCAAATCAGCGAGATAATCTGCAAATCCAGCCGATTTGTGTCTCTGTCAGGCGTCTCTCCCAGAGCACTGACATATGAAGTTAAAGCGGATTTGACAGCATTAGTGGCGATTCAAGCTCATACTTTCTCCTCGTTAAAGCTATTAAACTAAAGCTTCACACCTTCACTGATTCACCGAGCACCAGCGGCCTCTTTTTCGCTCTTATTTCCTGTTTCATCCAAAGAAGAACAAAAAGCACACACATTCACAGCCGCTGGTGCGTAAAAGCGCCGATAGCTGCGTCTAGTTTCCATAAAGACATCACCATCATCAGTTGTAATGATCCACAGCGGTTTGACTGAACGCTGACTGAAGCTGTGCCATGAAAAACAAACACAACAACAACAACAGCCTCAGTGTGCCCGAAGGAAAACAAGTCACAGTTTTCCTTAACTACAACGTCTGCGCTCTCAGCGTCACTAGAGTTTAAATACTGAGTCCGTCGTTAAAGTAATTCTGACATTCTGACTAATTTCCCTCAAGGGACCAATAAAGCATTTCTGATTCTGAAAAATATTGATTAGAAAATTATTTAGTTAACAAATAACGTGATATATCTTAAAGTTAAAGCAACCGAAGTTGACAACTCATTTACAGATGAGATAAAACGTTTCTAACGCACTTAAATACAATTTAGAATATTATTATTTGAATATAATGACACGTGTTTGTTGTCACATTATTTGTATTTTAAAACGGATATTTTATTACGGAGGAAACGACGTCCTGACGACGTGAAAAAGCCTCATATAAATAAATATTTCTATATACAGTTTTCGAGAAGAGTCAGAGGGTTAAATTGCTGATCATCTGATGTGTAAATGCAGTTTGATGCGTAACTGTTCCTTGGTGTTTGTTTTTTATCATTTTGGTATTTTAATCTCTGCGCATCGTGAGCTTTTAAAGTCATAATGTAAAAAAAAAAAATCATAATAATATCAAAGAATAAAGTGTCTCAGAAGGAACTGAAGTTCCCAAATAAAGAACCACAGTAAAAATGTCTCCGAGCAGCTTCAGTAGCTCTGAACAAAAACAGTTACGCGGTTCTAAGAACTTTAATGAGCCGTGGAACATTCCCGTAAGTGAGACTGTGAATACCCACATTAAAAAAACACTTTAATCTCTGAATTCTGGATTTAATTTGCGGATTTCCTCTCTCAATATTCAGACTCAGGAATCAGGAAGGAGTTTCTGAGAGCAGAAATTCACTCAGATATAGATGTAGTTAGAATAAAGCCGTCTGCTGTACTGTGCTGTAGGTATGAAAGAGCGCCACCTGTCTATATAGTGAATCAGCGGGGTCTTTTTTGGGCTCAACTCAGACTCTTTTCTTCAGTCTTAATTACCGCTTGGCGTGGCCCATAATATCCAGAACTGAGAAGTGCCGAGAAGTAAAGGAAATAAAACCTGTCAAGACAGTAAAATGGTCGCGTCCTTTTAAGCCTTGCCAAGCCCGGAGCCAAAAGAATGACAAGATAGCCGGGAAATATTTCAGCCTTTCCCTTCCGCTTGGCTGCGACCACCGCACCAAAAGATTGTCAAGAAGAGCTCTGCGTTCCGCGGAGAAAAAGAAAAAGGAAAAAGAAAAGACCGTCAGTGAGAACACAAAGGCGTTAAGGTGCGAGAAACTACAATGCTACTACTGTTTTAACCCCCGGCTCTGCTGCCGCACAATCAAAGTGGAACCGGCCTCCTCCTGCCAAAGAGATGAAGTTGCCCAGCATTCACTCGCTACCATTTGACTTTCTAATGGCTGTAATAGGATTACATGCTCCTGGCGCGCTGGTAATGAGAAGCGGTCGGACTTTGAGAGAAGAGCTGGAGGAGAGTTGAGAGAGAGAGAGAGTTAAACTGCAAACTTCCCTCAAACTTTAAATAAGTTTAAAAAAAAAGAAAAAGAAAAAAAAAAAAGAAATTAAAAGCCCATAAAGTCGTCATAACCCATTTTTCCCTGTAAAAAAAAAAAGTTGAAACGCACAAGAACCATCCAGTAGTTATGTTACATTTAAAAGAATATAAGGTAGCCCACCTGTCGTGCTGGGTGTTTGGGTCAAAGTCCTCAGACCGGCCCTGCAGCCTCTCTTATACGTCCCTCCGGTCTTGTGCTGGCTCTGTTTTGGCCCACATGCTCCATATATGCAGCAGTGTGTGTGTGTGTGTCGGTGGCATGGGGGGGCTGGCCGCACAGGAGGCCGTGTGTGTGTGTGTGTGTGTGTGGATGGGTGGGTATGGGGGGGACACATGTTGGAGGGATGCCGCTACCACGGGAAAATCTGTCCCTGCAGCACCTGGCAGCACAGAGCAGCATTCAACAGCCTCCCAGCTCCGAGCAGCACGGCCGCCTGCGCTTTAAACACCTTCAGCTGCTGCGGCTGTACAGTCAACTTCATTAGCATCAATTTGCATATTTATGTAACGTTATAGGCTTAATGTGGCTTCAGTGACAGGCTCTGATTCTTATTCAATCACACGTTTTTGTTTTTATTTTTTGTGTGTGTGTGTAAATTCCACACATCCACGGTCTGTACCAGGCGCAAATTTCCTCATTTTGAATGTTATTAAGAATTAATAGTTTTCTATATATGTATGTACATGAACGAATGAACATGAGCATCTCGTCTCATTAGCAAATCATCCGCATCAATTTCCTGTAGATAAACTTCATTGTAGGAATTTCACATCCGGAGAATTTAAACCAAATATTTGAATAATAGAGGATCTATCTATCTATCTATCTATCTATCTATCTATCTATCTATCTATCTATCTATCTATCTATCTATCTATCTATCTATCTATCTATCTATCTATCTATCTATCTATCTATCTATCTATCTATCTATCTATCTATAAATGTAAACATAAAATACAAAGACAAAGAAAAATAAAGTTTTATGAATAAGAGCATTTTATTTGCAGGTAGTTTATAAATATAAATCATCATATACTACAACAATATAAAAATATTTTTTTCTGTTTCATTCATACATTTTTTTCATTGCAGTTAAATTAAAACATATATTATCACTTCACTGGAAAAAAAAACAATATAAAACCAAAAATAATAAATACATGATTGCCAGTTGCCTGAATTACAAAAATAAAATTATCAACATGATAAAACTATTTACAACACTGAACTTAATACAATATAGGAAACTGTACAGTAGCTCACGTGGTGTTCACATTTGTTTTTTGTTTTTGTTTTTTTTTACAATGCGCTTTTAAAAAAAAATGCACATTAACATACATTAACATAATCTACTTCATAGTTTTCACATTTACAGTGTTTGTTTGTGCGCGCGTGCGTCAGAGAGGAAAGTGTTCGTTTAGGCCACGAGGCCGTAAGGTGGCTCGTTCTCAATATCCGTGAGGCCCGGTTTGTTGTGCGCTTTTCTGGGGTCCTCCGGGGTCCACACCTTAGCCGTGCGGATGATGTTCTGCTCCCGGAGCTGTTTTTCATCCGACCAGGACAGAGAGTGACCGGCCAGAGGAGGCAGGCCGTAGTCTGGGTCGCTGGGAGAAGGAGACCCTGAGAGAACAAGAAAAAACACAAGAAGATTAGTATCTGTTTTAGTTTTAGTTTTTATTGTCTTCTCAAACATTAGCGTCATGCTGTCTTCTCAAAGTCAAAACGATGAACTGTCACTAAGTGCAACTCATCAGAAAGTTATGACGTTAAAATGCCACCTACTTGTTCCTCTGTGGCAGATGATGACCTTCTTGGGCTGCGCGTGCAGCTCGCTGTTGGAGTTTCTGATAGGCAGATCAGACTGCACGAGCTCGGCGAGAAAGTTGATGTAGCCGATGGCCAGCCGCAGGGTGTCCACCTTGGACAGTCTCTTCTCGTAAGGCAGCGTCGGGATGTGAGAGCGCAGCCCCTCGAACGCGTCGTTGATCGACTGCATCCTCCGTCGCTCGCGGACGTTCGCCGCCTGTCTCAGCTGCTGCATCTCGCGCTCGGAGCGCAGCCGCCTCCTGCGCTTCATCAACGGCCCGTCGTGATGGCCGTTCTGCGGGGACAAGTCCGGGTTGCTGTCGGCGCAGCCGTAAGAGAAAGTAGAAGACGAGGAGGAGAAAGACAAGTTGCCGATATCGTAGTCTCCATCGTGAGGCGCTGCTCTGCTGCCTCCTTCTTTACTGTAATAATCTTGGAAGTGACTCGTGAGGAAGTCGACGTCGTCATCCAGAAAGTCATCAGTGTCCAAGTGTCCGTCTCTGGAGGACTGGTCGGTGAAAAACTCGTCATCGTCGAAATAAGGAGGGGAGGAGAAAGAGTCGAGTCCGCAGAAAGGATCCAGCACAGTGTCCATGTCTGAGTGTCTGTCTCCCGGTGTCCAACAATCACACTCTTCTCTTCTCTTCTCTGCTCTGCTGCTTCGCTGCTCGCGACAAAACACTTAGTTTAGTTGAGAAACCGGCACGCGAGGGTTCTTAATAGCGACATCCACAGTCGCGTGCCGTTCGCCAGGAGGGCCAGCCAATCACAGCTCGGTCCGCGAGTCGCACCTCGAGATAATCCCCGGGGAAGACCACGCCCCCTTGTCCTCCACTCAACATCTCAACTGAGCTGCTGCGCAACAAGCTGCCGACTGATCAACACGTTCAACACACACAGAGTCACCGACCTGCGCTCACACTGGCTGAACTTTATTATTGCATTTATTTATTTTCTATTTATTATTATTTTTAAAATTGACTTTCAGGATGAAATACCACAGCTCACGTTCGTCAGTAGAGAAATTCTCAAACGACAGCAACAGGTTTCATGAATTCAACACCTTTTTCACTGACAAAGCGGAACAAGATATTCACGTTAGATGGTTTAAGTTTCATAATGATAATAATAATAATAATTATAGAAGAGTCAATATTAGATCAGTGACACCAAATCTGTTGATGATTATAACAACAGGTGTCATTAACAATATTAACAAGGTTATTATTATTAGTAGTAGATATATTATATAAGTGAAATGTGATATATGTTTCTAAAGACTAAATTTCTAAATCAGAATATTTAAACAACAGTAAATCAGACTGACAAATAAAGTTAAACTTTCAGGTCAAAAGTCATAAAATGAAAATGTTTGAACACGTTTCATGACTTTATGACGTAACATAACAAATGTCTCGCGATGGAACCAGATTGTGACTTTATCAGTCACGTGACATTTTACTAATAATATGTCTCGATATGATTTTATTTTTTTATTTATTTTTTTTAAAGAAATGACCCAAATTATTCAAAAGATTATGAACTGATGCTTCTGTTTAACTTCTGCGCTCAAACAGTTTGTGGTCTTTGCCGTCGCTGGTCTGTCGGCTGCAACACTGATACGAGGAGAAATGTGTTGTGTATCATTTGCGTTGAATAAATGTTGAACTTGTGACACACGGACGGCTGCCATCGAGTTGTTTTGTGGCTGTGAGTGTTTCCTCTTCATGTGCTGCTGCTGCTGCTGCTGGTGACCTGCAGCAGCTCGGTCATTTATTCAGCAGTAAATGGGCAAGCGCTGCTGCCATAAATACATGCACCAGTAGAGTGGTCGATGCGCCACTTGTGCCAGCCAGTGCGGTTTTGACTGGGAGAGCTGGTTGTCAAATAAAAGCACAGTGGTGGGCCCCGGAGCGTGCGCCTCTCTGACACCTCACGCGACAAATTAACGCTCTCCGGTATATACCGAAAGGAGACTGCCCATCGTCCTGGGCTCTGTGTAAGTACGCATCTATTCAGTCCATTGAGTGAAAGGACTCACTTTGTTCTGCAAAGAAAACCAAGGCTTTTTGCGGGGCGGGCCGCGTGTGCGCGCACCGCATGTGTGTGTACGTGTGTGTGTGGATAGTGGTGGTGGTGGTGGTGAGATAGAAAGCTGCAACACGGGCCGTGGCCGTGGGAAGAAGGCCACTTGCGTTACTATCGCCAGTCAATGCAACATGTCGTGTTATAAATGAGGGTTTTGTTGTTGTGCGCATAATGAAGCTGTAGCCGGGAGCCTGCATGCCTCAGAACACACACAATACACACAGAGCCCGGTACCAACCAGGTGCTGAACACAACACCAAACCCTGACAGGACCGACATGGACCTGCAGCAACAAAGCTGCGAGGAGCGGGTCACCAGCAGCAGCACAGGCTGCGTCTACTTCATGGAAAAGAGACGTGTTTCTTCTTTTCCCTTGTTGTCAAACAAAACTGTGACAGTGATTAAAAACCATTAATCCTGGATGAGTGTGGGACGGATAAGTGGCTTCACACAGGAACAGAGACATTATAAAAAATGACCCAGTCACCATTCATTTTATTTCATTTCCTTTTTATTTCTGACCAAGACTATGACTAAGACTTCTATATAATTAACCCACCACGTTTATTGATCCCGTTGTTTTTTTTTTCAACAAAAAATGGAGCTGATATGAAAGAAAATGACCTGTTGAAAAACATTTCTGTGACAATTTAATTAGTAGGAAAACAAACAGACTCATAGCTGCACTGATTGGTTTCAGTTTTTTATACTAATTGTTGCAGTTTCTCTCTTTTTTCCAACGTTGATCCTACAGATTGATTCTAACAGAATGTGACTAATATCATCATTTCAGTGTTTGGAAACTTATTCTGAACTCTGATGCTGTTTAATACGTAATAACATAACGAGGACTCACAACATTATTTATAAAATATGATGAGTTAACATAATTATCAGTTAACTCAAAGTTGATTAACAGGTGTGTGTATTGAAAGTAATTTCAGTGTAAACTGTCAAATCATGTCTCCCGTTTTTCCTAATTTTTCAAATATTTCTTTATTTTCTGGAGATTTTTTTTTTTATCTTTATGTGTTTTGTTTTATCTTAATTAAACTTTATATTTTATCTCTATTTTTACTGTTAGTATATAACTGATTTACTAGTTTATATTTTTTCCACATCGTGTTTTTTTTTATATTATTATTATTTATTTAAATTTATTTTAATTGTTCTCAGATCCTCAGATTGGAAGTGAAACATATATATCACCGTTCACGGCCACGTGATAATTCGAGCCGTGCAGGTTTTCTAACAGGCCGTGACCGCGCGCTCCACGCAGTCTCATTGATGAACGTGCTGTCGCTCTGAACGAGCAGACCTGCGCGAGCTGGAACAAGTGTTTCGGTTCCCAGGCAGAGCCTCGGTCTGCAGCATGCGGCAGACTGGATGGTGAATTAAAAAAAAAAAAACGGCCACACCGGTCACGGTGCACGCGGGGGGATGTGGTAGTGTCAGACATGTAGACAAGTGGGGGGGACACGCGCGCACAACATACTCACGCACGCGCGCACACAAACACATATACATAGAAACACACTTGCCTGCTGAGAGGGTTACGATGCAAATCTTTAACAATGGACTGAAAAAAATACATAAATAAATCAAATTTTAAATACGATATAAAACAACTGTTGATCATGTGATTTATAATTTATAATTAAGAGATACGAAGTATCTAATAAAGTCTTTTAGGAGTAAATCTACTTATTTACTTTATTCCCGACACTTTCTTCAAGACGACTGCTATTAAAATTAAGAGAAATAAAAAGGAAATAAATTGCCTCCTATTTCTTCGCTTTTAAAACTTTTAACTAAAACGTTAGGGAAAATTAAATAATAAACATAAAAGGAGTTTTATAAATGATGCTTTATATTAAGTGTCTAGAGTTTCAAAGAATATTTATTTCCTTTTATTTTTCCTTTTTTATTTTCCCCCATTATTTCCTATTTCCCTGTGTTTCTACTGCGGTTAATTTGCTTTTTATGATAATAATAATATTATATTTTTCGCTGTTTAATAATATTTAATATTTATTTAATATAAAATAGACAACGTTCTATTTGAATTTTCTTTTATTATGAATTAATTTTGATTTTTTATTTACACTTCAAATGTTGACTGAACATGAACATGAACACTATTCACCTGAAAAGACATACAATATATATATATATATATATATATATATATTTATGATTATTATAAAATGAAATAAAAAAAAAGTAAAAGCTTTACTGTTCCTGATGCACAGTGGGAATCAATTTAAATCAAAGTTTCTTTTAGTTTCCTAGTTTTGAATTTAAAAAACTCTAAACTCTTGGAAAAGTTAAGACGGTGTTTATCTTCCTCAGTGTTTCTGCCGTAGTGCCAATGAGCACTTCACCTCTCAGGAAGTGAAAAATGAAAACCAGAAAGTGAACTAAAGCAGACGAAATGTGGAATTAGTGCCGGAGCTAATCCTCTCCTCCAGAGTGATTCAGTGGTAATCCGTGTAATCTCTGGCTACAGGGGATTATCCATCTGGGTGACTAAAACAAATTGAAGGGATTTAGTGAAGAGTAATTTAACAAAGCGACAAATCTTCAACCTTCACCACAACCTTTGCTTGTTGGCCACTTGAGGGTTCTTGTTTTTAATCATCAATCAAGGTCATTTGTCATAAATATGGAGTCACAGTTATAAACATGCAGTTATCAGACATTCACATGAAGAAATGTGTCTTTATAAATATGATTAAGTTCAAATTTAGGGGATGAGTTAAACATTTAAACAAGAGATTTAATCTGTGTAGTTTTACAAACATCAAACTCTATGTTTAAAAGTTTATGACACTTCACTTCACTGCTTGTAAAATCATATTTAAAGTCATCAGGTGGGTCAGTTTTGAGGTAGTCGTATCACTGACTTGTCTACTTCCTGCTATAAAACAAGTGGGTTTCATGCTGTGAACAAACAAACAGTCTTTCCTGGAGAGATCTTGGTCTCCTGTGGGTCAGTGTGCCCTCAGGAGCCTAATGACAGAGATAAAAAAGAGGCTGCAGTCACTGTTCAACTGATAATTGTCGGACTTTGACTGGAACAACAAACTGCACTCGACCAGAAGCAGCAGCCGCCACCATCATTTCTACATACCTGTTAACTGAACACATGCACATTCTCATAACTCTGCCAGGTCTCTGTGTTTGTCTGTCCCCATAAACAGATAGACACACACACGCACGCGAATGCATTCAAACAGTGGTGAAAGCAGGTCACCGGATGTCACTGCATGAGCTGCTACCTTAGCACCAGGGAGGCCTGGGAATCCCACCACATGCAGGCAGGACGCAGCCAGAAACACAGACAGACGTCAAGATAGATGCAGCCTGACAGACAAATTAAAACACTTAACTGTGACGGGTAATGAGTGTCCACTGCTCTTTTACGTCGAGGGCACGACATCAGTGTTTCAGGTCAACTTTACTTAAGACATCAGTCCTGTCAGCAGACACTTACTGATACCTGTGTGTTCTTTGCACAAACATGTTATAAATAGCCTAGTTATTGGCTATTTATAGCCAATATCTAGGCATTAGAACGTAAACTAATTTTCATTTGTTTATGTTCTAATGTTTTATTATTTTTTTTATTGAGCAGCTCTGATTGAATCTTATGCTAATTTTGTAGATATATTTAAAAAAAAACATTAAACAAATCAAACTGAATGAATGTGAAAGACGCTAAACCAGACACTTAAAAAAAGAATGAGACATATATACTTATAAAGGTATTTAAATTTCTGGATTAAACAATAATGTATGATAATAAAATTGCTGATTAAAACAATATCTATGTGATTCTCAGTGCTAAACAAGATGTAACTTATTTGGTCTCATACTAAAAGTGTAAAAGTGTTGGTCAGTGTCTAAGTCTGTAATTCCATGAAGCCAATTATAATTGTATTAAAAAAGATCATATGATGGTTGTATCCATCTGTACAAAAAGACGTCTTCACTCCATGGACTCCTGTGCTGCTGGATCTGATTGATCTGGGTGTTAATCTGTTTGTCTCCAGATTATAGGAGCCAGGCTAATATGTCAGGAGGCTGGAGAGAGTCCAGCTCTGCCTGGGGGCTGTTGACAAGGATTTTAGAAGATTAACAGATTTCAGAGCGTCCTACAGGAACATACTCCGCTGAGCTGTTTGTCTGCTTGTCTGATCTGAGACAAGTCCAGGTTTTAGAGGTCCTTCACTGGGATTCATGTTAGGTCTAAGTGTTCTGCCATATGTGGGTGTAGATCTTGGACTCTGCATGAATGGGGTCTGAAAGTCCTTGACAGGGTAGTAGGGGTCATTAACTTGGCTCTATAGCTCTTAATTGAGATCTAGGGTCCTTGATTTTATTCTGGAGGTTTTTTTTTTTTTTTTTGCTTTAATATGAGTCAGGTCATCATGTGAACACATATCTATATTTATTTTATTTACAAACAATGAGTATCCCCATCATTTACTTAAAAAATGTTAGGAGAAGATAAACTAATGACCTAATCACTTATGAACAGCAGTCAACAAACAAACAAACAAACAAAATGAGCAAAACTTTCTCCTGATTTTTTCAGTGTACTTGAGTTTATCATTAACACATCACACATGTGCTTCTAAAATAATTTTGGACAGTATATACATTCAAAATATATGATATTCAAAATATATAATATATATATATATATAATATTCATGTAATGTGTGTGTGTATATATATATATATATATATATATACACACACACACACACACACACACACACACATTATTATCTCATGTGCCAACTTTTAAGCTATTTGATGAATAATAATATAAGAAAATAGTCATTCTTTTAAATCCAATGGATAAATACCAAAACAAAGTAAAAAATCTACAAAAACCCTGGAGAAAGTTCTAATTTGTGTAAATAATTATTTTTCCAACCTGTGGACAAAGTGTCAGATCATATGAATCGTGGAATATCTTATAACATTTATTTTCTGGTGCACTGAGCCCTCTGGAGGACAGTCGGTATAATTTAGAAGCAGATGCAGGTAATTTTCTCCATGTGGCGCTCTACCGCCATCGTGTGGTTACAGAAGATAACACATCCAGATTCAGATTCAGAGAGAAGAGGCCGAGGGGCTGATGCATCTATCTCCATCCCACTACTCTCACCAGATTTTATACAACACGTTGTTGTTGTTGATCTTTTTACAGTCCTTTGGGGGCAGATTATGAAATTCTAATCCCACATGCAAGCTGCAGTTATTAATAGTGGGCAGGGACTGACACAACGTTTACTTGAGCTAAAGGAGAAAATACATTGTATTATATGACTGTGATCATGACAAGTGATAGTTGAACATTTTGGCCTTAAGGGAAAAATAGAAGATTTATTAAATTGAAACGCAGGGATACAATTAAAATAAAAGGATTCGATTAAATAGAAACATTAGTGCCTATACAATCTCAAATTACTGTGTTTATACAGTTAAAGCAGTTAGGATAAAGTGACAGTCCAGAGTAATTTGAAGTCACAACCAAATAGTTTTCACAACCAAAAAGTTAACAATGAAAGTAAATGGGGCTAAACTGTCATTCTTTAACCACTAAGAAAGCTCAAAATATCACTTCACTTCAGCAGTATTATGAATAGGGTCCCTACACATAAACTGAAGTACTGATAACTTAGTAAGTGAATTGAGAGTTTATTAAAAAGACTGTTTTACAAGACTTACCCAACATTTTGTTTTCATAATAACTGGTGATGAATGGTGTTCTAGATCAGCAGATTCATCATTTTCCTGAACTTATTGAACTTACTTACTAAATTATCAGTATTTCAGTTTATGTGTAGGGACCTAATTCATGCTACTGCTGAAGTGAAGTGATATTTTAAGCTTTATTAGTGGTTTAAAATGGCAATTTAGATACGTTTGGCTGGTGGCCCCACTTACTTTTATTGTTAACTATTTGGCTGTGAAAACAAAACACAGTCAAACTTGATATTACTTCAACTAAAATATCTCTTGAGGGGGAGTTTGACTTTGTAATTGTAATGAAATAGACCCTGGGTTCAAATTACTCTGGACCATCACTTTAACTAGATGTTGGTCATGTAAAGTAAATAGACTTAATGATAAGTGCAGAGATCAGACATGGAATAAGAGTTGATAATTCATTTTATTATTGGTTCATCAATAGTTATGGGCTTAATCATTTCTTTACAATACAACATAAGATCAGAAGACCATGAAGACCACATCAACATAATCTCATAGTTTTAAAAAAATCAATAAATAAGAGCATAAATAAACCAAATACATGTTTTCAACTTAGATATAGGTTCATAAGTACTAATATTATGTCTGCATGCTTCATGAAACACCCTCAACCATTTTCTGTACAAACACAAGAGATCGGTCGCAGGTACAAGTGGAGAGTTAATATACACAATATTTCTATGAGGCTACTAGACTGTACTGGGGAAAGGCCCAACATAGAAAACAAGGACTCAGGAAGCACTTTATAGACATCTCACATACACACACACAGTGCATCTTCCATTATGGTAATATATACATTGGAAAAGCACATACACTTTTTAACAGACACACACACACCACACATACACCCACCCACACACACACACACCATTGAAATAACAGACCACTATGTCTGGGAGACCCTGATTTTATAAACTACATTTCCCATCTCTTCCTGAGGAAATAAAGCACACAAAGCCAACTCAAGCGCACCACTAGTTTTGAGTGTCATGTTTTTTTTTTTTCAGCAGCATTACATCCACTGTTGTCCTCTGTGAAAGTTCACGACCGCCTGGACTTTTTGAAAAAAAATAAATCGTGTAAAATTGAAATTTTATTTTCTATTCATCTGCACATCAAATCTGACTAAGAAGTTAAAAATCCAGTTTAATATTCACATCTTAAAGTCAAAGAAATGTCCTAATTCAAATTTAACAAAATGTATCACAAATGTACTTTTGTTAAGTTTCATCAGTGTGATTTTAGGTAAATAAAGTATAATTATAATCTTATCACTAAATTAAACATTTTCGTCTCATTTTCAAGGTTAAGTGGGACGATTTCTGTCAGTTTGAAAAGAAAAAAATGCTCAAAATTTTTTTGTTTCAGTATCAATATCGGCAGTCCTGATCTTCCATAAATATAAACACTGAAAAGGCAAAAAACCTGTTTGTTTCACAGGTGTCACTTCTGACATCACAAGTCTGGTCGTCTTCTAGTCGCCTTGTTACGTCACTGGCTGGGAAACTGGTCTTTCAGCTCTAATGTGAGTCATCAAGGTTTTTCATTTAAAAGCCTCCGGATGTTAGAGATTCACTATGTGCATATCTTCCTGTTCCTGTTTCACATTTGTGTCAAGTTGTTCCTGCTCTGCTGTTCCTCCCAAACACACAGACAGTAAGCTTGCTACACTAAAGAAATGATGATCAATATGATTAGAAAAACAAACTCATTCAGCATCTGTATGGCCCTTTCCTCTTGATAAAAAGTGTATTTCACATTTTCACGTTGATTATGGCTCACTATCATCGTCACCGTCGTCATCATGTAAACACACACGCACGCACACACACGCACACACACAGAGCTAACCTTTTCCAAAAGAATAAATAAATATGGAAAATAAATACAGAACACTTTCATTAATAATATATCGTCATCACCATCATAATCATCATCATCTGTACAATCCTCTTTTGGTTTCCAGATTGTTGCTCTAGACAAATGAATGGCGTTTATATATATATTTGTATATATATTTATGAGGTCGTCGCAGTCGTTATAAATGACATTATCACAGGTAAGAAAAATGAAGTGGTTGTAAGAAAATCATATCGGTCCCTAAAGAGGTTTTCTTTTGCCACTGCTCTAACCAGATACGGTTCAGCTGTGGAAGATGTAACCCTCGATGGATATGTAAAATTTCTCCCATGTGCCACAAAAAAGCACAAACCACTCGCCTCAGAAAAGTCAAAACAAAACGTAGAAGTAACTGACGGCAGCTTTACTGCAGCATCAAATTCAGTCCAACTGTTGGTGAGTTCACAGAAAGATGTGAAACCAAACTTCATAAATACAATCTGATGTGCTTTTTAATTACTTGTTCTACCTTTGTCTTTTTTAGTATTGTCTAAAGTCAGGATAGTCACAAGAGACTGAATGGTCCAAACTGAACATCAGAGGCTGAGAGAGCGACGTCTTTAGTCTTTATTGTGATCAATCGATCGATTCAGAAATGTTGGATCCTACTTGGGCTGTTGTCTTTCACTCAACCAGTCAATTGTTCTTTAGTCAATGTGATGTTAATCAAGGATGAAGCATTACATCAGGAGCTTTGTTATATTGATACTGATATTGATATAGTGCTTTTGATGTATTTATCAGTAACAAAGCTACTGATGCAGTGCTAATAGTTTGCTAATAGAGTTTGAATTGATTTCAATGTTACGTTTGCTTAAAAGTATTTAATGCCCATTGCTTGATTAGTATTTATAATTAATTTAAAGTGATAATCTGGAGTTGAACACAGAGTCAAACAACCCCTCAAGAATTATTTTATGTTGGTCGAATAATTTTTGAGTTTGATCGTCTTGCTTTCACGACCAAATAGTTAACAATAAAAGTAAATGGGGCAGTCAGCCAAATGTATCTAAACTGTCATTTTTTAACCACTAATAAAGCTCAAAATATCACTTTACTGTGGCAGTAGCATGAATAGGGTCCCTACACATAAACTGAAGTACTGATAACTTGGGGGTCTTCCAGATCAGCAGATTCATCATTTTCCTCGTTCGTCACAGACACATCAGCCTGTTGTTCAGGACAATGATGAATCTGCTGCTCTGGAACACTCTTCACTAATTACTAATTACTAAGAACTTTGGTTTATGTGTAGGAAGTGATATTTTGAGCTTTATTAGTAGTTAAAAAATTACAATTTAGATACGTTTGACTGACTGCCCCATTTACTTTCATTAACTATTTGGTTGTGAAAACAAAAGACAGTGAAAATTGATATTACTTCAACAAACATAAAATATCTCTTGAGGGCATGACTACTATTTGTGGTGAAATAGACCCTGGGTTCAAATTACTCCAGACCATCACTTTAACCTAACGGCATTAACTGCATAAATGCATTAATTTGAGAATATTTAATGTAACCAGGTTGTACTTTTTGCTCACTGCACTTTGGCTGATGTAGTTAATGTAGAATTAAAGTGCAATTACCAATTGATGAGTTGAAGAGTAGGTGTTAATTCATTCCACCAAGATTTGGTCGACTCTTTGGTTGACTACAGCCCCAGATCGTACATTTCCCATCATAAACAATTATAAAATGTCTTTCTCTGTCAGCCTTAACAAACTGAACCTTTCAAATAGAAAAAAAAAAAAAAAAACCAACACAGCTTTTGCTATCAAGACTGAGCCCAATCTGATGGAAGCAGAGGACGTTTCATGAATAAATCTCATATTTTGAAGAATTTAAAATGAAGAGATCTGTTGTATCTTTGGTTGCATAGTGTTCAAGAAATTCAACTGACTCTGTCATTTGTACATAATAGAGGTAAATGTCAAAATGTTGCTCAAAATTACAGCAATTATTAGTAGAGTGATACAGTATTTTTGAAGCTATATGTATTGGCAACCAAATGTTTGCAACAGTTAAATGTATTTGTAGCACTAAAATATTTGTTTTGTTTTTATGAACTTATTTTTAATATTTGCTACTGTGGTCCACATAATACACCTCTTCAAACTGCAAAAGATCAAGATTATAATCTATTTTTTTGTGGCTGACAACAAATCAAAATGTTTCATGTTGTATTTTTGTCAAACAGCCTTATTGTCATTTCGCTTCCTGTCATTAATTACATTGTCCAGACAGTTCGGTGGAGTTTTTCCTATTGATTTTTACAATCAAACTGCAACTCTGACTTATTCAAACATTATATCATTTGCTACTTAATTCCAATTATCAAGCTTTTGTTTTTTTTGAAAAATAAATGTATGTACCTTTTTTAGACGTGCTGATTGGTGCTGTAGGTTTTATAGTATTTTAGCTAAGCAAGCTAAATTTAGCTAAGCAGCAGTATGTATAAAAAACTGAATAATTCCTATTGACTACTATTGTTAGAGTATACTTTTAGAGTACTTGTTAGAGTATGGTCTTAATAGGATAAAACATTAGAAAGGAAGTAGTAATGGTAAACCATCAGCGTACAAGTTGTTGAACTGAAAGCCTGGTCACACTAACAACGTCCTCCAGCAAAAAATAATTCAGCTAAAGAAAGTAACAAAGATCCATTGACATGACTCATCTCACAGGAAGATGCTGCAGAGTTCAAACTGCAGGTTGTATATAAATACAGATCATGGCTGGTGTTTTTAGTCAGTGAGCTAGTTTATCTTACTATCTTACTGCAGTGAACGTCTGCAGCTTCCGGTGACGTGACCAGGCGATTCAGTAACATTCAGAGCTGCATATTAAATATTGCCTCCTATTAAAACTATTACAGTGATGTAGGAAAGGTGATGTACATAACCATATCATAACCACACAGTTGTGACTTTTGTCTGATTTTATGAGCTATTTATACTGTCATTTGGTGTAGTTTAATTAGATCAATCCCTATCAAACTACTGAAACAAAAAAGATCTATTAGTCATTTTGTTGAAGGACCTCTGAATTATGGATCCCTGGAAGCTCTCGTATGGAAACTAGTGGATTACAGCTAATGGGTTTTTGTGTCTCTACCTGTGTTACTACCAGTTAACTAGATTTCTACAGCCTCTTATGTTGGAATTATTTTTGGCTTAAATTTGTCTTAAAATTGCTCAAAACACCTGCAAAAATTCGACTCAGGTTCACAGGTTCATTCTGTTTTTAATTGTAGGGTCTTAGTGGTAAATGTAATAGATAAATATATTGCTTTAGTGTAAATAAGTCTGGACAAATCAAAATCTAAGAAGGAACCATGATATTAGAATCAAAGCAAAGAGGAGGAAAATGTGTGATAATCATACAAGCACCCAAATCAATTCACGTGTCAGCATTAATAGGCATTTTTTTTAATATATATATATATAATTTTTGCCTGGAAGTGTCCTGACGTTATCAAAATCCTGTGTATTTCCAATCTGCATTTTTGTTGTTTGCTAAAATACAGATGATCCACACTGAACAGAGTTTGGAAACAAAACCTATCCTCCTTTTTGAATCCGACTGAGGGCTTTGGAAAACTGCGACTCAAAATTACAGCTTTAAAAAAAGGTCTCAACCAAAGAACAAAAGACATCCAAATAGATGAAAATACATCTAAACTCGGAACAACAGAATCTGCAAAATATTCGCTTTAGCATCTTTTTTCCCCTCAGTTTCCAGAAGGTTGATCATTACATTTATTTTCTCAGTTCCATAAAGAACCGACATGATGTAGAGGATGTAGAGGATGATGACAGAGAAACAGTGATCATAGTTCTCCAGCGGGAGAAAAAGCCTGCAGTGTCCATACAGCAACAAGAGCTGACAGAATTACCTGTGAGTACTGATGTGCAAACCATTATGCATGGGAAGTGATTTCATATACAAGGCTATGGCTGTTTGTGTGTATGTGTGTGTGTGTGTGTGTGTGTGTGTGTGTGTGTGTAAGACTGTCCATCACCTTAATATCTGTCCTATATGAATTAAGTGCCTCCTCCTGGCTCCTTTAATGACTTTATATAACGACTGACAACTTGTCTTCACTTCCTCAAACTCCCTCAAACAAAGCCTTTATGGGGTTCAATCGTGTCATTATTGAACACTGGAGACTTCTAAAAAGGCAGTCGACTTCAAATCATGGGTCTGAAGTGTAAAGTGTTGGTGTACCGTATGTTTAAACAGCTCATGAGCTCATGAGAGTGAACTCTGGCACGTTTGAACCAATATTTTGATGTTAGACGTCTTTGAGATCAGTGCTATGTTAGCTGTGACATCACAGCCAAGCAGCAAATAAGTGATCCAGGCAGGTTGCTAACGTCAAAGTAATCAGTGTTTTTGTGTCAAAAGAGGCTGCACATCTCTTTCTAAGCCTCGTGCAACATGACCAGGAGTCTTACCAACATGACACTAAGTCTGTTTAACTCAGTTGTGGTAAAGAAACGGTAGAAAACAAGCGTTTAATCAGGCCGTCACATACCTCTGTTGGTTTCTGACACATTCATGAAAGTCTAAAAGAGTTGATTGTTGAACCTGGAATGTTATTTTCTCAAAAACTATGGTCAAACATTTTAATTATTACGACATTACAAAAGAGTGTGTAACAACATGGAAACAGCTTTGTCTCTTACAATTTAGGCCTATAAGTTCGCAGCTAGCTCATATATTCACTACTTAATCTGTGGATAGCTGTCCACCCAGCCCCTCCACACTCTTTTATCTCCTCTATCTTACCTCCATTAACATAGCACCAATTTATTTATTTTTTGACAACTGTCATTACTCAAAGACTTATAACGGCAGAATTGGATCCAAACATGCTGGAGTTTCCCTTTAACGTCAGTGTCTTAATCTGTGGTAATATGTTTGTGGTTTATGCGTTTTCTCATGTGACCAACATTATCACAGCTGTTTTTTTCTTCAATTACATGATCAGTTTACTGCATTTCAGCTCCATTCTGCGTTCTCCGTTGTGGTTATTTCAAAACAAGGCTATGGATTTGCAGAGTTTACAGCCAGTTGTCCTGCGTTCGACATTACTCTGCCAACATCATCGCTACAGTGATGCACCATCACTGCTGTGTGTGGTTACAAGTGCAACAGAATAGCCTACATTTCTGAGCTCAACCGACCCCACTGATCAGAAGTGACAGCAGTCTTTTATCCTGCTGTTGTGTAACCCTTAGTTTAGTTTAGCTGCCAACAACATAATGTAATGTCACATTTTTAACCCTGTATCTGAATTTATCAAATAATAAACCATAATACTACTGTATATATATATATATTCCACATTTGGTAAAGTCATGATTGTACTCGGACATATTGGCTTAAATCTCTTTAAGTTTGGACCACAGTAGCATGTCAGAGAAGGAGATTGTGATGCAGCGGGAGGAGGTCCTAAAAATACAATTTGGTTGCAATGTCAATTAAACATGAGAAATAAAAAAAAAGTGAAGAGCATGCAGAGCCTATTAACATGAACTCAAAAGACAGAACCTAACTCCAAACAAGTATCAACCTTCAATATCTGACCATGAGACAAAAATAACACCTGTGAAACATCTTAAGTCAAATCATAATCGGCGCTGCACAACCATTTTATATGAATGATGAGGAGGAACTTAAGACACGGTCTGAATGAGTCAAATTCTGATGAAGTTTGGTCTCTGAACGCATTTACACCAGGACGTCAGCAACCTGGACTCTCCATACAGAGTCTCCATACAAGGTGTGTTTATGTTGTTGACTCTGAGGGGCGGTGCCATGTTTGCAGTAAATAGTGTCAATAAGGAGACACATTGGAAGAGTTTCCAACATGTGCATATCTGAATAATGTATTCACATTACACCTCTATATACTGGTGTGGACAACCATACATTTTTTTTTTTAGTATGTTAATGTTGTGTTGTCTATGGCATGTTTCTGTGTTTGTGTTTATGTGAGTGTGTGTGTGTGTGTGTTATAGCATGTCAACCCTGTGTATGTCCCTGGTAGTGTCCTTAAAGCCGTGTTTGAGCCTCGGGGATGTAGATCTCAATGCTGTCTGCGCTCTCCGTTGCTGAGTTTTGTCGCACAGATGCGGCTCTCTTGGCGGCCATCAGTCGCTTCCTGGCCTCCTGCCGCTGCTTCTCTGAGCTCTCCAGGGAGCGGTCTCTGGCCAGTGGAGGGTGGTGGTGGGGGCCCTTGGGTGGCTTTTTTGGCACTGGAGGAGGGAGCCGCCTCTCCTGGTGGGAGAGGACGGTAGGGGAGGGAACATTTCAGGAAAAACACATGCAAGTATTTGCAGCCTGTGTGTGAGTGTGAGTGTGTATGTGTGTTATCTACTCCATTGCAACTGCTATTTAAATGCAGTATGCTTTTGTTTATTTAGTTTAAAATAACATGTTTATCACATGTATTAGTATGTAAAAAGTAAAGATGAAGTAAGGTGAATCAGATATCCTGTGTAATTCTTTTTCTTTATAATTCTGCTTAATAAATCATGCAATGTGTCAGTAAAGTAGAAGCTATTTTTCATGGTGTTCTTTTGGGATTCTTAAATTAGTACCTAGATGTGCTGATTCACACATTTGTCATTTAACAGAGATGTTTCAATTTTAACCCCTTCCATGTTATTCTATCCTTTGCTCAACTCAGCTAACTGTTAAAACAGAAAAGTCTGAGGGGTCATGAAGCTCAAGCAAGTCAGATGATGTAACAGGTGGTAAACAAACCCACAGTTCATCAAAATGATCTGATCCGGTGTATATGAAGTTCAAACTGGAAGTATTTTCACCACCATGTTGGTTTGTTTCCCACTTGCCTGATCACCTGCTCATACTTATTGACCTATTAGATTTGTTTAGGTTTCTTTTTGACAAGAAGTGTAATCATCGAGTAATTTCAACCCAGGGTCTAATTCGACACGAATACAAAACAATATAAACACCCCCTTAAGAGATATTTTACACTGGTTGAAGTAATATTGATCGTCTTTTATTTTCACAACCAAATAGTTAACAATGAACATAAGTAGGGTGGTCAGCCAAACATATCTAAATCATGGGATTGGGAATTTGTCATTTTCTTTGGCTGAAGTGAAGTGATATTTTGAGCTTTAGTGGTTAAGAAATGATAATTTAGATACGTTTGGCTGACTGCCCCATTTACTTTCATTGTTAACTATTTGGTTGTGAAAACAAAAGACAGTCAAACTCGATATTACTTCAACCAACATAAAATATCTCTTGAAGGGGAGTTTGACTTGTGTTTGCGGTGAAATAGACTCTGGGTTTAAATTACTCTGGATCATCACTTTAAGTGGGTAAATCAAGTGCAGTTTGTCTCTAGTTCAGAGCCAAGCAACCACTTTGCTCATTTTCTCTTTTCTGCACTGAGCTGAGTCAGTGCAACTAATCAATACTGAAGAACAAATAAACAAACCAGAGTTGGTTAGATTTACTTACAACGGCCATCTTTAACGTCCCAATTCCCTGAGATTTTGGTGTTTTATGCTTATGATGTGTGTACATCTTTCTAATTGAATCTCCTGTGAAAACTGTGTAAACAGTGTTTTCCATATATTAAAATGCACTTGTACTTTTACACTGTTAATCTATATTAACACTGGCAGCTACAATTCACAAAAAACACACACACACACACACGCCGCTGAGGCAGCTGCAGGCAGCAGAGGAAAAGCAGGAAGGAAGGAGGGACTGAGAGAAGGAAGCATGGACAGATGGATGGAAATATAGATATGATGGATCTACGGAGGCCCAGAGGTGTCAAGGCCCTGTGGTGGTGGTTGTGGTTGTGGAGGAATTGCAGTAATGCTGACTGATGCGTGGCTGTTTTGCAAGCACCTTCACTGTCGACAAAAAAAAAAAAAAAAAAAAAAAAACACAAAGCACAAGAAAGAAAAAAGACAACGAGAGCAAATGAGTCAATATTCACAATGATGCAAAATCACAACAGACAAAGCTGAAATAGAGCAACAGAGCAGGTACAACAAACACTTACAGAACATACACTTAGAGAAATGCACATAGAGAAGCGTTTTTTCTAGTCAAAGCACTTTGTGTCACATTAACACATACTTTCATACAGTACTTCTATACATTGTGACACTATCACACACATTCATACACTGATGAAACAGCCAACAGGGCTGAGCAGAGATTGTAGCTGTAGTCTGTCAGACGGTTGTCATTTTTGGATTCATTTAGTTACAGAGGAAGCAGGTGAAGCTTTTGGTTTGACTATGTCATAGTTATGGTTTAACCACACTGCTTAAAAAGTAAAGATAAGCAAGGTAAAGGCTTTTGGCTTGACTGTGGTGGATTTTGGACTCTTTCTGGGGACAGTTATGTCTGTGTTTTAGAGTTTTATAATTGGTTTTGGGTGAGTTTTTGGGCATACTTTTGTTTTTTCTTTTGCACCCATAATTTGAGGGTGCAAATTAGAGACATTATTAGACATAGAGGCTGTACATCCTTTTGAAACTTTGCCAAAATTGGGTCAAATTTGGCCCATTATGATTTTGCTATCTGGGCTGCGACTGTGTATCTGTATCCTCTGTGTGTGTATCAGATGCTTTTCCAAATGAGTATTAAACATATGCTGCTATTGAAACTTTAGATAATGACTATTGTTAACACCTCATCATGTCACAGTAAATTCTCTGATACATTTATACATCAACTTCATCATTAATGTTATATAACTATGATTTCAGTCGATACAGCACATGCTCTGAAAGGACGCTAATACAGAGCAACATAAAAGGATATGAGAAACACAAGGAGCCAAAATGCTTATCTGCCATCAGATTAATGTAAAGGAGCACATTTCTGGCCATCGCTTAAGACATTTTAAAAAAAACTCACAGTATTGTGTAAATCAGTGTTATCTGTTTGTCTTACACAGAAGTCTTTTGTTGCCAGATGAGACATTCATGAGTCACATTCATAACAGCCATGAGGTGAAAGAAGTAGAGCCCAGTCAAACCTGCCGCTGAGATGATGCTGTTGCTAAGCTTATGCCAGACAATGAGTTTATGTTTGTACCTTTCTCTCCGGGGGATCCAGGGGTCTCCAGTTGTTGGCTCTGAGCTGGTGAAGCTCATCGAACTTCAGGCTTATGTTCTCAATCGAAAGCTGGAGCATGTCCCAAAAACCAGCCAGGTCTGAGGCCACGGGACGAGGGTGGGCGTTGGGGTTCTGTGACGAGAGAAAAATAGTGCAACGTGGAAAAGTAACACCAAATATGAGATATAATGAAGAAGGAAAATGAAGAAAAGTAAAGAAAATGTGTATTAGAATAACTATCAGACTAGATTTTTGGTCTTCTACTGTGTGTTTTCTATTACTATGATTTCATGTATCTTGGCACTTTTTTGAGAGAAGATGGTGTTGGATATAATACAGTAATGTTCACAAAAAAAAATTGATCCAATAGTGGTGCCACTGGAAGCTTGACTAAAATTATTTAGAGAGATTTTAGTTCATATCTTGTAGGTGTGAAAAATTAAATGGATTCTGGAAACTGAAAGTAACTGAGTAGATTATTCCTCAAAGTGAAAAGTTACACCATCACTGACATGTTCTCAGTGTAAATGTAAATGTGTTTCAGACTCACCAGGTTTTCTTCACACAGCTCCCTGAACTGCTGAAACTTCTGGGACATCAGAAGTTGAGCACTTCCTACCGCACTTCTCATCTTTCCAAGAACTACAAGCACAGATGCAGAGTTTATAGACAGAGACTAACCTACAGTCTGATCATCTGTTTTAAACCTAAGACTGAAAACCAATTCTTATTTTTTATTTTTTTGTCAAAAAGTTCTAATAATTTTTTCTCTATTCTCCAAGCCTGGTAAATGCTGTTACATGATTTAGATGATTAAATTAAAAAAACACATAATCTAGGCCAGGGGTGGGGAACTTATTCCACAAAGGGCCGTGTGGCTGCAGGTTTTTATTCCAACCAAGCAGCAGCAGACTTGACTCATTTGATTAACTGATCTCAGTCTTCAGACTGGTCCAACTGTGTGATCTTGACTGGTTGGAACAAAAGCCTGCAGCCACACTGCCCTTTGTGGAATAGGTTCCTCATCTCTGATCTAGGGCATAACATACAATATTAAAGTGTTGGTCCAGAATAATTTGAACCCAGGGTCTATTTCACCACAAATACAAGTCAAACATCCCCTCAAGGGATATTTTACATTGGTTTGACCATCTTTTGTTTTCACAGGAAAATAGCTAACAATGAAAGTAAGTGGGGCAGTCAACCAAACAAATTTAAATCGGCATCAGATGCACTGATTCCTTATTTTCCTGAACAACAGGCCGATGTGTCCGTGAAGAGTGAGTCAAATGATGAATCTGCTGATGTGGAACACCCTTCATCACCAGTTATGAAAACAAGATGTTGGGTAAGTCTTGTAAAACAGTTTTTTTTAATAAACTCTCAGTTCATTTACTGAGTTATCAGTACTTCAGTTTATGTGTAGGGACCTTATTCATGCCACTGCTGAAGTGAAGTGATATTTTGAGCTTTATTAGTGGTTAAAAAATGACAATTTAGATAAGTTTGGCTGACAGCCCTATTTACTTTCATTGAAAAAAAAACAATGTGAAAACAAAAGACTGTCAAACTCGATATTACTTCAATCAATAAAAAATATTGAGGGAATGTTTGACTTGGGTTCATGGTGAAAATGATCCTGGGTTTCCTATAGAACAGCATTATTTGCTGCTGTCTAGTTGTATAAATGTAGAAATTGTAGATTTAATGTATAAGCTGCTTTAACATGTTTTCTGTGTTCTCTATGTCTTCTTATTCTTATATTCTTTACATTTAATTATTTGCCAAACTGAGGGACAACTCTAAAGTGTTGATTCGAAGGAGACATTATGGACGTAAACAAGTGACAGATCCATTTGTATGTATTTGACTCCAGTTCTTATAAAAACACAAGACATATCAATAAAACTACTGTTGTCAGATTTTATTAGCAATGAAATTAAGTGTCTTTTGCATAGTAACACAAGTACCTGGAATCTAAATGTGATGCAAAGACTTACTGTCCTCAGGCAGGTCATTCTCCCGCTGGTCGAGCTCCATCTGTCGACACCAGCCCTCCATGCGGTCAGTCTCAGCCTGCAGCAGCTTCAGGAACCAGCGTCCGTCTCTCTGACACACTGAACGCTGCACCACCTGCATTCAAACATCACAACCGTCACATCGTATAGAGACGATTTGTATATTTGTAATATTCACAATAATAATAATAAAGTGCGGGATTAGATCATGAGCCTTCATTCATCATGTGTGTGTTAATGTGTTAAACCTGTCACGTTCACTAATCTTCTCTTTGTTTTGAACAAACCTGATCTGTTTCTAAAATTAACGTATCAAAACTCTGTGTTTAAAGGGAAATACACTAAATTATAAATATAAACTAAAATAATCATATGAAAAATAAGAGTTCTTTTCTTGAGGCAGACATCATTAGCAGGTATTACTCTCAGATTTGTTCCTGTCTCCTACACAGATGCTCGATGCATTTATAAAGTGCTTTTATATACATAGAGCTCTTCACAATAGAAGTCATATTACTCATTCATACAGCACTTCTATACCTTGTGCTCATCTACATACCATTCAAGTGGAACAGTCATCAGGGGCTTTAAGACTAGTTGATAATCCACTCTACCTCTAGAGTCAAAGCTGCCTCCTATATATACTGTATATAAGACATATACCCTGCATCATTTCCATCATTTCCCAAATACATCCTCTGGCACAGTGGGTGGCCTCATCACAAACAACAAAATAAGATTTCTCTCTCTCTCCTAACAAGACACATTTTCCCTGTGTCTGTAAAGTTTTTACAAACTTTCAACTTTGTGATGATCTGCTCAGAGCAACCGAGTCATCTCTTTGTTTACGATGACTTCCAGTACAGAAATAGTCCAAACGTTTCTCACTGTTTTTCCTTTAAAAGTCTCTGTGCCTCAGTGTGTCTTGTATATACACTAACACTGTCCCCTTGACCGGAAAATTAGAAGCAGCAGCTCTACAGTTACCAGAAATGTTAAAGGTCAGTCCATCTTCATGCTGACATTGTGCTGCAGTAAACAGGCAACAAGTCAAAAACATGCTACTGGGATAGTTGTTTCACATTTTTGGATTTACCCACCTATAAATCACAGGTTATTCACTGCAGCTGTACACTATATTTAATAAAAATTTAAAGCCTTCAGGATCCACACTACACACGACTGGGTCAAAAAAGGCCAAGTCTAATAATTTAATGAGGAATGAATGTTCCTCTGCTGCACATGACTGTCAATGAGTAAATCCTTGAACTGTTTTATTACCTTCTACTAAGTTCATCAGTGTTCAGTGAAGAACTTTATTTATAGCAGTTTTGTTTAAAAAAAAAAAAAAAAAAAAAAAAACTGTGTTCTTACTCATGAAATATTCTAAATATGAGCGTAAAACATTTCAAACATCACAGTTTCTTAACTACATGTGTTTTCTATATATTTGGAGCTACTGACCCTGAAATATTTTCTTCCTTCTTGCTTTATACAACTACTATAAAATGGGCTGTTTATTTTCATTCTGGTTATTTTGCTGCAACATGTGAAGTATTGAATGAGGTAATTCAGAAGCCCTTGTATTAATTTATTGACTTGTTTGAGTTTAACTCACACAGCAGACTGTTTCTTTCAATGTATATATATATATATATATATATATATATATATATATATATATATATATACACACACACACACACACACACACACACACACACACACACATATATATATATATATATATATATATATATATATATATATATATATATATATATATATATATATGATCATATATAATTGTATTTCTTTTATTTTCAGTTATGTAACCTTTATAACTTTGAAGCTTTTTCAATAATTGGAAAAGAGAAAAGAAAAACTAAAACGATAATAATAATGAGATCTTTCTGGTTATTATTCTGCAGTAACAACTGCTGTGTGATACTACATGTACCTCGAGGATCGTGGAGCTGCTGAAGTTGACATCGAGCGGGTCGTCTGATACGCTGTCTATCCACGGGTCTGGAGGAGGCAGGATGGACGGGTCAAAGCCTACATCCTCGTAGTCATCGGAGGCACAGGCGTGGTAGTGGTTCCCTGAGCCCTGGATGCTGACAGTGGAGGTGGCGGCATCGCGGGAGTATTGTCGAGAGAGGGCACCAGATGATAAAACTTCCATGTCAGTGTCTGGGGAGTCCAGGGGGGTGTCCAGTAATTCAGGTATGTCCAGATCTGCCTGGATGGGATGATGAATAAATCTCAATGATTAAATGGTTACCAATAGTTACCAATACCAACCCTGTCTTATAAATACCTTACATTTCTACATCTAGATTGTGTTTTTTATTCAAATAATTATTAAATGTTTTGCTACTAAATGCATTCGGCTACATATTTTAGTTTTCCACCAAAATATCAAGCAAAGCGTTTGGTTAAGATTTCTCCAAAATACATCATCCTTTTAATCATGAGTCATATGAACTTCAATCTTTATTCCCAGTTTTAAAATGTACTTATGAGGATAAATATGTGCTGGTCATCAGCCCTGCTGATAAAAAAAAAAAAAAAAAAAACATAAATTAAATCAGCAGATATAAATAGAAATAGATAGATTCCATTATAAATCATTATTGAACTGAATTGAGTTTGAAAAGTCGAGAATCTTGATGTTTTTTACTGTCTCCTTAGATAAATCACAGATAATGTTTTTCTCAGCTCGTTGAACATTTTCTGGAAGTACATATTCTCTGTTATAGACATCTGTGATTTTTACTTCAATAGCAGATATAATGTTATGTTTTATAGTGTCCTCTATCTATTTGAGCTTGTTCGGATAAACAGCATTTTGGATAGGATCTAATATTTCTACACACAGGCCTTTTTTATGTTATGTTATGTTATGAAACTACATATTGAGCCAAATATTACACTTAGCAGTTCTCACAGACAAAGAAATAATAAAAAAAAAAAGGAATCAATGAATTGTACTGTAAACACTACATCAAAGTGATGGTCTGGACTAATTTGAACACCGGGTCTATTTCACCATGAACATGAGTTAAACACCCCCTCAAGAGATATTTTACTTTGGTTGTAGTAATAAATAATATCGAGTTTGACCGTCTTTTGTTTTCGCAACCAAATAATTAACAATGAAAGTAAATGGGGCAGTCAGCCAAACTTATCTAAATTGTCATTTTTAACCACTAATAAAGCTCAAAATATCACTTCACTTCAGCAGTAGCATGAATAAGGTCCTTGAATAGGGTTGTTCTTCACAGACACATTGGCCTGTTGTTCAGAAAAATGATGAATCTGCTGACCTGGAACACCCTTCATCACCAGTTGTTATGAAAACAAGATGTTGGGTAAGTCTTGTAAAACATTTGATCTTTATATATAATAAACTCTTGGTTCAGTTACTAAGTTATCAGTACTTCAGTTTATGTGTAGTGACCCTATTCATGCTACTGCTAAAGTGAAGTGATATTTTGAGCTTTATTAGTGGTTAAAAAATGACAATATAGATACGTTTGGCTTGTGGCCCCATTTACTTTTAAGACAATCATGTGTAATTTCCTCTGAATTTCATTAAAACTCACTTTTGAGATATTTAACAAACAAACAGCTGGTAGGCAGGAAATAAACATACCACGAGTCCCTCGCATGACGTAATGATTTGAGCTTAGTCACTTTATAAAAAAAACAACAGTAGCGAAGCCTTACCTGCACAGCAGCTGTCACACTGTTGGAGCGCTGGAACCGACGATACCTAAACCAGCACCGCAAGAAAACAAACTATAAATACTAAACAGTTTTTTTTTATATCATTTTTTTTTTCATTTGTGATTGTCAATAAGGATGTTCCTCACTAGTGTAAATAATGGTTCCTAGTGAACACTGTAAGTACTCATAAAACCACAAGAAGTATATTATTGTTTACCACTCTTAGACCTCAGAGCAAAGCTCACCAGTGAGAGTCTGTTGGTCCTTGATCCATGACGCCTCGACTCTCAGTGGAGGTGAAATAAGGATTTTTTTTTTTTGGTCTGAAGCTCTGATTCTCAGCTCAAAAATGGGAAGTTGTTTCCCCCAAAATAAGAGACGTGCTAGTGACTGAATCGGGCTAATCAAGCCTTGAGAACGTGTTAGTATTCTCATGAGGAGAAGGATGTCTGGGCGTCTTAAGAAAACGTTGCTGGAGTTTATAGCGGAGGATAACCTTGGCAGATGAGACGGTGGGTGTTTGTTTGCGACCAGTGAGAGAAATAATTATACAACACCAGGAAATGACTCAGCTAGACTTACTTTAAAAAAAAATCAAAAACTGAAAAAAAAAAAAACCAAACGTGTTGCAGGTGAATGAATAATTGAATCAGATTACAGTGTTAAACTGCGACTAATAAAAGCCGGTGACCTTTATCTCTTATGCTTTGACCTTGACTACAACATTTCTCTACTCAGGATCGTTCTGTGTGATCACAATGTGTGAGACAATCTTCTTAAGAAACAGATTTATTTTTAAAAACGATGGTTTAAGATTTATTTCACGACCACTCAAAGTGCTTTATGCAGCACTTGTCGCACCTTAGAAGACAAGTATGTTGCGTGTCCACACTTTGCTGTTACATATGAAAATTATCTGAGAACGATGCGTCACCTGATGATTATTTCAGTACAGACTGTTTTAATGAACAAAATTCTACTTTACTGTAGATGTTGTAGATTAGTCTCACCCTCTCTCATCCTCCACTTGGATCCCTACAGAAGTGAATTTCGATGGGTCCTCTGGATCTATAACCTCCTCTGGTCCATCCACCTACAGAAGACAGACAGGATTTAATATAATGATATGAAAAAACAGTTTTTTTTTTCTTTTCTATCTTCACAGTAAAGTTCAGGTCAATTTTGACGAAACAGAAGAAACATAACAAGGACTCAAGGATTGAAGAGGTTTAATTTGTCACATGTATTTGACATACAGTGAAATAAGTCGCTCTAATACTGAGTGTTTAATATAATATCAAAAATCAAATGCATTGAGTGTGTATGTACAACAATATAGACAGAGTATAAATATATAAATACAGCCGAGTATATAAATAAAAAATAGCAATTCTCAAGAAATGAAGGTGAGATAAGTTACAACTATTAACCATTAATTAAACATAAATTAACAGTAATATATTGGCAAAAAGTTGCCAGCTACTTCAAGTGCAGTCTTTTTTCCCCCGAAACAGTTCACAAGATGAAGAAGTTCACACCTCTAATAAAGTGACAGACGCTACTGATCCTAAACAATAAAGCCAATAAAACTATACACAGACATGAACATGTAGTTTTAGATTCTTTAAAACCTTAATTTTTTCTCTATTTGAGTCAAACTAGTGGATGTAAAATTCATTTTAACAGATACAGGTCAAACCTCACTATGTTTCTTAAATGTTGTGTGATTTTTGTGTATCCTGAATCACTTTAGGAAAAGTTATGACATTTATGTTTTTTTCTGCTTTTAAATTTCAAAACAATGTCTGTCACTTCCTCCACTGTTGTGTCATAAATACCTGGATGCCTATGGAGAGACATTTGCCCTTTCTGAGTGCGTCTTTCCTGTAGTCGTCCCGGTGGTCTTCAACAACTGGCCCCCTGGTTAGGATTGTGGGGATGGGGGTGCTGACTGTCATGGTGCTGTTACTGACATGTTGACTGGCTGGTCCGTGGACCTGAACACGAATAATCACGAGAGCAGACGTTACCTTTGTGTTTGCTATTACATAATTAAAACCTTCATGGTGCACAAAGAAAATGTCAACACTAAAAATAAACAGTATAATAACAATAAAAGGCACTGACCTGTGCATTAGCAGCTTCTATGGCGGCTGTCAAGGCCTTCATGCTGTCAATGCTTTCTGTTGAGTTACTGAGCCCTGATTGGATGGTCATGTCACCTCTAGGTCCTTCCTCTTCCATGTATGCATCCTGTTTGAACGATATATAAAAATATGTAATATTGTTTTCAAGATGAGGTTTTATTATGATCACTACAATTTCAAAATCAGAGTTTTGGGTTAAAACTAAACTAAGCGTTGCAGCCTCCTGCAGTGTTCACTGACTGAGACGACGTAGTTCTGTTTGCGCTGCAGGAGCTGAGCTGGAAATAGTGTTAAGTTGAGTTGAAATGTGGTTGTTGTAAATGATGAAGACTGAAGTTCAACAGCAAAAGCTCATTTTGAGTGTGATATTTTTATTTATTCATTCATCCATGGATTATATTTTTTGGCTGAGACTTCTTGTTTTTGTCTCTTGTCAGCATCTGCTCTGTTTTTTTTTTTTTTGCTATTGTCACTAGCTCCAGTAGAATTATATTTCAGTCATCTCAGTTGCTGAACTACATAGGAAACTGCTGAGAACATAAACCACGTGAACACCACTTGGGTGTAAACCCACTTTTTTACTTTATTTGAAAATTATATTTAAAGGAGCAGTACGTAAGATTTGGGCCAAAACTGGTTCTGCAGTCAAATTCAAAATCCTGTCACGGATCCTCTTGAGAGCTGAGTTGGTGGATCCTGCAGGAACCGCTCTACAAGAAGCTTCCATGGCAAGAAACGAGTCTGACGCTGTAAGTTGATCATAAAATGAGGATTGATATTTGGTCTGTTATGTTTCATATTTGCCATAATTAGCGTGTTAATGTTTGCTAATGTTACCACACTGTCTCAGTACAACACGATGATGATGTTACCCATCACAACTCAATCTGTATGTTTCTCATACATTGATGAGACTGTGGCGTCCCACCATAAACTAGTTTGCTCCACCATAGTTTCAAAATTGGGCTGGTGATAACTGTCCTCTGTGCATTACGTAGCTTGGTGGCTGTAATGCAAATGTTAGTGCGCTGGAGTGCATTTTAAGCTCTGCGCCTTTTAGTTTTAGTAACGTCAGACATTTGTAATCCACAGTGTTTGTAGCTGCAGCTCAGTGGTGACTGACAACCTGGATGATGAAATGCTACTGACTTGGTGACAGGGAGACAGCGGTGGGTGGAGCAACAGCACAAAACACAAAATCAAAACATGAACATGATTTGCGTGCTGTAAATTAAATTTTAAAATGTGAATATTCTGGCTGTACTATTGTTGCCAGTCAATCATCAATCAAACCAGTCAAACATATCAATGTTTCATATTAACATATGATTCCTCAATCTCTGGTGACATATTAGGATCATTTTGTGATCAATTGACATATAAATCTTACATACTGCTCCTTTAAATTGTCCCATAGTGGGGAAATTTCACAATGTATGTTTAGTCTATGTATAGCCACTGGAGTGTGGCCAAAACATTTGAAGGTTGAAAAGTTTTCTTATGAATGATTGTAGTGTTCTTTCTTCTAACCTCAAATATAAAAAAGGCTACTCAGTTCATTATATGTGTTCTTTAATTTGTGCTACATGTGATAGTTTCATCCTTCCATCCCTGTTATGTAGATGAATTCACAGATACTGTAGATGTTTTCAGATGAACATGAACGTCTGGGCGTCGTACCTGTGCCGACTCTGTGCTGCTCTGGGCTGTGATGGAGATGTAGGGTTTGGAGGCTGTGGAGCATGTGGAGGTTCTGGGTGGCACAGGTGGAGGGGTTTTCTTATAGGTGGTGATACAAGATGATACTGCAAGGATAAAAAAAAAAGAAAAAAAAGAAAATTAAAAAACGATGGGAGAGAATAAGGAGGGGAGGAAGAAACAGAAACTAGATTTTAAACATTCATAGTCATTCTCCCTTTCAGTACAACGCTGTTTGAATTAGTAAAGAGAAAAAGTATTACAAAACAATGACCCATTCACCTGTTAATAAGGTGGTGGGTTAAATACAGCAGGATAACAAACCGTTTAAAACTGTTCAGCTTCATAAAGTAGTTTCTTCAGGTTGGGGGGTGAGTTGAAGGTGTTGAAGGTGTTTATGTGTCAAAACAGGAGGTTAACAAATTGATCGATGCCATGTTTCTTTTAACCATCGAGATCTTGCTCTTAACCACAGACGACAGAGTTATGGAAACAGAAAAGACTCTCATGAGCAATCACATGCACCTTGGGAGGCGATTGTAATTAAAGGACACTCATAAGGCTCATTCTTTTTAACGGTGACCACTGCTTCTGTGATTTCTGCTGGAGGATCTTCTGCATATGTGAGAAGAGTATTACACAGGCTTCTCTGTTTCCAGAGGGAGGCTGTGAGATGTGTGATAAATGTCCTTATCATCTAATTTCAACCTCCCACTGCTACTCATGTTGTTAAGGCGACCCAAACACCAACTTGGACTAGAGGAGGTATTGTACCTTACACTGCTCTGTAAACTGTTACAGAAAATACTGAATATATTTGAAATATGTAGCTGAAGAAGAGTCCTGAACTCTTTGACGCTGTCTTCATGTTCTCAGTGACACTCAGATGCCATTTTTTTGGACATGGGAGTATCACGAGAGCTCCAGCCAGGCTCGTAGTACTCAAATCCAGGACTCAGACTTCAGTCTGACTTGTGCCTTAATTTTATGGACTTGTGACTTGACTCGGACTTGCTCACTTATACTTAAAGTTGGACTTGGACTTGTGCATTAACTGTGTTTGGACTTGAGGAAGACTAAGATTTTTACTATAATATATATTATTACTGCTATATAAATATATATATAAAATATATAGTAATAATTTGTCCCAAATACATTTCCACATTATCAGGTATCAGTGTGTTTGAGATAGTGTGTATGTGTGAGTGTGTGTGAGTTTTAAACTGATCATGAAACACACAAACTAATCAGTTTACTCTTCATGGTGGAATCAGTGCAGTTCGCAGTCACAGTCTGTTTTAATTATGTCTTTTGAAGAACAGGTTGTGACTCATCTTGCTGGTCTTTGAGTATTTTGGATAAACTGTTGAGTTTAGACAAGAATTTGCTTCCTGGCTGCTGAGAGTTCCTAGTTTTGTGCTTGATCTACACAAATATGAGAACGTTAATATGTTAAACGTGATCTTCTTTTCATTAACATCCTCCAGGTTGGGGAGGGAAAAGTTAAATTCATGGATCAGTTGAATTAGATGAGTAGAAAGTCTTGTTGGATTATCACTACTGTAGAAACTCTCCTCTACTGTCACATTCACTGAGTATATAAACCACCTATAGTACATCCATTTCTTTCTTTTTATTCATCTTGTTCAGCCAGAGGCTCCATATAATCTAAATATAGCTGTGTAATGACATTCATCCATTGATGCCCATGTGTTCATAAATAACACACAGATTAAAGGAGAACTACACCAGGGGAAGAAAACAGCTACACAAACAATACACAGCCACATATATTCATGTACTGGCCTAGTTCAGTTTAGTGAATAAGCAACACCTTTATTTCTTTTGGCCAGGAAGAGAAGCTAAACAAACAGATGAAATCAGTTGTAATTATAGCACTTTTTTAAAATTTATTTTTAAAGGTTTTGAGTCATTTTGTCAGTCTCTTTGGAAGTTACATGCAACATCATGAACATGTTCCAGGACTGGAAACTAAATGAAATACGTTGTCAGTGAATGTTTTTCGTAAAACAATCAATATCAAGGTGTTTTATATATGAAGACGTATTCCAGCCAGCACCATGTTCTCTACGAAACAAATTTGCTGTAGGAAATAAGTTAAATGTAAATATAACCACCGCTCAGTGTGCCCAACAAAAACCTTACAGACAGAAAGCACAGAAGAGTTCTCGCCTTAACCCAACGTCAGGACTAAACATGAAATCTGAAGATAATCCTCAATGAGGGAGGATTTTACCCTGAAAGTTTAAATTTCCTCTCTCTTTCAACTCGTCTCAAAACAGGGCAGGTTTTTACATTTCCAGTCTTTCAGCAGAATATTGATGTTGCTTGTGGACGGGATCGGGTCTTGACCTTCGATGCATCAGCAGAAGCTGAAGGTTCACTGGGGACTCTGCTGAAAGTACGATCTTCAGTCTCCGACTGGCTTGTGATGTGATGAGAAACTGCTCAACGGTTTGAGAGTATTTTTAAAAGATATTCTCTGATTTTAAAATTGGTGAAATCCAACGATCTTCCCACATCATTGTGTTTGAAAGAGTCGGGGAGTCCTCAGGTGATGTCACTTAAATAATCGTCAGAGTTACAACTAAAAGAGGTGACAAAGTCAAAATAATTTAAAGGGAATTCAAGAGAGGTGAGTTTACCAGACCGAATACTGACGTAACAACTCCTGATCACTGATCTTCACTGCTTGTATTTTTGGATTGGAGTGGAGATGAAATGATGAAGAAATTGTGCCAAAAAAAAAAAAAGACATAATAACTCTGTTTCTATAGCAGTAAACATAATCCTATGTCTTTCTTTAAAAAAAAAAAAAAAACTTCATCAAGAGACTGAGACTTTCTTTTTATTCCTGCCTTATACTTCTCTCACATTTTTCTGTGAGACATTCAAGTGTCGCAGAGTGAGATTTCACCAGCAGTTTATTCAGTCACGCAGCCTTCACTGTAGGATGAAGTGATACGATCATATTGGACAGAGAAAATTTCTCCAGTGAGAGAATTTACATGACGTCTAGTGAAATGTACAAACTAATGTCTCTGTAAATAATTTAAATTGTAAATCTGAGATTCAGACATTGGAATTTCAGGTTATTTATATGACTGACCTGATGTCCTATGTTCTAGGTACAAGAAAACATGTGAATGTCACAAATTATCTTTGAGGATTCGTACACGTCCAATATGGTTTGTGTAACTGACTCTTGTATGATCCTTTCTTGCCTGTAGTTCCCTCTTAATATGAGTATAATGTCTATAAAACTTCAGCTGAAGATGTTATGAGACTTTAGCAGACTGAGTGAAACAAATCAAGTTTTTTTTTTTTCACTTGTCCTGGTAGTTGGTATTCGTGTGGGCGTGTTGCTGTTCTGTCTCTGTAATAAATCTATATGTATGTACCATGACTCACCAAGGAAACACAAACTGAAAAACGCAAACAAGGACTTTTAACCTTAAATGATACCAAAAATATAATCAATATCTCATTGCGCTCAAGAAAGTACAGAATTAAGACCTAACAGTACTTGTTTCTTCCACACATCACAAGAAGAACAACAAAAAAAAATCTAAATATACAGTCATTTTGATGTCCTTCTCCTTGCATCCTCCAGCTCCTTTGTGGTCATCATACATTGTCTACAGTGACTAGGTATGTCTCCCCTGGGTCTCCCATGTGTCTGGATTACCCTGTCTGGGCTAAATATATCCCCAGGAAACTCCCAAGGAAACTCGCTTGTATCTGTGATCTAATTCTTTCATGATCAAGACTGATCCAACTGTACTTATCACACATCATCTTCATTACAGAGCATCATGATCTCAGACAACCTGAGCCTGTCAATAGTAAAAAAAAAAACAAAAAAAAAAAAACAGGCAGTTTAGTTGTACAGAGCTGCCCTTTCTCATTACATGGCAACACTCATTTGCAGTTTTTAGCTATAAAACTTGTTTAATAATAAACTGTTTAAAAAGATTTCTGTTCCTATCATTTACATGAGAAAACAAAGCCCAAGTTCAAAAACAAATATTAATCCTGGAGCTCTCCTTCAAGTCTTTAACAGTTGGTGAGAACTTTTTCCTGACTCCTACACAGAGTGAGCTATTTCCTATGTGAGGCAAGCAAAACATTATATTATGCAAATCTGCAAATCTAAAAAACTTTTAGTTTTTTTTGCATTAATCTCTCAGTATGAGATATGACCTTATACAGTGAACATCAGTCCCACTCCCTGATCTTTCCACTGCTCAAATACATTTATCTCCAGATTGGCCGAGTGCCATTAGCTCGACTGGCGCGTACAACTGCCAGCGTCAATGACAGGTCAAGGTCAGCTGATCTGCCACCTTTATCAGTGGGTGAGCAGCCCTCGCTGGCGAGTAGGATGATGCCATGTTCACTATAAACAATTCACATGAATCTACTCCGACTACTTTATCATTAATAGAGTCTGTATAGATTGTAGCCGCATACTGTAGCCGAAGGAGGATTGTACTCAATTTACAGCACATTCAATCCACAAAGGCTGTTCCTGGATGTTCCTCAGTCTCAAAAGCTCAATGTTCATTGTGTGGTTTTTACTTTGTGGTTATAATGATTAATAATTTGACATATAGAAACAGTCATTTGGAGCAGGGGATCGGTTTTACAATCAATTTTCATACTAATAGTATTTTAACTGACTTAATGTCCACATGGTGCATATCTGTAAGTGAATCAACATTAATTCAACTTGTAAATAAACTACATTGAGAGCTCAATACTGTTCCATTTGTGCTCCATTGCCTGCTGGTTTAAACCAGCTCTGACAGTAATAAAATCCTACACATCACAGAACATAGATAAGATAAATATACTTGAGCCTTTAGTCTCTCAGTCCACTGGCTGATATGTTCTCATATGACCATATTCTCACTTATTGGTTGGTCAAACACTGTGTTACTTTCATAACAATTTAACTAAGAAGTATGTTTAAAATTATTTATGTTACTGGCTTTTAAATGTATTTATACCAGATAAAATGCAACCAGTGCAGTTATTCTACAAATAACATGCAGATTTGATTTTCTTTTCTGAAAACAAGGTGATTCCTCTGCTCCTCTTCCTGTCATTCTAACTACATGTACATACAGACATCAAATATTTCTGCCATTTAATAGTGTTTTTTATTGTACTAAGCACAAAGCAGCATGCAGGAGCGATATCTCTGTTCACCCTCTCTCATTGACGACACATTTCATTATAATTCAGCCATCACACTACTCTCACCTGTCAAGGACATCAGCTCGGAGCAACAGCATGAAACCCTTTTCAGACCGCTGCTCTGTCAACACCTGAATAAAAACCATCCACTTCTAAATGATCTGCTTCAATTTCAGCATAAAAAACCTGTGTGGAATCTGATCTCCCAACTAGATTTTAGTATTCAGTTCTACCTTTTCTTTCTATTTTCTTCTATAGTTTCTATCTTTCATATAGTTTTTATCTAATATTCTGTCTCACATTACAGAGCTTAAGTTTCTTTCACTTTCAACATATCTTAGTGACAAAAGACAACAAATAATATGAATACTGCAAAAATTGCAGTGCCAACCTAAAGTACAAGTTAAGCTAAACCTCTGATGTCTGTAGCTTCATATTTAATGTACAGACTTGACAGTTGTATCAGTCTGAATGTCAAACTTTTTATGAATACATACAACAACAAAAAAAAGCATTTATTAAAATTAGGGAAACGTCATGACACAGTTAGATATTTAAAGAAAGTGAATACCGTATTGATCCAAATATAAGACGGTATTTTTTCCCTAAAAATATTCCCTATATTCAGGGTCTAGAGACCCGGGAGTCTAAACCAATAGGTGGCATCAAACGTCTTTAACAACCAGCAGAAGAGACAGTGTTTCTCAGACATTGACTGTGGCGCCGCCATAGTTTCATAATTGGACCAGTGATAATTGTCCTCCGTGCATTATGGCTACCAAGTGGTTGGTAGTCGTAATGTTAATGCTAGCAGCATTAACATTAATGCTGCTTGTATGCGTGTTAAACACCGCTCCTAAGGGCCACCTGAGTAGCGGTGTGTATATATATATATATATATATATATATATATATATGTACAGCTGTTCGCAAATTTGAATCCTCATCTAGACCAGTTTCCCTGCATGTGCTCTCCTCCATTCCTGTCTCTCTACACTGTCTCCATCATTAAAGGCAAAAATCCCCAACAAATAATGATTAAAACTTAGCTGATGTGATGATTTTTCTTTAATCCACATAACGTACTTAGATAAAGGTCATGTTTTAATGCCAGGTGGAAACAGGTTGACTGTGACATTACAAGCTCACTTTAAAACTGAGCTTGTTAAAGTCACGTTGCGGTGGTTACGTTGATTTTAAAAGTTTTGCATAAATGAGTCACATCTCAGTTCCCATACTTCCATACTTACACTTACTATTATGAGAGCGTAAGTGCATTCACACTGACAAATATGGCAAAATACTGTGAAATGTTAATACCCAGATGGTTTCACTCATTACAGTCAAAAAGTTGAGTGTGGAACGATGGACACTTCTCACCCTCAATGACGCCATCTTGGCCACGAAACATGGCAGCTTAAACAGCAGTACTAGTAAAAGTAGCACTAGTCTTGATTATAACTGAAAACAAGCCAGTACATATCTTAGCTGGTGACAATCACGGTCCAAATCAAAGATTAATGTTGTGTCAAGTGGCAATTCACCATTAAAAAGAGAAGAAGAAGAAGACGTTGAGATCGTCATTTCCTGTAATTGCACAATGATTTGAGACAACACTACCCTATTGAAATTCATACACTTCTACGTACATAGTATACATAATACACTACATGGTAGAGTACTAACTGAAGCATCTGAATTGAGACACACTAAAAGATTTACTAAAGAAATAAAACATCATGCTATGATCAAACTTTTTCATTGTCTTTTTGTATTTTTCAGTTTTCAGTGTCTTCTTTCTATGTGAATTAGAAGTTGATCAAATATACAATTCCGTAGATGAAAAACAATTGAAAATGTCAAATGAAGCCGTTTGAGTCCTAAGGTTATAATATATATATTTGTATATACAACAGGCCTGGGTGGAAAATTCAGTTCAGTGGACATCAGAGCAACATTTACCAGCACAGTCTCCAGTCACGTGGAAGTGGAGCTGATCGTCTACTGTAGTATGTGACTGCAGAAAAATGTGTGAGCGTGCATGAGTGAATAATGTATATGTATACATTTGTGCTAATTTGCATGTGCGTGTGTTCATGTATGCTCGTCTTCAACTGCATAAGAAGTCCCAGAGGAGCAGTAAATGTAGGTCATCACCAGACATGCACTTTGAAAATAAAGGATATCCTAGACTCAGAACCATTTGCTTCTGAAAACCCTTTTTTTTTTTTCTTTTTTGAACAAATGCTTCTTGAGGAAAGATTAAAGATTCCCTTAACAACCCTTTTCATTCAAAGATTTTCATGTATTGTTGAAGGCCTTGACATCAGACAACCTTCACACACAAACACTCAAGTGTTGAATATGGTTTCAAATGATATTTGCGTCTGGAAAATTTCATTTTCCTCACATTCTGCTGTAGTTAATATCTTTAAAATCACAGCATCTGTACAATAGTTAATGGGAGACGGATATTATTTTGATTCATTGATTCCTTTAAGGTGACATAAGTTGTTTGTGCAGGTTGTAGGCTGTTGAGAGATGGGATCTTCAGAACAACAATGATTTTAACAATAATACCCTCTTAGTCACCATCTTAGATTTGCCCCTATTTTTTTTTTTTATCCCTTTGGAGAGTGGGCAGTTGAGCCGTTTACTTTGTTACGGATGTTGTGAGGCTACAGTATGATGGGGCGTTGATTTGCGGATTTGAGACACATCCAGATCATTACCATTAAACCTCAAGCTGGATGTTTCTAATAGCGACATTCAGGTAATCACATCCTCCTCTTCAAAACAGGTGTGATACATGAATCCTGATTACGTTGATGATTCTGCGATTCAAGTACGTACCCTTGATTAAGTTCAAACCTCTTCGTTATGTTTGCTCATTGTGTTGTTGTCTGTCTAGAAATCTGATCATCTGCTCCACGGTTATGAAAAAAATATTTTTCTTTAAATTACTGAACTGGATCAATACAACATACAATGTTTGTTTTGTAGAATATGATTCTTTATAAAAAAAAAAAAAAATACCAGAAATCTGGAGGTATAAAAGATAAAATCCTTTTTTGACTTTTAGGCTGAGATCTGACGGATCTGCCAGGACACAAAAAGGAAGGGCCTATGGGGACAAGCTAAAAAAATGTATATGATTAGCACCTTTATTTCTTGGAGTGTAATATCAACAGCCTACATGTGTGGTACTCTGGTGTGTTCTTCTCTTATGGCTTTTACAAGATTATTTTTGTGAGATCTCAGGTACATTATCGAGGTAATAACACAATATTGCACAATATTTCAGCACCACATATAAATATAAAACTGTACCATATATTCACTCACTAACATTATCTTAACATCAGCAGGCCCATGATTAAATCATTTTCTCCTTGTGCCACCTGCTATGAAACGTATTAAAGGAAAGCTATAAACATAAAACACATGCACACCAATCATCCCTTCCTGCTTTGCTGCATCCTACCTGTGCTGCTCTGAATGGTCCTAACAGTCGTGGCAGATGTGCGTGGTGGAGAGGATGGCAGCAGGAGCAGTGGCCTCCCTCCTTCTCCTTCCTCCTCCCCTGCACAGCCCTGGTCAATCGCCCTCACGTAGCTGTGACTCCGCATACGGAAGCATCCGGGCATCGGCAGCGTGTCCATGGTGTCCATGCTGTCCATGGCAGCCTCCATTGCCTGAGACTGCATCTCACTGTAGACCTGTTCACACACCTGCTCTATCTGCCCATTCACCTCCACCTCACTCAGCTGGAAGGAGACAGGAGGGGGGCGGACATCACAAGAAGAGACAAACGAGGGAAAGAAGAAAACAGGTGAGCACTGTCATTTAAAACATTATGCAGATTTTTATTGCAGTCTAATCACAGATTACACAGCACGGTTATGTTTGCCGTGGAGGCCAGAAACACGCTGATGAGAGTTTGTTGTAGCACCTGTAAAACCCCATTTTTTTGACCACAGGGACATTTTCAGGTCCCTTATTGTGTGAAGTTTTCCAAATGTTTCATTGACGCTTTGAGCGCTGAGGAGTGTAACTGTAGACAAGGCTGCAGAGCAGCTGGAGGTGGCGTCTGCTACTGCCATACGGCCACGGCCTTTGCACTGGAAGGGGGATGCAATGCCTGTCGGGGGTGGTCACAGTAGGTGAGGCTTGCTGCTGCTGCTGCTGCTGCTGCTGCTGTTTTAGTGGCTCAGGGCTCGGGCTGTTACAACAGCAGGGCCATGACTACCAGTGTGAGTGGAACTGCAGCTTCTCTCACCATATGGCTCTAAGGGGATTTGGAGCCGGAAGACTGAGGATGTGGTGACATACAGGGCTTCTGTTGATGGGGTGCTGCCTTTGAAGACCTCTCATCTGACACTCATTCTAATGCCTCAACGTATTAAAGAGGTGCATCCCCTGACAGCAAGTCTTAACCCCTGCTCTACAGTTTCCACTGTGAGGTTTATTGTCTTATGAATGATAACAGTGCAAACATCAGTTCATCAGCAGTTCAGTGAGCTGATGGCTTGAAGGTAAAAGCCTGTCTCGGAACTTGCTGATTCAGGTCTACATGCTTCAGTGCAGCCTGTCAGACAGCAGGAGCAGGAATATGTGATGGATCAGGTCAGAATCTTTCTCTTTTAGTGCTGTTATAGTTATAGAGGCTCTGGATGGTTGGTAGCTCGGTCCTGGTGGTGCAGTGTGACGATCACCACTGTTTGAAGAACTTTGTGGTTGAGGCTGCTCTCACTGGTTCACATGTAGAAATGTGTGACACTCTCGGGATTCATACAACCGAACCTTTGTGTTGTGGCCAGTTCGTATCCAGATCGTATAATGTGGATGGTCCTTGGTCCTTGTTGACAGGGTTGATCTCCAGTGTTCACACTCTTATCACAGTCTGAGATGCAGCTGATGATGATGGTATCATCAACAAACTGAAAACCATATGTGGGGACAAACCTCCAGCAATAAAAAAGTATCTTTCTGCACTAACTGTAATTTTAATAGACATAAGTAAATAATGAACTATAGCTATAGAATTATAGAAAAATAACAAAATCTGGGATCATAATACCAAAACTATATACATTATTAGACAAAATAAAATGTTCAAATAACTAAATTGTACAAATCACAATCTAATTCAACATTCATCACCTAAATCAGATAGAGAGAAGATATTACACTGTGGCACTTAAATGTCACAGCTACCACCTGAACCCTGACCTTACTTGATGCAAAGTCATCAATTACATCATCGTATAAAATCTAACCAGCATTATATTTTATGAGATCATTGCATCTATCTATCTATCTATCTATCTATCTATCTATCTATCTATCTATCTATCTATCTATCTATCTATCTATCTATCTATCTATCTATCTATCTATCTATCTATCTATCTATCTATCTATCTATCTATCTATCTATCTATCTATCTATCTATCTATCTATCTATATCTGTCTAACTATCTGTCTGTCCATCTATCTATCTCTTGTCAAATCATTTTAAATCACCGAGCAAGAGATGTTGATCACTAATATAAACTGTCACTGTTAAATAATAAAGCTGTCTGCTATATTTCTTCTTTGTTCGGCTCTGTTGTTTGTGCTGTTGACTTGGGAATGTGTAGCCATAAATTTGGGAATGGAGCTAAAAAAAAACCCCATCAGTTTCTCCAGAATCGCTTTATCATCACTTTAAATTTCATGTGAATTAGCTTCTAGACAAACTGTACAAATATCTCTAGAGCTTAACTCAAACTGCTGGGAGTTGTTAGTACAGTGTGAAGATTTCTGTCTCCCCTTTTTAACACATCGTCTGGTGCAACATTTAGTTGTTGGGATTCTATTTTTCATATTTAGTCTTCTATTATTTTTTTTTTTTAAACTTGTTTTCTTGCCATCAGCTAAATTTTCATTTTGACTTAAACTGAAAATAAAGTGTGATTGAATCAATCTCAGGACAAAAATCTATTGTCTGACAAACTGTCCGATGATGGTTGGTGTGGTTAGATCCATGCAGAGGAGAATATTAAAAAGATGCTCGGGAAGTTCGGGAAGGTGATGGTAATTTAGAGGATGAGGTTCAAGGTAAGGTTGAGGTTGGAGAAATGAAGGCTTATTGGCCACAGCTTCGTTTCACTGTGTGCTGCTTTTGAGAAGAAGCTTAAATCTGCCAGGAGGAAGCTCAGATTTACACATTTATTTCAAAATATTAGTGGTGCCAACATAGTTTTTCATATTTTAAGATTAGCTCAAAACATGAATTATGTATATTTTTTAAAATAGTGATGTTATATAGTAAAAGACACTTCTGAAGGTAAGAAAAATAACCGTTGATCACATCAGTATTTCTTAAATAACAACGTGGTCATTAATGAATTATTAAAAATGCTGTCTGTCATTAAATTTGCCTAATATTTTACCCTTTTTTGTCATCTGTATCATATTTGATACATGAATTTCTGAGACCTCTATCTTATCAAAATGATCAGCATGTATCAAATGAAAAATAAATAAATCAAAATAAATAATATGTCAAATGAAAAACAAATAATTAAAACAAAAAAATATATAAATCAAATGATATAGAGTTGTTTGTTTTCTTTTTGCAATTTGTTAGAAGGTTTAATTAAGTTTAATTAGAATTTTCAGGGTATTATTATTTGATGTGTCTGACATTAAAGAGTAAAAGAGCAATAAAATGTAAGACAGATACCAATATGGGAATAACACAAATAATTTGTCTTAATAGATAAAAGAGTAATAATAACAGTGGGACTAGATGCATTTTTTTTCTTTTCAGAAAAAGTTATTGAGAACTGACAAAAATCATCTCTTAAAGACGATTTAAATACATATTTTGTGCTGCAGTTATTAGGGCAACATGACAAATGTTTTTGATTTTATTCTGTGAACGAGAATAAAAATATAGAGTGTTACTAGACGAGGTGAAATTGTAATGATAGAAAGCAAAACATGACTCTCATCCTCAGTATGGATCTTAAAATGAAACCATGCTGCTCGTGCATTGTGCCTGATCCAGATAGTATTGGAAACCATTTTCACACAAAGACTGTTGCAGTGTTTTTAATTATAGATCATCATGTACTGTATCTTATCACTTGTATCACATGTAAGGTGGCATCTTGATAGGTTGGTACTTGTTCCTTGAATTTGTCCGATATTTCAGTTCGGACAGAAAAAAGTAAAACATGTATTGAAATGAGTAAAAACGTGATTGGAGGTGGTGCATCACACTGATGAATTAATCAAATTAAGACATTTGATTACAAGTCTTGAGATATCACATTCACAAGAACTGGACAGATGAAAATGTGAATGCAGGGACATACAGATATAGAAACATATGGAGGGATGGATAGACTGATAATTTAAAAACATAATACCTCTGGATAATGCCATTAAAGACCAGTAGCCACAAGTTCCATCTCACAGCAACGTCCATGAAAATGATTTCAAATGCTATCACGTCCATTCAAGTCTCTGTGTATCTGTGGCACATTGTGAAAATATAAAGGCAGTAAAGTGTTGGCAACCAACCTGACTGATGGTGCTCATGGCTCTCATGTAGCTTTCATTGCGTGAGCGGTATTGGGGTGAGGACAGCAGTGATTTGGGGTCGAGGAGGGTTTTGGGGTCCAGGGTATCCAGGCTTCTATTGATTGAAACCTCACTCACCGCACGCAGGTAACTGTGGCTCCTGATCTGCAGTTTGGGCGAGTGCTCCGTTGAAATCCTGACAGAGGGAAGACAAGGAAGTAAAATTATACACAAGGTTGTTTTTGACCTCAAAAAAGTTGTCGAGAACACTAAACTCATTGTTTTTTCTTTCTTTTTTATCTTTTAAATGGCCTTGTATTGTAAAAATTCACAATAAAACTTTTCATTTCATCATTTCAGCTAAAACTTCACACTAAGTCTACATATAAATGAGACAACATGATCCAATTATTCTCCAAAGTGTCAACAATAATTGAATTTGGGATTTCACATGAACTCATGACGTGTGTGTTCCCACATTCACCATTTTGAGTCACATTGTTCTTCTCCTTTTCAGAAATCCTCCTCACTGCGGTGCAGCAGTAATTGAACAGTACAAAGCTAATTAGCCCAAGTCCATTGTAAGGCTTTCCAATTTTAGCTTCTTCCTGACTCTCTCTTTCAGAATGACTGCTCTCTTTGTCTATCTTTCTCAGTCTGCACCGCCTAGATCTTTGACACAGGAAGGTAAAATATCAATTGGAGGTTCTAAATTTGGACATCGTGGTCAATGTGAACTGATCACATCTAACTAGTGTCTGTAGAGACTCTCGGATTCTTATGCCGGTGCTTTTTTTAGACCACAGCTCTACGCTCAATACTAGAGGTGCTTACTTTAACCTGCAAGTCCAGTTTAGATTCCTAACAGACACATTAGCAACAGGAACTAAAAGAGAACTCATTAAAAGTTGTGTTTCCACCAGTTGTGTTTTCCGGGTAACGTTTAGGGGCCGCAAACTTTTCAGGAATGTCCTCTCACTCCACCGGGGGTAAGACCCCGATCAGTGATGGCAACAACAAGGGAGAGAGAGTGAGGGACAGAACCATCCATTTGTTTTTAACGTTGTGTAAATTTATTTGTGGCAGCCTTTGTTGATTCTGTGGTGGTCCGCCACACGTTGATCGTTATATGTGAAACCCTGCGATCATTTAGTGACGGTTTCAACTACGTTGCTTCGTTTGCTTCTTCAACTCTTTTTATAGAAACTATTTATTAATATGCTTCAGCTGCTGGATTCTTTTGGTTCTTCTTTGTTGACTGCATCATGTACCGCCTTAAGTTATAACCAATCACCACTGAGTTAACCTAAAGCTCCACCCAAGAAGTTATCAGGGCCGAACAGAGCCAGGAACTCTTTACTCGCCAGAAAAGGTTCCTGAGTCTTGCTCCTCGCAAACAGCCGAGTTCCTGTACAATTATCCATGTTTCTGCAGTGGAAACGCAGCTATAGTTACCAACACCAACTTGTAGAAGTTCCCAACTTCTGCCATCAAAAACAGGATTTACCCAATGTGTTAACTTGACTAAATACCAGTGTAATCACTGCCATGGCTGTTAACCAGAAAGAACAAGAATCTCAATAACCATTGCTTTCTCAAGGCCTACTTCGTTCCCAAAGTATACACACTCTTCCCCAAACTTGTTGGCCAACAGAAGAGCAGAAACAAAGCAACTTTATCAGGACCATGAGTTCACTGAGCCACCTGGGTCTAACAATAGTCAGTGCCCCAAGATCTGTACAGAACTGTTACCACCCACATCCCCACTGAATCAGGCTCCCTAACCAAAGGGAAACGATGGGTGAAGACAAGACATGACATCACTAACTACTGTACCGTTCTTAAGATGATCTAAAATGAACGTTTACATCTATATGTTCATTGTTATTAAGACAATAGAGACATGCCCATACATGAACAGACAGACAGGATGTGTTCATGACACAGTAAGAGGAGACAACAGAAGGAAAAAAAAAAAAAAAAGAGCATTGGTCCCTCGACTATTCTCTGTAATTACTCTTGCTATTTAGAGAGCTGTGAAAGCTTAATTAGACAAAGGTGATATTCCTGGCTTCCTCCTGTAGATCAGACTGAAGATTACATCTCTCTCAGGAGCAGGCATTCTGAGCTGGAGCCAAACTAACCTGAGTAGCCGCGTAACGGCTACAAGATTTTACACTGTTTCAACAGAAAATTTTAATTTACTGAGTTTAGTCATTTAAGACCCATGAATGTGTACAATATACATTAAATAAATGTTAGTTCAATTCAATTCTGGATTATAATAAAGTAGATTATTAACTGACCTTTTCAGGTTGATGTTGATTTTTTTTTTTTAATTTTTAATTTATAAAATACAGATGAAGGCTACACTAATATAGCGTGTTTTTAATTTTTTTGTAAGGCACTTTGTAACTTTGTTTTGAGAAGTGTTATATAAATAAAATTATTAAAATTATTATAAATACCACGTGGACAAAAGTGGAAAATGTGTCTACCAAATGTGTTACTATATTAATTAGATATGATATTATACATTAAGATGAAGAATTCCTCAACATTTAAGTTAAAATCTGTAAGAAGTGGAATATGATTATTACACATCAGAGGACATCTTGTGATATATGAATATTCAGTAGTGTTACTGACCATCACTACAGTACTTACATTACATTTTTGACACATGAGGTAATAATTCAAGGAGTAAAAGTGAAATTCTGAGCGTGAAAAGAAAACAGCAGCTCTCATGTCCCGTCTGGATCTTATACATTTGAGTTCAAAGCTCCATGTGTTTCTTCATTAGCTAATCAGACTAATGTTACACCACATCTGCCAATGAACACAAGACTCAACTAAAGACTCACAGTGGGAATAAATATCATAAAATAGTTCCTGTAAGAATATTAGATTGTAACATGATCCCCATGTTTAAACAACGATGTGTCTTCTGCTGTAATTTCTGCTTTAACACTGTGCTTGTAAATAGCTGATACTCACAAATCTCTGTCTTGTTTATGGAGACGAATATGATGAAATTTAATTCTAGGTTTGCCACCTCTTCTTTACACTGTGTTTGTTTCTTTCTTTGATTGCACATTGTCCCATGAACAATACACTACCGGCGCTCAGTTTCAATGCATTTGCATTGAAGCAGCAAATAGAACAGATTGTATTTTGTCGACCAGAGTAGCAACAACGACATGATCTCAATATGTTCTGTCTCTTTCAGGAAAACCTGCGTATACTCTACCGGAAACGCTCTTCAACTTAAATCTGAGAACTTATTTTAACAAAACATCAAAATAAAACAATCAAAATGTATTATTATTGTTATGCATATGTTTTACAAATAACAATAATGAAATTTTACCTTATTTAAATCACGACATTTGATTGTTAGGTATAAGATAGGGTAAAGGTAAGAATAAACTGAATGAAATCTTACTGTAGAGTGGTCATCTCAGTTAGTGATGGCTGTGTTGCTTTCAGGTAGCTGGCCCGGCGTGCCTGCATCTTGGGGGATGGTTTGGGACTCCCATCAGAGTCTCCACTGTCATCCTCAGCCATGGCTTTGACATAGCTGCCGCTCCTCATCCTCCGACAGGGGATGTCGTCCTCCTTCCCGAGAGGAGAGAAACCACTCCACTCTTCCTGAGGTACCTGATGACCGGAGAGACAGGACAGAGAAACACTGTCAGGAGGTAACACTCCTGTGCTGTCTGAGCCCCAGCCACATAACTGGCTACCTACACTGCCCTGATGGTTCATGGAGGCAGTAAGAACATGCAGTGCAAATAGAAACACAATGCAGAGAAAGATCTAGCGTACAAAAAACAAACACAAACTAGACTTAAATTCCATTATACGTCACTCTCTCACACACGCATGCATCTGCACACAGCTCCCACACTTCTGTGGTGCAATCTGTTGGTTAATTAGCGTGAAACAGTGTGTATGACTCTTGAGTTGGACTGAAATTTCTCTCTGGCTAATTTATACATCTGCTTTTCAGGAGTCAGCTCAGATGATAGGTACATGAGCACAGGAGAGTGTGTAATGTGTGTGTGTGTGTGTTCACGTCTGTAGCCATTCTGTGAACTTAGAAAAACGTAATATGACGTGAGGTGATGTAATATGAGAATAACTTGACCAATATACATAAATGATCTGGGAAAAATTAAATTAAATGAAATTGACGATGAAAAGATATTGTTACAATATATAAACGGAGGACAAGAAAGGAGTTGAATAGAAAAAAAAAAAGCACATTTCCCTCTAGTGGGATCTGCCCTATCAGATTGTTGTGATTTAATAATCCAGGTTTCATGAGTGATGCCTTTGAATAATGGTCTTCTGTCTTGGTCTTCACTTTGGCATCCGCGTTATATTTGGACAAAAACGCAAAAGGAAAGTTTGCCTCATTTGAGATTCACAATAAAAACAGACAGAGACACGTTTATGGTCGTATTGACATCGTATCGGAAACATTACAGAAAACAGATGCCATCGAAAAATCATGTGACTGCTCAACATTGAACGTATTAGTCTGGGCCCTAATGTTGTGTTACAACACTTGACCTTGAACTTTAGTCAGGAAGTGTTTCTGCCACTCAGCTGTATTATTAAACTGCTGCAGGTTGAACATGGATGTCTTAACAACAGATTACTGTGACTGTGATTGATTAGAGGATAATGATTCACACTAGGAAGTAACTAATGAATTTACATTTTGTTTTCTCACAGTAATTATGCTGCTTGAGGTAATTATGTGTAATACCTTGAAATAAGACAATGCTAATAATACAGTGCATGTGTCAGTAAAGGAACGCAAAGAGGAATAATATATAATAATATAATAATACCACAGGAAAATATAAAGACAAAAATAAAACATAAGTATATCTATATCCTACAGTTTCAGGATGGTTAATTGGTGCAACTGGATAATACTTATTCAAAGTAAGAAGATATATTATGGTAACAGTAGTATATTCTGTACAGTATAATAATATGTACCATTTAGTCCTATAGCAAATATTAACACTGATTCATTAAGAACTTCTTTATTTTCTTTCTTATGTCCAATATAAAAGATTTCAGCTTTTTCATGATTCATGATTTCATCTCATTCCTTCATTACTTCATTACATTAGACCTGGTGTGTTCAGACAAAACAACAAAGCAAATGTATTACTTCTAATAATAGATCCATATGTTAAAAGAGGTAACTACTAGTCCTACTGTTTCTCTGACATCAGCAGACAAAAGTTGAGTAAAAAAAATGTATTAATTTCCTGGAGACTTTCCTGAAAACCCTAGAGATCTCAATTGTTGCTACTACTTGTCTAATCTTTATCTAAACCCGACCCTAACCTGAACCAAACCATAAATCATGTCTTCACCTTAATTTTTTTTGTTTTGTACATTATGGGAACCTGCTTTTTGTCCCCATAAGGGAGACAGACATATCCCTATAATGTGAGTGTGTAAACAGATTTAAGTCCCTAAAACGTAAGGTATACCTAAACCATACACACACACACACACACACACACACACACACACACACGTGTTCAGAGAGTATTGGATCTTCCCAGAGCTGCTGAACTGGATCTTTAAGGCTCAAAACAGTGTGTTAACCTGTGATTTAGTTCTACTATATCAGTATCTGCAGCCTGTGGTCTATAGTGTATAGTATATCTACAAGGATCTACAGCTCATTATTTTTAATTAGCCGCACCTTTCAGTGTGTTTGTGCCAGCTGGAGTCATTGCACCACCTTGTGTCAAACTTTTGAGTGTTTATTGCCTTCAGACTAGAGGCCAGAGTGTGAGAATTTGACAGACAATAACAAAGACAGACAGCAGAATTGCACAGCTACTGACTAATTATATATGAATCACCGAGGGAAAGAGGCTGAACAGATCTGCTGGGCTAAACATCTCTGTCTTGCTTTTTCTGTCTGTCTGTCTCTCTTTTTGTATGTGTACGTGTGAATGTGTGCATGTGTGTGTGAGTGACGTCAAAGAGACACAAATGAGCAGTTTGGCTATAAAAAGAGAATGCGGGGAAAGGACCAGCTGCAGTAGCATCAGCAGTGCCTCGCACCCACGCATAGGCCTCACTTCCACTGCAGCTCAGCACTCATTCTACTGTAATAGCTGAAGAACAGCAGAGTGCTGCTTTCTATGGTTCACACTGTCATTAGTGCAGATGGTGTTGATGGTGTTTGATGCATTCCTGGGGTTTTAGCAATTAAAACTAATACTCAACCAATACAATCATGTTTTCAAAAGGAATTCAGTGTGTGTTCAGGTGTATCCACAGTATCTACTGTGTATTTCATATTACAGCCTGTATATTGTTTCCTTGGCAACACTTGGCTGTTTCGATGGCTTAAAGCAGCAGCACTAGAAATAACAGGTACTGTAATATGTAGGCAGCAGCAATTCTCAGATGTTGAGATGCTGAAAGACAATAATTTGCAGATTGAAAGTCTACAGCCAGGGGGAAATGAGGATAGCTGCAACATGTTCCCTTGACACAACTCATATAGGAGCTCTGACACGCTACTTGGCGCAGGTGCTTGCCACAATCAAAGAAGACTATTGTTTGAGAGTGAAATATATATAAATATATTTCCTCCCCAGATGTCCCTTTCATACAGAGTTTTCTTGTCTCACCTTTATATTTAAAGCTTTTTTTTTTTTTTCGTTCTTTCTGAATGTACTTCGCTAGCTATCTAATCTGTAGTTCAGTTAACATCCCCTACAAAAGTGTACTACTGCATTGTTTTTAGTGCTGAAAAAAAATATAGTAAATGTGTCAACAGGTTTTAGTGGTAATGGCAGTTTTTGGTTTTGTCCAGCTCAGGAAACATGTCAATTTTGGGGTATATCAAGGTCTTTAAGGAGGAATCCTGGGACGTAACTTCTGTAACGTTGGTGTCTTTTAATCATAACCATAACCAAGCAGCTACACAATTCATTACCTAACACAAATCACTATGACATTAAGGCTGCTGTGGATGTTTCCAGACAAACGTGTCCAATCTATAGATGCAATCTGTGGACTGAACAAATCTGTGCATCTTTTAGCCATTTGGCTGTGAACATAAAAGACATTCAAACTCAAAAATCCTTCAACCAACGTAAAATATCTCTTGAGGGGGTGTTGGACTCGTATCTGTGCTGAAATAAGAGCATGGTTTAAAATTATTCTGGACCATCACATGAACATCAGTCAAAAAAGCAGTAAAGCAGACCCAAAGAAAACCAGACCCACATCGCAGTGAGTATAGAAAAAACTGTGCTGATTGTATGTAACCACTGAATTCATTAAGGCTGAAGTGGATGAGTGTGCAAAGACGACAGACATTATCAAAACTATATTAGTATGTACATGAGCGTGTCTCTTACGTAAACCGGCTAAAGCTATTGTCGCCGACTGAATGACGACACCATAAAAACTGGACTGCTTTGTGTGTTTGGTGTTTGCGTACGTCATTCGTGTGTGTGTGTTTTATAACAGAATTCCAAACCACACACACATACATACACACACTGAAGCACAAGATTATCCCACACAGCACAGTACAGATAAGAAATAAACAGCAGCAGTGGGTGCCAGGGAGGCGATTTAACTTTTACAACTCCCAGTTTCAACACATTGGAACAAGCTGTACTACATCCAGGAGCCACCAGTTCACAACAACACTTCTCAGTATGCTGCCATGAACAGGAGAAGTATTGGAGGAGGAATCAGAGCAGGAGGGCAGCTGAACAGTGGACGAACCTGCATGTGTAATAAAAGCGTCACTATTTTACCGCTCTCTGGCAGCCACAATTAAAGTTCATAAAACTGTTCCTCACTCCTACAAGTGTTTTTTTTTTAGTTTCTGAGTCCAATCAGAACAACACAAAGGCAGAACAGCTGTCTGGTTGACTGGTCCAATTAAGATGTGATTAAAAGCTGATGATGTATGACCAGAATTTCCGTTTGATTGTTTAAATAATTTGTCAGAATATTTTAAAAATTTAAAATAAACCAGCGTGCTGCAGGAAATAGCTGGCACTAACAGATGGTGTGAGTAGATCATCGTTACTTGGCACAAACATGCCAAACCTGGTTTGTTCCTTTAAGCCTTTCTAATCTCATCATGCAATCACTGTTCAGTTTAGAAGTTTAGTGAGGCACGCAGCTTACTCAAATTAAACATAAAGGAAAGATTACCAAAAATTGATAAAATCATACCCTATTCAAATTTGAATTGTGTTGAAATACAACTGCCAGAAACGTTCAAATGTTTCCACTTGTTATATAGTAAGTAGTTAAACGCCTCCCCAACAGGACAGCACAACACAACACAATACAGCACAACAACAACAAGCCATCAAGACAATCACACTAAGGAAAGGCACCATAACTGGCAGAAAGGCAGGAAGGGAAGCACTACTAAATTAAAAATGAGGTCTACAAACAGGAGAGGATGTTGTTCTTCATGAGTTCATGTCATTACCTAGCATTCAGAGAGTAAGGCTGCTACTGGCTCTGCACTTACTTCTCTCTTCAACTCAAAAGGAGAACAGAGGAGGAAGAGGAGAAGAAGGAAGAGGGAGGCTCTCCAAACCAAGAGGAAGTAAAAGGAGGTGGAGGTGGGTTGGTGGGTTGGTGGTAGGAAGCATGTGGGTGAGTTGGGTGAGTGGAGGAGAAGAGGGAAGAGGTGGCAGAGGGGATCTTCACAGATCAAAATCATTGACTGGTGATAAAGTACAAAAGTTATCTAAGGCTGTGGACACAGTAGAACCTGAAAGTACATGCTGCTACATGTTATTCTATGGACATTAAACTAAGGTTGAAGGTAAATCGACCCTGCAATTCTCCGATGCTTGGAGATTTAGCTCATTGAATTATTGTACTGTACATCACTGGAGATTGTTCTCAGTCCCATAGTCCCAGAAATCTGTGTGGCTCTTTCTCTTGACAGTGGTGGACAGGAGGCTGTGATAATGACATACTTGTAAAGTAAGAAATGAAAATGAAAAAAATGAAGAAATTCCAAAAAAATAAAATTCCATTTAATGCTCTAAATCTATCTGACATGTTTTTTTAAAAACCACAATTAGATAATTTTGAAACATTAAGTAAGAAATTAAGTACATTTCACTATCTATAAATAAAGAAGTCCGAACTGAAGAAAGGGTCAGCAACAGTTTCCATGTGCTGTGTAAAATCTTCCAATACTGATTTACCTGTTGCCCTCATCAGTACCAGTTTTTGATAAATTATTGGTTCTAATCCTTGTTTTGTCTTAGTTTGGTTCTAATTCTAGTCAGTATTTTAATAATCAAGTTAGAACCTGGGAACAGATCCAGACAAAAGACGTATAAAAAAAACCCAAAATTTCTTTCATTGTGGTGCACACACAAGAAGTCACACTTTGAATTTACAACTTGAAAAAGAGTCTTCTGTCTTATGACAATATCCCCTCGACCAGGTAAACTGAGCCCTAAAGAGCCCTAAATCTGTGGGTCTAAAATATTAATATTATTATAATATGAAGCACAGTTGATTACCTCTCTCCTCACAGTTCTGGGACTGGTTACTCTTGTACTGGGAGACAATCTAACTATCCATTGTAGCTCACATATGGCACAGAGCTAATTAGAGTCAACACAATGAGATTCATTCATTGAGTCAATCAGAAAAACAGATCATTTATAACTATTTGGGTAGGTGATTGAAGACAATCACACTTTTGAAAAAACAAGGAATAACACAATCTTGACATCACCCTGAGCTTTAGAAAACTGATGTTGGCAAGTTTTGTATTATAACATTTTATATTTCATGCATTTAATAAAAATAAGCACATTCATTTAAAATAAAGTGATTTTCAGCTACGGGTCTAAATAATATAGTATGTGCAAGATCATTTTAAATCAAATTAAATGTTAGTTTTTTAGAGCTTGATATGAGCCTGAAGATCAAAATAACATTTTATTTTATTTGATATTTTAAAATATTTTAAAATATTATTTAAATGTTATCAGAACGGCTCAAAACTGTCAGTAACTTGTGGTTAGGACTGAGTCATACTGAAAGCCCTCGTATCACCAGGTCTAGTGTGTCCCCATCCTTAGCCAGTAATATCCAGTCAGTCTTGGTCTCCAACCTTGTGAATCTGCAGTTGTCATTCCAACCAAACACTAAAGCAGTGCAGGAACTAAATAAGTAAGACTAAGTATAAAGAGATTGCTGATTTAGGAAAACATTTTTAAAAGGCATATGTAGAGATGTGCACCATTAGCAGACTTCACTGTAGCCCCTACCTCTGAAAAAAACTTTTGTTTATTAAACCACCACCTAGATGTACTAAAATGTCAAAATTTAACCCACTCCTTGAGTACACTAAAGGATCCACACTGCAGACTTGGGTATCTCCTTCTTTTGGCATCCATCTTAATGGAATACATGTACAGTAAATTGTCAAAGATATTTAACTATTAGAATAATTTTATTCTTCTATGCTTTCACCAATTTATAAGTGTAGAATAGAGATAATTCTAAGAATTTTTAAATGAGATAAATCTAATATTATACAACTTTGATACAAGTTCTGGTTCTGATTCCTGGATCTGGTGACAAAACATGCACTCAAGTAATGGATCCCATTCACTGGTTTTTGCTTCTCTAACAAACTGAACTTCTACAGTGAACTTCTACAAAGAGAGTAGTGTTTGGTAGGAGTGAAAATCTGAGGCGTCACAGGACTGGACACCACTGAGATAGAGGAAGAATTGGTGACGAAAATAAGTTGTGAAGAAAAGGGAGTCAACAAAGGGGAGAAGGGTGAATCGACTAGTTTTGGATGGGAGTCGGGGGAGGAATTATTTACCTGTAAGAAATGGCAAGAGCGCTCCTGTTGCTGACTGCCCTTAGATTTGACTAGAGCTCTATCTAGGTTTAGGTTACCGGATCCTGCGCTGGCTCGTAGCTGGTTGTGGCTGCTGTTGTTGGTGTAGACCTCTCGGGCCCTGCTCACCGTTAGGCTCGATGACCATGCCCCTTTCTTCACCAGGGGCCCGTCCACAAGACCCAGTGGCAGCAAGGGGCCACTTCCTCCACCGATACCGCCACCGCTGTTATTGCTGCTACCACTAACTGGCACACATGCTGATGACGCTGAATACTTCACATCGTTGTTGCTCCTGGATGCTTTGAGTGCAGAGTGATGGTGTGTGTGGCCATGGTGTGCATGGGTGTGCGTGTGCTCGTTGAGCGTGCCGTAAGGGTCCATCATGAAGTACTGTTGGGAATGCGAGGAGGAGAGACTGGGGAGGGGAGTTTGGGGGAACTTGTCAGGGTTGTTGCCAGGGAACCGGCCCATTGTCATGGCAATGGGTGAAGGGGAAATGGAGGGTGAGGGTGAGGGTGGAGGTTGGTGGTGGTGAGGGTGGTAGAGACACAGCTCCCGTTCCAGGTTGTCATCTGAACTCCAATATCCAGAGCCCGGAGCAGATGCTGAGCCGTGGAGCTGGTGGTGGTGGTGGTGGTGGCTTCGATGTTTGGGCTCTGCTGATCGACAGCGCTCACGGCTCTTGCTGCGCTTCCGGTGGCGCACTCCCACTGGTGGAGTTTCACCCTCTGGACTGGCCCTTGAACCACCACCACCACCTCCTCCACCACCACCGCCACCATTAACGCTCCCATTATTGGCCCCCTTTGAGGACTGCGTGTGGTGTGGGCCTTCCAATGAATGTGACTTGGTGAAAAGTTTCTGTACTGAGTGGACCAGATGGCGAATTCTCCCAGGGCTGTCATTGCTGTTGTTGTTGGACCCCATAGCCCCACTGTGGGCCAGCATTCCTCGTTTGTATTGCAGTGTGTGATAGCCATCTCTGGAATATGATGGCTGACGCTCAAACGGGTCTGCAAAATTTGCCGGTACCCGGGTGGGCGTTTTACTTCCATAGCCTCCCCCAGCTCCTCCTCCTCCTCCTCCCCCTCCTCCTACATATGGTACCATGGCCATACACTCATCCTTTACCTCAGGATGGTGAGAAGAGGAGGTGGAGTGGCACCTCCTTGGGAAGGTTCCATATGGGACGATGCTGTTGCTGTCAGAGGGGTATGAGGTACGCTGAGCATTGTAGAAGGACAGCTCAGCTGGATGTGGCATGGGGATGGGCACAGGCATGTCCATCTGACTGATCAAATATGGCTTGCGGTCAACATGGTGACCCAGTGGATCATATGATGGCTCATAGGAGACCACGTGATGGTGATTCCGACTACTGGACAGGCCTTTCATGACAGGGGTAAGGATGGGTGGATGGAAAGAGGAATGATATGGATGATGCCAGGCAGGCCCGTGATCAGCAAAGGGCTGCAGGAGACAGTCCCTGAGGGGAGAGCTGCAGACTCTGGAAGACAGGAAGAGACAGGAGCAACAAGACAAATGGTTATTACAAGGCAACAAGTCCAACATAAACAAACAAGTCATACCATGGGAATGATATATGACACAACACTTTAGTATGCAACCCACTGGGTTTAATTAAATTATATTAGTATTAAGTAGATGTGTAGAGCCTTTAGGTTTTAAACTTCTGATTGTTATAGTATGTGCCCCACAGTCCTGTCTTAATGGGACCAAAGTTCCACGGCTTTCTTCACAGTTTGATCATTTTGCTCCCACAGAGAAACACAACGAACCATCACACTCCACTTAAGATGCAAAAAGCATTTAGAAACTAGACAAAATTATATTTCAGTTAATTAGCTATACAATAAACACAGAAAGAAAAACCATGTCATGAAACCATTTCTCTACATTGTTTATTCAATTCTGAAATAGTTGTATAATCTATACATCTATACACCATCACCACAGGGGACAATATAGGATTCATCTTGCCCAAGGACAGTTCAACATGCAGACTGGAGAAGCTGAGATCAAACCCCCGAATCTCAGCAGATTCCAATTAGTAGACGAACCTCATGAGCCATCGCTGACCTTGGACTACAGAAATTCCTAATTATCCTGGCCTTTTTGAAAACCAGACGCATATCTGACGAATGCTGATGAGTGGAATGATTCTTTGGATATTTTGTATGTGAGGGTCTCCTGCTTCTTGATGATTTGATTTATATACATCACCTGAATTCCAGACAACACAGAGGCAAAGAAATTGTTTTGTTAGAATGTAAAACTCGTACCTTGTGTAAGATACTGAATCTTAATGAAATGAAAATCTGCTGTTACTGGAACATGGACTAAAAGTTTTTCCTTTCCCTTACGCATCTGATTTTCATTACTCCATCATTTATTTAAGTTGACGCTTCACCTCTACTCATCACCAGATTGTTGAGTCTTTTTGTGGCAGCAGATTCTCTTGGTCACTCAGTTTGTTTAATTAAGAGTTACCTTAATACCTAGTATTAATTCCTTTGAGCTTTGCACTTGCCTTCTCCATTGCTGCCTTTTCTAGTCCACATTGCCCCACTGCCATCATGCCATACCACCTCACAACACACTACAGTGTTAAAGACTTCCTTCCCAAATTTACTTGACTGCCTGAGCTTGTTTTTGTCGCAGAAATTATGGCCAGAGGCATAATGTGACCATACCTACTGAATAAACACATCAGCTGGTAATGAAGAACAAGCCATTGTTTAGGACTACATCAAACTTCTAAATCAGTGGATCAAATTTGAAATACCACAGGTTGATTTGTAGGCTGGAAACAGACATAATAGGCATCATTTCATTTTATTATTTTTCCCCCTCTTCGAGCCTGTCTTGGTGTAGTGGGAAAACACATCCATTCAGCTTATTAGTGCAGGTAACAGTACTGTAACATGTCCTTTCTCTGACCTTATATAACAGTAAGTTTAAAACTCAGGAGGGAATGTGAAAAGGCTCCAGGGATCAGACTGCTCACAAGGCAGTTTTATCACAGATGAATAGGCATGGAAGGCAGTTGGTGTGGAAGCTGCATGTCTGGCTGTGTGTGTGTGTGTGTGTTTGTTTGTGTGTGTGCATGTGTGTGTGTGGTAGAATTGTGGATCAGGTACGTGTGTGTGTATGCATGTGACAGTTTCTACTGTCCCACATTGCCCATGATGCAACATCTTAACCTAACCTGACAGCTTCACTGGTAGAAGGGCTTCTAACAAGCTACAGTAGCTCTCGGTGAGCTGGGACAAGACACACACACACACACACACACACTCACACACGATGACATCAGTTCGTGCCCCACACTCCCTCTGCAATTCCATGAGAGTAAATCTTAAGATATCACATACAATCTTCTTATTCTCTGTCTGAAAGGATGTCTTTCAAAATTATTATTACTACCACTAATGAAGACAATGATATGTGTGTCATTGTATTTAAACAAGTATAATATCATCTCTCTTAGCTTCCAAATCAGAACACAGTACAGTGTTCAAATTATATCAGACACAAAATTCAGCAACTAAATGTCATTGCTTGATGGCTGCAGGGCTGCACAGCTCCTTTGTGTTTTAGCTTATTGGTAAGTGACTTGTCACTGAACAAACTGAAATGATACTTTATTTCATTTAAATAAAATTCATCTTGAATAGATGGAAGATGTGCTTTTTTTTTTTTTACAAAAGTCACAAGGCATGGACAAGCTATGTACACATTTTGCCATTTGATGGTTACATTAATTTGGTTACATTTAAAAATTAGAGATCGTTCGTACCATTACACTCTTGCCACATCATGCTACTGCAGTCCAGGTAAACAATGCATAACAGTGCAACATCACGTCTTGTAACATGGATTGTGTTGTCCACTTTTGTGATAAGACTTGATAGACTTCCTCTGAACTAACTATTTTCACCATCCTCTGTAAAAACCTACCATCCTGAAATTGACTTGGACTTTTAAAGACTTATTTAAATGGATTAACATTAAAATACATACCACTTGAAAAACTTTGGCTATATGCTATCATTGATTTATATGTAAAACAAAATTCACAGCAATCATCTTAACAGAAATCATGAGAAGGTTTCAGTTCCTACACTGTAGTAACAGCATGAGAGGAGAAGGAAAGACACTGTACTGTTTTGTCTCATGTCCTCTTTTTCAATTATAAAGTTGTTTTCACTGCACAAGAAAATTGACTTGTGTGAGAGCGTAAAGCCCTGCTTTACGAGGATCAAGAATTTGAACAGGAGGACGACCATTTTTGTCACATACACACACACACACACTTGACACACTAGTCTTGGCAGAATATCTTACATTAATTCATCTCATTTTCTTGCTCAAGCCAGATCATTACTCCTCCTGCCTAATCCTAACTAAATGCTGTATACAATGCCAACTGAAAAATAAATAGGCATAAACCATGTACATATGGCTTCTGATACCACTGCTACGCAGATGACACTCAACTTCATTGTCCCGCCAAATACTTTCATGGTCTTGTAACACCCAACTCTTTACACAGACCATTGTAATCTCACACCTTGACTACTTAAACACCCTGGCTTCCCTTCATGCACAGTGAATCACATCTGATTTTCGATTAGACTATAACTGTTTCTAACTGATCTCCACTAACTATGGCTGTCTGAATCAAATCCAAGTCTCTGTCTCTGTCTGACTTCTGGGTCTGCACCCATCTAATTGAACTCCAACTGATACAGTCTTACATTCTTTCTTGACCACTTCCTCCGCTTTTTTGACATTTCCATCCCTGCACACAAGACAATCTCAGGTGTGATTGTTCTCATTTGCAGTATCCTAAAAGTGGAACAAACTCTCAGCTGCTCTCAGAGCAGGGAAGTCTCCCCTCTCATCTCAAAGAATATCTTAAAAACTTATATCTAAGAACATATTCTCTCCTCACTCCTCTAACACCCTAACATCCTTAACTAGCATTTAGTCAGGGCTGGAACGTTTCTTATTTGATCTCCCTGCACTTTTGCCTCATCCAGCTAATCAAGTACTTTACTTCCTTAATGTCTCCTTCTGCACTGCACTGCAGTGTTTTCCCTAATTATAATTTTCTGTGGATGAGTGTCAACTGACTAAGTGTAATGTAAGGTAGTGCGCCTGCTTGGCACACCACTTCTGCCAATGTTGATTTTCATTACATATTTACTACCTTACCACTGACAGTAGATAACCCTATGGAAAATGAGTTGAGTCATCTTCAGGATTGTATTTTGGCATTTATTGTACATAAACATTAGTAAGCTTAAGAACTAGTTTGTTTGTTACCATGTTACATCCCCTCTAATCCAGATAAATCTGGAATCATTGTTTCACACAGCCACACACTGAAAGATCTCATCTGTGTGAAGGACTAAATAAATCCTCTGTTGGTCCTCTGTAATTCAGCAAACAAACAAAGACTCTTTCTGGATGAAAGGCAACATGTGCTGAACAGAGAAACAGTCTCGGCTGGTTAAGCATCCATTCAATCCTGTTCCCATCATCACCTGCACAAACACACACACACAATGTAGCTGCTACAATTTATACATTCTTATTCTATTTCTGATGTTAGATAAGTGAAGGATGCGCAAAAGGCAGTATTTATCTAAAGGAGAAAATACAGTTCAGTGTATTCGAGCATCTACTTCACCAGACTTATGTTATGAGTAGTAGTCTATAAATTAACTATCATTAGTTATCTTCTTTAAAAATCTCCTTAATTTTGAAAATACCCCCAGACTAAGCACTAAATGTCTGATTTATGCATAATTACGGGTATGAAGTCATGTATTACTATGTCTCACTAGAAAGCCACTGCACTCACAGCACTGTGTCTAAAAATAAAACTTCACTGAATCATGGGAGGAAGTGATTCACTTCAAATGATGTGTTTGTGAAGTCAGACATTACTGTACGGGCAACCGAATAACAGGGGCTTAAATAAGCAGTGTCTTTATTTATTTATTTATTTTTATTTCTATTTTCTACCAGGAGATAGGAGATATATGCGCCTGATTGCATCAAGTACCTCTATAGGATGACCTGAGCACATAAATCATGAGTCATTCTTAATCGAAGCATTTGCTGTAAGAAGAAATTGCTGTACTTTGTAGAAAAAATTACAGTAACTGTCACTGGTTACTGTTATCTCTAGTGGTTTAGTATATCACAATGCAATCACAGTGAAAATAAACAATATAAACAATAGCAACTGTAACTAACTGAATTCTCTTGTGTGTTCTTACTGTAGACAATAGGTGTCCAACCTCTCGTTGATATGCAAATTGGACCATATCCCAAAATTTAAATGTGAGTCAACAGGCCAATTCTGGCGAGCATGAAGAAGCTGCTTTATTTTTTTATTTTACATTATAAATTTCATATTTGCTGAAGTTATAACAAGAAAAGCCTAAAGCATTCGTTTTGGCTAAAAGTTTGATCGTACAGACTTTTCTGAAAGACATCACCAACAGTGAGTCACCAAATGCAAATGAACAGACTACGGGTGAACATGAGGACTGTGCTGCTCCTCGGTGCCAACTGCAGAGTGCAGGAGAAAAAGAGAGAAAAAGTGATATTCTGAGGTCCACTCCAGATGAAACATTCGGATAAGTGGCTTACTAGGAAAAAAAAAAATGTCAGGCCAACAAATTTTGTTGTCTGTTCCCAACACTGCTGGGGAGTTCACACCAGAAAAAAGGTACATATATTTCCTGACTTGACAGCATCAAAACTCAGTTTAAGACCAGTATCTATCATGTATGTATTTTGGCATTCAGCCACATTCACTGTAACATCAAAAGAAAGAAGGACAAGGACACTTGAAACATGTGAGACTGTTAAAAATCTATATGAGTGATTATTATTATAATGACATGCTTGATGTATTCACAAACAAGACATATCTTATGTTTTGGGGGAAATACATCCAATTTCACACTGATTAATACATATGGCCAAAATTATAATGATTGATACAGAAAAAAAAAAACTATTTGTATGTTTATCTGGAGTTACATGCCAGATGCAGTGACTTCCCACTCTTCCAGGTTTTTATCTTCTGTCATTATCGGGGCCACTGAGGTTACTTGCTTCATTAAGTGGTCTTGGTTGTTCTGACAACAGTCATTAGTGTTCTTGTCAGAATCAAGTCCAAGTGTAAACAACAGTCACTGGATTTCTTGACGTCACATGGGGCTAAGTGTGAATGGCTGTTAAATCTCCTGGGAAGGAATGAGAGGACATCATTATAGGTGTTGGGTAAGTGATGTCAAGAGCCTCCTCTAATGTCGTAGGATGGTTCTTTTTCTACTTTAACATAAGTCTATCTCATACATACATTTTCAGTGCTGGGATGTTGCACCTTTAGTCCACCTCTTCATTCTATATAAAAAGTATAAACGGGTAATGGGGGAACATTGCTATTTGTGCCTTTCACAGAACCAAATCAACATTGGTATAAAATGTGAGCTGGTATGGTGGGACAGGACACAGATGCAATCAAAGTCTTTATAGTTTGGACTTGTTCTAAAACACAATCCTTAGATGCTCAATCAGATTGTGATCTACACAGTTTGGAGCGAAATCAGCGCCTTGAATATGTTGTTGTAGCAGGAGCATTATCCTGCTGAAAAAGGGCAGGTCAGAACGTGAGAGAATACTGTTTCTTTGAACAAATACACCCCGTATTTGTTCAGCAACAGTGTTTAAATATGTGGTATGTGTCATAGAAATAGAGATCAGATATCACATCACTATCTGTCTCACTAACAGTTGCCTTTGTAATGAGAATATCATTGAGAATCTCTGCATATTGCGCTAATCATGATCTGATGGCTGATGCATTCCTCACTGTGTTAAACTGCATTTGCCAGTTGCTGTTATTTAGATACTCAAAAAATTATGAAATGATAATTGACATGTTTTTTTTTTTTTTTTTTTTTTTTTCTCACCACGTAAAGAGTCGATGTACTTCCTAGATTTTGTGTCTTTGTTCACAAGGGTCCAGTCAAGATATAAATAAACTTTAAAGTGATGGTCCAGAGTAATTTGAACCCAGGGTCAAATTTCACCACGAATATGGGTTGAAAACCCCCTCAAGAGATGTTTTATGCATCTGGAACACCCTTCATCACCAGTAGTTATAAAAACAAGACGGTGGGTAAGTCTTGTAAAACGTTTTTTAATTAAAACCCTCGGTTCACTTACTAAGTTAGCGATACTTCAGTTTATGTGTAGGCACCCTATTCATGCTGCTGCTGAAGTGATATTCAGAGCTTTATTAGTGGTTGAAAAATGGCAACTTAGACACATTTGGCTGACTGCCCCATTTACTTTCATTTTTTAGCAATTTGGCTGTGAAAACAAGACGGTCAAACTTAAAAATCTCTCAACATAAAATAGCTCCATCACTTTAAGTGCATCCTGCAAGTGTTTGTCCACCATTTCTTGTCCTGTGAGTTGTTTGCACATTATTAGCTCAGCGGTACAACATTTTGGTAAATCCTCACTTATGTTACAAACAAACAAAATAAGTTGTTATTTGAGAAATTTAAGATTACCCAAACAAAAAATACAATTATATTAATAAGTTAGGTTTAGGGATAGTAGGTATATTTCTTCTTCACTTTAGGACAGTGCCAGCTGATTTCCCTTGTTTCCAGAAATTCTTCCACTGCATCAAACATATCGGCATGAAGGTGGCACCTCACTCTCAGAAAAGACCAATATAAATGTCGATTTATGGGCAGCAACTGGAAGTCAAATGATAAGAATCTTCAAACACCACACACACGATTCAGATCCAAACTGCCAACACCAACTGACTCAGACCAGAATTGACTCAGTGCAACTTGATCCACAATATCCAAATTAGAACTACAACTAGTTCAGGTATCATTAAGTCTTTCTGCTCCACCTGTTATAAAAAGATCCACTGTAGTATCTGTGAAGTGTCTTGTGTTAGGTCATCAAAAAGCTAAGCATAGATGTCAATCGAAAGCACTGATCCTAATGTTGCTCATAGAAAGTCATGTTCATTTCTCAGCACAATTGGCAGCGTTGGCGGGTGGGAAGCTGATAAAGGATTGTGTCATTGTGTTGAGTAAAATCTGCAAAAAGAAGACAACCAAGTCCACTAATCAGAATGGGGTTGGGTATCACTGAAATCTGATCACTCTAGGGATTATTTTGTTTTGTTTCCTCACTACATGTAGGCTCACTTTTCAGTAAGTTTCACAGAGAGCTCTCCATAAGCTTTCCTGTAATCAAAACACATCAGGAAGAGCAAGTACACTTCATTCTCTGCACTGGATATTATCCATTTATAAAACTGGCATTTTCATGTAAATTTGAGGAGAAAAGATAAGTTATGTGAGAAGAGGAGACAAGACACAGAGGCAAAGGAGCGGACGGAAACAAACTCTACAAGATTATATAGAAGGGATAAAAAAACAGCTGAGAGATTGACAGCTGAGCTCCCCCCCATCCGCCTTCTACCACCACCTCCTGCTGCATTTTTCAAAGAGCCATATGTGCCAGGCAGGCTGGGTTGATGCTGTGTGTGTAGGAGGAAGGAGAAATGAAAATAGGGCTGAGATCAAGTTATTTTAGGCTAAATGGAAGCTGGCGAACAAAAAGCCTTTGAGTCACCCGCTGAGGGTGGATACCAGCACTGGAGGTAGACAGGATTCTCATTCAATACAACCCAATGGGCATTTACTTCCACCCCAGGACACACGAGTGATATACCTCAATTTCAAATTCAGTAGTTGCTTTTTGATTTCAGTGAGAAAGTTTTCTTACATCTCCCCAAAACATTTTCCAGATCAAAACTGGATTAAATAACTATGTGCAATAGTATTGGGTTTATTATATAACAGCGGCAGTTCGTTCATAGGGGCGATTTCTGTGACGCGCTGCCAAACAGGGAGATGGATGGATTTTTTTTTTACCATTTTTATACCACTGCAACAATATTTATGCATGTAGACCTTTTGATATCATAAATATCATTCTCCAGTCAGGCTAAAGTTGTGCTTCAAATCCTGCCCCTTTTGTGCATTTTCAGCCAGGTTGAAACTGGTACGAAAACTCTCATATTGACTGTAATGTAGTATTGATTTTTTTGAAAAACAGACCGTCAGTGCATTCTCTACGGGAGTTTATATGCACGCACTAGCGTGCTTTTGTCATACGTAACACAGCCGCTCCCATCAACAACGCTACCTCCCTGTTAAACATAAATTAATTGGATAATGTAAAATGATTATTAATCAAAATTGATTACTCATACAGTAATGTGCCTTGTATATATTCTGTTGGCATTTATTGAAAATTAGTTGCATTTGATGTCAGTCCTTTTGACAAAAAGGTGACCTGAGGCGGCTCTCTCATTGGCTCCATCCAATTTCTCCCCATTCCTATTTGTCGATTGTGATTGGTTCTCGACACCTGTCATTCAAAATGCTATCTTCTATCTATCTATCTATCTGTCTGTCTGTCTGTCTGTCTGTCTGTCTGTCTGTCTGTCTGTCTGTCTGTCTGTCTGTCTGTACGTCTGTACGTCTGTCTGTACGTCTATCTATCTATCTGACCAGGTGATAAGCTGTAGACAGATGCAACCAGATACAGCTTTGGAGAAAATGAATGAAATTCCATTTCGTTTGTAGCCAAAAAATCCTTTCATACGGCATACACTTAAAAACAGGGTAAAGGAGCTTGGACCAGACCAACCTGACCCAACCTGAACCTAAACATCCAGCAGTAACTGAGGATGGAGTTATATCTGGTTTGACCTGTTCATATTATGAAAAATGGAGTTGGCTGGGTGAGATGTTAGTAAATAGTAAGTAGATATTAGTAGTATTAGTAGATGTTAGTAATGACTTTTAATGATTTCCCTGCACTGACGGGTTGTGGGCAACAACAGGGGTAAGAGACAGTTACATTATGATTATAACTGGATCCCTAGCTGCAAGAACAAGTATTCAGACACAGCCATCCCAGATAGCAACAATTCTGGTTGTAGTCCGGCAGAGATTTGGCATTTTTGGATTCATGTTGTTACAGAGTAACCAGGGTGAAGGTCTTTGGTTTGACTATGTCATAGTTATGGTTTAACCACACTACTTAAAAAGTTAAGGTAAACAAGGTAAAGGCTTTTGGCTTGACTGTGTGGATTTTCGATTCTTTCAGGGGCATTTATGTCTATGTTTTGTAGTTCCATAATTAGTTTAAGACTTTTGACATCCTTTTTTGTTTTGTTTTGTTTTTTGCAGCCCTAATTTGGGTCATATATACAACCTTCCAACTTTGCCAAAATTGGGCCAAATTTGGCTGGTAATGATTTTGCTATCTGGGTTGGAGCTAGCAGACCACATTCTTTACAGAGCTGAATGAACTTTGTTGAGACGAGAGAAGGAAGAGTATGTGTATTTATAACAACAGATGGTGCATTGATTATTATTATTTATGATAATATTTTTCATAGGTGATGGAGGAGACCCAGCAAGCATGTAAAGGAGAACACAATGGACAATGCAAACCCACCTCTAGCCATTTGAGTACCCGGCTCAAAGCTGCTTTCTGCTTATTTAGTTGCAGCTTTTTATCTTATTTGTTCCCACTCACTGTTGCCAGTGACTGAAAGAGTCTGTGTAGACACAGCCACATCAGAACCACCTGAAGTCACTCCCAGACAAGCAGTTTGGACCCTCAGAGTGATCTCTTTTAGATTCAAAGAGAGAGCAATATGGCAGTCATAATTTTGAAGTATACATGGTACAACTCTGTAAACTATACTACGTTCACTAAGTAACACTGAAATCAATCATGACTTCCTGACTCAGTGCAACACAAAAGACCTGTTCCTTGACTCCAAGAGTACAGTAAATTGTGAATACCCACAATGGTGCAGCTCTCCTACAGACTGAAACATGGAGCCTGCCCAACCAACTCAAAGTGAAACAGCAGCTGGCATGAGAAACATAAAAAAAAACTCCCAACCTGTATACTGCCGTACAAAGATAACAACAGAGTTTCATGTTGCTGGACATAAAAGAAATTTGCTTCCATGAGTCTGGCTCTGTTCATTTTAGTTAATATGATGAAGCCAGGGCCTTTGGTGCTTCCCGTTTTTCATCAATAGGACATCAGAAGTCTTTGCAAGCTACTAAACTTCAACCTGCAGTACTGTGTGGATGGCTCATACCCTGTGGAGTGCATGAGTGAATTCAAAGGTATTGAAATACTCACATTTACACTGTACTGCTACTGCTGTTTCATCCTGTTTCACACACACCCCCTACACACTTGCACCATCACATTCACACACTCACCTGCACACACGCTCCACAAGTGCTTGGTGTCAAATGATGCAGCTGTCTTTATAGATTTTCAATAAATGTAATGTGCAATATCTCTTAAGATATTGCCATGCTCTTTGTTCATTTAAAAAAAAGTAGCTGCACTACTTTTTGTAGTTGTCCCACTAAATACTTTAAATGTCTCTGTGTGGTAAAGTCATAAGAAAAGACAAGTTTACAATATGTTACATCTAATAGTTTGTAAGTCTGTAAGTAAAACAAGTGTTAATTGTGCTTTATTAACATTTATATGGATTTGTTAATGTTTATAAGCATCTTAAAAGGTTGTTTAAGTTGGTTATTAACTGTAAATAACCACATATACATATATCACATTGGGTCTCAAGGGCAAAAGAACATATGTTTTGAGGTAACAAATGATCTTTGACTTTTGTCCACCAAAATCTATTAAATTCATCTTTAAGTCCAAGTGAACATTGAGCCAAATTTGAAAGGATTCCCTCAAGGTTTTCCATATTTTTTTCACTGCTTGTGTCTCCTTCTTTCTCTTCTTGCCTTAAAAGGAGAAAGGAAGTGTCACCATGGTAACCACAGCACTATGTGATTCAGACATGAGTGAACAGAAATTGAACGAAATGTAAAACGTACTCACTATACTGCATTTTTTTTTTCCAGCAAGTGCCACTGACATCACTCCCTACAAACAGCGAAAACAGAAAGCTTTTCCAACGTAGTCTGGATGTGTTTGACAATGAGTCATGAAAGTGATGCTGATTGTCTTGCATCATACCGCAGAGAGCGTAGCGCACACTGTCACACACTGCGGAGAGAGTAGTTACACCTTTTACTCTCTGCACACATTTCTCAGTCTGACGCTATGTGTCAGTTTGATGCCACACCACCAGTTACTAATGATGTATAGTACAGCACATTTAGTGTCAGTGTGCAGTAACACGTAAGAAATCGATGCACTTTTTCTAAACTAAGACAAAAGAAGAAATGTAGTAACTGCTTTTGACTGTTCAAAATGTACCTGCCAGTGTGTGGCACTGATAGTTTCTGTCAAAAAAGTCAAAAAGCAAAATTTGTGAAGTTAATGATGACTGTGATGTGAGATACTCTCAGTGAGTTAGGTTAAGTTCTTTATTTTTTATTTTCAAAGCCACATTGTGTAATTTTTCAGGTTGTCTATTAACAAAAATCGATTTTTATGACCTTATTAATTAGTAATTACCTCCATCAACAAATCGAAATATTATTTTATAGACTTTGAATTTGCCAATTGTACATCTACAGAGTTGGTGATCTTAACAACAGCAGGTAAATACAGCTCTGCCTTTTGCATTTTTACGTTCAGTGGCAGCACAACTGGTGGTCGATTCATTTAATATTGATATATTGTCAGATTTTGAAGATGGATTTTCCTGTCAATGCTACATGGTACTAGAAGATGCACTTCCACTTGCTATTCTATTTCACAGTTGCTAGCCTATGTTGCAATGAAATAATTGTTGCAAAAATAATGAATAAGACATTGTCTTGGACTAAATTACTAAATAAATGACTAAACTAATAACTCTTTTACAAAACTAATCGGTGTTGAATGATATTTTGTTGATTTCTCAGCTGCCGTAGAAGGAAATGTACACTTGCAAAAGGGGCGTGGCTAATGAATACTATTCAGTTGGTTGTGGTAAACAACTTCACCGCTTGAAGGGAGAAAATCTTACACAGGATCTCTTTAATATACCTCATCCAAAAAAAAAAAAAAAAACCCTTCTCAGTCAGCAGTGCACTCACTCATCACTAGGGTGATACACCATCAAAGTTGAAGCCAATTGGATGATTGGTAAAAATAAATAAATAAAAATAAAATAAAATAACAAACAAAATGGATTTCTAGGAAGATTTTTCTGGTATTTAGTTACACATTTCATGTTAGTTTACTTTAACGTCTTTGGTTTACTCTCCTCTGTGCACAACACAGGAAAATAATGCAGTCCAAGTTATACTGATGACTCTCCTGGTATGAATCACAGAACAGCATGTATATAGTGAAGCACGTGTGTGTGAATGATATTGCAACAATTTAGTAGTGAGGAGATTGTGGACAGTATTAAACCGCAGGATAGAAATCAACCAGGAACTGGAAAGTGGTTTGAGTGTGTAGATTATCAATTACTGTGAATGTCCATTTCATTTCAACAACATTGTAGTTCAGACGTCAAGACCTGGGGGGATAGATTGATTTTTTTTTTCATTACGTTTTGTGAAAGACTGCTGCGCTGGTCACATTACGAATTTTAAAAAGGTTTCTTAATGTGATTTTCCTGCTAAATCCATTCATGTGGTGTATTCAAAACGACAGAATTACACACACTAACACTTCTATGCTGGAAAATCTCTTATAAATGCCCTAACAAAAACGATAAGTGACATCTTGACATCATCTTGTTCTATTAGCAAAACAATATAACAGAAAGCTGCAGAAATTTTGTCTGCTGTATTTTGTATCCTGGAGAGGTTGTTTGAATCTACTTGAAATCCTCTGGCACAACAGATCAATAGACTTATAGATAAACTACTACAGGATGCTGTGCAGAATATAGGAAACTATCTACACCTCTCTCTCTCTCTTTATATATATATATATATATATATATATATATATATATATATATATATATATAGTCCTCCTCTGCACTCATATTGTCAAGGTTTAGGCTCAGGACCAGCTGTGTCTTACATGGAAGACGTCTTTCTTCATTACTTACAAAGGCTTTTTATACACTGCATTATTTTACCCAAACAAACTGATGTGGATGGGTTCATAATGTACCGTGAGTGGGCATCGCTCCTCTCTCTGTCTGTACGGCGTGTGCAACACACAGCTACAATACTCTGCATCTGAAACTCAATTATGAGCAGTTTGTCTGAATGCCACCGAAAATAAAAAGGAAGATGCTTTTTTGACCCTCATAAATAAGCAAATACCCACCGAAGAAACTCATGATCATTATGTAAATGTCTGAGAGGCAAAATGCACTGTCACATAGTCTCCTTTGACTGAAGTGTTGTTAACACCAAGCAGAAATGGTTGTCAGAAGCTGACTAATAACACAGCTTTGACATTTATTCTTTGTCTTATTCTTACAGGACTTACAGGTATGACTGGTGCTTTTTTTTCTAGAAACCACAGACAAACAGATAGAGTCCCGTTATACAAATCTAGTTAAATGATTTAGAAACAGGCATGTTTGATGTAGGGACATTATATCATTCAGCACAGTTTTTTTTTGGTCTGAGGTCCACAGTGAGAGTCAAGGTGCAGATATAGACAGTGTAATTTGTATTTAAATTCAATGTAGAGGATGAGATGATCACTCCTTAAATGATGTGAAATTAAATTAAATTACAGTTGCAGTGATGTTTTCCCCGTCCTTAAAACGACATATAACCTGTGAAATCATTAAAAAAAAAAAAAAAAAAAAACTTAGATAATATGGTCTTCACAATGTCTTATAATTGTAGATATTTGGCACAAAAACAACACAGCACATTACCAACAGACCACATTTTCACTGTGAAACAAAGAAGTGACAGGGTCATGTTTTTGTTTCTCTTTAGCTGGATGTAATTACCATGTATTAAATAATAAATTGTTTAAATATTCAGTTGAAATGATTTCATGTGTTAATTATTTATAAAGTTGTTCATTCATTAAATAATGGCAATATGGTAAATAGTTAAGGTTTTTTCTTTTAAGATACTGCGCTGAAAATTGACGCGTCCCCTTTAAGAACCTGACCTCTGACCCGACAAGTGCCGCGAAAAAGAGAAAGAGCGTTCTACAGAGAAGCTACGGTGCAGAAGCAGCAGAGAGACTTAGCCAGAGAGTAGATCAATTTAATATTGAAATCTGAAATTATAAGCTTGAGAATTAATTTTTAGGAGAGATATACATTTTAGGAACCGTAACACAGACGGACTACATCAGTTTTGGTAAGTTTTATGTCGTTTTATGTGAATTTGCTTGACTCCTGCGGATGTGGATGTTTATGCTAGCATTAGCTCGGCGCTAACGTCTGAAAGCAGTAGGTATTGGCTCTAATCTTTTACCAATGTTGATTCTATTTTTATTGAAAGAACGTGCATATGTGTGTATTTTTATTTTTAGATTGAGAGTTATATTAAAGAGATACCGTGTAGAGCAACCAACCAATAGTATTCTTTAGACCACATCTTTTCCAAGTGCGCATTTTCTTCTATGGCAGCCAAGAAGTAACAAGATGTCATCCGTCCATTTGGGAAAAGCAACTCCGATATTTACTCTTGTTTTGGAGTGTCACCGGTGTCTCTTTTTTTGTACTCGTTTTTGCTAGGGTGACCCCTCATGTGTCTATGTTTGTGAGAAATAGCCCACTACTGTCCAAGCAGAGTGAGCCTCTGGTGGATGCCTGTGAGAAACCTCCGGTCCCCAGTCTTGCGCTCAGCGCTTTGTGGTTTGTTTGTATTTTAAATTAAACATATATCAATTGTCTTCCACAGAGCTCTTTGGTAGGTTGTCTCTCCCTTTGTAAGTCTGTTTCAGTAGATAACTTCCAGTTTCACTGCCACTAATTAGGCTTCAACCGAAATTCGGTTGTACTACAACGCCGCCATCTTGCCTGTCTTGTGACCCGGATGTTTACCTCTACGTCATGATTTTGTGGCTTGAAGCGGAGGGTTAGCTACCACAGCTGGTTAGCATAGCAGTCACTTTTATAAGCGACTTTTTACTCGCATTGGTGACATAACCCACTATGAACATGTTTTATTTACTGAAGTACATGTGTCTTTTATTTACTGAACAGTCTGCATTTGTGTTTTAAAGCAGTTGCTTTTTAAGGTTTGTACAGAAACGGTCGGAAAAGGAGTTATACATCACAGAATATCTGACCCTTTTGCTGTTCCCCTGTTATCTCTAAACAAACTCTGAATAAAATTGTAAAAATATCCAAATAATCTCTCCCTGTCTCTATTTCCACTCACTAACAAACACACAGATGTAGTTGTTGATCACTGTTTACTATAAGTAATTAATTCAGTCACTTTTAGCGGGCGAGGTTTCTTCTTCTACGGTTTTCAATCTCCTGGTGGCTTCTGGGATAGTGTAGCATAGTGTACATCACTTGCATACTGCAAAATCCTAGTGGAAGTAGGAAGTCATCCAGGAACCTTTCCCCTTTTACTGAAAGCTACTAAGGTAATCGGACGCACTAGATCGTTGCTTACTCATTTTTGCCTACTACATGGTAGGCTAGTAGGGATATTCGGATGCAGCCTAAAAGTAAAAACGCAAAAGGCAGAGCTGTATTTATCTAATTTTGTCCCCTGCTGGAACCTGTAGTCTCAGAATGGCACAGCATGGGAATCACCATCGAGCAACATTTCAATTTATTTTTTTAAATTTATGTTGCCAGAGTGGATTATTTACTGTATGATCTTTTGGACAGGTCAAGTTTTTTTGTCTTGTCTTGGGATCAGCGTTGAGACAGAGTAGAGACTCTACTGCTGCACATGGAGAGACACACGCTTGAGTTGCAAGATGGCGAGCCAATTCCGTGGACTACGTTCCAGCGGACAAGAGCATCAGTGACGAGACATGTTGTGCATCAGGACTTTCATCGAATTCAAGTGAGTAATGTTGGAATAGTCCTTTCACTTTGAACTGAACTGAGTCTGCTGTCAGAACAGCAACTGAACAATATTTTCCTTGTATCTTTTGTTATGATTTTGGATTCAAGAAGGGTTCATTTGATTGTACTGCTTTGAAATGTGATAATGATGAACTGCTCCTATAAGGAGCAATAGAGTTAATCTGCTGTAACCATAGGATTCATAGGTGCAGCCCAAGAACCACTTAACATTAGGGATCATTTACAGACCGGTCTAAACATAGATGTTATATTTAAGAAAACTTTATAATTTTGCTCATCTTGAGTTGATAATCAATCTGGGTTATACTTAGTTTGAGTGAATCAACTTTGTTTGAAGTAGAGTGAATGGATATGTTTTTGTTTTGCCTGCCAGATTTTGTTGTATTTGTTTAATCATTTTGTTACATTCAGTAAAGCGCCGGCTTTGTTCATTTACAATCCCTGGTCTAAATTTAGTTTGTCTACTCTGCTCTAATAGAACCAAGAATTGGTCCGGTGGTTTTTCTAATGACGAATTATTGATCTGAGTGCTACATATGACTGAGGTCTGGTGGAGGGAATTATGAACAGAATCCATCAGGCGTCTCTTAGAAAGATAAATATAAACATACATCAACAAAAGAATCACATCTTCACCAGAAGAAGATTTAAATCTGATCAAAGATCTCTGAGGTGATGTGAAGAGGTCAGCGCACAGGAGAAATCCTCACTATCTGACCAATCTGAGGTTTATGAACAGAAGAAAGGGCAGAAATAGACTCCTACTTAAAAAGACTGAACTGTGTACTAAAATACAAAATATGCTTCAACAAAGTATTAATTTAAATGATTTCACACATATGCCACCACTTTATATTTGTTATCTAGTTTAGGGTTGTTTTGCCCTCAACAGATTTCAGTTTTTCTTTCAAGTGAATTGAACAGATTGTAGATCATATTAAAGGTAGAAAAAAACAATTTAATACGTTTATAATGGTCTAGTTTTTGTTTTTACATCACAAAAGTCTGTCATTTTAACAGCTGTGTGTTGACTTTTTATATCCAATGTATCTGTAATATGTGAGAGAAAGTGTGAAGAGCCATGCTGCCACTATTTCCCATCTGTGAGAAGGTATCGTTCTCTAAAAGAGGTCCCATTACTCTTTCACTAATAGTGGAGCTACTGATGATGAACACCAGCATTGAGACCACACCCATAAACTAGCTTATAGTTTTCTTTTCAAACAACTTAATTAAAATTTACATGAACCTTTATCACTGTTCTTGCTCGCATGCAGGATGGTATCTCCCTGCTGCTTGAATTACTGTATTGACTCGATTATAAGATGGTACTTTTTCTCTAGAAAAAAGTCTGAAAAAGACGGGGCGTCTTATATTCGGGCTCCAGAGACCCGGGAGTCTGAACCAACAGGTGGCGTCAGACGTCTTCTCCCAAGCGAGTCAGAGCTTCTTCTTCTCACTCACACACACCAGTGACCTGGAGAGATGTAACTGTGACACAGAGACTCGCCAGAAAACAGTGACTCAAACGTTGAGCAAGTTAACAAACAGCAGAGGAGACAGTGTTTCTCAGACACTGACGAGACTGTGACGCCCCACTGTACTGTAGTATAATTATAGTTTCAGAATAGGCCTGGTGATCGGTGACATTTGTCCTCATTACGGTACTTGGTAGCTGTAATGCTAAATGCTAATGCTCAATCGCATGTTAAACACTCGAGTTTACCAGGCTAAATTCCTGATTAGCCAAGTGGTTATGGCAAAACACACTGGCATATTTAAGCTGTGCAGCCGTTCACCAGTTCGAATCCACAGACAAGCTTTCCTGTGTGTGCTCTCCTCCGTTCATGTCTCTCTACACTGTCTCTATTGTTAAAGGCAAAAAAAAAGCAGATAATGATAAAAAGAAAAAAAAAAAAAAAACACTCCTAGCTTATGCATGCTTGCTACTGCAGGTGATGTGCTTGTTTGCTAATTTTTCCAAAAATGTGTCTTGGGAAAAAGAGGAGTCGTCTTATATTTGGGTCCATATGGTATTTCACTGTATGGTTACAGGTATGGATAGAAATAGAACTTGAAAACCTTTTTGTTATTGTACAAAAGACAAACAACAAAATTTCTGGATGAGTCTGTCTCTCCAACTGGTTGTATGTGGACAAAGCTCGCACTTTCTTTACTCAATATTTAATCACTGAACCAAATGAAAAGTTAAAAAAAAAAAAAAAAAACAACCAAATGACAGGCTCAATGTTCAGTTGATGGTTAAGACTTCTCAGATCATTTTTACTAAAATGATAAAGCAAGAAAGTGCGGTCTCAGTTCACCTTCAGTTTAAACACTTCACTGGCAGCTGTTCACTCAGCTACCTCCCTGAAGGATTTCTGTTTGACCTAATCTAAGATTTTTTTTTTTTCTCATCATTGACGTTTTTGTGTCTACAAATATCCTTCACTGTGTGTAATCCTGCTTGAATAACCTTAGGACAGAATGAATGCAAGGTAAACTTGATGTGACTGACAGTTGACACAGTGGATCTGAATAATCCTCTCTGCCTTTTACTGTAAATTCTCTTTAAATGTGCTTCTGATTTAGATTAACTAAAATCGCATGAATAAACAAATACTTCATTTGGTGCTAATCTTTGTGTGAGACTGGTGTCACCCTGAATGGAGGTCAGAGTGTCTGTAAAGTGGCTGTAACCTGTTGTAGTTGAGTGACAGTGGGTGTGATTCACCTGGTCTCGGATATTTATATCATTGCATCTTTCACAGACTGACTCAGTGGAAACTGTACAAAATATTATGAATGCAACTGCTTCACATGGGGAACACACATCAAGGTGAAGTGAGTTCAGCTTTTACTTTGCTTTCACTGTGGGATACAGATGGCTTATAGCTTTATTATGCAACATTTCTATTAAAAATTACTGAGCCTCAATCAGTGCTTCTCTTCAAGTTCCTGTGCTATACTGGCTCCTGCAGGAACTTGTCTCATCTTACCCACTTTTTTTTGCATCACTGGATCTGCAGGGCTGATAATTAGCAATGTTAAGTTTATAGTTTGGCATGTTAGCATGCAAATATTTGCTAAAGACTGTGTCCTAGATCCAATATTTTGGTGCAAAACCCAATTTTAGTTTATACAATAAGCTGGAAAACACAGATTGTGTTCTAGTTTCTTCAGGTTGGTGCTACTGAAGGCTGAACTCCAGTTAAAAGTTAAGAGCTCATTGTAAATATATCCTCTCACAACCTCCTAGTGAAATCTCTTTCTCAGTTTCTGCTTCATATATTCTCTCAGTGTGTGTGTGAGGCTTTTTTACCGTTGATTGTAATGTGGTGTTTTTTACTTTCAGGAGGTGTTGTTTCCAATGAATAATGAGCTGGACATCTAGCTCATTATCGTGCGGTAAACTGCAGTTACACACTCTGCAGTGTATCATGTCCTAGGATGTGTCACATACATTTTCTTTGCCAACTTGTTTTTTTTTTTTTTGAGTGTGTGTGTGTGTTTGCAGGTTGCATTTGAGTAGGGTGAGTGAATGCATTCTAATACAGCCCCCAACATATCAGCTGCTACTAGTTGACAGGCAGCGAGTACAGAGCTTGTGCAGTCTAAAGCTATTAACTGTAAGAGAAATGTATGGATGGATATCAAGAACTGGTGTTAAATTGATCCTGGTTCCTGCCTTGTCTGTATCAATGGTATCGTTAAGCTCCCTGATAATTTTCATTTAATAAATGACCATCACTCTGTAGCTTTAATTTGCACACACCAGCCTGTTTTATCTGTAAAATACATATTTGTCTGCCGTCCTCTCTGTATTCAGACTGTTGTATCTAGTCAGACTGGATCAACAATGATATCAGTTTAATGTCGTCTCCCCAGAGATCCAGGACATATGTCTGTAAGTCGACATATTGTTACATGATGTTTTATATGAAGCATGTTGAGGTAAACGATCGTTACAGAGTTAAAATGACCGTCTGTGACGTTTTCCATTATGTGTTGGCATTAAGCTAGCGGGACTACTCGCTAATTTTCCACATTAAATGTTAAAAATGTTTGAGAGACAGTTTTGTGGAAATAAACACATTCCTGTATGTCCTCAACCACAGTTTAAGATGTATAATCATGAGTCATATCTGTGGTGATATAGTTAAATTTAAAACTATCTTACTTTATCTGTGTTTGGTGGTTGTAGAAACAGATAATTGAGATTCTGACATTTCTGAGGATACTAAACATGCTGATGTGTATAGAGCAGAGGCGACGTATATTATGATTCTTTAATTTTGTTACTTTTTCACCCATAGTGTCGAAAATGGTATCGAGTATTTTCCTGGGTATCGGTTTTGAGTTTGAAAGTCTGGTATCGTGACAACTCTAATACCCATACTGACTGTTCCTGTATGTCATCATGCGCTGTGAATTTTATCTTAACTGTTCTTTTCTCTTTTTTGGCTTATTTATTCTTAATATAAAGCAGTTTATTTATTGCAGTTCTCTCTCTGCAAAGTAAGAATTTCATTATATGTTTTTTTTTACTGTGACAATGACAAATGTCATATCATGAAGTGTATGCCATCTTTGATGATGATTGGTGGAATTTAAAGTGAACAAACATGAAAGAAGTTATTTTCAGGTATTTCACACTAAAACTAATTAACTCTTAATGGGAGAGAAGACTGGTTTCCAGTGCAACTTACTGCTGTAATGTAACATTACTGACAGTTAGCTGACAAACAAATCTACAGCTCTTTGTGTGTGCGCGAGGGAGTGCATTTTGCAGAATGCCATGGTCTTTATTAAATGCTCCAACTCAGTCAACTCAGCGTACAGGCACTGTATGTTTTCAGCTTTCTATCTCAATTCGGTACAAACACAGTGTTAATGCTGACAGATTAGTTTGTCTCTTCTCGGATGTTTTTGAAAGTTCCCTCTCAGACGGAGGCTTTCCTGTCAAATCCAACTGTATACACAGTTAATTTCTTGACAGAAATATTTCTTCCTCTATGTGTCACTGAAGAAAATGTGTGAGAATTTCATCCAGCTGGAGAGATTTTTTTTTAAGAAGAAGAAACAAAACAGCCATTAAAATCCCATAGAGAGGGAGAGCCTGAGCAAGGCTGGAGGCTATCAACAACTCCCTCTCCATCCCTCTTCTCTTGCTTTTTTTTCTCCCTGCTATCATCCCATCCGTACAACCCCCAACTGACTAAAGATGTACGTCAGAATCTGCGTGGAAATGATTTTTTTTTTTCTTTTCGCCCACTGACTGTTATGATTCAACTCAGCCTTTAGAGCAGGGTTGAGAAGAGATGAGAAGAGAGGAGAAGGAAAGAGCGTGGGCTTAACCTGCAGCTCCCTGTCTCTCTCTCCTCTCTCTCTCTCTGTCTCAGTACTTGCATCCCTTCTGCTCAGAGCCACTCTCTTTTACTCTGAAATTAAACCCTTGGGTTAGTGGATGCCTATGAACCCTACAATAGACAGACAGATAGAACAGAACAGCTCAGTGGTGGGATGTGTGAAGAAGGTGGGGACTGAAATGACTGTGAAAGAAGTGTGAATCATATCTTTAACACTTATATTCTCCTGTCATATTTTTTGCACAAACTATAGTAGACTGATTACTTTAGGCTGACTATCTTTGACGTTATATATTTATTTTTATTTTTTTTACCGCATTTTTGCATCAACAGATAATTCACGCTACAGTGAGTTATGCGTCTCAGATGACTAAACAGTTAACTAGTGAATAAAATCTTGAATCCACATTGACAGTGAAGCTGTGTGTCTATGTTCTGGTCACAGAGGATCAGTAGCGAGAAGAGAATTGTTAATGCACATTGTTTAGTACCGAAACACACTGCATGTTGGCTTTTACTTTCATTTGTTTCCCTTTGAATAGCAAATAGTCTAATAGTGTGTTCTTGGAGCATGCTTCAGGTTTGTTGCCCCCCAACATGCCTCTGAATAGAGACTAATATCATACATAAAAACCCTCCATGATGCCAGAAACTCTTACTGTTCTTCTTTAATAGAAGAAAAAAGAACAACCCCAGGTTTCTTTCCAGCAATAATACAACCAGGCTGACAGAAAACCATAACTGTTGAGCCATCTCTAACTCTTTAATTCATAATTAATTCATGAGCTTTTTTTTTTTTTTTTTACACAAATAAAACTGTAACTATCAGAGATGGATTATGTCCGCTGAAATCAGTAGTAACAGCTGATTTTTGGACAGTTTATCTCTCCGCTATGTGAATTCTCTGACTGAGTTGACTTAAGCAGTTTCTTCATCCAGACCAACAACTTATCTTTTAGACCCAACCGCGCTGGAGGAGGTGGAGGTTACCTGCCACAGGCTTTTAAAGTTGCAGTGATTAATCCTTGACTTAAAAAAATGTTCTTGCTAATTATAGACCTTTATCAATCCTTTGTTATATTTTCAGAATCCTAAAAACATATAAGCCTGGATGACTTAAACTCAGACAAAAAAATATATAAAACCACACCCAGGCTAATAGCAGATACTTGGAGTAAAGCTAACTATGCTAGTCCAAGCTGCTGAAAGTGCTTAATCTTTTACAGGCGACTGGAGAGCTCCAGGCATTTTAAGGCTCACTGGACACAACTTTCTTTTTTAAATAAGTAATGAAGATGGCAAAATACATATGACAAAGGCAATATAAACATGAATCTTGTTCTTAATTCATGTAATCTTTAGCGAGCACTTCTCTTACTCTTAATCATGAAGGAGAAGAAGAGAAACAATGTATTTTTCTGATTTCTTGACCAAACGATCAAACCATATCAAATTATATTTCGTATGGAGCAAGTAAAAAGCTTTAGAAAAGTAGCAACAAATGTAGTAAAAAATAAGCGTTAGACAATGTGTTTAGGTCCATGCTCACTCACCTCCTTTAGATCCCCATCGCAGTAGAGCTGTCGCTAACTAGAGGGGATTGACATCTCTGTATAACTGGCCTCACATTAACTCCAGATGTCTAGGAAACACACACATATCGACACACACAAACAACACAGACACAGACAGACATAGATACACAGTTACTACAGATACATATGTGAAATAATTTCTTTCCATTAGATTATATTAGCTGCATACAGCTCTCCATACTCCTCCACTCCTTTAGAAACATTATGCCCTGTACACTTTGAAGTAATGTGTGTGTTTCTTAACAGCACAAGGTTGTTAAACTGAACCACTTTATTCATTTAACCAGGGCAGCTCTATTAAAATATATATATATATATATATATGCAAACAGAAGTAGTAAATGACACCATACTTGAATGTCTCATGATTCACTAATTCTCAATATCTGATACTCACCTTACAATATTAGAAATGTTGAGACCCTGCATTTTATTTTTGTTTTACTTAAATCTACTGGAGCGTCTTAAATGTAAATCTACAGCGTAAAGCACAAAGATGTTCCTGTCACCATAAAATAACATGGTAAACACTTATGATCACTAACATCACAACATCAAGATGAATAACCAACAACTACCGATCAAATAAAACCTGTTCTATAAAAAATTCTATAGTGTAAATACTAACAATCATACAGCCATACTGATGCGACAGCACTTCTCTACGTCACCGGTCTGTTCATGTTTTATTAAGAAGCCTAAGAGTCTGTAGCCAGGCTAGCAGCTCTGTGAGGCTATACTTAGACACACCACAGTTACTAACATGCACAAAAAAGATGACTGTGAGTGCGAATGACCTGATGTTAAGCAAATATTTTATTATTGTGTTGAAAAAGTTCTATGATTCCATGTTAAAGTGGTAGTTGAAGCATGTTATCATGCTAACATTTGGTAGCACTTTAACACTTACAGGTAATGTACTAGATGATGATACAAGTGGAAGACAGAGAATTGGTAGAATTTTTAAAGTGTGAACCAAATGTGATGGAAATCCAACCAATAGTTGTCGAGACAATTCATGCAAACCAATAAGAATTATTTTCTAAAGGCCTGGGGATTTATGAACTAGATGTTCGGTGCTGTCTGTGCTTCGCACCAGGATTGGCTCATTGTCTGATTCTTTGAGAAATATAGTTGCTGCTGCAGATAAAGCTCACTGTGATGACCATGTGTCCAGCTACGTACCTTCTACGCTGCTGCAGCATCTTCATATTATGATTTCAAAATCCCTGAGGGTGATTCTGTGGTTATGGTTGGAAATCCTGCAGCACATCTCTAAGTCACAGTATAACACAGTGCTGCAGTATGTTTACAATTCCTGTGTTAACAAAGTCAATACAGTCAATAGCTCCATTTGGATTCATGTAAAGGATCGTTTCTAGAGTCTAGTGTTAAAATTTAAAGATGTCATTCATGTCAGAGAGCAGTTCGATTTTCTTTTGACAGGATAGATTTTACACAGCCAGTTTTTTTTTTTGGAGGCTGTGTGGCTTTAGGCTCTTTTTGTTTGGCCACCAGCCATTGTGCTGCCTGCTTGGTGTACACACACACACACACACACCAACAGCAGGTGCTTAATTGTATACAAATAAGCGATTTCTAGTTCTTCTGTTTCAGATTACTTTAACTCCCTCTGATTTGTCCCACAGCTAATGATGGGAAATGACACCCCAGGGCCCTATTAACATTTTTTCCTCTGGTGGAAACCTGATGACGTTGCCTGGAAACAGGCTCATTAGAAATGTGCAGCTTTTCCAGACTCCAGAGTTAAAATGGCAGACGTGTTTAACCTATGTGAGCTTATAGTGTACAGTGCACGATAAAAGGATCAGAGCTGCTGCACCTCCAGCAGCAGCTGACTGTGAGCAGGCTACTCTACATGCAGCTCATTTGTATATTAAAGCTGTGCAAGGCTCTTTTAAAATATAATGTGATTTTCTTACGCTTTTATTTTCTTGGAGCTTTAGGCAGTTTAGACTTGGCAGGTTCAGAGTGGGACACGTGATACTCAGCTGGATTCTGGCAATAACACTTGAACGAAACTCAAAACCAATTGTGTGACAAAATAATCTCAACACAAAGGTTAACTTCATTTTTCCTGAACTATCAATAGCAATACTCATGATCTAAGATATATATATATATATATATATATATGTGATTATATAAATGTATGATGAGTCCTATACCGTCTTGAGTTTGTATGTTCTTGTATCTGTGTGTTTTCTCTGGGTAAAGTTGTTTCCTCCCACAGTCCAAAGACATGCAGGTTAATTACCTGTAGTTGTGAATGTGAGGGTGAATGGTTGTATGTCTATATGTATTGATCCTGTGATAGACTGGTCACCTGGCCTGACCTCACCCACAGTGAGCTGGGATTGGCCCCAGTAACCCATGTGACCCATTAAATAACATATTAATAAAATAACATCTCATAGGCCTTTTCCACCAGCACTACTTGGCTCTACTAGACTCAGCTCTAAACGGTTTATTGTGTTTTCCACTTGGTGCTAGTTCCTGATAACTGGTGCTCTTTTTACTACCTGTCCAGCCAAGGTACCAAGCGAGCTGAGTCAATACTAAACACATGATGTCAACAGACTGCCGGCTTCTGATTGGTCAGAGGAAATGTCTTCATAAGCGTGACCAGACGTGAGCAAGTTGAGAGAGCGTCAACAAAATAATCAACCTTCATTTTTAAAAACACCGGTAAGAGTGATAGCCATGGTCGTAGCCTACCTCGTCGTAAATTAACCCAGCAACAAGTACAACATCTCCTCCATGTCTTCCATTAATGGTTACCGGTGTTTTGTGTCGTAACGTTGCAGCAGTTTCAACTCCAATCACCACATTCACGTCCAGGAGGAACCGAACTGTGATGGAAAACAGTGTGTCTGGTCCCAAACGAGTCCAGTATAGCTAGAACGAGACTTTACACGTAGTCTTCATGAGCTACTTGATCTAAACGCTGAAGGTTTGTCAACTAAAGTTTAAATTTTGGCTTCACTCCAGTGTGAAATACTGGACCAAGCCCAAAACATGATGCTGAATTTATAAATAAAGGATTCACTGGGAAGATTTGACTTTCTTCTCTCCCTTTTCTATTTCTCTCCGTGTATTTATGTAACTCTGCTTCATGTCATTAACTTTGTGTCTTTTCTCTTTGTCGTGTCTTTATTATCCTGGTGTTTCTGACTCTGATGAGCTGCAGGATCCAAAAACTGACACGGCAACTAAATTATCATCATTATCATTAATGTTATTATTATTCTTGTTATTATTACTAACTTATTTATTTTATCATCATTGCTGGTATTATTACCAATAACTTATTGACACTCAAGTATTGCCTTTATTATCTTTAATGAGTTCATATTGGATTTCTTCTGTCAGTTTTGGCTATGGAAGTTTCTATATGTTACCATGGCAACAAACACTTAAAACCACCTTTGTCTGTTGATCTTTCATATGTAATTATTCTATTCACATTTAATTAAGTCAGAAAATAATCTGATTATTTTACAGTTGCCATCGCCAACACCTGGACCAGATGGCAGAAGCAGCAGGGACATTGTAGAATTCAAACATTCGACAAAACAAGGCAGTTTTTTTTTTCTGTTACTGCCATCAGCTGAAGAGGAATGCATGCTGGGATACCTGTCTCATTGCATCTTGAATAATATGAGCAGAATAAGGACCCGGGCATTTCAACTGTTTCCGATGACTTTGAGTTGAGACATTTGGCTCGTGTCTAACGTTGTCTCACAAGTCCATGAGGACACAATCAGTGTCCTTGTCTCTACCAGCCTGAACATCTACGGTGGCTGTTCCAAAACGCTTGTGTTTATTATCACAACCTCTTTATATGCTTCAGTTCAATAGTAAACTTTGACTCTTGTGTTTATATGTTACTGAGACGCATTTGAAATTGATTTAGAGACTTTCATCTAAAGATCAGAGTGAAATCAGATGAGTTTATTCCCATAATGTTTCACTACTGACCTCATGATGGTCACAGTAGGAGAAGTTTGGGTGTAAGTAATAAAATGAACTGAAGTCCATTTAGCTGCTGCTGTCTCAGCCTTTTTTGGTTGTTTATTCTGGCTCAGTGTTACAAGGTCACGTCTAACTGGGGCGATTGAACGTTAACGTTATTTAAAATGATGTGCTCAGACCAAACTCCCTTTTTAGAGCGTTTCACAATCCACAAACAACTAATGAAGCATTCCTGCCTGTGCACAACTAATACCTGGAATAAAATCATAGATCTGAATTTTTTTCATTTCAGTGATTTTTTTTAAATGAATATTTTCCAACTCTAAGCAGCATTAACTTGATTGCTTATTAGATTTAAGCCTTCTCAGTTGATGTGTGGTTGTGTTATGATGGAGGGTGTGGCCTAAAGTGATTAACACCTTTTATTAAGGTGTGTGTGTAATTCTTAGGCAGCTTCTTTACCTCAGGCAAAATGGGCCAAAGCAGAGATGGAACAGTCAACAATGTCACGGAGGTCGGTTCAAAACGCTTAAGGGCAAATCCCAAAACATGACGAAATAAAACCCTCAGGCTGAGAGATACGTCGAAGGGGAACAGTCAGTTCTCTTAAACTCGCAGAAAGTAAATTTCAGATAGTTTCTGAGGAGAAATGTGGAAATCTTTCAAATTAATGGATCTGAGAAATCTGAGGAATTCATTCAGAGCCCGTGGAGGATAAAGCAGATCCAATTCTCTTCCTGTTTGAGGACAGAGAAAATACCTGGGGTTAAAAAAAAAAACCTGAGTAGAGGTGTTTGAATGACATTGTGACATTATTTATAACAAGTATCAACACACCAACCTGGTGTGCAGATGAACGCCCCAATCAGAAACGAATGAGATAATCGCTTTTTGAGGGTCACAGTGCAGGTTTGCACGTGTGCTTTTGTGCACAATAATGAAGGATGTGTTCAGTGCTTTGAACTCTTTGAGATCGTCCTCTGCTGCTGCAGACTTGGGATGAATTTCAAATATACTACGACCTTTACTTAACATGGTAGAGGTCACTGAGGTGGACCACATCAATGACAACATGAGGCTTTCTTCCTTGAAAATTGCTGAAGGATTCTCTACATAAATATCACGTTAATTAAGCACGATTAAACAATTTATTTAAACCAAAATTATCAGCAAGTATTTTAGATGCTTTACTGCAATAATCAATCAACTGATCAGTTGATCAGCAAAACTTTTGGTATCTTCTCATGCACTATTAGCTTTTTAAATAATAGTTAAACTAAGGATAAAGAAAATATAAAGAAAAGAATGAATCTTCCATCACAGTTTTCTACAATCTGTGACGCTTGAGTATTTACTTTGTCTGTAATTATTAAATGTTAAGAATAACGTATGTGTTAAGTCACCGATTGATCATTTAACCAACAGAAACTAGCAGCTATGTTCAATATTATTTGTTACGTGTCTTTGTTATTGTGCGCTTCTCTCATCCAAGATTTCATTACAGCCTCAAAATAGAATCATGACAGAAAAAAAAGTATCAGATCTTACATAAGCTGCAGGATACTCAAGTCCTCCTCACACTTGTCTTTGTGTAGCTATTTAATATCAACATGGTAATGACCTCTTTTAAGTTTGAAGTTGATAATGTTTCAGGCTGTTGAGCTGAATCTTTTTGTGGCATTTTTGTGCGTGAGTGTGTGTGTGTGTTGATGTTTTTGGCTGAGGGCAGGGATTAAAAATGGCTTAATGGATTATCATATTAAACCTCTGAGATGATTAGCTCCAAAAAGCACAGCAGCCCTTCTACCCCTTCATAAATAACACAAACCCCCTTTTCACTGTTTGAGGCTGTGAATTGACACAAAAAAAAAAAAAAAAAAAGGAAAAACAGTTTCCACGTTGGCCAAGGTGACAACCCTTCATGTACCATTCATACCATTAAAAAAAGATGTCAACAGCCACGTGTTGCACCTGTTGTACTTGTCTTGACACATGATTACATTTGGTTTTGTTCAGTAGTTGAGCGATAAAATGACATAGTGAGTCGAGTTTATGATCAAATGACAAAGCAGAAAGTTGTGTGATACAGTTGTGTAATTTATAGAGATGGGACAAGTCACAGAAGATAGTTCACATTTAGACAAGCGTATTCCTAAGGATTCATTTGATCACTGTTCATTTCTATCATTCAATTTCCATAGCCCTACTTGACGGCTATATCAGCCTTTACACATGTCCAGATATTATTTCTGACAGGACTTTACTTTTGTATTTTTGTACTTCTTGCAATTTTGGGTTAGGGTATCGATCCATCTTTTATTGTAGAACAAATACAGTGCTCTCAGTCGATGCAAAATGTTAATAAACCTCAAACCTGAAAGTTTAACAAAGGAAAAGTGAGACGTCTCTCTTTCAGGGGAATAGATATATATTTGTGTGTGCACAATTATTACTGTGCAGAATTAAATCACAGCCTCCCAGTGCTGTTCAAACAGGTGTATTGTCTTTCCTCGCTGTGAATCTCATGTTTAGGAAAAAGACCTGCACATTTTTAATAGGATTTAAGCTACACGCTGTGTGCTATATGTGTGAAAGGACAACTTCATTCAGTGTGTGAAACAAATTGTCCAGAAATCTCTGGTTCTACTTTATAAAAACACTCATTGATTTCTTTTTTTTTTTGTGCGTGTCCTACAACCTCAAATACACGAGTTGTGTTTCAAGAGAGATATTATGTATTACAGCTCTTCACAGGAGGTGAAAACCTCACTGCTATCAGTACAAATCACATCCAGATCAAGGCGTTAGATATGAAGCCGCCGCAAGTAGAAAAAAAAATGTAATCCTAGTTCAGCTGAAACACTGAACACAACACATTTATTATCCATTCATAATACCCAACTAAGAATGTGTAGAGTTGATTTGTTGCCTCAGGCTGTGGGCAACTGACCTGGTGGACCATTTACCCATAAATCACATATTTTAGTAGCTTACTGTAGCTGCAGTTACACAATAATTTTTTGGTAAGATGTGTAATTTTAATATCTTTAGTTGATCATTATTATTCATGAGCTTTTTTTTTTTTTTTTTTAAACCATGAAAGATGATATCAGCTCTATGTGCTGTGTGCATTAAATGTACTACGTTAATGCTAAAGATCGTGTTTCTCTGCCTCTGCAGAACAGGCTCTTCTTCTCTGGAACCATTCCTCCTGAAGCTCCCTGCTCTCATTATCCACAGCCACATGGCAGCCATGCACAGCTCTGTAATCATTTCCGAAGTTACACAATGTGTCAACACTGCAGGCTCTAAAGGACTTATAGAGGAGCCTCGCCATGCCAGCTCGTGTGGAAGAGCTGCATTGTGCTTTTCTGACAAATCAACGAGTCATCTTCATCACCCTCCACAAACAGATGCTAAAAGCCTGAATAAAAACACTCGCCGTTTGCATATAGTTTCAATACAGACATTCAGTGTGAGAATGTGATTTATTCCTCAGTGTGTCTGCGATCATCCAGAGACCCTTCTGTCAGTCCAACGTGCTGTCCGAGAAGGAGATGCTGCGGGCTGAGGAGGCAAAATCCTTCAACTCTCGTCAGCTCTGACTGCTCCTGAGGAGATTATCATTTCCTCTGTGTCCTCACACGCTGACTGTCACTAGCAACATACAAAGTTGCTTTGAAGCAATTTCTCTTTTACCCCTCACAATAACATTAATTTAATCACTTGCCTTGTTCTTATGTGTCTACTTACAATATTTGTTTTCTAGTAAAGACAGGATAACATTAGATCACAGGTTAAACATCAGAGCTCCGTGATCAATCATACTTTATATCCATTATAAGAAATAAAACAAAATAATGTGTTTTTTGTGACTGCTGTTGTTGAGTCAGTCACAATACTACTACTGCATCTATACTGGTGCTGCTTCCAAGAAATTGTCACAACCTCACACTCTGACAATCCAACACTGACAAAAGCTTTCACCTTCTGCTGCCTGACAAAGACGTGAGTTCCCAAACTATGTCAGCCATGTAAATGGAAGCTCGGACATTGTTAACCAACCAAAAACACTCACTGCAGCGCCGTGTCACAAAGTTTAGCTTGCTTTAGTCCATCACCATCTATTCATTGTGATTTACAGAGGTGGCCTTTGCGTCTTCCTTTCAGACCGTGCTCTTTAGCTGAATTCTACTTACAAAGACAAACTCAGACTCTTTTGTAAAGTGAATGTATGTGAAAAGCTCGGGAGTCTCTCCGTCGCTTCTGCCTGCTACTGGCTCGTTTCTCCCTGTGGGACCAACACTCTCAGTCTCTTCACTTAGGTTCAGTGAAGCCCATTTAAACACAAACATGATATCCCCACTACTCCCATGTGCCTAAAAATATCATTCTCATATAAACCCATGCATGAATGAATACTATTTCATCACAACTCAGCTCCAGACTTGGTTTATTCAGCTGGCTTTAATTGGCTTGTAATATTAGAGGATGTCCTTTTATGTTTCACTTTGGTGCATGGACACTGTTAGTGACTGACAGGCTGCTCATCATATGGGAAACCCACACCGCTCCTCTAGAGAACACAGGACTCTTCTGAGGACCTTCTTTGACACTGTTGTGGCATCAGCTGTTTTCCATAGAGTGCTTTTGCTGTGGCAGCATCTTTTTCGACTACAGACAGGAAGATGCTTGACGAGCTGATGAAACAGGTCAGTTCTGTCTTTATGTGTCTCCTTGACCTGATGGAGGCAGTGGAAGAAGGGAGGACGACAGCTATCACCTGCTGATGACGAAGGAGTCGTTCCCACGCAGGACTCTGACTGCACCGAGCAGCTCCATCAGTGACCTGTATCACCTAAACAGATTCTTCCTGCTGCTGTCAGACGTTATGATCAACACTCCTACCTCTAGACCACTGGTCTGATGTGAACTAGATATGTTTTTGATCTTGTCTAGACCTTATCTCATATATGTTTCGCTCAGGTTTTCATTTAACAGCCACACACACACTCACCTGGGAGACATGAGCCCAGTCTTGTTCCCCTGGTGATGGACTTTATAGCTGCATTGTTACCTTGGATACTGTGTAGCCTAGTGTTCAATATGAGACATAAAATAACAGCATAAAAATATGAAACTAACACACAAACGTAGACCTTATTACTAGCAAATACGAGACACATGATTGCATGATTATTATACACATTTAAAGCTGAAATTATGTATTTAATGTAACATGGAAAAAGCAAAACAAGCTTTTTATTTAAAGATTAAATAGTATTACAATCATAAAGTTGTCACATGACATAAGCCACCGATGTAACGTCAACACTTTCTGTTTTTCCTTCATATTTCACAAGAGTATATATCACTCACATGCCTCCTCTACTGTAATCAGTCTGTGTTTTCACAGGTTTCTATTCTGTCACAGCTCCATGAGGGACTGGATCGAGATGCAGCACATTTTTTTTAAAAACGCATTCGAATAATAAATCTAGCTGCAGATAAATTAGTATCTGCATATGTGACGGCAAATACGTAACATTCAGAAAGGACTTTTTTTAAGGTAATATAAATAAGTGTCCCACAAAGAAACACAGCTGGAACCGGTAGCATGAGCTACTAAACTAAGTCCAGGAAGATTTCATGAATCATTCAGCCAGTAAAAGAAATACATAAGATACCTAAGATTATCATTTATACCTAAGAGTTACTATATTTGTTTGTAGATTACTGACTCCTACTTGCATATAATAATTATAAAAGGTGAAAACACCAGCCTGTAAAAAAGTATAATACAGATATATCTCACTGGCGTCTGCACCATCTTTTCATTGATATTCTCATGGCATTATTTGAAGCTCCTTGAAGTCTCTGTTTATAACAAACTAAGTCATTCTCCTGTAAATTCAACTTATAACCAGACAGTTGTTACAGTTTCTTTAAATGTAATAACATCTCCAATCTCTTATTGATGAGTTTTGAGCTGAGTTTTAATCATGTGTCACCACATACGCATATAAGTGGTCAGGATGGTAAAGAGTTGCTGGAGACCAACGTTTTGTGGACGAAGGACCATAAAATCATGTTCATTCATATAGTTTACTAGTCGTATTACCAGTCATACATCCAGTATTAGAGACATTAAAAAGAACTGGTGACAATTTCCAGAATGTTTTATTTTGAGACATTATATTGGTGTTACCCCATATTATTTACATAGTCTGTTGCTATTCTCACAATTTATTTTTGACTGACTTTTTTATGTTTATATTTGTAATTTAAATCTGTAATAATTTCCTGTAAGACAGGGACGTCCAAACTATTCCACAAAAGACCGTGTGGCTGCAGGTTTTTATTCCAACTGAGCAGCAGCACCAGACTTGACTCATTTAATTCACTGATCTCAGTCTTCAGACAGTTGATTGGTCAAACTGTGTGATCTTGACTGGTTGGAACAGAAACCTGCAGGCAGACGGTCCTTTGTGGAATAGTTTGCCCAGCGCTGCTTTAAAACGTTTAATGTACATAGAAGTCAGTACCAAGTTAACTTTACAACCTGGTCTTAACCTGGTCTTGGGATTAATAAACTTATTTAATTTGTTCAGCAACAACTTTTATTGAACTTTTAAAATATTGCTGGCTAAAGCTATGGGCCTATAATTATTATATTATTATAATAATATATATTCCAGCCTTGTCTTTAATGACCGGCACTAACAACACAGGTCAGTCTAGTGACAGTTCAACGAGAAGAGAAAGAGAGAGAAAGATCTTTTAGGTTTTTGGCAGAAATATGATGTGTGATCAGATCATTTCTCTCAATATTATATATGTATTAGATAGTTAAATTAGCTATTAAAATGCTAAAAAAAAAAAAAAATCTTGGCTGTGAAAGATTTCATCAACAGTGCATCATAAAAAAAGAGGAAATAATAATAATAATTTGCAGCTGTTAAGAACAAACACATTCTTTGTCTCGCTCTACCTGTTATTAATTATAGCCTCCCAGGTTTCAGTGTGATACTCAGTTATTCATTCCAACCAGACCTGATATGTGTCTTATTTTTATCCTCCTATTAAGGTTTACCATCTTCAGGCAAAGCGTTTACTGCATCATTATACATCAGGCAAACATCTTTCCAATGCGTCACATCCTTGCAATTATCATCACAACACATAATTGCGCCTCTAGGTAGATAAATATTGCCTTTTTACATGTTATGAAAAATATACGAGATAATATCACAGGCTTGCTTTATTACTATTTCCATATTGAGTATTTGTTATTGCCCCATACAGACGTACAGCTCATTCATTCCACTGACACAGGCCCCTGGTCTGTGTTAAAACGCTGATTTGACCACCAGGGTCCAGCCAACAAGTAGTTCTCCAGGTGTCACTAATGTAAGTGCAACTATATTTAGGCAGATGCAAAGTGCTTCTTGCTCGGCAATCTAAAATTTCACTGACAGAACTGAACCATCCAACTGGCAAATTATGAGTTCCTGTGTCTGCATTCAGGAGCATTCATAATCTCAATGACAAATACACTTTTACAGAAGGCAATGATGAAGAAAAATGTATTTAGATATTTATTCTCACGCTGGAATTCAATGAGTATATACTCATTTAAGATAATTAATTCTTTCTGTGAGTAATACACAACATAAACCTGACCGCATTTATGAATGAGTCAGTTTCCTTATTCCAGGGAATAGCCACATCTCCGGAAATCCCACAGATCCTCTGACAGGGGTGAGGTATAGTTAATAAAGACTTTAATGTTGACTGTATGTGAGTAGTGAGCTCCCACAGCACTGGCAGGTTAAATTCATTCCTCTACAGCCGGTCCAGTTTTATATTTTCACCAAACTCTGGTCCAAACCAACTCATACTAACACCAGACAAACACACCACAGTGCTTCCTGTTGGGACATTTTCTGGCTACATCCGACAGAAGGGAGATCTTGGGGTAGACCCAAAATACTCTGGGGAAATAATAAATCTCATCTAGCCTGGGAACTCAGTGGGATCCCCTGGGAAGCATCGCTAGAGCGAGTGACACCTGGACTACCCTGTTTGACCTGCTGTCACAGTTACCTGAACCTGGATACATTGGTAATGTGAAAGCACAAACATTTGGGCTCATATCAGTGTGGCTACAACACACGCTTCATAGAGGAGATGTCATGCACCTATATCTTTCTCCCAAGTTGGCTTGAGATACCTATTCTGGTAAATGTCATCAGTGGCAGTTCATCCATGTAATTAGAGACAAATCTGCAACTCTTGTTGTTGTTGTTTGTAACCATTGATTGAAGGACACACTAGGTCAGTGATGTTTGCAGCCAACAGGACAATGTCATGCCAGACTCAGTGTGTTCAATTTAAAAACGATAGAAATAAGTAATTCTTCCTGTAAGATAAAGTTTTTCTTGCCCACCATGTTTCTGTTTTATGTCAAAAGTGGGTATTGATTGATGTTATTGGTTAAATGTACATTCATGTAAAACTCTTTGTCTTTCTAGTGTTCACTCAAAGAGCTTTACATTACACTTCACATCACCTATTCACACAACACCACTACACTTTACACATCGATCTGTTCTCATTCACACGTCTGTTGTGGTTCAGGATCTTGCTCAAGAACACTTCAACATTGAAGCTTGGAATTCAACAACCAACCTTCAGATTAATAGACGAGGCGCTCTACCTCCAAACCACAGCCAAAAAAAAAAATTTGAGCAGGTGACACTGACTACATCGGAAAAAAATCAACGTGATGTTTATTGATCTGTGTAATTAAGCCTAGTCACTGGAGGCATGAGCACAATAAGTGTTGCCTTGAGACGATGTAATTCCTACTAACAAAAGCTTTGTGATGTGCTGTTGTGGAAGTAGTTAACCTCATGGAAATGTTAAAAATGAGATTATATAACATTAAACATTTGTCTAGATAAACTGACAGTTGAGTTGGTCATCGCATTGTGTTCTTGACTTAATCAAGAGCAACTCTTTAACACGTTTAATGAATTAATCCAACAAAAAACCTCATGTCCAAGTTGTAATAGGTTCAAGATTTGGAGGTAAAACACAAACCTCTACAATATAATGACCTTAACAGTCACAGTGGTTTTTACTTTCAGTCACTGAAAGTGATTCATTGTTGTTTACTCTGTCTACATTCCTCTTAAAATTAGTTTGTACGCTACAGACACTGGACTGATCACCCAGAAAAATAGTTATTAGTCTTGGTGTTGAGTATTGGACGAGCGATTAATTAAGTTTGCATGATATTTCCAGGAGATAGATGGCAGCAGTTTGTGTTGGAACTTTTTTTTTTTTTTACTTTGACAACATTTATTCTTTGGACCATGTAAAGTGGATTAATGAACTTCTTTTGTGCTTTCATTTATAAGAGGAGATGGTGTAATCTCTGGACGGTGTCAGTTTCAAGATTCACTTTTGATATATGGCTACTGCAATATTTACCCAGTCACAAGAGGCTTTGAAACCAAAAGTGAGACTGTCTAATTTCCCAGTGTTATTGTCCATCAATACTTTGTATAGCATTAGCAAGTTAACTACAGCTTCACCACCAGACATGCAGACAACAACCAAAATGCACAATCCTCCAGTCGCCTGATCAAACAGTTTCATGTTTCCTGAGAGTTAAACCAGGTTAAGTTTGCAGGCTATGATCTGTTGGCTACTAGAACCAACTGTCGACTCACAATTAAGCCATAACAAGCTCGATAAGTGTGTTAGTAGCATCAGACGTGTTGTGACACAAAATGACCAAAGTACTGTCCTCGACCGAGAAGAACCACGATGCAGGTTCACTGTTTCTGCACAACCAGCCACTGTACAGATGAACCACGTAGGATAAATTATACTTTATACGTTAATGTCAGCAACGTCGTGCCTAAAATCTCAAGTGTTACTGCCAACTGATGACACATCTTCACACACGTCTACATACTCCACCACAGCAGAAGTGTAACAACAGTCACGTAAAAAAAAAAAAAGTCAGTTGAGACGTCAACCTGAGTTGTAACTAATGACTTGTTTGTATTTACAGCTGTTGGAGCAAAATACTAAATTGAAATCTGTGTGGACATTTACAGACCTGCAGCGTTTCACTTACATTGATTTGTTTGTGCTGGGCCAATACAATATCAAAATTGATCACCACATTGACGACCGTCTCTCAGCCCCACATAGGCTCCTGGATGTTCGACTACTTCACCAACTGATGACAGTATGTGAGGACATGAGACTGTGAGTTTAGCGTGATCATCTGCAGCACAAGAATGTTGACTGTGTTTCTTTTCATTACCTGTAAAAGTTCCCTTTCCTGTTTCTCTTTTTTTTACCCCTACCCCTCATCCTTTAAAACAAAGTGTTGAGGAGAACGAGTGAAAACATTCCCCTGGGAAATGAGACACCTCTACCATTATACATCATCAGAAGTCGTCGCTAGATTCTACGTAAGATTATGCGACAAGTGTCCATGACAACGATTAATGATAAACAAATAACGAAAGTTATTTGTTTACATTAGTGTCATGTTTCAGTGGAAGTCAGAAAAGAGTTATGTTATCAGTCATGTTATATTATGAGATGAATGGAAAATGTTAGCAACGTGACTAGCGAATGCTAGCTAACGTTAACAAACGCTTTTGATTTGTGGTTAGCGATAAATTAGCTTAATAAGTTAAATTTAATTAAATCGCTAACTACCCTATAAATGTATAGGTTTCATTTTTTTCCTTCTGCCACCATCCTTGTCCTGGTTGCATGATGGGAAGTTTGTCATACCCCTTCATTTGAAGTGCGGGTTGTGTGAAGGTTGTGTGGCTCTCACCTTTCATCCAGGAGAGAACTGAGATAGTCCTTCCCTTCATGTAAACACGACAAACAGAGGGGAGGTGTGTGCTCAGGTAGAAATGGGATTGACCCCTAACTCTACAATCAGTCTTATCAGAGATGATGCTGACAGAGGGATCCACAGGGAAATGACACAAGGAATTGTGCTTGCAGAACTGTCTCTAGATCAGTGTGGTGGCCACCAAAGAGCTGGTGTAGCTTTCTGCAGTCCTGGTGGATCACTGACTCACTAAAAACCATGAGAACCCCAAGGTCCCCGACCATTTTACACCTTTACTCCTGTGACCTAAAGGATCCAAGTGAGTGAAAAGAACCACTTTCTCCTTCAATACTCAGATTTCCTGCTCTGCACTAAGTGTTCAGCACAGTTTTAAGTTGCTCTGCGTTCTCTGTATGACGATGTACAAGTTGTTCAATCGCAATCTACACATTGTGCACAAGCATCTCATTTCCTGTTGTATTCTCACTGATGGTTTCAATTTAATCATAACAATTTTTCCTCAACCCGTAGCTATAATAAACCTAATCTTTCAGTTCAATTGATCGACCACTTGATGTCGTTTGTTACATTTCTCAGTGAATGTTTACAATAGAAATCATCCAAATGCTATGTGATTTGAAGTGAGATTAATTGCAGAGAAAAGCAGCAAATCTTCACATGCAAGATATATTTAATCAATGAATTACTACAGTGACCACATTCCTAACAACTGATGTAATCCATTAAATTTCTGTCAATGAACTCAGAGTCTCAGCAGAACAAAAAACACACAAAGTTCCTCTCATAAGTAAATATCAAACTAAATATTCCACAGACCTCTCTGTGAACTTCTGTCCACTACCTGTGTGGGGGTGTGTACTTATTTCCTGTCTAGTGTGAATCTGTGATGGCATTTTAAATTCACAATTTTCTAAATGCCAATGCAAAAAATAGTTTTATATCAACAACAAAAAAAGACTGAAATGCTTGAAATCCTCTCTACTAAGTGATCAATCATCAATTTATAGAAATCAGTCAGTGGTGAATGTTAAAGTAAAGCAGATCCGTCATGAGCAGGGTGAGAAAGAAACTACATTCACTGTCTGAGTGCCTCAGCTTTTCATGTCCAAATTGAATCACAATAATAAAACATGATTCGTTTCAGAGCTGACACTCTGCCCACACTCTTACCATTACCAGTTGGTCTTCTTGAATTAGAAACAAGCGGGATCTGCATGTCCTCTCATCCTCAGCCACAGGCGACAGCTGAGCTAGCTCCTCTGAGCTCACAACTTCTCACTGAAGCGGAAGATTCAGCGCGCACATCTCCATCCAAAATGACTGCACCACCCGATTTCCTGACAACCACATGTGGGCCTTTTATTTTAACACATACATATATTTAATCTGGGATTATGCTAATTATCAGTCAGAAATACAGCAGGTGTATGAGGTGGTATATTCTGGTACCCACCCACCCATCACCCTCCTCATCCTCCTCCTCCTCCATAGCAACGATATCCATCCAGCTGTGTTATAGTGCCGTCTGCAAATGCACATTTAATCCCACCACAGCATCACGGAGGTGTTACATGTTGAGGAGACTCCTGCTCTTCTTCTGGTGCTGATGCTGATGTTGATGCTGTCTGTGACACAGAGCGACTGTCACATCGCATTTCCGAACTCATTCATTTAAAGTTAGTGACACAAAGCCTTAGGTATCTGAGGTGATTATTCAAAGCGAGAGCTGCTGCTGCTGCTGCTTCATTCACGACACAGCAGCCACCGCATCTTCGCTCAGTTGCCTTTAGCTTCTTGACAACACTCGTTTTCTCCCCCTCACGTCGAGCTCGCTCGCTCGCTAAAAGCAGGGCGGCAGCGATCCTCGATCGTCCCTCGCGTTTATATCAACACACAAACTTTGACTCGTTATCGACACGAGAGGCGCATCGAGTCTTCACCAATGTCCGAAGACTCAACCCGATGGATGTTTCCACATATTTTAATAGCTAAGGCTTGATGAGACACTTTTATGGAGGGAGGAATGACTGAAGTGGGAGAAATGTTGAGGATGAGAGGGTGAGGATGGATAAATGGATGGAACGGTTCCGCGCGACGCCGCCGCCGCCGCCGCCGCCACCACCAGCACACCCGCCGCCGCTCGTGCAATGCAGCTGAGAGCCGCGTGGACGTGAAGCTTATGGTCGTTAATGACGGCTGTCATAATTACAAAATAAGAGATCATTTCACCGGCTGCGGGTTGTTGCTTCGCACCGGTGTGAGTCATTCGTCAACAGGCAGCGCGCTCGTTATTAAATCTGGTGCCCCCGTCACGCGCTCTCGAACCTTTGGATGGATGGATGGATGGATGTAGGGATGGAGTGAGTGTGTGTGTGTCTGGCATTAATAAAGCCCAGCTTACCTGTAGCGGCTCCTCACAGCATCACCGAGCGGAGGCACCGGCTGCTAAATCCAAAAGCGCATCGTTTTTCTAGAAGCGAAGCGATGACTACACACAGTCACTGCTGGAATGTCTGTGCGCGTGTGTGACACTGTGAATACGCATGTGTGTGTGTGTGTGTGTGTGAGTAAGTGAATGTGGGGGCATCAAGTAAGCGCGAGCCTGCGGTCCGTGAACTGCGGCAAGTTAACTGAAGTTAAACGAGACCAGACCGGAAACAGGAAACAATTTGTTTTAAAGAATAAAAGCACGCGGACGTTTCTAACATACGATGAAACTGGTTTAGTTACAAATTACGGAAGTAGAGAACGACACCCTTGTATGTGCAATTGTTTTAATGCTGTTTTCTCTCCCCAACGGGTATAATTTATCCATCGATCTGTGTTATTTATATACAGCAATTAACCCATATTTAAGATTTGAATCTACAATACCCGGAACCTCACAGACATATCGATTATTTAATTGAATCCAGTCCCTCCTTTATTTCCCATCAATATCTGCAAATAATAATGATAAAATGTGTTGTTTTAATTACTAAGGTCATGTGTTCTTACTCTCTTTTGACACTATTTTAAAAAAACTGAATGCAGAGCCACGAGGAGCCTCACAGCAAGATAATAAATCAGACTCATACTTGGGCCACGTGCTCGAGATTCTCCTGCTCCAGTGCGTCATATACACTGCTGCCACATCTGGAGCAAACAGAAACAGCTGTTCATCTCTCTCTCTCTATTCACGCCCCTTTTATTTATCTTCTGTCCAACAATCTAACTAATCATCATTGCAATTAATAAGAATTTGAATAATGAGAGAAACAAACGGACAGAGGCTGTGTGTCTGTGTGAGAGACTGGGGTGGAGGACGAATCAACTCATGTCATTCTGGCAGAATACCAAACCTCAAACTACCCATGATGTCCTGTTCCATCAGTGTGTGATGGTGTGACAGCCAGGCGTTGTGTAAATTAGAGCGTGAATATGTGTGAATGGAGAACACGACTGAAGCCCTTTGAGTGGTCACGAAGAGCGATGGTTCGTTTACTAATGCACTACCTGCATGGACCTCAGGCTGCATTAATATTAGTCTAATTAGCCACAGGAACCATGATGATGGTGACAAAGCATATAGCACTTTGATTCTGTTGTAGTGATTTGTGTATACATTTCATATATCATCTTTATCTTATCCATATATCATCTTATGTCTTAACTACTGGACCCACATTAGTCACTGTAACTTCAGTGGTGTATAAAATAACAGAATGACAGATAATGTGAAGTATCATTAAATAGGTGTCAGTCCCACTCTGACAGAATCCAAGAGTTAAACGCCTCAATTATCTCATTATCAGGAGGCCAATAAGTGTGATTGTAAGTGGTCTATTATTTCAAATCCCCTGTAGGGTGATGAGATAGGTCAACAGCTCAAGGGAAGATGGGGAACAATTATTAGCATTAATATTCAGGAACTGAATCATCTGAATGATCTGGTGAAGCATCACAGAACCTGAAGGACAATCTGATCCTAACACACTAAAACCTGAACTGAAGTCAGTTAGTTTAGTCAAATAAAACTCTATAATATGTATTGTGGTCCTTGGAGGTCCTCTGAATCATATCAGATAGTTGAGTCAGAAACTGTGAATAGTTTTAAATGTATAAGTCAAATCAAATGCATCATGATAGGTGATGTGTACATTCTGAATCTGATTATTTTTCTTACCGTTTAAAAGAAAAAAAGTTTTGAGGTTAAACACTACAGTAGCTTTGCAAATCAACAGATCTACTGTAGCTGGTGTAGATGTCAACGTGATCAGGAATGAGGGGACGTCTGGTTCAGTCTGGTCCAGTCTGGTTCAGTCTGGGTCAGTCTGGTCCAGTCTGGTCCCCAGTTGACAGAGAGGAATCAAATCTAATGTTAAAGATGAAAAAAAGACATTAGGAGAGAGTTAGGAGAGTGTTACTATGCTACAACTTTGGGAGACCAAAATATCATGTCAGTATAGACAAGTTTGTCGTGTCCCACTTCTGGTTTTATGTTGGAAGACACAAGCATGTAGCAACCTAACACTGCCGCATGTTAGCACAAGGCTACATAAATTCATGCAAAAACAAACCCTAGACTGTAGGCTTATATTTAAAAAGATATTCTGTGTCTCGAAACACCAGATGTCCCAGCACACCACCCAGAAGATCATAGTAAGGGATTGTTTTTCTTTTTTTCCCACTTACGTTGTTGTTTTGCAGGGTTGTTTGATGAATGATCAACTTAGCCATCTCTGCCGTGATGTGCTTCATCACATCTTTGCTACGGCTTTGGACATTGTCGTCTGTCCAGTTAGCGACGATTTCTTCAGCCAGAAGACCAGAATTTGATACCACAAATAACTCCTGCATTCCCATCTTGATATGGTGCTAGTTCAGATGGCGTATACTGGATACACAAAATAATCACACAAATAGATCTAAACAGCACATTTAATACAAATGTGACAAATTCAGCAGTTTTCAGTTTTTCTCAACAGAGTGAAAAAGAGTTTATCATTATTATTTGACCAGACTTTACACAATGTGTTGTTGTTGAGCTTTTACCAGTCCACTGGGGAGATTATGAAATTCTAATCCCACATACAAGCTGCAGTTATTTAGAGTGGGCAGGAACTAACACAATTTAAGTTTTTCCTTGAGCTAAAAGAGAAAAGCCATTGTGTCATTAGCTGAATTAACTATGATTATGAATTATGTCGTAGTTGCTTTTTTGACCCGAGGGAAGCAACAGTAACAGTAGAAGATGCTCAATCAAATAGAAACTTCAGTCCTCATTCGTTGCATATATAGTCTCCAATTTTCATTTTCCAGTTTGAAAATAAAGTTCTCCCTCGGCCAGACCAGTTATCTGTTACAACATAATCACAGTTAGCTTATACTTCATTGTTTCTCCGTCTTAGTCATAATTCAGTGAGACACAAACAAACTCAAACTTCACATGAACATTATTATCCAACAATTTATTTTGAAAAATCCCATCTGTTTTTATTCCACAAGATCATCAATAAAATGAAGTCTTTTATTGTGAAAACAAGAGGAAAATGCAAGAATTACTGACAGTTTCATCAGTTGTGATGAAACCAACACAACATCCAGCTTACTCATTGTTTCTGCAGCATCAGTCCAGTGTGATCTCTGTTGGCACACACTGAAGACAGGATCCCCAAGAGCAACATTTGAGTGCTGACATCGTCATGACCTCATGTGACTGCTGTAGTGAACACAACACCAGTGATACAGTGAGGATCCTGATCCTGATGTGTTTTTTGTCGACTTTAGTTCAGTATTCAATCAAAAACAAAGAAACTAGTAGACAAACTGCAAACACTTGGCCTGAATTCCTGCTTCTGTCTCTGGATGAAGGACTTTCTGGTGTCTGGTGACAAACCCACAACAAGAGCAACAAGAAAGTGCACAAAAATAGACTGCGTATTGATTGATAATCTCAAATACCTTGGAGTCCATATATCTTATGACCTGACCTGAGATGTGTACATGATGAAGGCCCAACAGCTCCTCTTCTTGTGAACCTCGAGAGGTGTCAAAGTGTCTGAGGTTCTCATGTTAAATCCTTACAGAGGTACAGTAGACAAAGTGCTGCACTGCGTGGTTCTCCAACTGCACTGGACAACCTACAGAGGATAGTGAAAGGCTGCTGAGTGGATTATTAGCACTACTCTTCAAAGCTTAGGAGACATCCACTCAAGTCATCTGCTCAGATGAGCAAACAGCATGTTGAGGGACTCGTCACATCCCGGTCACCCTCAGGTACAAACTGTTGTCTGTTTAGAGGATGAGAGGATCTGGTACATGAAGAAAGCTTCAAGGCTACAGACTTGATTTCTTTGTGCAATTGCACAAATTATGTCATATTTTTAGAGATGATTATTTAAGTTATTCAGTAAATGTCTATCAGTAAGAGGACTTAGTTTGAAAAAAAAAAAAAGCTTAGTTCATGTTTCTGCTGCATGTTAGATGATGAGAAATGAGACGTATCGTGTGTCACAGCTAGCGACCAATGAACCACAAGATGGCAGCAAATACAAACGTATTGAGTAACAGTACTGGTCCACCTGGTGTTCACCCAGATTAGTATTATTCCTCTGTTTCCATGGTTTACAGACTATTGCTGTGCAATATCCTCAAATGCAATATGACACTGTTTTAAGTGACTGTTTATTTAAATGTATTGTATATGTGATAAGATTTAAATGCTGTTATTCTTGAGTCAAAAGTTCACCACATTCAACAAACATATAGAAGCACTTTTAATCAAACATTTGATTGGTGATGAATAACAAGATGCTATGAATTGTTAATAGAAGCGAAACCATTTATATTCTTCATATTGCTTCATATTCAGGATGATGTGGTCCAACCCTGGCTGTGTTTTAGGTTTGTGCTCAAGTGCTGGACCTGAATCTGAGTCCTAGGGTAGAAGTCAATTTATGGATTTCCATTAAATACAGGATTGAAATTAGGATTTTATTGATTTTTTTTTTCAAACCATGTTTATTATCTCCATGTGATCATGTTGTTTACGTTTGATCCTGTTGTTGAACATCACCTGTAGATGTCGCCATAACAGGATTTAACTGCAGGTAACCTGTCACACTTTGCTCCTTAAACCATAATAAAAGACTGTATTATTGTTATGATGTTAAATGACGGTTTATTGTATGTATTTTTGAACTTGTTCTGTAGCACGAGCCCCTGGTAACGGTATCCGTTCTGTTACCATGGATACGGTTAACTGACAGAGCAGTTTTAATTTAAATTTATCTTAATATCAGTTAGTCATCAACCGACATCGAAGGAAGTTACATCGGAAAAAAGAGTAAGTTGCTGTTTTTCTTTATTTTTATTTTTTAACACTAGTTTGTGTATATTTGCCTTATGGGATAGAGATAACATAGGGATAAAATAAGGTGACATATACGTTGTATGTTAGAGTTTATTCATATTTAAAGTTTTTTTCCCCTGTGATTTAACGTCGTCTTAACAGTAACGGTTACGGTTTGGTTCAACTGCTTATTTTTAGTCTAAAAACGGCTGTAAACGCGATAAAAAAATTCACATAAAATCTACATAAAACAGCGTAACAAACGCTAAATCACCAACATTACTGAAGGTTGAGATGAAAATGTTGATTTTAGAGGATGTTGGGGTTTGATCGTTTGGGGAAAAAAAAAAAAAAAACCGCCGGACGTTGATTCTGTCGGTACCGTTCAGAGACACTGATCACCGGTCAAAACCGGAGCGATGAGCGATGATCCCTCATCTCTCTCTGCTGGATGAGGAGGACTCGGTGATATAAAAATAAAATAAAATAAATCGAAAATCAGAAATTACATCTCTTCTGTAATCTGGATGCGAATTCCTTAAAAAAAAATTGGGGGAAAAGGTTGATGGATGACCGGGTAACGGAGGAGAGGTGGAGGCTGGATGCTCGTGGTCCTGATTGACAGGCCCCGGTGGAGGGACGAGACAAGCCAAACCCACCGCTGTGAGGACGGAGCCTACACATGTATATAAAGCCAAGTAGCATCTCAGCTGGTGTCTGACACCAGCTCGTCACCGTGTCCGCCTCCATCCGCATCTTACTCGACCTGTTAAACTGATTCGGATCGTTTCTTGTTTCTGTTCAGCAGCAGGATAAACAGAAGCAGCAGCCATGTCTCACGGATGGGGATACGGACCAAGCAACGGTAAGGATGTGATGTGATGTAGGTTAGTTAGTCTGGATGTTCAGGTAACAGGTTAACAACATGCTGACACTCTCAACTCTTTTATCACAGCAGCTTGACAGTTTAATTTCAGTCAACGGTTATTACTTGGAACGTGTTGGAACGTTTAGATTTAAATCGTTTAAATCAAAACGTGCTAGAATTTCAACAGCAACAGTTTAACCGTCAACTGTTGAATTAACTTAAAGGTTTTAAAATGAATTAAATCCACTCATCCATCATCTATACAACATGTACAATTGTATTAAATTACAATTGCCAATTAAAACAGCTCAAGTTCAAGTGTCTTTATAGGAACAAGGAGACATGAGACCTTCTGTCTTTTTTCTTTTAATGTTGAAATGTGGTATTGACCTATTTCACATTAATGAATATGAATATGTGTCTGTAGGACCCGACAAGTGGGCCGATGAATACCCGGTGGCCAACGGGCCCAGACAGTCTCCTATCGACATCATCCCCAAGGAAGCTCAGTACGACCCGGCTCTGAAGCCTCTGAAACTCAAGTACGACCCGTCCAACACCAACGGCATCCTCAACAACGGACACTCCTTCCAGGTGGACTTTGTAGACGACAAAGACAGCTCCAGTAAGTAGAGCTTAATTATTCATTCACCCATTCTATTTGTGGTAAAATAATTATTTCATTTTATTTTTTTCAGTTATGTATAAATATAGATAATTTAACTTTATCTAACTGTTTTTGGGCTGTTCACGCCCCCACCCCTGCTGTGTGCAGTGGAGCAGATAAGAAACAGTGGTGGTGTCAGAGATCAAGTTCACTCTGGTCTGGTTTTATCTGTGGTACTGACATTGAAACATAGGACATGAAACAGTGTGAATGAAATAAATTACATAAGTCTTAAATTTGTTATTTATGAAACATGAAGTAAAAAATAAAGATATAGCACAAGCCCCAGTTTGTGACTTTGTGATGTAAATGTCTTGTCATAAGAAATTGATTAAGATTATTTTCTGACGACTTTATCCAACTGTTTCTGTTTGAGTTGGACTAACAATGTTTTTTACTGAGTCAGCCCAGACTAGAGTAGATTTACTTTAGTGGTGATATTAAATCATTTAAAGTCTTTTCCTGAACTCATCTCTAAATTTTCTTTTTTTTCTTTCTTTTTTTGTTCTAACCAGCCCTGACTGCAGGCCCCATTTCTGGAACTTACCGTTTGAGACAGTTTCATTTCCACTGGGGAGCAAGTGATGACAGAGGCTCTGAGCACACCGTCAACGGCATCAAGTTCCCCTGTGAGGTACTGGAGCCTCAGGATTAACCTGAACACAGATTCAAAGCTTACTGCAACCATATACCTAACACACACACACACTCACACACACACTTCCATGCCATAAAAGTCAAATTTGATTCTTTTCTCATCAGCTTCACCTGGTGCACTGGAACACAAAGTACCCCAGCTTTGGAGAAGCCGCCAGTCAGCCTGATGGACTCGCTGTGGTTGGAGTCTTTCTCAAGGTGAGTCACTTCACTACAGACTGGGGGGTGGTGGAGGTGCTTTAAGCATTTATCCTGTGCCGGGAGTGTGAATGAATAATATTTGAAAACAGTTTTGCAAATGACATTGTGTGTGTGCTGTTCTGCAGATCGGTGCTGCCAACCCAAGTCTCCAGAAGGTCCTGGATGGTCTGGATTCCATTAAGTTCAAGGTAAATAATAATGATAATAATAATAATTGTACTTTGTTGAATGTGATTTTGTGAGTTTTTGTTTGATAAAATAGCAACCTCACTCTTATTGTCTTTCCTTTCCTCTTCCCTGACTCCTGTAGGGGAAGCAGGCCGGTTTTGATAACTTGGATGTGAAGACTCTTCTTCCTGCTTCTCTGAACTACTGGACCTACGATGGCTCTTTGACCACGCCCCCCCTGCTGGAGAGCGTCACCTGGATCGTCCTCAAGGAGCCGATCAGCGTCAGCCCAACTCAGGTAATTATCACACTCTCTTCACACATAACATAAAACCAGTAAGTAAGAAACATGCACACAAACATCTTCAAAGATAAATTAACAACACTTAAGTTCAGTGTATACAGGTAAGTATGTGAACAGTCATTGCAGATGCTTGTCTATGGTTGGATATTAAAAAGGTGTGACATATACTATAGAAAAACATACATATACTGTAGAAAAAATGAGTACAGATATACAACACTTCTCCAAAATAAGGAACAGTACATTTTTTTAAAACTTCTTGAAGTCATAGGGACGTCTATTGACGAACACTGAACACTGAAGCCACAGCTGGATAGCACATCAGACACAGTATAAATATAACTAGAAAAGCTTAGATTAGCACCTGTGAAAGTTTTAAAGTTTGAGAAATCAGAGGACACAGTCTGTCAGTTACTGTAGAATTAAAAGGCAGGTCAAGTCTCTCATGACTTTGATTTGACGGTCATTTCATTTAGATTCAGTGTTCTGGCAGGTTTAAGGAGCCTGAATGTTGGTCCATACATCGTTAGACTACAGACTGTAAAGTGTCAGATCATGTTTACAGTGCAGGGTGGGTCCGGGTCTTGAGCGTCTTGTGTTTCATTTAGATTACACTGACTGTCTGTATCTGCAGCAGGCAGTTTGCACTCTGACTCTTTACATAATTAATGTCACAACACTATACCCACATGTAGCATATAAAGAGCCATATGGAGGTAATAGTAACGCTGCATAATGGAGAAATGATTTCTCTGTACAAAGCAGAAATGAATACAGCCATAATACTGATTGAGTCTGCCAAGGGAAATTTAATCCAAGCTCAGTTAGCTAAAGGCTAATGGCTCCTGGAGGAGTTTCCACAACACACACACATACACACACACATTTGGTTTTCTTTATTGTTTCCAGTAGATGGACTGTTTTATCATACATCTTAATACCACTATGTACAATATGACACAAGCGTCCATGTCAGGAGGGCAGGAGAGTTTTGCACCACCATGTGCACATGAGAGATAACCACCACAGCAGGAGGGTGTGGGGTTACTGCCCCGTACAGCACTGGACCAAAGATAAAGTTGAGAACGTGAACCACTTAATTGCCTTAAAGTTCACTGGCTAATCATTAGTGTGGCATTCAATTATAATAATTATTCATAATCACTTGGGAACGGGGCACCAGCTCCTGTTTTGTTCCCGGAGCAATTCTAGACAGTTTAATTAAAGTGTTCGGTCTAATAGCAGAAGCTTTGACTGAACTGTAATGGGTCCACAAAGCCAGATCTTCTCTAGTCCAGAAGATCTTACATGCAAAGACTGGATCCAAACAAATACCTTTATTTATGATTGTTTACTCACAGGGAATAAATGTAATGACTTATATGTAAACAGATTCAAAGGAGGAAGCAGATAGAAGAAACTTTGGTCCATTACATTTGAACGTCTTTATAGTGAACTCTTTAACAGCCTTGGGCCTCATGTACAAACACTGCAGCAGCCATTGCAGAGACAGGATTGGACACAATCATCTGTATCTGTCACGTTTATTATGGAAACATTATTCACGTTTGATGGAACTGACCAGACTGATATTAAAGTTCAGTTTGCCATGAGAATAGCTGGTTTCCCTTATGTAAATTTAGAGCAGTGAATTTTATTAGTGTAATTATTATTGATATACTGATAGAAAGTTTTATCAGTCCATTTATATCCAAATAATATGTAGCTAGTCAGCCCACGATTGATTGACCCAAATAAACAACATTGTTGGGAACAGACAGAACACTGCTCAGTGAGCTGCTTCTTCATTATAATCAATTAAATCCATTTAAAATCAACTTAATAGTTAATTTATATTCAATGGGAGTGAATGCACCCACAGATATCATGATGCATTTAGAGTAGTAAGCTACAGGAAGTTACTGTGAAATAGTTTAGGCTGTTAAGCTCTTGTTACTGAAAACAACCAGTTTGTTGAACCAGTTTTATATGAACAGGTTCACATCAACTCTGCTTCATGTTGTCAAGCTGAGTGTTGCAGGAGCTGCAGATGAGTGTTGTGGTTCGCTGATTTTGACAAACACGCTGTGATGACAAGAGGCGCTGATGTCAAAGCTCAGTTACATGAACCTGTTTCATGTTCCAGGCGACACATTCATCCTGCTTTATTTGTAACAAAGCTGAGTTCTTAGAAAACGACACATACTCTGACGTTTCAGTCACAGTCGTCTATATTTTCTTTCTCTCCCTCTTTTCTCTCATTAGATGGCCATGTTCCGCAGTTTGCTCTTCACCGGGGAGGGAGAGTCTCCGTGCTGCATGGTGGACAACTACCGTCCTCCTCAGCCTCTGAAGGGCCGTCAGGTCCGCGCCTCCTTCAAATAAACGCAACTTGATCTTCGCAACTATTTCGCCCATTTTGCCTATTTCTACCTGCTTCGCTAAACCTTTATTCTCCATATACAGTATTTACTTACCTTATTTTAGCTTTTAGGACATTAAAAAAACATTTTAAAAAAATAAATAAAAAAAGTGAGTGACAGTGAAAGCTTTTGACATTTTAGTCCACATATGAGATGTCCCACTTCTTAATTGTTGAATGAATGTTTTTATCTCTGGTGTAGCAAAGCAAAAGCAGCCTAATAACTGATCGATCTCATCTTACACAAGAACTTCCAATGGGCCAGGATTGGCCCTTTAACAACAGTTCTTCTATAATAATAATCTAAAACGTAACTAATACGCTTCGTCTTGTTTGAACTCAACTCTTTCTATGCATTTGAGTTTGTTTTGAATTTCAACAGTTCGTGTTGTTAGAGGTTTTGTTGTTTCTTGATGCCTCGTTTCATCAGTTTGAGATAAAATAAACTTGTGCTCTGTAGAAGTTTTCTACTGCTACGATGGACGATAGAAGATCCTAATGTCATGGCCACGTTAGCGCATGTTAATAGAAAATGTGTTTGTTTTTCTTTCCTGTGTTGAGCTTCCATCCACATGGAGCATTTTTTTCTTCTTCTTTTTTTTTTTGCTCCACATGGATACATCAGCGTTACTGTGAACACAGCATCACAATATTTTAACAAGAGCTATGACAACTGAACTACCTTTCACCACAGTGCATTAAATGCTGCCTTCAAGACAACGTAAGACAGAGCTGTTTTATGTTGGGAAGAAGTGAGTGGCTCAAGCTTTTATACTAGTGTTGTTTAAAATATGAGTGAAACATCAGTTTTTAAGTGTGGCATGAAACATGAAACACCCATATCCCTTTACACTTGTGTTAGTTAAAACTGCTGTGACATTACAGATGGAAACAAATATATGTTGTGTGAATTTGACATGATAAAATGCAAAATGATAAATTATTTTATCAATAAAATCTCAATTAAAAAAAAAAAAAAAATCAGATTTTTTTTTTAAATGTTCCTTGTGGGAAACTTTCTGTTGACATTTACTTATTTATGATTTAATTTAAAGCTCAACCATGAGTTTACTATTTCTGTTTTATTTTAATTTTACTCTGTTACGTTCATCTATTGCTTTTGATGACGATGAGAATTGTTTTTGGTGTTTTTTTTTTTTTCATTTATCCAGTAAAATGTCTTAATATCTGACAAATGGATTAACACACACACACACACACACACACACACAGGACCGTGATTTTGACATTTGTGGTTTTCAATTTAAATGTAAAACATTTTTAACCTCAGTTTGCTGAAACAATCCATAACGTAACAGCGAGTTAAGTTTATCAGTTCACAGAAACAGAGGACGACACTTTATCAGTTATCAGCAGGTTGAAGATGAACCTCCAGTTGTTCCTCCTACTTTTCTAAGAGAAATGTTCTTCTACTTGTGGTTTTACCTCTGAAGCATCATCCACTTTTGTCCTGTTTTTCATCAACGACAATTTCAACCATTTCCGACTACTGAAGTAGCATCCCGTTAATAACATAAAGCATTGTGGGAATTAGAAAAACATGTAAAAGTGTCAATCTTTTATTAAAGTAACATATTAGTCACCACTGTAGATGCTAACTGTAACTGTGAGGTGCTAACATGATACCAGCAGCAACACTGTTTGGTTTGTCTGGAAAGGAGAAGAATTTAGTAAAAGTAGTAAAACTAGTCAACATCTGTCCTAATTTTACATTATAATTATACGTGACCAGAGGTTAAAGTGGTGATTTAACAGGTGGAGGAACAATACGCTACGCTACTATTGTAGCATTTGAATTTTTTTGAATTTGCTCTGAATATTTATCTATTCATCATTTTGTTGGCTTCTACTGCTTCTACCCATAATGCTTTGGGTGTCGATCACATGGTCTGACGAGCTCTATACTAAATTTAATGTTGTAGCAAAACCCCAAAGATGTTCTGTTGGATTCTGGTCTCAGGACTCAGGAGGCCATTCCACTACGTTGACCTCATCGCAAAACCTCATTAAACAAAAAAACTGATCCTACCATCGACTGCCTCAGCAGAAATGTTAAAGCAGAGCTGCTGCGTTTTGGCAGCGAGTGTGTGGCGTTGGCTTGTGATGGACTTATTATGTAACAGTGTTTGGCTGTTTGTGGCGTCTCTACCAACATCATTAACTCGACAGTCTTTGTTGGACAGTTGGACCGTTGAAGAGCTGCTATGTCTCTAATTGTCTCTTAGTGTCTTTAATGTAACTGGGAGTCAGAGGAGATGATTAATGACAGAATCAAAGAAGTAAAATTATCTTTTTTGTGTGTTTTACTGGTGTATATCATCACACCATTAGAAGAGCTTACAATGCTCTAAAACTTATCAAACTATATGTTACACGAGTAAACCTGCAGCCATGTGACGATCGCCTCTAGACAACCATCGTACTGAAAAGAACAACAAAAAACATTAAACAAAAAAGCATTAGTTGATTATACATGTCTCATTTCATAAAAAAGAAAAAGACAAACCGAAACACTTTTGAATGACATCTGAATGTAAGAATGTAATGTAAATTAAATGTCTCTCTTGTCTTTAAAAAAAACAAAAAACGCTTAGATAGTATAATTATTAATGTGCTATTTATCAATTAATAAATCCTTAATAACGTCTTTTTATGTCATTGTGATGGAGGCAGTAAAAAGTCTCAGGAGGCCATTAATAAAGAATAATTATCTGCTTTATTATTATTATTATTACTTATTTTATTTTGGTGTTTTTGAATCCAGTCTGATAGTTGTAATAAATACATGTATTATGATACACACAACCCTAAACTAGAGATGAAATGGTTAAACACTTCATTAGAGATAAATAAAGATCACACACACACACAACACACACACACACACATGAAAAAACTACACAAATAATAACTGTAACAATAATACAGATAGTACTGATATATTTTTGGCACAATAACTGATTGAGATTGAGACCAAAACCTAATCCTCTAAAGAAAATATTAAATCCATCCATTAACGTCTTAGTTAGCATCAGATTAGCATGAGTTTATTCTTTTAAGGCAGCAGAGGACACTGGGACGTCCTACAACAACCATTCATTCTTATGGATAATTTAGAGTCACTAGTCCACTCTGACCTACATGTCTTTGAACTGTGCGAGGAAACAGCAGAACCAGAACCACCATTTTAAATTGTCGTAGTCGGTGGGCGAGGTCTGTCCTTCTGTTATCATAATACAACCACACGCTGGGAGGACAGAGACAGGAGGCTTCCTCAGAAGCCACTGACTAAGATTTGTTATCAGACAAACTCACAAGACTCAGACTTTTACTGTCCTTTAATGAAACATGTTGCCTGGGTGACACCAGCTCGACACTTGACACTCGTAAGAGACATTTATCATTAGTTTTTGTGTTTTGTGTTTAAATTGTTGGGTTGTTCTGGGTGGGAGTATTTTCTTTGGTTACGTTTCCTAAATGTTGTGGATGTTTATTTGGATCAGAGCTACTGCAGCCGTGCTGAAGGAGAATCTAATGAACAGTCATCATGATGAAATATTTCTATTTAAGATATGAAGAAATTACTGGAACAGGTGTTGCTTTCATTTGACGATACATGCTGAGAACACTCCTCCTCATGCTCTTCAGGTGCAAATGTGATATGAAGGTGAACGTCACAAAGCAGTTGTGAGCTTAAGGCGACCAAATGACTGATCTGAGGTCTGCTAGGTACTACGCCTTCGTGAGTAAATTAGGTCAATTGACTTTAGCGACATACGACACCACGGTGACTTGAACAGTGACTAGAAAACCACAAAAACATTGAACAGAGAAAACCAACTGTTCACAAACCCTCAAAGCCCTGAAACACATTCATCTCGTTTACAAAACCACACCTCGTCATCAGACACAATGGACAGAATAACTATAGTGTTGCATAATACATCAACACTCATCTAATGTTACACCTGCAGGTGAAACATTAGATCAGTGCAGCACCTATAGGTGTAACACTAGATTTTACAATTGTGAGATATATACTGCAGTAATGTATAGCTCGTATAAGTCGTGCACATGCATAAACACAACGGTCTGATGCAAATATAATGCATTATACATAGCACATTGTCAAAGAAGATAAAGATTAAAAGTGTGTGAACTTACAACAACTAACACATACATCTACATGTGGTGCAGTCATTCTAAAACCTTCACGTTCATGTTAAATGTCTGGAGCTGTTCTGGTTTCCATGTCACACTAATTTAAATCAAACTCCCTGATGATGTTATGGTGATATTATCTCAGTTTGGAAACTACAAATCAGTTTAAACATGTTAAGACATAAGATGTTCTGCTTGTGTTCACATCTGCGCTATAACATCTTATTATTATTATTCTCATTATATAAAAGAAACTTTTCTTTTATTTCAAACTGAGTATAATCAGATGTACGCCCAGTCACCCTCACACTGGTCTGGATAATTTCCAGTTTGCCTACAAAGCCAGTAAACGCACAGACAGAAGACACCATCTCTCTCTCACATTCACACTGTCCTGAATATGTCCGGATGCTTTTTTGTCAACTTTAATTCAACCTTCAGTTCCATCAACCTGAAGAAACTAGTAGACAAACTGCAGACACTCTGTCTCTGGATAACAGACTTTATCATCAACAAATCCCAGCAGGTTAAAACAGACGACTTCACCTCCACCACCGTCATCATCCTCAGCACCGGCACCCCCCTTCACTCCTGTCACAGCTCTAACGTCAAATTCAATTGTGCAGATGACACAACCATAAAGACCTGCTGACAAATAACAATGAATTACATAAAGTACAGAGAGGAAGGTCCTGACACTGGTTGATCCTGAAGAAAATGATTATTGATTAAAGGAAAAATAAGAAAGTGCATAAAACTGGACTATCGTCCTGTGTCCGGTCTTTTATCCACTGTCCCCGTCCTCTGTCTTCTGTCTGAAAGGACGTTAATGAGAGGACAGATGACCCAGAACTGGAAGCAGCACCAACACCATGGAGCTATAAAATTGGCTAACAAATTCATTTCCACTTCAAAAGCTAACTGGAGCGGGGCTGCATCCGTGTGTGTGTGTGTGTGTGTGAAGTGGGGCTCGGGATATAAAAGGGGCTCTGGTGAATATGAATGGGGTCTTTACCTCACAAACCAGGCCGCTGTTGTACGGAGAAAGAAAAAGGAACTAGCTTTTTTTTTTTTTTTTTTTTTTTTAAATCATTATAAAGGTTGTGTCGGTAGTGTAAATATGATTTTTGTTAATCTGCTGCTCTGTTCTGTTCTGCTTTGATGAAAAGATGAACAACTGACTGATCCACTGTGTTCACTCCAAATATTACGTAATCACAGGATTCCCTCACCATGTCTCTCTATGTGCCAATACAACCACCCCACCCCCTCACACGCCACAGTAACACACAATGCCTCTCTCGCTCCACGGCCAAATGACAACAGTAACCATGGTAACTGCATGTTCATATCATAAAATATGGACAAGGGAGTCGATGGCTTTTCATTGGAACAGTCTACAGACTGACCTGAGCTTTGTGTGTGTGTGTGTGTGTGTGTATTTTCCATAAACAGAACTGTGGATGCTCGACCTCGTGGGGAAACATTCAAGAGTCTTACCAATATTTCTTTGCACGAATCAGTGAGATAAGTTTATTTTTTGTGAATTTGTACAATGAATGAATGAAAATGTGAAGCAGTGAATATACTGTACGATTGCTTCAAACTGGACAGTCTGTTTGACCTGAGTGACATTTTCTTTTGCCTGTGTAACACTTTTTTTCCATTAAGATAAAGATTAGAATACACACAGATAATAAACATGCAGTTTGTATATGGAAGTGTAAATAGCAGAATTTTATCTGATGTTTGGCACGAGACAGAGAAAATTAACAACATGTCGACAACCAGACATGTTGTTTTCCGATTTCTGTTTCTTGCAGCAGTGATACAACACAGTCATACAAACCATCAATATAAATTTTTAATTCGTGGAATATGAAATGTGCATTCATAAATGATGATAATGGGTTGGTCACTATACATATATATATATATATATATATATATATATATATATATGTGTGTGTGTGTGTGTGTGTGTGTGTGTGTGTGTGTGTGTGTGTGTGTGTGTGTGTGTGGACCAGTGCTGGAGAGACAGATTGATTTATATTTCTTTTAGAATCAGAATCAGCTTTATTGGCCAAGTATGTAAACACCAATTTGGCTACGGTTCTTTTCCTTTGCTTCAGTGTACAATTTAAACATTTAGACATACATAGAATAAACATTATATACACAAAATTATATAAACATTATATGGACACTGAGCTGGAGGACTGCAGTGTAGAATAAATATGAACAAATGTGAATAATGAATAGAAGTGTGTAGATCTGTCAGGTCTATTTAAATATTCCATAATAAATATATGTACATTGTTGTTGTGAAGAGTTACAGAGTTAGGTGGGTACAGTAGTGTTCATCAGAGTGATGCCTGGTATAAAATACTGTTCTTGTGTCTGGCTGTTTTGACGTACAGTGATCTGTATCATCTACCGGAGGAGAGAAGCTCAAACAGGTTGTGACTGGGGTGTGATGCGTCTGCAGAGATGTTTCCTGCCCGTTTCCTGTCTCTGGATGTGTATAAGTCCTGGATGGTGGCAGATCAACACCAATTATTTTCTCTGCAGTCCTAATTGTCTGTTTCAGTCTGTTCTTGTCCTGTTTGGTGGCAGAACCAAACCAGGCGATGATGGATGTACAGAGAACAGACTGGATTATCGTGGTGTAGAACTGGATCAGCAGCTCCTGGGGCAGGTTGAACTTCCTGAGCTGACGTAGGAAGTACATCCTCTGCTGGGCTTTTTATACATTTAGTTACGTATAGTTTTCTTTTTATAAATGTGAGCTGAACTAATACAGTGGATAAGAACATGGAAAACATACTTCCACTCAACAGTTTAACCAGCATTTGAAACTAGTTTGTTTGAGATATTAGTTTCAGGTAATCACAGCAACAATAAAACCTGGATAAGTAAATATGTAGTTTTCTATCTGGGAAGTGGCAGTGGAACAAATCTGATAACACATTTTACTGCGTCTTCACTGCATATGACTAATAAATGACTTTGTGGTGGAATAAACATAAATATAAACATGACCCCAAACATAACTTGCTTAAAAAAGAAATAGTAAGTTTTATGGTTCCTTAAGTCTAAATACTTCTTATACTTTACTTCAATTTGTCCCATTTTATTATCTGTGCTTTCATACTGTTTGTATTTTTTTTTTTTTTCTGTTATACATCTTATATTTATTTTCATGATGGTTTTGTTTGACTTTTGACTGTGTGTGATGATGCAACATGAAAAGCAATTTGCCCTGAGCTGAAAGAAAAAAACACAAGACTGTGGATATTAACAGATTTATCATGTGAGCATAAATATATTTGGATAATATCAATAGTTCAACTGTTTATTATATACTTAACAATAATGTTTCTTCATGAGTGTAAAATGCAATTATTTTACACACACACACACATATACACACAATGTGTATATTTCAAGTGACTTGACTATGATTTTATTTTAATTTTCTGTATTTTTTTAGCATGGTTTCTTTGCATGTTAACAAAGGTCATAATGAAGATAAAATCTTTTTCCTTCTGAATATGTTTACAGTGTTTACAGTACCAATATTGACACTTAGATAAAAACAGCAGACACCAACACACTCCAGCTTGCGACACTTAAAGACTGTACTGTAAACATCCCCCGAAAAAAGACGAATCACACATCAGATATGAAGATATGAGAGATTAATATTAACCAGTCATTGGAGTATTAATTAATAACTTAATTATATTAATGACTCTCAATACACCTCATTAATATGATCCATATTACATGTATGATATTACAGGTAATTTATCATGCTCAATTCACCCATCCCCAATCAGCACTAACTCCTGTTCCTATTCATATTATGATAATAATATTATTAATTGTGAAACTAAATAATACAGAAAAAAACATTCAATTCTAAGCCAATCAGAACTACTTGACTAATTAAAAAAAAGAGTGTAAATAAATGTAAATGTAATCAAAGTAACTCAGACAGTCAAATGAATAAGTTGAATGAGAGGAAGAGGAAGCTAAAACCAAACCATAAAAATAATAAAATTGAAATAAAATGATTCAAGTAGAGAGTTGGATGAAAAAATGAAATCTTTATATGTTAAAATGAAGGAGCTGAAATCCTGACCACACGTGATCTGGAGAAGACAAGTATCTGATAGAAGATGATCTGGATCTTTAAGCCAGAACAGTCCTTCAGTGTCTGGCTGATCTTGGGCGCCACCTAGTGTCCTCATGTCGCACTGAACCTCAGACGGGCACGAGCCTCGACCGGTGTCGCTGATGAACTCGATGCTGCGCGTGCTCGACTGATCAGCGGCTACTTAAACTCAGGTGTGTGTGTGTTGGTCACTTTGAATCAGTTTTGCTCGTTGCTTTGTGTTTTTGTGTGTTCACATTCAAATTCTCAACAAGGTAAAACAACTTTTTTCTCTACAGACAACGTGCACATGAAAACACACGTGAGACATTAGGACTCGGGCTTTTCACTCTGCAGTGCAATTAACTTACTGTGGGAGAGTATTGTAAAGTATTTAATGAATCTTTGATTGTTACCTATTGTTCCACAAATTAGATTTTATTTTCCTTATTTAGGAAAAATCCGGTGTTACAGACGAGGTCAAGGTCTATTTACAGATGATAATGAGTTGTGTTAATTGTGTATCTTTGTGTTGGTAGTGAAGTCACGTAAATTGAATAAGTTTTGAGAAAATTCATGTTTTGTAATTTCAACCTGAAGAGCCAAGACCGCAGTGTGAGAGGCCACAAATCACTGTTTTTAAACCACTGTAAGGTTAAAATAACTTTTGATTTCTATGGTAATGAGGAGAGGATTCCTACAGAGAAAACAAAGTGTTGTTCAATTTGTAAATGTACAGACATATTCTATAGAAGATTGTTTAAGAAGTCAGTAAATTACCTGTTGTAGTTGTTTTCCTGTCGACACTGTCTTGAAGAAAAGTCCATTAAGGTCAAATGCCAAATACAAATTGATCCAAATACTGTCAGTGGACACTAGTAGCAGAGAGTATTTCGATGGAAATGTTAAATTTCTCAGCACTTCTCAGCAATATAGACTAGTATTGAAGAGGAAATTGCATACAACAGCAGGGAGACTTGAGGTAATAACTTAATTTTTGAATCACTTTGTACCTTAAAGCTCCAAAAGCAGGTGCAATTTACTTTAGAATAAGTTGATAGATTAACGTATTAATACATTAATATATACTGCGAAGAACATCCGAGGATGTGTTCATTCATTCATTACAATGTACATGTGCAATCAAACTGCTGAGCTCTTTGGGTGAAGATTTTAACTACAAAAAAAAAAAAAAAAAAAATAAAACATCATGATGAGTTTTTCTCTTTCCTGAGCAGAAAGTACCTTTTGATTCACTCAGTGTACAAGTGTAGTTAAATTAATCCGGGACTTTGAGCTTTTTAGTATTAAAATAAAGATATAATAGTAATCTAACAATATTGGTTTGTTTTTTTGCTTCTTTTAGTGTCCACCCATTTGCTGGTGATACACAATTGCCTAATAGACCTTCCTTCTCCAACAGGTTTTCCAGGTTGATATGACTCTTCCAGGACCAAATAGAGGAAACATGCGAACTGGCACCAACATGAATGTGCCAAACTCGGGGCAGGATCCAGGACTGCACAGCAACCATCCAGACCCAGGACAGTCATCTCTTCCGCATCCCCATGCATCTGCTCGTCCTGTCTTCTACTTCCATGCCCCACCTCCACCTCCACCCCCTTTCCTCCACTACCAGTGGCCCATGCCCTTCTCCTATAACCCCTTTGCTGGCTTCCCAGGCATGGGTGAGTCTTTTTTTTTTTTGTTTTATCACAGGTGAAAGTTAAGAGAGCCCTCTACATGGTACAGTACACCCTAAGAGTTCATCACGTTAACCTTGAACCATCATCTCAGTTAATCTCATCAGTATTTTTCCCTCTTTCCAGGCTATGGTATGGTCATGCCCCCTTTCCCTCCTCCTCCTCCCTACATGGAGGCTCCGGCTTACATTCTTCCCCACCCTCATATCCAAGCAGTCGATTACAGACGCTTGCTCCACCCTCATGTCCCTGTTCCCAGCACACCCTACCAGAATCCAAACCAGACCCGCAGAACTCGACTTCCTCATACTGTACCTGTTAGAGAAACTGTGAACACAGAGGTCCAAACAGAACCCCCAAACAGAGGCATAGGTGACTATGATGAGGGAAACCTACTTGCCAGCTCAGACTCCGGACACGGAACAGCCTCGGACTCCCCGTCTTCAAGCTCCAATTCCCAAAAACAAGGCTCTGCTGAAGCTGACAACGCGACCTCTCCCAGTAGTAACGCAGAAGACGTTCAAGTTATCAGGACCAGTAGAGCCAACACAATAAAACACAGTGTGAATATCCTTCATCCTACAGAAACAAAAACAGTCCAGTCACATATCAGAGCAACTTCAGAAACTCAGAGGAGCCGTAAAAACGATGTTGGTCAGAAGACCGTTTCCCCTTGTTTGAACCATCACTGTAATGTGTGGTCACCAGCTTCTTCAGATAGTATGGTCCCTGCGTGTAGCTCTTCTCATCAGGAGAATGAGTCTGCCAAAGAGAGACGTGTCTCTATTCCTGACATCCTGATGAGTTCGGGAAGTGGAACACCACAAGAAACTATTATGAAGATGGCAGAAATGGCGCCGCCTCAGAAAGGCCAACAGCGCACATTTTCCAAAACCACATTGGAGGATAAAAAGTCTGTTTACCAAAGTCAAACTGAGACCCAGACTGATCCAGTGGTGACACACAGTACTGACAATGATGCTGACTGTGTCTTTAATTCAAATGACAGTGAAACCCTCGCCAAGATCCTCAAACTTCCCTTTGGTCTTTATAATTTTGGAGGAGATGATGAAAAGAGAGACGAACTGTTGCACACGCTACACAAATCCCATAAGCTCCCTGATGATGAGGAAGAAAATTACGATGAGACAAATCCACATGAAGACACCACAGAAATCATTCCCTATCAAATTAATTTAAATAGTGTTCAGAGGAAGAGAAGAATGAATGAGTCTGTTTGGTCAGTGGAGTCTCTAGTACCTTATGTTCCCACTAAGGAGTGGCTGATGCAGAATGGTATATTTGAGCCCGAAGTCATTGTTGAAACAAGAGAGGACAACCAAATTGTCAATGCTTTGGAGAGGAGGCAGACATGTATGATTTCCTCTTGTGACTTTGGTTCAATGTCAGACAGCTGGCTGGATTTCAGTACCCCAGCAGAGAGGCCAAGTATACCAGAGGAGCCAGAAATTGAGAGTGACTTTTATAAAAAGAGTGGACCAAAACAAGGCCAGAGCATAGCTCCCTCAGAAAAGAGTCCCTTATCTTCCCCGACTCGCATGCAGAGTAAGATAATTGAATCTCCCCCACTGCAAAGGATGTGGATGAAAATAGGTCTTCTGAACCAGAGGCTAATCAAAGCCCAAACCAGAATCGTCTTATTTCAAAGGAGCAGCAGGAGAAAAGCTCCAGCTCTCCTGAGCAGGAGGTGACTCTGCTCCTGAGCTTTGCAGAACAAGTGGAAAACTCCTCTTCAGATCACCCGATTGTCCAGAACAGAGTGGACATCGAGTTGGAGGACGGAGAATGTGGGAACAAAGAAATCGGTCAGCTAGAACACGAGGAGCAGTGTGTCCCGCTCGCTGGCCAGGAGATGGATAAAGTGCCTCCATCCAAGGGACTTTTAGTGGATTGTGCCATTCAGTGCACCGAATTACAGGAGCGGAAGTGCCTCTGTGAGGAGCAGAGGTGCAGCAGGGGACTGAACATGAGGCAACCGTTTGAATATTCAGGTGAGGTGAGGTGATCTCTTTTAACCAATGAATCTAGCTGTGCCCTTCTAAAGTTTCAATTGTGGCTTGTCTCCTAGATATGAAGAGAGCAAACAATGGCAGGGTGGAAGGAGTCTACATCAATGGACACGTGCAGAAAAACATGAGGAGGCACGGTCAGGGGAGGAACAGAGGATCAGGTAATGCATGTCAATTAGAATTGACATCAACAGCACACACCAGCACAACACCATCTGTTCAAATGAGGAACCAATAACCAGGATGACTTTCGACTGCCTGGTTGTAACAGTACTGCTGAGTGATCTTTATCAGCTACAGCTTTTAACTCCAGATATAAGCACTTTCAGGTTGTTGATTACAAACCATGTTGTCAGAACTTTAACTGAAGTCCTTAATGTGGGTAAATTAAGCTACAGTGACATCTACAGGTGAGAGAAATGTGAGCAACATGATGTGGTGGGAAAAAAACCCTGAAAATAACTTCCAGTATCACAATTGGATCACTCAGAATGATATAAAATAGAATATATTACAATTATTAGTATTATGATTGTCATGTTTATAATCATTGAGAATATTCAATGGTGTGTGGATCATTTTACATTAAAATAAATGTCAGTTATAGACGACGCTGTAATCATTAAGAATCATATTGTGCGGGGAAATAATTTAAACACACACATACTTTAATTGTTTTAATATTCAACAAAGTACCACAGGACTTAAATTTCAATACAATGTTTTTTTTTTTTTTTTTTCTCTAACATATTTTAGATCAACAGCGATGAAAATACTTTGACAAAACTGAACAACGTGCTCCACAGAGATGAGACGAATACAATTAGCCAGGAAATGAAAATGAAATCTAATTGGAACTAAAGTGTCCAGACTTAAACATAAAATATTGTTCTCTTCATTTAGGATCCCATCATTCACAGTGAGATTATTATATAGTGCCTTTTTATCACCATCTATATTACTTTATAGGAAAATCCAACGGCCAACAGGAAACCCACAACCAGTACTATGGTAAACCTGGGAAATCTAAAGGTGAGTCCCATCACAGCTTGAATCTTCATCTCGATCATATAGTGCAGATTACTGATTACAGTGTGAAACATTTGAAGACTCGGAGTGAAATCTTGGCATTTTAGAACAATAGTTTTTAGATTTTAGTGTCATGTCACATTATTTTCCATCAACCTTGACGAGTAGTCTTGTGAGAATTGATTTTTCAGTTCACTGTTTTTGTCTTACTGTTCTAACAAGAAGTTAGTGTTTTACACACTTTGAGATTTGATAAAATTGTACAAAAGCTTCATAAAGTCTTTTTTTTTTTCTTTAGTGTCTTTCAGTAAAAAAAAAAAAAAAAAAAATCTTTTGTTGCTTCTTTCAGGTGGAAATGGAAGAAATCCACGATACTGATCAGTCTACAGGACGCTTGGTTTTAAAAAAAATTTAATTAAAATGAATTTAAATGTAAAATTGCTATTTTTTCAATAAATGTTTTGTATACAACTTTATTTCTTATAAATATACATTTAGTTTTTCATTCTTTCATTCAATTCTAAGAACAAAATATCAATTTCTCTGAAATTAGAGACTTTTTAATTTGCTTCTTGGAACAAGACCCTGATATTTCCTATAGGAGTTTTCTACTAGTTTCTACTCATAACAAATGTTTTTTCATGAATACAACTTCAGGGGAAATGGTACAATGTTCTGAATCAGGATCCAAAAGGTTTTTATCATGTAGCTAATGGCACTGTTAAATGAGTTGGGTCATAGGTCGGCACCCAGCCGGGCGATCTCGTCCATCAGGAAGTCCACGTCTTCTTGTTGTGTAGCAGGATTGGAGAACACACACCTGAAGAAATTCACTTTGGATCCCAAAGGTTGATAGCCAATCAGAGCAAAGCCTTTCTCCATCATCCTGCCTTTGATTTGAGGAGCCACCTACAGAGATGTTGTATGTGAAGATCAGCTGTAAATATTCAGTATGAACATGTAGCAGTTTTGACAGTGTTGTAATTGTGGAGTTAAATGAGGCCAAATGAACCAACGTGACATTCTCAGAGTTCACAAAACCAAAGCTGCTATTCTTTGTATTATCACATGACTGGTGAAGTGTTTAATTATTTATCTGGTTTATGTATAAACTGCATATAAGGATTTTTTTATTGGAATATAATTGGCGTCATATTTGATGGAATTATATTGTTGTAGTTCCATTTCACAGCCATTGTTAATTTGATCATTTCCTCAAAATAAATCAAGGAAAACTTCACTGAAGATACTACGTACAGGTTTAGTTTAAAAAAAACAAAAAAACAAAAAAAAAAACCAACTACAAGGATTTATATTCAATAAAAGCAACTAAACTATATCTTATGGCTCCTAATACTTTGTAACTGCTTTACATCTGTAGCACCACAAATGAGTCCACTAGAAGGCAGCAAAACACCCTGTATAAAAATGCTGTAAAACAGAGGATAACAAATATAACAAAGCACCAGGGACCATCATACAATTATTTGATCAATAAAAATTAATTAAAAAAAATTAAAAATTAAAAAAAAAAAAAACCTCATTGGTTAAAAATGATGATGTTTTTTGGGGGATTTCAGGAGATATTGAAATAAACACATAAAAATACTTTGTCTGTTGTGCAGCTAACAATAATCTGTTTATCTCAGTCTATGTTGTGGCTGCTACCAGGAGAAAAAGTGGCATCTTTTGTTTATGGAGCAGGCCGATTAAGAAATCTGCTGTTTTTTGTTCAATAACTCACTAATTATATTATTTTATCACCAAAACATTATGAGAGATTTAATTATACCAAACAAACATTTTCACTTTGACTGATGTTCTGGTGGCATTTTCTCTTAAGAACAGTTAAAAAAAAAAAAAAAAAAAAAAAAAAGATCATTGCTGCATTTTATGTTGTGTTCTGACTGATATGTATTTATCAGGACAAACAGGCTTTTTTTTTTTTTTATTATATTTCATTCATCGCCTTCCAGTGACATATTTGGCATCTTACAAACCTCCCAAACATCACCTGACCCTCTGTACTGACCTGATGGAGTCTGGTGTCTCTGTCGGGTCCAGGAGTCAGGTCCCTCAGGCTCGGTGGGATGTACCAGAAACACACATTGCTGTGCTCTGGCTGCAACAGAGTCAAAAGACAAAAACATGCTCAGTAAGAATATTTTCTGATCACATTTTTATGATCAAATGTTTGCTTTGTTTGTATTTCCATTTAAAAAAAAAAAAAAACGGCCGTACCTTGTTTTTAAAGACCAGTTCAAAGTCTGTCCTCCTCTGAAGTTGATCATGCAGATACTCAGCGTTTTCTAAGCATTTGTTGACCTGAGATCCAAATCCTTCTGAGCCCTGAGAGAGAGAGAGAGAAATGACAGAGACAAATACAGAGTTAAAGCTGTACAGATATTAGACAGGTTCAGACAAACCGGTTAGTCTAAAGAAATAACATAAATGGATTTATTAAACAAGGCAAAGACTGTTGATGATGATGATGTCGAAAAGATGACGCATTGGAGTTACACTGATAGTGATTTCATAAATACCTTTGCCTTCCACATGAGCCAGAACTTAAAGACATCAACATGTCGGCCACATTGGATGCTTTTATCTCCAGTGTCGTAGCTCACGTCGTAGGGTTTGTCTGTCTGGAAAAGATACTCAGCTCCCAACTCATTACACTCCTGTAACAGACCCTGTAGAGAAGAAACACATGTAACATTACAACAAGACAAAACTACTGACAACAAGTAGTGAAGAACTATAATGTGAATGATGTGTCATAATGAAAAATATAGGTTGTTTTATGTTTACATGCCTTTAAACCAAATTATCAGATGTAGCCAACAGCTGATATGTTGGTGTGAAACCATTCAGGGAATCCACTCCTCAGGGAGTCTTGTGTTTTTGTTTTATATTTCTGTTATTTACATGTAAAGTGAAGATGATCAGTTCTTACTTTCTTCTTGACGAGTATGACAGAGCACTGCAGCGGGACGCCCATCATCTTATGAGGATTCCATGTTACAGACCAGGCTCTGGAAAAATGATGCAATAAAACCATAAGACACGTTGGACAATAACAAGGTAAAGATTTATTGAAAGAAAATCAGATTAGAGGGTGAGTATCAGATTAGAGTCTGTGTTAGTTGTGGGGTTTACAGAGGTTTTGTTGTGTTGTACCACAGATATTCAGAGAATAAATTCTGTTTTTTGTGTGTAGATGAAGTTACCGTTCAATGCCCTGCAGTTTCTTCCTGTGTCTGTCTGACATCAGCAGACCTCCACCCCAGGCTGCCTGCACAAACAAACACAGACAAAGACAAAGTGTTAGAACATACATGTGTTTCTCTGGCAACATGATACATACATGTATTTGTCCTGTATATGTTTATTTGCCAAAATACCAAACAATGAAAATGCATCTTGTTAGATTTCAGAAACGCATTTACATTTACTGTACACTGAGTACAAAGAATAACAAAATAAAGCCACTGCATGTTATTTATTATATGCAATGACTGAAGTCCAGAGCTCTGAATCTGAGAGTCGTTTCAAAGTTAAAGAAGAAATATCATATTTTGTTGTTGTGTTCATCATGTAGGTCACCTTACATCAACATGCATCCACAGTGTGTGTCTGTCGCAGACGTCTGCTATATCACTGATCGGGTCAAAGGCGCCGTACACTGTGGTTCCCGCTGTCGCGTTCACATAGAACGGAACCAAACCCTGGAGAGACAGAGGTGACGTTGGACACATCATGTGTTTGTACTGACATATTAAAAGCATGTTAATTATAATTTATGTTAACTTTTCCAGTTGTGACTGTATTAGAGAAGTTGGTGGCAGTTTGATTTCTACAAGAAACCAGGAAGTTAAAGTATCCCTTAAAGTGATGGTCTGTAGTAATTTTAACTCAGCATCTATTTCACCACGAATACCAGTCGAACACTCCTGCAAGAGATATTTTACATTGGTTGAAGTAATTTTGAGTTTGACCATCTTTTGTTTTCACAGCCAGATATCTAACATTTTCTGAATCTGCTGATCTGGAAAACCCTTCACTGTCATGCTGAGTAAGTCTTGTAAAACAATCTTTTTAATAAACTCTAGGTTCACTTACTAAGTTTATGTGTAGGGACCCTATTCATGCTACTGCTGAAGTGAAGTGATATTCTGAGCTTCATTAGTTAGTTATTAGTTAGTAAAAAAAAATGACAATAAATATACATTTGGCTGACTGCCCCATTTACTTTCATTGTTAACTATTTGGCTGTAAAAACTCAATATTACTTCAACCAACATAAAATATCTCTTGAGAGGATGTTTGACTCATATTCATGATGAAATAGACTCTGGGTTCAAATGACTCTGGACCATCACTTTACTGTAGTAAGATAGGTGTCAAAGTGAGCTTTAAATCTAGAAAATTGGTGACTTATCTCATAATAACAGTACTTTTACTTATTATTAACAGTTGTACATTTATATTTATGTAGATAAATAACATCAGTAGAATTCAAACCTTGTCTTTGGCTGTAACAATGCAAGCCTCAAGTTCAGCAGGAATCATTTTCCCCCTTTAAAAACCAAAAACAGGAAAAAGGCAGTGTTTCAGTAAACTGTAACTAACCATATTTATTTATCTTTTATCAATCTTTACTGTCTATATTTGACATCTACCTCATGTCACCTTTCTGTTGACACTCTTAAATGTTGTAATCACTATCGTTTGAACACAATACATTGAGAGAAATCCCTAAATATCGATATTTAAACAATAAAGTAAATGTATTCAAGAATTCAGTCTCCAGTTATTATGTCATGTACAATATGTTTAGAATCCCACATGCATGAATGCATGGAATTAACCCAAACACACACATGAACATGTGAAGCTGCAACAGGTGAGCAAACATCTCTTTTGTCGTACATCGCATTGACTTTTAACAAAAACATGTGTACTTAGTGATTATCACTTACATACCTTTCATCACATTTGACCATGACCACATTCTCGCTGCCCATCCCCAGCACGGCTGCAGATTTCTTTATTGAATAGTGGCTCTGAATGAGTGAAAAGAACAGGCTTTCATCTTCATCTGTTCTCACCTAAATGAAGCTCAGCTGCATTGTTTGGTTCTGAGAAATTCCCAGGTGCACACATCAATTAAAACTGAACGCAGGGAGGAGCATCAGAGCACGTTGCACAGAAAATCATGCTGGTGCATTTAGAAGACCTGAAATCTGGACTGTTTTGTTAAACTTCAGACTTGATTTTAGTTAAAAGTCCTAAAAAATGCTATGGATGAAACAGTTACATAAGAGTAATTAAAATGTGTGCAGAAAATCTTACGTAGTTCAGACTTTTTGTCTCAGTTATTTGTTAGTCTGCATGTTGTTAGACACAGTAACACAAGGAAAACAACCATTTGTGTGAATCTTTACGAAACAAATGTTAAAGAACAATCCTGAAAACATGACACTCTACTATGAAGGGCAATCATGTTGAGTCACACTGTTGGCTCTTTCTAAACCCTGAGATCAAAAGATCACAAGTTATGCTGCAAACTGATCAGTGTTTGTTCTGAGTTTCAGGTTTAAAATGTATATAAATGTATGTACGTTTTTCTGATTTTTCTGATCTTTGTAATAATCTTAAAATGACTGTGTTGTTGAAATATTTAAATTTCGTTTTAATTTGTCATTTGACTCAGGATGTCACATATGTAATTTATGATTGTTAGATGTGTGTGCGCATAAATATCAACTCTAATCTATATATTTAGTTGTGGAGCTCGGTTGCTCGGACTGTGATGATAAAGTGCGTTTTCTCAGATCAAAGATTATCATACAACTTTTCTTTTGGGGCATTGAGTTACTGGTGGATGTGTATTATTGATGGAGATGTAGTTTTAAATGTGTAATAACTGATTATTTCCTGTTTTATCAGTGTGGATTAGTAACATGATGATTTAAAATGGGTTTGTTCACACTTCTGTGAACTTACTTATTATTAATGCCACTAATCATATCTATATTATTTGTCCAGGGCAGACTCTGGATGGTTTTATTTCATCTGAACTTGTTTTATCAGCTTCATCGTGTTGTTAGATAAAACTCTCCCACTGCAGGAAACTAAGCGACACATTAGATGTTTTGTTTCTAGGAAGCACAGATCGTTTGATTAACGTCTCGAATGTAATGCTACTGATGAAGAAGTTAACATATAAGATAAACAGAGTCAGTGTTTTCACAAAAGTCACTGGGAAACTTCAGAGCATCATGGCGGTAGTCACAGAGCTCTGCTGTCTGCTGTTCGCTCTCATCACCAACATCCATGCAGAAGAACAACTGGACCACATGTATTCCAAAATGGACCACCACATGTTCTGGCCTGACAACAACGCCAGCCTCTGTCTGATCTCCAGGTTTGTCGGTGAGGAGAAGCTCGTCCTGTGGAACATCTCTACCGTCTGGTCTGAGAGCTCAACGTTACCCGACGACCTGAAACGACGACTGTTAGTCAGAAGCTTTCAGAATTTTTCTTATTATGAGATCAGCAACCTGACACATTCAGACTCCGGCCTTTACCAAGAGGAGTGCTGGACTGACGGCAACATGTTATACCAGGAAAACATTAGTTTTATGGTTTGTGGCTCAAGAGATTGGATATCTATGCCATCTTATTTGGGAAAAACAGTGGATCTGTTGTGTGACACGGCAACTGATAATCTGACAGTCAAGTGGTTCAAGAAGGACTATGAACAAGGATCATGGGTGAGACTGTTTGAGGACAGTTTAACATCAGAGATGGACGATGTTAACGTAAAACTCCACGTGGTGAAAAACACATCAGCTCTTCGTGTGTTCAACATCACAGAAACAGACTTTGGAGAATTTTTCTGTCTAATGATGAACCAACAACAATGTGTTAGAGGACACTTTGTATCTTTAAAACCATCAGACGAGGTAATGTACTTCTCAGTAGGAGAGAGGGCTGTGTTGCAGTGTCCGGTCAGTGACCAGTTTATCTATTGGTTTAAATATAATTCAAATGGTACAAGTAGACAAATGAACAGCTCATTGATATTTCCATCTCTAACATTAAATGACTCTGGATTTTATATCTGTGAATTCAAAGTGGGTAAAGTCTTTGAGTTGATCGTGTGCCCAAAGTTTGATCCACCGACTGTTAAGCTCTTCTCAGAGGGAGACAACATTACTCTCAAATGTAGAGATAGTTGGAGAGAGCACAGGGAGAAGTATTGGTTCAGGAAGTCAAACAAAACAGGAGGCAGAATCTTGCATTCTTACACGAACACATCAATCATGTTTGTGTCTAAAGGGAACCTGGTTATCACGAATGTGTCAGCGGAAGACACAGGAGAGTACTGGTGTGCTGTTACTGGTCCAAATTATGAGTGTTTGTCAACCAGTAAATATGTTATGCTGTACGCTGGTTTTTACTCCACCTTCTATGTGGTGAGATGCTCGGTGCTCAGTTGCCTGCTGCTGATTCTCTGTGTGACTGTGGCTGCTGTGAACCACAGGACCAACGGACAGCAGCTTCCAGCTCACGCTTAACTCCTGTATTTTCACATTTATTCACCATTAACTTTTACATTTGTAAAGATGTTTGTTGTTGTTGTTGACACTTGTGATAACTGGGATCACTGATCTGAGCTGCAGCCCGACGCTGATGACGGGGATGATTTAATTTATCACATTATCCACTTATTATTTTTCATCTTGTTCTATTATTGTGATGGTTTCATGTAAATATAATTATGTCTCTTATATGTGAGGAAATCTCAGTTACATTTTATACATGTATGATTGTATTTGCCGTGGTTGTTGTATTTTATACACTTTAATATTGTTGTGAATTATGAACCAAGGCTTTAATTAATGCTCTGATTATGATTTTAATATTTCAAAAAGTATTGTTTTTTGTTTGTGGAGTTTTTGTGTGTTGAGCTGCATTTTAAAATCAATTAAAGGATTTTATGTGACTATATTTTTGTTACTGAGCTTTATTTCATGTTATTTTTATAGATGCAATTTTCTGATTACGCTAAAAGAAGGTTACATAAAGATAGAAAGATTATTTTTATGCTCATTTTTCTTTCATTTGCATTTGAAACTAATGTAAAACAATGTTATATATATTTATTAAAATGTATGTACATAAAGAATAAATTAAACAATTAATGTAAATTCTAAATGTTCAATTTTAAATCTAAATATGTATCTTTATATCCAGTGAACAATTTATATTTAATAGTTATTGTAAGACTGGTAATTTAGATGAAACAGTTTTCATTTAGATTTTTAAAAATGTTCATCAGTGTTGGGCACTTTATTATTACCAGTATTATCATTATTATTATTTACAAAAACAATAATTTATAGTTACAAGTTACTTCTACCAAAAAGTAAATAAATTAGTAACTGAGTTATAGTATTATAAAAGTAAGTAGTTATCAGGGAAAGTAACTATTGTGTAACTTTTTTTTTCCAACCTCCTCCGTCTCTTTCTTTGATACCGTAGCTCACGTTCGCCTCCTGGTTTCTTGGCCACTAGTTTTGAAGAAGTTTGTGACGATGAGAGAAGCTTCATTACACACGTTGTTAAATACTTTGTTCCTGGTTAATGTCTATTTCACATACACATTCTTGTTTTTTATCTTAACAAAGGAAAAGTCATGTTGTACGTTAACGGTGTTGTAACCATGGAAATAACGCTGTTATTCTCATCATGCACACGAGTGAATCCAGCCGTTAGTGTGTGAGGTGTGTGATTACATGCTCTGAAGTGAAAAGGACCAGCTGAGGAAGAGCTGCCATCCCTCTGGACTTCACCTCCGGGTAGAACTGATATCTGGCCAACAGGATGCTGTATAGGTTGGATATTGTCCCTCCTTCAGAAAAGGAAGGATATTGTTTACTGACAAGTGACACTTATTTCTTTTTTCTGCTTCAGCAACACTGTCCTACTACTGCACTTTACCTGGACAGAAGATCCCGTCTCCCTCATCTTCAGACCATCCCACAATTCTCTGCATCTTCTTCAGCAGAACTTCCTCCATGAGGATGAAAACAGGAGACACTTCATATGTAAACCTGGTAAAGAAATGCATTGTATCATTGTATTACATAGAACGCACACACACACACACACACACACACACACACACACACACACACACACACACACATATATATATATATATATCACCACCTGTGCTCTTATTTAATTTAGAGTCACCAGTCAACCTAACCTGCAGGAGTGTGACTGCGGGAAGAAGCCATAGAAAACCCTCGCAGACACAGGGAGAACATGCAAACTCCACACAGAAAGGAACCAGCTCAGGTCCCAACCCAGAAGCGACACTTCTTACCACCACACCTCCGAGCCACCTGCAAACAAACAGCAGCTGGCAAAGGTAATTCTGCAAGGAAGTGGTGTTTACAGAGCATACGGTGACGAAGAACAAGAGAACAATTATACTTTCTACTGAATAAATGTTGCACTGAATTACTTTAGAGCCAAAGCAAAAGAGCTGCTGAAGCAAACAGAGAGAAAATTTAAAGCCCCAAACCACACACACACAACAAGAGGCCGTTCCCTGTAAAATCTTAATCTGAAAAGTGTCTAATGACTAGTTATTAGTTAGTTATTAGTAAGTAAAAAAGAACAATATTTCCACACCTATGAAATTTATTTGGGAAAAATAAAGAAGAAGCATTTTAAATTTGAGGCAAACTTTTGATGACGTGTGGCTCACATGTTGGTGTTGGCTGTAGACGTCAACCACTCTCCAGCTACACCGATCACATCCAGACCTGAAGACAGTTGGTTGAAGAAACGTGGATGACCTAGGTCAAAGGTCAAGAAAGCAGTTAGTTCAAGAGAATTAATTAATGTCAATTCGATAAAGAATGAACTGGCAATTTAACAACTTATCGACACTTATGAAGTTGAATATATAAGTGGATATACAGTTAGAACAACAGGACTGTCCCAGCAGGTTGCATTCACACACACACAGAAGTATTTCTTCTTTTTCTGCAGTTTAATTAATAAGTGAAATGCTACACTTACATAATTAGCCTTAATAACAACATCAACACCAGACCTGAGGTTACAACCTCTGTTCTCAGACTTAAATGTACCTTTACATACTTATAAATAATTCACCAGTTATTATGAGATTAAATGTGCTTGAATTCAACAAAAGTCAAAAGAAAATTCTGAGAGATGTCTTATTCTTTCACCACACCACTTTAAGTATCCAGCAGCCAGTTTTCAATACATTATTGTGGGTTGAGCCTATAATGTCTTTTTTATGTATTGCTAAAGCCAACAGCTGTTGTAGGAGACGTGTTACTGATGTGGCTGCACCCACAGGGCGTCACACCTAAATACTTGTTTTTTCATTCTAACTTCAAAGTGGATTCGATTTCTGAGTATTTATAAGTATTTCAGTCTATACCTCATACAGCAGGTTAACCTGCAGGTGTAACCACATAACAACAACGAACACGTTGACACATGTTCACCTTAAAAACAAATAAGTTAAATTATTTATTTGTTGAATAAATCGTTGAATGTTAAATAGACATTTCACAGTAACGTGACATGATCAAAGAACCGGTGTGATAGGTCACATGATATTAGCAACTTAATATGATGTTAATTAATGAATGAATGAATTTTTTTATTTGACACATATTTGTCGTTTGCTAATATAAACTTACACGTTGGCTTTTAACTGAGTTTGTCAAGAAGCATAAACAAACATACACAAATGTGCTTCAGAGCAGTTTTGTGAAGGTGGTGAAAAGGTTCAGCTTGGAGCTCTACACCTTATAAACATTATACCTGAATGTCCTGTAAAAAGTCTTATTTACATGTCACATTTCTTGCATCCAAAAGGACTGTACACTTAAGCGTAGTCGACATCAGCATCAGCCATTAAAAGACAGTCACACCTGTGTTGATGCCATATTTGAGTGTGTCTCTACAGTCGACCAGTATCTGCTCCAGGGTTTCTGCTTTGTCTGGCAGGTCCAGACTGAAGCCCTCCAGTCCTTCCTTCAGCTGGTGAGGATGGTGGAAGTCCAGGACCTGGAACAAAAGGAGAGCAGCGTTATCATATTGTACTTATTAATGTGAAGAGAGTGGTGATGTAATGGTTATCGCTGTTGTCTTGCACAGCAAGAACAATAGGTGTTGTTCAGGTTTCTTCAACACACTGCAGGTTCATGTGGGTCAGTTTCATATGAAACTTTACACTGCAGGTACACGTCCGTGACTGGCAACTAACATCTTGTCTGTGCGACCTTTGTTGAGCTGTAAATTAAATAAACTACATGACTAATTACCTTCTACCTGAGCTGTGCTTTAATTTTAACAACATATAAAACATTTGTTCTCTGTCTAGTTCAACTCATGTGTTTTTAAATCTCAGAACTAATTTATGTTGTGACATGTTAATACATGTTGAGTTGACCTTGGTGCTCCTCTGACTTGACTTGTAGATGTAACCCAGTAAGATGTTAAACAGCTCCTGTAGAAATCCCCTGGTCACCTCCTCACCACCTGAGGCTGGGAGCAGGTCTACACACACACACACACACACACACACACACACACACAGTGTATTAGTCAAATGACTGTTGTCTACAATAGGAACATCTTTGCATAATTTAAGATGATGATTAAGTGATGAATGCATCAGGACCCATTCACAGTAATGGCATGTAAAGTTTGGAGTCCACGAAACCTGTTTAATATTGTGTAACATCAAGGATCTTTCTTGCAACATAAGCACATGAAAAAACATTTTCAAAACCTCCAGTCTGCGTCACAGACATGTTGTTTTTGGAGTTCTTTGAGTGGCATTGTTCAGGTAGAATTACACAGGTAACACGGGTTTCACAACAATGAAATTTGTTAATCCAGAGTTTGACAGTGGATGCAATGTGCCTGACACATATTTTTATTATAGCAGCATTAATAAACTAGTCTGTCTCTTGCCCAAAGCAAAAATTTCCATTACACTGATGTCTGCAGTTACTCAGTCTAAAATTATAGGTAAACATAAACATTTCCTCAGCAACATAATGCTACCTTCAGTGTGTCGTTATCTTCTAGGTTCAGCCAATAAAAAGACGACTGCCGGAGGGCAGGGATTTCCAGCATAAATTACAGGTTCAAAATATAATTTTTATGCTCAATTAGCAATTTTTTTTAAGTTGTTAGGATGAAGTGAGTACACCCATCACATGAATATGAACATATAGACAGGTCTTCAGCCTGTCAGGACACAGAACAGTATGAGCGTCACCTTTGCTGTAGATGTTGCTGAAATCATCCGACGTCAGGCGTCTGTTTCTGACTGCTACTGAATCCTGCTGCTGGTTGGTCCTTTCAGCAGATTTATCAACGATTCTTTCTGAAAATACCAAAACACATATGTCAGGGAAATTCTTCCCAGAAATGAATTTGCAGGCAGCACACAATCAGGAAGAGGCAGTTGATGAGTTCAAAAGATAGATAAGTTTTACTTGCAGCAAGGGGATTCAGTTACAGAGTACACAGTACTCTGGTACAAGGTAAATGGAAAAAATCCAAAGAAATGAGCTTCTAACACAGTCTTATATGTCTGAACAGGAAGCTTCAGAGTAGGAGGAAACAGTTTGCTCTTTTCCAAGGAAGGTTGCTGGTCGGTTGTTTCAGCCCGCGATATCTCCATGCTCACACTCTCTCTCTGATCAAAACACATTCCTACCCTACCTTGCTGGCATTTCACTAATGCAACATGTTTTTTCAACCAATCAAAACAGCCAATTGACATCTGTGTCTGATTTTATGTGTAAGGTTGTTTTTTCAGACATGAATTATTACTAATAACACAAAGAAGTTGCAAAAGTCTTTCCTTCTTTGAGCTTGTTCTCATCAGAAAACCACCAGATTTCTTTGACAACGTGGATTTCTCATCTCAATCTCAGTTTCTGTTTTCAGAAGAAGATTCACATTGTTAGTTATTGTAATAACCTGAGCTGACTTTTTTGTTTTTATAGTTACAGTCTACAGACGTGATGTGACTCTACTGATAAACTGTGACTTGACAAACAACCAATCACGTCTGTAGAAGAGAAAACGAGAAAAAAAAAAAAAAAAACATATAGATTTTCCGAATTTAAAGTAACAAGTAATGAGAACTTTGATAGAGGTGTAGTGATGTTAAAAGTTCGGTATTTGTCTTTGTAATGTAGTGAAGTGATAATCATAAGTTTCAGACAAATACTACTAAAGTGAAAGTGAATACTCAAGTAAATGTACTTTGTTACTGTCCACGTCTACCTACATGGTAAATGTATAAATATATTACTTTTTACTCCTCATGACCACTCAAAGCTCAAAGTTAATAGTACTAATCACATTCATCCATTCATGCACACAGTTGTTTATGGATGCAGCAGTCGATCGAGGCTATTTGGGGTTCACTATCCAGCCTGAGGACACTTCAACACGCGTCACCACCTACAGCATCTGCAGTAGGTTGAAACATTTCTAATATTCACAAGTCAAGATAGTAAACATCTAGTTGTGAGTAGGAGCTGTGTGACAGGAACTAAGAGTTTTGAAAGAAGAGAGATTCACATGAGGAGATGGACGATGACGTCTTCAGACCAAACTCTTACATCTGTAATCCTGAAATTTATTTTCACTGTGAAACTCCCTGAAAAACTACAACTATCTATTCTCTCTCTGTGCTATCAAGTTAACTTCAAGGGCATCAGTGGCCGGGAAATTAATCTCTTAAACATTTTGCATATTATTCAAATAGATGAAACGATGTGTGATGTTCTGTTCTGTTCAATGTTGCTTTATTAACCTGTGTTATATATAATTTAAGTCTAAGTCATTAATGCATGTAAAAACCCAAATACTGTTAACTGTTGTTCTTTTGTTTTTATAAATGCCCCAAAGACATTTATAGACATTTTTGGAGTTCACTATCATAAATTATATATCAATATAAACCTGTTTCTAGTTTCACGTCATCAACATAGTAGAAGTTATGTGGATGTCTGGGTTTTTTTGTGCTTGGGCAGGTTGCTGCCTGAAGATACATGTTTTTTTGTGTTGTTTTTTGCAGCTTTATATTGAATGTGTTTCCTCAGGGGAAATAATTCAATTCAATTCACTTTTTTTTTTCTTTCTTTCTTTTCTTTAATTTGTTAGTAGACCTGTTGCAGCCGCACAAATGACTGAAACCACACAGCAAAATGTTACAGAGGGTGAAGAGGATATATAAATATATGAATAAGTCAATAAGATAAAGTTACGATAACAATAATTAGTAGAAAAGTGAGAAAGTGTTAGTATAAACTGCCCAAATTAATTCATATTAATTCTTAATTCGATCTGCCCCATTGAGTAACTACACACAGTTGTGTAGACTTTAATATGTTACCATTCACATGTACATTTTACTTAAATATTGTGTAGATTGTGACATTTCACTCACCAGGCAGCTGTAAAAAATCCATATTGATTTAAGTCCGTGTCCAGGTCTTCAGAGATGTAATGAAGTTCAGTCCCACTCTAACTGCTCTTCAACCAGATGAGATGAGATGTGTAAAAACACAGGTACAGAGACTGTGTCCCAGCTGACATCCACACTGACAGTGTGTTGTCAAAGCTGCTGCTTTTTGAAGAGCATTGGAAAAAAGAGGAGGTGTGGTCTGCACCAGCTGCTGTCTGACAAAGACACTGCATGATGCTTTAGTGACGTAACAAAGAACAACATCGCTCCTGTGGCATCTACGCTGTAAAAACAAAACAAACAACATGAAAAAACACAAAACAGATCTTACCCTGTAATTACTACCAGAATTATTTGTTTAAATTCTACAATAAATTATAATTTAAAGTTTATTTACTTTACTTAAATTGTCACCATCTATTTAATCTGTTACTTGTTGTTTGTTTGTAATTATGTATCTTGATCTTCTGATGTAAATTTGACAACTCACAACAAGTAATATTACCTATACTACTGTAGTTAGTGACGACACAACCTGACACAAGAAAGTACATTTTAACCTGGGTTTCTGATAGTGTGGAGCTGACGGTTTTATAACTCATTTGATAAGATAATCCATAGATGAGCGACAAATTTAAGATGTGTATTTAATTAACTTTATACATTCCTGTTGTTGAGGTTGTTATCCCATTTTCTGTAGCACTTTGAGATTCTTTGTAATATAAAGTGAAATATAAATAAAATTTGGCCAAACTTGGACTAGTGCTGCTGCTGTTTTTATGCTTTTTTAAATGTTTGTAATTAAACACTACAACCTCATCTGCTCATCTCAAAACTGGGACAGATGAGAGTAAACACTTTTTTTTTTAAATCAAGTGGTATTTTTCCTTTTTAACTAATAGAAATCAGCAGAAACGAGTCAATAACACAACTGTGGCGCCACACAGGGTTGTCAGCTCCCTTTATACTAATGATTGTTCAAACAGCCTCCCAGGGAATCTTGTTTTTAAATTTTCTGACGATACCACCATCCTCAGTCTACTGCACAAAGACTCTACCACCTCAGTCTATTTTTGTGAAATAGAAAACTTTGTGCAATAGTGTGATGCTCACCACCTCATTCTGAATGTTAAAAAACAACTAAAGAGATGGTCCTAGACCCAAGATCAGTACATGTTATACATGTATCTCGAAATTCACTTAGACGACACTTTTAGTTGGTATATGCACGTTGATAGTTTGTATTGTCGTTTAGAGCAGACTGAAGGCACATGGGATGGAAAAAAGCATCTGTTATGTTTTTATTTCACCAGGTACTAGAGAGCTCAGTCTGATAGGAAAAATTTATCAGACCTTGCAGTTTATTTATGAACAAACTGTTCTCCGGCAAGCCCAGAGGATGAATGACCCTTCACATATTCTTCATTTAGATTAAGACCTCCTACCCTCGTTACAGAGTCCCTCACTGTAAACTCAACCGTTTTAAGAATTAATTTGCTCTAACCTCCATCAAATTCCTTGATAATTCTTCTTGAGGCCGAAGTTTGTGCAATACTTTTTTATAGTACTTTTATTATGTTAATCTTTTAGCATGTATTATTCATTAAAAGTGTATGTATGTGTTAAGTTATGGGATATGTTCAATACTGTTATGTAATTGTCAGTGACGGTATAGCTGAGGATGTGTTGTTTGTTGTCTCTGTGAAATCAAGGCATTTATGGTGCAGCTTTGTTTCATATCATATGTGCTGAGCTGGAATTGTTGGATGTGCAGGGTGTTTTCAATTAGAATTTAATATAATGTTTGTTTATGGAAAATAATGCATATTTTAATGAAACCAGTTGGATTTTTTTAAATGTCTTATCTAGAATCCAAGATATATGAAATTTTGCGTTATTCATCATCTTGTTTGTTATAAAGTTCCTTCTGTTATGAAGGAATCTTCGTTTTTCAATGCAAACTATCTGTTAAGCAAGATGATGTGTTTTAGACACTTAATAGTTAACCTCAAGAGACTTTATATGTAATATTAATCAATTAAACCTACTTCATTCATATTCATTAATTTATTAATATTAATTTGGCCCTGTGGCTTCTTCAAGAACTGGCAGACATACAGGCTGTTTCAGGAACATCTTGCTCTTCCTTGCAGCTCATTTTCACACACCACCAGTCACTTTCTGTAAAGCCGTTAAAACCCCAGGTCTCCTGGATGACCTAAAGGACTCGGTAAAGGGGAATGTCACAGGAGTTCATATTGCTGATAATGTTTGCTTTGAGGCACCGCCTATACAGCTGCAAAGTTAGTGTGGAGCTTTTGCAAACATTACTAATTTGTGACAGGTAATGTGCAGTTACTTGAGCAAAGACATTTTCCAGAATTTTATCCTTTTACCCTTTTAGGCATCAAATAAGGACAAAAGTTTTCACTCTCGTGTATGTGTAAGATTTTTACACATACATTGTACTTGATTAAAGTAATTAGAGTAGATGTAATTCGTTACTTCCGCCACTGATCAGAAAAACTGCAGACAACTTGTAATCCAGCAGGGGGCGCTAGGAGAACTACACTGTTACAACTCTGTCGTAAATAAAACAGACGAAGAAGAAGAAGCTGGAGCAGCTGGTTACTGGGCGGAGCTCGAAGGAGGAAGTGAAGCTACAATAACAAAACTACAAGACAAATATTCATGTTTTATTCGTAGACATGAATTTCACCTTCTCTGCGTTTATTCCTTAAATGTCTGAGGTAAGAATTTATTCTCAGTTTGCATAACGAGACGTTTTCACAAGCGGTAATATAGTGTTAGCTTCCCCTGTCCGTCGTTAGCTTAGCTTATGCTATCAAATGTATTGATCTGGAAGGTTGAAGATTATTTATAGGATTGATTAACATTTGTGTTTGGTTATTTATATGTCAGTGTGTGAATAGTTTGTCCGGCTGCTGTGAATCAGCTGTTCAAATTAAATCTATGCTACGTTAGCTAAATGCTAATCCGCTGTTTGTGCTGACATTACTTTGTACTTGACGTTGCCTGATGATCAGTTGAAACCTTTGGTGACATTTAACAGACTGAGACAAGTGAATAGAAAGAAGAAAACAGAAAAGAAGAGCGTGTTACAGTTCACAGATGTTTGTTTCTGCTTTCTGATGGAGACATGTTGTGAAAAATGAGCGTCAGGTTGTGACATCTTCATCTTTCACATGAAATTTGGAGAATTAGAGAAGTTTACAACTTCCTTTCTACTGCACTTCAGTAAACACACTTATATTATATTATATTATCATCTTGGTATATATAGAAATATGTTTATATATACTGTATTGTATTTTATCAATGTGTGTGTATATATATATATATATATATATATATATATATGATATCTTATAGCATTCTCCTATATTTTGTAGTTTGTCAACTATTATTTGCATAATATTTCTTGTATGAATGGTTGACTGTCTTCATGTTTGTTTGTTCTCCATTGTAACAGTTACATTTTCCCAGTTGATTTCAGTTTTATAAATTTTATGTGAAATATGCCAAAAGTTAAGAAATAACGCGCAATGCAGGGAGAAGCCAAATAATGAAAAACAAAAACAAATAATCACAATACTATACATGAGATGAAATACATATACACACACACATACATATCTGATAACAACAACAATAATATCAAAGTAAATAAAAACAGATGTGAGTGATGTGTATGAGCGACTGTTTATGAAGCTGATATTAGTTCATACACCTGTACAGATAAAATCTAGATGAAAGTTTTGCATTTTATTTAAGCTTTATTTTTCAAGTGTTGGGCATTTTGACACACACAGAGTCACATATCTTGATAATATGAAGATATTTACCACTAGAAATGTTCATATCAAGTTGTATTAGAGAAATAATCTCATACAAACTACAAATAAAGTGATTTTTGTCGCAAATAATCACCAGAATAGTTCAGTTTTAGATGATTGTCGGTGTGTGCATGAGGCAGACTTTGGTTTTTGTCTTTCAGGTCAGGAGCATTTGCATGAAGCCTTTGAACACGTGTGGTACTTTACATAAGTGAGAAACAAAACCATGGAGGAGACGAGTCGAGAGGCAGTTGCCACTGCAGTTCAGCGCGTGGCAGGAATGCTGCAGAGATCCGACCAGCTGGACAAAGTGGAGCAGTACAGACGAAGAGAGGCTCGGAAAAAAGCCTCAGTGGAAGCAAGACTGAAGGTGACGTGACACAGGACGCACTCTCTGTTACTTCCAGTAATGCATTAATAATCATGTATGTTAAGCTCCTCCGTCCATCTGCTCTGCTAGTCAATTGTCATTTCTTCTTCTGTCCATCATGAACCTTTTGTGACTGAATGTCACTTGCAGTTTAAGGTAGACTACTGATCTGGCTTCAGGTTGCATATGTTCAACCTTTCAATTTTTCTTGTTGTGCTCACAAGCTAAGTAATTATACTTATACTTTAATGTAAAAGCGGCAGAGCATGTGGTGATACATCATAAGAAATGTAACACATGGCTGTTAATTGACACAAAGAAACACTTTTAATAAAAAAAGACTGACGTTAATCTCTATTCAGGCAGCCATCCAGTCCCAGCTGGATGGTGTTCGTACTGGACTGACCCAGCTGCACAGCGCCCTGCTGGACGTCAAAGACATCCAGAGCTCATTGGCTGATGTGAGTAAAGACTGGAGGCAGAGCATCAACACTATCGAGAACCTGAAAGATGTCAAAGACGCCGTGGTTCAGCACAGTCAGCTGGCATCTGCTGTGGAAAACCTTAAAAACATTTTCTCTGGTAAGTTAATTTTAGTTAAATAGTTTTGTACTTTAACTTCAACCAAACTGTCATTAAAAACTGAAACTAAAACAAAACTAAGTGGGACTCTTTATTCTACCTCATCTAACTTCTTAGCCTGTGACTGTTTGTCCTTGTCACTGTATCTGCAGTACCGGAGATTGTGACGGAAACGCAGCAGCTGATCGAGCAGGCGGAGCTGCTACAGGCCCACAGGAAACTGATGGAGTTGGAGTGTTCACGTGATGACCTCATGTATGAGCAGTACCGCATGGACAGCAAGAACACCAGTGACATGAACCTCATCTCCATCTACTTTGAAGATGTAAGTTCAATGTCTATAGCTGTATTTCCACCAAGTAAGATTCGGGTAATGTTTAGAGGCCGGGAACTTTTCAGGAACGTCCTCTCACTCGGTCCTTGTAGCGTCTGTGTCTCCACTGAGGGTTAGACCCCGATCAGTGACGGGACGGGAGGGAGGGCGACTTTGCCGTGTTACCATTAATAAACTACACGCTGCAGACCTGTGTGTGTGCGAGAGAATGGAACCGTCTGTTTGTTTTTTCGCTTTCGGAAGCCAGTTTTGAGTCTGTGACAGCCTGCTGCACATTGATTGACACCCTGCGACCATTTAGTGACGGTTTCGACTGTTTTGCTTTGTTCACTTCTTGATTCTATTTATAGAAACTATTTATTAATAATGGACCATATACTGAAAACTGCAGCAAGCAGCGTAAACGTTGATTTTGTCTTAAACTGAAAACAGTGAACTTCTGTGGTGGAGAACAGTTAACACAAAGCCTTCAGACAGTTAATTCAATCTGTTTCTGTTGTCTTCCAGGTTCAGGGTTTGTCAGATGAGCTGGCCAAACAGTTATGGATGGTACTGCAGAGGTCCATGGTGATGGTTCGTCGAGATCCCACCATGCTGGTGTCAGTGGTTCGCATCATTGAGCGGGAGGAGAAGATCGATCGGCGTATGGTCGACCGCAAGAAGCAAACAGGGTTTATCCCACCAGGACGACCCAAGAGGTGGAAGGACAAGATGTTCCAGGTAACTGCAGTGATGAGAGAGGATTATTATTTGGATTCACTTGGATGGTTGGATTAAATTTGATTTATTTCTTTATATTTTTATGCCTCCACCTTATCTTTCTCTCAATGGTTATTCATCCGACTCTTCTGACTCATCCCGGTCTTTTGATTCTTCTTTCTTTCTTTAAGATATTTTTTTTTGGCCTTTTTATCTTTATTCAGGTCAGTGAAGGTAGACAGGAAAGTAAGGAGAAGAGTGGGGGAATCACATGGCGATCGCTGCGTGGCTTATGTGCCAAAGTGTTGCACCTTAACCACTCGGCCATCTGGGCGCTCCGATTCTTCTTAACCAAATCTTCTTTGTGAAAAAAAGTAGTTCATTTCAGTTCCTTTAGTTAAATAATACTTATGAATATGTAAATATAGAAAGTCAAAGCAGAAAGGCAACCTAACCAAGTAGTTTTGTTACCTAAACCTTAACAAGTAAAGAGAAGGGTAAATTCAAAAGCATAATAAGATAAATAGTTGTTGGTTATCTGTTCAGCAGTGTAGACTCAGCCCTGTAACTTTAACCTTTCTGCTTTTCTTTGTGGTGCAGGTTTTGGAGGGAACAGTCAGCACCCGCATCGAGGGCACACAGGCAGTCACGAGAGAGGCTGATAAAATGTGGCTGGTTCGTCTTCTAGAAATAACCAGGAAATATGTTCTGGATGACCTCATTGTTGTCAAGAACCTCATGGTGCAGTGCTTCCCTCCACACTACAACACTTTCGACAGGTAATAGATGTAGAATGAATCACAATCACATGACATTCATTCAACATTCATTTTGTTGCTACATAAAAACACTTCAACATTTGTACAGTTTGATGTTGGAATCAAATGAAAATTCTTATGTGTTTCATGTGTGTTTCAGGTTTTTTAGACTCTATCACAACGCTGTATCCTCTCGTGTCAAAGAACTGGCTGCTGAAGACTTGGAGGCCAATGAGATTGTGTCTCTGTTAACCTGGGTCCTCAACACATACAAGAGGTAAACTACTACTTTTGTTTTTTTGGTGTTTGTTTTGGGGCATTCATCAAGTTCAAAAATTTACAAAATTCAGAAATTAGAACTTAGTGATAGATGAAACACATTTGCTCCAACAACTGAGTTTGTGCACTTGGAACAGCAACAAGAAGTGTCTTTTCCACATTGTGGACTGTAGAAAAATTTTCCTCCCACACAATCTCTTATTTAGACTTCTAAAGAATTGATCTGCTCGATCTCAGCATGCGTAGACAAGTGTTAATTCCTCTAAAGCAAAACTGAGCAGTCACTGTGACACAACAGATCCGTCAACACCTGCGTAAACTGACAACTGACATATTGTTTTTCCATTATCATCACCAGTCCATCTGGCTTCATTGTGGTAATTGAGCTGCGGTGTTATACTGTTGTCAGTTTGATTTCCCCGCCGCGTCGATGGAGTTTCAATCACAGTCTGTTGTAAAAATCATTCAGATGCAAATGTGTCCACTCAGCGCAAAGAAGTTAAACTTAAAAAATGCTGAAGTCGGGGAAAAAAAAACTTCATGTAGTTCATCATAAGTTTATTGAAATCAACAGGGAGCTACAGTTAATGTGTGTTTATGTTTCAGTGCGGAGATGATGGGTCATTCAGAGCTCTGCACCGAGTGTGACATCAACCAGTTGGAGTCTCTGCTGCCTCAGGAAGTGGTGGACGATCTGCTCAGCAAATATGTCCAAACTTTTACTGTAAGCACCATGTACACTAACAGATTCATGTAATATATTCATGTAATATAAGGATGTTAAGTCTGTAGCATTATCCACAGTACGAAGATATACCTACTGACTACTCGTACTGGATACCAACATGTTATAATGAATAAAAAAAAAAAAGGTCATTCATCAGGTTACAGCTGCACAGAAGCAGTGTTAGACACTGACAGATTGTTTGACTGTGTCTGTGTATTCAGTCTAATATAACAGGTTGGCTGCGTAAGGCTCTGGAAACGGATAAGAAGGACTGGCAGAAAGAAACGGAGCCTGAGGCCGATCAGGACGGGTACTACCAGACCACGCTGCCCGCCATTGTTTTTCAGGTAACATCAGAAATTTTTGCATTAAATTATTTAGGAAGAAATGTAGCAGTTTTAGTTTGAAGGTCAAAACCTACAGTCTTGTAAATGAGCTACAGTATAATGTCTATCTCAGTTTTAACACATCATTGTTGTAACTTGCTGATAAAAGTTTAAGGTTTGAGTGCCTGCGTCATGAAAACATTAACTTGGCCATCGTAGGATTCGTTTCTCTCTGTTTCCGGTTTCACTGTGTTTTCTCTCCGCTCTCGATCAGATGTTTGAACAGAATCTGCAAGTTGCTGCACAGATCGACGGAGATTTCAAAGAGCAGGTTCTGAAGTTGTGCCTGAAGCAAATGAACACTTTCCTCGTCAGGTATATTTAGTTTTTTTTTACTTTTAACTTGATTTTTGACCTGATAAAGATGCTTTAAACCTAAATTTGTATATTTATGGGATTCAGTTACTCTGCTAATATTTTCTCTGTGTCGTGTGCAGGTACAGAGAAGAGGCAGTGAATTACAAAGAGGATCATCTGAGAGACCGACAGCTGCCTCAGTGCTACGTGCAGTATATGATCGCCATCATTAACAACTGCCAGACTTTTAAGTAAGATTTAGTTTTTGATGCTTGATCAACTGTTTGTATGTGTATTTATTTTTATATTATGGCAGAGCAGCAAGGGTGAGATAAGGATAAATTGACACTTTTCCAGTTTGGGCTTTATAGATGATTGAATACCAGTGGTATTTATGTCTTTTATTCAAAGAAAAACAATTAGTTTCTAAAATAAAAGTAGTTTTAAGTATCGTAACTATCACTAGTTATTAAATTAAGGAATGGGACATAAAGTCTGGTGTCCTAGAGTGAAAGCAGCAACATAAAGTCAATAAAAGACATTTCTATCATCTAGAACTGAGCAGAACTTCAACACAACTTCAACAACAGTGATTTTTATGTGATATTTAAATGTAACCTTCTCATCAAGACACGTGCAGCGATATTTTCATTATTAAAACCATCAGAGCACCAGTCGGATGGTTCAAACAGCTGTGACGAGTGTACGTATTAGAGGCAGGATATGTGTTGTTTAACAATAGTTTTCATCATCATCCAAAGTGACAGTGAACATCTGGGATGTGCTTTTCTAAAAATAAATAAATCTAAAAGTAACTGTGAATAAAAAAAACCTCTATAGATGAGATGACTAAGCAAATGAATATAACAGTAACAGAAAGTATAGTAATGTCAACAATGAGACAATGTCATTTATCTAAATGATGAACAGGACAGGACCTGGGTCTGTAGGTCTATAAATCACCATGTTAAAAAATGTACTGACTCTAATGAAACTGATGATAAATGTCTTGTGTGTTGCTCAGAGAGTCCATCAACAGTCTGAAGAGGAAATACTCTCAGTCGTCTGAACCCAGCGACAGCGATGGTCCAATAGAGCGGATGCTCAATGACGTGGCCAAGGAGGGATGTCAGTTCCTGTTGGACGAAGTCTTCCTAGATCTTGAAGTAAATCTCTTTATCTGTATTTATATTGTTGTGTTCGTAGAAAAGTTTTTGATCTTTTAGCAATTTTATCTAAAATATTGATGCATGTTAATATTTTACTGTGGAATCTTTAGTAAAAATAAAGTGAGACTAGGAAATACTGAAAACAACTTTGACCGATGATGATTTGATGATTAATTTAACATTTTGATTTTTTTTTTGATCAGCATCACCTGAATGAGCTGCTGACCAGGAAGTGGCTGATGGGCTCTCATGCAGTGGACACCATCTGTGTGACCGTGGAGGACTATTTCAATGATTTCAACAAGATCAAAAAACCTTTCAATCAGGTAGGAAAATGGAGCAGAGCATAGACTTTCAGCAGCACGTCTCAATAAATCCCTGTGAAACCTACTGGATAAAGTAGTCATGGGCTCACACGGAGCTGACTGGCTTCAAAGGAATAATGTGATCTGTCTGTCTGTTTATCTATATGTCTGTATGAATGTCTATACATTGATGAGCTGTGCACTTATATTGTCCCACATATTCAAGTAAATTAAATCAAGGTAAAGGTTAATCAGTGTTTGACTCTTTTCTAGGGGATGAGACATACAGATAACTCAACTCTCATTTAAAACCTCCTGAATATCAAGACCAGAATTTATCTGAGAAAAAGTTGAGCAAATGTTAGGATTCAGGATTGAACTGCTTCATTTGAGGTTGTTACCTGTTGTAACAACCTGGTCTTTTTCAGTTCAACTCTTATTAAAAACGGATTAAAACTGAAGGAATCATCCTCCTGTTCAGTTTTGTCAGTTTTGTCTTATTGTTGTGCAACAAACATCATCATTGTCATGAATAGAAAAAAAAAAAAAAACTGTCAGAGCTCCGTGACTCGTCGTCTGATCTTGTTTTGACGTGTTGACTGTGATGTGTGCAGGAGATGACGAGCGAGGCCCTGCGCAGAGTGGTGGTGGAGTACATTAAAGCAGTGATGCAGAAGAGAATCACCTTTAAAAACGCTGAAGAGAGGAAGGAGGGAGCGGAGAGGATGATCAAAGAAGCTGATCAGTTCAAGTTTCTCTTCAAAAAACTGGCTGCTGTGAGTTACAGTACCGTTTCTGACTGCGGTAGAGTTACGTAGTAATGAAAGAAAAACCTCTTGGGACGTGAAACCAGTGACTGACTCCGGTTGATTGTTTGGTGCAGGGTGAAGACACAGACCGACTGTGTGGTGCCATCGCTGCCATCGCAGAAGTGTTTAAGCTGACTGACCCCACGCTGCTGTTCCTAGAGGTCTCCACTCTGGTGTCCAAATACCCTGACATCAGGTACACACACACACACACACACACACACACACACACACACACACACACACACTGGGATGATACTCAAATGACTTACAACATATGTGACTGTGAATACCATATTTTTCAGACTATAAGGTCACTTAAAATCCTTTAATTTCTCTCAAAAATCAACAGTGCGCCTTATGTATTAATTCTGGTTGTGTTTACTGACCTCGAACTGATTTTATGTGATACACGGTGCTAAAATATCTGTCAGAATGTTTTAGTACGACTTTAGTAAGATACGAAGCCAAACCGCTTGATGGATTGTCGCAGCATTACAGCTACAGTAGTCAGGAGCCTCGCGGAGTAAAACGCACTGTGCTTCAACATAATATTGCAGTGTGTGTATAAAGACTTATCTGACTGTTTTGTTTCGCTTCATCCGCTTTATAGTCCGAAAATATAATATGCTATTGAAAATGTGTGTTGCTGCTGTGGCTGAGATCTAGACTCTCTGAGACTTTAACATTGTTGCTTTTAAGTTTTTTATGTTTCCTAAACCTTCATGTGACAACAACCTATAATATCAAGAGTCATTTAGTTTTTTTTTCCACCAAATAAAATTCATGTGGAGCCACAAAACCGATTTGACCTATAAACATGAAAAAGATAATGCAGCAGATTTTGGTTTTCTGGTTGTGCTTTATATAAAAAATAGTTTGTTGTTGAAACTAGAAAGAATAAAAATGCAAAAAGAAAACTATTGACATTTTATTTCTGCTTGCTGATGATTCAGGCCTATTTGAGTCTTATTTATAGGAGAAAAAGGGCAAACATAGAAATATTTCATTGTATTGTTTGTGAGTTAAGTCCATTTCTTTTTTTCTACAGTTACGTTTACAACAACCAACTACATTACTCGTCACTTACTAGTAACCCAACACTGAACACAAACGACTCTGTACATGAGGAATTAAACATGGATGAATCTTTTGAATTGACAAAAGATAAAAAACACTTTTTATTTTAATGTGACAAGATCACCTCGTTCTTCAAAATGCATCTTCTACATGAACTTAACACACATAAGTAAAGTTCAGTCTCCCAGATGAGTTTTTACACGTGGTCTGGTGATCAGGTGATGATTACAGTTTGCTGCCACATTAGCTGAACGTTGCTGATGTGTTTTTTTTTTTTCTCTTTCTCTCTGCAGGGAGGAGCACATCCAGGCGCTGCTGGCCGTGCGCGGTGATGCCAGCAGGGAAATGCGCCAGATGATCATCGGCACTCTGAGTGAGAACAAAGTGTCTTACCTTGGTTCTGCGCAGCCCGTCTTTAAAGACATCACTGTGCCCACCATCACCATGACGACCATGACTACGATGACCTCCATGGCAACTGCGAAGCTGCTCAAATAAAACCAGTGGCCATTACACCGTTTCCAACTTCAGCACCTTCAAACACACACACACAAAAAAAAACATAAGCAAACTTCTTTTTCTCCCCAAAACACTCATTTCTTCCTAATCATCTAACACAACTTTCTGTGTTTTCTATCTTCCCCATTAATCTGCTGTATTTTATTTTCATCTGATTCAATGATCGCTTCTACACAATAATAAAATTGTTGTAAAAATGAACTGTGGTATGAGTAATACTTCACGGATTTACATTTATATCATGAAATTTAATTTCATTAATCAAGATTACACAGACATAAATGATGTGAATAATGTAAAAATGATAATATAATTATAACACAAAGTTCCAAAATTCAAGCACCAACACTGTCTGCTCTCACAATCTGGCTTGTTTTACCAGCTGTCTTGTGGGAACCAGTCTTTATTTGCTCATACTCTTTCCCAACTAAAAACTGGGGACAGGACAATAAATATCACCTTGTCAGTGTGATTCCTTTATGGCAAATGATCAAGATGACCAAAATATACTCTGCTCAGAGGGTCTTGCAAGTGAATTGGTGCAACTGAACAAGGGGATGAGATTGAGCATCAGCTAGTAACAAAAACAAAGACGAGCTAGAGGACCAGCCTGTCAGCAGCCAGATCCAAGATCAGTCCATCTTCCAAGTGTGTGTACATGGCCGTACTTGGTATCCTATGTGCCAAAGAAAGACAAGAATACAGTACTCATCGAGTGGTACTCAGGAGCATCAGAAAACAGAGATCATCATGGTTTATAACGCAACAAAAAGAGGAGTGGACATCACGGACAAGCTAGTGACAACCTACAGCTGCAAAAGTAGGACCCTACGCTGGCAACAGGTGGTTTTTTTTGCTGACTTATTAGACATGTCAGCGTAAAAATGCCTTTGTCATTTAGTGGAACAGAGAGAAGCTCCAGAGGAGACGCCTCTTTCATGAGGAACTGGGAAAAGCACTGGCGACCTCAGCCCCTGCAGCCATCATGAGGAGGATTAAGGAGGAGAATGCTCCAGTCCACCCGAACTACAGAACCACCCTCTGCAGGGACTGTGTGTGATGCTGATCGGGCATATATCTGACACTCATGCCTTATGAGAGAAAGAGACAGAGATGTTGGTCGGCAGGTGTTGTCTAGACTGACATGGTTACTGTTTGTGTTCACTGTATGGGTTTAATTTCTAATCTTCAAATAAATAAAAATCATTTGAAGTTATGAGAAAACATGCTTTGTTTGTTCATTTGTTGAATTTTACCATATATACTGTTTATATTACTTTTAATTGAGATGAATTAAACATCTGTTGAGTATTTTAACATAAAATTATATGATTGTGTTGAATTATAAACCCAAGAATATGAACACCACACAAGGGTTAAAAGCAGATCAAAATGGCGACTATTAATTAATAAATAAATTAATTAGCAATTATATTTTTCTAATTTTGTCCTCCTTTATATAATGTAACAGTCTTAATTTAAGTCAATCCCTTATCAAGTCTCTGATCCTCAAGTGTTTCCTCAAGAGGATTAAATTAAATTGCAGCTGATGTATTTGTTGTCGTTACCTGCTGCGGCCGGTTGGGGGCGGTAACGCGTTTAAAAGCCGTAAAACGCGCCGATAAACAAGCAGATGGTGAAGAAGAAGAGACAAACAGGACGCAGCGTCTGATCTGATCTGATTTGAGAAGCCGCTGGAAAAAAAAAAAAAAAGCTGAATATGAATAAACCTGTTTAGCTTCTGTCACATCCTCACAGACTGTCCGTCTGTCTGTCCTGCACGTCTGCTCACATCACGGACAGCTTGGACTTGAATTGGGTAAGAGTGTCGCGAGCACAGCTAATAACGGCTGGACTGATGGGGTTTTATGCTAAGCTAACGCTCTAACTAGATTGGCTTAGGTTAGCTAGCAGCTAGCAGCAGCTACCGCCACGAACAATACCACATCACTGATGCTGTGTTGTTGTGATGTTATTCACCGAGAGCACGTTATGTATTAAAGTCGCAGTTGTAATAAAAGATAATAAACGACGTCGGCTGTATCTGTATCTTTATCTCCATTCATTAACGAATAGCAGCAGATAGCAGCAGCCATTCAGGGTCACACAAAGATAAACAAGCTAGCGTCACTTATGGAGGCTTGAAGAGGCGCAGATGGACGATGTCAAAGAGTTTTAAGAGGTGACGTCTGTGCTTCAGGCTAATGACTGAAGTTGTGCAGAGTCGAGATAAATACAAAACAGGACAAAGACGTCGTTAGGCTGCGATGTATTAAACCATGAGCTCTGTAAACACTGTACATATGAATGTGGAGCATCAACACTGCAGAGAAGAGACGATTATTGATTCACAGCTGAATTGAATTGAAATGTGCCTTAAAATTATTAAATTTGACATGAATTATAATATATAAATAAGCATTTGTTAATTTGTTTTGATGCAATAATACATAAAGCTTATTATCATTATTTCTAAAAAGTCTTCTAGCACCCTTCTTCAAAACAATCTGTACAATTTTAGGACAGCAACTAAGTCAACAAACTGTCCCATTTTAGTTCTTGAATGTCCTCATTGTTCACTTCAGTTCCTCTTCCCTCCTTGTGGCTGCTGCTTTAGATCAGTCCAGGCTTCTGTATTTACAAGCAGCAACAAAGGGAGCTTTTGTTGGACGCATGCAACCATGTGCATCTCTGTCTTTTCACATTAAAATGGAACAATCTGAGAAGAGAAAAAGAAGAGAGCGTCAGTGTTTGGTTTAAAACTGCTCTCAGCTTAGAAACAGACACGAGGTTGTGTGGAGGAAGGTGACACCAGCAGATGCTTGTTTAGATAAAAAAAAAAAAAAAAAGGTCACAACAAGTAAAAACTGTTGCTTTACTTTACTTTTACGTTTTATCCTGCGCTGTCGTGCATTTTCTCTTCTGCTCTGTGATAAAACGATGTAATGTAGAGGATTTTTTAAAAATCTTTTTCAGATTCATCAAACTCTCTGAAGTTTCTCACTTGATCCACACATCATGGTGGACTACTACCAGGTTTTAGGAGTGCGGAGGGATGCGTCTGCAGACGACATAAAGAAAGCGTGAGTTGATACTTTTATTTTTTTATTTTTTGGGTTTGTGCTTTGACTCGCTTTGGAACCGTTGGGCAGATATTTTGCATAGCGATGTTATCACCCTCTTTCCAGAGATGGTCACATTTCGTTAAAAACAAAACTGCTGAGTGAGCTCAAACTAATAGAGGATTCAGTCTACAGCTTGTGTGTGTGTGTGTGTGTTTTTTAAAAGGGTCAGACAAATAAATATGTAAACCTAGATCAAGTTAACAGAGCATGCAAGGTTGGTGCGGTGAGCTGAACAAATTTAAAATGGCAAGGTTTTCTGTGGTCGGAGCCTCCAGCTGCTCACTTTCACTTTTAGCACTTTGTTTACCCATGCAGACTCCACCTGAGAGGGGGGAAAAAAAGAGTCCAGTTTTTTTTTTTCTTGTTTTTACTGTCACCCAGAGGCAGCCTGGCTCATGAGGTGCCATTGTTATTATCGTCAACATTAAGTGGTTTCACAACGTATTCCCTCTGCTTCATGTGCAGTGAAGAGCTGAGTCTAACAGAGTCTGGTGGGTGAACGGGCTCATCCTGCTCTAACCTGACACTCAAAAATTCAGGGAGTGTTTTTAATCATTTCCTTGTTGCTCTGTGATCTTGATCTTTAAAGTTTATTTGAATGATTTATTATCAGGTCGTTGGGATTCTCGTCTTATTTAACCTGTTTGTTGAATAATTTAGAGTTTTGTTCTTCTAATGAACTACAATGTAAATGTGTTCATGTAACTTTCTAACAATAAAACTGATTTTTACATAAACAAAATCAAAGACATGAGAATGTTTATCGCCGCTGTGTTTTACTTCTTGTCGGCCGTTAGCAGTATCATGTTGGTGCTATTAAAGCGCCAGTGTTTTTATTTTTTCAGTCAAGTTTGAATTCGAACTATTGAATCTGTCCGTGTGCAGGTACAGAAAGCTGGCCTTGAGGTGGCACCCTGATAAAAACCCAGAGAACAAGGAGGAGGCCGAGAGGAAGTTCAAGGAGCTGTCGGAGGCATATGAAGTCCTGTCAGACGGTTCGCATCACAGCTGTCTACACAAATTTGCACCAGTTGACATCACCAGTGAAATGTTCTGCACTAGTTTAATGGCGTGAAGCTAATGATGACAACACAGTCTGTTTGGTGCAAAGCAGTTCACATGAAACATGCTTTACTGTCACTGCTCTTTTAGTTTCTGTTTTTTATTTATATTATATTATTATTATTAGTGTTGTTGTTTCTTTCATTGTTGTTATTTTTCACTTTCCTCTTGCAGTCAACAAGAGAAGCATATATGATCGTTATGGCAAAGAAGGATTGACGGGAAACAACGGAGGAAGAGGTAAAGTGCTTCTTGGAAAAGCTTTAGTGACCAAACCATTTTTACATTTATTTATTTATTTGTTGCTCGTTTGCTTGTTGTGTTTCATCTGCTTTTTGTGTTTGAAGCCCAGTTTAGATTCAAGATGAAACTTTCAGTCTTTACAATCCTACGACCGGATGAGATGATGCATCATCTCCATAGCAACGCCAATTTATTTTTCCATTCAAACAGATTTTCAGGGTTTTTTTTTTTCTTCGTAGCTGGATACATGCTTCATGTGGCACTTGGTCACGTAACTGGTTTCTGGTTATAACACTTCACTTTTCGAGGTGCGGCTGCGATGATTATCTTCATTGATGGCCGTTGTCCAAGGCAGAGAGAGGTAGAAAGATGATGCTGGCAGTAGCAGCACTGCACCAGTGATACTGGCAGCGCGCACACACGTGCACTCGCATCAGCTCAGTGACTAGTATCAGTCAGATCAGATCAGTCTGAAACGAGAATCACGAAAAGCATTTCACACAAGCCCCCAGATGTTGTAACGGGGTCGTTTGTGTGTCAGGTCAGATTGAGTGAATTTCACGGCTTGTGTGACACAGACGAGGCTACGAGCCGATCGTCTGCTGATACAGACGACGAGCCTCGGCCGCCGCTGCCAAGTGGACAAGCTGAGTCAACACCACCGAGCAGCATGAGGTTAAACTGAGAAGGGACGGGTTCACAGCCCTGCAGCTTTTCCCTGCGGTGGTTCTGAAATGGTTTGATCTCATTGGTCTGAAACGGCCTTGAGAGAGCAGTGATATCAAACACCACATTCCACCAGATACTGACCCTCGTCCTGTTTACTCCAGCAGAAAACCTTTAGAGCAAAAAACTATCTTAAGTGCATAAAAACAGTTTCATTACTTATTGTTTGTTCTGCAATATTTTAAACAAACAACAGACTGAGCCATGATTTCCTCTTGTCAGTCACCACCGGGGTTTTATTTAGACTGACTTCAGAAAGACTCTAACTCCTGCTCTTTGTCAGGCTTTCTTCTTACGCAACTGTCAAACTCACAATACAAGAATCTAGAGCAAATCGTCTGTGACATTTCAGTCAACTAATCCCAGTTGTCAGAGTTCAGATTGGACAAAAGCAGGAAACCATCAGTGATACTCTAAAACAACCTCAGCCACAAACAGACGTATGACTTCCTGTGTGTTAAGGTCAAAGCACGTAGCAGTCGGTGTCTCTCTTGAGTTGTTACCACAGAGCAACAAACAGATGTTTCCAGTCCTCTCACTGTCACTTCTATTATACTGAGATTAGCGAAGAAGCAAAATTATGCAAATTATTCACGATTGTGGTTGAGTGAAGGCTTTATAACTTAACTGTAGTGGTGAGTGAATGAAGCTAAACATACGAGAGGTGTGGTTCTGATTAAATTAGAGAACATGTGTCCAACACCTGGTAGAGCTGAGGGGGTGATTGAACTGAAGTTTAAAGAGTTTGATGTTGAACATAAATTCACTTGTCAGAGTTGAATTCATTTAAGTTATAAAAGGTTTATTTATGAAGCACATTTACAAACTGTTTTCATGAACCAGTAAAACAATGAAACAATGAGAACATTAAAAGACTTGGAAGGTCAAGGAATACAAATACGTTTTCAGCTCGGATTTAAAAACCGTACAGAGGAAGTGTTTTTAACGTCGGCCGGTTTTAAGGCCCCATCACCTTCTAGATTTAGATGGAGGTGAAGGGACATGTAGCAGAGCTTTATCACTAGATCTAAAAGACCTGGATCAATGATAGAAATTGGAGGCTGCAGGATAAGAGGCTTAAAAACCAACAAAAAATAAAATAGAAAAGTGAACAGGGACCAAGTGAAGAGAAGCTGAAACAGGAGTGATGTGCTCCTGGTTTTGGATACCAGTCAGCAGTCTTATTGCTTCATTCTGAGCTAAGTTAAACGTGTTAGTAGTGACTGCTTGAGGCAGTAATAGAGTCGCAATAGTTGAGCCGTGAAGTAGTAAATGCATGATTGACCTTTTTCTAAATCATGGTAAGATGAGAAAGACTTTGATTTAATCATCTTTAGTTGAGGTTTTAGAGTATTGACATGAGTTTGTTATTGTTGTGATGTTTCAGGGAGCCATTTCCACAACGGAGATCATTTCCATGAACAGTTCACGTTCCGCAACCCAGAAGACGTCTTCAGGGAATTCTTCGGTGGCAGAGACCCGTTCGCAGATTTGTTTGGTAAGTTGTCGCTTCGCTGGAAAAGACGTCTGCGCCACAATGCAGATTTGAAGCGTTTCAGTGTTAATCTTCTTTCTCTCTCTTTTACATTGTCCTTCATTCAGGCGCAGATCCATTTAGCGAAGATCCTTTTTTCAGCAGCGGTCGCCACCACCACCAGAGTCGGGCGAGTCGCAACCGGACAGGAGGCTCATTTTTCGGAGGCTTCGTCGGTTTTCCTCCGTTCGGCGCTGGTTTTTCACCGTTCGACCCCGGTAAGAAAAAGCACCAGAAACATTCTGAAAAAAACAACTTAATTTTAGTTTAAATTAAACTCTTCTCCGTCTTGTCTCCTTCATCTCAGGCTTCGGTTCTTTTGGCTCCATGAGCACCATGGGTCACATGGGTCACATGACAACAATGGGCAGCCTGGGAGGAGGAGGAGGCTTCACCTCTTTCTCCTCCACCTCTTTTGGGAGGAGGAGGCGGAGGAGGAGGGGGCATGGGCAACTTCCGCTCTGTGTCCACCTCCACCAAGATCATTAATGGCAGGAAGATCACCACTAAAAGGTAAATAAATAACTGACTGGAGGTGAGTCGTAAGGGTTCAGGAGACACACGTTTACTGCTTAATTCTCAGTTTTCTTCTGTCCTCGTGTCAAAGTGTAATAAGTAATTAACTCCTCTTTTAAATTCGATATTGAACCAAAAGCGTATTTATCACTTAATAATTTTTACAAAACAAGCCAAGTGCAATCTCAAAGCCAAACATCTAATTTGCTAATATTCTTTCACTCTGCCTGCACAAGGTTGGTTCCCCCCTCGCCAACACTTTTCTTAATTAACATTAATTAAAACTTCATCATCTTGCATCACATTAGCTTCACGAAATTTGTAGCCAATAAAACAATCGTTCATGAACAACAGCTCCAGCACATTAACATAAGAATCACATTAACATAAGAAACTAAAGCAGGTTATGTTGACATCTATTATGAACGTAGACAATATAATTAGTTTAACATCAATTTAATTAGCCAAGAAACACGGTGCATGAACTAAAGTGAAGTGATTGTTCCCAAGTCAGCACAGCACGACTCAACAACTCCACAACAGAAAGTAAATGAAGAACACTTACACACTAAAACGCAAATAACCCACAATACAACAAACTAAACAACACATTCATGCATTAAAAGAAATTTTAAGGTGAAACTAAAAACAGTAACAATCAGAGACGGGCAGTCATTTAGTCACATCCTTCAAACTCAGACCAACAGACTGCAGATCATCTCCTGACAGCAGTGAAGAGAAATCTGAGTTTGTTGGACAAATGAGAAGTGGAGACATCGTCCAGCTGTGACAGCGCTCTCTGCGTTGAAGCTTTAACTGCATCAGTCCGGACGTAGTTACGTATCATCTTCACGTCTCCACATCTTGGGAAAGTTTAGGCTCTGAACTGCTGGAAGAACTTTCTACAAAGTCGTAGGATGAGGGGTTTACGTGTCGGTGAAGTCTTGTTCACTCTAGTCGACTTGACCAACGATTTACAGTCATTGTGTCTGGTGGACTTGGTCCTCTGATGGTTGGTGAATCATCAGTTAATGATCATAATGTGTGAACAGCCCTAACGACTCCATCAGAGGCCGTCGGGACCTGGTCTGAGACCGGGACTGGATCTGTCATGTTAGAAAACTGGAGTAGTCAGAAGAGATTGACAAAGAGCGACAGCCAATCAGAGGAGGGATGTGAGATAAATGCTGCTGCCGTCTCACTGATTCACTCACAACCACGTTTAAAAGTCTGACGTTCTAACAGTTGTTGTTTTAATTATCACTTTCTACAAACTCCCTGTGTCTGATCCAAACGTTACCCGGTACCGGGGAGGTCTGCTGCTGATTTCAGCTCCACCATGAAAACCAGCGTGTTGCCATGGTGATGTTTACAAGGTAGTTCCAGTTCACGTGATCAGACGTATAGTTTGGTGACATCACGCTGTGATCGGGAGTCAATCAGTGACAAGTCTTGTGGTGTGAACACTACAGGTCTCAGACCAGTTGGTCAGCTAGTGTGAACTAGTGTGAATTAGTCTTAAAGTGTCTAGTTTAACGTTGCGGTCGTGTCTTCACGCAGAATCGTGGAGAACGGTCAGGAGCGGGTGGAGGTGGAGGAGGACGGGCAGCTGCGGTCACTAACCATTAATGGTAAGGAACAGCTGCTGCGGCTGGAACACAAGTAAAAAACAAAAATGAAAAAAAGAAAAGAAAAAAGACTGAAACATCCTCTGCTGGAGAAGAGAAGTGTTACCTCAGCACAAACATACCAAGAAACTTGAGCTTGACAAAGGAGGAGGAAAAAAAAAAACGACAACAAGAAAACAAAATAAAAATTAAAAAAAAAAAAAACAAGGCAACAATACAATGTAATAATAGTGCTCTACTGTTGTTTGGATGTACATATTTAAGTTGTGTATATTTTTCCCTTCGTGTCCTCTCCCTGCTGACTCTCATCTGTTAACCAGCGATTCAGATCAGAGGATTTGGATGCAGACTTTCTATGCATTTTGTTAATGTATTTCTGAATTGGAGCTGTCATTATATTTTGGCTCAGGGTGGTGTTATTGTTTCAGTGTTTGGGACCACAGTTTTGTTCTGAGCAGATCTCTCTTTCTATGCTTTCTGTCTCTTTCTTCTGGTACTTACTGTATACACTCCACTGTGTGCCAGTCTGCACCAACAGTACACACACTGTTTTCAGAAAAACAAAACATAAATTTGCATTTTTATCTGAGTAGTTTAAAACAAAACAAAACAAAAAAACAATAAAAAAAAAAGTGTCGCATTTGATTTTACAAAGTGAATAGGAATAACCGAAGCATTCTTCCCTGTCTCTGTTTACTTGCTTGTCCGATCTCTCTTCTTAGTAATGATTCTTTTTTTTTTTTTTTTTTTTTTTTTTTTTTGATTTAAAAAAAATAAATAAATAAAAATTAAATATGATGCTGGTAGGATGAGTTATGCAATTTTATATGTTCTAATTCCATTGTGTTTTTTTTGTTTTGTTTTGTTTTGTTTTTGTTTATTTAATTATGCATGTACACCCGTTGATGTTGAGTCTTAATGTTAAAGTGCATCATGGTGCACAAATTATGGAAGGCATTCTATAAATGATATATGAATATAGAAGGAATTTTGTGTACTTTGTAAAACCAATAAATCTGAATTTCATCCTGTTTTCAGGATGCTGAAATCCTGACTGGTCTCTGCGCTGTCGCTTTGTACTCAAGTCATTCAAATATTGATGTTTACTTTTACTGTTGAATCATTAGTAATAAACTCTGAGAGCTGATGTTCAAATGTCTGGACCAGAGTATCAGTGTCGTCTAGTTACAAAGTAATAATACTTCACTACTGTACTTAAGTATGTTTTTGGAGTATTTGTACTTTACTGCTACTACTAGTTGTTTTTTTTTTAATTCTTTACATCACTTTACTTTCACTACATTTCCTAACTTAATGACACTTTGACTGATATATTTTCAATGTTATGTCTGGACCATCAACACCATGTTTGAGGGTTGATGGAGGCTCCATCTTAAAGGTGGATGATGGAGAAACTTCAACAATATCAATATCAAACACATTTACATTTAGTGAAAAAAGAACAACTTTAGTTCTTTAGTTCAGACTCAAGACATTGTCTATGAAGATTGTTGTAGCTCCATGTTTTAAAGTGCTGGATAAACTTCATAATATTCTTCTGTTTTATTAACATGTACTTGTACTTTTACTTTCTACACTCAACTACATTTACTTATAGATTACTGTCATACTGAAGTACAGTAAATACTAGATACTTTAAGACTTTTACTGGAGAATCATTCTAGTGAGACTTGAACTTCTACCAAAGTTATTTTTTGGTCAAGTATCTGTACTTCTACTCTAGTGTCTGTACTTCTACTCTAGTGTCTGTACTTCTACTCTAGTGGGACTTTCAGATACTTTATACAGAACAGAAACATCAACGTGAACAGTTGAATGTGACCACGGGACAATTGAAGACTGACTGAAGTGTGAACCTTCAATAACCAACATCCTGATCAGTGTGAGTTGGTAAAAAATGTTTTCCATTGTAACAAAATTTGATATCAAATCTACCATCTACTTCTGTTTAATTACTAGTTTGTAGTGTATTATAACCTCATTTCAGACGTGTGAAATTACCTGTAACTTGTCAGCATCTCAGTGTCTTTCAGTCAATTCTTCTTCAGTCTTGCCACATCGATTAGTACGTGATCAGAGAGTCGTATGCTTCCTCCATCGTTGCTTTAGAGTCTAAGTGGCTGCTATTGATGTAGTTATATGCAAAGATCAAGATAATGTGTTTTCATGTGAAAGGTCATACGTCTTCAAAAAGTTGTGTTGGCAGGAAACACTTTGTGTTACAAGCTACAGCGGTTCAGACTTGGCCAGTGTCTTGTTCCACTCGCTTTGGCTCTGAGTTTCCATCCACTTAGTCTGAATGGAGACTGAGTGAAACACACAGGAGCAAGCAGAGTGGAGGAGGAGGAGGCGGCAGTAAAAACTGCTTTAATTAAATGTCACGAGTCTGAACACAACTCAGATATGTTTTAATTTAACATTAATTTTACCCTTTAAGATTTACTGCCTGGTGATGTTCGGCCAAAAGTGTTTTTGAACGATCTCTTCCTCACAGAGACTGAAGAATGAGCCACAACAGATATGATGTTTCACTATTAGGACTTCTACTACGACAACATTTGTCACTCTTACATCTCCTCATCTACTTTAAGTCAAAGTAGATCTACACTGTAGAAACACCAATGATGATCAGAGGTGATAAAATTCAACTAATTTAGTTTGTTGATGTGGTTTTTTCAAGTTCTACTTGGTAGAATTTGAAAAAGTTGGCTGGTGCATTATCAGAGTAAACAGTCTCTTCCTCACAACCGCCAACAGTAACATCTGCTCATATTTGTCAACTGATTTAATTTATGTTGGAAACAGTGGAGCCATAAGATTCACACAGCTCAATCAGATTATTGAGAAGATTGTTAATGTCAGTTTTCAGAAACCAACTCTGTTTTGTTTTTTTTCTGGCTTCTTGAACGAGGAAACTCATTAGTGAAAATGAGATTGCTGTTCTGTACCCCCCTCCACCCACACCCCCCCACTGACCATCCTTATATCTGATCTCTCGCATCATTTACTGTCAGAAGTGACCACTGACTCACTGAAGAGTTTAGCTTCAGTGTGACGTTACTCTGCCCCCTGCTGTCAGGAGAGAAAAGTGACCTACAACATGTAACTACAACATGTCTGCATATGTTGACTCTGTATGACAGTTTAAGGACCTTTGATGATCATGTATGTTTTTTTTTTTTTTTTCTATTTTTATCATGTAATCTATTTGAGAATTAAACACATTTCTTGTCTTTCTGACTCTTTATACTTTCATTAAAGTGATTGTAGATATAAAAAACCACCATCAGGTGCTGCAATCTGCCTTCTCTCCAGGACCTGTATGTCTCCAAGACATTGAGGTGAGGAGAAAAGATTGTAGCCCTCCTCTTCCTCCTCCTCCTCCTCCTCCTCCTCCTCCTCCCCCTTTTCTGACTGGAGACTGACGTCTAAAAAACTGCAATCAAGCCCCAAACTGATCTACTACACATTCCAGTCATCTCAGTATTTTATTTTGGAAACTACAAAGTGTATAAGTGTATTTACACTTAAAACATTTCATGTGATTGTATTTATTCATTGTTAAATTCTCTCCTCAAAGAAGTAAATTCGTCACATGTTGACAATCTCATGATCTCAAGCCAAGAAAAGACAAAGAACAGAACAGAATAGAATAGAATAGAATAGAATAGAATAGAGTGTGGTCCTGATCACAGCTCGGAGAGGAGCGGGAGTTCAGATGGAAACAAGCTGTTGATCTGGAGCTGTCCTTGGTGCTGAACGCCTCAATCCAATTACATCCCCCTTTCCCCTTCCCCCTCCTCTCTCTCTCTCTCTATCTCTCTCCCTCTGTCTGTCTCTCCCTCCCTCCCTCCTCATCCCGTTATTCTCGGTTCCTCGGGGCCGCCACATCTCCGCAGGAACCGCTTCACATTTCTCTCTTTCTCTTTGTATCTGCTGCTGTTAGTGTGTGTCTGGTGTATTTTTATTTTATTTTTTCTCCTCATGGCGTTCAGTGTTCACATACTTCCCGGGACATTTCATCTCCTGTATTTATAGTATTTACATTTTTTCCCCTTGTTTTAATTTCTTTCCAAAATGTGGATGTGCGTCGTTGCGCGTACCACCGTCTCGAGACTTGACCGGATCGACGGCAGCAGACGAGGCTGCAGCAGCAGCAGCAGCAGCAGCTGGGAGAAGTAACTAGATGATATGGTGGGACCTCCTGGAAGAGCAAGAGTTCGGGTTTTCCGAAATATCATCAGTTTCCACAGAGGTATGGCTACACGAGGGTCCTGTATTTAGAAATGTTTATTCTCATTTGTTTATATCTATTCCTTCTATTTTATTCTTAATCCTGCTCTTTTTAAACTTGGTGTGGACTCATAATCACGGGTTAAGCCCGAGTCTCGTTAATCTCTTGACAGCAAATTAGAAATGAACTCTCTCACTTTGGATTAATGCTTCGTTCTATGTCCAGGTTTGAACTTGTCTTTGTCATTGATTTAGTCTTATTAGTCTTATTCAATAAGGCGAACAAACCAGACAACTGTGTAACCTGTTATTGGTGTAAATTAACTGAATGTTGGCTTAATAAAAATCAAGATATAAATTGTTAGTTTTAAGCAGTTGATCTATATATTCATGCCAAATGAAATGAGTTGTGATTTATCTTGAAAGGCAGTGATTGAGGAATAAGACTGTTTTTTTTTTAAAGTTTTCTTTTAAAGAGTGTTATAGAAACTTGGTTCCTGATGTAGAGCCATGTGTCCTATGAGTGTCCCAGGAGGAGATAGACAGTCTATAATTAACTAATGCAGACTTGAGCCAGGGGAGACAAAGACTGCTGGGATTTGTGGAACTCCATTACACAATCAGATAAAGGTCCTGCAGTCAGAGGACTTCAAATGGCAACATAAGCCTCAAGTGACCAGCAGGAGAAAGGCTTCCAAGAAAGAAAGGGAAAAAGAGAGAGAGAGAGATTAATATTGGCATAAGAAACTCTGTTGATAGATATGCTGGTTTGTTATTTAGTAGTTAACATTAGATGATTCTTTCTGATTAAAGATACACTTTCTCTTTGATTTTTGATGGGTTTCCAAGAGTTTAACTGAACCGGCATTTTAACGTCAAATGCCTTCAGATAAATGTTTTTTATGATTTGGTGCTGTACAAATTAACTTTGTCTTGACTAGTTTCTATTGTCTCTTAATACCCCCCCCCCCCCCCTTCACCACAATGTGGCAGGAACATTATTACTCAGATTTGTTGCTTTGATTATAACACCCACTCAACATCAATAATTTACTGTCTGGCAGCTTGTAAAGCTGCAGTGAATCTTTTATCATTATTCATCATTATACAAACTGTGTTTTATGTTCCAGCAAACTACACTTTAGATTAAAATAGATCTACTTCCTGAACATGCAGGCTGTCCACTGATACCCACCACCACCACCACCCCCCCTTAGAGATTCTTTATTCATGTTAACCTACGATACGATGGGGCTCCGGGGATAAATGAGATGCTCAGCCATATTGACCCTTACTTCCTGTCCCTCTCTCTGCATTGTCTATGGTGTTATAGTAAACAAATCGATTAAGAGAAAAACTTTGCGGCATATGGACAAGACACACACAAGTTTATCCAACAATCCATGTTGGATATTGCTATTGTAGCAAAATCATTTTTTTTTCACCAATTTCAAAGTGTCCTTGAGTAAAGATGCTGAATTACATCTGAGATAATGAATATACCACAATGCACAGTGAGGACCAGGGTTGTTCTTTGTGATTTACAAATAACTTAATGTCTTTACAAAATATTGATTCCATTGCATCCTTTCCTCTGTCAGACTTGTATGATGTCTTGTCTTTGCAGCCATGGATCTAACGAAGAGCTCAGTGGTCTGAACACAACCAGGTCAGCTTGGTGGACCTGGTCAACCTCTCTCTCTCTCTCTCTCTGACCAACCACAGCTATCGTCTGATTGAGCCTCAGAAGCTCTGTATACTAACACACACACACACACTACCACCACAACGTCAGTTTTAACAGACATCCATAGTGGGACAGCAGCACACACACAGCAAACATGACAGACAGAGTGAACTTCACCACACCCAAAGTCACCCCCCGGCCCACCACGGGTCCCGTGCTCCCACCCGAGCCCATCGACATCATCCGCATCAAAGCCCGTTCTCGGCGGGTTAGGCTCAACGTTGGAGGCCTCACACATGAAGTCCTGTGGAGAACGCTGGACCGGCTGCCCAGAACTCGACTGGGACGGCTAAGAGACTGCAACACCCACGAGTCTTTGCTTGAGATTTGCGATGACTACAGCCTCAGTGACAACGAGTACTTCTTCGACCGGCACCCAGTGGCCTTCTCCTCCATCCTCAACTTCTACCGAACAGGGAAGCTGCACATGATGGAGGAGATGTGTGCCCTGTCCTTTGGTCAGGAGCTGGACTACTGGGGGATTGATGAAATCTACCTAGAGTCATGCTGCCAGGCGAGGTACCACCAGAAGAAGGAACAAATGAACGAGGAGCTGAGGAGGGAGGCGGAGACACTGAGGGACAAAGAAGGAGAGGTGGAGGAGCAAGGCTGCTGTCCTGACAAAAGACAGAAGCTCTGGGATCTGCTGGAGAAACCCAGCTCCTCTGTGGCTGCAAAGGTAACAACAGTTTCACACATTTTCACTGTGTATGGAGATGAATTCAGTGAAAACCAACTGATATTACACATTAAAATCACTTCCATATCAACTTTTTTTTTTTTTATCAACCTTTGGTGTTTGCTGTTGATGAAAAATGTAAGATCCAGTGTTTTTGAAGCTTGATCCACACCAGGGACTAAAAGTCAGGATGTTCTACAGATATAACAGATTTCAACACTTTTTCCAATAACAGAAAGGAAACTGAGACTGAAACTACTCAGTGCAACACTAAATCTGTTTTAACTTTAACAACTCCTGCCTCTGTCTGAGTAACACAGGTGAGGTCCCTGCAGGTGTGTAATAGTGGGTTAACTATTGATATAATATAAAAATAATATTTGTTGTGGAAAATGGGGGAAAAAAACTAAGCACAAAGACAGTGACTGATGATAGTTACGGTCTTTTATTACTGTGAACTAATGCACATCAAAGCTCCAATACAACAGACACTGTTTTATTTCCCACCAGAATTTTTGTTATTTAAAAAGTAATACTGAGTATTAATATTCGATCCCAATCATATCTTGAAATCAGTGTTTAGCACCCACTGAACTCAGGTCTGTTACCTGCTGCAGCTGCTGTGTGTCTGTGTTAGTAGCTTCAAGCAGAGCTACGTAGAAATAATCAGAGGTCGTTAGAGACGTATCAGGAACAGTGGATTTCTTACACTGGTGAGATATAATGAGAAAGAGCGAAAAACAAAATATATTGTTCTGACTCTGTAACTGTATTTATCAACGCTGATTGTTGGGATTTTTATTTACCCACGGTTTCAGGTATCTGCCTTCAACTCAATGCACTCAAATTCAGTTTGCTGGCTAACACCACTGAACAATTACATTTACACCAAAAGCATTGAGCTCTGTTACTCTGCATAAAGCACCAAACGCAGTGTGAGCAGGTTTCATTGTATTTAAGTACTTTCTGCTGAAGATATATTCGGTATAAAAGTGCTGACACTGAGGTCTGTGAATAGTTTTTTCTTTTCTTTTTTTTTCGGTAATTTGAATGAAGCACTACTTTCACTGGCTGATAATAGTCTTATTATATCCTCCTGAAATACAGGCTCATAGGAGTGACACACACATCTGTGTGTGCAGAAGCAGCCGGTGACACGATTAAATGCTTATTCTAGTGTTTTTAGACATAGGTGTGACAAAAAAAGATGACTTATCAATAAATTCCTATATTATTTGGATTTCTGACAGATTTGTGTGCGACTGTATGTGTGTGTCTGTGTGTAATATACGTACCTCACTCTGTACATTATCTCCAGACTTAGTCATACTGTAGTCAAACACCCTACGCAGCTTAAATGTGTCATCTTTTTTAGCACAATGAGCTTCTTTTATTGTCAGCAGCGCAGCAGACAGAGAGCAATGGAGCAGCAGAGCAGTAGTTCATTACTAATGAAGTGACAGCAGGAGATATCTGTCTGTTTCTGATAATTACACTGATGCCTTGAAGTCTTAGTACAAGAAGAAATACAGTTATTGCTTTACTGTGTTCCTTGAAACACATTTGACTTTTATTATTTGTCAAAAAAAATAGGGCACAGAGAGGGAGAGGAGACAAAGGGACTGAAAAGGGGAAACCTTTAAACCATCCTTGAATGGTCAATCTTGGACGTAAAGTTAGTAAAAGTAGTTCATTATCTTCTCTACAGTTTTGGTGAAAAGTTATTCTTGCGATGGTTTGTTTATTCCTTTGTGACCTTGAGCCTACCTGAAGGACACTTGGTGAAGGGTCCCTCTCGATGTTGTTTGTTCATCTGAGGACATGAGTGACATCCGGGGAATTGACAGGTTGTTTCTAAGTCCAGAAAGACAGGTGCTGATAATCTGCTGAGCCGTTCTCTGTTCGCTATCCTCTGTAGGTTCTTCCTGTTCTCTGCAGTGCAGCTGGAGCATCACACAGTGTAGTCGTATGCCAGAATACACTCAACTGCACAGGGGTAGAAATTTAGCATGAGATAAATGGGTCAGTTTGATATGTCTTAAGGTTTACAGGAAGAAGAGTTTGCAGTGTCTATGTCCCAATTCATTCAGAACCCAGATGTACAGACTCCCTTTCAAAACACTTCATTCCTACCAGTGTGAGGACAACGGGTTGGTAAACATTAAGGCGACAAGTGACTGTAAAGGTCTCAGGAAAGGGCATGATGGTGGTAGTTTTCAGGCAGACGACAACTGCAGTGTGTTGTAGTTGAATATATTCATGAAGACTGTAGTGAGCTGATTTGCACCCTCAGGAACAGCAGCTTTTCTAATGTTGATATTTTGTAGGACTTGTCTGAATTGATTCTGGTGGAGAGTGAGTGGCTCCTCACTCTTTTGTGTGGTGACGACTGTGGTTTGTACTTTGTTGGAGCTGTTCTTAATGCTGGCAAGGCAGGAATTAAGCTGATCTTAGAGGGAGGTTTCCACATACCTTTCCACATATTGCAGGAGGCATCATCCTTAACATCATTGTCTGTCGTGTTTGTATTAAAGTTTAGCACCTTTAATACATCTCCTCAGATCAGCCCTTGATTTTCTGTAGGTATCTCTGCCTCCTCATTAAAGTTCTGTATACCAGCCTCTTCATGATGAGTTTCTGGTTTGTGGCCACACCGATTTTAATTTTGACGGTGATGACATCAATACATAAACTGCTATATGACAGTACTCACAGTCACAGTTTCTGTGGCAGATGGACTTGACCCTAGTTTTCTGGTACAGGCTGATCTGAGTATTGCCAGCTTTGACAGTCCAGCTGTGATGTGGATTGTCTGTTCACTGCAGGGTATTAGATCCTGCTACGTAAGAGAGGGTTACAACACAAGGGCTCCTCATCAACTCTACAAAACAGCTGAGAACAGTCTCTACTTGTGTTACACAGGATCAACTGGTAAAAGCAAAAACAAAGCAGGACAAAAAGTGTCCATCCCACCCAGATTTAGAAGAAACAAAACAAATGCTTATAACGAACCAGGTTCTTAACTCCATGAAACATCACAGAGGCAGTTTCATCTACTGTAGCTTCAATCAGTAATATAATGTTTTTTCTAAAAATCTGGATATTATTTTGAACTAAATCCTGTTGTTTAGATGCATAGATGCATTCATATATATATATATATATATATATATATATATAAAATTATTTAAACATAAAAAAGTAAGTGGCGACTGATATTATTAACTGATACCTTGTTTCCAACTGAGTAGTTCAGGCCAAGTGCACTGTCAGCAGCGTGAGGAGAAACTGTGAGTTTAATCAGATGGACTCACACAAGACTTGATTTATTTTAGAGCTCAGAGGGCGGCACCGGGAAGTGAGCTTGACATACAGTAGCTGTGTCTTCTCTGTGTGAGCTGGCTCCACAAAACCCAAAACTCTCACTCACAAATAATCAAAGCTGGTTATCAACTGCTTTTGTTAACTCAGGATTTCTCCCTTTAGATACTGTAACTGTAAATAAAACATGAGAGAAATGCTGGCAGAAGATTTCTGGTGGTGTAAATTCACAAATTAATATATTTACCACTTTATGTTAATGACATGCTCATTTCTAACATCAATCCTTGTTACAAATAATTAATTCTACAATTGTCTTTGTGTGTATTTTGAATAGTATGATTAACAGCAATCAGTTTTGCTTTATGCTATACTTCGTCATTGTAGATATAATCATAATCACATTTCCCAAAAAACACAAGGTTTAAATACACTCAGGGTGGAAGTAACAAGACACAGGATGAGGCAGGAAATCAAAAAAAGGGGGCAGAAGTCCAAACAGAGTCCAGTCCAAGATCCAGTCCTCATATCCACACTCATAGACTCAGACTTTCTGAACCTGCTATGTACCATAGATAGAAGAAGAACTTCTTCAGACTTTACTTGACAGGGAAACAATAATGGAAGAACATCAACCTAACAATAAGAATAACAACCTGTTGATATCAGGTAATCGTTTCTTTCAACAAGAAGGTGTGTGGTATTTTATTATAAAAGGACATTGTTGAAACTCTTCATTATTTTATACATATAATGGTTTTGGCCTTCAGAGGTCCATGTGACTGTGTTGGAACTGAAGTGTCAGCAGGTGGGAAGCTGCTTAGGCCACGCTGCACTGAGACCAGCCGTGTGAGACTCGGTGGTTGCGGTGATGCAGCTCAGCTCTGAACCAATAGGAGAGTCGCTGCCCGCTGATATCTACAGCTCAGTGCTACTGCTGATTAGATCAGAAGCATTACCTGGCCATTTGGAAAACATGGGACCGCACACACACACACACATACACACGCACGTGCACATACACACACAAATGTACAGAATGCTTCATCTAGATATTTTTTAATTTCACAATTGGTCAGAGCAGCATTATCCTCTTATCCTGTATACACAGTGTCTTGTAATATAATATTCAAATTTAGAGAGTTTGGGAAAAAACAAGGTATGCGCACACACACACACACACACACACACACACACACACACACATACATACACCCACACACGGTTTAACTTAGGAGAAAGGCTTAATCTCCTTTGGGGTTTTACCAGGACTGTTACCGCTGCTGCAAATAGACTAACTGTTGGCAGGTTGGTCAGTCTGTTCGGTTCACGACGGTCTGACCTGCCGGTGGGGGGGTTAGGCGGGGGTGGGGATTGAGGGTGGGAGTGGCGGTTGAAGGTGGATGGAGCAGGAGGATCAACAAGATGACACTGAAAACTCTTATGTCAGATGGTGTATGACGAGAAACACAGTACAATGAAACATGCTAGACAACAGAAATATACTTTCTTTAAGACGCCAAACTGCAACTTTAAGTTACAGACTGCATCTAATTATGATGTTTTCAAATATTTAAAAAAAAAAAAAACTTTCCATCCAGAGAAATAAAGCAGATCTAATTTGTTTGTCCTCAACATGTTTTAAGTGAAATACCCCTGTTCTTTAGTGTTTATTAATATTTAGAGTAATGAACTTACATACTAATGCATTTAACCATTAATTAATTACTCTGAACAACTGTCAAGAGACATGATTTGATGGAAAAATCTAGAGTTTCTTGAGGAATCTGTGTTTCTTTATGCATAAACGGATCACGGTCAGTACCTGTGATGGATGTTTGGTTTTGTATTGTAAAGTCTGTCAGTTATTGGCAACAAACTACATTATTTAATATTTGGAAGTGGAGGAAACCACCGACCAGATGATACATTTTAATTTCTAAAATATTAAACTTCATAATTTAACTATTTTTGTATCAATATTTATTTACTTCACTTTAAATTCACCACCTTCTTTTTTATTACTATTGTTATAATATAAACATTGACATGAAGCTATCGAAACTAAATCTCTGTTGATTTGACTTTTAAATAAATGGCAAAAGAATAAAAGTCAGTAATGATTATGAAGTTATTAGTGGTGTGTTTGCATTGTGTTTGAGGATTGTACAGGCAGAATATCCTCATAGACAAACACTAAGTGGTGACTCAGGTCGTCAGTTTTCTGAAATGCTGGCAGCAGAATGATGTGCACTCACTAATGTACTGTTGTTTTCCAATATCCAATACTTTAAGTCAAATGAAAATTATTTATCACCGAGCAGCAAAGTAGGCTGAGTGATTTTCTGTTTCCATCACGTTGCTGCTGTTGACTGTAAATCTTTGACTGGTGAACGTGAACAACAGTTGACGAAGCTGCCGAGTGTGTTTGTGTATTCAGAGGAGACGTCAGTGATATTTTTGCTGCAGCTGATTGATTGTTGATTATTACTGGTCGTTCCAGCTTTACGTTGTGTGACGTTAGATCAGGTCAGATGATGCATTGAGCTCAAAGCTGAGGTGATTTTATTCCTTTAACTTTTCCTGATTTTGAACTTTTCTTTTGAAAATTTTGTTCAAGATTTTGTAAAAGTTTGACTTTCTTTCAACCGCATCACTTCTCTTGGATCAATCACATTTTATGAGCCGTGATAGATTATATGGGGCCACATATAAACAAGTAGTTAGTCACCACCCAATCGCGCGAGTCTTCACAACTCATTCTCAGACCATTTGGTTAAAAGTTGAGCATCAAACAGCATCTGGATCCATAACAAGCAGGATTTCCATCAGGTTCAGTTCCTGTGGTGCTGCCAAATGTAAAGATTTATTTACTCAAGCAACATTTTTCTTACTGTTTTAATTTTGGAAGCAGTTTAGTTCAAAGTAACAAATCATTTTGATGTTTCATTATATTCAAATCCAAATGTGCTTTGTTGGCACAAAAGCTTCAAATAACAACTGAGTCATGACTTGATGAACTCAAACTCACTTTTTTTAGGGAGTGGCACAGCTCTCCATGAAAAAACCTTATTCACACACCGAACAGCTTTAACACAACGATGTAGTTTATGAAAGAGCTCAGATCTCAAATAACAGTCACGTCAAGAAAGAACATTTAGGAATATAAATGGTCTATGCCATCTTGGCTCTTTAATTCAGTCTGACTTCACACTGTCTTGTTTTTGTAATATGTTTTTAAAGGTTGTTATGATCTCCCTGGTTTGAATGTTAAACTGTTGCCAGAAACATGCTGAGGAAGGCTGACATAATCTCTTTGCAGTTTATATTTTAGACAATTCCTGCAGTGAAGTGCACACGTCTCTGTCATCTATCATACTATCTATATTCATCATTTTACTCGATTTATTGCATAAACGTTTAGGTAAATATGTCAGTAAGTGGGTTTTAGGGATTTAGTGCAGAGTCACCTGGTGCTGGTTTTATAAAAGATAAATAAATAAATAAAAAACCTCATTTATCTGTCTGTGAAAAATTTAGATTTAGATTTAGCCTTTGAAATAAAACCTGATTATAAATACCACCGAAGAAAACAATGCGTCACAGCTTCACTGTGCAGCTTGTTTGGCTGATTACAGCTCAGTATGTGACACAGACCAGCAAGAGCCATCTCTTCTGAGTAATTACTGTAATTCTGACTCTGTCTCTGTCTTTATTCTCTCTGCACCTCTTCCTCCTCTGTCTCTTTTACTTTGTGTGCATGTGTGTGTGTGTGTGTTTGGTTTGCAAAAAGCAATGGTAGAATACTATGACCTTTTAGATAATGATAATACACGCAGTTTAATATTTTACGAAGTCTCTCCACTCTAGAGGACAGCATGTAACCCTACAGGGTATAACATGAGTAGTTCCCCTTTTTGACACATTAAGGTCAATTCTTTATTTTATTTTTCCATCCAACTCATTTCTGTTGTTTAATCCAGGTATTTTAAGGATGTCTGCCCCATTACATCTTCAAACCTCTGGATTTCTTCCTTTAGATTTCCAACGTGTCTCGACTCACATGAGTTACTGTCACTGCTTTTTGTAACGAGCACACCCGTCTCCGTTAAACAGGTTGGATCAAGTATCGTCCCGTTTCAAACCATTTGTTATTTCAAGTGTTCGATTGATTAAGTAATCACTTTGTATTTTATCGTTTGTACACTGTGTTATGTTACACCTGCAGTTACTACTCCATTAACATAAAAGAGGGCATGTTAGATTATGCGATACATCACCTTTTACAATGCAACGTCAGCATGTGAAAGTAGAATATCTGGTGACTGAACAAACAAATGACCATCAGGATGACCTCAGTGTGACAAAGGCTAAAAATAAAAGGACCTGTGAAGCAGCGGATTTAAAAATAAACAGTATTGACCTGTGCAGTAACTCGAGCTGGACAACAGATTCTGCACCTGTATTTCCAGAAATACCTCCACATTATTGATCAGGGCTTAGCTTTCCGACATCCCTCTCTCCCTCTCTCTCTCCTTGTTTCTTTATACATGTATGAAACAACAAGGGGGAATGATAATGATGATGATTATTAACCGTGTCTCCTCACTGCCCTTATGTCTGAAAGATACACAGACAAGCCGAGAGCAGCTTATATAGTTTACCGCCACCCAGACTATTATATTTTCCTCACATAGCACCTTTTTTTTTCTTGTTACCACTTGATATTGTTCTTGGGCTCCCCAGAGCATCCAGTTTCATCCTCTGAGGATTATGAATATCCTTACACATTTCATTTTTCACGTATGCAGTCATTCATTCACTGTGTCAAGGACCAAAGTTTTGGTCAACGCTAGATTTTGTCCATAATCTTTAAGTGTAGAGTCTCATTAACACTGACCTTTTCAGCTTTTATTACAAACTGTTTCACTGTGACAAAAACTAGTTTTTTTCAGGGTTGAATTCATTTCTTTTTTTTTTAAATGATTAACTGTGGTATAAACTCTGTGTTATTGATTATCTCTAATCTTAAATTAGGAGCCTCTATTAATTCTTCCACTGTACAGCATCTAAAGCAGCTTGTGTGTTCCAGGCACTACTTTAAATCTGCCCTGGGTGCCAAGGTCACAGCATTTGGCAGCCATTAAGCCATTAAGACGCTGCGGGGTGGACACACTTTGATACACCTGCCCTCTACTTCCTTTGCCGTGCTTCTCTTCGGTTTCTCCCTGTCTCTCAGGACTCTTTTTCTTGCTTGCCTTTGCAGTTCTGTCTAAAAATAGTTTAGAGTTTGGTCGGAAACAAAAAAAAAAGAAAAGAAAGGAGTCACTGAATTTAAATGAGGATCATTAAGCAGCAGATTCACTGCGTACTGTGTAATTCTGTAATGTTCGGTGTCCTTTGAGATCACCCTGATAGACTCAGACAGGGTCTCACTGGAAACAACCACATCATTTCACAGGAAAAGATTAATCGCTCTAACAAATGTTTCCTCTTAAAGAAATGTCAGTGTCAGTGGTAACCCACACGTAAATGGATTGTCTGTCTTTACAGAACCAAGGGCACATTTATTACATAAACAGGAACTGACTCTAACTGATTGTTACTTACGACTATTTACTATTCAGTCTTCAGCATGTTTAATTAAAAACAATAGAAAAATACACTCACTGATTCATCGCTTTACTTTATTGCTCTGTCATTTCACAACATAATTGAATCATTTTTGTTTCATTTCACGGCATGAGAAGTACATTTTAAAAAGGTAGTCATCAGAATCAGAATACTGTTGTTCATTACAATCAATCACAACTGTTACTGCGTCACCACGTTGACCCGTCATCACGGGGGCATCGGGGGGCATCACAAAGCACTTGTGCTTAGTGCATCTACACAGGTATTAACAGGTCTGTCTTTAGGCCATTGGTCTTTGCTTGAGACAGAGCTGGTAATCTTAATAAAATCTGTGGCATCTTAACCTGACATGTTAATAAATCTTGTTATGAATAGTTGTACTTTTGGCTGGTTTTACACACAGTATGTATATATAAATGATTGATTCTTCCTGTTGGAGGAGGAAAGAATGAGTAACCACTAATAACCTCTTTGTATCCCCTCTATAGATAGCAACACAATCCTATTACAGTTATCCTGAAATGTCCTAGCAAGGTCTGCTGCACATACAAGACTCATACAGCACATGCTCCAACTACCTGGGGAAAGTAGCTGAAGACAAGACATTATAGTTAGAGTTTTTAGTGTCTTTTGAACAGATGGAGGAGTAATAGCTGTGTCAGATTCTCATAAATTATCTGTAAAATTTAATATGCAGATATAAATCTGACTCATTCTGTTTACATTTTACATAGTAAATGAAATATTCAGGCTTTTTTTCAGTAGGAGTGGTGGAGAAATAATGACAGAAGGTAATACTACAGATACAGTACCACACAATATAACCATACACAACGATTAAGGAAATGTCAGAGAAGCACTTCACTAGTGGTAAGTCACTAGTCAGTCAGGGCAGCAGAGCTGGTAGCGTTTTATAATCTTTGAGAGAAAGTAATTTACTTAAACTTAAGTATAATTTGGAGGCAAAGTACTTGTACTCAACTTGTCTATTTTCCCTTTATTTCTACTTTATTATATATTATTTCTACTTCATTTAATTTCAGAGAGAATTATTATGATTTCAATTCGTTACATTTATCTGTCAATTGAAGGTGCTACTTTACTTTTTAAATTAAAATTATAGTTATAAAACACAATACAAAAGGTGAAACTCTAAATGTTAAACTTCTCTCAGCTCCACATTAACACACATTAAAGGTTATGAATGATCATGGATTAAAGAAATGATGTTCAACAGCGTCATGTATTATGTTACAGTGGATGTGTCTGATCTCCTGCTAACACAGACTTTGTCACTTTTCTTTTAACTACATTCCACACTATGATACTTCAGTGTTATGCTTAGAATTACCTTATTGCAGAAGATTAAGAGCAACTCTGCACATATTACCTGTGGGCAATTTTTTTACAAGAGGACATGAGGCTAAACATTTTAGTGAAAGGATTTTTTCTAACTAATTTATGTTAAACATGGTAATAAAGTTATTAATTATAATCAAACAAAAAAAAAAATCCATTTTGGGCTGAAACCTCTTTTTTAGTACTTTACTTTTAGTATGTTTTGTGAATGTGTATGCTGTTCTGATCACTAATTGATTACACATGTAGACAGTGTATGACCCAGTCCAAGACCATGCAAGCAGAAAGGGCCAATGAAGTGACAGATTTCTTTGATGATCCTGTGGCCCGAAAATGAAGTGGTCCAACGGAATTGGTCCCAAAATGCCCTACGGTGATAACACTGAATAAGTGTTCAGCACAGGCACCTTTTGCGCTGTTGCCACACAATCTGTTCTCAACACAGGACATACAGGGTGATGTTTTATGGATGAAAGTGAAAATAGATGCCTTAGGGATTCCTGAATATCATGAATACTACAAATGTAAAGTAAAGCTTTAAAAAACTGAAATATTTGTATGAAAATAATGGATAAAGTGTGATATAAGGAACTGAAATGGTTATTATTAGAATCCATTTATTCAGTTTTACAATCAGACATGATGAGTAACAGGTGGCTAAGAGGAAGTTGTCACTATTCAGAGTATAATACAGCTTTCACAGCTAAATCATCTCAAGAGCACAGATCAAAAAGTGACCTTTCTTCTAGAGCTGCCCCCTTTCCTCACTATTAAGGCTTTAAGCTAAACTGTGAGCTAAATCCATCTGTTGTTGACTGTAAATCCAGTAATGCCAGGTCTTAAGTCCCTGCTTGCACAAAGTCATAGGATATCATAGCGCTTGCAGACAAGTGCAATAGAATGAATAGCATAATATAGCAAATCAGCTCTATAAGCTTTGCAAGCTTGTAGGAAAACAGAAATCTAAATAAATGAAAAATAATATAGAAAACCACGATGGAACCAGAGAACATGGCACAGGGAATGATGGTGCTTTGGATCTGGTGGGTTTGGTATGTTTCATTAGTGGTCATCCTCTGGAGAACATGACAAACCATTTGATTGTTGATTGTGGCAACAGATTATCCTTAGACTCATGCAAGATAGGTACCTAAAAGAATAAGTGTGCAGACGTGTGTAAAATTGGAAATATGCTCAGGAAACACCCCAACCAATAATTCTGTTTTTGTCTTGCAGGTTTTGGCCATGATCTCCATCCTGTTTATCATCATTTCCACCATCTCACTGTCTCTCAACACCCTGCCAGAGCTGCAGGTGGTTGATGAATTTGGCCAGTTCAGTGACAACCCCAGTTTAGCCCATGTCGAAGCTGTCTGCATCGCCTGGTTCACCATGGAGTACATACTGCGCTTACTCTCAGCACCGAAGAAGTGGCATTTCATCAAAGCTCCGCTGAACATCATTGATTTGTTGGCTATACTGCCTTACTACGTCACCCTCTGCCTCACTGAGTCTAACAAGAGTGTGATGCAATTCCAAAATGTGCGCCGTGTGGTACAGATCTTCCGAATCATGAGGATCTTGAGGATCTTGAAACTGGCCAGGCATTCAACAGGACTCCAGTCATTAGGCTTCACATTGAGAAGGAGCTATAATGAATTGGGGCTTCTGATCCTCTTCTTAGCCATGGGCATTATGATCTTCTCTAGCTTGGTGTTCTTTGCTGAGAAGGATGAAGATGCAACCAAATTCACCAGTATCCCAGCGTCGTTCTGGTGGGCTACTATCACCATGACAACTGTTGGTTATGGAGACATCTACCCTCAAACCCTGCTGGGGAAGATTGTAGGAGGTCTCTGCTGCATAGCAGGTGTGTTGGTCATCGCTCTGCCCATCCCAATTATTGTAAACAACTTCTCTGAGTTCTACCGAGAACAGAAGAGGCAGGAGAAGGCCATCAAGAGGAGAGAAGCTCTTGAAAGAGCCAAACGAAGTGGAAGTATTGTTTCTATTAACCTTAAGGATGCATTTGCACGTAGCTTGGAACTCACAGATGTGTTGGTGGAAAAGAAAGAAGACAGTAAGTGTCCAGTTGATAATCATCTGTCACCTTCCCGCTGGAGCTACCACAAACACTACGCCAGCACTGGTGCTAACGTGAGTAGCCCAGACAGGTCTCTACTTTCTCATTATAAGGAAGTGACACAGATGGGCTCTCCTGATCTAGCAAATCTTCAATCTAGCAAAATTACCCCTCAAAACCTCAACGCTAAGAGGCTGCAAGAGGCTTACAACAAGACAGCAACTGTCCAGGAACAGAAGGAAAGAATAATAGAGGATCAGATGGAGATGAAAACACTGGCCTCCTCACAAGCTTGGCAGAAATCACCTGAGGTCACTGCCAGTAATTTCTCAAATGTGGCTGATAGTTTTTCAATGGACAGAAGAGACAGGAGGAGTTCTGAAGGAGGTCAGACTGGTGCTAGACTGCAGCGTATCCCACCTCCTTTAGATCTAACTCAAATCAGCAGCAAGGAGGTGAACAAGGCCCCAGACAGCATCCAGCCAGTGGCCATCATCACTGAGGGTTTGTATGAGTTTGTCTCTAGCCCCAGAGGAAGTGGGACTGGGGATGTGGATTTGGCGTCACAGAGTGTGGAAAGGTTTGGAGTGAACAATGACAGTGTCTCCAGTTCTTTGCGAGACCACAGCGACACTCAAAAGACAGGAGCCCTCAAAGTTGACTTCATTGAAACCCAAGATGACATGCTTATGGCTGTGATGACACCTGTGGCAACTCCAGCCTCTGCCGGCTCAACCAAACTTGCTGAACTACTTTCTGACGACATGGTTTCCATGTTTTCTCCACCTCCTAGCTCTGCCACACAGGAAGCTAAGTCTCCTCTGACGATCCTCCAATCTCCGTCCCTGGCGCAGCAATCTGTCAGCCCAAGTCTCTCCCAGGGAGGAGGTGAGGGCTCATCAGCCAGGAGCTTAGATGGCGAAGGACAGCTCACAGGCTTAAGCCACCAGGGGAGGAATCACATGGAGAGGTCTGCTGTTGGCTCGGGCAGCAGTACTAGCCCACTGTCGTCTAAAGTCAACCCGCTCAAGTACAGCCAGGGACTACTATCTATGGAACAAGAGGAGGAGGAAGGAGAAGGGGAGGGACCAGAACAGAGTGGAGAGAAACAGGAAAATCACATTGTTGTGGATGGAAGCATGACACCTCCCTGTGACACAAGCATGTGAGCCCAAAAGTAGAGAGAGATTTACAGACAAGGATGTCAAAAGAATGGGTAGAGGGAAAGTTATGGGCTCTGCACCTGTTGATTAAGACACTGTGGAAACACATTGAAGTGTTACAGTCTTTCTGAAGAGATGCACTCCTTACATAACACAAGACTTATGGACTCTCATCTCCTCACTGTCTTTGCTGTACAAAGGAATATCTCTGCAGTATTGTCACATTGTATTATTACAGAACACTGGGGGAAGTCAGATGCACATCCCAGCTATCCTGGAACTACCTGAGAGAAGATGTCTTAAGTCAGTTGTTACTGACTTATTCTTTGAAGACTAAACTGATCAATGACGATCAGATGATCTTTTAGGCCTCAGATATGAGCATAAACATCCTTTTTTTGTAAATAAGAATATTTGCAACTGTCCTGGAGAGTTTTGTGCAAAGCTAAACAGGTATAATTTACAGTTTCCTGTTGCTTGCCACTTAGGTCTATTTCTAGTTATGGACTAATTACACCAAGAAAAGAAAAGGTGGAGGGAGATACTATTTTTATATTTGCCTAAGCAACTTTTGAAAAGCATAAAAACCTTTTACAAGACTTTAAAAAACAACAATCAGTCTTTATCCTGTATTATAGATCTTGCTTACTCATTATTATCACTCTCCCAGCCCAAGTATTACGTTTTATTTTTACTTTATTTTTATTTTTTGGGACCAGATCAAATATGAGAACATGATACAGGACAAGAAAAAGAAGACAAGAAGAAGCTTCAGTCATAGATGTCATGTTTCATGTACCTATAAATTTTTCCTCATTTTCTGTAATACAGAAAATGAGAGAAGGGTTTTGAAAATCAAAGGGAGTGAATAATATAATAATTTAAAGGCTGTTGTTTTCACCGCTGGACCAAAGTTTGCACACTCCTCTGGAACAGACGTTCTCAACCTATCAGGTCGCAACCCCTCAAAATGGTCACCAACATATCCGGGGGGATCAACAGACTTTTATGAAGAAAAATAAATAAAATAACATCATTTACACTGGGCGATGGTGTTGATACATCACCTGTACCAGTGGTATACTTGCCTTAGAATAGAATCTTTATTGTGTGTTTTTGTGAGAGTCAGAGTGTGCCTGAAAATGAGTTTCTGATGGGACACACGTTAAAAAACAAAAAACAAAACAAAACCAAACAAACAAACAAAAAAAAACAAAAACAAAAAAAAAAAAAAAAAAACAAAACAAAAAAAAAAAAAAAAAAAGAAAAAAAAAAAATCTTTCATTTCCTTCAGTTTCGGCACCTTTGTGCCACTGGGATCAAGCAAAATGAGTCCAACAGTAGCATCACTGTCTGAGGAAAACAAGGTGCAAGGTTGTTTATAGTCAAAATCAACAGGAGGTAGCTAACAGTGGTAGCATGCTAACTGTATAATATACATGCATTATAGCTCACATGTCTTTAAGAAAATATTTCTCATCTGACACATTTAAACACCTCATCTATTTGATGTCTTGATATTTCTCTGTGCTTATATCTGTTTGTATCCATCTGTAAAGAAATGCATTACCATGTGTTAAACACTAGAGGGCATACTCTGTATATTATATGGAGTTGAGTGGAAGCAAGGGGTTAGAATAATCATATGCCAAAAAATAAAAAAAACATAAAACCTTTGGCCACGTTTACCAGCAAAGGTGAGAAGTGATAAATGTTGGTGCAATTTTCACACTGTGGGACAAAGACATGAAGGAGTCCATGACCCAAACAGGTTGAGAACCACTGCTCCACAATGATGGAAATCATATAACTGAGATACCTGAGACAGGTGAAATGATCAGATATATAAACATAGAGAGATGGAGAAAATAAAAAAAGCGCACAAGGACGTTGGACAAGTTCACAGCTCAGACATGTGCAGGTCATCACATGCTGCCTGTGTGACAGCTCAGTGGCTCCTTCAGTGTCACGAGTGAATAGTGTTATACGAACTCATCCAAGGTAACATCTAAACGTGGCGGATAAATGTCATCTTTGTTTCTCATCTCCACAAAATTACTAGTTACTTAAATTTTGTGTTCATATGAATTATCAGAGCTGACCAAGACGATCCGAAACACCTGTTTTGGTCTCTGTGAGACTAATGTGTGTTTTTATTTTTCACCATTATTTCTGTTGTCAGCAATAACAGACAGACTCCCCACTTCCCTTCTCAAGATGGATCAGATAGTATCTGTCTGATTTAAATCAGACGAAGATTTACAAAGAGAGCAGACAAGATTTAAGACAGATCTACCAAGATTTGCATGCTCTCTGTATGCACGGTAGATGATTATTATAAAGTGATTTAGACAATACGGGTGAATATTTTTATCCTAGCCAATAGGAAAGATGGACAAAAGTATTATTTGAGGCGAGGAGGTGCACATTTGTCCCACAGGCTTCAACCGTGACGCCTACAGGAGAAAGAAGACCCTCAAGTCACGTGATACCATGCGATGTTTTGTTCCAACCAGCACATGTTCATGTTCATGTATGATTGAGTGGAGAGGGATAAAGAGAGAGAAGGTCTGGGTGCTGTTTGTATCGTAGTTAAACAGAGATTCTCATTCTCAAGGCACTTGAATGAAAGGACCTGATGCCTCTTTAGCTCTCTGTGTAAACTTATGCAATGTATATCTCTTTACTAGTTCAGTTGCATTTGTTTGAATGCGCACTGAATTTTTATAAGAGGGACTTGGGGCTGTGTGTGTTGTCAGTATATTTTTTAAAAAATTGTGTGCCTTTTCATAAATAGACAATTTATGAGAAGGTGAAAAAACTGTACAGTATGGCCAGACTTTTCTGTTTTTCTTTTTGTTTTTGTTCTAATTTTTTCTCGTTTTTCTCTGTTTAGTCGATATTTTTTTGATGTGTAAATCCTCAGATTCTCAGGAACTGCAGAACTTTACAGCATTTGTGTTTGTTCTCTCGTTAAACTTCAGCAGCAGTCATCACGGTATATATATATATTTATACTGTATGTAACATATTTTTCAGCAAGTGGCAATCAATGGCTTCAAGTGCTGCTGTAGAATACCTTCTATGAAACACGACACTGCTCTAAAAGGAGAGCACACACTCGATAGGAGTTGGTTAACCACAACAAAGATGGTTGCTACCACAGCAAGTGATCTCAACCAATGTCACAACAAGTTCAAATGTGTTCAAACATATGTACAGATGCTTTAGCTCTACAGTGTTAGATTTAAAAAAAGAAAGAAAAAAAAAAACATAATTTAATTTTCTGTGAAATTATCACCTCAATGGATGTGGTGATAATTTTCAATTATAATCTCAAAGTTTCTGGGAGACATTTTCCCAAACAGGCCAGTTGTCTAAGCTGTTGATTAGGTAAAAATGAGTCAATTTGAGCTTTACAAACTCATCTGAAATAATGTCAAATTTGTATTAGTCACTGTAATTACTTACATTTTTTGTACAGTTAGATAAGATACAGTCATACAAAAGCAGACACTGCAATCACCTCGTTCATCCCTCCAACCCGCTCTCTTTGTTTTATTGCGGCTTTAATGTCCCACTCCTCCATCCTCATCTACTTTGTTTAACAGTAGCCTGTGTGATGATTAGTCTCAGTCATTATCTCTAATTCAACATAATGATAGTGAATTATACTTTTGACTCTCTTACCAATATGCAAGACAAATAAATATGTCCATGTGACCTACTTCTGTCTTGTGCATTTTTTTTGTTATGTGAACACACGTGACAACATGTTCTCACACACCGCACATATTTAAAACAATTTGTACGTGTAGCAACAATAAAATAATACAGATGTTTAAATTTTGTCTTTGGCCTTAATTGGCTGCAGTGAGCACAGACAGTGAAAAGATGGTAGTTAGTAGTTGTTAGTAGATTTTAAAGAGCAGAGAATCATAGAATGATTTAATAAAATATGAACCTGAACCTTATATGAAATGAGCAGGAGGCTAACTTAGCTATTAGCAACTGTTCAAGTTATTTGTGACATAATCTTAGAAGCTACAATCATAGGCAGATTGACATGAACTAGTAGTGGTCTGTTTCTACTCACTTATCTTATATTACTTCACAGTTTATTAACAACAACTTGATGATTTTATAAATGTTCTGATAAATGTTTGGTGTCCAGTCTTTTTCCAACAGGTCCCTCAAAATAGTCATTCAATGATAAAAAAAAAACAAAACAAAACAAAACTCAGTGTCACTTAAAAGAGCCACATCTGCCTTGTTGATCTCTCTCAAACTCTCTCTCCATCTGTCTCTTTGTGTTGAGCCATTTATGAGTGAATGTCCGGCCGTTGGCTGCTCCAGTCCATCAGATCCTGGGATGGACAACACATGAAAGGATGAATGCTCACTAGAGAACTGACCCTCCTCAGTCTGAGTTTGTGTGTATGAGTGTCAGTGGTGGAATTAACGAATTATCAACTCAAATTATTGTAATTGAGCACAATTTTGGGGTAGTTTGTATTTTATTGTATTGTATTTTTCTAATTGAATTAGATTTTTATTTATTTAATTTATTATCAATTATCTTTTAAATTCATTATTAATTTATTCATATAATCATGTGAAGGGGCTATGGAACCATATTATTATTATTATTATTATTATTGTTGTTGTTGTTGTTGTTGTTGTTATTGTTATTATTATTATTATATTAATAATAACACGTGTATATATAAATGACAACAAAAAATAAATATTTGTTTATATATTTCTTTTTTATATAAACTATTTATTTATTTTATGTTAATCTATTTTAATGATTTTTTTATGCTGACAGACACATAAATTCCCCCTTGGCGGAACAAATAAAAATATATTCAATTTTATTTTATTCTGTTTAAAATCGGATGAGAGACGAACTCGAACTGTTAAACGTCATCGTGATGACGCATAAGTTCAGAAGCCTGTGGGTGACGTCACTGACGCTGCGTCCATATTTTGCCGGAGGCTGAAGAGAGAGAGAGAGAGCTCAGTGTGTTTCCATCCCTGCCTGTTTACATCGGATGTTATTTTCTGCACCGTTTGTGGCGGATGTTACCGCCGTGACACCGACCAGTTAACGTGCTGACGGAGCGATCGACCGCGAGGAGCAGCTCCGGGATCTCACGCCTGTTCCTGGAGAGAGCAGGTAGCTACAGCAGCAGCTTCAACAGCAGCATCCGCCCGCTCACGTTTGTCTAAGATGATCATAGCTGAACGTTACACTGACGCATCGTGTCTCTGGTCCATTTAACGATCAACACATTGAAGTAACATCAGACTAATCAACGCTACAAGGCATCCACATGTAGACGACATGACATCTGTCCGGTTATGACGCTTCTAGTGCAGGTTTACTGATATTATTGACGTAAAACGTATCAGACATAGTGGTTAGATTGGTTTTCTTTCTTTAATGAGTGAAATCATTAAAGCACAAAATAACTGCAGCTGTCTCAGCTTCAGTTTGTGCAGGATTGAACATAATCTGTTCCAGCATCTGTTTTGCAGATTGGAATGTGGAGACTCTTTCCTGTAGATATTTTGATATTATCCATGACTGACAAGAATTCAACTTAATCAACATTTAATCTTCCCACATTACAATAACTGCAGGAGCTCAAACATCATTTATGACTTGTTCTAACTGAACCTTTGCTCCCATGACAAGACAAAATATCTGTAATATCTCTATGATGAGAAAAAACCCATGAATCTGATTAAGAAAGATAAAACTGTATCAAGATCCAGAGGAGGTAAAAATTTATGCCAGAAAAAAATGACATCCAAGGTTCTCAACTTCCATAGAACAACAGCATAAACACATATACACATCCATCCAGTCTCTTTGTGCTTCATTTCCAATATAGGAGCTGATATTTTCCTCTTATCATTACAAACAAAAGTGTCTAATGGTTTATACCTGGTTGACCAACAAATTAAAACACTTGAAGATGGTATCTTGGATTCTTGGGAATTGCAACAAACATTAATAAATTAATTTAAATTAATTTCAGAAGAAACTTTGTTCAATAATAACATTCTTTATCAATAAATCCATTGTGAAATGCCTCAGTTTGTCCACATAGTCAGGTCCAATAAGGATGAAAGTGATCCCTTAATTTTACCTTTTGTGTCATAATCAGGATAATAATCAGAATTTATTTATATATTTTTAAAATTACCATTACATTGGTTTATGATGATTTGAGCATCAAGATACTTTGTCCACCTACTGTATTTACTGTAGATGCATGTTTGTATGTCTTATCCCAAGTAGTTACATGGCTTTGTGTGTGTGTGTTGGATGGGTGTAGGATGCCATCTCTGTCAGAACAGCTGCAGGAGGTGCGGAGTCAGACTGAAGTGTGTCTGTACTCAGGAGGCCGGGTGGTGGAGGTACGAGCCGGGGTCATGGCCATGGCCAATCTACCTTTACCGCCCTGCTCCAAATACCGTCACATCACTGCAGAGACCATGGTCATTGAAAACAGCTTTGGTAGCAACAGAAAAGAGGTAAGGTAAACAATATACTGCACATACATCCTTCTGCTCTCTGTTAATGCTAATGTGACGTAATGACCTCTACTCTGTTACAAACAGTTTGATGTTGGCGAGAATCATCTGCTGATACACAAACAAGAGTTATCAGTTAGTAAGATGACTCTGAAGATAAACTTTGTGTGTAAAGTCTACCAAAGAGCAGATCGACACCTCACAACACTATTGGAGAAGTGTTTTATGCACAGATAAAACTGATGAATTGTTTGGGCAGCACCAGGGAGGAGGAAATAATTCCAAAAACAAACAGTGGTGTGGATGGATGTGAGATTAGTTACAGGTCTCCATGAATGTGTTGGTCTCTCTCTGCTTCTTCAGACTCTTGCATCTCTCCAGCGTTTGTCTACAGCTCTGAATATCCTGGAAAAATATGGCTGTAACTTGACAAATCCCAACAGGCCAAAGTACTGGAGGACTGTGAAACACAACAACCCGGTGTTCAGAGCCACCGTTGATGCCATTCAGGTAATGAAAATGATCTCATCTTGAGTTTGTCTCTCTCAACATTTACTTCCCATTCTGATGTCTCACTGCTTCATTGTAACGAACTATGGTCTGAGGTATCTTTGCAACAACAAAAGAAAAAAAAACTTAAAACATTCTTTTGGTTCTTATTCTAACCAGTTTGCTCTTTCCACTCTCAGGGAGGACGAGCAGTGCTCTGTCTCTATGGTTACTCCAATCAGCAGCCAGATGGGCTCAGCTTCCCTGATGATGTCACTGATCCTGATGTTGGCAAAGTGGCTGCAGTAACACTAGAAGTGATGAGTCTGAGGATGGAGCTAGAAATGCTTATCAAGGTGTGTGTGTGTGTGTGTGTGTGTGTGTGTGTGTGTGTGTGTGTGTGTGTGTGTGAGAGAGAGTGTGAGAGAGTGTGAGAGTGTGTGACTGACTGACTGACTGACTGACTGACTGACTGACTGACTGACTGACTGACTGACTGACTGACTGACTACATATTTCCACCTCTTCTGATACAGATCAGTTCATTTTGAGTCTTGGCTTCATTAACCACAACTGATAATAAACGGTTATTTGCTTTGACCGCAGGAGGCCCACCCCCACCCAGAGTTCTACGAGAGAATTATTCCTGCACTGAGACACAAGGTAAAGTTCATTATACCACCGTCCATCTCTGCCTATCTCTTCTGTTATAACTTTGATAATAATGAATGACATGGACACCATTTTTTTCACTCAAAATGCTCTTTCCTAAATAACTTTGTCACAGCATTTTGAATTTTATGATGATCTCCAGTGCTGTGTTTCTGTTTTTTCTATCCTTGTAGGATGTGGGTCTTAACACTGATGCTGTGGTCTACCACTCTTCTTCTACTTCTTGCCACTCAGACGGTCAGACCAAGTCTCTAGCCTTCCCCCTCCACCATCACTCCTCCAGGGACAGTAATCACGGCCACTGTCTGTCTTCCCACCACCAAAGTCTCAGATCCATTCAGGTCTTTTCCACCTCCTCAAAGAAACACCCAGGTGAGAAGAGAAACCACTGTTTTTATTGCATTGACCTCTTGGTTTGCAAGGCATGTGTGCTTGTTTTTGTGTTTTTAATACATTAATATGTCAAGGACTGTGGTCTTGGTTCAACACACTGAAACATCACACAGGTCTTATGTAGACATCACTCACACACTGATGGCAAGGTATTCAGAGGCACTTTGGGGTTCAGTATTTTGCCCAAATGAACATAGATACAAGAGCTGTGGACCGAGCCACTTACCTTTTTGTGGTGCATTCAGATATACTTACCCATCCTGGAGGCATTCAACTCTTTTCCTAAGGAGATCTCTCACCCAGTGGTGAATATATAAGAGATGCAAATGGAGTGGAAAAAGTAAAAGCTACAACAGCTAATCGATTAAAATCAATTATTAGTTATTTAGTTGCAGACTATTTTAAATTGGCTATGTTATTAGTACCGTAGCAATGTTTCTTAATGTGAGGGAAGAGAGCTAACCAATGCTGCTAGTAGTAGCTAGCTGCTAAATTACCTGATGATCACGGTAAAACAAGAGAAGCAGTAGAAGAAGAGAACCAATGACAAGCCTTGTTTAGCTTATATGACAAATGTCTGGAAGAAGCGTTTACAGACAATCATGGTGACACTGTATATAATCTAATCTAACATAAAGTACAGCTGATCATGAAGTGAACTGATACATTTGACAGTGTTTCCTGTCTCTGTTTCAGAAAACTGCAACATCTGTGGAATATTCAGAATCTCCGCTCACTGCCTCACCTGCCTCCAAGGTCTCTGCTCTGAATGTGACAGACTGTACCACTCCTACCCTGAGAGGACCAACCACCGTCGAACGGCTGTCCCATCATCGTCATCATCATCGTCATCATCATCGTCGTCCTTGTCATCTTCATCAAAAAACAGGTGCAGTCACAGGGTGGGATCTGTTGTTCTGACAATGTAACCTGGGAACAAACAATTTGACCTATAGATGCACATGTTCAGTTTCACCAAGTATAGAAGATGTGTCAGATCAGTTGCTGTGATTCCTTAGTGGATGATGAAGGACGACACACCAATTTTTTTTTCTTTACAGATTGTTGTTAGTTTACATTCTAATCTGAATAATGGCTGGATAGCAAAGTCTAACAGTGGCTGCTTCCCAATGTTTCAGTTCCTCCACCTGGTGTTGCCTTCACTGTAATAAAGTCAACTCTATCCAGGATGTGCTTTGTGAGGAGTGTGAACATCCTCGCTTGGAGTCCATCAACTCCAGAGCAGATGACTCTCAGCCGGCCACCATCACTGGTCAGTGTTGCCTCGCAGCTCCAGTCATCCCAACTCCTTTATTCTTTTATTACTCTACTACTCTCTACCTTTACTCTCTGTAGTTTCCTCCTCCTTGACATATAAAATGAGTTAAAGCAAATAAAAATCAATGGCATCTTCACTTGAATGTAACATGTACATGTATGTTAATGTATCCTGCTCAGAGTGGCAATGTAAGAGCTGTACCATGGTGAATGCAGCCAGCAGTATTCTGTGTGAAGTGTGTGAGAGACCTCGTTTGGCCACACGACCTCCAGTGACCCCATCACACCCACCTATCACCCCCCCGAGACCACCTGCACCAGTCCTGGGCATGCCTGGTGACCCTGACAGCCAGGTCAGTTAACACAGCAATGGTCCAGTCATTTTAAATGTCTCAACTCTCTCTTCATCTCCTCATGTTGTACAACAGAGGTCATCCCCTCACTTTCTGTCTCTTTCTCTTTCTCACCAGTGGGTGTGTCAGTTCTGTACCTATCTGAACTACTCTCCTGCTACAGTATGTGAGATGTGTGACCTTGCTCGCCCAGAGCCCGCCCCATTACCTGTGAAGCTCCGTCCTCCCTCTCCTGTCAGACGGGTCCCTGCTCTACCAATCAAACCCAAAGGGCCCGCACCCGAAGACCTGAACTCCTGGAGACAGAGACTTGATGAAGGAGGAGGGACTTAAACTGATTCAGCTCATTAGAGTAAGTGACTCTCATCACCTGTTGTTATCCTGAGAACTAGACTACATTTGAAGTCTGTATTCTTGTGTATCTGCCCTTTATTCCTCTACAGGATGGAGAAAAGAAAGGAGTGAGTCCAGAGGAGGTGTACACAAGCATGAGAGTAGCCGGGGACAGTCGCATCCTGCCCTGCAAGTGGTTAAAGGCGGAGCTTCCTCTGCTGTTAGACCAGATCAGGATGCTCGTAGCAACATCTCCTCTTCAGTCTGTTTCTGACAAGACCACAACAGAGCACATAGTACGTGTTTTTCAAATCAAAGTGTGTTTAAACATGACATCATCAGTCATGTTTATGTTAATGATTGATCTTCTGCTAACACAGAACAGACCGTGTGAAACTAACGAGGATGATGGGAAAGATGTGTGCCCTTCAGAAACAGAAAACGTGGTCCAGCTGTCCAGAGCAGAGGCCAAGCAAGCCTGGCTAACAGCAGGGGGCGACACTGAGAGAGCTGCCAGACAAGCTCTGAGAGACAGACTCGCCAAGGTGACACATCATATGTCTCCATGAAATGTTTAGAGATGAGTAATAGTGTTTTATCTTCATCTTATCTTTGAATGAGATGAGGATAATTTCATCTTTATCTTCACCTCTCTCAGGTGAAGGAGCTGGGTGCATTGGGATTCAGCGATGAGGCTCGCTGCCATGAGGTTTTAAGGCAAAGCGGTGGTGAGGTGAGAGGTGCCCTGACCCTGCTGCAGCGCCCCCTGCTGGAGCCTTTCCACAACCGCATTTGGAGCGAGAAACCCGAGCCGCCAGTAAACATCCATCATCCCGACAAACAGGTGAGAGGCCAAATCATTTTAGTGGTTCCCACGTTTTAAACAATATTAATATGATTTAGAAAAATTCATAAACTGTTATGACCATACTGTACCTTAATATCAACGTAAAAATAAATAGAAAGATTTCTTCACATTAAGGTCAAAGAGTCAGTGGAAAGAGGGGAAAGAGAGTCTAAATGAATAAGTGAAGATAAACTGGCACAAACAGGGTCTAACACAACGTAAACAACAACAAACTTCCATCATAACAGAAATACAACATTGCTAAAATAAAAAAAGGAGTGTGCAGAATAAACTTAAAACTAATTCTTCATATATGATTACAGATTTAGACTTATCATTGTTGTCTGTGGACACCTACAGTTATACAAGACAAATTCTGTATTTTATAGAGACATAACAGAAAGGCAGTAGGACCAATGACACTGAACTAACTTTCACTAAACTTTGTAAAGAGATGGGATGTGAGCTAGAGAAGCACACAACCTGTCCAGCAGAAAAAACACACACAAATAGAAACTAGCTAGTTTGGCTAGTGGCTAGTGGCTAGTGGCTAGTGGCTAGTGGCTAGTCAGATGTGTGAAGTCTTTCTACTTCTATGTCATTTCTTCTCTTGCAGCGGATTTGTCGGAGGTTACTAGCGGTGTACGATCTTCCTAGCTGGGGTCGCTGTGAGTTGGCACTGTCACTGCTTTTGGAGCACAGTGCCCCCTATTCACTGGAGGACGTAGTGCAGGCTGTACGAGAGTCCCACGACAGGGAATTCATAAAGAGAGTGCTGGCTAAAGAGTGTCCGATCTGTCTCTCAGTCTTTCCCCACAGCAAGGTACCGATGCAGCAAATGTTTCCATGAGTTTTACAGCTGATTCACAGTCTATCTTCAGTCATTTCATAATTTCTCACCCTCTCTCTCTCTCAAGATGCAGTCTCTGACATCATGTCAGTGTTCAGTGTGCTGTGGTTGTTTCAAGCAACACTTCACTATTGCTGTAAGGGACAAACACATTAGGGACATGGTGTGTCCAGTCTGCTGGGAGCCCAACATCAACGACCCTGAACACCTCAACAGCTACTTCTCCACCCTGGACATCCAGGTAGGGACCAGATGAAGCAATGAAGGAATGAGGAACGTGACGTCAATCCAACATTACAGAAAAACCCAATGTGTCCATATAAGATATTGTGTTGGAAGTTTCTTGATGAAGTTATCAAACCACTAGCTGACTTTAACATTAACCTTGTCACACTTGTCAACGAGCACTAACCAATGCTAAGGACTTTTTCCAAGTCATGCCTCTTTGGGTACCACAGTTAATATAGAAGCTTCCTCCTTCCTCTATATGAAAACTTGTATGTGATAACAAGTTATTGAGTTTTCATCTATAGACAAAAGAAACAACTGTGAATTTAGTGTAATGTGTGTGTTTCCTTTAGGACTGAGGAAAAACATGAAAAAACTAACATTGTACTTAAAGACTGATTTATAAAGAAGCATATGAGTTATATGAAAGCAGCAGGTTAAGATTCTGATTTCTGAGTTGTTTTTTCATGCTACATGTTTCAGCTGAGAGAGTGTCTGGAGCCAGAAGTCTACGAGCTCTTCCATAAGAAGCTGACAGAACAGGCTCTAATCAAAGACCCCAAGTTCCTCTGGTGCTGTCATGTGAGTCTGCTATGGTCACTCTGAAACTGTCAAGTATCTCAACCATGTCTGTTTCCTGGACAAAGTCATTTATTTTCCTAGTCTTCTATTTTAGTGTATTTTACATCTGTAATTTGTGTGAATTGGTTTTCATATGAATATGTGTGTTTCTTACTTTATCTCTTCATTTTTTGCTTAATTTCTGTTTTGAAAGGGTTTCTGTAACTACCCAATGTTTTACCTTCTTCAAATTGAATGTAAATGCACCAGGTCATACTTCAGTGTATTTAATTATTTTTATTCTACTTGACAAGAAAACATATTGGAATTTGTTAAAATTATTTTAAAGACTCGGGGATGAAGTGAAAACATTTTGGGGACTCGTTACATTTCAAGGTTGTGACTTAATAAAACACATTTGTCGTGAGCATGTTATGTTGTATGTTAATGTCTAGATTTTGATGGTCAATGGTCAAAAAAAATGTTACACCTGATTGTGTAGAGGAGGTATATGACAGTAACTTTAGTTTGTGCACATTAATGTAAACCTGTTCAAATGAAAGAGTATTACAGAATATCTAAATGACATGTAAAGCTACTGTATTTATATTAGATACCAACACTTCTTTCTACTGTTTCATCTCTTCTCTCCTCAGTGTTCATATGGGTTTATCTACGACGGAGATCAGCTGAAGGTTACCTGTTTTCAGTGTTGCAACAGTTTCTGTGCTCAGTGTAAAAAGCCTGTAAGTATTCTGTGGTTTCCTTTTCTCTTTGTTCTATACATTCTGTTTGGTTTCTCACAAATCATTAAATCAGTCATTAAGAAAAGCTACTGTCAGAGTTTCATATGTACATGTTCAGTGTGCCGTTTAGATTCAGCCAGACTTTACTTATCACTTTGTTAGATACGTGTAGCTCAAACAAACACAGTCCATCTCAGCAGTTCTACATTCTTGAGTGTGGATTGTGTCTGCAGTGGGAGTCCCAGCATGCAGGTCTGTCCTGTGAACAGTATCAGTCGTGGAAGAGAGAGAACGATCCAGAGTATCAGAGGCAGGGTCTGGCTGGATACCTCCGAGACAACGGCATCAGTGAGTACAAACACATTGTTTCAGCAGGACTAGTTGAAGGTTATGTGTGATTAGCTATGGATGTGCTAATGATAGATCAAGAGATGGTAAAACAAAGCAGCATGTAACCAGACAACAGGGTTCCTCCAGCTCTACTATCTCATCTAATTAAACACAGTACATCTTTAAAGGCAGCACATCTTCACTACTGCAGCTTCTGTTGTTACCGTCTGCTCTGTAACTTGAAGGGCTTTCCCCACATCTCTGTGGTAAAGTAAATATAAGATTGAGGTTCTAATGTTCTGATGTTTTCAGCAATTTTAAATATGAAAATTAGCATGTTGAGACATTTTATTTCTCTCTTGCTGTTATTTTACTGTGATTGGCACCATGCTGAGTCCACAGTGACTGTCAGTCTTTCTAATAAGCTTAACTTCAGTGTGACCTCCCGGCAGGAGTCACTGACCTGAAATACATCATCTGTTCATGTTGTCTGCTTAAATATACATTCTTTACTGTTCTCCTCTACTTCGGCACCTCAGCCTGTCCGAACTGCCGCTTCCAGTACGCACTGTCTAAAGGAGGCTGTATGCATTTTTGCTGCTCGCAGTGTCGCTACCAGTTCTGCAGTGGCTGCAACAATCCTTTCCACACTGTAAGTCTGACACATACTGTTGTCCTCATCATGTTGTGATTATCGAAATACAACCCCAGGTCAGAAAAAGTGAAAAAAGCAAAAACAGTGACATTTCTGCCAAAAAAAATAACTGATTCATCTGAAACTGGACACGTTTCCACCGAGTGATGGTCCCAGTTCTTTTGATGATGATGACTAGGATGTTTCAGCTTGCATTTGTAGATAGAGCTGTCTTGACAATGCATTTATATCTCAGCTAAAGATGATGTTGATTCTTGATGCAGTGTTGACTGAGGAATCCGGGATCACAGGTGTTTCAACTGAGGCTTGTGTCCTTCTTCTGTAAAATTCCTCCATTGTCTTTGAATCTTTTGATGACATCATGTTTTGTGAATGGTGCAGTATTGAAATCCCTTCATTTTCATTTTAAAAAATATTTAAACAAATATTTTCTTATGTATTTGTTGTCAAATGGATGATCCCCAAAACATCTTTTATGCTAAAGGACAAACTCCTGGTGCAGTCATGAAACAGAGTAGTTTGTTAACCTCTGAAGACCCAAGACCAATAATACTTTAATATGATTAACAAGACATACATGGACGGTTACACTGCAGTCTAGATGATGCTTAGTTTTTATTCCTATCAGGTCCCAATGAGCCCAAATAGCAACGAGAAATTAAAAATGCATAGGGTCTTAGGAGGTTAATGCAAAATGAAAGTTGCAGTGTTGCAGCAGCCACTTAACTTAATGAATATGACTGATATGAATAAGTGACACTTCTTTTTCTCTGACTTCAGACCTGTGCAGTGGATGAGTGCAGTGTGTCCGGACTGCATGCTCATCACCCCAGAGACTGTTTGTTTTACCTGAGAGACTGGGAACCTTCCAGACTACAGGCTTTACTCCAGGTACACACACACACACACACACACACACACACACACACACACACACATTACACAAACACGGTAGACACTGAAAATACAATTTTCTAATAATTTATTCTTAAAGACTTACCCTGCTCTACACTGACTGATATTCAAATGCTTCATGTTAACTAAACCTCATCGTTTGATTTAAAGCTTGAGACCTTTTTTCATATTTACATCAAGTTGTTAATTTGACATCAAACAGGAAAGTCTCTCACTCCGCCACTTTGGATTTAAGAAATAGGAAATAGGACTTCTTCTCTGAGGATAGTAGTGAACAATATAAAACAGACTAATGTAAATAACTACATGTGTGTTTCTGTTTTTTGTGACTGGCAGAATAATGATGTGGCTTTCAACACAGAACCTCCTCCTGGAACACAGACAGGTAGGATACAACTCCAGACAGACAATTATTGTTCTAAATATGTCAACATTTTCAGTTAAGATAAACATTTTTCTCACGCACACACTGGAGACTGCTCAGGAGAGAAAATACTCAGTACAGCAGCTGAAACTAATACAGTTTGATACAACACCTAATTCTTAAGTTATAGTTTGTGCTGCTGTTGAATATTATTGTATATAAATATATTGTATACTTTGTATTTTAGTCAATAAAATCAAACATCTCTATGTGAAACACAACAAAGTTCTCTATATGATCACCCAGTTTAATCTGAGATTTTCTCTGAAAAACATCTGAAATAATATGCAGGGAATTTATTACAGCCTGTTGGGTTGGATTGCATTTGTTTTAGCAACAAATTAACAAGACAATTCGAGGCTCAATGAGACATATAATTCACTGTGTCTGCAGCAGTGAGAAGTGGTGACAGACAGACTGAGATATATCTGTATATCTATATAAGTAAAGAAGCATTTAGGTGAAAACAATCATGATTCACAAACAAACAAACTTAAAATCTCCATCCACCATCCATTTCCATTTCAAGTGGAAGGGGCGTTGATCAATAATTTTGTCTGATAACAGTTTTCGCTTCTATAAATCCTATCAGTGTTGTGTTCACCCCTGCTCTTCAGGAGATTGTCCTTGTAAAAAAAAATGATGAGTGAATCAAAATCACCACTGGTGCAAAAAGTTAACGTTTGAATTGATTCTTTGTGTCTTTTAACAACTCTAAACTGCTCATACTCTTACATTTCATGCTACTTTTTTTACTCCATCTGTTTCTTTGATTGGTTTTCTTTATTTTTGTCTGTTCTTCAGGTCTGTGTGGCGTGATCGAGCAGAAGGATGAAGGAGGGCAGCAGCCAGATTCAGCCTGTGGAGCTCAGACTCAAAACGGACACGCTGGACTCTGCGAGTATGATGGTTTTATTCTGTATCATTTCCTCACATCTTCAACCAAAGCCAACATGTTTAATGTGCCATAATATGTGCCTAGATAGTCACTAAAATCACCCAAAATGCACTTGTTCTTCATCTTTGCGTGGCACTTTTGGACGATGAGACTGTAATTCCTTCAGTCACACTAGTTATTGTGAATCCAACTATGTAGTTGTAATATCCAGTAAAGCTCACAATTGTGTACAATAAGCCAATGTCTCCACATGGCAGTTCCTCCTTTCAGTTAGTGTGTGTAAATGTGTATAATCATTAGTAAGGACCAATTTGTGTGGTGCAGCTTATAATTTTAATTATTTCTAATAACACGTTATCTAATACAACTAGTAAACACTGGAACAGCTGACAGAAGCAGCTCCAGTGAGCAGCGGCATAAACTAGCTAATAATAATAATAATTATCTAATTATAAACTTGAAAAAAAAAAAAACAAACACAATTGGAAAAACACTAAAAATAAATTGTAGTTTAAATATAATATCTAATGTTGTATGACTCTGGAATGAAAGAAAATGCAACGACCGATTATGTCAGAACCCAAAAGAGATTCTACATTCTATTCTAACATAAGAACAAACAGACTGAACAGAAGCAAAGACGTGACAGAAATAGGAAAGAAAAACAAGACTTAACATTGACGGTGCTTGTTGACCTGAGAAATTATTTTCAGTAAATTATTAACGTCAACAAAACAAATCACTGTCAACACAGCGGACAAAGCCTCAGGTTGTAAACAGAGCACAGTTTTCTCTGAATGATCTGTTTTCATCTCGTAAAGATCTTTCTTTTCATCAGTTTCATAGTTGTATCATCACGGTCTGTTGTGTGACCATGTTAACATGGTGGTGTTCTGGTTATCCAGAAAACATTACCGGGAGTACCTGGTCAGCCTGATCAACAGCTACTCCATCGACCCCGCCCCCCTCTACAGCTCCAATGAGCTGTTGTTGGCCTGTAGGAGGTACAAGGTGGATGACACACGCAGAGACGGAGAGGATGACTTTACCTACTACAGCAGACTCCTGGAGGTGAGTGTGTGTGACTGTATTGATAACATTGTGAATTCAAACATAAATATACTAAAAAGAATTGGATGGGCTTCCTTCAAACTATAATAACTAACTTTGGGACTGTCTCTGAATCTCCAGAATATACTTGTCCCTTACTCCTCTTTAACAGGAGTCTTGGTGTACTCACTGTGTGTTACTGGTTTTATTTCTAATCACTTCTAAGGCCTGGAAATGTCTGTCAAGTGGATTACAAAGTACAAAAAAATGGTATTAAAGTTAATGAAAAAGCCATATTTATCTGTCCAGTTGAAACAATACAACCTTTATTGTTTTCAGGGACTTTATATACAATAGACTATATTCTACACACAACACTGTATGAAATAACATGTTCCATACATTTTATTTTATATATAATATTTTATTTTGTTGGGTGCCACTAATTTCCTTCTTTGGTCTTTCTACAGAAACTGATGGATGAAGTTCCACTTGGCAACAAAGTGCCACGTAAGAAATGATGGATCTTCACTTCCCATTCCCTGTTTTTCCTGCAGCTTCATTCATGTTGACATCAGCTTCTTCTTTTACGGACTTAAAAATGTCAAAAAAAAATTGAGTTGAACCCAAAACTATGATCTCATGATTTCCTTGATACTGCTCCCAAATGTTTGACTTGTTTATGTGATCCTGTATTTATGCATGTTTATGTTTATTGACATGTGAGTATCAGAATCAGTATTTAACAGATTATATTATGCATATCAATGCTCTGACAGTGACAAATCTTAAGTGTAAGCTCCAGTCAGAGTGCAGGCTGTGTTCTGTATTATGTCTCAATAAATGTTTCGGTAGGATGCGACTCTGTGCCACATGTTTGACTTGAGCCATGAGGTCACATAATAATATCAATTTGTAACAGGAGCCTTTTCAATATGAATAACTTCATTACACCAACAATCAACAAATGACTAATTTCATGATTGAGAAAGATGAACAGCATCAGTGACTGTCACGCTCAAAGCTTTGTAAAGGCTCCCTACTTATTCTAGGAGGCCATAAAACATCTAGATATGTTTAGATCATTAGAGTTATTGTAAAACTGTATATTGTGTTCATCCCACAGAAGAGAAATGTAGTCCGATGTTGTCCAAACCTGAACATGTCCTGCATCATTTCAGTACAAATGTTGATTGTCCAGGTTCAGGATGTTTGATTATGTTGGACTAAACACAGAGACATGGATCTCAGTGATTTCACATTAAAAACAATAATCTGAAACAAGCTTCCACTCTGTTAAATGTCCTCTGTTTTATGTAATCGTAACTTCCTAAAATTAACATAAATTTTGGCTTCAAGGTTTAATATTTTCATTTCTTTTCTCATGCTCCTGAGCTCTGTCGTGTGATTTTCTGAACAATATCTTGTCCCAAAGTAGTGAAACACTCAACACTTCTATCCATCAAATTACTGGCAAAACTTCTAAAGAAATACTATCTTGAAACCATTTGGTAATGATACATACAAATGACAACATCCACTGCAGAAATAAGAGGAGGCTGACGGCACCAGCTTAGAGTGAGTAACTTTCTTGTGTATAATGTTACTGTTAAGTAGTTCCCACTAATTTCATTCCTTGGATTTCCACCTTTCAGATCAACAAAGCACAGTGATGCCAGTGTTTTCTCCACTCCGAACTCTGTGTTAACAGACAGGGGAAGGTTGTTTTTTTTTGTCCTTTAACAGGAGAAATGATGTGACCTTCCTCGTTTTTGTATTTTGAAATGCTTAAACACTTAAACCGTCTGATGTGAAGTTGAGTAACAGAAGCTGCTGAATAACAGTGTAACAGAAACAGGATCTGTCCATGGTGCTGAAAACCCCAGTCTGGATCCTCAGAGCCTGGGACTCGTTCGTTTGATTTATTTTGACTTATTTAGTTGTGCATTCTGACAGGTGGATGGAGATGTAAATTCGCCATCAATATAGGATTACAACAAGAGCAGGCTTTACTTCACTGTGCTGTGACAGAGCACATAGTGTGCAAACGAGCAGCGGTGTGTGAGAGAGAGAGGGAGTCAAAGAGAGAGAGAGAGAGAGGGGGGGGTGGGGGGGGTGGTGGTGGGGGATGATGTCATAGTTATCGGTCTGTGCCTTGGAAGAAGCAGATGGCTGCAGCCTTCCACCTTTTCCTCCGCTCTCCACCATCAGCCTCAGCATCAGAAAAGCAGTGACAAACCGCGGACGCAAGAAACGATTCGTGCAAGCTGCAAGAAACAAGGCGGAAGAAAGAACAACGATCTCCCTTCGGCTGGATGTGAGTGGATCATCAACCGAAGAAAGGAGAAGTCATAAGAAAGACGTGATATGGACCGAAATACCGGAGCAAGCACGGGGCTACGTTCCGTCTCCCGTTTTGTATTTATTCTGTATTATGAGCAGGCGGCAGTGTAGAGGAGCTGGTCCTGCCCAGATAGGAGGAGGAGGAGAGGGGGAGACACGTAGAAGGGTGTCGACGGGGAGAGGCAGGGGTAGAGAGGAGAACAGGAGAGGAGGAACGGGGGGAAACTAATAGAGTAATATTACAAGAGTCTAATAATGGCGGCTAAATCGGACGGGGTCCTGAAAATGAAGAAGAGTGACGTGGCCTTCACCCCCCTGCAGAACACCGAGCACTCCGGGTCGGTGCAGGGGCTCCACCCGGGCGGCCAACCCGACTCTGCGGGCACCGGGGACGGCGACTTCGTCAACGGGGAGTCGCGGTGCTGCGGCGGGGGAGGTACTAACTCAACATGCCTTCGGCTCGGCAGGGAGCAGCAGAAATACACGGTGTGGGACTGTCTGTGGATCTTAGCCGCAGTGGCCGTGTATCTCGCCGATGTGGGCACCGACGTGTGGCTGTCGGTCGACTACTACCTCCGCCGCGATTACTGGTGGTTCGGCCTAACGCTCTTCTTCGTGGTGCTGGGCTCCTTCTCGGTCCAGTTATTCAGTTTCAGATGGTTCGTCCACGATTTCAGCACCGAGGAAGGCGCAGAATCCGCCACCGATTGCTCCCACATGGACGGGAACAAGCTGCTGAGCGGCTCGGCCTCACACGGTGACGTTACGGCTCAACACCACCCGGCCACGCCGCAGAGACAGGCGTCGACCGCCAGCAAGAACACCATGACCAACAGCACCGCGAGCACTGCGGTGGGTAGCAGGAGCAGGAAACGATCGGCCTCCTACTCCTTGTGCGTCTGGTTCGGCCAGTCCGTCATCCACATCCTCCAGCTGGGGCAGATATGGAGGTAGGATGGAGGCTACGATGAAGGCCTCGGGATGGGTAACCGTGATGGTGTGTATGTGAATGTGTGTGCGTGTGTTTGTTTATGTGTGTGTTGAATACATGAATGAACACTAGAGGATTGGGTCTGACAGCAGTTGGCACAATTGGCACCATGGTGGTCTCTGAATGATGCCAGCTTCTACAGCATGACTACCAGCTGCCATCTTTAGTATGTTCCCTTCGACAGGGCCAACACATATGCTACTGCAGGAGGCTTTTAGGTTACCTTGTCTCTATACCCTTACCACTGGGCAGGGCAAACCTCACAGGAATGGTACTTACCAATTAGGTGTGAAAACTCAGGAAGCTGGTCACCGGTCTATCAGTCAAACAGGAAGTGAAGTCTCCTAATGCTGTTGATATTTTCCCTCTTGGTGCCAAACGAGCCTTCACAGTTTTCCAAACAGCTTCTGGATGGAGTCATGAATTTTAAAGGAACCTTAACTGAAGATGGGAGACATGTAAAGGAGACACGTTTGACAACAGCTAACCCACAGTCGAGAGCTTATTGTAAGAGATATAGCCTGTTGAAATTTGATACTAACTAAAATTGAAATCCTATATTATTGTTTCACAAACAAAAAGACCTGGGAATTGTAGAATAGTGTCAAAACAATTACATCGATTATAACTGATAGATATTCAACTCAGAATAGAAGTCATTTAAAAGTGGTTACAACTAACTACAATGTGGTTTGATGCTTTCCACTATTTTATGACTGAATGTCAAGGAGTCAGGAGTTGGACTATTGGTTGAACACAAAATATTTCAAGACCTCACCTTGGATTTTGAAGGTTGTGTTGTGATTGTCATTAATTATTTCAGATCCTAAAGACAAATGCAAAAAATACTGTTGGTTGCAGCCCAACTATAGACCCGAATTTACATCAAAGATCTTTATGCACAGTCATGGTCAGCTGATTTTATTAGTAATTACCGGACTGAAGAAGAAAGAATGCGTTTGTTATTTGATTGTGGTGACAACTAAAGAGGGAAGTCCCTCTTATGTTTAATTGCTATGGAAACTCTTTAAATCGTCCATCTCTGCATACATTTACTAGTTGACTAATCATTAAACACTGAGGCCATGTGGTCTGAGCATCTGGATGTACATGTACCAAGTTTGTGTCTTTTTCAATTTTAGGCCACTACTTGGACAAAATAATCACACACTGCAATATCATGTTGAATTATCACAATGATTGTTCTCAAAATAGTGTCAACATCAATTTCTCATACACAATAGTTAGTGTGTTGCTTGATGAAGGATTTTAACGTCATAGCATTCAGCCAAAGTTCATGTCTGGTCAATGTAACCAAAATGTAATTTAAAATTATAACATAGCCTATAATCCTACAGAAGTGTCTATGCCTTTCAGCAATGATATTCAATTTTTTTATTTTATTTTTTTTAATATCTTGTCAACTGACCTTTATTTTTGATGAGAGAACCCATCATTCTAGACATGAATAATACCTGTCTGATACAAACATGTTGAAAGAGCCACTCTAGATAATCATTTTCAGCTGCTGTAAAAAAAAAGAAAAAAAAAAGAGAGAAATTATGCACACAATGTTTTGGGTCTCTGACATGACACATCAAACACCTGAGGCTTAGGTTATTAACAGGCAACTGAGGTTATTAACATGCAAAGTTTGGTCACAGGTCTTTCCATAACCTTTGACATTGTCTTTAGATGGACAGTAAAGATTTTCAGCACTTTACCAAGTAGCCAAGAGCCATACAGTTCTGTTACTCCTGAAGTAAAGGAACGTACTTCTTCACCAATCACCAGCTCCACAAACCGTCCTGGTGGTAGGTTGGGTTTTATTTTTTGGAGAAGAATGTGATTGAGTAGTCAAAGGTTTGTTATAATTAGATTTCTCAGACAGCTTTGAGATGGCTCATCCATGTAACATGGCCTTGTCCATAGTCTGCTGAAGCAAGGTTTAGTTAAGCATCTTTCTTATCATATGAAGACCACACAGCACAATAGTATTATGCTGATGGTGGATTGAAACTCCTCTGTATTACCTGTTTAAGCATTCATGGTTCTCTCTTAGTTCTCTTTCTCTGTGTGCTGACAAAATTGGTGCCATTCAGATCTCACATCTCATATGAGCTACTTGGCCTCATCCACTAACAAATCACCACACAGCATTAATGCGTTCATCAGTATCTAGTGAGATCCTGCTTCTAAGCGAACAGCTCAACTTGCCAAACAAGTAAAAATCACTCTGCAGTGTTTACACAGGCCTTCAAATGGCCTGAAATAATTGACACCAACACTTGTGAGAGGGTGTACATCAAAAACCTTCTCCACTGGCAGATCTGTCTTTCTTTTTGTTCTACTTGTATTTACAGTGTAACGCCTACAACTGCTGCATTTTCCTTACTGCTGAATTAGCACTTGTAATCCAGTACCTCTTCCTAGTACTAACAATATGTAGTTTCCTTCACTTTTGCCAAGTTGCTGGTAAATATGCCATACGAATGAGAACCGCAATGGGGTGATCCTTTGAAAGGACAAGTGGATGCTTGTTGTTTTTTCTGGTTTCCTACTCGTCCTCCAACTCTAATTAGCCCATCTTTTAAGCATACATCAAGTTTGTAAACAGAATGTTTTCTGACAGAGGATTTTCCAGATAAGAATGTTTCAATTTCCTTCTTGAGTTCCTGCTGCTTTGCATAGCTAATATTGGCATTTTGTGCTTCCAAAATGTCATCCACTGAAACACATTGAACTCTAAATGAACTTCTGAATAGCAAAAGCCGCATGTAAGCATCAAACTTGGAAAGGTGTCGTATTAGTGGTGAAACTCTTGCTTTGCCAAGTAGGAAGGTGACATGAACATTGTGCCTGTCATTTCCTATCCTTTTATAACTGAACTGCCGTATCTGCTTTCACTGGCAACAAAAAATGATGCAGGTTTCCTGACATCTTGATAACTTGTTCTAACCACAATTTTCAATGTTGCTGTATGTAATGAGTTAAGCTGTCGTTCCATGGATACTTTCTCCCAAAGCAACCAGGCAGAGTAATTGCTAAACGAAATCCCAAACTGGGCTGAGTAGTGACAATGTGCCATGTCTCTTGTGAGACTTCTTTTCCCAAAATCTTGAATTGTAAGGCATCACTTTCAATATACAAATGCAGACCAATGGCTCTCTCACAAGGAACATCCCGATCTAGATCCAGTTGATTCAGTTATGTGTGGACCTGGTAGGATGTCAGCTTTGTGTCTCCTACCACAGTCATGGGCTTGACTCCATGAGCACTCCTAGCAGACTGCTGTTCATGGTTGGACCTTGTAGGAGTTGGCTCTTCAGTGATGTTCCTTGAAATTGTGGCTCCACAGTCAAAAGCCACACACAATCAATCCTTAGATGATAGACTCTGTGGTGGGGAACATACCAGACCTTTCCTTCTTCACAGTCCAACTGATGCTGAGGTATTTTCTGTGCAAATTCTTGGCTAATGATGTCCACCCATGTCCTGAAAGGTAGTTTTAGGATGCAATGTAAGAAGCAAGTGAACTGCCTTTATTTAGCACTTTCATGGTGTTCTTGTGACTTCTGAGAATACTTTATGCTAGGTTCAGCATCTTGGGCATGCAGACTGTTGGAGAAAAAAAAAATGAACCACTAACCTTCCTATAAGAGCATACCATACCATACCATACCATACCATACCATACCATACCATACCATACCATACCATACCATACCATACCATACCATACCATACCATACCATACCATACCATACCAGCTATGTCCATCCTTCAGACCTCACAATATTCAAAAAACTTCTCATCTTCCCTTAAAAATTGGATCATTAAGTCATGCAAGCACTAGTTGTTCTTCAGTGGCATGAGCAAGCTTGACACCTAAGTTATTGATGTTTCCATCTTGCACTGGTCCATTTATGATCCACCCCAGCACTACTTTGTATTGCATATGCACCTTGTCCATGGCTGTTGACAATTTCACAGGGTTCCAGTAACTCAGGAGTATTGCTTCCAATCAACACGTCAACAAGAATGACAAGGAATGTCAAAGCTAGACAAGAATGTTGTTTGTTGTTTCAGGCAATTTCTTTTGAGTGAGCACTTCTGGAAGAAAATAACTCTCACTGTTACACTGCAATGCAAGTAAGTTTGTATGTAGGAACAATGTTTTCTTTTTCCATTGTGTGAAGGAGAAAGCTTGAACATCTTACAATATTTAGATCTTGATATACACTATGAACAAAATGACGTAATATTGCCAGAATCCAAGAAGGGTTAAGTATGTGTCACACTGTCTACCTTGCTGGACTTGATTGGCAGTATTGACAGGACACATTCATCCTTTCCAACACTTGTCTGACTATAAGTTGCTTCAGAAACCATAACCATAAGTCCCTTAAACCGCTTCACTCTGTGCTCTTGTCCTGTTGACATAAACAATAGTGGGATGACTCTGCTCACCACTTTTCAAGTGAGGCACCTTTTCAGGGTCTAGTACACAGGCAGGCAAAGCAGAGTCCTCTATCTTTCAAAAGTAGAGTTTTCCTGATTCTCTCTTCCAATTAACGGTGGACCTCCTGCCTCAAATATGAAAATGCAACAGAGTTTTTTAGCTACTAAGCTTGTGTTGATGCCACAGAGTGTGTACACATAAATCAAATGGCCATTAATGTTTAGTAGTACTACTCAGATCTCATTAAGAAGAATCAATACTGATTGGCATCCTGGTCCACTCAGCCCATAACATCTGTGTTCCATAATCCACTGTCTGTCCTCCATATGTGTCCTCTACAGCTCCAAGGACTCACAGGAATATCTGTCACTCACATTTCAAAGTTCATTGAAATATTGCACTATGCAACTTTATTGTAACAAAATGGTTAAAAACGGCAACTTTCATTGCATTTTTTTTTTATATAAGAAAAGCTACTGTGAAATCAGGCAAATTATCCTGCAACAATCTCAAAAAAGGCCCATAAAATCCTGGAGGGACTGTGTAAATAGAATTTCAGGGCCAGTCTCCACTGTTACACAGTGTACAAAACTGTGCATCCCAACAAATTAAACACAAAAAAACATTATAAATTATAAATGGCTCTTACAGTTCTGCCTGTAAATGTCACCTCGCCTACAGCGTTTGCTTTCATGCAGCTTACTCCCACCTTCATGTTCATGGTGCTCCACTGTTGGCACGATGCAGTCACTGTGGTAGACCTGGTCAGGTTCACACCAAACATGCTGATTCCAATCTGATCCAAACAAATTTATTCTGGTTTCACCTGACACAATGAATGTGCAGCCAGAATCCTTCAGGCATCTTTTCGTGTTGTTTGGCAAAATTGAATCTTCTGTTTTGTGCAAATTTAATGAAAAATGGATACCACACCGTGTAGGTCTATGCAATGACCTTCAGACTGTCTGATCAGTCACTGAAACACCAATTTGCACTGATGATCCTTGAGCCAAGTCAAAGCAGTTGTTTTTGAGGACTGCCCGTGTGCCATCTGTTAATTAGTGGCATGGCTCTGTCTATACCTCCTAATCACTGGCTCTAACTGTGTTTCAGTTCATATTTATCTTCCAACTGATTCTCCTCACAACCTGGTTTCCTACTTTTTCAGGCCATAAACAAACAATGTTACATTAAACACAGAAACAGGAAAGTATGGTGTTCACACATTATTCTGTCACCTTATTCATGCAGTGGCTTTAATTAGAAATCGCAAGTGTACTTGTTTTTGTTGCTGTGATGTTGTACATTCAGGCTTATTTTCCATCTATCATTTTTTTGGATTATGTACATGATCAGATAATAGTTAATTACCAGAGTAATAAGGGCTTTTTGGTTATTGATATTGGCTACATTTCAGTTTTCTATTGTATAGTTGCACTGCCTCTAAAAGTCAAAACTGTCTAACCATTTTAAACGTCTTGAATATGATGAGAAATCACTAATACACAGAAAAACTAAGCAACCAACATTGATCATGGATTCAGGATCATCATTCACTGCAAAACAGCAGGATCCAACATAAAGGATGGCCTGGAGCTAGTTGTTGAGCTAACCCACATAGTATCTTGGACAAACATCCTAAGAAGAGACTTGTATAGTCCAGATGTTTCATCATGTAAAGTCTTATTCAAACAATATAGTCAACCATCTAAACTAGTGAATGCCATCATATGGTAGAATTTTTAGGTACCTCAACACAGCCCCATTAGCATTAGCTCCATTAGCATCCTGATAGCTCACCTGGTAGAGTGTGTTGCGTCAAAATGTTTAGTCCTCACAGGAACTCCAGCCCTCAATGTTGGCTATGGCTCAGGAGGTAGAGTGGGTCGACCACTTATCAAAAGGTCACTGGTTCCAGATTACTGATGGCACCTCATTAGTGTTAAGCACTTCAAGTGGTCATGAAGAGTAAAATACTGCCATGGAAATGGAGTCCATTTGCTTACTGAACACAAAGACTGTGTGTTGAAGATGTCACTTGGGTCAGACGAAAGTTGATAGTAATAATAATAGTAATAATAATAATATTAATAGCAAAAGGTACAACTGTTAACCAGTCATTGGATATCACATATTTAAGACAAATTTAAACAAGCTTAATAAGAATTTTGATTAATACTAAAGCCTTGCATTATACCACTAATCCAGCCTGATAAAGAACACAAACTGTCAATTTTGAGACTATTAATTATTGTTTTGCCAAACTGATTCCTCAACACACTGGCAAAATAGTCAAAGTATGAGGGAGAGAGAGACAGTAAGACCATGGCTTATCTAAAATCCTGCCTCTCAATTCACATATCACAGAGCAATGTTACAGCAAACAAACTGTGATGGCTGAATCCCAAAATTGACTCAATAAAGGAATGCAGGAATCAATAGGACTCAAAATCAGGTTTCAAGAGGGAAAACTCCAATTTTCTTTGTAAAAAAACAGAGACAGGTTAGTGTCTGCACAACAAGAAGAGTAAAAGAGTCCAAAATGAAAACAACAGATCAAAAATACAAACCCTGTACAAGTTGTCAGCTTGTTGCTGGGTCGACATGTAGAAACCATTCACACTTACACTCATGCCTACAGGCTGTTTAGTATGATCAATGAACCTATTAACCCCCCAGTGCATGCATATTTTTAGACTGTTGGAGAACATGCAAACTCCACACACCGATGTGGGAGTCAAACCATGCCACTGTGTTGCCCCTGAAATGGACAGATAGCTTCCTGGGTTTACTGCAGCCTTGGTTGGGGCAAAGGTGAAGAACTGGTTTTGATGTTGTTGGGACTGATACTGGTTTGCAGGGATGACTTTGTTAGAATAGTTTCGTTGGAGGTGGCATTCTTTCATCCATGTGGATGTGTCTGTGATCATCTGGCAGGAACGACATAAAACATTGCATAGCATTTGCATACACTGACCTGTATTACCATGGCTACACTAGCTGACGGTGATGGTCTTACTCGAGAGCTGAATATGGGACTTTTGACCTCAGTTTTCGTTTTTTACTGGACGTGAGTGAAGCAGTCAGAACTGCCACGTGAATGTAGCATGAGTGACAGGTCTTTTTTGTAGACTAGACGAGACATAAGACTAGACACATGGAGATAAGTCTGTCTGTCCATGAGCAGACTGGAGTTATAATGCCCTCAGCCCAGTTTTAATTTTCAAAGTCTTTGTTTATAATAGAACTTAATTTCACAGCTCATTAGCATGCTGCTAAATGACCACCATTTGTTGCTGATATTTCAGAGATACAGGGAGAGGGAGAATGAAAATGACTGAAGGAGACAGACAGAGAGAATAAAAAATGTAGGCCACAGACAGAGTAAAGAGTAAAAATGAATTCACTTCATTAAATGAGCTTTTGCCTCAGGTCTGCAGAGGTACAGCTGAAGTAGGATTGCCAGGAGCTGTACCACTCAGAACATTGTCCATGTTGCAATTCAGCCTTTTCTGATGAAACTGTTCAGTGAAACTATTGTTTAGATCGTATCAGAATCAGACTCACAATCAGCTTCACTGGCCACGTATACACAAAGTTTGATTTGTCTATGGTGCTTGTACTTACACATAAACACAAATGGTATTTACATACAGTTGACATTGACTAAAGAGTAACTTAATTGGGTTTGGTTACAGGTGCCACAGAGCTAGATGTACTAGCAAAACTGTTCATCTCACATGCTTTAAAGAAACAACTAAACTTATGATACTTTGACATGTAGTTGCAGATATAAGAAGTTAATTGTATAAGAAGTGTTGTCATTTAAGTTGTGATTTATATATTTGTGCCTTTTAAGTCTCATTGCTTTCTGTTGTCTTTTTTTTATTGTTCCCTATTCCTTATTTACAATAACTACACAAGTTTTAGTCTCTTTTTGTTCTTTTGAAAGTGGTAATCTGTTGTATAGGGTGGGAATCTCCATCTCGAAGATTATATAGTTTGGACAAAGGGCTGTGGTTAACATCTTGATCTGGAATGTCACTGAACAGGTTATCTAAGGTATAAACTCTTGAATTCTGTACATGGTTTGCAAAAGAAAACTGGACTTTTTTTGACACATTTTTAAAGATATTTGAGCTGAGTTTGGATTGCTGAGTCCTAACTTTAGGATCTGGCCCTATTGTTGTTCCATCCACTTAGGAAGTGGTTGTTTAGTTTCCCCAATGAACAGTGTACACCACATTGTTCTGTGTGTGTCTGGGTATTTTTGCAACAAGCTTTTGCCTCAGGGTATCACTGGACTTAATGTGCACATGGATATTGTTCTTGTTGAGAATAGCCAAGATTCTCAGATAATCTGGCAATATAAGTCAACATCATTCAATTTAATGCATTTTTGTTCTCTGTCTGTCTGCTTGTTTTTTGTGTGTGTGGTTTTGAGAAAAGCCCAGTTTCGTTAACCACAACTTCTAAGTGCTTACTTCATCAGCGTATGTTCCTCCTCTTTCCCCTGCGATCTTGCGGAAACATTCTGAGCCCAGTGGTGTAGAGTTCTGATGATCCCCAGTTTGTGTTGCAGCAGGCGGCAAGTCAGACAATAAGTATTGATTTGTGTGTGTGTGTGTGGGGATTCCGGTATACTTCAATGTTGAGGCTTCTTACCACAGAATCCGAGAAAGCTGGGCCGTTTGGGCTGTGACACACTCTCAAGAGAACTTGATGTTCCACTGCACTGATATACTTCAACTGTGTTGTGCCCATCTCCTTTCTTCATGGTAGCGTTACACTTACAGTTAGTTTTATCTTGTCTAGCTGATATCAAAGTTTGATGTTTTCCTATTTCCTATTTCCTCCAGGTATTTTCATACCCTGTATCTGGGTGTTCGGAGTCGTCAGAGTGCTGAGACGGAGCGCTGGCGTTACTACTGGAGGATGGTCTATGAGTTTGCAGATGTTAGCATGCTTCATCTGCTGGCCACCTTTCTGGAGAGTGCTCCGCAACTGGTGCTACAGCTGTGCATCATTATACAGACACACAAACTCCAGGCTGTGCAAGGTAACACACACACACAAACACACTCACACACACACAGAATCATTTTGCATAATTTTAATAGTGCAACCATAACCTATAGAAGATAAAATTATATACAAATATTTACAAGACTCTACCCTAGCCATTTGGTTTTCTTCAGAGATATTAGAATGAAAGAGCACACTACAGTGTTAAATATACATACCTTATGAAAGTCTTATATTTGGACACATCTTACTTTATTAGTTATTGAAAAAAGTGCATGAAATGTATCAATAACCTCACAACAGTTAAGGAAAATATCATGTTTAGATAAAAATAAGGTCCTTGTCATTGTTGGTTCATGTGGAGCCTAGTTTAGTTCAACCACTGAAAGCTGGAAAGTCTGCACCAAGATAAAGATATTCATCTTCGAGTGTCTCTGTAATGTCCCCAAACCTATTATGTGTTTGTGTCTGGCCGTTGCAGGTATGACAGCAGCAGCCTCTCTCGTCTCTCTGGCCTGGGCCCTGGCCTCTTACCAGAAAGCCCTGCGGGAGTCTCGAGATGACAAGAAGCCTATCAGCTACCTGGCCGTCATTATCCAGTTCTGCTGGCACTTCTTCACCATTGCAGCGAGGGTCATCACCTTCGCCCTGTTCGCCTCCGTGTTTCAACTGTACTTTGGCATCTTCATTGTTCTGCACTGGTGCATCATGACCTTCTGGATTGTCCACTGTGAGACAGACTTCTGCATAAGCAAGTGGGAGGAGATTGTGTTTGACATGGTGGTGGGCATAATCTACATCTTTTCCTGGTTTAATGTCAAGGAAGGAAGGACAAGGTGAGAATCATTGTGATGTAGAGCTGAAGAAAATGTGTGTTGTGTCTGTTACTACAGGGAAATATAGTTTTACTGTGGTGTTGTAGTATGTAAAATTAAAAGAAACAAAACAAAACACTCCATAATGATAGGACTAAAGTCACCAGTATGTTCTTTAGGGCCCGATTTATACAAAACAAGAAATTGCAAATACATGTTTGTATGTTTTAGATTCACTTTATCCATCATTGTTATTATTTCTCGTGTGTGTGCAGATGTCGGCTTTTCATCTATTACCTGGTGATCTTGGTGGAGAATGCTGCTCTCAGTGCGTTGTGGTATCTGTACCGGTCACCTCACACAACTGACGCCTTCGCAGTGCCAGCACTCTGTGTCATCTTCAGCAGTTTCCTCACTGGGGTGGTTTTCATGCTCATGTACTATGCCTTTTTCCATCCAAATGGGCCACGATTTGGACGGTCGCCGAGCGGCCAGGGCCTCGACCTGGACCCGACCTCTCAGTTCTCCACTCTACCATCGGAAGGTGCAACCAACTCATTGCGCTCTAACAGAGGCGCCACTGCAACTCTCGAGCGCGATATGGGAAAGTATTCTGAGCGGGATGGCTGCATGCCAGTGTTTCAGGTCCGACCTACAGTGCCATCTACACCATCGTCTCGTGCTCCGCGACTTGAAGAGACCGTCATTAAAATTGATCTCTGTAGGAATCGCTATCCAGCCTGGGAGCGGCATGTCCTCGATCGCAGTATACGTAAGGCAATCCTGGCCATAGACTGCTCCCTGACACCTCCACGGCTGCAGTACAAAGATGACGCTTTAGTGCAGGAAAGGTTGGAATATGAGACCACTTTATAGTTCCATTCTGCCCATACAGGGGTGCAGCGTCAGATATCATATAAACATCAACAGGAACTGTCGCAATAAAAAATTGTTACTATCAACAATGTCACTTTTCACCTCCCATCCCCATTTTTTCCCTGTCCCTCTGAAGCAGCAGCCACCCAGGAGCACTTGGCTCTGTTGGTACTGATTGAAAGAGCAATCTGGCACAAGTTCACAGGATATCACCGGGTGTATTCGAGTACTTTGTTGTAGTGTTGTTGTTATTTTTACTTCTCATCAGGAAAATCCATGGGGTTATGGGTGAGTCAACACTGCTCAAACCCCACAAGAAGCTGATGCACTGTTTTGTTGAGTTTGGAAAAGATAAAGATAAAAAAGAGGCATATTTCCATGTCCATCCAGATGAGTTTTTCATCAGCTAGCCATCAGATATCCCTCCTTACGTCTTAACCTAAATGGCATCTGAATTACACGGAAATTCCTCTAATGTAATGAAAGGAAATGATTCCTCATTTGTCATCAGTAGAAAATTGTCATATTTGTCTTAACGTATCGGTGTCATGTTTTGAAAGTTCTGATTGTGTGATCGCATAGCAGCTACAACCGGGTGAATACATCCACCAATATCAACATGATAATGCTCATCACTCCTGTCTTAGTGCCAAAAAAAAGTTCCTTAGAAATGTTCTCTTGCGTCCGAGGATGTGGAACGCCACAGAGATGGCTGAGTAGTCGAAAACATTTCATTCCTCTTGTGGATAATCCTTGTCTACACTGGAAGGAGATGGTCAGACAGAAAGCGATCTACATGAAGACAGTGGTTAAAGTAGCATCTAATCAATCTAATCAGTCATTGTGTTTTGTTTGGATAAAAATCAACCAAACCTGGCTGAATGAAAAGGACAGGGCGTGGGAAAGAAGGGGTGGGAGGTTTGACAGACATAAACCCATGTTTTTTTTTTGTCTCCCATAAGGATTGAAAATCAAACTCACACAATGCCAAGAAATAAAATCTTCCTGGCAGCTCAACTCAACTATTCACAAGTGGAGCTACATAAACCTGGCTGTGCAACGATACTGATCTTTGCTTGTCTGTGGAGGAGAACATGGAGGAGAGAGCAGAAGAAAATGAGCAAACCGCCAGGCAGCCATGAAAAAATGACAAGTGGGGATGACGATACAGGAAATGGAAATGAGTAGAGGATGGAAAAAAAAAAAACAAGAAGACAGAACACAGACGAGCAGCCATCTCAGCCTTCTCAGCCAAACGAAACCAACCACCAGGATGTACAGTACTGATACAACATGCAGCATTTTTTTTTACTTTAGGGGGTACTGAAGTTGTTGTAATTCTGTGTTTTTGTGGTTAAGTGTGTATGTGTAGGCAGTAGGTGATGTGTGTGGGTGATTGTGAATCTGACTTAGGTTAGTTTGGGGGTTTCGGACTAAAGACCAGCTAATTGTGAATGGTTTGTCCTGTTGGTGACCAATGTTGTGTCCCCAAAATGGAAAAACACAGATTTTGAGTCGATGGTTCTAATTACTGTAAGTCACCAGGAATTAATGCAAGACTACATAATGTGACAGAACAGTGTGTGTGTGTGTGTGTGTGTGTGTGTGTGTGTGTGTGTGTAGTGTTTCAATAAGAAAAGCTGCTCAGGAGGACCTGTGGTTGGATGCTCGAATTAGCTCAGCGCTATCATCGATCAGTGGGTAAACTGTTTTGACTTGTTGATTGATAAATGTGCCGCTCCCTGAGGAAATTGTTCCTGTGTTTTTTCCACAGTTAACCTAGCACTTAATGTCATTACACCAAGCCGCACAATATAAGTTAGCACAGTGCTGGCAGCGTCCACACACTTGAATTACAAAGGCCATCAATGTCAGTTGATGTTCTACTCAAGTGCCACACTGAAAGCTTGATTGAGGATTGTTGTTACACTTCACTCTGCCAAACTGTTAGAAACTTTTCATCTGTGAGGAATCCTGAAGAGGCTCTGCACCAAAACAGATATTAACATTCATAAAAAAAAAAGAGTTTGTCTTGCTAATTCACAACATTTAATTTGGATCAAATTAAGGCTGAAGAGATGGAGGCAACACAGAGGTTGAATAAATTATAGCTTCCTTCTCATGCACAACACTGCACTGGTCTGAGTGGTTTACACTGCTTTCTATTTATTATTATTTTTTCCACAGTTGGATTATGAGTCTACATAATAGAAGATTGCCCAACTTCTAGTGAGTTTGTATTTTCGACATTATTTCCACAATATTTAGAAATTTCATATGGATTTCTTAGATCATGGTAAGACAGTACCTGCTGATCACACAAGACTAAAGGTCTAACGTGCTGCCCTGGACACTTTGAATCAATATACCTAACATTTTACTTTTAGAAGTAAAGGTGCTGAAAATGGAAGCACTGCCCTATTGGTTCATTACAATTTGGACATCGCTTATTTATTTATATCCCATTTTTATGGTTCCCATTGCTGATTGATTGGGGACATTAAAGTAAAGGTTTTGGGGTTGTCAAAGTCAAAACCATCTACCGTCATATCATGTTCTGATCAAAATGTAGGAGCCCTAGATGACCAAAATGCCTTGGTTCTTGATTGCACATATAGAAAACGAACTCTTGAATTGATCTGAATTACAATTAGTGCAAAGTGTCCATCCCACTAACCCCTCGTCCAAACATATTGACTTCAGGGAATGCTGGAAAACCAGAAGCAATGACAATATCACACAGACGAGCTGTCACTCAAATCCACAATATGTGACTGTATTGTCAAGGCATGTTGTCGTTCAGATGATAACTGTTTTTTGGGGGGGTTTGCACAAAGAAAGTTCCAGGTTGTCTTTTTGTGTCTTGTTACATCATAAGTACAATGTTGTTTGTTTCTAAAGATGATGAACGAAGTGAAAAGCACAAAATGAGTCACTGGGATAATGGCATGAGACTGTAAACCTTTTTCATCGTGATTAACCAAACCAGCCCCCAGCCAGGCACACCTAGTTGATCTGACCCTGTGGTCTTATTGTGTGTGTGTGTGTATGTGACGTATGAATTCTGATGGAGGTTGTTACAGCTGATGTCCAAGATTTAAGTAAATGTATCTTTATTCACAAATATGAAACAATAACCACCAGGAAAACTAGGAGAGGATGTTGACACGACCCATCGCCCTGACAGATACTGATACTGACATATTCCAGATGTTAGATGATCTTTTTGTTGTTGTCATTGATGGTGGAAAGTTGGATATGTAACAAAATTGTATGCTTCTTTGCATTTCTTGAGGCACATTTTTATGTTTTATCTACTTCACCGAGTTGCATTTACTTTATATTTCAGCCAGTTATGTTATGTTACAAGTTAAGTTACGTCCAAAAAGAAATCTGACAAAGCTCCTATATCGGAACATAAGACACACAACTTAATTGGAAATATATAATATTAGTAGTTAGAGCTTTAATTTACAAATATCTTTAAGTTTGTCTTGGATTTTGTTGGTTTAAATTGGTTGCCTGACTTCAAGTGTCTTATTTTTTCAGTTTATCCTGTGGCTCATGAAACATTCAGTCACATTACTTAAATACATTGTTTTACATTTGTTTATTTGCCTTGTTGCTACCACACGACTGTAAGTGTGTTGTCACCGTGTGTGTGTGTGTGTGTGGGTAGCGGGTTTGTTTTTGTTTTTTGCCTTTTACTTCATTTGAATTTGTTTCCACAAATTGTTGGTGGTGTAGTTGTTGTTGAGACTAATGTACCAGGTTTTTTTTTTTTTTTTAATTGTTGTTGTTTGTTTGGGTTTTGTTGGGTTTATCTCTCTGTCCAAATAGGGAGAAAAAGCACAGATTTTGAAGATGGCACAACACTGTTAGACTTAGAGGATGGCACTTACTGCACAAGGTGATGTTTAAACAGCACAGCAGGAGCTCATATTTAGTTTTATAAATCACCTATCGGCTTCCACCTGATTTCTGCCCGTTCAGGAAACCATCATACTAAGTTTACATCTGAAAATCAACTCATTCTGAACAGAATGAATTATTTAATTAGTTAAATAGAGATGGAGATACAGATGGAGTGTCCTTTTGGTGGTTCAACCTACATAAATCATCAATGATTTATTTATCAGTCTAATTCACTATCAGTATTTTATACAAACCACGCAAGATTTCACTTGACCTGGTTGTTTACAAGTCTAAGAGCCACTAAAATACAGGAGAAAGAGAACAGACTCATCGTTGACTAGAAAGGTTTTTAAAAGCACTTGTCTTCTCTGTAGCCTTCTCTGTGGAAATGCAGCCTTATGTTATTTTAAAAGGGACATCGAAGCATTTTAATGTACGTTTATTTGCAGCGTCTCCCAAATCCAATGTAGCCTGATCATCATCTCATCTCATACTCATACACTGATACGATGTATACTAATGTATACTGAACATAAAGCTACCTCAGTTTGCTTCATGGACAGAATACCCTCCACCTTTTCACATTCTGCGACACAGGCGATGCTTTAAACTCAACCCTGAGTTTTGTTGTCATTTTTTTGTCAAAAAATGACAAAAAAAAAAAAAAAAACAATTACATCCAATTTCCCAAATTAAAATAGAAAATTCCATCAACCCCCCTCCACCCAGAGCATTACACTGACAATGATTATAAAACCGAATGAGAAACAGATCTCCCATTTTCAAACTCACAGACAATGTGCCAAATTGAAATGTTTTTATTATTATTGTTTTATTATTTGTATTTTGTACTGTTTATTCAGATGACTGTGACAAATTCCCATTGTATTAAATGGGCTTATGTCATGATTGATTTTTATTTTGCCAATTTCTTCTTGTTTTTAATCACATATCATTCACACAAACATGACAGCATGGCACCTCCACGTACATTTTCAACACATCTGGCCCTTGAATTAAATATCTGCTCTGACGTTCACTTTAATAAACCTTTACAGTGGGAGGATTTTATTTTATTATTTTTATTTTCATTTTTATTTTATTTTCATCTTTTATTCCAATCAACAATTTTAATCTCACTGTTGACAAATGAGGTGCTGTCTTTAAAGAAAAAAAAAGGGGGGGAGGGTGGGGAAAAACAAATACAATCCACCACTATTGTTCCACGGGTGCTCGCGTTTTCTAATCTCTGACTGGTGGTGGGTACGCTGCTCACTTCAGGAAGTTTACGGTACACATCAACAGTCCTCTTCCCTCACTCTGGTCTCAACTCTCATAAGCTGCTTCCTATGTTTTGTTTGCCTTAAAGAGAATAGATTTCTATTTTTGTCTTTACTTCAAGCTCATCACCCAGGACATTATTTTTAGGCTGTACTGAAAGCACAGCTCGGTTTTCTGGTTAGCCAGTGTGTGAGTGTGAGTGCGTCCGTGTGTGTGTGTGTGTGTGTGTGTGTGTGTGTGTCTTAAATATTCAATAGCATAATGTGTCAACAGCAGTTACTGTGCTTATACTAGGACTGAGTCCAGCAGGGAGGTTGTATAGACGTCAGTCCTTCATCCTAAACATCTCTCAGGTGAATAAGTTGTGTCCAGCTGCAGGAAACATGGCCGACTGCTGCATCTCATTCATTATAACTCGAGGCATCGGCTGCGACAGAACTATGAAGAGACGTGCAATGTAGAGGAACACAACGCTGAAAAAAAAAAAAACAAGACTCCCATTGTTACATTGTTGTCCTCTTTCTTTTATAAGTCTCTGTAGGACTCTTTAGTGTCTCCTTCTCTGCGTCGGCTTGTTTTCACTGCACTCCTTCATCCTGCACTGTTATAAATTATCCTGTGAATGAACAAAGCTTTTGAAAAAAATATTCCTAAATAATATCCCATATGATTGTTTTTGAGTTATTGTGCTGAAATCTAGTTATTGTAGGGAGGTAGCCAAACACCAGGGTATAAATACAAACAGCAGGGATATGATAGCACATTTATAATACACCATTGCTATACATAGAACTTTAATTGAAGAGAGAGAGGGATGGGAGTAACATAATATATGTTACCACCTTTAGAAAGGACATGATGTGATGTAAATCTTTGGTCACATCCTCACCCACAGATAAGTGATGTATATAATGATGGATGGACATTGTGGGTCAGAATATGCTCAATAATGTGAAGCCAATGAGGGATAATGTCCTTCAGCCTGAGTTTCCCATACAAAGGAGAATGAGATCCAGGGTGAAAATATGAATATGAACAGATATTGTGGTATTTTTACCAGTGAGTGAGACCGACTAACATCTCATCTCTTACTAACAAGTGGGTTTCTTTTTTTGTTTGTTTTGTTTTGTTTTGTTTTATCATGAGCACTATATCCCCAACTTCTGACATTTTTCAAAAAACCACAATATGAATCATCTGTATAATGGTGAGATGTTCTGAACAAGGCATAGTTTGTCATTTAGCAAGGAAAAAAAATTAAAAATTAAATAAAAAAACACAGCACACAGTGATCACGAGCTGTGTTTCTGTGCCATCTGTAGCTTTCTTTCCGAGATTTTTCTTTCTCTCTTGAGAGATTGAGCATCTCGGCCCTCAGACTGTCTCTGTTCACCAGCTGTTATGGATCGAAAGCTCTGCTGTAGAGGTCTGAACCTACCAACCAACAAAAAAAAAAACACATTTAGCTCACTAACCACAGAAACCGACTGTATTTAGATTGGATGGTCAGGACGAGAACCGTGCAGCAGCTACAGTTCCATCATTCAGCCTTAGTACAAGCACAGTAACCAGCAGGTGAATAATGATAAGAAATCCAGTCACACTTGTATAATCATTCTGTACAGATGTCTGTTTAGAAAGTTGGTTAAACATGGAGTACCACAGGTAGTGAAATGATCAGCGTAAAAAGCTTATCTGTAAATAAATGTATGCAAAGTGTACATGTTAAAAAAGAACATTCCTCTCTTTTTGAGTTCTGACTGTGAAGGGTGTCTACGGAGGATGGCTGTAACTATGACGATATGCTACTGAGAAAAAAAAAAGATAAATGTGGTGTATTAAAAAAAAAAAAAGATACAAATGTTTAAGACAAAAAAATGGTCTTTTCAGTAAGTTGCATTGTGTGATGAAAGTTCAATGGAGAAAAAGTACATTTTATTGTAAAAATCAAAGAGTGATAAACATGATCAAGATGACATTTTTGTATATACAGGATTTTTGTAAATTTTTATTTGAATCTAATGCAACACAAACTACCAAAATTCATTTAATAAAGTACACTGTGGTCATTTTTTTGGCCTCAAGTTTGTTCATTTGTTCTTTAATTTAATCTCTGAGTTTGGAATGAAAGTTTTTTCTTTTGTTAATTGACATTACATTGACATCATAATGTTAAATGACATTATTAACACTAGTTTTGTTGTTAGAGATACTGAGAAATACTGTCATAAAGAAAGACTAAAGGACCAATGTCACATATACATAACTAATGAGTTAAGATCAGAGGATGTGGACTAGTTTGTATAAAACTACAGAAGAACATTCAAACAGACAAATTCTGCTCTAATTATACAAAATAATGCGAGAAGCTTCAAGTACTTTTATGATTCTCAAATTTATATCTGGTAAAAACATATTAGATGAAATGTGAGTAGAGGAAGATATGTTCATTCAGATGTAACAAGAATCTTCTCCCCTATGGAGAAAAAATCTGGACCATTAGTTTTGTTATTTGAAAAAAAAAAAAACTAAAAAGTTTTTTTGCTGAAAAACTAAAATTTGAAGTTGAAGTGTTGAACTGTGTAAAATACAATTCTAGAATTCTTTTGAGTAAATGATTTACTTTCACTTTTCACTTTCACATAAATTTAGAAATATTGAGCAAATTTTATGTTTTCAGATTCAGATCAGATTCAGATTTTTTTCCGGGTTCAGTAGTTAAATGTACAAACAAACACTTTCTTTACGCCACATTCACAATGTAACAAAATTCTATTTAACAAACTGTTTAGACCAAACTTGTTACCAATCACAATGTAATTGAGTGATTATTTTTGACAAATTTTGCAGTTCAACAACTACGGTTAATGCTTTGACACATATGGTTGTGGTCTGCGAAAAATGGCGTCCGGTGTGACAAATCTGTGTATGAACGTCTGGAATCGCCAACTGAGATGAAAACCCACGGACATAAAGGCCGTTTCTCAAAATCGAGGGTGATTCCTCAGCAGGATGATCGCCTTGGAAGTCGTATGCTACAGAGACGAGGCCACACAATTCACTAGCACTGAACAGAGGAATAAGTGTGAAGTACAAACAATGTGCAATGTCACAGTCGGTTGATGAGTCGTTAGTCCGACCGAGTAAGATAATGGATGAATCATTGAACTATTATAAACGTTAATAATAGTGACGTGAACATAACTGCAACAAAAACAACTGAAACAAGCAATTTATTAACAATGTATGTTCATGTTCGTGGTTAAATTTACATCAATAACTCATAAAATAAATAAAGTACTTTAATTTAAGTGAGTATTGCTGCTGCTTCCCTTCCACTATCATTGTGCAGTGGAGGATTGTGGGTATTTTAACGATATCAAGGATACATCATTTCAGCCTTGAAAAACCCATGAACTAAGGACTTTGTCCTCAGTGAAATTTTGAAGCGTCCTTGACACTGGAGCAGCTGTTGGCGAGACCGAGAAGCGTCTTTTAAACATGTTTCCTGTAATTTAGAAAAAAAACGGCAAGAATTCTGTGTCTATGAAAACCAGTTAACATGGAAAACTGTCAGTGCACGTGCACAATTTCTATTTCATAATTACAAATTATCTAATTTAATCTTTTTGTTTCGTATTATGACTTTGTGTCATAGTTTGGGCTTTTTTTTTTTTTAACTGGAGGAAGAACTGGTTCACGTTGACCACTGTCAGATGAACATGTGATCTCTGCTGATCCCAGAACAACCAAGTGTTGTTTTTGTGACTCATTGTTCTTTTGAGGATGATATTGAACAACAACAACAATAATGATGATAATAAAAAGCTAAATAAAGTTGAATTAAACATGTATGACTATAACATAAAAATAAGACGTGCATGATGAGATTCACTCAGTACAGTAGTTTATTTGATAACAACAATTAAACCAAATCTCTGGGGGGGAAGAAAATATAAAGATGAGCTGGATGCAAATGTAAATGAGAGTAATAGAGAGTGAAGGAGGTCGTCCTAGGCTGTATTCTCGACAGTACTGTCTATTCGATGACGGTAACGTGGCCTAATAAACTGCCACCTCCCGAACCACAGCGCAGCCACAGCAGGAAGATAAAAACTAGGTGTAGAGAGATGTGTGGTGCGCTGCAGGCCTCTCTGTGGACAAGTCTCAGGGACTTGAACTTCATGCGAGCAGCGGCAGGCAGCCATTGGACAGCGATGATGTAATGAATGAATAAAAGAGATTTGCTGTCGCACTCACACATCAGCTGAGAAGTGACACCACTGGAGGTCAGCAAAGACACTGTACATTTACTGTTCAGATAACAGATTATATGCATGTATGAAATGTGTGTATGTGTTTAAATTATTTTTCTTTATTTATAAAACCTCACCAAGATTATGGAAATAACCCAGTGTTTAAGCCACTATTAAACATACTGTATAACAAGTTCTCAATACCAACAATGACTTACAGGAAGATTTGATAGAAACGATTATAATGAAGCCATTTTGTACATTTACATTCAGCTCATGTTGCTTAACAGTGGACATTAGTATCGTATCAGATTTATTAACGTTATATGATCATTTTTAGTATCTTTCACCATCAGTTTGGGTTTATTCGAATAATTTATCTATGACTTCTGGGTTCAAACTTTTCACTGTCATTGTCAGGTGTTATTCTGTAAAAGCTGGGTGACTTTCCTGGTCAGTATTCAAAGAATCCAGTCTTATGTAGTTTCTGCTGGAGACTTTGGTTCCGGCTCTGTAGCCGAAACAAAAGTGTTTCCTTCCTTTCCTCTTGTTACGAGCAGCAACAAAATAAGATTTTTTTTTTTATCCGTGACTTGAAACGACCAGAAACCAATCAACAACTGCATTAACTGTTCTTAATATTCGTTGTTGAACCAAGGAAATGGTTTTAAAGCTTCAGGTTTCAAGTTGTGTGATCAATTCTAGACATGTAATGTTTTGACCAAATGTAGAAACTTAAACATCAAAGATCTCTAACACAAAGTAATACCAGACTCACCGACTCGCTTATGTGATTTCCAGCCACAAGGAAACTTGAGTGAATCATTTGAGGCGTAAGTACAAAAAGGAATCGACATGAAACATCGTAATAAAATAGATTTATTAACAGGTTGACGTCTATGTCAATATTTAAAAGTGCAACATTTATATTATATTGACATAATTTAAAAACACATATTAGATCATTTCAACCAGTTCACAAACGTAAAGAATCACTCAAAAAAAAAAAAAAAAAAAAAAAATCGCTTGGTCTCACAATAGCTTCTTTAAAAACGTAAAAATCTGAGTTGGCAGTGACACTTGTGATAAACCATTTGTCAAATCACAATATTTACTCATACGTGCAAATACACACACACACACACACACACACACACACACACACACACACACACAGATTATTACACTTTTTATCTTCAAATCACAATTTAGACAAAAAAAAAAAAAAAAACATGACAAAGGTTACAGCACTGCTGATAAAGCACTGGAGATCCAGGAATCAAAGACAAACCATCATATTACATCATTATTAAAAAAAACAAACAAACAAAACAAAAGAAACATGCAAAGCATGCAGTTACCAAATGATGGATTAATATTAGAGCTGATATGATATGAATATTACAGGTACTTGAGTTTGGTGATAGTGATGGTTTCTCTTCTGTGAAACTGAAAGGCTCAGATTTTCAGTTTCAAGGCTGTGCACCACACACACACACACACACACACACACACACACACATATAGAAATCATGTGTGATGAATGTTTCCTGAAGTGATCAATCTTTGTCACTTCTGTGTCACTGACGGGCAGTGACAGTTGGGTTCGTACTAGTAGTGAAGATTTGTTTATCTCAGTAACAATTTAAAAAAGTTCTCCATGTTGCATCACAAAAAATAAAAAAAGGTCTTGTATTATTTTTTTCCACTTTTTAAAAAAGTGTTACTGACAGAGAGAAAAGGCTGTTTGAAAAGAGCACACCAATGATTTAGATTTAGCACAACAAGTTTAACATCAGTTTTTGATGAACGTATTTTTTTTTTTTTTTGGCAGTGGTGATGTCACCAGGCTTTAATTTAATTCAAACAGCCTGGCGTCTTTCATCTATTTGTTTTATTCTATAAGTTCTGCATTAACATCTCTGCATACCGTTGTTTTTCTGTGTGCATACGTCTCATATAGTCTCTGTTAGTCTTATTCTAGTGTTAGATTATCAGCCACAAAGTTACTTATTTATTACTTTCATTACTGATTAATCAGTTGACTCTTTCCTTTTGATTAATCAATCAAAATGGAAAACGGAAAACGCACATTACTGCAGCTCAGTTCAGTTTTTAGTAATTTAAGTGAAGCGGACAAGAGCAACTGATCCGCTCGCAGCAGTAACAACAAACTCTCGGTATAAAAATGTATCATTGTGAACAAGCAACATGTGAGTCGACGTTGACATTTCTGAGATAATCACTTGAGTCAAACAGTGAACGGTTAAAAGACAAAAAAAAAAAAAGATTTCAGTAGAATTCAAAGCCTTTCCTCCGATCCTCTATATAGAATTAATCATATTAAGAGTTTCATCTCATGATATACTACGACCTCATACGACAACATAAACTACAAGTTTAACAAATCTAATAAATCACCAAGAGATGAATCAAACACCATATCTGTCTTAGTCTCAGTCACACCAACATTACTTCAGTGTCAGATGTTCTTAGTTGTTGTGTTTAGTTTCAGTGTCTATGTACATAAAATAGACCAATAAATAAATCTGGTTAAATCTGGTTTTACTGGAAAAAACAAAAACAAAAACCTCTTGAAATTTGTCCCAAAAACTACACCACCCTCCCGTCTCTGATCGCCCCTGTAGTTCTCCAGCTGTATTAAGAATGAACACACCAGATCCTTTTTTAAGAAGTTTTTGGAACAATTTACAAGGAAATTACAAGACAGCCAAAAAAAAAAATTAGGTGCTGTCACTGTTTATCCATTCGTTACATACAGGAATAGGAAAACAGCACTGGAATCCACATATAACTGATACACAACCATCACTGTGCAGCGAAGACAGTTTTCTGTTGTTATGTTATCGTAACTCTCATTCCTGTGACCTGAGCTCAGTGTCCTATATGGAACTGTGATACTAGTTCAAACACTAATTTAAAGTTGTCAACCACCATTTGTATTCAGATTTATATTTACATTTATAATGGGTCAACTGTGAGCACCAGGTTCATCTGTAACTGCTGGGACTGTGGACTAACTGTGTAGTCCAGGATTTAATAGTTTGCTTCCTGTAAAGTGAAACTGAACATGTGCAAACTCAAAGTGCTGTTCTTGTTTATAGTTTGACCACGACAAGCAGCTGTCTGCATTGTACCTGCAAGACACAGCCGTGGACATTAAACTCTATTTACTGAGTGAAGAATTGATGAATCTCTTTCTGACCTGAATGTTCTTGTATGATTATTGAAAAGTCCAACTTTCAACAGATCAATGCTGGGAATAATCAAGATTAAAAGGGAGTCAATGTATGCGAAACTTACATTGATAAATGTGCGATACAAAAAAAAATATGTATGTCAAAGAAACCTCGGCTGCTGTCAGTGGAGTCTGAGAGCAGCGAAGAAAAATCGTGCAAATATTCCAACATGTTAGGCCACCAAACCTGAGTGCACTGCAGCCATCTCAGCTGATGTGACGAGTACGTTTTGGTCACATGATGGACAGTGTTGTCTCTCTTGTACCTGCTGATGTCAGTGATCTTTGTGTTTAGTGAATCTCTCTAACAAAGCTCTCAGGATGTTCCCCGGGATCTTCTGGTGCTGGTCGATCAGGGACTGGACTGCTCGCTGCACCTGCAAGGAGGGAAAAAACAAAAAAACATCAGCCAGGGTTAGTGGTGATATTTAGTTAGTTTGAATGTGTGGTATGTCATGGTAGCTGTTTGTGTATTCTAACAGCAACTCTACAGAACAACATGACAGTTTACAGAGATGAAAGGTAATGAACTGTCGTCATAGAAGTATCAGATACAGTGTTGTATAAAGTCCCACCAGAGTAGAAGTACAGATCCTAAAGTAGAAGTATAGATACTTGGGTAGAAGTACAGATGCTGAAGTAGAAATACAGATACTAGAGCAGAATAAAAATGACTTTGGCAGCAGAAACTAGAATGATACCCAAGTAAAAGTCTTAAAGTATCTAGTATTTACTGTACTTCAGTATGACAGTAATCTATAAGTAAATGTAGTTAAGTGTAGAAAGTAAAAGTACAAGTACATGTTAATAAAACAGAAGAATATTATGAAGTTTATCCAGCACTTTAAAACATGGAGCTACAACAATCTTCATAGACAATGTCTTGAGTCTGAACTAAAGTACTAAAGTTGTTCTTTTTTCACTTAATTTCTGTTTGATATGGTTTTAATAGTCCAAGCAGTCACAGGTTGACTTAGAGTGTCCATATGTTGTAAACCTGCCTATGTAGGTGCATAAATCTACTATATATAAAAGAGAAGTGTAGAGAAGAAGTGACTCACTTTCTCAGCCAGTTCAGCAGCATTTATGTTGGGATCATATGGGATTGGATCACCGAGGAAGGTCCGAAATTTCACAGGGAATCCACCATAAACTGGAGCTACAGGAAGACGGAACCTCTCGTACACCCATCGGAAACATCCTGGAGGAGACAAAGACAAGAAACACTGAAAAGAGAAGAATTACTTATGACTGCAAACGCTGAGGACTGTACAGGTTAACGGTAGACTCGGTATGTTGCTTCTGTTGCTACACTGTGCTCAGAATAAGTCTGATAATGTTAAGTATTTCCCTTCGCCAACATCTTGACAACATGTGCACGGAACGACCTGAGCTGAATGACCTGTGAGCTTCAATATGTGTGTCCATCAGGGAAACCACCAGTATGATGTTGTTTTAACTTTCTGCTACACTTACTGAGTGTTCCCAGAGATCTGAAGCCTTCGCGCACATTCTGAGTAAACATTGGAATTACTGGCTGAAAGAAAGAGAGAGCAGGAGAAAGAAAAGATTAGAGACTTTCTACACTGTGGCATAGTGAGGAAGGTGCTGCATGTGGATAGCTGTTGACACTTAGCTATAACTGTTTAATACATATGACATGGAAAAAGGTAACTAAAAACAATGGCTACTTCTCTGTTGTTAGTGTAGACTCGAGGAACAACAACACACCACTTGAGAATCGATGGCGACCTGAGCGAAGCCTTTACGTTTTCCCCAGAGAAGAGGGTAGGTCTCGTCACTGAACAGAGCCTCACGTACTCCTCCAGGAGAAATTCCCAACAGATGACCATTCCTCAGAGCACGCACACACTCTTCTTGAGGTCCGTGGATCACGCTGAACACTTCCAAGAGCAACTTGAAACCTGCAGGAACCAATGAGGTAAAGGTTAGGATGGGAGAAGGAGAGAAAATGAGGTCAAAGTTGCCTAAAGAAATACAGCCAATTAAAAAACAGAGCAAACTAGTGTCATTGTAAAGTGTTTGAGTGTGTGAAGTATTTCACAGTATAGTGAATATTTAGATATGTTGTGAGTGTGGCCAGTGTGAGACAGAGTCAGTACCTGGGACTTTAAAGAGGAAGTGGTCAGCCACAGAGTGACAGGTCCGTCCCTTCTGGATGATAACATTGGCCAGGAAGTAGTAGTAGTCAATGGGAATAGCTCCATGATAGTAAACAATCAGGGCTGGTCCGTTGTCAGGGATCTTCTCCATCCCGTGGATCTCATAGCCTGTTATGGGTCCAAGTATATGTGAGACACGTTATTTCATGAAAACACACTGAAAATGAACATGATGAAATACAGCACACTTGGATTTTTCTGTGTATCCAGGGAATATCAATTGATATGGAAAGACAGGCAGACAGACAGACAGGAACATTTAAAATTTAACTATCATTGTATAAATGTTTTACAAATACACAGAGTAAGCAGGACGCTGTCACTCTTCAATCATTAAATAAGAATAAGTAAGTGGAGATAAAGATCGTGGCAGATTCACGGCTGTTTTTCAGACATTTGATCCATCTCTTTGTGACCTTGAACCTGAGTATATGTTCATAATAGTTATTGATTTACCTTTCAGAAACACACTCACTGCACGATCTTAAAGAGCAAGATCGACTGTCTCAGGAATCAATATTTATAGCAAGTGTTTTCAAACAGAAACACACTCTAGTCTGTAATTACTGAACCTCATCACAGCCCTGACAAACACAAACAAACAACACATTTCTTAAGCTTCAAACGTTACTCAGTGTGGTCACAAATATAGTAGCTGTATAAATAGATTATGATTAGACAGCAGCTAAAAGCATCTTCTTTAACAAACGCGGCCTGTGGTGTCTTACCGTGCCATATGGCTCCATGTCCGTCCCACAGAGTAGCCAGCGTCTTTCTGGCTCCATCCCACAGGTTGTTACAATAAGCCTCCCTCAGCTGATTCTTCCTCTGTGGAAGGAAAACGTCAAGAAAGATGAGGTTTGTAGTGACTTGCAGCTTTTTTTTTTTTTTTTGGTCCAAAACTTGTATTCGAATTATTCATCTTTGTTTCAGCGTCATTTCAGTGACTGTGACTAAACATGACTGTTAACAGATCAAGTACATTTTTAAAAAGCTCATGATTATTCTGTTATAAACCACTGTGACACATTACTTGCAAATACATAGACCACTCTAGCAAACCCTTTTTAATTTCTCATGGCTTCATTCAGACAGATGTATTACTTATCCACAGAGGGAGCAGGGTCACTGCTGGAGAAAAGCATTGAGTTTAGAAAGGAATTTATGTGAATAAGGTAGAGTGGTGAATCAGTTTATTTCACAGCTAAATGCTCATCTCCATGGCTTAATCAATGATCATCAGGAGCATGAGTGAAACTCACTGCTGAGTCTTATAGTTTAACCAATCTCCATCCTTCAATAAATGCTCTTACCAATGTCACTGATGTAAAAGTAAGGACAGCTGCCTATTCACTTATAACAGTCTTGTTTGACTGGATGCTGCACAGTAGCTCCAGGCTGTGGTTGTAGTTGCTTTCTCTGTTTCAATGCTCTAAATAAATCTGTGTTGGCAAGATTACACTTTTTCAGGCGGCTTCTAGAGGCCTTGGCCCAAGTTCCTCTCTGCTCCTTTAACTTGCTGTTCTGCAATTTTGTTTTACTCTGTCTAATTATTTGTATAATACTGGAAACATATAAAGAAAGTCATTCATTTGTGAATCACTGCTTGAGTTTCTGCATACCTTGTAGACATGAAGGAATAGTATAGACAGGTAAAGGAGAATGACGATGAGGAAGGGCACAATGAAGACGATGGCAAGAGGGGTGAAGACCCACACCAGGTACTCCAAAACACTCAGGTAGTCCTCTGCTTGATCGAGGCCTGCCCATTCCTCAAATGCATGAAACACACACACCTGTGGACAAAGACAGAGAAGTTAATACTTATACCATCTGAGAAACTACTGGGTTGTCGGGACATGTATCACTGACATAGACCTGAGGTACACAGAGTATCTGTATTTATTTCCTGTGTAAGGAGAAGTGAGCAGGGACAGGCTGCAACATGCATTTCTTCAAAGCAAAGACACTTCAAATACCACTCGTAAACACCAACAATCATACATGTTTACAGATCTGTAAAATGTCAGTCCCACAGGGACACTGTTCATACCAGGAAGGAGACAGTGTCCTCTGCTCCCATCAGACAAGACTGGTTCCCAGTGTCTGACATACTGCTCTGCTGTCAGGGTCAGTCAGTCTGACAGCCTCAGGGGGAAGGATGACACCGCATGGGAAGGATCTGCTGCCATACAGGAGATCTGAAGAAGAAGAAAACCCAGCTTAGTGTAATAACTTCTACATGAAGAAGGAATATGTTTCTTTGTTACTGCATTTCATCTAGTCAGTGCCAGCCATATACGAGGGTTTATATATGTATATATATTTGTACATAACAACGTTTTATAGAACAAAACGTCGTTGCTAAGATTCAGAAAACAGATGAGAGGGTTAGTATTCTCAGTTTCACCAACTTGTCGTGAAATTCAGCTCTGTTGCTTTCAGTTAAACGACAGCCAGCTCTGAGTTAACATTTAAGTCTGAATTAATGTTACAACTTTACCAGCTATTTAGTTAACTACATACGATAAAACGATAACAGGAGACAGGAGCCGCGGTAAAAAACTGTAAGCTAACTAAGGTTAAATAGGCGGAAGTAGAAAATCTGAGTTGACAGCGACACTTCATTGTTGACGTCAGCTGTATTAAAACACACAACACGTTACCTGAGACAGTCAGTCTGTGAGCGGAGCCATTAAACACACCACTGTCAATTTAATAAGATACTAGCGAGATATAAATAAATGTGTTGGCGAATAATTTGCCTCGGTCCTTTTTTGTTTTTTTTTTTTGTATTTTTTTTTTTTTTTTTACCGGAACACTATGAGTGTAACACAGCGGAGTGTTCGGGTGTCTGTTTCCCTGGAAACAGCGACACCTGAGAAGAGTTCCACCCTGAAGCGACAACCACAGACCTACAAAATAAAAGCGCAAAACAAGAAATTGTATCATCATCATCATTATTATTATTATTATTATTATTATTATTATTATTATCATTATCATTATTATTATTATTATTATTATTATTATTATTATTATTATTATTATTATTATTTACCCATTAATACATTCTGGTTCGCTAAATAACAGTTGAGGGTCACAAAATTTGTATTATAAATTATGACAATATGGTGCAGCAATGCGTTTACAAACACAGTAATTATTTGCTGGTTTGATAAAATGAGCCAAAGTTACAGATGTGAGATAAGTAAAAATTATATTGTAAGTTGATTTAAAATGATTTCATACGGTCTATGAGCGCGTGTATTTATTTTTCTTGTTCCGACTTTTATTCTGAAAATATATATCCGGATATGTCATGTTGGTAACCGCTGATGTGCTCGTGCAGTAGCTGTCCATGCTAGTGTCAACCTGAACTAACACACACAGGGGGCATCCAGTGTGTGTGTGTGTGTGTCTACGTGCGCGTGTGTTTGTGCGCGCGCGCTCCAGACGTCGTCATGATGCTGGACAGAAGAAGAGTGACCGTGGTGGCCGATGTCTTCTTTAGTAGGACACTTTCATCTGAGCAGGAGGAGAGAATTCACTGTCTCTGCTCCAGAGCCTTCGTGCGGTGAGTCTCCTCTTACTGTGTGATGATGTTTGTTTGTTTGTTTGTTTGTTTGTTTCGGTTTTCATCATATGAATCTGTTTGTGATGTTTTCCTCTGTCCAGTGATCACAGAGTGGTGACCTTTGACCTGGCAGACACTGCAGTCCAAGGTGTGTTATATTGTAACATTTCATAATGTTTTATTTATAGAAGATTGTTATTGAGCTCACAAGAATAATCCAGTGTTGGTTTAAGATGATTTCTGTCCTCTCAACCCACACAAGCAGATGATGATGATGATGATGATGATGACAACAACGAAGAAGAGGTGGAGGAGGAGGAGGAGGAGGAAGAAGAGGAGTTGGATGAAGAGGCTCAGCTGATGATCAGCATGGGTCTGCCTCTGGCCTTTGTCTGTTCCTCAGACCAGAGGAGACTGGTGAGTCAGAGCTGCTCATGGACAGTCAACATGGTGCCATCATAAACAAACAAACAAAGACACACACACACACACACATAGAAACAAATGAACTGAACTAAAATGTTTTCGTTCACATGACAGAAGAGGAGGTCTGAGAGGAACCCTGGCACACACTGGACACAACCAGCTGAAGACGACACAGATGAAGAAGAGCTACAGGAAGACAAGAAAAGTAATCCACTTAACTTACTATTATTAGTTCATATATATATATGTATAGAATGAGGCACTGATTATTATTGTTGTTGTCATTATTATTGACCTAACAACAATAATAAAGCTGATGGATAAATACTGTTTTTTCTGCCTTTCACTTTTACATCTTCAATCTCCATCTCTCCGCAATATTATTATTATTATTATTATTATTTGTTTGTAGAAGTGGTGGTTGTAGGTTGTGTTCAGTTTTGTCACATCTACTTTGTGATTGTGATGTTTGACCAAGGTGATAAGGAGGAGTTGTGTCATCAAGTGAAGGAAGGAGCAGCAGAGATGACTGACCAAGATGAAGGCTGGAAAAACTACTGGGGTAAGTAGAAGGAGACGACATGTTTCTGACATTTGTTTTGTGAATGTAACATTATAATTCTGAAGCTAATTTAAAACCCAATGAAGATGATCAGATTAAACTCTGATGAGTGCTTAAATCTGATTAAACAGCTTTAAAATCCTGTTGAGAAAAATACATGACATGACTATATTATATAACATAAATATAATCACTTTTACCTTTTGATCTCACACATCTCTACACTGACACTCTCCCACCTACATGTTTTCATCTTGGCCACTGTGAAGTCACTGTGGTTGACCTGGTCACATTCACATCAAATGCGCTGGAATCAAATCAAATAGACCAAAACATCTGTTTGTTTCTTTTGGTTTTATCTTTACAAAAGATGTTGTTGTAGATTTGTCCAGTTATGTGAGCAGTGTTTTTTTTCTGAACTGTGCACATCAAGACAAATCATTTAAGACTTATATCAAATACTGCATCACTTCCTATTTTTGTCCTGAAGCTCAACAGGGTGAAGCTCTGCTGTGGAGCAGCTGGTTGGAGAAACATCCAGAGACCGAGTCACAGTCTGCAGAGGATCCAGACACAGTGACCGCTCCCTGGGACAACCCAGAAACAAAGGCTGCTTGGGACAAACATGCAACAGACACTTACTACTCCTACTGGGAGCAGTATTCATACTGGGCGTCGCAGGGCTGGACCGCTGAGACGTCCAACTGTGAAGCAGCAGAAGCAGCAGCAGATGAGGTGACAGACAGAGGCACTGAGACACACTCACATGAAGAGAAGGATGGTCATTTTGGAGCTGAGATCCAACAGACAGTTGAAGCACTGACGGCTCCTTGTGATGATGTTGAGCTGTTGAAAGATTGTTTTGTCCAGAACTGCACATTAGAAGAAGAAGGTGGGAACTCTGGGAGAGAGGAAGAGCTCTGTGACTCTGATAAACCTTCTGATGGTGGGAACGATCGCAAAAGATCTGCTCCTTCATCACAGCAGAGCACAGACACACACACAGGTAAGAACCGTGTGTTGTCAAAAGTTTTGACAATGTAAATCATTAGATTTTAAAGTGAAGACACATTTAGTTTAGTTTAGATTATGGTTAGATTCATGTAAACAGTCTGAAATAGTCCAGGAACAGGTTTTGGAACAATGTTTTCATTCAATGAGTTTTAGTTGTGAATTTGCTAATAAATATCTGTTTTTATGTATTTTGACTCAGATTCCCAGCAGGCTGCTGGTAACCATGATAGACAACGTGGGTCAAGAAATAACATGTCAGATAGAGGAGGTGAAGAAGAAGATGATGATGATGATAAACCTCCAGCAGGAGGACACGCTAAAGTTAAACGCAGGTGAGTTTGTATAATATTTTTTACTGAATACAAAGAAAGTCCAGACAATCGATTTTTTTTTAAAGAAGCAAATCAACAATAAACTTCTAATATCCTCTAAACTCTAAAATGCGGCACTGTTTGTTTTTTACAGTCATGAACTGGACATAGAGGAGAGCCCTCATCTCACATCTGAGGAAGCCTGGCGTAAACTGGGACTCAAACACAACCCAGAGTCACAGTAAGTCTCATTCATGTTTTTTTTTTCTGTTTTTATATTTGTTCTATTCAATCTGATAAACTCTCTATCTCCTCTGTTTGGTGTCTCAGGATGAGATGAGATTAGACCAATTTGTTTGTGTTTCTGTGTCTCAGGTTCAACAGTGTGTTGAGCTTTAAACGCAGCGCTGGTCAGAAGAGTCAGAAGAGTCAGAAGAGTCAGAAGCAGCGATGGAACAAGAGAGCAGTCTGCAGTGTGAACAAACACACCCGGTTCTCAGAAACAGGTGGAGACGACACAGAACCACAGCAGAGCACCACCCTCAACAAGGTACTACTATTACTAAAATACTAAAACAAATACTGTGGGAACACAGTTTCACCAAGACCCGATTGTAGGGAAGATGCAGAATTGAATTAAATTGAATGTATTAAATGTCAGAGAAATAGAAGAGTGTAGACTGGATTATTACTATGACTATTACTATGACTATGTTGCATTAAATTAAAAGAACATTGATCCTACTTCACAGGTCCAGAACTTCCTGAAAAAGCACCAGAAAGAGACACAGATGATTCCATGTGACCAGGCTGAGCCGGGAGGAAGAAGTAGGGACGATCGTCCATTCCTGGGAGAAGAAATAAAAGAAGAGAGGAGGCAAAAAGAGAATGAGACTGTGGAGGAAGAGAGTTCATTGTCCAGTTTAGACACAGACAAGATGAAGAACACTCAGGCCAACACTCCCTTCACTTCTGCTGCTGAGACTGTGAATAATGAGGAGGAGGAGGAGGAGGAGGAGGAGGAGGAGCAGCCGTGGCCTCATAGACAGTTACCATCGCTAGAAATTCCTGACTTTCTCCTGACAGATGCACCTGAAGATAACGGTGCTAAACACATCTTCATACACATTTATAGAATAATAATAATAATATTCCTGTGACAGTCCATTTCTAAATAATATGTGTGTTTGTATGTGTGCAGAGTTGAGCATAAATGATGGAAAGAAGCCGAAGAAGAAGAAGAAGAAGAAAACTAAACGATGGCAGAAGCAGCAGGTCCCGGAGGAGATGGCTGCTGAGCCGGAGCTGGCTAAATACTGGGCTCAACGCTACAGACTCTTCTCTCGCTTCGATGAAGGGATCAAGCTGGACCGAGGTCAGTCTGCGCTCCACGTTGTGGGGAGGTGTTAACAGGGCAGGAGGAATCTCATTACCGTAACAGTCAGTCAGTCAATTGTTTTATTGCTCTATGTTTAAAGTCCTATCCATCACAAATAGAGAAATGAAATTGTATAAGTCTCCCTTGTGAATGTGAATACAATTTTTGAGTTTTACTGTGTCATTTAGAGGTAAACAAGTGGTTATGGCCTTTGTTAAAACAATACATTTTAAAGCAGAACATTCTGTGAATGATCAGGAAGGTGGTATTTGTTCAAACTTGAGCTGCAGTTTTCTGCATGAGAAACACCTGCAAGAGAAAAGTCTAGATGGTATAGTGGTAATAGATGATGATGAGTAATAGGCTGATTTTGGTAGTCGTAGATCAAAGGGCGACTCACAATTGCATTATATCAGGAATGCTTCAAGGGAGTTTTATTACAATCAATATAAACACTCACTACTTACTTGGAATATGAATGATTGTTATAGTCAAAGGTCAGTGTGATTTTTCCAATTCATGTTTTTGGCCACTAATTAAGGGCTTTTGGATTAGTTGGAGACACACACATGTACAACAACAACAAACAACTAATATAAATGCTGTGTGCTCCAGAGGGCTGGTTCTCTGTGACACCGGAGAGGATTGCCGAGCACATCGCTCTCAGAGTAGCCGACGCCTTCTCTGACTCTGGTCTGATCATAGACGCTTTCTGTGGTGTGGGTGGAAATGCCATCCAGTTCGCTCTCACTGGTAAAAGAGGTACGCCTAATGTGTTGTTGTGTTTTTGCACCTTCATTCACCACTATGGATTTGTGTGTTTATGACTGTTTGTCTTAACGACTGTGTGTTTCTGTTGTGTGTTGTACTTTCAGTCCTGGCCGTCGACATCGACCCCGTCCGGTTGAATTTGGCGCGGCACAACGCTACAGTCTATGGCGTTGCTGATCGCATCGACTTCCTCCAAGGGGACTTTCTTCAGCTTGCACCTCGTCTCCGCGGTGATGTGGTCTTTCTGTCACCGCCATGGGGAGGACCAGATTACCTTACAGCAGAGATATTTAACATTAAGACCATGATGGAGCCTGATGGATATCCTTTGATAGCATTTCTATAGTTAGTTAGAAAGTTAGTAAGTAAGTGAGTATATTAAGTGTCAGACTGTTCTAACTACTGGAATACACATTCATATAATCTTGTGCCACAACAAACCCAGACCTTCTGGTGTTATCGATACAGAATAGAGTGTCCTAATGTTTTCCTAATCCTAATGTTTTTGTTGAACTGTTGCCTTTCTGTTTACACCTGTTAGAGTTTGTACACGTGAAATATCAAAGTCTAAAGTGCAGGCTGGCAGTTGTGGTTCACTGGGGTCGAACCATTTTTATTATGGACACATCATAAGCCGCCGTCCTGTTAAACAAAATATCAGTTATGAGAAAAGAGTTGGAGACATAACCATCTACAAACTGCTTTAAAGGTGACAGAAAAAAAAATGTTTTTACCTCGTCTTTGTTGACCAGACCACCCACTTTCAGGAACATGCGAAAATCTCCTTTTCATAGAAATTCCTCTTTTAGAAATGTCTTCTAGAAAATGGGTCAATTTCAAAAACAGTTGTTTGTGACATACATTACATTCATTTGAGTGGCAGTGAAGGAGCCAATCAGTGTTTGCATTTCATAATGAGGTTTCAAATTAAGCCTGAAAAGATGCCAAATAGGGGTAAAACCATGTTTAAAATCCCCCACCATAAAATATCTTATATCTTTATATCTTTTATGAAGCTTCTGCGGTGTTACACATCCAACCAACATTTTATTGTGGATATGTCACATCACAGAACAAGGATCAAAACCCCATTCAACCATTCTCTGTCACCTTTAAATAGGAATATTTCCTGTGTTCAAATAAAATGTTGGTTTTCAGCCTTAACAGTAGCCACATTTGAGATTTTCCGTCTGGCTAAACTGATATCAGATAACATAGTTTACTTCCTGCCTCGCAATGCTGACATGGATCAGGTCTGTATGTTCAATGTGTTTATGTGCTGGTACATGGAGTGATTAACTGACTACTGTGCATTGAGTCTGTATCAGTCTATATCAAGATTTGATGATACTTAATTAGTTTGGAAGTTGGACTGATCTGAAGTAAACAGTGAATAGTGTTTAGTTTGGTTTTATTTGGTATTAGTTCATAAATTGTTGTGGTAATTTACTGTAGAATATTGTGATCCATTAGCTGCTAAAATTAGCAGTTATTACTGTCAAATTCCAGACATTTTCATTTTAAATGCAATAGTAATTTTGAGCAAAAAACAATTATTATTATTATTAGTAGTAGTAGTAGTAGTAGTAGTAGTAATAGTATTATTATTATTATTATTATTATTATTAAGCAGCTTGTAGCTGCAGCAGTGCCTCCCTGGTAATAAATCATGTCCCTGTCCATGTCTCCACAGATTGCCTCTCTGGCTGGTCCAGGAGGGAAGGTGGAAGTCGAGCAGAACATCCTCAACAACAAACTGAAAACTGTGACAGTTTATTTTGGAAACTTGATAAAATCAGACAGCTAGTGAGTAAGGATCCAGTAAGGATCTCTTCTTGTTTTATATGTATGGGACGGAGAAATGTTAATCTTTTTCTACTTGGCTGAACGTCTTTTATTTAGAGCAGGAATTCCTTCAAGCACTGAAAAGCAACAACAGTGTGACTTCCTGTTATGTTTTTTGAAATTTTGTCATATGTAAGTGAGAAATGTTTCCGACTGAAACTGATGTTAGAATTGACTGTTTCTGAAAAATGTTCATGCACCATTCTCTAATATTTGGAAAAAAAAACCTGTGGCTCTGAGAGATTCACTGCAATTTATATTTTTTTATCCTTTTTATTTTAGAACAAATAAAGATTTTTTTCTAAGTAATGTGGTTTCATCTCTTTCGTTAACATGTGATCACACACCTTTAAGTTGTTACCAACTTAATGAGTAGTGGATCGCCGATGCTAAACCAGGATTTAGACTCCTCCAGAGTGAGGAAACAGGATGGTAGCATCATTATGGATTCATCACACCTTGGTCACAACCGATTCTCCCCTCTAGATGGCGCTACAGGACACTGTACACCAAAATACAACTCACAAACAGGTCATCACTCTTGATTAAATGGTTTGTGAATAATCTATGTATGTGAATAATAATCCATGTTGATAATAATCTGCATATGCAGAAATTCAGACTCAAAATCTAAAATATTCTTGTGATTATTCTTTTCTTTATTCTGCTGATCACCAACAATTATGAAATAATTAAGTTCAGAAGCCCTCCTATACCATATACGTATGTAAGGATGCATCCTCAAGTACACAAACGGCCCACAGACACACTAAGGAGGACGTCAGTCCAGGGATCAGGAAGGCTGAGGCCAATAAAACTGGAACAAATCCAATCCTGTTCACAACAGGGTCAAAGTAGCGTTTAGTTGTTATATTGCTCACAAGTGGGGCAACCTGCCAGTGGGACTGGGATCAACACCAAGTGTGAAAACGCTTCTTTTCTTACGCTCTCTCACAACATCCTCCTGAATGGCAGCTCCTGCATCACCTTGAATCAATGTCCTCGATAAATCTCAAAGTGATTGTTAATAACGTTAACCTGTCTGTAACGGCTATGACACATTAATGATTATAGTGTATTTACCTGAGCACACATAGTCATTTAATTACCTCAGTAGAATAATGACAAAATGATAGAATAATGAATTGGGTGTTTCCTTAGTTTGAAGATATAGTTGAAAATCACACTCTTTAGTGTAATAAATGCCCCCCACACACCAACACCCACAGGCAGCTTGACTTGGACATAGTGTGTTTGTTATCAGCAGCATATCAGCCACATCTCACTCATTAATTCAGTTTAGTGCGTCACTCTTCCTCTGCCTGATCCACCCTGAGGTCAGCTGCTTGTGTTTGCAGGGGTTACTACTGGTTAATAAGGTTACTGACGGTCACTTCAACTGAACTCATATGAACCTCACACTAACTAGAACTAGATGGTTTAACCAGATATGGTCTTGCTTTGCTGTGGTGGTGAATTCTCCACCTGCTGCTCCCTGCCACTGTCTGCTGTCTGTCTAACTAACAGATCTAATTTTCTTCAGGAAACCTTTTCAAAATAAATCCATCTAGCTGGACTGGTTGGTCCACAGAACCTCAAACTGGTGATGCTAGTTTTTCATGTTTTCCTGGTTTTCCTGTTTTTTTTAACCACTTACATCCCTTTGTGGAACCACAAAGAGAGTGACTGATTCAAATAATATTTAAATATATGACATGTGATCAAGTTGGATTAAAACCATCAGTTTCAATTGCAGCAATTACGATTCAACAGTTTAATGTAGTAAAAGAATGGGTGGAGATATATTGGGCCTAAAATAAACCGTGAGGGAAGGGGAAATAAACATGAGTGTTATGTGAGCAAGTTTTCGAAATATATTACTTTAGAGAATTCTGAGGTGGTACTTTAAGACTGAGCCTCTAATGACTGACTCAGTCAAACAAGGTCGACAGTAAAACACATGTAAATGGCCGCAGTAGTAGTAGATCTCAAGTAATAGTTCCCCATTTCTAAATTTCACAATTTCTGTGTTCACAGCACCACATGTAACAGTGTGAGCTGTAGCTGAGACAACAACATTTTCATACTGTCATGCACCATAAAGTCACTTACTAAGTATTTAGATGGAAATATTATGCTGTTTTATACAACATTTGGTTTTTCTAAAAAAGTGATTAAGCTTGAAAACTGAAGATTAGGAAGCCAAAGAATATTTAGAGTCAGTTCCATCTTCAGAGTGGTATAACAGTATTATATTATATCACCTTTGGGTTATTGAGAAGAAAAGGTCACAGTATATAACCCTGGTGGTATTTGGGGGTTTAAAGCTGTTCATGTGAGCCAGCTGTTTACATGTGCAGCACTTCACAATCCAATGTTTACAACATCACATGTAACGCAGGTGTGAACTTGATTTTCAGCCTTAGCTGGTTTTCTGAAGAAAACACTTCACCATAGCATTCTATATACTGCAAAGTTACATGTTAGTTAAAAGAAGTGCTTCTACACACGCAAACACGCTGCAAGATCACACGCCCAAATAAAAAACAAAATGCAACGATGTTGCGTGCAATATCCAACTGTTGCAACATCCAACAACATGCAGTTTTGTGTTAAATATATTTCTACATCTGAGATTCTTATGCAAATAACTCAACCTCACTCTTTGCCAATCTTCCACCACCATACACCTCCACTACGTCAGTTCCCAGGAAGTCCATGTTTTACCAGGAGTGATGTGCCAGTCGCTCAAGCATTTCAAATAATTGGAAAGACCTGTGCTCCCCCCAAAACTAGATGCCAAAACCAACTGAGGTTGCTGCCTGTGTGTTTCTCAGAAATGATGTCTGTTATGTAGAAAGAGATTCACAACCTCTCCCTAAATGGCGCATTGTGAACTTGGTGAGCTACATTGGGATGTATGAGATATTTCATCATCATCCACAACATCAGACTGAGTGAGACACACAAAATGCTGGCATCCCTCAGTGGTGGGGCCCCCACCTTTGTGCACCCATTATGTATTACTGTGGGCCACAACTCAAACTCTATAGTAGAGTTAACAGATAACAGATAATACAACAGTCCTTGGGTTTATATGGAACAACAGCGGTGCTGCATACGCCAAGGACAAACAGTATATACAGTATAAACAGACGTAATGAGTATTGAAGTTCTTGGAAGAGTAAACATTTCTGCTGTATTTACACACTGAGTTGAACAGGTTGAGACCAGATCAGAACACAGCACACAGACAGGTGTGCAGATGTATTAATTTATTATCCGTTTGTTCAGCATTTACATGTCAATACACACACACACACACACACACACATGTTTTTTTTTGCACCTTTATTTAGTGAAAAACCCTCAGATTCTCTGTGAATCAACTCAAGTAACTGTGTATGGATACACATTGAAAGATACATTTTAACTGTTATGTTATTCACAGTATAACAAGGTTGAGTGTTGTCCAGAAAGTGGGCACTCACAGACGCCTTCATGTGACTGTGACTGTGCATCAGAAACATTACACTGACTTCATCCTTCATTTTTGCTTCATAACTGATTTGTCACTCTAGTTTTTTGGCTCTTCTTTTGCTTAGTCACAACTTGTAGCATTGATACAGAGGGTGTGTGTGTGTGTGTGTGATAGAGTTCAATTATGGTCAATAATCATATTGTGACACTGCTGTCAGAGACTGCCAAAGAACAAACTCCAAGGCTGGTGGAAGCTCTATCTTCAACTGGGAGTTGAAGGTGAAGTCAGGGAATAATACTGATTACAGTAATGCAATCAATGCACTCATTGATAATGGAGGACCCACAATGAGTTTCATATATAAGATGTAATACATATTAAAAAATTTTGTGATCAATGCTAACACTTTCCACACATTAAAGAGGTGATTTTTCAGTTGTTTAGTCATTGATACTTGCATTACTGAGTGCTGTCTCTCTAGTTTTTGGAAACGTACATAAGGGCTTGTAATCAGGGCTGGAGGTGGGCTCAAACCCATTTTTTATTCTAGCTAATTGAGGGAAGACTAAATCTGTCCATAAATATGAAAAAACACGAAATTAAATTAAGATAACACGATTGACTACTAGACTATCAGTCACTGTGAATTAGTCATTTATTCTTTCAAAGCTTCTCTTGTTGCATGCAGAATGATTTACAGGGTCTACATTGTGTTACCATTAGACAGTATGGAATCTGCCTCCAAGGTAAAACACAAAATTCCTGCCTCTTGCTTTGAAAAAAAAGTAACTATAAAAAACCAAAGTAACTATACAAAAATCTTAGCAAATAACTAAAGTATCCAAAACACTTACACTTGATACACTGAAGTTTCAATGTGCAGAATATATAACATATGTTCTTTAGCAGCAAATTAAAGCAACAAAAAGGTATAATTCAGTTTATATACATATGCAGCAAGGCATCTTCATTAACACTGTTAAATATATACTATGTACAATATTTACTTCAATCCCTCTGCCTTATGAAGACAGAGCCTAGTGGTTTGATTTCAGCTTGTACCTGAAGTCCACATCATAAGTCGGCTGGAGGATTCCCAGTCCAGCACGGGACTGGTCAAGAGGTGGGACTTTGATTGCAGGGTCCAGTAATTCCATGTCAAAGTAGGACAGCACCAGAGTGAGAAACTGCTTGATCTCATATACAGCAAAAAACCTTCCTGGGCATTTAGTTACCCCAGAGCCAAAGGGCATGTAAAAGTAACGCAGCCGCCGTCCATTGCGATGAAAGATAGTTTTCTCCTGACCCTTGTCATCCAGGAAACGGTCATACTTGTACTCCTGTGAAGTGAGAGGGAGAATGTGTTGTGAGTTTTTAGCAAGCCAACATAAATCATGATGATAAGTGATCGTTTAGTATTATCATTTATCAAGTAGGACTCTTACATAAGGATCCTCGTAGATTTCAGGATCATAGTGTAGCATTGGTGGATATAGGGCAATGACATCATCTTTCCTTATACGGTAAGCTTCTTGGTTGTCAAGGTGAAGCAGGAAGTCTTCCTTGGCAACACGAACGTTCAAGGATGCACTGGAGAGACGCATGGCCTCTTTAATGATGCTGTCTGTAGACAGAAAGGCATTAACATTGACATTAGGTTCATGACATTTCTTTCTCAAAAAGGGTCAAATGTTCTGTTCAAAGACGACAGTGGCTTGTTGTACTCGTACCTAGAACAGGCATGTTGTCCAGCTGTTCCCTGGTCAGGTTCAGAGTGGGGTCATTGGGGTCAGCCGTCAGACCTGAATCCTCCAGAATTTTCTTTACTTCCTCACGAGCTGCTTTCATTGCGTCTGGACTCCTGGACACAGATAAAGGAGCCTGTTAATCTCTATATAGCAATGCATTATTTTACTTCTATTGTATTGTATTGTAACTTTTTGTTCACATAGTAACAGGTAAATTAACAGTGAGTGCAAAAAGTGAAGGGGCCTGGAAACTTTCTGAAGCTGCTATACATTACATGAACTGTGTAAGAGTGGTAGTCATAACCTTTATTAAGACAGTTTTATGGAACAGGAATACCTGGGCATCAAATCTAGTGTGCATAAAGACTTGGTTGGTTGCTGTAAATAAAACAGTTTTCCTACATTGCCCATGAGGGCACCCAGCTGGGCATTAGCATGTGGAGAACAAACTTACTGCAACACATTTTTTACCTACTATCTTATCTGCCTTATCTACACAGGGGTATTCCCTGCAATACCTACAATCAGTTGTGTGGAATCAGGTAGATCTGCTGTACTGTATGCTGTTATGTAACTTCTCTTGCTGCACAGTACACAAGGTAATGCATGACAACCACAGACACGACAAATGTGGTTTAAAAAGAGTCATGTCTCACAGCAGCCAATAAGCTCAGTTACCTGGGGTGGCCTGACACCTTTTTTTTTTTATTTTTAGCTTGATTGTCGCTAGATAATAAAGCAGCTCCTAAAGATTTTACATGTCAGTTCTTGAGAAACCAATGTTTGTTCTACCTAATACCTAGAGGAAAAATCATTTTGGTTGGTTAACCACCCTTAAGCTTTGTTTGTACAATAATAATTACACAACAATAAACGCACTTGTCACCTTGTTTTCCCAATTATACCATCAACTGTGAAGGTCATCCACAAAGTAAAAAATAAAAAAAAAACTTTGAAAAAACTAAACAAAGTGCAATACTTTATAATGAAATATATCAGCATACCTGATCATATAAAAGAGACTCCAGAAGGTAGCAGGCAGTGTATTTGCCTGTGATGCCCAAAGCAGAGCAACGTGGGTTCTTGCTTTGCTCACATCGTTGAAGGTAGATAAGGAGTCATTCAAGATCATCCTCATCGAGATCAGATCAGACATGTTCTTCCTCTTGGACAAATTCTCAGCGTGCATCGTCTTTGCCAGGTTCTATTCCATGTGAAAGAATAAGCCCAAAAGAGATATTTCTTTTATGCGGTGTTCATACTAACAAACTGTTTAAAATGACAGCTTTATATTTGTGTCTTCACTGACCTCTCTGGCACTGTAGGCACTCTTAAAAACATGGATGGGCAGACCAGCCACCAATGCAGGGAAGATCTTGTCAAACTCTTTGAAGTTCTCCAAAGCATTGAGCACTAATGCTTTCTGTGCTTCCTGCATCGCCTGATTTTTATCTTCACCAAGCTCTTTACCAAACAGTGTCAGGTAGCCAGACTCAAACATCACCTGAGGGACAGCAGGAGAGACGGAAACCAGTTAGGTTTGTTGACTATATTGTGTTCAAGTCCAAATGTGGAGCATGGAAGTCTGAAGAACACAGTTTTCCAAACAAGCTTCCAAATTTGTATCTTGTTGTAGCCATGACAATTCATTCTTATTACTCATTAGCATTGTACCTCTTCTAGTATCTTAAATATTTGAAGCCCAATTGCTGACCTTATAGCAGAAAGCAAAGATGCCATCCACTTCCCAGCGGTCCTTGCTGGGGCTGAGTGTGTCTGACCTCAGCATCACGTCCTGGAGGTGGCCCATCATGGTTTCTATCAGGGAGGGCAGAGCCTCACCCTGCAGGGTCTTCAGAAATGTTTGGTGAAGGTTCTCTGTGGTGTGGCCATGACGAGGGTCAAAGCTGTCATGGCCAAATGCCTGGTGAGACAAGGAAACACAAGTTTTAGTTTTAGAGTTAAATTTAAAAAAATACCCTGACACAACATGGAATTAAATAACAAAAGAGGAAATCTCATAAATTCACCTTAACAGATGTAGCGAAGTGGAACTTCCTCCAATCCAGGTGCCTTCCCTGCCTGATGACTGAGTGGTAAGAGAAGGGGTCACATAGGAAATGGATGTACTGGCCTGCGATCTTGCAGGTGAAAATGTGGCCATGCTTCTTCTGGCAGTTTCGGAGGAACTGGAGAGGGTTAGCCCCAAACTGGAGAGCACAGCCCATGTACGGGATGAGACCATTCTCCAATGCAGGCTCACCAGGCTGCCTGTGGGTATCAACGACAAAGAGATGGTACAATATTCAGTAAAAAAAAAAAAAAAAAAAGAACTATCACTAAAAGGTCATAACATTTTACATGCATGAGTTCCACTAAAAAGCTCTTGGATCAACAGCCCCACTGGAATAAATATTAGTAATAATCAGTTTCAACCAGTAAAACGTGGGTATTGTTGACAGTATTATTGACAGTAGAACAATGAAAGGGGAGTAACGTATTCTTTAATTCAACTGACGAAAGCTGATGACGCTTGTATTCATTAAAACCCATTCAGATCTTGTGATTGAGCCCGGTTTCAGTTTAAATAAACCATCATCCTCCCAACAACCACAACATTTCCAAAACATTCCAAAGCTGTAACAATGTTGTTACAGTTGCATACCTGCGTTGCTATAACACCCATGAATCTTGAAAAACTTATGATATCCTTTTACAGACAGAAGCATCGGATAATCTCCACTCTATACACAAGGCTAGTGACAACACAATGTCGGGTTTGACAGCACACTGGTGACAATGTTTGTGAGTCAACAGCATGCCAAACAAATTCCATCATCTGTACAAGTGCTTTTGTTTGATTAGCACTCACGACATGCATACTTATGTCATTTGCAGTGCTGTGCTTACCTAAGGGACTACACTAATCATAGTGTACAGTGTTCCTTGATGGAAAAACCCACGTCAGAGTGGATTGACATGCAGCTGACTAAAAATCAGTCTAGTTCTAGTAAAGCAAAATACAGAGAAGGCTTACCTGTGTCGTATCCCAACAGCAAGCCACAAAAGGCAACACAATCCCACCACTACTGCCCAGATCAGAGCAATGCTTAATATCATGATGATGGTGGAAATGATGGTGTTGATGATGATGATGATGATTTGAAGATCCAAAACAGCAGGAGACTCAGTAACAGCTACGGATGCACTGACAGTTGTGACTAACTGACTGTTGTTATCTTCATTAAATCAACAGTTGAAGGAATGTCTCTGCAAACTTTGCAAGCAAACCTGCGTGTGTGAGTCAGTGACAGTTCAACCTAATGTGATGACAGGCTGCATGGGGAGGTTCTTATATCCACTGGGGTGGGCCCGATGATGAGGTTCTTTTTTTTTTTTTTTTTTTTTTCCTTCTACTGCTTTTGTTGTGCAATTATACTGTCTGTGATGATTGTCTTTGAGATAAGCTCACTATTCGTACTTGTGGATAAAGGAAGGGGAGCATTTTTTGTCTGCTTGATAAAAGGGATTTCAGTATTTCTATGATTTCTACAGCACTTTTAGAAAATCTGTAACTATGAATTACAAGAACTGATCAGTGTTTCTCTGTAGAGATTCAGATCAACTAAATCCACATCAACTAAATTATCTGTTTCAACTATGAATAAAGGAGAAACATAGATATGTGTGGTGCTTCCAAATTTCATATTAACATTCAAGTTTCTACGTTATTTCACTATCATTTCTAAATCATTCCTTCCCCCTCTCTCTTGCTGTGTGTGTGTGTGTGTGTGCACGTGTGTGTATTACATAGAAAGAGCATGTGAGAGACAGAGAGAGTGGCCTTGACTTGAGTGCACCAACCCCTCCTAAAGGATTTCCAGGTCAGTAAACAAAATTCAAGGTCTCTTGCTGGGCTGCCATTGTGCTGTAACATGTGTGTGTAGGCTGTGTGTAGACTAACACTTACATGCGTGTCTCAACAGGCTGAGTTTGTGCTGTACAGTTGTACTAGTGGAGGTGAAATCTGGGTCATCGTGAAAGACTTAATTAAATGACAAGAAAAGCACACGTTGAAACATGGTGAAACACGTAGAAACAAACATTTGACAGGTGGTGAGTAATAAGGGCAGTGAATCATGAGCCTGGAGACGACAACAAATATAGACAAAACGTTTTTGGAAATATACAAGTTCATGATGAGGTTATAGAGGTGTTTGCAACTCTGACTTCTGACTGAAATTAAAAATAATAATAATGATGTAATGTAGAAAAGGTCCAAATGATTCTTTAAGTCAGTCCTGTGGGGGCATGAATGTTGAATCAACATTTTACTCCCAATACAACTAACAGCTGCAAAGATAATTTCATTTGGGCCAGTTCACTTACCAACACTACTATCACTACAGCTGGCTGGCAGATTAGCCATAAAAGCTGCCTAGTTGGCAAAGCGACAGCCAATTGCATTTACCAATAAACTGTCTGTGTCTGGCTGTTTTGCAACCAGCATGTTGGTGCAGTGGTTAGAACTCTGACTTCCTCTCACAGTCCAAACACACAGAGGTTACAGGTAAAGGATTATTTTAAATTGCCCATAGACGTGACTGTGAGTGAATTTGTGTGTCTTTTATGTAAATGTGTTGGCCCTGTTAGGCTGCACCCTGCTCTCACTCACAGTCACTTGGGGTTGGTCCAACCTTCAACAGGATATGTTGTATTGACAGTTAATGGATAAATGTTCTGTTTTCTTTTCATCTGACCAAGAAGAAGAACATGTTGAGTCATCAATTAAGCAACGCTAGAACGCAAACTAGGAAACTATCATTGCAATATTTTATGAAATGATTCACTTTAACTCTTCCAAAAGATGCGGATGGACATCTCCACCTTAAAGTTGTGGATGTTTAGTACACATTTAAATGTTTAGTGCAACCACAACATCATTAAATCAAACCACAGCTGCAGTGACACTTTACTCTCTGCTTATTGCTAAAGCATAACTTGTACAAATCATTAGACCTTGTAGTGAAATGAATAAGCGGTTGGACATATTTTCAACCCAAATCACAAAAAACACAACATAACAAAAGAAATCATTTTCCTTAGTGATGTATGATAACTTATAGAGCTCCACCAGCAGACTGCCCAGCAAGTATACTTTGGGAATTAAAACAGTAGCTATTTTTTAACCTTTCCGTATGTATTTCAATTCAGACCTACTGTATATCTGAAAATACTGATGTTACAAGTTCCGGTTTGGTTGAAATATTTGCCTTATTATGGATAAACATACATTTTTGATAAAGTGTAGAAATGTCTCCTGTATTCAAACTTGAATTTCACAGGACCAGCTTTCTTTGTCAATTGATTCGCCAGATGACTAATGTTATTATTAGCCAATATTATTGGTCATCAGTTGGGGTAATTTTGGTAAACTACCAGAAAACTCAGGAGAAGCAGGAGAGGAAAAAACCATTAGTTGCAATAACTTTAGCCCCATGATGACTATTGACTTAACAAACACTTTTGTCTCCAATGGATCCTGGAAACTGTGATGAAATTTGTTCACATAACTTCGTTGACGAGAGGTTTACTAGAGCTTCCGAGGTACCTTATTAGTAAAAGTCGAGCTGTTGCATTAGAGGTGCTCATGACTTACTTCCTCTGTCTGGATGTCAGTTCTAGTTTTCCTTCTCTCTCAGCTCACTGCTGTCCAGCTCTGTGGATATGCACAATTCTCCACAAAAAATTCTTTTCTCTTCTTTTCTTTTCAAATGAGCTCCAACATGACAGAGAAATAAAATCACGGGTACAAATTTAATCTCAATTTATTATAAGCTGTCAACTTATTTGGCCGAAAGTGGAGCCCTGAAATTGGTCCAGACAGTTACGCAATTCTTAGTTTATCCAAGCAAAAACCTTTTAAAACATAATGTATTTTGTAATTCACAGTATTCTAGGGTCACTGGTATCACACAGCACACAGTGGAGGTTCATGTGCTATAGTTTTACACTGATGTCTATGAATGAAATAATAATAAAATCTTAGTTATAAATTAAATGTTGAATTTAAAAGGCACCACTGGATGTGTGTATTACAAGTCCTTCCATCCTTCAGTAGAAACTGATTTGCTGTCATAAATGCTGATAAATGGAGACGTTTATTATCATGGACAATCGCAGCTAAACTAGCAGGTCAAGGCTGAAGGTGACTGAGGAGCTGTCTTACTGGTTTGTCACTTTTCAGTTTCTTATCTGATAATCACATTGTAGTCTGACCTTTGCATTCGTGTCAGAAAACAGCTGAGTGTGAACCTTGAATAATGACTGAAGTATATTAATGACTGAATGGTTGTAGTTACAAAATAAAACTGCTTAAAAAAATAAAACAATGAAAAGCTTGTTCTTTGTTTCCAGTAACAAAAACGGGCAGTCAGAGTGGGTGTGAACGCTGAATAAAATTATTCATTGTGTATTCTTTCAGCTTTTGTCTGGTGTTGCTCTGTGACTAATAGGCAGCATATGTGATTTTGCACATTTGTAAAACATAACATTTTTCAATGACTTACTCATACTGTCCTGTAGTACTCTGCATCACTCAGTGGTTGTCCAGTTCATATTAGTTCATACGACAGTAACCTGGAGCTCCCCACCCCCACTCCAGGTCACTTCTGGCTACTTGATTTGCTATCACACACACGCACACACACATACACTATAACTACACTTCTTGAGAATGTGCATATGTTCACAAATTACATAATTTTGTGTATTGTTTATCACTTACTAGTGATTTCAACATTTTCTGTCAGTTTTTTTTTTTTTTTTTAACAGACTCATCCACACACTCTGTTTGTAATCTTTGTAAATCAACTGTGACTATGGAGCCGCATGTTTTCGATGATGATAATTAAGAGATATAAATAAGCTGCAGGTTCACTGCTTTTGAAGCTGCTCTGAGCGCTACATTTGCTTCGTTGGTGTTTCACTGTAGCAGATCATCAACTGCAACAAGACAAACAGCGGCAGGAGACTGCCACATTTATACCATACCCCCTATTACATGTCTCTATATTCTATGGTATAAACAATTTCCAATACATCGCTATTCTGAACATTATCATCTTTTCTTTCCATCGTGTTTGTTTTTCAACCAACACAGCTTGGTCTGAAACAAATATTAGAGTCATTATATCAGTACAGGTGTACATTTGTGATGTAGAGACTGGTATTTTAACTATTTTTTTTTTTTTTTTTTTTTTTTCTGTTGTTGGAATGCAACATGGTACAGTATTGGTTTTGTTTTTGGTTGCAGTTTGAGTGTGCTCTGTCATTGTCCATGGAAACAGGCCAGAAAATGACTGACAGCACTATGTGATCTACACAGGCTGTTACTAGCTGGATTATTTATTTATTTATGTATTTATTTATTTTTATGGCATTTAAATCCAGAGTTATTTATTTACTCCACAAACTAAAACCCATTAAGTTAAAAATCTGTGACAAACAACTTCTATAATAAATGCACTTTTTTCAGTTTGATGTGAAACAACTCTAATTACAACACTGAGCAAAATCACAATAGTAAAGTGTTATTTTAAGAAAAATAATGCACTGAAAGTTAATTTGATTTCAAGTTGAGAGTAACCACAGAATATGTTATTGTTCTTAGATTTTAGGAACATGATTGTGATGAATCATTCAATCACTGCTGAGGTCTGTGTTGTCATCCCTCAAGTCCAGACAATTTATTTGTATTGGATTATAAACCAAGATACTAGTACATTTTATATGGCATGCCCGTCTGGTGACTGGTATAGAAGTGTTTTATCCAAGAGCGATCTACATCTGCACTGGTATGACTCAACAGCTGATACGAGCTTCAACTAGAATCAAATTTATGAGGCGCAGATGAAGGCCAGCAGAGAGAGACAGATAAAGAGGTAAAGAGAGCAAAGACACTGAATGATAATCACTAAGCTGCACTAAACAAACACTCCCCAATAATCGACTGTTCAGTCTGTGTGGCCTTGAAACTGCTGATAAACTGCAGTAACTCTAGTAATGCGGTGAACCACCAAATGCTGAAGAAACATATGTTTATGTATCTTTTAGATATGTTTATATCTTTGTAAGATACGTTTGTATATATCTCATATAGCTTAATGCTTGGAATAGATTGGCTGAGTTTAATTGCTGCAGGACTAGTTGCTCACCTAAAGTCCTACACATGAACCTAAGCTTTTTTAAGAACACATGTACGACTTACATGTGAGCTGCTGCAGTCACACGGTATTCTGTTGGTAATTCATGGAAACTGAAAAGTGCTCTTCAGTGAGCTTAATCACTTGCAGTATCTCTTACTGTTAAAGTCTGACGGTGTCTCATGTCTTTCTCTGAATCCTTATAAACTGTTTGCATTTGAGTCTCTTTAATACAACATCAATTACATTTGGGAAAGATCAGAATACCTTGAAAAGAAAGAAAATGCATAAAACTCTGCAAGGATTTTTCTCACATTTACTGTTCCTGAACTTTTGACCTGATGTTTGACTTGGATTGTGTTCACCTGTGGGCAGCGCAGGTCTGAACCTCATCACACACATTTTTTTAAAAAAAGAGAGAAAAGGTTGTTATATCAGTTGCATAAACACAAATCTATACATTGACACCAGCCTCATTTTAAAGTACATGAAGCTCCTATTGACCTTGAAACTTGTGTGTGTTCCGTTGCTCTTCTCCCTTATCTTATCCTGTTAACACTACTTTCAATACCGTGCACTGTTCTGTGTGTTGTCCTTGAGAGTCCAGCACCGTGGGCAACAACTGAACATTCAGTAAAAAACAGTTTAAGAGGTGCTAAACCCTATTAGAAGATTTGATTTATGCCAAATAAGGATCAGCACTCAGACTGCGTCACGTATCTACGTCTGTTCCCCACAAACTCTAATGAGAATCGAGTAGTTTCTTTTATACATCCTTAAAGCAGATAATTGACATGAAAAATACAGGTCAGATGAGACTGAGGGAGAGTATAATATTAATTTAGCGGTGATACTAAAGCTTCTGACTCTACTGTAGAAAACTCGAGGTAACTGATTCGCACTTTTCCATTTTACATTTGTTAATTGTTGATTTACCTCATGTTATCCAGTAAATACAGGTTACTACCATAGTGTTTAACATCATCTTACATCACAATCCTACAGCCCATCTTGTGCTCAGTTGCATAAATAAAATTTCATCCAGTCAAGTGAAACTTTGGGTGAACAGCTACAGCAAATACAGCATGTGAAACTTCACTGTTTGTGAATCACAGTAACCAACAGAGGAATATGGAGAGAGACAGTAAGAGATGCAAATTCATTCTTGCTATAGCTGCTTCATATTCAACCTTATGTTGCATCCAGATATCTGGTCATATGTGACCAACCCAGACCTGAGACCAGCAGGCACAGTAGCAGTCTTAGACACTCCCCCACCTCACAACCCCACACAACTGTTTCTGCCCCTCAACCAACCAGATAAATGAATTAAATCGAAAATAAACGGAAGGGGAGTTATTCATTAACACAATCACGACAAACTGAGAACTGGACATCAGCTCTGTGATAGGCTGCTGCTCCTCCTGTCCGGGCTGTATATTCAACTTCACTGGCCGCTGCCGTCTCTCCTGACATGTGCAGGAGACTTTGCGTTTGTTTACTCACTGTTTTATACTCACCTCGCACTACCTTTGTAGCACAGGTGGACGAGGTAGCCATGAAAAGAAACCACTGGACAAATTGTTACTTGAGTGTAAGTGCTAAAGTGCTTACAAAATACTTAAGGATTAAAAATACATTTTCTTTCACCACATTGTTGAATTGTTACAACACTTCCAACACCTAATGTCTCAGAGCAGCTTGATGAACCTGCTGAATAATGAATTGTTAGAAAGTTGCAGAATGAAAAAACAATTGACAAAGAAAACCAGTCATGAGTTTATAGTTTTTTAATGAACTGTAACTAAACATCATGGTAATGTTGTGACCTGCTCTGACAGCGTGTGAGCACATGTATGCGTACGTTCATCATGAAGACAGTTTAACAATGTTTGAAACGACTAAAACAAAGACACATAACACATTTAGAAAAGTAACAAGAGCCTTGATAGAAATATTGTGAAGTTAAAGTCACAAGTTTCCCAAAAACATACAAACAAACAAACAAAAAACCTCAAAAGCTATACTTAAGTACAGCATTGCAGTAAATGTACTTTATTACTGTCCACCTCTGCCTTTAAGGTCATGTTTCCCACTGAGCCATTGTTAGATTCAACCACATGTGAATCTTTTTATTGCATTTCAGAGTTGTAAAAATCCTGAAGCTTTCTTTCTTCCTCTTCAACACTCTACATTTATCTCTTTAAGCCACTTGGCAGCATCAACTGTTTTGGAATAAGGTTTGATCAGGTGGGTTGTTTGATATTGCCTCCTTGCTTCATTGCTGGATGAGGGTTTTACAGCGTTTTTGTACTCAGGCCAATTCCCAAGAATTAAAACAAGGTTATTTCTTGCTGAGACCCAACAGGGTGCTGACCAGTACTGGCAGTTTGTCATGGTGTCAGATGTTTGTGTTGCGTGGTCTCTATTTGTGTGGATCAGTTACCTCCTGATGCTAATTGACCCATGACCCAACCACTAATCAGATCCTGCAGTACACATACCAGCCAACCACATTAAAACTGACAGACTAAAGGGAACAACTTTTCCAAAAAAATGTTGTGCTGATTTATTCAGGATTTTTTTATATTTATTACTATTTTATATATATATATATATATATATATATATATATATATATATATATATATACTACTATTTATTAGTACTTTGATAAATAAAACCTACCTAAACAGTATCACAAACCAAACAGTTCTCCATGGCAATAACAGAATCAGCCTACATGGCAACACTGTTCAGAAACAGCCCAAATAACATAACAAAGACTCAAAAGTGTTGTTTGAGCCTCCAAATTACTCAGATCCCAATCTGCGCTGAGCATCTGTGGGCTGTGCTGGAACAAGTTAGATTGATGGAGATGTTGCCTACAACACACACCCAGCCAATGTCCCGGTGCCAGACACCACAACCAGCTCCAGGACTCCCCAGAGACCCCTAGTCCACGACTCGATGGGTCAGAGCTGTCTTGTCATTATCAGAGGGAGCTACACCATATTAGGTAAGTGGTTTTAATGTTGCAGCTGATCAGTGTATAGCTCAGGTCTAGTCTTGCCAGATCATTCATGTTCCCAAAATGGTTATTACAAACCATTGCTACAAACCAGCTCATCTTCCAACTTTCACTGTTTGTCTGAACCTGATTTTACGTGTTTGTCTGTACCTCAAGGCCATCATCCACAGCTGTTTCCAAACAAAACAAATGTCTAGCAGTGTTTTTACAGCTCAGTCTATTCCTCAGCTCTGGAAACAGCACTGTATGACAACACGGCAGTTACTGAGTAATGAAGCAGGAGAATCACTGTTTGAGGCACATTTCACCTGATCAACCAACCAGAAGGCAATAAAAAACTTGATCGAGAAGACTTGTGATTTATTATGCTACCTGATCAGCACAGTGTTAAATAGAAGAGCAGCAGAGCAGTTGTGTTTGTGAGTTTATGTGCGCATATAAGGTCTGGCTCATGTCCAAGTCCCGTCACAAAACACGTGAAAAAACACTTGCACATGGTGGGGATTGAAGAAGCGGGGCCTGAAATTCATTTTTCAAAAATGGGGGTGGGGGTGTATTCCCCCCTTACATGCTCCACATAGGGCAGATTTATAGACTTGTATTACTTTATATTACTGGTCACCATAATTGGTCTTACATTGTCTCTCTCGTGCCTCAGATTAATACAGATTAGAGCTTTAATTTGGTGGTGGCTCTTGTGTCTCCATGCTCTATTTCTGTCTTGTCTTGCTTCATCTCTTTCCACACAGGGTTGAGACTTGATGACACAAGGGTTAAAACAAGAAAATATCTGTAAGCATGAAAATCTGTCCAGGAAGAAATCAAACTACTTATGAGATTAACTATAGGTCTTTGGGCCGCTTGGGCTTGCTCTGCTTTAGGCGACTGGTAAATGTTTTGAAAAAGGAAAATACATTTTCCTTTTCTTTTTTATCATTATTAATTCATTTTAATTAAATGACGCCGGCAGAGGTGTGAAGCTACACTGTGTGAGTTTAGCCCATTTCGTCTGTTCACACGGAAACGCGGTAGGAGGCGCTTTGCAACAATGCAACAGGTGGTAATGCAACAGGTGCATTACCACCACCCATGGCGATCAGTGGAAATGTACACTGATGTCCTGCATTCAGCTCCAAAGCAAATGTTCCCTGAACATTATTACACATCGTTGTAATTGTATGTGGTAATTTCCTGCATTATAACAGCTAGATTTGCAGGAATGAGTGATTTTATGCACAATACCCGCAATCCTGCGGTGAATTTCAGGCTTTGAGAAATCTCCTCATCTGAGTGAAACAGACTGTTGGCAAGGGCCAAACGCACTGCAATGACTCAATGCATCTCAGTTAGAGAAAACAGCTTTAACTATAGAAACGATGCAAATACATAAACTCAAACAAAAGTTTAAATGAGGTTCAAAACAGAAACGTGGTGCAAGTAAAAAAAATGCATCATGCATCATAACGAAATGTGCTGCAAATACAGAAACGAAGCAAACCAAGAAAACATCTGTAAACATCAGCAAGTTTTTTTTTTTTTTGATTTGCACCACGTTTCTTTTTGTACCTGGTTTAAACTTGTGTTTGCGATTGTGTATTTGCATCGTTTTTTGGTTAAAGCTGTTTTCTCTGAGGTGAATCGTCTCAGGATTGTTGCGGTGCGTTTGGCTCTCGTCGGCCACCGTACTTTATAGCTACAAAATCTGATCCAACTTGTCTGCAGAAGTTTTTACTGAGGCCTGTACAGACAAGGTCTTTGGAGGTGGATTGGCCAAGCGATGTGGATCACTGTATACACATTTCAGTCATTCACATCCGTGCCCAAACACCGACCATTCTGTGCCTCAACTCAGGTAATGTGTTTGGAACTGAGCCCAAAATAACGTGAGTGAGTGAGTGAGTGACTGAGCACCTCATTCAACAATTAGACATGTCAGTGCTGTATTTTAACACAGGAAGGATTGTTAAATAAGGAGCACAGTGTATGTATGATTGCACCATGTTTACAAAGGAGCCTTCCTCTCCCTTCTCTGACTGATAATACTCATGTGAGTGGAGAGCAGCACTGGTGCAGTGTTCAGATTCTTGGTTCTTGGGGGCTTTTTCTGTGTGTTCTCTCTGTGTTTGAGGTAAAAAAAAAAATGCAGAGTCTGTATCTTTCAACAAGGTTATTTATTTTGTCCCAGTTGGTTGTTGAAAGGTGACATGTACAGTTTTACTCCCTCATCAGTTTCTCACTCTGTTCAGTTTCCCTCCCTGAGTTTGCAGGTTATCAGTTTCTCTGTTGACCTTGAACATGAAGTTGAAGTGTTACACTATAAATCTTATCTCGTGTACTCTACCCAGTGAGGAAACTAGAATCTCAGTGATACAGCTTCACTCTCCCATCAGTCACCTCTGTTCATCAATGGCAGCCTGCCTGTGTATCGTGGAAGTGAAGCGTGTCACCTGCACTATTGACCTTGAACACTGGGTCTATAAGTGTTAGAAACACTAATACAGCTTATCTACTACAGTCTATTCCATGAAACTGTGTGTGTGGGTCTGTGTGTGTGTGCGCAGAGAGGAAGAGTGAACAATGAATCCTTCTCATTCATAAAAAAAATATTCTCCTTAAATCAAGTCAAGTCAATCAAATCTCCTAGTTTTAACAAAGATCAAGGTCATATAACCCACAGCCAAATTATGAAATTAGTATTTCCTGTAACATTTTGCAATTAATCAGAACACTCAACAATCAGATACAAAAATGACTTCATTGATACTGAAGTTGCTTTTATAAAGGAGCAGGTTATGCAGGTTAAATGTTCTGTATTAAAAAGGCACACGTTTGCTACATGTAAGAACAAGAGAGTCATTGTTCTAACAACAACTCATCAATGTACTTGCCAATTACTGATGTAACATCCTTTCGGTCCTTTTAGGTAATAAATAATAATAGTATTTAGGTGAAAGAAATGTTGACCAGTCTCAAGGCTCTGGCAGAAGTGCTGCTGCTGCTAGCACAAATATGAATTGTTATAAAATAATATACCAATAAAGAAAATGATGATTTAATAAATACCTTAATGGCCGCTTTCCATGAAAAGTGGTTTAGGTTCTTGTAAAGTCTCTTGAAAGTACATTAATTGTCTACCTTTAGCTTTAGACAACAACATAACCCAAAAGAATGAATGTTATGGCGCCTTGCGACAGACGCACACTTTGCGTTGTATAAATCCCTTTAATTTCACTGTAGTAGAAACAACTGGGAAACTGAGCATGGACAGTATTTTCAATAAACTAACAACATCTTTATCTATCACATGATTTTAACACATCAGTTTACATTTATATCAGATTGATTATTTATTCATTAACTTATTAAATTAGAATGTAATTCAGATTTATGCAACACTTACAAACTCACTGAAGTCACTGGCTTCATTACAGATTTATATGCAGGTGAATATTTCAGGCAACTACACTATGTTGAATTCGATCTTCTACACCTCAACATCAATTTTAAATATAAAATGACTTGTTGAAGTAGCTGCATCTTTCCTAATTGAAACCAAAGATGAACGATACTTCTGTTCACTGGTCGCTTTGATAATATTATCAGTTGCAAATCATGTTTAGTTCTGTGATGGAAACACCAGTGCAGCAGTACAGAGCATCGTGGGATGAGTTACATCTTGTTTGCATGATGAGTTATCTTTCACATATCGTCAACAAATCCAGGCTGGTCTCACAGTAGATGGCGTCAGGCATCATCCCATTTGTGAACATCATTCATTGAAATGAAGTGTGGTATGTGTACGTGATGGACGTGACGCTTTCTTAATGTTATCTGTAATTTGATGGCGATCCTAGTGTAGAAACAGGAAACCTTTGCTCTGCTACAAGTCTGTTGTTGCAGCTTTGGCTGCTTGTTTCTGGTTGACATATCACTGTCAGATTGATTGATTGGCTTTGTGGGAGCATGTCGTCTCTGTTGGTGCTTGAAAAGACTTGAACCTGATTAACAGCAAACAAAGCAGACTTAGTAAAAAAGATGCTTACTAGCATTTCTCTTTTCATTTTTTCCAGCAGTAAATCAAAGGTCAATGATGTCCTGCAAATTAATTGTACATGGCTGTGATCAGAGGATCTCATGTTCTTATGAAATGCTGAGATAAGCCGTGTTTCTACCAGGTAAGTTCCAGAGAAAATATAGGGGCAGGGAACTTTTCAGGAACATCTTCTCAGTCAGCTGTTGCAGCCTCTGTGTCTCCATCGAGGGTAAGACACTGATAACTGACGGGACGGTGGGTGGGACGACTTTGCTGACCGTCTTCTTCCTGGTCTTCCTCTTGTCTTTCTCCCCCTCTCTCCCATCCTCATCCCTTTCCCTTTCTTCTGTTTCTTCTCTTTCTCTTTTCTATGTTTTCATTTCACTCCAACCAGTCGAGGCAGATGACCGTCTGCTCTGAGTCTGGTTCTGCTGGAGATTTCTTTCTGTTAAAAGGGAGTTTTTCCTCTCCATTGTTGCCAAGTGCTTTCTTACTTGGGCTGCTCGATATAAAGTGCCTTGAGATAAATGTTTTTATGACCTGGTGCTACTATTTAACTCCATGGATCCAAATTCTGACCCTTTGTGGTCTCATCACAAATCCAGATCCAGATCTGTCTGCAGCCTTTCGGTTCTTGCCTGAGGCAAGTGAACTCATAATGAACCATGACATTGTTTGCTGACAGAGCATCAGCTGCACTGTCAGATACAAAACAGGTCTTAGTTTGGGTCACTTTTTAACATCAAAGCATCTTGTGACAACAGATGATGTCATGTACAATAAAATGAACTACAATACAAAATGAATCACAGTCACAAGCAGCAGAGAGTCACAGCCATGAGACTTTCTACATCCTGGTTATACACTGTACACTGTACTGACAACCGGCCTCTAAATCCACATTAGCCTGTGTCTTTGTGTTTGCTGCCCTCTTGTGTCTGCTCAGTACGTCAAAGAGGCTCAGAACAACACAGGACTTTCAGCTGAATAGTCACTTTACAGAGTCTTCAGTTTTAACTGGCAAATCAGAAGGTGAATGACAAAAATCAGCAGATCACAGCTAAGCTGATGAGCTTGTTCAACATCCCCTTGAGGTGCAGCCACTTTGGTGTGATTCAACTGTCGACAAAATTTGCAGAAGAAAGAATTGCAGACTCAGAAGAAAGAATTTTTAAAGACATGGATGTTAGACAGACAGTTGTTCGTGTTTTTCCATACCAACCCTAATTTAGCAAGCTTTTTGGAAAAACAACTGATGATTACCAGCTTATTTGGCTAAACAGCAGTCTCTCATACAACGCTCTAGTCACAGTTTTATCCATTTTCCCCCAGAATTGTCACAGGTGCTTTACATTCAAATAACATGACAGTGTTTTAATAGAAACCTGACAAAGTGATGAAGAAACAAGACTCACGTCACACTTTAGTGAAAACGTACTTCTACCTTCAGTCCACAAGATGGTGCTAGTAATTCAGACAAACATAACCAAAACCAAAAGGAGGACACTACTGGGAACTGGCTGTTTTTTGCTGCAGAAAAACAAATCCACCAACTCACAGGACCTAATTTACATTTATAGGCTACTGGATTTAGGAGTCCGTAGCTAGAAAATGTACATGTTCCAATCAAACAATATCCTGTCAAGTTAGAAAAATATTTCAGCACTTTGAAATTTCTCATGAAGCTCAAATACCCCAGTTTTCAATCTATTTTTAGATACATTGTAATTATAGGTCCGTGTGGAAATACGAAGAGTCTCAAACCCCCAAATATAAATGAAACATAATCATGTGTGTCAGATAATCTGTGCACACACATTTAACAGTCTACATATCCCAGAGTGACACTATAAGTTTTAAACATTTGTGATCAGATTTAAAAAAAAAAAAAAAAAAAAAAAAAAAAAAAAAGCCATAGATATTCTTTTTACTTCAGCCCAGAGGTTTGAAGCCACTATTAATAATAGATGTTAAGTCCCATGTTGGCAAGCTCTCGAGTCCTGCAAACGGCAAACAGGATGAGGATGTGGGTGAAGCAGTGGACAGACAGAGAGGAGCAGGAGCAGGTAGACAGGGATGAAGAGGTTTGCTTCAAAGTCGCATGTGAGCAATTAAGATGAAATGATAAAAAAAAATTGTCTGTTTCACTCTAATACCTTCAATACACAATAATAAACTCCATAAATATCCTTGATGCATGACAGAAAAACAACCATATCTATTTTCATTTAAGTGGGACATGATAATAGTTTCATTTGGCAAGGAAGTAACTGTCTACCTCTTCATTACCAGTATGAGCATATTTTTTTCTCCTCCTCCATGTCAGTCGCAGAGTTTAATCAGTGATCTCTACTGTTTGTATGTATGTATGTAATATTCAAATATTCAAATCCAACATGAACAGCTTGTCAGCATCACAGCCCAAATCAGGTTTAATGGTAAAGTATGCTGCACATAGTATGGGATGTTGTTCAGTGTGTTTATGTGCAAAGAGTACAAGATATAGTATGCATTAACTTAAATGTTATTCACAGCAGCAGAATTGATACTGTGAGCAGTGTTCATCAGTGTGATTGTCTGTGATAAGAAACTATTCTTATGTCTGGTTGTTTGGGTGTTTAGTGCTCTGTAGCATATCAAAGGGGAGAAGTTAGACAGGATTGTGTCCGGGGCATAAGAAGATGCTGCCTGCCTGTTTCTTCAGCCTGAAGATGTGTATAAATCCTGAATTCAGGGCAATTCTCCCTGCAGTTCTGATGGTCCAATGAGTCTGTTCCTGTTCTGTCTGGTACCTGACACAAACCAGATGATGATGGATGAGCAGAGAACAGAATGGGTGTCTGGATGGTGGCGCTGCAAAAGAAAGAACATCTTCTGCTGCACCTCCATCCTCAATGCTGCTGCCTTGTTACTTCAGGTTTCATCAACATCATCATCTTCTCTGAGGAGCCTCACATGTAATTGCCCCTATTGTGTTATGAATGAAGTTATGCATGAATTTCAGTCCATAATAAAACACTTTCCATAAGGCTTACACCCAGACTTCATGTAAATGATACAAGGCTACAAACATGAGTATGATTGGTTAGATTACCTTGTAATCTTAATCATAAAGACATGTTAGAAAGGATGAAATTCACCTTGCATTCTATTCTATGAACTGATTTTCACTGTGGCAGAAATAAAAGCTGATGAGAATAAAAACGAGTTGATTCAGCAATTACAGACACAATGTGAAATACATATGTCATTCATTAAACTCACCATTCATACAGCACATAGTAATTTCATTGGGAATAGCTGAAGAATCACGTTAAGATCATGTTTTATGGATGGTAAGTTTTGAGTTGGAAGTTGGTCGGGGTCATATATGGTAGGACGGTTGTGGCTGAGCGGAGGAATGAAGAGGGTGTATGTCCCTGCAGACAAATGAGGAGACACTTGTCTCTTTTCTACTTCACCGTTCTAGCGCTACTCGACTCAGCTCAACTCGACTTGGTCCCAGGTACATTGTTTTCTATTACCATTTGGTGCCTCCTTACTGTGAATGGGGTGAGTGGAGATGAAACTACTGTGACACTGCAATATTAATGTAGGACATGCAGGAGATGCTGTACTTATTGCTTGATTAGGTTACATTGAGGTAGGTAAACCAAGGTTTAAAAATGGTGGTTGATTATTTTGTTGATGCTCTCTCAACTCACCAGTGCCTGGTTGCGCTTGTGAAGAAACTCGCTCTGACCAATCAGAGACCAGCAGCCTGTTAATGTCACGTTTTAGTATCGGAGCAGGTACTAAAAAGAGAACTATGTACTAGACACAATCTCTGATAGAAAACCAAAAATGCCCTAAATGTGATTTAATTATCTGGGAACCCAGGTTTTGAAAAGCAGAGTGAAAACATGTCTCAATGAGCTGAGAGATTTGCATCCTGTACAGTTACTGGGACTGGTGGTTTGATCCAGATCCTTCATGCAGCGATGCTGATCACCACCACATTGACAGAAAAAATGCTCAGGAAGACGACTGCATGCAATGCAAGAATGAAAGGAGAGTAGCAACCAAAAAGAAAGAGAAGTAAGCAATGACATGAAAGAGAAACTGAGGGAATGGAAATGAGGATGGACAAAGCCTGAATTAAAATAGGAAATGAACCTGTGATAAGGGAAACTGGAAAAACTAATAATACTATCATACACAAACATTTACGCAGAATATATCTGGTTACATTTTCCTGGAATGTGTTTACTGTGAAAAAGTGCCCTTGTTCTCTTATCATGCATGAGAGAGTCCATATGGTCTAAGTGAATATAAAATTATGAGGCAGGATTGCAACCGTGTCCAGTATCCACATTTCAACAGATGCACTCACTTGCAGAAACATGGTTTACACAGGAGGCTTGTTCCTTCGAAGCTAAAAAATATCTCAGCTTACTACTAGAAGAGAAACGCAAAGATAAAAAGGATGAGCAGTAACCCTGATCCCAGACACATAATCACCAAATCCAAATAAAAAACATTTCAGTCAGATCATCATGATAGGAAGAATGTGAATGGGAAGAATTGGGAGGAAACTGGTTCCTGATAATTGAAAAATACCTGCTATTCTGGTCTTAGAGACTCAATGAACCACAAGTAAACCTGCAGCTTATATTCAAAGTGATCTATTAGGGTTATAGGGAAATATAAGCTCTTTAAGATATAATGGAGACCAGTCATTATATGTGGGCTTTAAATATATAAATGGAGACAAACTGTATTTGATTTTAATTATGTCTAAATCATTTTAGATCAATTGGATGCAACAAAAGCATGAACTAACTGTTTTACAAGTTTTGTAATACTGTGCAGGCTGTCCTCAGATTTGTCTTATATGGGAAATGGACATGTCCTAATTGAAAATAACTCTGAGGTTCCTCACAGTAGAACTGGAGGCCAAGGTAATGCCATTCAGAATAGCTACTAATGATGTCCTGAGGTGTTTAGGGACTTCAAGTAAGATCATGTCAGGTCATGTGGGCGTTCATTTCTTTAAGATATTCCTGAAGTTTGAAAATCTTCAAACAAATTATTCCCATGCAAATGATCACATAACTGGTCAGTGACAACTTTAGGTTGGGTCCATAATTAAGACAGAATATCTGAATTGAGAATAGCCTTTAAAGTAAAGGTTTAATTCCTCAAACCATTAAAAGATCCCTGACTAGTAGGACATGTCGGCCTTTAATCATTTCATTCGTAGGCTGCCATTGTTGCACCGGTCTACGTCCAATTCTCTTAACTTTAACAACTGAATGAACGTGTCTTCTGTTCAGACTTTGCTGTTAAAACCTGAACACACCCGTAAATCAGGAGGACAACGAGGAAGACAGTACTTGATATTTACATGAAAAGGATAATGATGAAGAGAAGAGAAGTGAGGGAGAGAGAGTGAAGCAAAATCAATGGTGTCTATGCGGCTACTGCTTGTTAATGTTAACTGAGAAGGAGACTGTTTGTTTTAAAGAGCTACACTTTCTATCAGCAGCTGTCCAGGGTAAGAACATGTATCAAACTATCATATGATAAAAACATGTCAAGTTTACCTCAGTAAGTTTGGTCCGTTGTTACCGGAGAGTGAACATCAGCTACATCCAGACTTGTTAACATCAGTCTGACTTGTTGAACTGATGGTTCAACTGTAGCCGCGGGTTGTTTACATCCCAGCAGGAGACGATCCAGAGTCTCTGGTCTTTAATGTTTGTTAACGCAGCTTTAACTCGCTATGATCGACCGAGGTGAAGTTAGTTTCAGGTTGGTTATTCAATCAGTGAACATCAGAATAGCTGTTGAATGCCAACCTGAAACTAACTTTACCTCGGTCTGTGATCGGGCGTTTAGACTCTTTGTGTTGAGGAAATTGTAGGCTCGTCTTTTAGTTTTAATCTTGTCTTATAACCAACAGCACATGTTAGCTCTTTTATCAGCTGTGGTCACTAAATATCTCAAATACATCAGAGCCGACGAGAACACAAACAGCTGTGGGTCTTCAGGGCGTTAGACTCATCCACAAACATCTTCACGTTATTTTCTTCTTTTCTCATCAAGATGAAAGATGTGAATGTTAACATCTCTTCTTCTCTTGTTATCTTTCGACTGGAAACTACAATCAAAAGCTGCACAATGTGGTGTTGTCTTCCCTTTTCAGTTGTAACAACAGGTTAGTTTAGCGCCATTAACTCGCCTGTCAACACGACCACAACCGTTTTACGTCTTCTACCCAGAATGCTTTGTACATGTTAAATGAAAAAAAATGGCTGCCCCCATAGTGTGGACTTTCTAACTAATGTCTTTCTTTTGTAGGAGAGAACAGTTGTAGCATATTTAACATGCATGACTGGTCTGGGATCATATAAAAAAAAAAACACCTACATTAAAAACGTACTTTCTTGTGTCATTAGACTAGTAGCAAATTACCAATAGCAACATTTACAGAATAAAATTGCACTCAGTAACAGCATATTAGCTCCTATTACCACACTACTGGCTGCTCATGAAAACGGACATGTAACATCATAAACCTATGAAATCACTGACACACTAAGAAGAAAAGTCAGATTCCAGTCCAGGTGGAGCCTTAGCAGTTAGTAAGTGTCCATCTGGCCCATCTGGCCGATGGTTGCACCAGAACAAAAATTCAGTCCAGGACTTAACTGCTGTGATTGGCCTGTATCCCAATGACAGACACACAGAGAAGGTCAATAAAGAGACTGACACGCTGTTAAAATATTAAAAAAAAAAAAAAAAAAAAACTTGTATAATAGATATTAAAATAGATATTCTGATGCTGTTTTGATAATGCAGGACATTCAGTCCTTACTTGCTTGGAAAATGTTGGGGTCCACATCCTGTAGGTTTGTCTTTGTTCCATGATGATTACATGAGACATAATGAAGTCTTTTTTAATTCACTAAAACCTCTGGCCCCTGACATGAGATGATATGTGAGGTAAATGTTTTTAAGTCAGCTGTTGATGTTTATAGTTTTCAACGAGGAGCCTCCAGGTACAGGTTGACCAGACCTACATTTACGTTGACCTGGTTTTTACATAGGAAATGAACATCAGTCAATTCTGTGTTGTGTTGATCCTTCCCTCCTCATAAAATTTTGATCAGACAAACCTCATCTTAACCTGGTATCAGTATCTTTAACTTAAAGTGTGTGTGTTTTTTAAACAATAATGTTTATTAGGGGACAGAAACACCACAGAGGTGTCATGTTAAGACATTGAAAATCATGGTTTTAATTAAAAAGGCCTGTATTAGACATCAGCTTTAAAAGAGTACTCTATTTATTTGGCATTACATTATAACATCTTTACATTCACGATGGATAAAACTGAAAAAACAGAACAGTCCTCACTCTCTTCCCAGAAGCAATAGAGTTAAATTTAATATGTCTACGTTTCCTTTTTCTTATTATTATCTTTTCATATTATATCATGTAGAGTAACATGTAGCGTTAACAACTCTTCCACTATCATTTTATCCTGCTCGCAGCTGGAAAGTTATCAGAGCAATTAGATAACCACCTTAATGACACTAGTAATCCAGGATTGTTAGCACTGGGCTCAGTGAAACAAGGGATAGTCTATTTCCCAATTCCCTTAATGGCATTCACACATTTCTCATGTATGTCTTTTCCTTGTATCACAGTTACTCCCATTGAAATAAAACATGACCTGAAAGACACTAGTCTCTCCTCTTCTCTCTCGACTGTAAGAGCTATCAGTGATACCATTTAAAAAAGTAGATAACAGATAATGAAACAAATGAGCTCTCTAATGAATTAGGACAATTACGGTTCTGTCATTAATCAGAAATAAGGGAAGTAGAACACCTTCAGCGATAGAGCCAGAACGATGTGCAGGTCGAGCAAGGATCAACGAGTAATTAAACGGGAAGTGGGACAAAGTGGGATCTCTCACAGAGAGAAAACAATAAAAAAGTGAATCACTCACTGATACACACTGGGGCAAGCTTGTTTGTGCTTATGACAAGAGCAAAGTATAACTGATTTGTGAACGTGCTCATGGAAACTGTTGACTGGTGACTCTGTGCTGTCTTCACTCACAGCACCAATTAAATTAGTGATGAAATATTCATATTTTTCCACCGTGTTATTACACCAGCCACACAGAGTACATGTGGAGGTCAGCGTTGTTTTCTAATGCAATAAATAACAAGATCAACCTCCCTAATGACTTTTTGAATAAACAAGCAGCACAAGTAGCAGTCTTTCCTCTGCCTTTATCCAAGAAATTGGTCGTTGGCCAAAATCTAAGAATAGAAATCCTAAACATAAAATCAAAAACATGTTGAGCTGGGACTGTCATTCTTTACATGCACCAAAACACTGAAGATCTCCACATTAAATAGCCAGTCTGATTCAAAATAAACATCTTGTAACAGAGAGTGTATTAATTGGCGGAAAAGTTTCACAAGCAACTGTAATGGTGATTCATTTATGTCCCTTATTGGGCCTCAAGGGACACTGTACGTCTGTTCACCAACAGGCAACTGTTTCCTGGGCAGATTTACAAATCCCTTGATGGCTGTAAAAGCTGCACCTCCAAGGCATCTGTAGCCAGTGATTACAGGCACAATACTGATGGGGCCTCAATTAAAAACTTTTCATGCTCTTTGTGAGGGGTATTTAATCTGTTAATCTGTGGTGATGGTGGTGGTGGGGGCTGGAAAGAGAGGGAGGAGGTTTTTTTCACATACAGTACAGGTACAGTCACTTGCAAAGACACTTCAAATAGGCTGTCAGATGAATTAATATAAAAATAAGTTTAAAAAAAAAGACACTTGCACATAAGCACATCACCCAACAGTTTTTTTTCTGAAACCACTTTTTTTTCTTTTTTTTTTTAATTTATTCATCGATAAAAATATACACCAGGTAAAATAGGCATAATTTCTTCCATCCTCATTTTTCCTCTGTTGATTTACAGTATTAATTCATTTCCATTCTGAAACAATGTCAAAAGATACAGTTTTTTCACCCAAAATTCAGTCCAGTGAAAAATGCATCCTCAACTATAAATGTCCTTATATTGAATTAGCAAAAGTCAATTAGGAGAGTGAGACACAGAAAAAGGAGCGAGGGTGGGGAGGGTTCGATTTCCAACAATTTCAACATTAACTTATTGTTAATCTTTGTTACAATGATCTGTCCTTCTGTATCACCAAGTCCCCAATTTACTACTGAAAAATGGTAAATAAAATGAAAATGTAAAGTGTAGCCATCACCACAGACCATGGGCTGTTTATTTTAGGAAAATGTACACATCACTTGATTGCTGTCCATTGCTGAGTCAAAATGCCACCCATTTCTAGCATTACAGAAAATAAAGGTGTGGACAATAATAGACCAGGAGAGTTTGCAGTTGCAGACCTGAAGTTCACGTCTTTATTAGCAGTAACACTAACCCTAACCCATCATCATCATCACATGTTGGTCCTAACCTCATCTGACTCTTCCATGACATGTACAGATACTGTGGAGCGTAACAAGCTTTAATAACATCATTTTTAATAACATTGGCACCGCACGTTAAAAATCACTGTAAACAAACACAGTCGTTAAGGGATTTGTGTAATTGTACGATATCGATGTTGTTGTCTGGTGACAGGTGTGAAATGTGCAGCAAAAGAACAAATGAAAAACTTCAAAATGCTGGATAAAATCCTCCCAAATATCAGCAGTCCCATAACAACTTGCTTCATTTGCCTGCAAAACATGTAAAAACATTTGCATATGTGCCAGTCTGTGTAATACAGCGAAAACATGAGGAAAAAAAGACACAATCAAAGCTTCACTGTGGATCTATGTGCTGTCAGTGTTTTTGCAGCAGTGATTTGAATTAACTGGAGCCTTTTCAACAGAAGGTTTTTGTTCCAAAATGCAGATTTTTTTTCTGACAGATTGTCAAACATATGTAGCACAAAATCAGTGAGTATGAAGCCAAATAAAAGAGCTTTCATGTTTCCTCCATCAAGCATTAAACAATGTTTGTGATCAGAATGTTAATATCATATATATAAATAAGGTGTAAGAGCCACATATTCTTTGTAAGGGTTGTTTCCCTCCGAGCCACCAGGGAGCAGTGAAATGTCACACAGTGGTTGAATGTTTGCAGGTCGGAGGTGGCTACAGGTGTTTAAGTTTGGGTTGATGATGTGTTTGTTTGCTGAAGTGGAAGGAGCCTAACGGTTTTCGACTGTGCTCGAGTTCACATTTGTATTACTTATTTTTCATTAAAACCAAAGGCAACGTCAAGAGAAATAAAGGATGATTTCATTTACTCACGGAAGATGGACTATTGTTTATTTGTTTCTTTTAAAATAAGTACACGTCTTAACAACTTCAAGCCCACTGTCAGCCGGTAGCGGTTAGGTATAGGACTAGCCACTACACAAGGGTCATCAGGTTTGACTGAAATGTAGAGTAGAGTATTTTAAACGTAGCTGTAGTGGTAAAAGCACAGTGACCATTTATAAGAGCTTGTGTTGTGGGGCTTTTAAATGGGAAACTTGGGAATTTTGATCAGCTGACCTTTATTAATCCACACCTTTAAACTGAGATGTTGATAATCAGAAAAATGGCCTGTAGCTTTCTTTGCTCTCACCAGTAGGACCATCAGATTTCTTTTGATTATTTTTATTGACACCATTTATATCACAGCCTTTTGTTTGTCTTTATGAATAATAAATCAATAAATCTCTATGTTCCCATAATTCAAAACAGTGGATGACTGGTGACTTGACACAGGGCTCCAAAGGGAAACTGCAAAAAAAAATTTTCAGTAGAACTGCTGATTAAGACCAGGATCCCTTGAGCTTGGGGCTAGCTGTAATTTAGCCTCTAACTCAACTAACAAAAAAAAAACAAAAAAAGCATGATTAGAAAACAGTATGCAAATCAATCTTTGATTATAAAACACTTCAGCCTGCTCATCCACTGATTTCACATCATATCACAGTAGTACTTTTGCATCCTTGCACACAAGTTTAAATGGCACAAGTAGAAAGTAATTCACTTCAGCAAATCTGGCCAAAAGTAAAAAAAGCATTAACTTCTGGATGGAAATCTTTAGGGATTAGGGTTAGCTCACGTACGCTCAGCCTGCAGTCATTTACTCTCCAGCAGTTTGTTCCAGTGTTTGCCTTTCTGGTATCCAGTCTTGTAAGTCAGCGTAATTTAGTTCAGGCACTGCTGTGGTCAGGCCCAAAGAGCTGACTGAACTAGCCAAGGACCCGAGGCCTTCGTAAGCATATGTTTGAAGTGAGTCATAAGGTGGGCCCCGTGTGTCTGAGTCTGCTTCTGCCACCTTCTGCTGAATGATCTGCTGGATTATGTCGTGACTGTCCAGCAGCAGCGAAGGCGCCGACTGGCTAATCTCTCGAGGGACGCAATCGATAATAAACCAGGCAGGTTCTGACTTTGGGCTGTGGTCCCTGTAATCTACCTGCTGAGTTTTCCTCTTCCTCCTCACCACCACTGTCCCCTCCTCGTCCTCCTCCACCTCAGCATCCTCTATGCACAGACTGGGGCCATGACCAAGGTAGGAGTGGAACTTTATGCGAGACTCAGCTGCTTTGGGATTTCGAAGCGCAGCGATGTCAAAGGCCTCGGTGTCCTCCTCGCCTCCTCCCTCGTCATCGTAGGTCACCACATTTTCTCGGATGTCCTCTTCAGACAGAATCAATGACTCTTTGTTTGCTTTTTTATGTCGTAGCTGCGTGAATAGTATCACTATGACTGGAGGAAAATGACAAGGAGTTGGAAAAGAGAGAAAAGGGGAAAACAAGTTTATGTAGTGTTTAGTGTAACGCTTTATTATACTTTATAATGCATGTACCAGATAATTTAAGAGGGTGTTTCATAGTCTGCTCAGTGATCAGCGCGTTTGGGAATAAATTAGTATGCTTTCATGTTTAGTAACTTACAATTAAAGTCATACTTGCAGAGAAAAACAAAAGACCGCACATAGACTTTTTCACAAGTGCCAAAAAAAGTTGGTAAATGCTGACTGATCTTTGACAACATGTTCTATTAAAGTTATTGTAGTTTCCTTCATGTATAAAATATAGAGCTGTAAAGTACACAATAGCTGCAAAACTCAGGGAATTAAAACTTTAATATTTCTTTCTGAAAAGTTATTGGATAGAAGTATAAAGTGGCAACAAAAAGAAAAGACAAGAAATTGTTAAGAAATACAACAGTAATCTAAAGCTGTCTTTATCCACCACATTTGCTTTGGTTCATTGTATCGACTCCAATAGGAAACTACTACCAGGTTATAGGAGGTGGTTATATGATGTGGAAGTGTTTCCTCCATATACACTTAACAGTGGCGTTATGGAGTTAAAGCACCAGCAAGAAACCGTGTTTACTCTGTAACAACACTACAATGATAATAAGCACTGGATTGATGTCAGTGAAACATGCTGATCACAGATTCAGGATTTTCATTCGCCAAAAGGAAAACAGCAGGGTGCAATACAACTGAGCCGCTGGGCTGTGGGTTTTCAGCACACAGCCATTTCTTGGTGTTGTTAGTGTCCTGCTGAACACACATAGTGGTTGGACGATGCATTTGATTTTTATTCCAATCCTAATCAAATTTGTGTAATTCCTCTCTATGCAAGATATTCTGTGTGTCTGGCAAAGACCGGTACTAATAATACAACAACAGAACAACAACAAAAGTAGCATCCTCTGAATGTAGTTGAGGAAAGGATTTTCCTTGTCAGGTGACTCTTAGGTCCAAAGCTACAGCTACAGCTACTCATACACTGAGCTGAACAACACCTAATTAGTCAGGAAGACACTTGAGAGGGAGGGTGCAGGATATCTGAGGGGCACTCAGGGCCAATTCCACGCTGGCTTAAAACCAGCACAGATAAAACAAAACCTAAATACTGGAGCTCAGAACAAAGAACCTCCACGTTCCCAATAAACTTAAGATCTTTGAAGAAGATGGTACACCCCAAAGACAGAAATCTCTTCAAATCATCATGTGAATATTCAGTCATGCACACATGCTTCATATCTGGAACCACATACTTACCTAATAATATGACAATACATAGCAAAATGGCCACAAAAGCCCCAGTGCTTAGACCTGCTGAGGACAGGAAGGCCTGAGCTTGACAGACATTGCTGCTGTAGCGCCCCCTGGTGTTTGCCCGACACACGCACACCCGGAGGGAAAGCGTAGTGGTGCTGCTCAGAGGAGGCTCTCCACCGTCAGACACCACCACCACCAGGCTGAAGAACTGCCGGTCTTTGTCCCGGCTGAAGCCTTCACGCCGACGTGACACGATACTGGCTGTGTTGTCTGCAGGTGGAACGAGGGACAAATGGAGGAAGGTGTGAGAGAAAAGAGGTTAAAATGTTACTTTAGACATCATTTGTCATGATAACTGATCAGTGCAGGTGTTGGCTAAAACAGCTGATATTAAAATGAGACATTTTATAGATCTTATCTTTTAAAGAAGCAGCTGCAATAGTCAGTGAACACTTAATTTGTGAGATTTATTATTGTATTTCTAAAATATTCTGGCCATCTGCCTTTGTTTTTGTTTATGTGCTACTAAGAGAGATGAGATGATTCCGTTCTTCACACGACTCTTTTGCCGCTTCCTTCCCACGACCGGTGCACTGGTATTCAAATCTGTAATGTTGGATTTATATTTAGCTTCTCTCCTCGCGATCTGTCTAAGCTGACTTCAGCTGTCTCTTCGACCGTGTTCCAAGAACGTCTTACCTTTTAATTAGCACTTGTATATTAGATTGATATAACTTTAATACAAGTGTCATAGCACCAGCTTATACACTGCAGTAATTAACACATTTTAAATGTCTGTCTTCATCATGTGGGAAGTGAAAATCAGATTACCACTGAGACAGAATTGAAAAGTAAAGTAAAAGTTGATCACACATTTGTCTAGAAAACCATTGCTTTGACTCATGGTATTAATCCTCACCTCTTAGTTTTGTATTCTCTGTATTCTCTCTCATTCTGTTCTATTAGACCATTAAAAAAGCCAAAAAAAGACTAGATCTGGCTCTTTAGCTGCTAACTGTTCACTGCTGCTCTAAACCTAACTAAACTGTGACTGATACAGACAGCTTTACAGATCCGGTATATGGCCAGAAGTGCACTCTGAGCTACGCTAAGTTTATGCGTACGCTGAGATTTTTTTCATTGAAAACAGCTGCTGACTCAGAGAGCCTGCTGAGACTGAGACCGGTCGCACAGTTGGAGGCTTGAAAATCATCAATGAGCTAAAAGAGCTGCAAAAACATGTAGAGCTGCAGAGAACTGTATTACAGTTATTAACATTAAGCTCAAAAGACTATTAGAGCTTTTTAAATATTCATTAAAAAATACCAAGGCCTTTTCATTGTTTTTTCTTTTGCAATGACAATAATTCACCAGTCTGTAATAACATTACATGAGCAGATTATGAGACACATGATTTTATTACTCACTGTTAGTTTGTGTTAAAGTTAATGTAAATGTGGAAAGAAAGTAATAAGATTCAGAGTCAAAGTTTACATAAGAATTAAAAATCTACAGAAAACAACCTCATACATATAAAGCCTGTGTATTACTGCATCATGTTAACAATAAAATAACATCAGTAGTATCCATGTCCCTGTTTTTCTGGGATGTTCTGTTCATTGTGAGAGATTCTGTAAATAAACAGTGTCAGTGGTCAAGAGAAACACAAGTGAAGCTGACAGAGATACATCTGTTGAATATTTATGAAGAGAGTATCGTTACAAAGCGCTGTACGTCCAAACGGCCCTGAGGGAGCTGGAGGCCATGATGAAACACATCAGCCGGTAGACAGACAAACAACACATGTGTGTTTTGTTTTTTTTTTGTGTGTGTGTGGATTTTGTTATGTATTCCAGCAGCAGCCCTCTGGACTCTGCACAGAAGGTTGTTGCATTTACATAGTGTTTCCTCTTGACATGCATGAGGCCTTCGGGTGTGTAAAGTTCACTCAAACAGCGGAAATGTGATCAGAGCAAAGTCTGGTGTTGAGGCAGGAACATTATACGATGGTTTTACTTTCATCACAAACCAATGTTCTTCAAAGTTTCAGAGGCCAAAATCAATTTTAACATTTAAGCTTAAAACTTACATTTTATGAACATATTTGACAAGATATTTATTCTTGTCTTTTTTTTAAGCATCTCTTTCCCATCACTTGTCTGTTTTCACTGCCACACCACAGACATCTAGCTCTCCATCATATCCACCTCTCGCTCCACCCTCACCAGCTATCTCACTTATGTGTGTGTCAGAACTTTCTTCAACTCAACTACAGTAAACCTGAAATACTCTCTCACCTCCTTCATGTATCTTCATGTCTGAAACCTGAGAACCATATTTGACTACTGTTTCCTATTGCTCATGTACGCTACATCATCAAAACTGCACCGCTTCCAACCCGTCACTTACCTTTGACCTGACTCGACTACAGCACCCTCTGTGGTTAACGTAACAAAACTACCAATAAACCTCCGTAGATCCAGATCTCCTCTGTTTCCTCTCAGCACCGTGACCGTGTTACCATCTTAGTCCTTCACAGCCTCCACTGGCTCCCAATCAAATACAGCATTGATTTCAGAACACTTCACCTTCTTCGCTACAAACCCTAGAGCAAAGTGCAGCCCCTTTCTATCTCTTTAACCTCCTCCTAACAAACACCCTGAGGACGAGCAGGATGATGCTCCAGATCTGTGCTGACAGGACCTTTTCAGTAGCTGCATCCTCCCTCTGAAACACCCTCCACACCCACAACAGGACGTCAAAGGCCTCTTCAAATCTCCTCTTAACAGACTCCATTTCCAATCTCTATAAGATACTTTCACATGTTCTATGTCCCGTTGAAGCTGCTTTGAGTGTTTAGAAATATGCAATATGCTGTACATTAAATGTATAACTACATTATTCCCTTTGGAGTCTAAGAAGTAGCAGAATAATTTGGTTTCTGTTGTCACAAAAGAGCACTTTAAACCCTTTTTAGGATTTAATATTTAAAAAAAAAAAAAAAAAAGTAAGCTAAGTTTTGCATGAGTAAAACTCATGTTTTACTCCGTTCAGTTCCTTAAATGTTGGCTTGGTTACACTAATTTTCTTTAGACACTGGAAAGAAATTAAAGAAAATGTTCAATATCTAAAAAATGTCTAATGACGACCACAATATGATAATAATAAAGATATCAGAGTCTTGTCTTGTTCGGTTTTGGTTCATTTCGTAATCTGACTTTACAATTTATACATTTTTGTTTATGTAAATATTTTTTACATTTTTATGTTTACTTAATAATATTTATTACCTTTTCTTTACTTATGCTTATTCTCTGTTTCTTGCTACTTCATTGTTTTTGGTAATAATGTAACTTTTCCCATTTTGTGGAATGATAAAAGATTATATCACAGACTTTGTAACGGTATTAAAGTAAAGAAAGTCACATGAAATGATTTGAGATTATTCATTAAACAAATAATACAAGTTTAAACATTGTTGTTTCATTCAGATGGAAAGAATATGAATATGTGGAAAACAGTAAACTTTTTAACTTTGGAAAGAAAGATCTTAAAGAAATAAAGTTTTTTGTTAGCACCTTTAAAGATTCTCTAATAAAAAAAGGGTGAAGTTGAGGCTCCAGTTCACACAAAAGATGCTGCCATTAAGAAGGAAGAGCAGGGCAGACGAGGAGGAAACCACTTTCATGAATGTGTGAATGGTCCAAATATGAAAAGAGGGAAACTAAAACAGGCAGACAAAGAAGCAGAGGTTCTTCAGCGCTACACAAGGGAACTGGACACACTTGAAGTGTTTGAAGATGTTTTACCTCTTTAACACTCACAGTCACTATACAGCATCACAAAGACCCCAAACCCACAGCCAAGGCAAGAACTGAGGCGTGACACAATGACTGCAACAGTCTGACCCCACTGAGTCCTGATCTCAACATTACGACGGCTGAAAGAGTGAGGTGTAGGAGACCAGCGCCGTGGACAGAAATGTCATCAGCACATTGACTTACTCACTGTGAATTCTCCCGACACTTCACACACTGTGACTCAGTCAAATGTAACGTAGCTGTACAGCAGGGAGCTGCAGGATAAAGTCCATTTAATGTCCAAACCAACTGATTCAGACATTAGAGTTCATACATGAACCTCTTCTGGGCCGCATTCAGAAATGTCAAGTTTCTGGTGCATGAATGAAAGCAGCTGAAGATGCTCTCAACAACCTCTACCTGCTGTGTGCAGGCACTGAGGAGAATGATAGGATGCAGTCACTTAACAAAGAGGAGAATTAGAGTGACAGGAATGAATGGAACACAGCAGACAGGGGAGAATAAGATATGCACATTGTAACGATGCAGGACATAAGTGAGAATGAAAGAAAAGGAGACAGGGAAGAAGAGAGGGAGGACATCCGAGGTGAACGGAGTTGCAGCTGAAAATAAGAAGGAGGAGGGAGGGATCGCTGGAGGTAATTGAGGTCATGCAGGACGTGCACTGTAAACCACACCACTATATTTGCATGATCTATGTGGCTCATTACTGCAGGCTGTTTGTTTAGGTTTGATTAGATTTATATGTAATTTCCTGTACATGAGGATCAGGAGGCGGCAGACTGCTAGAAGTGACAACATAATTCCAGTGTGTAATGGAGAAATGTTGCTAGTTGATGAACATGCTGAATCAGTATATTCACTGCCTGGTGTTTAACTCTTTATCTGTGTTCTAATATAGACAGCATTTTAATATTTCAGCTAAATTCATAGTAAAACTGTTCTCAATCACATGTTTTTCTGTTTCTGTTGCCATGATGATTAAATGTGAAATGGCCTTCATCCCTATGGCACATTATAGTCTTTTCTACAGACCATTCAAAGTGCTTTGCACTACAGATCACAAACACACACCATCCACACAGCACCACTATACAATGTGCTTTTTTAATTCTTTTTTTTTTTTTTTTTTTTAAATTCCCCCGTGGATGTGAATGTGAGTGTGTGTTGCTCTTTGCCTTCGTATTTTGGCCCTGTAATAGACTGTGATAGTCCCTGCCCTCATGCACAGTAATCTGGGACCAGGGTTCTGTTATCAGTCAGTCTGATTGTCAGTCAGTCATTCATTTCCTAATTTGTAAAGTTGTAACAGCGATGTGCCAAGACTTTTGTGCCTTCCCTCTGTATACATATATAAAATGTCTGTAGCAAAATAAATCAAATACTTGTGCAAAGTAACTGACATTCGATGACAAGAAAATGTGTCATATACAAAATAATGCCCTAACATTGTAAATGTCTGAGTGAGAGTAGCTGAGCTTGCAAAATGTGTTACATGTGTGTCCAGCTGCTAGTCCCCTGACCAACCCCTCAGAGGAGGTACAGTGACCACTGTCTGTCCCTGCACTCTCTTCACTGGTCGGTTATGTTTGTACCGACCTGAAAATGTTTGCTGGATTGTGCTGGCATGTGGTGTAATGTACAACATGGTACACAGGCATGGTTTACCCCTGGAAGAGGTGCCAAACCTCCCACAGAAACCAGACCCTGGACCCATCTGGGTTCCACTACATCAAGCTGAAATTTAGGACTGTCAACATGTAATTACATAGATGTAAAATTGTATATAGACAGAAGAATTTATTGATAACCAATTATTAACACTTTGTCATGTCATCCATTCATTATATATATATATATATATATATATATATATATATATATATATACATGCACACATGATGATGTGCATTTGTTTTTGTTTCCCAAAGAGAGTTTCTACCACAGACCCACTGGCATCTTCAATTTGTCCCTCTCCCCAGTGATGCTATCCAGCTCCTCTTGGGAATCACATGGCTGGAGGAGAAACACAAACTCTCCAGCATGTTGTGGGTCTACCCTGAGGTGTCCTACTAGTTGGATGTGGAGAAGAAAACTCCATTGGGACACATCGGCAGGTAAATCCACAGCTTCAAGGTTTTGTAACCACGATGGCAGTTTAGCTAACGCCTGCCTTATTGCTGATGTCACACTGTCAAGCTCCTGCTCCATCCTACCCGCACTATGAACACGATACTTAAACTCAGTCACCTGGTGAAGCAACTCACCCCCAACCTGATAGGAGCGATATCTCTCTCTCTCTCTTCAGTAGAGATTCATGGCCTCGTGCCAGCTTCAACTGCAAACTACCCCAGTGCCTGCTGAGCGTCCAGGTCTGATGGAACCAACAGAACAACATCATCTGCAAACAGCAGAGAGGCAACTCTGAGGTCCTAAAAATACAGAAAAAAATTAGCTTCAAACTCTCTCTCATTCAAGTCTGTAAAATCTGCCGTGAAGTGTGGTCACTAGGCCTTGTTAACATGATCATGAAGGACATGCAGAACAAGACTAAATATGAACCAGATCATATTTTCTGACTCTTTCTGGGTTTTGAAAGTCACTGGTTTGAAATGTGCCAAGAAATTGTACTACAATCACGCAGGAGACCTAGCAAAAACCATATAAATATACTTTGTCAAAATCAATGAAAACTTTGTCATTGACTGATCCTACACATGACAAGAGATCTCAAAACAAAGCGGCGTTTTGAAAGCATTTCCCGACAAACAATACAAGGCAAACAAGATGATTAAGTTTTTTTATCCAGTGACAACTACTGTAAATCAGCTGTATAGCCTTAACTCACAAGAGACAAAAAAAGATACCTGCAATGCAGCTACACATCAATGCTCAAGCAAACAACATAACAACAACAACATAAAATGCCTGCAGTGTTCGGCTGGCAGACCTGCTGTCCAACCTCCCTGTCCCAACTTGTCACCGTGTCTCATTATTGCAAAGATTGCTGTCAGCTCTTCTCAATCCTGTGTCCATCTCAGGTCAACGGCAGAAAAGAACCACAGTGACACCAGAAGGGACAGGGGGAGATATTAGAAGATGGAAAATAAAATAGTATTTGACGTAGGGGTAAGTGAGACAGGAGCCTGAAAGAACATGGGGATACACAGATATGAGATGGGTGAGACTAAATCATAAGATAAAGGACTGAGGACTTAGGATTGAGGACCAAAAACCACAGGACAGTCCCCCCCCCCCAGGGATAGAGACAGAATCAAAAGCTTAATGAGGAGAGGAAATAAACAGAAAACTCCAGCAGCTAGGTAACCACGGCAACAGTGCAGCAGGTTTTCTCTTGGACATTAAAGTGCTTCTCAGTATGAAGAAGAGGAGGAGGGGGAGGATGGTACCTGTTTCTCCTAAAAAAGGCAGACAACATGACTCTGTGATAACAATGCCTGTGTTTATACAGACACTGAATCATGCTCTGTTATGCTCTGATCTCTGATCTGTGTGTGAATTTACTGGAGCTTCTGCACCACACAAGACACAATTAAAACCAATTAGGGAAAGATGCAGCAATTGGTGTTAATTTCTGTTCCCTGCAGACCCAAGGCATTCTGGGAAACAACACATAGACCGTGGATGTAGTCGAGCACTGTGTGGGAAGACTCGTATTTACACTGCTGCTCTGTGCTGATGTCCTTGACATCTGGTAGGCAGTTGTTGCATGGTACCATACAAGAATGTATTAATCTATGTTTGATCTTATTCCTGTCAGCCAAAGCTCAAAGAGTGGAAGTCTCTCAGATATAAATATCAGCTACTGTGTTTTTTCAAATAAAAAACAGTGGATTAAAAAACATTTCTCCAATGATATGCAGGGTTCGTGGTCAACATGAAGAAATAATAGCGGAGGAAATATTATTTCCTACCTCCATTTTCCCTCAGGGTAAAATTTGCATTAACTTGATGCTCAGCAGGCACATAGAAGGAGAACTTTCCATTTGCAAAGTTGTCCAGATCTGCTGCTCGGATGGTCTGAATCACCTGATGGAGAGACACGGAGGAGATGGAAGGAACGAGATTAGAAAAATAAAAAGGAGCCTGAAAACAATGTATTTTTATGTATTAAGTCTGAGTTGACTTTTACTCACTGACCTCTTGCATTTAATTCACTACAGCACACGGTGGAAAATCATCACAACATTCAAACTGAGCTGGCACATATTCCAGTACTATGAGGAGGTTTTTACTCATGGTCTCCTGAGGTACAAACAGTTTATTCATCATACAGATGTGTTGCTAGATTTTTTCACACCTCACTTATGTTACAAGTGTAAACTTGTTGAGTTTTATATCACTAATCCCACTTAAAGAAACCACAGAGACCTACACATACACACATAGATGATACAGAAGATCTGAGTCAGATGCTGCAGCTGCTGTTGTTGCTCTCACTGAATTACTGAATATCTCTGTTCCCTGATGTTTTTATATTTGAGCTGATTTACTTCTAAGTCATTTGAACACTGCTGCTAAAACAGCTGTTACAACGCTGATTAAAATATGGACACAGACAATATTTAGTCAACAGAGATCAGATCAAATTAGTGACTGTTTGCTTCATTATTTTCAGCGTCAAAGCTAAATTGTTGCTCTGTGCGGTTTCAAACTTTTCATAACTTCCAATTACAAGAGCCTGTTCCTCTTGGTTAAAATCAGCAGCACAGGATCTGTGCCTCTTGAGCAGAAGATCATCAAATGATGTCGAGCACCTGCTTTTTATGCAACAAAGTCTGAAGAAAAAAGCCAGAGTTAACAAAGACAGTTGATAACCAGCGTCGTGACACCAGTTATCTCTGTCTGTGAAATAAGACTCAGTAGAGCAGCTCACACAAAGAAAACCCCCCTGGCTGTGCCAACAACTCGCTTTGTAGTATGACCCTCAGGTCCAGTGTGTTACTGCATCACAAAGGAGAGTCAAATGAGTCAATGAATAACACCTGAATACCATCAGAGCCCTGGCGCTGCTCCCACAGGCCACTCCCACACACTGAACCTCAGCGTCTGTCCAAGTAATTGTTCATTCTCTCTTTATAGCAGCTCAGGGGCTGAAGGTCTGATGAGCGGAGTGACAGCTTTGACTCCAACTATAATATTTAAGGTATTAGGAGGAGAAAAAATGTTTCTCTCCCCCCCTCTCTCAGTGAATATAATAGAGCATATAGCCAGACTCATCTTTCACATATTGGCGTAGAGGTGAAGAATGTGGAGACGTGCTCTGAAGGTGAAACCTCTCTCGTTTAGTTGTGTCGCTCTCTGACAGAGTTGTATATCACACATGGGTTCATATTGATGTCGAGTCTTCATTTTTATGAACACACACGCACAGTCATGTTTTCATGCCTTCAGGGGACATTTCATTAACTGGCATTCATTTCCTGGGGACTTTCCTGGTTTTTGCCCCCGTAAGGGAGACAGGTCCCTATAATGTCAGTGTGTAAACAGATTTCCCCACAATGCAGGAAAAACACACACACACACACACACACACACACACAGAAACTACATCCACACAGGTCGATCTGATGCTCTGCGGTGTTAATCTCTGACCTTTCAACACCAAACTGTTCAACAATTGTCTAAAAAAAAAAAATAAGTATGAAGCAGATGTCATGACGGAAAAATGAATGTTCAAGACTCAAATTAATTAACCTGCACAAATTCGACATCATCGCTCTCAACAATGGCTTCAAAAAAGCTTTCACCATCTTGTCGGCACAGTTTATTGTGTTGTAGATTTAAATTTAAATGGAGAAAATTGTCATTTTTTCCATCAATCTACAACAAACAAACCATGACACTGTGTGAAAACATGTTTAGTTCCACATCCCGATGTTTCCTGTTTGCTTTAATCTCACTAATGTCAATTCACCTCAGGCTGTTCATTTAGAGATTTATAGATATATTTTCTCCTCACTTTGCTTGTTTACCTAAATACTAAATATTAGTTTACTTTAAATAGGATTTACATAATAATTCATAAACTGTAATTGTATTTTTCACATTTGCTTTAGTTTATTCATATTTAAGAAGTGAATATATTCATGTAAAGGCTTGTTATATCTTGGGATCTTTGCATAGTTGATATATAAACACAAACTTTAGGTTGCTATATCAGCTTTTGTTGTTGTGTCTGCTCAGCACAACATCTAGTTTAATGTATTTTGAATGTACTGTTTCAGTTCAGAGGAAGAAATATAGAATTTATGCTTACAAATACTTTTGTTCCCAAGTATTTCTACGTTCTCGGATATTAGTTATTAAAAGATCTACATATTTTTTGCACCATTTATTACAGTACTTGCATTTGTTAAAAGTGATAAGGCAAAAAAGATTTGTTGGTACAAACCATCCACCTCTTGTTTTAATGCCGACGCATAAACAACGGATATATTTTATCTCGTTTTCTCAGTGTGTAAATCCCCAGTCTCCTTTCGCCTTCTGGCTGGGGAGAAGAAAATAAACCAGACACACATTTTTTCCTACAAAGTAATGAAACTGTCTGGCAAAGATCCAATTAGGTATTGTTGCTTTTTTTTTCCTTTTTTCTTTTCTTTAGAGATTCAATTTACAACAGATTGAAGTTCACTCCAAAATACAACACGTTCAAAATAAAAACCCCAGACAGAAACAGTGAACTGTGTCTAAATCTTCTTCTGCAGCAACATATTCTCTTGTGGTGCCAGAACCTGGAAGAGTTAAGGTGATCCGAGCCTTAGGAAAGGTCCCATTCCAAATATTCTGTTCTTGTATAAGTGTTTACTGTTATTCCCTGTTAACAACATCCACTAACAACCAGCTACATCCAGGAGCAACTGGAGGATCAGCAGCCATGTTCACAACTTGGCCAGAACCGACAATTAATGTTTCAAATCATAACTAAATAAGAATTGGAAATAAAACCATTTTGCAATTTGTGTGTTTCATGTTGAGGTTCAAGAAACACGTTGAACATATTTAATACTGAGATGAAGTCATATTTATTGACATATGGCATATTGGTGACATTTAGCAGAAAACACATTAACATTGTATATCTTTACCTTTACTTTCTTTCTTTATAATTGCTTTACAATAACGAAAATAGACCACATCATTTCACAGATTATTTCAACATTCTCTTATCTGCTTTATTAGTTTTTTCCATTTTATCGTTAAAGGTCAGTGTCTGTTGTACAGGTATAACAGATGCCACGTTCCAGACAGACTGAGCGAGACAAACACAACCTGTTGCCTTCAGACAAGCATGAAAACGGTGGAGTGATTTCACTAATCTGCAGATTCCCACCCACAGATCAACATTAGCAGCAGCCTGAATGCGGATAACTGTCTCTGATTATGTCCTCACTTAACTTTTAAATTGCAGCTTCGGACTTACATCCTCCCCGTCTGTGCAGCTCTCTGTTTCCACATGACATCATAACAAGTGGGAGGACTGCTCACAAATGTAATTAGCTACAGTTCAGCTTGTCTTTATGTCACCTTTATGGAAGTGGAACATAATCTCCAGTCTGAAAAAATACAGATTCAGATTCAGACAGATTCATGGTTTTTTACCTGATTTTCCTTTGGTTTAGTTGTGATCCAAAACTCTTAAAAGCACCAGTGTGTAAATAAGCAGAATATATAGCACCCATAGTCAAACAGTCATCCTTTCACCATCCCTTTCAAACATGCAGCAACATCTACGCTGGCCTTCAGGTGACATGAAAATAAACTTTAAAATGAAGCTCAACGCTGTGTGAGTCTTCACTCTCGTCTGCCAGTCGTCTCTGTGCACTCGATACACCAAAAGATGATGCCCCCACAACCTAACCAGGCAGTCTTATCATTTTAAATCAATTATGCAAATGTACAGTAGAACACAACCGAGTCCCCAAGTGCAGCGGCTAACATTTGTCACACCAGCTTGATGCATCACGCATGAACATTCCTTTCACTTTGGTTTATTGCAGTGCCAGCAAGATGAGGTAGAATACAATCCTCCCTCGACACCGACTACGCTTGCATGTCTTGTCTGGTGCCGGAAGCCAAGCTAAATATTAACATACACACACAAACACACACAGGCACTAGAGCTTACATTTGCATAAAACCCAGAGGAAGCAGTGGACAGATAACAAGAGAGAGAGCAACATACGTGATGAGACAGGGGCAGAGTTTGTGTGACCTGTGTTTGTGAATGTACATGTGACGACAGTAGCTGGAGCAGATCTGCACTTTTATGCTACAAAATGTGTGCGGTTTTATCAGAGTTGTCCAGCTGTGGAACAGAGGTGGAGGTGGTGAATGGTGTGTGTGTGTGTGTGTGTGTGTGTGTGTGGCACAGAAAAGATGAATGTGTTTTGTTAAAGTGTTCAGTGATGTGTGTATTTGGGGCCACTGAGTTTTACTGAGACGTTTTCAGTTTAGTTTTGCAGTTTGTCACTATGACCTGTATTTTTTGTTACAGTTTTCACCAAAAATGTGCAACAACTCTGTCAGACTACGACACAACAAAACAGGAGTAACTTCACCTTTGAGTGAAGAGCGCATCTCTGAGTAGTTGAGTGTGATGAATCTGTTTTTTTTTTTTTTTTTATTTACTGCAACCAACTCATGAAAAACCAAGATTGACAGTAAGTCTGTCTCAGGTCCTTTAGTCCCTATTGAACATATTTAAATGTCACATTCATGTGAAAGTGTACAGTTAACTGCTCAGTCATTCTCTACCATCAGAAGGTTTTGATCTTGGAACATTGATAGGATTTTGGGATATTTTCCATCTATACACGTCACATTACATTACAGCGGATGTTGTGACTCAGGCTCTAATTCATTTTTAAAATGATCATTTACACACTTCCTTTTATTTTCTTCTCAACATACCTGTCCATGTTTGGTGCTTGTGCACACTATGATGGCATTGTTGCCCCCGGAGACAGAGGGAGTGTTGTCATTGACATCTAGGACCTGGATTGTGACCGGGACATGACTCACCATGCGTGGGTTATCTGAAAATGAATAAAAGAAACAGGCTTTAGCTGCTGCAGCAACTCAGCTTTTTTTTTTTTTTTTCAAAAAAAAAACATAAAAAACAAAACAAAAAAAAAGAAGAAAAAAAAAAAACACTTGTTTTTCTTCTGTGTCTGTTCTAAGTCTCAGTGACACGAGACCCAAAACCAGAACTTAAACCAAACCAGAACACATGATGTGCTTGAACAATAACCACAAAATACAGACATACATACAGACACAAAAATAAAGCAAAGATGAAATAGTTCGATGATAAATCATCTTAGTAATTAGAAAACATGATCAGATACCAGGTTATGTGTCTGTGTGTACAACCTGCAATTATTCAGTAATCACAGAAAAAAACGAAAAAGAAAAAGAGAATGTCACAGCTTAGTCCCTTCAATTATTTCATAAAATAGGTGGGTGACTGGGTGTCTTTGACCTGGAAAAAAAACAAGAATGAAGGGTTGGTGATTGATGTTTTGTTTATATTTTAAAAGCTCATATTTGTCAAGGAGATTAGACAAAAAACAAACAAACAAAAAAACCTTTAATTTAAAAACTGAATTTTCCTATTTGTTGATATTTCATTATTAAAATAAAACAACAGCCAGCATTGCAGATGTGAAAAGAAACAGCATTATAAAACAAATGTTGCATGCTCTTGTTTTCTGTTTTCACAATTAAACATTTTAATCGTAGTCCATCCCTTTCACCTGACTACCCTGACTCCCTCGATCAGTTCTTTAATATCACCCTTCATCCTTCTCATCTGAGCTTTCTGAACTCTGGACATGTGCTGTAACACTGATCAACAGATGTGAGTCACAGCTGAGTTGAAGTATGTTTGTTAGCTCAGTAAGGATTTGCCTGAATGAGGTGCAGAATGAAATCATCCCTGAGCTAATTTACTGAACCAACCAACAGATCTGCTCATTTATTAAAGTCATCTGCTGTTGGAATTTGTCTTTGACTTTTGTTTTCAACTGTTTTCAGTCCAAACACATGTCAATTACACTGATAGGTGACTTTAAATTGAATGTCTGCATGAATGTTTGTTTGATTTTAACAGTCAGCCTTGTGATAGACTGGTGACCTGTCCAGATTATACCCTGCTCTCACCAGACAGCTGGATTCAGCTCCAGGCCCCTCAAACCCTCGAAGGATAAGCAGTTTAGATAATATATGAACGGATGGATGGATGGATGCTCTCATTCACTGAGCTATTTTTACAATGTGAATACAACATTCCCAGGCACAGGTGCATGTGTTCATAGTGTGGGAAAACAGACTTAGGCTGCAAATACCGAAGAATAGGCTACTGTGAATATGTTGCAGATATTATGAGAAAATAGACTTCTGTTGCAAATGACCTGTTCACAAAGTAATAAACAGGTCAGCTTAATGATGTTATTGCACGCTAGACTGAGGAGTCAGAGCCCTGTCGAGGTCGAATAACAAGGTATGAAGGAACAGAACGCACTGACATAGTAGAGAGTGAAACTGTCTAATGTTTTTAGGGAAGATACATGAAAGGAAAGATGATTGTGTACGTGACTGTTGAAGCAGGTGCGGACGTGGGAACCTGTACGCATGGCAGAGACAATGCTGACTTTAGGGAAGACCAATCATCAAAGATTACTTACAACTACTACAACCAATCAGAAGAGACAACGCCTGTTGATCATATTGTATTAAAAAACTGGGTCAGGGAGAGAACAGCAGTCAGACTTTGTGAACTCACACACTTTGTTATTGACAGGGATAGAGGTCTGACCCAGGATTCTGGGTCAGACCAAAACGTTTTATTAATTTACTTTTAATTAAAACATAATTTGAGACCGAATATCTTCTCCAGTTACTTCATTAAAAGAGCACGTGAACTTAGCTCACACATACCAAGAAGTTAGTAGACTGAGTGCAAGTCCAACAACAGAGAGACAGAGAGTGGCTGTGTCCTCCTCCTCCATTGCACTGATGGTATGTGGTTAAAATTTCAAAAGTGTGAAACAGGATTTTGAAAAGTGGGGAAACATGCCCAGAAATTAGGCTCTAGCAGTCCCATTCCATTTCATTTCACAGTTCAATAAATTCATTTTATCACTGTACAGGGAGGGAAGAAAGAGAGAGAGAGAGAGAGAAACCTGCAACACAAAATATCACAATATCTCTGTTCACTTTTCATACAGTTCAGCAGCAGTTCACATATAAAGAAACTTATTCAATTCAGTTCTATTTGCCAAATAACCAAATACATTTATCTCAAGGTACTTTACACAGTCTGGTTGAAACCTTGTTTTATTACAGGACTTGACGCGAGAATATTATGGAGAGAGAAAAAAACTGAATTTAACAAGAAAAAAAAAACAGAAAGACAAAAAAATAAACCAGGAATAGGTGCTCTATTTATTTTACCTCTGGTTCTTTTAATGACAGTAGGAAAAGTAGTGACAATAAGTGTGACGGTGTTATCAGTAATGTCACACCAGTGATGACAAACGCAGGTGATAACTATAGCTAAGATACAGATGAAGTTGATCATATGTATGTAGTTTCTCCAGCAGTCTAATCCAATTTTAGCTTAATTAATGGAAGATACAAGACCCACCTGAATTATCACAAATAAAAGCTTTAATATGAGACAACTGTGGCTCAGTGGCTGCGTAGCGAGGTCATCTGCTTATTGTAAGATCGGTGGTTCGATTCCTTGCTCCTTCAGTCCATATATCGAAGAGTCCTTCAGAAAGATACTGAACCCCAATAACTGTTGCATCGGTGTATGGATGGTTGAATGTGATCTGTAGTGTAAAGCACTTTGAGTATTCACAAAAAAGACTAGAAAATCGTTGTATAAATGCAGTCCATTTATAATAGAGTTTAGTAGTTTTAGTTTTATATTTGACCTTTAATGCAAAAAGGGAAGGTTGTCTACTGTAACTGAACCTTCTGTCTCCCATTCTGTTCTTAGAGACTCTGGAAACCACGATTAAAAAAAATGGAGGTTGAGACTGAAGTGATCTACTGGGGTTACAGAGAACTGTGAGCTCTTTAATATATGATGGAGACCAGTTATTAAATACTGTGTATGTAAGAAGAAAAGAGTTGAATTCTACTCTGAGTTTCACAGGGAGCAGATAAAGAGAAGATGATATTAGAGAAATGATCCTTTTCTACTTCCTGTCAGTTCTTGTGCTGCAGATTCGATTGGAGGTTATTGCAGCATCCTGGTGACAGCTGGTCTAAAGGCTTGTCTTGTAAGGAAGATGAAGGACATGTCCTGCTCAAAAAAAAAATAACAGTCACATTCCTCACAGTAGAAGTGGAGGCCAAGGTAAGAAATCTCAATCTCAAGAAATCTCAGTAATCTTCTCATCAGACACCTACTTTAATTGTGAAGAAGGTTCACAGGTTCAAGTTCACAACTTATTGAACTGCTTTTCCCCTGATTGGTGGAAATTGTCGGAGCTGTATGCTGACAAACAGAAAAACACTGATCTCTTGAAAGCAGGAAAAGCAGCTTCATTAACAACAGGTCGCTTCCATCAAGTTTATCAGCGCGCCGCAGAACACAATCATTTTTAACTATATCAACTGCACAGCAGTGCTTTTCTTGCTATGACATGTTCAAATGTTCAAATATCTGCTGTGAAAAGAGTCTGCTGGACATTAGTGGAAAGTCAAACAGCTTTGTGCATTTATGAATATCAGTGCATTTGGCAGGAGGTCAGGGCAGAGACTCAGGTCACATCCACAGTCTTGACAGTTCTAACATTTGGGAAAGATTCCTGTTTGCTGAGATGTAAATGTGAACTCTTTTGAGTTGAACCTAATTATTTCCTGAATCACAACCTTGTCCTATGAATGCCAAAATGTAACCACCAAAAATACAAATTATTCCTTGACATATAGCTCAGGAGAGCTAAAGTTGTATAAAGATGACTAAGTAATAATAATAATAGTTGTCTGGTATAAAATAAAATAAAAAAAAAAAAAAATACTGAACTGATGTATTATAGAGTATCTCTCAGCCTTTCAACTGACCTGAAGAATAATCTTTGATACCTTGAGATAGTTATGTTTTCTATGGCAAACATAGCATTTATATGCAGGCCTTCTCTTCTGCAGAAAGATCAGAAACTACAGAGAGAAACAAAGATATCTGATCCGTGAGGGTCCAGCCCTTCTTTATCACTACAGCGTGCATCCGTGTGCAGCTACTTTTTTTTCTCTTTTTTTCCAAAAGGAGCTGGAGATTTTATCATGATGATTTTAGCCCTAAGAACAGTAAATAGAGTGGGGATATATATATGTGTGTGTGTGTGTATATATGTATATATATATATATATATATATATATATATATATATATATATATATATATATATATATATATATATATATATATATATATAGCAGAACACAGGGACAGATGGTGCTTTTATGTGCAGTGCAAAATACTCTCACTTCACAGAGATACATATTCACGAACATGCATTAAGAAGGAAAAACATTTCCACCATCACATCACTGAAGCATCACATCACTGTCACTGACAGTTGGGGGTTATTTGATGGTTATTTGATTGACACTGCTGAGTAGCAACTCCACACCGGTGTTGCAACACACTAGACACCTCCGCTGCTGCGGTGCAACAGCTAAAGAGTGTTGTTGATTTCATCTTGTGTTGTTGGTCATGATTCCAGTAAAAACATCCACAACAACACAGTGAGGTCCCAGCTCAACTGACTCAAGAGTAGCAGCCAACCATCACAGCAGCAGGATGAGAAACCATCATCTACTACTTGGCCACTGAACCACAACAGCAACTGCTACCAACTCTGACCCTTCAAACCCCTTTGGCAGTCAACAGCCATCAACCTGGGCTGTTTGTATCCAATTAGATTGACATCAGCTGAGACTGACACCATAACTCAGTTGAAGGAACCTGTCACCTACATTCAACACGACACTTTTAACGTGACCAAAAAAAAAAGTGAAAATGAAAACCAGAATAAAAGCAGCAGATGGTCTGAAAAATCACCTCGACAAGTATAAAGGACCTGGACTTTCGAGCACTCATACGATTTCATAAAAAGTTCAACGTTATTGCATCAATTTCTTTTTGCTCAAAATGGGAAATCTGCACTGAATGTGAGCAAACAGCTGTAGACTTATCATCCACTGCAGGTGCAACAGTTATATATCCACACAGTGTTTCCCAGTCTACACACTCTTATTCAAGAATAATCCAACGCTATATAATAATCCAATGTTTTACCATGGCAGCATGGTGGTGTGCAACCTTGAAACCTGTTCATGGTGGATAGTGGATAAGTGCTATAGAAAATAGATGGATGGATGTTTTACCATATAAGCTGCAGTAGAGATGTTTTGTCTCTCCCCTCTGGCAATGACACTAATTACACAAACACTGTAGGGTACAAAGACTTTGCCCCAGTTTTAAGTCATTTTTCTATTTATCTTTTTTTATTATTATTATTAGATAATCTATTGATTTGTCCTCAGTCCTTGTTCTTCTTTAAACACACTTCAACCAGAAATAAAGCCACACCAGCACCATCGCTGTTTGTCCTCGATGTCACATTCTTCTTTTTTTCAGATTACGATCCTTCCTCTGCACGTTGAGTGTCTGTTTTATCTGGAGCATCAGGAACTTTTTTTGGACACTTCCTCCCAGTTGCATCCAACTCCCTCTGATCTCCTCCTCAGCTCTGACAAACTTATATACACTTATATATAAACTTGCAATATATCATACTGAAGGATTTACTGATAGAATTTTTGTTTTTGACTGAATGGAATCACTTAGAATACATGTTCAAATACATGTAAAACTTACACATTTCAGCTACAAATTTAACCTGAATAAATCTGCATAATTTTTTGTCTCTTTGTCTCTTTTTGAAGGATTTATGTGCGATACCATAAATTTAATCTCCGAACATATAAGCTGTGCAGGTTACCATGAAGTCTGGAGTTAAACTCACAGCACACTCATCTCTCTTTGGAAGACCACCCCTCAGGCTAAATGTAAATTATACCAGTGCCAGGGTGAGGTAGTGAAACTATTAATGCTACATAATGAGGTCAGTTGATATATTTAAATACATTAAAACCTCCTGCAGAGGTTTATTTTCATTATTATCTCTGGAGGTTAAAATCTGCCAAAAAAATGATCAAAAAGTCCAACTGATGGTTTCAGTGGATCAGTTTCCTGATGACCACAGCTGGAGAAACCTGTTGTGGATTAACTTTCAAGTAATGCTAGTGCCCGTTAGCTAAAATCGTTTGGCCACTGATATCTGAGCAGTAGATGGTCCAGAACACAGAACACAACAGTGCATCTGGTCTCTCTTCAACCTAGAAAGGCCTGTGTCACTCTGCTGCACATTGATCTCCACTGACCGATGCATGATCAAATTCAATCATTAGATCACTCATCTAATTATACTGAGCTATAGAGGCTTATGCTCAAATGCTGCACACCTCCAAAGAACATCGTCTGGCATCATTATCCCTGCACCTGCACACAAGAGAATCTGGTGCACTCAGCTGCACTTGGAGCAAGGGAACTCCTCTCCATCTTCAATAATCTTTTAAAGCTTCATATCTCCATATAGCATCTTCTCTCCAGACTCCTCTAACACTGTAACATCCCTATAGAGCCTTTAAGATGCACTGGAGCACAAAGATCACATACATGCACACATACAGTATAATGTTAGTTTTATGTTTAGTAAACTGATGGTTGATGGGTGTGAAAACAAGTAGAGCTCACATCCCAAATCACATACTTCATACTAACCCAAGACCAAGAGCTTTCCTTTAAGAAACTGACATAGCAGCAACAAGTTTAACACTGCTGTATTCACTATGAGATGATAACGTATCTCAAGATCATTTTGCTGATTCAGTATTACTACCTTACTGCAAGTGACAGTGAAGAACATTTCTGTTATAGAAATAGAAAACCTTGCCAGCATCACCTTTCCATTCCAGTTGAGTGAGTTATAGATAAAGACAGAGTTGGAGATGCATGGTAGTGATGCTGCAAATATATTTTTTTTCAGCATAAATAAACTCCTTGCCTCATTCTACTCGACAACTGGACACTGACAACAATAAACAATAAAAGTATTTCATAATTTCCATTCATTTAGACAATAAAACATGCAATTTTGGGTTAAATGTGTAGTTTTTGAACGGTCACCTTCAAACTGCAGACCTGACCTGATGGTTTTTCATACTCCTGTCCATATCCTGTCCTTATCCCCTCATCTGTTCCCTCTGAGATCTGTCCTCATCTAAATCCTCCCTGCAGTGCAGTGCTTTTCTCTGCTGGGCTCCTCTCAGCTCATCTCAGCCCATTAGAGGAGGCTTATAGAGCAGAGTGTCGGGGAAGCAGCTTGGCACTGTGTGGTCAGACCTGAGGTAACAGGCAAGGGTGTGAAGGTCAGATACCACATCTGAAAAAATCTCTCTCCTCTCTGTTTAATTTAAAAGAGAGGTGAACTTTTTCTTTATTCAGCCACAACTACAAACAGAAAGTAGACGACCTTTAGCCCCGATCTCTGCTGTAAACCACTGCAATACACATACAATCTCTGAGCTGGTGTTAATGGTGAACAGGGAGGAGTGGACAAAAAAAACAAAAAAAAAAAAAAAAAAAAAGACAAGCCAAACCCCAGTCACATAGTTCCAGTATAACAGAAATATCACAAGTTACTTGAAGGCATGTTGCAATCACTGTAATTAGAGAATTGCAATTAGAGAAATGTATATCTATATGTGTATGTGTGAAAGAAAATAAATAAATAAACTGAAATACCAACATGTCCCTCCCCCCTGCTGTCAGTCACACTCACACACTGACATATCCCACCTCTTGATGTCAATCAAATCACACTGCTGTATGGGTTGTTAAATTGGCCTTGTCACACAATGCGCCTTGATGTGATCTAATATCAGCCTTTCATAGCATTTCATTATTACAGGTGTGAGCATAAAGAACTGTAATCATTAGGACTAGTGACCGTTGAGGTTTTAGCAGCAGGGACGATGATGATGGCTGGTTTGTGCATGTTTTGACCAGCAGCTTTTCTGATGATAATATTACATAGGTCTTTGTTTGACCTGATACTTTTGACAACATCAATACAGAAATTGTCATACGACGATAATGATGTTTGGTGTTTGGGCCTGTAATGCTGATGCAGCTCCTGACACCATATCTGTACTGTCTTGATCTGCCGATGAGAGGTTCATATGCTGGTGTCAGAAAAAGTGACAAATGACTCACACTGGTGTACTGTGGTGATTTATGAGCTCCCAGGATTTATAAATATATAGACCTCTATATGCCCCAGCAAAAAGAGTTGCCCTATTGTCTCTTTCGTTGCCTGGCAATAGCATCGTGTACAATCACAGCTGATTAAAAAAAAAATCTGTGAATGGTTTGGTTTTTGGTTGGTGGTAATGGGAGGGTGTCCAAAAGGGTTTTAAGGTAAATTAAATCCACTTATTAATTGTTTGTAATAGTTGTAAGAGTGAATAATAATCCTAGGTGATTATTCGTTCTTATCATTAATACTACAAAAACTAAATAAGACCTTACCAAAGCCCTTACAGTAACCTCTATCCCTATTAAATCTCCCAGTGGTTCACAAGAGGCAAGATATGCTGGAGTATCTTTAATTCTTTGATGATGTGTCCCGCCTGCACTGCAGATTTTAGTTCTTAGATTAATCCCCAGGGATGGAGCATTAGGGTGACTGAGCCACCTGGCATTTACGAATGCCCCTGTTCAGTCCATTACTCACACTATTGTGCAGTAACATGCAGAAGAAAGGGTAATTGGCAAGATAAGCATCAGCTGGGGAGAAATAGAAGGGAGGGATCACAGAAAGGGAAAACTGATGGACTGTTTGGCACAGATACGTGTCTGTGTTAAGACTCGGAGGTCTATCTCATCGCTGAGGGAATTACACTGGATTTGACATAATTAAATAAACTCGTGAAAATATTCTTACATATTTTCCCTGTCATTTGTTTGAGACAAACTGAAACACCGTGTCCACCAGGTCGACACCTACTCTCCCTCTTCTACCACCATGGACGTTAACTGTGCGTTTCTGCTGCATGAATGTGAACTTACCGACTTCTGCCGCCATCACACTGATGTTATGCCACGCTGTTTCCTCCCGATCCAGAACCTCAGTGGTCCTGATGACTCCATTGTTCACCCCGATGGTGAAATATAAAGGTCTTTCTTCTTCGTTTTCTATGAAGTACCTGGGATATAAAATTATGTTTTTTTCATTATACATCTTAGTGCTTAATCTGATACCACAAGGTGCTGCATGATGATACTGAAACTGTGCATTGCTGAGCTCTATGCATATTTGTCATGATAAGTCTACTGCTGGTGGTTATGTCGCCATATGTTTGTAAAGAGGTGTGATGGAGCTTCACATCTTTCTCAATGGAATAATAATGTGTGTCTGTTGCAATTTGAGTCTCCGTGTTACAAAGCTTCCTATAGACTTTATCTCATCTATTTTTCACACTTGATATTTTGGGCTCTATATGAACAGCAGATAAATCTCTGGGTCTTTTGTTGTGAGGAACACTATTAGAGCAGTTCACAGTGTACTGAAGGGACTGTAGACATTTACAATTTACTAATTCAACTTAATGTACAAATAGTTCCAGGAAATATCCAAATAAATTCATAATATACAGTATATTTAATTATATTGTGGTAGCCCCTATATTAATTAGTGGATCATCTTGGTTTGGTGTTTAAGGGCCAATCAAGTGACAAAAAAAAAAAACAAACAAAAAAAAAAAAAAAAAAATGTAGATAGTTGCTGCTGAATACAGTGTGGAACAAGTCTTTCAATCTGAATGTCCATACAAGTTTACTTAAGAAGAAACACCCACCTACAGCTCATTGAGCTGCTTATTGAACAGTCATTGTTTTGTTTGTAGACTGCAAATAAGACATTAGATAGTACAAGAGTAAAAGATGTAGGTTAATTAGTGACCCAACGGAATAAAAACATATCAGAATCTAAGACAGTCATAACATCAACCCGAAGCACTGTTATGTCACTTAGCAGCCTGTTATGTAGTTAGACGTGCTACATAACAGCCTGTCAAGTGACATAGCAGTGATGTGACAGTTAGCAGATCCATAGCCCTGATAATCTGCAAACACAGTGTGGAAAAAAACTTAATTATTGTGAATATTTAATGTCCTTGTGTGCTATTTTGTGCTATTATAGGCAAAGGTCCCAGACAAGAAGAAAACCAAGAAGAAAACTAGAAGCTACAAACTGTTTTTTCTCTTGTTTTGGCTATTCACCATGGACCTTTCAAGCAGTTTTGTTAATATGATAAAATTAAAATAATTTGTAATTTTGGTAGGATAGAGTTCTGCCAACAAATCTGTAATTCAAACTTCACATACAAGTCATATCAATAATTTCTTTTACCTGATGGCGCTGTTGGTGCTATCAGGGTCCATGGCAGTCACAGTGCCAACCTGGGTGCCAGCAGGTGAGTTTTCATACACGTCCATGATGTAGTAGTCCATGGAGAAAACGGGCGGCTCGTCCACATCTCCAACAATGACTCGCAGTGACGTGGAGTCTTTAAATGGTCCCAGGTGAGAGAAACGGGAGTCTGAGTGGGTATTGGAGCCTTCAATGTTCAGTGTGTGAACTTTTCTCCTCTCGTAGTTCAGAGGCTGGATGGTACAGACATTAAATGCTATTAAATTATTGTCATTAACATGGTCCTATTCACCAAACAGATGTTGCATGTGGGGGCAGATCTCCTACAAACAGCCCTCCTCAACATTTACATTTTCTCCTGCACAACCCCCAGAGACAAAAACTGAAAATCCAAGATCCAACCTCCATGAAAAATAACTCACAGTTCTTAATGATAAAATTATACAAACAAGGTTTTAAAAGATGCTCATGAAAGCAAATATCCAAATGTGTGTGTGTGTGTGTGTGTGTGTGTGTGTGTGTGTGTGTGTGTGTGTGTGTGTGTGTGTGTGTGTGTGTGTGTGTTGAGCCTGAAAATCAAAATCTCTTTTAATCTGTAGCTGTGAAGAAAAAGTTCAGACAGCACAGGTCTCCTTCTGGTCATGGATGAGATGCTGCAGAGGCAAATTAGACACAGTTGAAAGATTTCACACTATCCAGTTCCACTTCCGGTACATTTCACGTCTATATTTTTGATAACAAAACTGCTTATACTGTGATGGAACAATATATTTTTGAAGTGCTTTTGACTCGTTAAAACTGGTTCTGGTGTAATAATTATGAGCAGTTCAATAGGTACAAGACATGAAGGTCTGGATGACCTAAAATGTCAGACTTTTGAATTCAAACAATACTGAGGTTAATGTTCTTGGCTCTAAACACTTCAGAAAATCATTATGTGATCGTATAGTTTCTCTGCATGACATTACCTTGGCCTCCAGTTCTACTGTGAGTCATTTACTTTTCATTACTTGTGGCTCCTGGAGTCTCTAAGAGCAGAATATAAACCAGTTTAATTCAGACACCCTTTCTATATTTTAGGTTAGAGTGAAAACTTTCCTTTATTATAAAGTTTATAATTAGAGATGGTCCTGGTGGTCCATGGTCCTGTCCCTCAGTTAAGATGCAATAAGATTAGGCTGCTGGGGGGACTCTCATGTTGCTTTGAACTTCCTCTACAAGGAAAGCACATCTCTCTGTTTTTGATAGAGACTCAAACTGGCCCAAAGTAGTTGCCCACACATTTAACCCCTTTGACAATGTTATTCACCTAAATGGTAAATGGACTGCATTTATATGGAACTTTTTTAGTCCCCTGATGACCACTCAAAGTGCTTTTACACTACAGTTGAAATTCAGCCATTCACACCAATTCACACAGCACCTCTGCCTATAAATTGTGCATGTCAATCTTGCCTAAGGACACTTCAACATGCAACCTGGAGGACACAGGAATCAAACCAGCACTCTTCCTCCTGAGCACCAGCCACAGCCTGACTTGTATATCTTGATCTCTGATTCATACCTGCTTAAGAGAAATGATTCCCTCCCTGGAGTCAGCATCAGAGGTGATTGCAAAGATGGCGGCAGCATCTGCGTTAGTGATCCTGTAGGTCATATCAGCGTTCTGCCCATCGTCCTCATCGTTGGCTTTAATCCGACCCACTGCCTTCCCCACTGGAGCCAGTTCTGGTACATACAGCTGGTAACTCTCTGCAAAAAAACAATAATTGGAATTGTGATGACTGTCATTGTTATTTATCTTGGAAATTTAAGGACAACTGTAATGATGATTATCAACTAAAGTGCTTGCATCTCAGAAATGACGCAGAGAGACCAAACTCGTCATTAAGTTACTTACCTCTCAAGGAACAAAACTCATGATGGTGCTGCTTAATGAGCCGCAAGAGCTAGAAACAAAATAATTTTCTCCTTGACTTCTGGATGCACCCAAATGTGATCATTCTGTTTTGCATTAGAGTTAACCACTTTCAAAATGGTCCTGTTAATGGCAATTCCACATGCACATTCTTATGCTGTGTTGGGTTATTCAGTCTCCAATCAAAGTCTCTTCAATCAAGACTTTAGTGATACAGCACATAAAGTTTTAGACAACTTTACCTTAAATACAATGTTTCCATCCTCCTGACTCTCTGTCTGTTGTAAACTCACATGCATCAAAATTCTTGTTAGTTGTTGTATTGTTCAATATTACATTTACATTTGTTCATTTGCTATGTGCTTTTATCCACTTATCAGCTTATAATGAGGGACAACACTGAAGCTTAAGTGAAGTAGGAGAAATTACAGAAGGAGATCAGGTAAAAACTAAGTAGTTACATGAAGGAGCAGCACCGACACATTCACATTTACTTGTTACATTTACTTGTTGTTGTTGTTGTTTTTTTCTGGACATAATATAATTATCTTGCCACTTCAGCTTAATTTATTGATGCATGTGATATGTTAGAAACAGTTTCCTCGAATATTGTTAAAAATTTAGTTGAATGCTTGTAAAGAAAATATAACAAATGTATTTTGTATGTGACTATTAAACCCATTGGGAGGGGTTAACCCTTTAAAAGAGGCTACTTTGGTTGGTGGAGTGTGTAAGAGACTTGAGTTGTTTTGTGTCTGTTTTGTGTTGCCATTGTCTACATAACCTTTGTTTATATTTAAATTTCTTTCCTTTTCTTCCCATTTCTTTGTTTCTTTGGTACTTTTTTTCACATTGTAAACACTTATTTGCACCTTGAGAAATGGGAATAAATAAAAAGTTAAATCGACTTTCAACTATACCACAGATTTTCCACAACGTTTAAAGTGCCACAAGCAGAACCATGTGAGAGGGAGTGTCCTGCTCTGATAGTATTTGGGAACTCATTTCACACAGAGATTGTCTTGTGTGCAGGGATGACGATACCAGACAATATTCTTTGGAGGACGTCAGCAGCCAGATTCAAATGTCACTCTGGTGGCAAAATAAGAGATTTGAATTTGATTCAGGCGTCCATAAGAAGCCAATGGCCAATGAGCTGCAGACTGATCAAAGAGTAGATGTGCAGCTCTTTTCTGGACCATCTATAGGAGTTTCATCAGTTTCTTCAGTTACAAACTGAAGTCTGCCAGAGCGACAACATTGTATTAAAGTGAGGGAAAAAAAACTATAGACTGTACCAAGAAATGGGTGGTTACACATGTACCTTATGTCAAAACAATGAGATGACCTCACAGACATCCATTTTTCCCATGAAACCATCCTTTCTTTAAGGATGTCACAGTAACCTGGTGTTATTTAACAGACTGGAACAAGATGACACCTCATGTATTGGTGATATCCAGGGGAGTTTGTTCTGCTCTCAGTTTGATTTTGCTAATGAACAGAGAGCGTCTGTGGTGAGAGCCACAGGGAAATCTCTGACCAAAGTTCAGACTCTCTTCCTCTTTTCTTTTCTTTTTTTTTTGTTAGGAGGGGGCGGGGGTCCTCAAAGCATTGATGACACATCGCAGTGGGGTGTATGTCCTTGGGTAAACTCACTGTCAAATGTACTATTTTTTTCAGGTTCAAGTCAGGTTGCAAGTACAGGCCTGTCAGTGACGACTGCCAGTACAAAACACTGATGGGGGATAATATCAGTGCTATCACATTAGATTCATTTCCAAAACATTAAGCCAATCAGTACAACACGAGAGTAATGGGATAATGTCATACCATTCTGCTCCTGTCACTTTCTCTTTTGTAACAATTAGACTGTTTTATCTCATCAGTTCTTTGTGCTTTTATCATTTTTTTCTCCATTTTTTTTTGCTGTTAAATTGCCATCAGTGACAAATACCCCTGCAGATGTTACAAATTACAGCTTACCAGAAACATGTTAGTGACACTGCAGGAGGCTTTTAATGTAAAAATCAGGAAGTGTCTAAGTTTCACCGACAATACAAAAACAGCTGAACAGACATGAACAGAATTAATTAGTAGATAAAAACAGGTTTATTCATTAAAAAAGAGACACTCGAGTGACAGTGAGTGTGACGTGACTTTATCAGACTGCTGATAGAGCACATATGCACATGTTTTGTGTTTATATTAACAGGTACAATAAGTGAAAGTCACTTAGGCTAAAATTCTAAATCAGGGTCGTTGATGCCACGTGAGTCCTGGTGTAAATTTGTTAATCAGTTGCCTGAATGGTTCTGGTGTGATTCTACAGTCAGACGTATTGATGCACCATGGGTTTTGCCTATAGTGGCCAATCTATACAGAGATGAGGTGGAACAAAGCCATGACCACCGTCTCACATGTCACTTCCAGCCACTGGTTCAAATATGTGGTTGACATCTGGGTAAAAATCAAAACCCATGAAGTTGAAGCCTTCACAGATCCCATCAATTATTTGACTTCCACCACAACTTGGAAAACAAACTGGGAGACATTAAGACCCTACATCAGGGCTCAGAACATTCCCTCCACTGCCACGGAAAAGGAAAAGGAGCAGAAACACGTTAACAAGTTAACGTGGAAGAAGCTTAACTGAAGAAGTGTAGGTACTTCAACTGGGCCTTTGGTGGGACCAAAAACAAAAAAAGAGAAAAGAAACCCAACAGACAGAGAAAAAGCAGGAACAAACATAACGACACTGTTGTGCCCTTCATGGCTGGCCTATCTGAGAAACTCAAAAGGACTTTCAACAAACATAACATCCTGTACAGTTCAAACCCTGCATCACTCGGTAGCAGAAATTGGTCCCCCCCTAAGGACAGAATAACCAGGTACAAACAGAACAATATAGTCTATGCAGTTGAATGCAGTGACCGCTACACTGGAGAAACAATCACTTCACAAGTACATGGTTTGGTGAGTCCCACTCTCAGATCATCAAGTCTCTGAGATCTCAGACCTTCTCAACCTTTTATCCACCACCCTTCACAAGTTGGCATTTCTGCTGCTTGCCAAAGAGAATTGACACGGGTAACATTGAAATTAAATTTTATTGACAAAAAATAAAACAAACAAGAAAAATACGACTTCAATGCATAGAGTGAGACATAACAATTATAAGTGTCTGACAAGAGTGTGGACAGGACAGGCAGGTGTTAAACACTGACAAGTTGACAAGATGGTTAATATTCAGACATTTCTAGAGAGGGGTAACAAACGGGTGGATGGATGGATGGATGGATGGACGGATGGTTGGGTGGGTGGATGTATGGATGGATGGGGAGTTAAGTTATTATGTTGACCTCACACCAGTGCACAGAAGGTCATTATTATAAAATAATTTCTTACTAAACCTAATAAAAAAAAATGGGAAAACAGGATTTTTAAAATACCAAAAATAATCCTTTAACACAGCCTCAATAAAACACGATGACACACTTTTTAGAGTTTTATTTTCACATATATCAGCCTGCCACACTCACACTGACAGGCTGATATGTGTCATATGATGGTTTCCTGTTCAACACACAGTGAAGTAAATCCTGATAGTGGTGCTGTTGACATGTTGTTTTGACCATGGTTATGAACATGATTAGTGTGTATATTAAATAAGTCAGCTGAGCTGCTCTGCTATGTGTGATATCACACTTCTTGACATGTTTACTACACTCATTAGCATAATGCTGTATTTATGGTGGCCTGGAGCTGTTTACATGTGTGTGTGTGTGTGTGTGTGTGTGAGAGAGCGAGAGAGAGAGAGAGAGAGAGAGAGAGAGAGAGAGAGCTAAATGGTACAAAGGTCAGCTGCAAGTTTTAAACTACTCAAAGTACAAAAAAAGTTTAGTGAGAGCAGACAGCATCAGAATACAAATGTATATTATTTCAAGGGAAGTTTGCTCACAACTTCTCTGATTTGCAGACGGTGCATATAAAAGCTGCCACGTAGGACACTGAGCTTTTTGAGGCAAAAGCATGAAATATAATAGAAAATAGATAGTTATACAGATAGTTATAGACATTATAGCTACTTTTTTTGTTGTTGTTTTTACATCAAATAACTAAGATGCTACAATTAACAGGTAAGATCATCTCGTGACTGATTGGTTGTACAGGTATATGGGCTTTATTCAGTTGTTTGCTGACTGGTTCACTGAGAAATGCAAACACACACATAGACACACATCTATCACTTCATTCAGAGCACATAAATGAGTAAGAGGATAAAAATCAAACTCAAAGGGGAAAATAGCACAAATATTTAAACACTTTGATGATGGCTATGTTTTTTTTTTTTTTTAATTGCAAAACCTCTTGTACCAGTGTCTACAGACATAATAGCTGTCCTCACACCAGCCATGATTGTGACTCAGAGGACAAATGCTTTGTCAGAACCTCTGGCAAGTTTGACCCAGCAGAATAACACACAAATAACAGAAACAGGTTCAGTGTCAGGCAGGGCGGACGCAATATGTTGCCACTTTTCAGTGTCAAAGGAAACGGACAAATAACAAACCCAACATCAAAGATTAGAGTTGTTGTTTCGCTCCTGGATTACCAAACTCACAGGAATATTTGGCCTGTGGGACAAGATATGTCTCATTGCTGACAAGAAGCTTCACAAACAAAGAACTAAAATTGTGTTGCAAGCATTTCTGAGACCAATGTTAGATATGGTTATCTTTTTGACTGACATTTTTTCGGCCATTTACTGTGTTGTAGTCAATCTAATATTTTTTTGTGCACTGCTGTGCCCCCTCTGGTCAGACAACCTACACTTAAATGAACAGTTTCATTGATCTTTTTTTGTTCATTATTTTGTATTTTTATGTATCTGATAAGGAGAGAAGCTCTTCATTTTGCTACATTTAGCTGATGCTGTATCAAATAGCCCCACGTGTGCCCAGATGACTTATTTTTTGACTTGTCTTATTGAGAATCATAAATGGGGTAAATAATTGTCTGACTTAGTGGAGGAAGACCTTCTCTCAGGATGAGATTATGGCACATGTCTCTGTAACATAAGCACACATTTACTTCTTTGAAGGACTAAACCAGAAATCAATAAAAAAAAAAAAATGTTGTGAAAGCAGCAGTGGGATAAAAATGAAAGAAGAGCTCAAGAATAAAGATGAAATCACTTACTCTGTTGAAACTTGGGGGGGTTGTCATTGACATCAGTGAGGGTGATGTTGATGGTGGTGGATCCAGACAGTCCTCCGACTGAACCCGCCATGTCTTTGGCCTGGATCACCACAGTGTAGCGGTCTCTGGTCTCACGGTCCAGGTTGGACATCGCCGTGCGGATGACACCTGCGAGCAGAGATGAAGAAAACAAGACCAGCTGAGGCTGCAGGAGTTTAGCATGAAGGACATGTATCTGTTGGTATTATGAGTGCATGACTGAGATATTTTTAGCTAATTTTTAACAGCTGATGTTTGGATTTAACAGACATATCAATATACATAGCATACAAATTGACTCCCTTGTCTTGTATGGTGGGTGAGTGGGTGTTTTCATAGATGAGCCAACATTTCCCGCCAGTGTAACATGCGCTCATGTGTTCCATTCATTATTTTCAGTAATATTTATGCAGCAGTTTTACCTCCATTCATCAACTGATTCTGTTACAAGTGGCATTTACTCTCTTGGCAGCTCAGTAGTTTAACTCTGACCTGCCAAGAGAGTAAATACTAGTGATATTTAGTCTCTGTGGAGCTCAGTAGTTCCAGCTTGTGCATGATCTTTTCCCGTGATCCCACCTCTGCCATAACACACATTTAAAAACCCTGTTGCCACACCGCTCCACCTCAGCTACCTCCACTATTCCCAATCAATTCCCATGAGCCCTCTAAGAGCTTTAATTTGCTTTACACACTTCAGTGTTTGCTCTTTGGGACTAAACTAACTATTTAGGTGCAAATTTCAACAGAACAACCTGGACACATCAAACACTGATTCGCTTTTTCAAGCCCTCACCTCCTGAGGAGGCAGAAAAGAGCAGCATGATAATGTGATCTGAGTAATAGCAAAGAAATTCAGATATCTTGAAATACTACATAATTAATACTACAATTAATACTACAGCTATATATATCCCCTAGATAAGTCACTCTCCACTCAGGAGCCTCATAGTCACAATCCTGGTCAAGTCCTGCAATAACTTCCTATTTTGACATATTTCAACACTAGTCAAGTCATTGGGAGAGTGACTCAATCAGTTACCATATTATAACCGGGACACACCGATCTGTCTCTGTACCCTGCAATATCTCGGTTGTCTGCTGCAGAGGCTGGGGTTTCCAATATCTGGAAGACTGAGGAGGATCATTGTCCAGAGGCCGTTTATAGTTCATAGATTCCCCAGTGGTTCGTCCTGGACAAAGGTCTGATTTGAGGCTTTTATCATGACCACCAGTGAGCTGGGTAAAGTGCCTAAAGGCAAATATTCAGTTTGGGATTTCCCCTGTGTTTCTTTTTCCCTTTTTCCCTTTATGTGTTCCCCTTGAGTGGGTGTGCTCATAGGTGTGACCACTATCTCTGCCAGTGTTGAATATGCTCATATCTTCCATTCATCATTTCCTGAAATGTTTCCTCCGATAATTCTCAGTCAGGCTCTAATTTGTATGCACAACATCAGATTTGCCATTTTCTTACAAGAAGCTGAAACATCAAACCCACTAACACGACAGAAACTTCAAAGACGATTGCTTTAAATCGGGCATTGGATTGAAATCAGCCGCATTAATGATTGCTAACTATATTTATTAATATTAATATTATATCAACAGAATTCTTTTTTTCTGTTAGAGATGGAAACACAAAATTTGCTTTGAAATCAGCTGAGACATGTGACTAGATCTTACATATGTATTACTTGGTAGAAAAACCTTCTTTTTTAAGCTTAATGTTCATTTGATGTGATGTATAAAGCCTCTAAAATTGAAAACTGATGTTCTTTTTAAATTATTCATTCTTACTCAAGTTGACCAATGTGAACATCATCAGTAGGTCTGAGCTGCAGCTCAGCTTGTATCGAGATGAAGGTCCAATGTATGATTCAATTATTCAGGAAGGGCAAGGACTGTGCTCCTAAGCTGTTGTTTAAAATATGACATTTATAATAATGATATTTCTCATGAATCTAAATAAAATATCAGAAATAAACTGAATGGGAAGTATTGATAAATCACAAGGACGTAATCAAACATGTTGACTACTGCTGCATTTCAGGAAGGTCTCAAGAAAAAATGAGTAAATTGAGTATGAGCTGAGTTTTACATCTGCAGGGAAGAGAGTGATTGGCTGGAATATTGAGAATATGATAATATGGTTTGGCCACAGGGGATGGTAGTTTATGTTTATAGCTTATATCACACAGACATACACACTCATATGGATACCAATATGCTACTGACACTCACACACAATCACAATAAACAGACTGCATGTTTGCCAGTGACCTGATGAAAGTGAGAATTACTGCACTGATTTGATATTCATATATTTCTCATATATTATTCATAGCTTGTCTGGGTCTTGAATCATGGTTTTCTTTGTGGAGGACATGACTTGCTCTCTGCAACAATGAGAACTGGACAGTACTAAGTGTTGACAATGGAGCCTCCCTTAACTCACAGTTTTATATTATAACAAATTCGCCTGAATGATATTAAAAACATAACTACAATATTCACTAATAAATAGAGAGTAATAGTGGTTGCAGCAATAGTGGTTTTTGAGCCTTGAATATTTTGTCATTGTATATCATGTGAAGTCACTTTGTCTGTTTTCTCAGGCAGGTTAGACATAAAATAACATCACATAAAATAAATGGGGAAGTACAAATGCCACGAACTGTTCAGAAATCCAGTATTTGAGTAAAAGTTTATGGTTACTTTCTACCACTGGGTATATTGCACCATGGGGGCTAATACCTGCACATACAGGTACAGAGGAAGTGTCTCTATCTGCAATTCCCTCTGCTACTCACAGATCATGTGAGACATGAGTTATTTCAGGAAGCGTTTCTTTAAATTAACAACACATTGTGATATTTCTACGCTTTCATCTGGCTGTGTGTGGTGGCTTATCAGTTTTATTATGACGATTTTATGTTTATAAGAGGAAAGATTCACCTTTCTAAGCCAACATCTCTGCTCAAACTTTAAAACGCTCAAGACGCTGGACTCTCAGAACTGATATCCCGTGTTACAGTTAAAGCCTAAAGTGCTTTCACAGCTTTTCAGAATTTATCGGTTATATGGAAAAAGAATCTGTGGTTTTTCTAGACCAAAGCAAAAAAAAAAAAAAAGTGCCTCTTTTCTCTCACAGCATATGAACACAGGAGTTATAGCTCCCAAGATTTAGTTTATAACTGATCTGTCCAGCTGGGATGTGAGGCATCAAAATAGTGCAAGCAAACAAAATGCTTTAGGATTCAGCATCATTGGCCTTTCTGTGCTTTTCTATTCATTAAATATCGAATAATGAATAATAAATGTCATTTTTTTTGTTTTTCCCCCGATATAGTGTGGTTTTTGTGGCGCTGTAACAGCGCTGCACTAATTTCACCTTTATTTCAAACAGAAAGGAGTCAAACTTCACAAAACCACCACAGGTTATTTCCAGGAAAAGAAAAAACACGCTTCCAACTTTCAGAATAACAAACAAAAGCTGTGCTCCTTGTAGTTTTACAGCTGAAAACAGTCAATATCTTTAGTCAGGCATAGCACGTCCGTCTTTTCAACACTTTTTTTACTTTTTAAGATTGGATCTCCAGAAATATCACACAGACTTCCATGTAATGGTATTTCGGTGGATGTGCTGAAGTCTCTGAACTATGTCTGTGATATAATGATATCAGTCTGCAGCTAAAAAAAAAACCCAGATGCATTAGAAAAAAGTCTCTCGATCTCCTCCTGAGTTACGGTTTCAACACTGTTTTTGCAGAACATCACAATCTCACAGTGAAGTTCAACTTTCAGCATCATGTCATCACTTCATATTTTTACCCAGTTAAAGAAATGTGTTAAATCGTTACTGTATGGTTTTTTTTTTTTGAGTTATGACCAAAAACGTGTATTGTTTTATTTTGTTTTGTGACCTTTGCACCAGATCTGCAGCCTCTGATTTGATGGTGTTGTGTAGTTCTGTTATACACAACTTGACTCTTCCTATTAGCAGACAGTGTTGGATTAATTCACTGTCCTGGCAACAGTGAGAGAAGTGTGTTTCCATCAGCTGAGCTGTTGTTATCAGCTGTTTCAGAGACTGAAGATAGACTGGCTGATCTGATCTCTCGTCTGTTCACCTTCTTCCACCTCTTTGACACTTTAGACCCAAAATAGCATCTGTGCTCAGATACACCTACACAGTCAGCGCTCTGAGACCCAGTGCCTCTCAGAATCACTTCACAACTGATACATTTGTCCTCATTTGTTATATTTGTTAACTGTAACTGAGCTGATGCATATCTCTAAGACCAGACCATCCTGATCCTTGTGCAGTTACTGTCGGCATCAGCACTGAGTGTATGTCCTTCCCTCTGTCCTTCATTCTGCTACAACATAAAATCATGACATTTATATGTATGTAAATCATAAAAAAAGAGCCAGTACAGATTGGCAGAGGAGCTTTCAACTGGCCTCTTCCATTAAACCAACATGGAGGTTTTTCCACACATCCTCTATGTCTGGGTAGACCCAGAAGGAATAATTGAGGGAACACTTCAGGGTCCAATAGAAAGAGCAGGTAATTGTCACTGTGAAGTGCAACACGGTTTAATTTTGAAGAGTGTGATCACCAGTCTGCTCCGAAGTAACAGAAGGAGCAAAGGCTGTTGGAGATGACCCATCTGCAAGACATGCACATTCAGAAGGTCTGAACCTAAACTGGTTCTAACAAGTACAGAATTACCAAAATACACACACACACACACACACACGCACACACGCGCACACACACTTCTCCCACATGAGATGCAGGCAGCACTGAGCCTGGAGGCTCTGCTCCACCACATTACTCGCTTCACAGGTTTACAAAGCAGAGAGCCATCTGGCCTTATCAGCCCCTTTAGACTGAGCAGAGAGTCTCGGTGCAGGCTGGACAGGACAGGCAGCACACATTATGCACCTGTACTACACCGAGTGACCGCGGTAGAGACACATATACACCGACACAGAGAGAGTGAGGGAAGGAGGGGGGTGTGTGGGAGGACAAAAGCTGGTAGAGAGTCTGGAGGAATGGAGGCAGAGATTAACTATCCTCAGGTTCAGGCCGCTGGAAGTAGTTTTCACAGGCTTTTATTTTTATGTGTTTTTATTTTGGTGCCACTATTGAATTTGATTGGAGCAGACGTACAGAGACGTCTCTTGCCTGACAGATGTGAGATCCAGGCTTCAGTGCTTTTAAAAGAATGACACAGAAAAACACAAGACCCTGAGCTGTACTCATCCCATCGCTGTTCATGCTCCAACAAGAGCCACCAAAATAAAGTGAGAAATCTACACAGGGTAGCATATTTGATTGTGAATTTTGCCCAGTAAAGAACACTTCACATTACAAATGAAGCGTTCGTGTGTTTTGCCTCATCTGTGCCTCACACGACTTTCACATCACCAGCAGTGTGTCGCTTTGTTTGCCGTTCTGCTCAACGCGGCTCACTGTGGCTGCATTGTGCCTGCTGCTGACGCAGAGGGTCATCTGCTGATAATAGGGGGGATTTTCGCAAACACATCACATCTGCGACTGATGTTTTGGTGTCAGCTTTAGTCACTCGCCCATTGTAGTATGTTTGGACTACAGTTTTACTTTTGTTGCATGAGTTCACATCACGTGTTTTACGGTCAAAGTTGAACCAAGTTGAACTTTGACCACAGCAAGTGATGTGTGCAGCAGAGACGTGGTTATGGGCATGGAAACACTTTCTGCACTGCTTTTGAAACTATTGAAACCAAGGGGGTTCAGTGTACAGTGGTGTAGCTACTGTGTTCAATCTGAAAGCGCCTTGACTCAGACCGGCTGTGGTATTCAGACCATGACTGATTAGTATTGAAACATTCCCGTATCTGCACGAGGCAGCTTGAATCCATGGGTCCAGATTCTGACCTTTCCATCTGCTGATATCAGTAAAAGTCCACATCCATCAGACCAGACACATTCAGGGTCTGACCTTGAGTCCACTACAGCCTCCAGTTTCTGTTGTCGGCCCGACAGGAACATGACGTGGTTTCTGCTGTTGTAGTCCTTCCACCAAGTTTGGACATGTTGACTGTGATGTTTTTCTGCTCCACACAGCTGTAAAGAGCAGTCGGTTATCTGAGTCACTGCTGACTGTCTGTCAGCCCCGACCAGTCTGACAATTCTCTGTAGACAACAGAGCTGCTCTCTGGAGTCAGGAGTGAGTCTGTAGTGGTCAGTTATACTGACTGAGCAATTTGATCCTCTATATTGTTGTGTACATGTTGCACCTGGGCCCATGGAAGCCGCCTACTCTGGGGGAGAAGTTCATAGCTGAGAGGTAAACATTCATGTGGTTTGGTACATGTGTGACCTGAAGTTAATCGGGCGGATACTGTCACATACTGTACATTGCTATTCTGGTTATATATCAGTCACATATCGATGGTTTTGTAGTTGAAACGTGAATTCCTGTGAACGTGATAGGTTATTTAATCTCCTCAGAAGCTATTTTGCACTGGCGGGCAGAAGAAGCATAGATGCAAAGCAAAATCAGCATTTTTCATCATGTCTGTGCTTTTGCTGAAGGAGGTCCACTTAGGTTTGTGCTGATGAAAATAGTTTCTGAGTCTGTTCTAGAAACAAAAATCTGTCTTTGTAAGTAGAGCTTTAAAATCTCCAGTATGAAGTCATTGGCACAGACATTTTGCAAATGTATTGAGAGACTTTCATTTTTTTTTTTTTTTCAAGGGAGGAACCTAAAATTATCCTCCAGGTACAAGCAATGAACCATTAGTTCTCCAGACTCTGTGGGTATTGGGATACAATGTTTAAGTGGTTCGATTCCTGGCTCTTCCAGTCCATATGGAGCAAAAAACTTAAAGATACTTTCCCTAATGGCTACTCTATTGGTGTTTGAATGGTGTGTAGCTGAATGCAATGTCTAGGACATCGTGTGAATGAGTGAATGGGTGACTTTGACCTGTAGTGTGAAGTGCTTTGAGTTTAGCAATGATCAACCACTTAGAATCAACATTTGCACTAGAACCATCAGATAGTTTTCCATTTTGGTGTAAAAACCGATGACTGAATAAATTTCAAGGTATAATACAGAAATAATTGTTATTCAAACAGTCATGGAAAACTGGAAACTAACAGCCAACTCCGGTGTGAACATCTTGAGCTCTGTTGACCATTCTTGTCCCAACACACACTCTACGTTCACACTAACACTTGCCGTTTTTAGTGCTTAAGTGTGTTCGCAACTGACAGCACACTGGATGGTTTAGTCATAAAAAATTAAGTTAACACTGGACACTTCTCACCCTCACCCAACAGTTGCCATCTTGGCTACAAAAGCAGAAGAGGAGAGGCCACTGATATATTTCTAAATCTGTGAAAATGTAGGCCAAAAGAGTAGAACGTTCTGTCAGTGCCCATGGCAGTGTAATTACCATGTGGTACGAGAGAACCACAAAAAAAAAAAAAAAAAAAAAACTTTTAAAGATGAGTGATAGAAGCAGGCAGAAGATATAATGATATAATAAGATATATAATAGGATATAATGAGCAACAATTGTGGTCACATGTTGCAGGCGTCATTTCAGTTGATTGAGTTTGAACATCCACACTTTATCCATGAGCATATAAAATACACTACATGTGAATATAGTGTTAATGAAATATCTGATTTGAGACGCTCTATGCTACATTAAACTTCCTCTCCTTCTCTCATCACAATGAATGAATGGGCTCTGAATGAGCAAAGAGCTGGTGGAAGAGGGTGAGAAAGAGAAGGATTTCAGACTGAAAGAAATATAAATAAATAATGAAAAATACACTTAACAATTTGTCAGTCTGAATGTTCGCTTGCATCATGTGATTCTCTTCACTACATTCTATCCAAGGTTAGCATCCTTTTCTCTCCTGATAATTCATGTGCTCATACAAGCATGACAGCACTGATCCGGCACCTCCTTTCCAAGGCCACTAAGAAGCTGCACAGAGAGGAAATGACTGTATAATATTAGAGATAAGAGCTGTTTGCAGCTTATGACAACAATATTTGTGCTTTGCTTTGGTTTGGGACAGATAAACGCTGAGGCTTTTCACCTACCAGCATCTTGTCTTCTTCTCTCTGTCTTATTAAATCAGCAAATGAGAGAAATGACAAAGAAACACGATGAATAATAAGATAAAGAAGAAAAACAGAAGGAAGGGAGGGTAAAGAAAGCATGGGGCTCTTTGTGTTTTTAACTACAGTCTGCAAGCAACAGAAATCAGGAGTAATGTCAAACAAGCTGACCACCGTATGTGAACAAAAATGGTGAATAGGCTGCAGGTTGACACACACAGACAGTTCATGGACAGAGAATATGTACAAGAGCCAATAGCAGCCGCTTGCATGGTTAGAAATAGAGAACAGTCTGTGAGCACATGGAGCTACAGCAAAAACCCTGTGGAGAAAACATTAACACAGGATACACAGGAGAGTTTTAAACTCTGATTAATCCTGTTTTGTTCCTTTATTCCACTGGTGGGTAATTTGGTGACATATAAGAGCAGAGTAGGAGGGAGAGGGAGGGAGCCAACCTTTTAATTTGTAGGTTTATTATGGATCCAAACTATTAATCATTATTGAGTCAATAACCGTAATGAACATCCACAACAGCCTCATTCAGTAGATTGTCACTCATCATGTTATGACACCTGACTTCCTCCTTTGTCTTCCTCTGTCATATTAACTACAGTCATCAGAGATCAACAAACAATAAAACAACAAACAGCAAACTCTGGGTTGTAATGAACTTGCACAAATGAGCTATCAGGTGAATGACTGAAAGTTTGCATCCAAAGTTTGCATCCAAAGATCTGTCTTATTTACACAAAACAAAACGAAAGCTCTGTGGTTAAAGCCACATTGTGTAATTTTTCAGGTAGTCTATAAGCAAAATATATTTTTTCATTCACAACTATTACCTCATTAATTAGTAATCTCCATCAATAAGACGAAGTGTTCTGGTAGAGTTTGAATTTGCTATTTCTATATATATAGAGTTGGTGAGATTAATGCAGGTCGCCATGTTGCGCTGCCATCTTGAGACTACAGGCCCTGACAGCAGACAACAGCAGGTAAATACAGCTCCACCTTTTGTGTTTTTACATTCAGCGGCAGCACAACCGGTGGTTGATTCATCAAATATTGATATATTGTCAGATTCTCAACATGGATTTTCCCGTCAATGCTACATGGTACTAGAAGATGCACTTGCTGTTTTGTTTTGATAAATATCACTGGGTTAGCATATAATCAGTACCAAAATAAATAAGTGACAGTATTATAAGCTATCTTGTAATCAACATATATGATATTTTCTTGGACCAAATGACTACCCATCCATCCATCCATTTTCTACCCCTTTATCCTGTACTCTGGGTTGACAGGGGACTGGAGCCTATCCCAGCTGCTTACAGGGAACGGCAGGATACACCCTGGACGGTTGCCAGCTCGTTGCAGGGCCACACATAGACGAACAACACTTATAGACGAACAACCATTCACACTCACATCCACACCTACAGGCAATTTAGTATGCTCAATTCACCTATCCTCAATGTTGAATTGTTTTTGGCAGTGGGAGGAAACTGGAGCTCCTGGAGGAAACCCACACAGACACAGGGAGAACATGCAAACTCCACACAGAAAGACCCTGCGGCCGACCAGGGAGTCAAACCCAGGATATTCTTGCTGTGAGGCAACAGCGCTAAGACCGAATGACTAAATAAAACCAATAACTATTTTACCAAACTAATCTCATCAACTGAGAGAATACTGATAGAAGTTGTGTTGAATCAGAATCAGAATCAGCTTTATTGGCCAAGTATGTGAACACATACAAGGAATTGTCTGCAGTTCTATTCCTTCGCTCCATTATAGATTAAATATACAATATAGAAAAACACAGAATAAACAATATGACAACATCTTGTTGATATTTCTAGGCTACGATATTTCTAGGAAATGCGCATTTGGAAAAGGGACAGGGCTAAAGAATACTATTCAGCTGGTTGTGGTATACGATCTCAACGCTAGATGGTACAAAATCTCACACAGTATGTCTTTAAGGTCATAGAAAGATGATGGTTTAGGTTCATAGTAAATAAACAGGTTTGTGTCTGAAGTTACTGTGAACTACTTCCTGATAAAGTCAAATCTTTCACTAGATTGTTTAACTAAGTAGCAGATTATTACAAAATCTGCTTCTGGATGAAGATCTGGAGACTGTGAAGGCCAATGGATCATTGGGGTTTTGTTTTGCAGCACTGAGCTTTAAAAGTCAACTGTGATGAAAGTACCCAGTTAAAAAACAACAAAATACAGCCATATAGTCCACAAGTTCGTCTGCACAGAAAGCCAAGAAATCGTTGCCAAACTTTTTAAAGCTCTTAGTGAACCCAGGTGGATGCATCATTTATTCAGGGTTCCCTTTATTGTGTCATGTATCTGAATATAATGTGAGGGATACAGCTGCTTTATATAGCCTGTTTTTTAGGAGATGAAGAGATACCTGACAACCTAAGAGGTTTAGCTATGATGAGATCAACAAACATTAAAGGGTGAAGCTGAGGATAAATTGTTTCTGAGAGCTGCTCAGACAAACCAAGTAATTGCACATCATGTTTGGCTGTTGAAAAATTTCACAGGCATTTTCACCGCACGCTTGGGAGATTCAGTGTTTTATTGCTGTTTTGATATAACTGGGATGGACTAAAATATAGGATCACTTCAGTATATTGTGATATTAAACACCACTGTAACTATAGTTCAACACAAACTGAATATTAAAAACCACCATAAACTCCACTCTGCATTAGAGATGTGTGCCTAATAAACTGTTCAATATGGAAATGCAGGGTTGATGACACATGTTGCCTCAGAGCTTGTATTAATATGCAGCTCATCATTGTTTGTTGCATTAACTCCTAATGCTGAGTTGAGTTTACTCTACTAATATTGTGCAGTTTATTTGGTAGCTCTCTGACAACTGCTCCAGTATGATCTTTACCTTTTATTCCTCTCTATTTGTTTGTTCCTTCCTCCTATGTCGGGTAAATTTTGGGAAACATGTTGTGTTTGGCTCCCACCTGGCTGCACTGTTAAGCTCATCTGTCAGCTGAGACGCCATTGCTACATGGTAAATAAGCCTTTAGCATTCAGCTGCAAGCCTCAGAGAAGCAAAAGCCTGGGATTCATTTCCTGTCTCTGTGTGTGTTGCGTAAAGAGGGAGCTGTCGCAATAATAATATTGTTCAAGATGAAGTGTAGGTAAGAGTCCTGCAGGGGGTTTAAAGATCCTGTGGGCAATGAGGAGGAGTTTAATATAAAAATCCACCATCTTCCTATGAAGTTTTTGTATTAGAGAAAAGATCATCTGATATTTTATAATTAAATCATCACAGACTCAATCTGCTTGTACAATCTTTCTAATGTTCATATCTAATTCTGCAACGGCACAAGCAGCAGTAAGTTAGAAAGCTTTCTAGTGACTAGTAAAGGTTTGACGATCCATGGATGTATATCAATACATCATTACAACGATTATCAATCCAGTAATATGGTTGCAAAGTGAAAACATGGATCCATGTTATCATATTTACAATACATTCCTGTGACACATCTGTGTTACCATTTCTGTACAAGCTCCGGTTCCTACTGCTCCTTCCTAAACATTCAAACAGTGCTAGTAGCCAAGCACCAGGCAGGTCACGGCAAGCAGCCAAGAGAAAGATGACAAGGATATTTAGTTTCCTCTTGGGAATAAGTGATGGTGTGGAGGGTTTTTTTTTTTTTTAATTTGGATTTCAAAGAAAAGATGAATCAACAGGCAAAACTCAGTAGGAGGTGAAAAAGTCAGAAAATATGACCAACCTGTCTGGGCACCTGAAGAGGACGAAGCAGGACAATGACCTGTATTAAAATATATAAAAATTCTGTGTTGTTGCCCAAAGCATCAATACATCATATTGTGATGAAACTTGTGATTTACACCCCTATTGACTAGTTATAGCAGGACAACTTTTATAGTCCATAGATTTTGAAGACAAATGTGATGTAGCAGTTGTAACAACAGTATAATTTCATCCGGTGTTGCCAGATATAATTTATGTAATCACCTCCTGCAGCTACAACATTCAGTTTTAAAACATTTAAAATTTCACCTCACAACATGTTGCTTTCTGTTACAAAATGTTCGACTGGCTCAGCCTGTTTGCTCTAACTGCACAAATCCTCATCTGGTTTTAGCCTATTTCTACACATTTAGAGGCTTTCTTTTTAATTATTTTTTATTGTCTGTGGCATGCTGTTCTGATTATCTGCTGCAATGAATAACACGACTGATCACCGACTCACTTTGAGTTAAATGCAAACATCATCATGGTAATTAACTGAAAACACAAACTGCAGCTGAGGCTCATGGGAATGTCAATAGTTTTTTTTTTTTTTTTTCCTGACAACATTATTACAAATGTGAAAACTCAGAATTAGTCTTTCACAAATTAAAAAATGTGGCATAGTTTTTTTTCCACAGTCTACTGACACCTCTCAAATTCAAATGTGCCCAGTGACAAATTTACATCACCCCTGTGTTAAAAATATTTCAGCTAGAAAACAAAATGCTCTTATTCAGTACTCTGTGGGTGTGTTTTTATAAATATGAAGAGACAAAATTGAAAAGACCAGAGGGAAATGACAGAAAGAACTGGAACACAAACACACAACCATTCTCCTTTATACACAGGCTGATTCATTAAATTGACATGAGGCAAGTTGGTTTGTTTGAGAATTTTCCCAAAATTGGGTTTGTATGTGTCACATTCAGAGGAAACAGCCCAACATGTCCTGGTAAAAAAAAATTCTAGTCAAGTGACTGTGCAGGCTGTCCAACCCAAACCGTGTACTTTCCAAAATAAAGTCATATGAATTTAAAGAAGAAAGTGTCTGCTGATATTGTTTCTCATATTTTATAATGTTCAGTTTAGTTTAGTTTAGTTTAGTTTAGTTTACTGATACTTAGCAGATGCCTTTAGCCAAGACAATGTACATACAAGTTTGGAACCACAAAAATGAAGATGTACATCACCATCAATATAAAACATCAGACAACAACATCAAGAAAACAACAATCATTAAGGAAAATCGCCCAGGCGACATACAAACTATAGAATGAAGATGGACCTCACCATCTGCATAAAATATCATGATCATCGCAAGTAAACGTAAAAAAAAAAAGTTTAAACAAAAAAAGTAAAAATGAAAAAAGAATTACACTGGAGAGGTGTGTAGATATATTACAACTCCTCTAAAGAAGGAGAAGCTTTAATCGTAACACCGATGAGAGTTATGCCTCAACACACACACTTTTTTTTTTTTTTTGACAAGGTGTCTAAGAGGCTAAATGTGGACTGGTTGTAGAGTGTTGATTGTTAAAGGGTGACTTCAGACAACACCCTGCTGACTGCTCATTAATGTTTAAAAAGGATTATTACACTCAAAAAGCTGTAACTATAGTGCCAATAAGGTCTAAATATAGCAAAGAAAAGGTGCACATGACAATATATACATATTGTCTTGCATGTTTGTGGCAGCGGGAGGAAACCGGAGCTCCCAGAGGAAACCCACGCAGACACGGGGAGAACATGCAAGCTCCATGCAGAAAGACCCTGCACCTGACCCTATGTATATATATATATATATATATACATATATATATATACATTGTGCAAATTTGTGTGGGTGTGTGGTAGAAAGCTGCTATTAAGTCAAGTCATGTCATGTTAATCAAAATATATTGAAAGCATCTAGAAACTAACTGGATGATCATGCTCACAACATACCAAATCTGTGTGAGTCCATCATTCCATGTAGTCTTTGTTTCTCTGTCGAGGTCCAGTGACCTCAGAGAGTCGACAAGACCAGAAATGAAAAGGGAATCAATAGTCTGCATGGCTTGTAGCAAAACTAAGTGGTCTTTATTGGATTTTACTATTATGCTGATGCCATTGGTCATTGTCTACAGTAACCTGTGGTTACCATGCATGCTACATCCATGGGCAGAGTTCAGATGAAGGTGTGATCAATGTGGTATAGTGAATCCAATTAAAGCCATACAAAAAAAAAAAAAAAAAAAAAATTGAGAATATAATGTGCATTGAAACTCTTCACCTCAGTCAAACATAAGACAGAGCATAAAACACCCCAGAAAATACCAAAACATTACCAGAAACTTTGCCATGGACTCATCTCTGGACAGACAAAGGTTCGGAGGGTTTCAGAACTGCTGACAAGTTCTCTGAAGATGGAAGCAGGAGACTGATTAGATTAATGTCTGAACCTCAGGATCTCAGAGTGCACCCTGTCAGAAAGTTTAGCTGCCTGGGGAATGTGCTGTTTTGCTGTCAAGAATGTGGAAGATGGAGTACACTGAAGCAGAGGCACAGGGAGTGAAGCAGCAGGTACAAAAGCTAGTTGAAAAGGGGGAGGAATCTAAACGATGCTGCGAGCACTGTCGGCAGTTTTCCAGTGTTTGTAAGCAAAGGCTGATTGTGTGAAATCAGTCTGAGACTGTGCAACATCAGTGAATTGGCTCTGCTGAAGCCTGCTGACCCCTTTCTGCTCATGCTTCAGTGATCCGGCTGGTTGCCGGGACCTTCTGAGTGGTTGGATATGAACGGTGAGAGAGCAAGAGAGATTTTGAAACATATGATGTTGCTGACATTAGACAGATCCTGGAGCTGGGATGCATCCAGACCAGGATTTAGATTTAGATTTGCCACATGATGGATTGTAGTGATTTGCTACAGGTTGCTGACAGATAATGCAGGAGCTGCATCTTCCTATAATATTTCAGAAATAAGATAAATGGAATGAGTGGTATTAGACTCAAAAAGGAAAGATCTCTCTTTCTCACAGACACACACTGCACACAACAATCATTGATCAGATACGCTGACATCAGGAATGACTGGGAATTTCAACAATCTGGAAGATGGACATTTAAAAGCAGGGAACTGACAGGAACTTATACTAGAAAAAATCTTTGTATTGAACTCTCACTAGAATTTCCACTTCCCAACAGAATACAGTATTTTTGATCTGGATTATTTTCTCTAATACCGTTCCAGTGAAATATGCCTGGATTGGCTCAGATTTGGTTAAAGCTTTGCATAGCAAAGAAATGATGCTGCACTGTCAACATCCCTAATGAGAGCAGTAGATACCTATGGAAGAATCCCTCCTCACTCATTTGTTAGCCATCTGTGGTTATGCGACACGATGCTGAGGAAAACACTGAGAAAAAAGAAACTTAGAAAAAAGATTTTTTCTTTTAAAACCCAGAGAGAAATATTGAGATTAGCAGAAATAAAACCTGTTCTCACACCTTTGCGTGTATTGGATGTCACATTTCTAAATGTGCATGTCTTCTTGCATGTGACCTTGCTCACTGGGGGGTCTCTGTAGATGAGGACATGAATCGAGTGACTGACTTCGCACTAAAGTCCTTGTAGATCTTCTTTCACTAAATCACACAATTTTCCCTTAAGTAGTGGCATTTCTTCAAAAGAGAGCAAATCACATAATCCCTCCAGGTGGGAGGCAGCCCTCCGCTGGCAAGGAAACAAGTGAGCACACAAGAATAAATGGAGAAGGGTGAGAGGAGTGGAGAAATAGTGTATTAGAAAACAAGGTAAAGGAGCAAACTCATTCTTTGTGGTGAGAGAAGGGGAGGACAGATTGTGCTGGACCCATTCAGTCTGAAGGTTTATTATCCAACCCCCCACAAGTGTAAATATAATGTCTCACTTGAAACATCTTAATACTGTTAACAACATGCATGAACCTGGGATTTCTGGGTGCTTTATGTTGTCTAATGCTGTATTTGTATTTTTTTTATTTTTCTCTGAATTACTGATGGAATATAAATGAGATATTTCTAACAGAGCTGCCATGATAAATTAAAAATAATTAAAGAGATTTTCACCATAAACAAATCTATATTGTTCTTGTTCGTATATAACAAAGATTAAAATTGTCACTGGGAATGACATAATTTTGTAAATAAGAGCATATTCTAAAAGCAATTATTACAAATTTGCCAACTTATCACACCTGTCCTACTCATAATTTACTCAAGTTGTTGTATTTTTAATGAAAACCACTTTCTGTCATTCTCAAGTTCAGAGAGTAGACAGATATTGTGACACTAGTGCAGCAATAACGCTGCAGATTGTTGTGTATTGTCTGAGTAGTTTGCTGGTGGAAACCCTCAGGGACCAATGAAACCAAAATGTATTTGCACAGTGATTTCAAACACTGAGTCTGAGGTTAATAAATAAGTGAATAGCATTAAAATACAAGGAGCTTATCTCTGCAAGTCAGAGGCAGGTAACAATTTACTTACTTTGTTCAGACCAAATGTGAAAATTTCTCACAGTTTGATTGAATATAAAGTCAAGGCAAGAGGTGCAATCAGAGGTGAATCTTTTAAGACCGACTCCTGGCCAGATGATGCTGTGATTGGTTTTAGTATGACAATCATATGATGTCATACTCCACTCTGGTCTTTCTCTGAAGGCCGCTGTTGTCTTTAATAAGGTTTACAAGTTGAGATTTTAAAAGTGTTACATGCAAATTAAAGATGTACTGACAGGTGCAGTGTATACAGTGGATGTCCCTGTTGAGTCTGTCTTTGAACCATAAAGATTTGCAGGTATGTACACAAGTAATAAAACTGCCTGCAGTGCACACAGACAAGTGTTTATCTGTTACTAAACCAGCATCATCTTCTGTTGTTTCTGATAAACAGCAGACAGTGGGCACATTCATGTACAAATCAACACAAGGTTTGTGTGGGTGGACCGATATGAAAACCCACAAATACAAATGTTCTGAAAAAGCTAACGGCAGAGTTTCTTACAGAAGGTTCTCAATATTATGTCTCATATTGTTTTGATGGACACAAACAGTGGAAGCCAAGCAGGGACGATTGCCCTGAGACATCAAGGGAAGCCAAACTTCCTCTAACATTTCACACAATAAATGGTCAAATATGCAATGTTGAATTTACGTTAAATTAGGATTGACGTTATTATTAACTAAAAGCATCCTAGAATGTGTTTAACCTCATGACTAAGTCTTTTCACTCTATTTGCCCAATGCGATTTACTGATGATTTTGAATGCGCTACACTGTGTATGAAACCCCATTGACAGTGAGCCTCTATGGGTTTCTATGTTGCTTTTTTTTCAATGCAGCGATTGAATAAATGCTGAAAATCATCATTCCCTTTGAAGTCAGGCATCACTGGGTGTGAATGGAGCAGTGAGCTGGCTATGAAGCCAGGCTTTCGTGTGATGATTGGTGGAACTGTCTAAAAGGCTGAACCCCTTTTTATTGGCAGGGATTTGGGAACAAACATCGGCAAAGGAGCAAAGTGAGACAATGTGCTTTCCATCCAGAGTGCTGCTTAGCTCATTTTATACATAGGACATATTACACTGTAAATAAAACATACTAATTACCATAATTAACTAATTATTACTAATTACCTGCTGCCAAGTCACATGGCCGTCAAGTTTCGGTTCAGCCTAATGACAACTAAAAGCTTCAGCCTTTCAGAGCCACCTTTGATGTCGACAGGAGATTATGTTCTCAATTTTCTGAAAAACGGTGGACTTCCTGTTTCCTTTTCTCTCGCTGTACAAAAATGTACCACTCCACAATCCATGACATTATTTTCTGAGCACATGGAGCTCTCCACTAAGCTCACACACACTGCTATCCAGCTGCTGCATAGTTTGCCGCAAGTGGTCCTGTCACCAGGGTGCCGCCTGCTTCTGCTGCACTTCGCCAATGACTCGCTGCAAGATCAGGTAGTTGATGTGGGCAGCTGCCACACAGCTCCAGACACTCAGCCAAACATAAGAGAGACGTAGAAAAGTCTGCACCTACAGTACTAATTTACACTTTCTGGAAACAATATGTTTTCATCACCAAGAATTATGTCATCAAAATGCATTTATTAGCTAAGAAGAAATGTTAATATACTGAGATCCTTACACACTAAATCATTTGGTTTACTGGTTCTTTCAAAACAGAATAGGAGACAGAGCCTTCAGTTATCAGGCTTTTCTCTAAGAGAACTGATAGATCTGATACAGTTGGGTCCTAGACCTGCCCTTAGTAAAGCTGTTGTAGGATTAGGATGCTGGGAGAACTCCCATGTTGCACTGTGCACTTCCTCTCAAGGTCTCTCTCTCTCTTTTCCTCCTCCTCTCTTCATTCTTCAGGTATCTCTGACTCTGACGCTGCAGGATCCAGATCTGATACAATTACTCAACTGTTATTATTATCATTGTTATTTTTCACCTGCTGTCATCACTGCTGCATGTCTGATAACACCACTACAATTACAGGCACAGACATTGTTATTGGGGAATCCAGTATGACAGAGTTTGAGCGCAATAACGTAAAAACAACTATTCCTTGAGTTTTCATTAACTGAGAAACAGAAGAAAGAAACACTCCATGCACTGAGTGCATATGAGGCAGCTTAACTTGTGCCTGTGGTGCCTGTGGTTCTCACACTGTGCACTAAAAGCAAGACATTTTCGATGTTCACTGGCAGCAATGACTGGTTTGATAGTTCTGCAGACGGACACAAAGAAAGGAAATATAGTGCAAGAGGGAAGGAAAGAGAACAGATAAAAGTCCCCTGTAGGACTGAGTGGGAACTATGGACATTATGGTTCAATCTACACCATGATCCTTAGGCCACTGGTACGTCTTAGTGGACACACAATTCATCACACCCTCAGAGGTAACAGAACAAATATCTGTCACAGGCAATCTCAGACATTAAATGAGATATGTCAGGCATTTAGGAGATTAAGGACACCTGTGTTGTGACTTATTTCATGTCAGTCTCTACAATCTGATATCAAATTTTACTAACAAATACAAATTGCCTGTCTATGTGTGTTGGCCCTACATCTATCTGGGGTCAAAGGCACCTCATTTGACCCCGGACAGATCTATGGATAGATACACGGAAGGATCTTTTGAACCATTTTCACACATTCACAACTGCATGTCCTCTGATAACCTTAATGAAGCTGACATGGGCATATTTTTATCTGACAGGCTTTCTCTGCATAATGAAAGCACATTTAATTTCCTAACCTTGACCATTTTCTCTATGTGGGTACTGGGGGGTATTTGGGTATATATATATATATATATATATGCTGTGCTTTGGGTTTCCTGAGTATAAACATGACAAGTAAACACAAAGCAGCAGGGTTCCTGAAAATTACTGAGCTACACAGAGTAAACAACCTGTGCTGCACCTGCTCCTAAATAATGGATCAGGTGGGGGCTGTCGTCTGAAGGGCTTCCACCATCTGTGTGACTCTTGTCCACAGATTTGGATCTGGTGCTGAGAGAAGTTCACCACAACTAACCACCTGCATGGTAAAATAATATCTGAAAAATCTCCTCAAAATTTTTCACAGTTTTGCTTGTGCATCCCACGGTCACCTTACAGCGTTGCACATGTCTTTAAAGTGGACAGGTAAGTCAGTCTTACCTGTCTTGGCATCAACAGAAAAGTAGGGCTGTCCCTCCAGGACGCTGTAAACTATCTTTGCGCTGTTCCCATAGGTCGGGTCGTCTGCGTCTGAAGCTGTCACCTGGAAAACCGATGTTCCTGCACAGAGACGGAGCAAGTAACGAGCTGTCAGATGGTAACTATTCACCACATATGAATGAAGAGAAGAAGTGATTATGGATATTGACGACTAACATTGTTAATGGACAAGAAAGTTACTTTTTGACCTGGAAAAAATCTTAAACTGTCCACATGAACATGTGTAGACGTCCATTTGCATGGACTGTACCAGCTGATGAATTGCTTGTGCTGTGTATTTGTCCTGTATTCCACATCCTTAGTTCCATATTTATTATAGATGGCATAGCTGCACAAGCTGTTGTCTTTTTTTGACATATTCAGATCAGGCTGACAAAGCAAGTGAAGGAGCTCTTCTTCTTGCTGTGGGGAGGTTTCTAACACATCTGGTTGCGTGCATGAGTGCATTGTGTCTACACATACACATCACTGATTCAGCACCTGAGATTAGGCATTGGAGCTAACTGTAATTTAAAGCTATTTACATTACTGTCTACTAATGACATTTTAAAGGACTAAGTGCAGTGGCTCTTTATCCAGTGGATCATTATCAAGTGCTAAGTCAAACGGAAAACATTATTGGTGGTGTTGCTGTGGTTACTGCTCTCCACAACTGACCAAGGAGAAAAAAACACTGCTGCAGAGAGAAAGAGGGACATTAGTCCAGTGTATAACAACATATGGAAGTGAACAACACTGCTATCTTATTGTTATACTAGCAAAGAATTAATAGAAAGAAAATGCTACTGGACCTGTTACCGCCTGTAAAAAAGATGGCCATTTCTTTTTAGCTGCTCGTTTATGTTCATGTAGTATGATATTATAGTTAAGATACAATGTTATTACCTGTGATGAATAAAGAGTGTTAGTTAAATAACCCCTTGCTCAGCCATACTTTTGTGAATAATCACAATAATGGAGACAAAGGTTGAAAAATACTAACAATTCCCTTTAATAATCATTACAGACAAAAAGTTTTCCTTATTTATACACTGTCAATTGCATCTCATGGTTTAGCCACATCCACGACAAACTGACTAAACACCTGCAGATGCAGATCATGATATTGGATTAAAAATCCCAGAAAACCCTGTGTGCTTAATATAAACCAGTATTGTGACATTTTGACACAAGATGATAAGATGCGGTTTGAAATATGACTCTGGTCCTTTTATCTAACTTCCAGCTATGAAAACAATTGTCCTAACACATCAGATCACAAGCAGCCAAACTAAACATAATGTCTCTGTCACTGCTGCTACAGCAGCCTCACTGATTAGAATCAAAGTGAAAACCAAACCACAAACTATTTTCTTTACCGGTGTGAAAATATCTCGTTTCTATGTAAATGTGACACACATAAACCTCCCTGGATACATAGAATGAGCTGCAGTGAGACACAGTGTGTGTTGTCAACAGTGCTCTTGTAAAGAGCCATAGCCCATTAGCCTGAACATGTAGCAGCAGACAAGAGAAGCCAAAGCTTTTATCCATCTCATTCATTAGGATGAACTTGCTCTGCATTTGCTCTCATGGCAAAGGCAGCGTCAAATATCAGTGTCACATTAAATTAAGGTTCCTGTAGGTATTTATAATTCTTCCTTGAATATTAACCAACAGTTTCCTTATTGTTGAGTTTTTAATACTGTTAATTATGTCGATGTAATTCCTCCTTCACCATGTCCTCCACTGCAGGTGGAGTGTTTTTGTTGCGTTTGTTGTTGTTGTTGTTGTTGTTTTCATGGATGTTTGAGCTTTTTTGGCAAACTGTTCTCTAGCATCTCTTCTACTGTAAAGTGGAAATTTTCCCCAGTGAATAAAAAATTAATATATCCTGCCTTTCTTTTTGAACTTTCATTGTCATGAGCTACTTTGTTCATTCTTCTCAGCATAAGATCAAGGCTAACAGCTAAATATGCAGTCCTGACATTACTGCTTAGTTTCTTGCAGACTGCCAGTGAGGATCGGTCGACACCATCAATATCCTCCAACCTGCTGACCTACACCTCAGGGATGTCATCATAATTGTTTTGTCTGACCTCCAATGTAAAGGCCTGTCTTTCATCTCTGGTCTCCACTGACCATTATGCAACACCAATTGTCATTCCTTGAGAGGCTTTGTGCATGTTGACCATGATCCTGTTCTCAATATCCTTGTATCTTTATACTATATATATATATATATATATATATATATATATATATATATATATACAAATTTTGGTATTTACTCGAGTGCACATATCTTACATCTTACCATATACATAAACATATAATACCTTTAAAATAAAATGCATTCTTGTAGATTGTTTGTGATAGATTGGTTGCTACTCCTGCTCTGTGCTTTCCTGTCAACAGTTAATACTCTCAGTCTGATATGCAGACCTGCACTGTGCATAATGTCAAAGACCAACAAATAGCTGCCCCCGGTAATTAAATAACATCATCATCTGAAAACACTGCAGTGATCCAACTGTTTACACAGCTCATGTACTTTCATACTGTGTGCTATTGGTGTTTTGACCTACAACTCCATTTAAACCTTAAATACAGCTGGTCATGAAGTCACTAAGGAGAAAAAAAAGTGGTGAAAGATGCAACATGAGAGACACTGGAAAGGACTGAATGAAGGAAACACAAAAAGAGAGAAAGATGCTGCCAAACTGTGCAGTTGTTCAGAAACAAGTGTGAGCTGGTTAGTTTTGGTGATGAAGAGCAAACTGAGGGATCAAGAGTGAATGAGGAGAGATGACAGAGACTGAGAGAGAGTGAAAGAAACAGAGCCAGACAATGGGAGAGAATGATTGAACAAATGAATCAATCAATAAATGAAGACAGACAGATTAAATGAGTGAAATATTGAGCGAAATACTAAGCAACTGCACTGCAAGAGCTAAAGACATTAAACAATTCACTGCTCATCCTTTCAGACCAGTCATGCTTTGTTTTTTGACTGTGCCTCTTTTAGAATCAGCAGCTATAACTAGCAACTATCTGATGCCTTTAAATTATATGATATACATGAATACACAAATATAACATCCTCTGCCCAATCTGATGGTCAGAACATCTCTACAACTTCTACAACTGTGACAAACATCTTGGATTGGATGTTGATGAGCCAGTCACACTGTCCGGCGTCATCTAAAGTGGACTGCAGTGGAGTAGCAAACATGGCTGACCATGAGGTGGGAAGGAAGCTTGAGAAACATTTACATCTATAACCATAACAGAACTTATATTGTGGTCACTCTCAGTCCAGACTGTTCATTTGTGGCTGCCTGCTTATGGAACAAACAAGGGATCCTTTTTCTATCTTCAAGAATCTCTCTGAAGAACAACTTTCCTAACTCCTCTCACATCCCTAACTAGCACTTTTGATGCCCCTCTTTCTTGAGAACTTTTCCTTGTACAGATCTAGTGCTTAGGTGGATTTAAGGATTTAGGTGAACCATTTTTAGGGCTGGTACAGCTACATCAGAACTCCCTGTCATGATTAATCATCAGGCTCTCAGTTAGACCCGCGTATTCAGACTAATTCAGTATCTTTTGTGAGATCTTGTCTTACCGACGTCGGACATCTCGGGCACCGTAGCTAAGAACGGTCCATCAGGGAATACTGGAGCATTGTCGTTGACATCCTGGACTTTGATGATGAACTCTGAATCTGCCTCAAGAGAGCGATTGGTCTGCCGGTCGATGGCTTGAGCATGTAGGACATACTGAGACTTCTTCTCGCGGTCCAGGCTCTTGGCGGCATGGATGTCACCCGTCGACTCATCAATGATGAAAACTGAGCCGGCCCCCTCACCAGACAGGACGTATCGCACAGAGCCATCACCCTTGTCAGAGTTGGAGTGGAGCTGGAGATGTAAAGAGAAAATGAGTGAGTGAGGGAGGGTGCAGTAAAGTGTGCGACAAGTATGTAATACAGAATAATGGCCAAGTGTCAGGATGAGTGGCCAGTTAATGGTGAAGAGCAGGCAACAAGAGACACAACTATCCAATCAGGGGAGGAGAGGCAGGAGTACTGGGGGACTGGAGTGTGACAGACTGTGCAAAAGGTTCAACACTGAAACAAGTTAATGTCAAAGTGAATGGAGAAAAAGTGGAGTACGACAAAACAGGCTCTACAACATGCAGTCTATTCTGGGCTGAACGGTCACTGAGCAAATTAAGGATAAAGAGAGAGAGAGAGAGTCAGATAAGCACAAGAGGAAGAGACAATGAAACAGCCTAATAAATCGTGGTTTAGTATGACTGTAGCTCTATTTGTTTGCTGTGGGTTTTATGGGATGAAATGCTGTTTAATAGCTTTATCTCACATTACTTGACTGCAGCTACTGATACTGATGAACAGCTACACATGCTTTTTAATATCCTCTATCAAGGAAATCCAGACTTACTCTAATATTTTACACAATAACAAGATTTATCATTTGTTATTATTGTTGTTATTTTGATAGAGGAGCAACTGAAAAACCTTGTCACACTGCAAGTGGCTGGAGTGTCTGATAAATTCATGAGAATCTACAAACAACCCACATGTTCTTGTTTTTTTCTCACACAGCCGTCTAATGCCGGTGAATAAAATAATAAATAAAAACATTCCCCATCTTCCACCAAACTACTAACTTCCTCTTTGAGGCAAAACATTTGCTGCTGAATCCACCGAGTTCTGCAGTGGACAAACCCATACACTAAATCACATACTTTCATGCATCGATTATGAAATAAGTCAGGATTTTCCCCACAGTGTTTTTATTCATCTTTAGGCATGAAAAAGCAATTGATTTCCATTTTCTTAAATGTATTTCTCAAAGAGTTTTTCATATCTGCACTCAAGAGGACAGCATGGATTTGAGCCTTCAGCTGAAGAAGAAAAATGTATTCAACAAAGAGATGAACAAAATTACAAAATGTGTAAAAACTATAAAGTAACATGTATTTTTAATATGGTCTTAAACTAATTATTCCGATAATTTTCATTGTATTGAATAAACATTGAAACTTGTTACTGATTCATGTCTGATCCCATCTTCATTCAGCTCCTCCCTGTCGACGCCTCCTCACTTCCCACAACTGAACTGTAGGTTAGGTTCTGTTCCTTCAACATTTACTTTCCACTGCCCTAAAAAGTGAGCAACTCTCCTTCAAATTGATCCACTATCCTGTTGGTGTTTCTACAATTCACTGTACTTGAGCGCTACAAAATTAGAGGCCAAGAAATACTGTTTTTGTTATAAAATAAAAGTGTAAGCTACTTTGCATTGACATAAATAAAGCGATCTATTGCTGAAATAGTTACTGCTGATGGAGTATTTTTTAGTAAAACCACAACAACAGTAAGAACTATTTTTGAAATAGCAATGAATGATGTCTACTTTAGCAGACAGATAATTAATCTTAATTTCCTTATATAAACATAATATCAATACTGTGACATTTTAATTATACTTCTCATTAGTTGATAATTAATGTTGCAATCGTATTTACCTGCAAGGCTCTCTTACAATTGAAGGACTGCCAAGATATTTTTAAACTGGTTGGCATTTCTACCTTTCCAGCTGCATTATAATGATCATTCATTGGGATTCTTTATTTGTTTTATTTTACATTTTTAATTCCCCTTCCAGCGTTTAGTTCTGGAGGCATCAGGTTGCATTGTTTCCAAATACGAAAAACCACCCGTTCCCTGGATCAGTTTAACCCACTGTAACTACAGACATGACAGACATGGTTTGGCAGGGGCCAGTTTACTACAGAGGACAGCTGTATGCAGCAGGTGTTGCGTTTATCTTGAAACAAGAACAGAACAGTAGGCAATTGGGCTACAACCCACTAATCAGCAGGCCATCCAACTGCACACAAAGCAATCCTTTCACAGTCACTAACTGGTGACTCAGAGCAACACTACAACAACCTGTAAAAACTAGCAAGGTCAAAAAGAATGAAGTGCCCAAAACTACTGGGTCAACAGCCTCTTTGTGCTGCTGCTTCACAAAATACTGGTTTGACTGTTTCATTGCACCAAACGATGGTTGACAATGATTCAACTGGCCGTGGCATCACCTAGTGGCCTTATATAAATATTTCACACTGAACAAACCCTGAGCATTAGGACTACCGCTGGAGAGGCTGAAAGGAAGCAGGTCCACATTTTTAGGTTTAAGCATATGATGAAACCATGAAAAAAACAACTGGTAATTTCAGACAAAACTTTCACTGACATCAGAAGGAGAAGAAGCATCAATAATGAGAGCTCTATTCTTTAAAAAACAACAACAACAAAAACATTATTTTATCTGGCTATGCTTTGTAAAAAAAAAAATTGCTTTGCAACAGCTGGAAAATGTAGGTGGTCAAAAATGAATTTCCCTCTCAGACTCTTTAAAACTTTGGAGGGGAAATTTCAACCCACAATCATTTAGTGTTTCAGGGTGCATGTCCACAGTGGAAAACCTTTGCTGTTGGAGCACATTGATTTCTTTTGCAAGGTAGAAAATATTATTCAGGCCATGAGGAGTGTGATGAATATGCTAACAATGCCTCCACACACCCTGTTTTTCAAAAATATCGTTGGAGAGAACAAAGAGTCAAAAGAGGCAAATCTTGAGACAGTCTGCACTATGAAATAAAACAGAAACAGAAAACACAATGAGAAGAGCTGCAGAGCAAAAAAAAAAAAGAAAAAAAAAGAACAGAAATATATTGCCAGTGTGAGCGTGAACAACAAGAAAAAGAAAATCCATCTGCCTGGCGCAAAATAAAACATTTAAAACAAAAAGAGGAGATAGAAGACGACAGAGACAAGAGTGGAGGAGGATAAAAATACAGCAGCATGAAATAACAGTCTTTCTAAGCAGCAGCTGGCAAGGAAGGAGCAGCGACTGACATTTTGAGGCTAACATGTTTCCCCCTTGTGCATGTTTCCCCAGCTAGAGGAACAAAGGACTGTGAGGGTGTGAAATATGAATAAAAAAGGTGTGTGGGCAGCCAGGAAGTGCGGCTTATTAATTTGAACAGGTTAAATTCCTGTAGTCATGACTTGCAGGACAAGCTTCACTATGCTCTGTCACTTACCATGTAACTGTGACGTGGTATCACTCAGTTTACAGAACAGACATGTGTCATTTTCTTGAATTCACAAGTGTAACGATGAGATCTTTGTGTGAAGAGCTGAACTGCAGACAAACCTGGACTTCAGTGTCAAATGTAGAGACGTAATATGACCAGATGAGCATAAAACAGAGAACAAGAAGATTCACAAGTAAAAACTGGTTTGCTGTTACACTGACATAGAGAGCAGGATATGGATTTATGAGAACTCAAGATGTTTAGATCCTTCCTTCTTTTGCACCAAAGATAATTGTCTTTGTTTGAGTGTAGTTTGAGCTTATCCACACATTAATCAGGTCAATACACACTGAGTCAATTTTTGACAGAGCTGCACATGTGTTAATGTTGTCTGCATAGTTGCAGTAAGCAATATTGATATTACGTATAATTGGCCAAGTGGGAAGATATTCAGATTAAATAGGGGAGGTCCCACAACTAAACCTTGAGGTACTTCACAAATCATTCTAGTTTACTCAGAAGTGCAATTTCCATTAGAACCAAAAGCTGTGAAAACATCTAATTGGATTTTTACCACACCTTCCATACGCTGTACTTGTTTGTTTAGGTGCTGAAAAGATTTACACAAGTCTTGATAGAGAAGAATCTGTCAATACATATATGAGATGGGTATTGAGGACAGCACAGCTTGTTTAGTAATAATTTTCAAGTTTTAACAATATTTAAATTGGGAGCAATACTCAGCATTGATACAGTATATATCTCATAATCTGTAATGTTACTCTTTTCATTGATATTAACTCACTGCATTAGTCTGAGTAAACTAGTTCATGTTCATCCCTACGTCAAACACAAAGCCAAACAATGTTTTGGCTATGTATTTATGTCTTCATTTTCTATTCCAATTAATACTGTTTCCTTATCATTTCGAAATGGGCTACCTACTTTTTTTTCGTCAAAAGTTTGCTTTGCCAAGTTTTCCAGCCAAAGTTACTGATCTCTGAAATGGTGCGTTTCTATTCCACCCATAGAGGAAAGCAAACAAAGTAAGTTGGCTACAGATAATATATCTGGCATCACATAATTAAAATAAATTCACTGAGTTGAAGCAAAGTAAAAGACAATTGATAGGCTTTTATCTATCGAATGTCAGATGTTTTCTTGGTGCTATAATGTGGCTATTATATTTCCTAGTGGACGTGTAGCCCCATCTAGCCTCACCTAATACACCCTCTTCTATTGGTGCACAAAAAAAAAAATAACTTTCTCTCCCGCATGACCTGAAACTCATTTTCTTCCAACCAGTGATAAGACATTTAAAAAAAAAAGTTTGAGCCTCCTTATCATAGATATGGATCACTGAGAGGAGCCTGTTCATCTGTCTGCTCATCTTAACATCATCGGAAACATAATCAGAATCCGCTGCTTGTATACGTCTGAGTAAAAAGAGCTTGACACATAGAAAGAGAGAGCAGAAAGTATGTGTAAATGCATATTTCTGTGAGTACGAGGAACTAAGTTAATTATATTTCAGACAGATATCAGCGCTCACCAGCTTGTAAACCATAGAGCGTCAGAATGACGGTGCCATGTTTGGCTGTGGTGCAGAATCACAAAAATGGTCTGTATACACACAAACACGCACACACTTTCCTGGCAAAACATCAAACACACACACTCACTGCAGCTCTCCTTAATTCTTGGCAGCGAGTGTATTCCCTGTACAGGGTGCGATTAGTTAACTGATCTCTCCAACACACACACAGACTGGCAGCTTCACATATGCAGAGTGTGGACTGGATCCAGGATGCAGGGCAACAGAGAGAGAGAGAGAGACAGACAGGGAGAGAGAGAGAGTCCTTTGCATTGGCTGCAGCTCTTTTCTTGATGTTTTGGAATGTACTCCATCTCTGATAGAGGATTATGGCATCAAACCAGAGCTGAACTGACAATACACGCACAGAGTCATAATTCATTACAGTATCCTGACCTCCCCTAAAGCTTACATCCAATCTTCACCATCAAATGTACAGATTTATGTTCTTTGTCCTCATATAATAAAATCTGCCAGTTCCTTTGAGGAAACAGATAACATTTTAATCCTAATTTGAGCTAGGCTGATATTTAATGAACTTGTGCTGTTTGAAAAATTTTGCGATAATGATCCTTTTTGAATGCCTGTTCATACTGAACAGTGTTTCTTTCAACAGTTTTCTCAATTCCCTGCTTCCAAAAGAGATTTGGCATCTCCAAGGCAGAGGACATGGTTCACTGCTGGGAAGGGTAAGAAGCTGTAGAAAGATCGATGCAACATCAGTAGTAAGATGCCAGGTACCAGACAAGAAGGCAAAGCTGTCGTTTCATCAGTCGATTTATGTTCAAACCTTATGGTCATGAGCTTTGGGTAGTGGCTGAAAAATAAGACTGTGGATACAAGAGGCTGAAATCAGTTTCCTCTGCAGGGTGTCTGAGTTTAGCCTTAGAGAAAGGGTGAGGAGCTCAGACATCTGAAGGGAGCTCAGAGGAGTACAGCTGTTCCTTCACATCAGAAAGAGCCAGTTTAGGTGGTTTGGTCATCTGATAAAGATGCCCCCTGGCTGCTTCTCGTTTAAGTTTTTCTGGATGTTGACAAGCCAGTAAGAGACTTCTGAGGGCACTGGAAAGATTATATAAGATTATATATCTCATCAAACTATAAATGCTCCCGTGTGTCCACCAACTTTTATTCTTCATTTTGCAGATTATCCTGCATTTTCAGCCACATACTCCATGTAAAACAAAAATGATACTGATTTGATGTTCAGTGTGATGTCTCACAATGACTGGCTGGAAGAGGAGCATAAAATCTTTTTTTTTTTTTTTAATTGAAAATTATTGTAAAAATCCCTTGCAAAACATCTATTTAGTCAAGAGATTACCACATATTTCCTTTTCATTTTGAATAAACCCTGCATCATCTGAGTGTTACAGAGATGAAAAGCTCTTCTGTCTCTGAGGCTTGTGTAGGCCTATATTCACTGACAGGTCAGATAGTGATGAATATTCTTTGCATTCATTTATTTTGTTAATAAATGACTTGACAGTGATCATCCTGAAGGAGATGCTGAGATCCAGTCAGCCATATAATTTGTCTCTATTCTTTTAGTGCATATATAAAATATACACACACAAATGTATAGTATTATATTCATTTTTCACACCCTTCACATTCATCTAAAACCAGCTGTTGAAATTATTTCTGTCAGCTTAGGCAAGGTTAATTAAAAGATGTCTCATTTTGGTGCAAGTACTTAGTTAAGTAATCACTATCTTCTATAATCACTTGTAATAGGATACCAGGATATCTGACATTCTTCTTCTTCACTCTTGGCATTTTGAAGATGGATGGCATATATTGACTCTGACAATTCAGATGAGAGTTCAGAGTGTGGGGCTGGTGGACAATAGACAACAACTCATGGAAATTACTTTCGTTTTGTTTTCCAGGATGAGAGAGAGTAAAAGACTTTCAAGTAAGTTAGAACTGAGATAAGGTTTAGGATTGATCAGTGAACTTGAGTGAAAAATCGCAGCGATCTCTCCTCCTCAGCTTGTGCCTTTAAGACTATGAGATCCACTGGGGACTGAACAACATTAGTATAATTTAGTTTCTTTGGTGGCAACGGGGCTTCCAGGACACTAGGACTAGCAATGTCACCTCACAGCAAGAGGTACTGTGTTTGAACCCATGCTGGGGCCTTTCTGCGTGAAGTGTTCATGTTTTGGATGTGTATTTCAGTTTCTACTCACAGCCCAAAGACATGAATAAATGCAAAATGAAGCATAGATGTTAGCTACATGGCTAACAAGCAAAAATCTGTGAGAATGCCAGTTTGAACTAAAATCTATTTTGTGAAAAAGGCAGCAAAACGCTTGGTTGCATTAATAAATAGCAGGCATTGTTACTCACTGATCCAGTAGAAATAATGACAACTGAAATATGGTTGGGAGTTTTCTCCACAGTTGTGAATTGTGGAACAAATCCCAATGTAGTGCAGTGTCAGTGAGCCAGTGAACTGTTGAAAAAAAATCCATGGAGTCAGATACTGAGGATAATTCTGCCCTGGTCCAATAACAGCTCTCCATATCCATTAAATACCCATCCAACCGTCCATTCAACCATCCATCTATCTGTCCCTTCACCACTCAGCATTTATCTTTCCATCTATCCGTCTATCCATCCATTATCTCGATTATCTATACTTAACTTTTTGAGTGTTGGGGAGGAGCTGGAACTAATCCCAGCTGACTTTTGGACAGTGTACAGCCTGGACATGTCGCCAGTCACATCTACATGCAATTTGGAGTAACTGAATAACCTGCATGAGTTTAAACTGTGGGAAGAAGCTGGAGTACCCAGAGAAAACCTATGCAGACACAGAGAGTACCAATCTCCACACAGAAAGACCCCCAAGGCCAGGTGGATTCTCACAAATCCAAGTAAAAGCTTTTATTGTTTAAATTTTATTACAGTCCTCCTGACATATTTTCTCAGGACTAATCAGACGTGAGAGGAAGCATCTGTGAGCTGCCATCCTTAAGTCTCTGTACACATACTGTGATTGGTTCACTCCAGGGACAGGGACAGTCAGCTCTGACCAGTCTCTAGCATGATACTGTGTGTTTTCCCTCTGGATTCTCTACCATGAAGGCCTGACCAATGCTGAGCTCCTTCCAGAGGACTAACTCTGTTAGAGGATATTGGATTCTGATTACTTTGGTCAGACAGTTGAGTCTTGGAAAAGTCCTGGCAATTTTCAGATTCCACCATTTTACAGTCATTGTGGCCACTGCGCTGCTGAAACACAGAGCTGTAGCAATGGATTTCTGATCTGTGTCTTACTAGTTTGATTGTAGACACAAAGTGACATTGAGAAATTGTGGATTTCTTTTCATGAACAAAAATGCAAAGCTAAGAGTGTTTTTTGTTTAGCATGTTCAGTAAAAGTGCATCCAGCTCACCAAAACTCATGTCCATTTTCAAGACATAACAAACCTCTGATTGGTCTATTGCTGTTTCATCTTAAGGAGAGAGTTATTAATAAGGTGTGGAACCAGGCTGTATGGAGAGTGATGTACAGACCCATTTTGTTCATTTGCTTTTTCACTTTAGACCAAAACAGGGCCGTTTTTCCCTTGTTTCCTGTATTTATGCTGTAATAAGATAGAACAGAAGAAAGTTTTCTGACTTTAGATTCCATAGCTGCAAAACTGACAATGTAAAATATTCTTCACTCTGCTCATTACTAAGCCAAGATTTCCACCTAAGCAATTCCTGTACAATAAACAGACTGTACAGATGATACAGTCGCAGCAGAGCGAAGTTTCCCTCAGTAGTCCTTGATTAAAATGTCGACCTCAAGCATTTATCAACATAATATACATTTGTACAGTATCCCAATCAATGTGCTTCCAGATACACTATCTACTTGGGCACTGCAATTAAAATTAATCCAATAAATCAAAAAAACTTTTGAGCAGACACTGTAGCCTCATTGTCAAAGGATATAAATAAATAAGTGATGGAAAATATTACTAAGGAAATAAATAAAGATACATACTTCTCCCCAAATGATATTGATAAGTAGGCTTTTCATAATACACCAGAGTATTCTAAGTTTATGAAACCCTCTGACCTCCTAAGGCCTCCATCTTCCCAGTTTTTAGTTTAAATGTGCATATGAGAATAAGCTGAAAAGCAATACTTCAAATAAAAAGGCCATTTCCACAAGACTTCGCTCTGTGTGAGTGTTGATCATATGAAGTCATGCTCACAGCCATGAAGGGGCACTCAGTGCTCAGGTGGAAGGTATAAATACACTGTGAGACACAGTTTCAACAATAAGTAGTCATCACCATGGATACTAATTGATATGTTCACTCTGCTGCTGAGTTGTGCACTGCAATAAATCTTGTAGTATACATAAACAAAATGCAACTTTTGTTTCCAAGCCTTGCCTTGAACCTGTATAGTTCAACCTTCAGTTGCTGCTGTATCAGTTTTTTTCAGCACCTCATCAAGATTTAGATCTAAATCAGTCCAGCTCAGCAGTATATCCCACCTTCCTGAAGAACATAATGTACCAAACTGGTACCAAACTTTAACTTAAAAGTTTGCAAAGAAAACAAATGAATATACATTACACCAACAATACAGACTTGGATGCAAAGAAATAAACAGTTGTATGCACTAGTTCGTGTATTAATCGGGGGATAGTGACATTCTCTGTCTGCTTTGTCTGTCATTGTATTTCAGTCACAGTGCTGGTTGAGTCTCAAGTCTAAAAGACAGTGAGACATTTTGAAAATAAAAGAATCTATGGATGTGGCGTGGGTAGAAAGAAAGGAGCTTCCCTAACCTTTATTCTCATCCTCAGGCCAGACGCTTGTAGATTTTGTTAGCTATGCTATGCTAACTACACACAACGTTATTGTGGTGACTTTTTTGACATTGCACAGGCAGATGAGTGAGAGAGAGAGAGAGAGAGAGACATTACGATTTCCTATGAATATAGCAAACATCCAAGACCGTTTCAATCTAAAGGTCAGTATTTATCAGCCTGTTCAAATGCGCTGCCACTGGCATCTGCTGACTGTGCGAGAGGATTTACACACAAACCACAATCACTGTCTTATTATATCTCATTGCACCTCAAGGCCTTGAAAAACATTGGGTTCACCTCAGGCTTTGTACAGACAGAAATGAAATCAAGGAATTTCAGCAGAAACAGAGAAAAAAAAGTGAGATCTGCCTGGATGTAAAGCCGCTGTAATTCATTTCCTGGTTGCCAAAGAAATCCAAGCAGTCAGTATCGCTCTGAAAAGTTTTCCAATGAATCTCTTTAAGGGGGTCAGCTGGGCTCAATCACACGTGAGGAAAAGAATGAAATTTGATTGACAGAACATGGGATTATAAAAGAAACATCAAGTCTGGACTGGTTCACAGCTTCTTGGAAAATATTGCCTTTATATGTTTTACTTCATTACTCTGACATTGATGTGTGTTAGCACTTCTGAGTGTGGAGTAAAAGTTAAAAAAAAAAAAAAAAAAAAAAGAAGTAGAGTTAAAATAAAAAGGAAGTCCCGGACCAGGAGAGATGAGACTAAGTGTCAGGATTCAGCAAAAATTGTCTCATATTCAGAGGCCTGAAGAAATCTTTAGAGAAGTTTTTTTTTTTTTTTTTTTACATTTTCATCTCTTCTCCCCTTCTTTTCTTCCTCCTCTTGCCACACTTCATCTAATCTCCTTTCACCACCTGTCCCCCCTCCTCTCAGTACGTCATGTCAGCTTTGCACTTCCCCACTTTTCTTGCTTCACCTTTCATCATCTGCTCCTTTCCTTCATCTCCTCTGCGTTTCGCCTGGCCTCTCATCATCTGGCCAACACTCCTCTCCCACAACACATCCTCTCTCCTAACCCCTTGTCTTCGGTCTTTTCTCACATTTTCTCACCTTTCTTTGCCATTTCATGTCCTCTTGAAGTGCAGCCACATTAAGCAATATCCGGCACAGACAGGAAAAAAAACAGCAACAAACAGTCTGTGATTGTGACATGTTAAGGTCAGGAGGCATAATGGATCTGTCAGTAATAATGATAATAATCTTCTAAAACCCAAAACCAGTAAGATAAAGACTCCTGACTGTGAGGAAACCAATGACTCCTATTTTGAACGCAACGTTTCACATCTGAAAATGATCAAATTGAACATTTCCAGTTTAATTTTTTTGATGTGAGTCCATTGTGAGACTGGTCGTTGGGCTTAATGTCACTAGATAATGGAAAGATATCGTGTATATGTTGAAACTTGCCTTGTAGTTTGGGTCCCTGTTGGTTATTTTTTAATCAAAAATTAAGTCTTTTTAGACTATCACAGTACAGACGCTGATATTAAATGTACTTCTTGATCATGAAAAAGATCACATAGGTATTTTATTCTCATCATCTGAGAACAAAGACAAGAAAAATATAGGAGAGAAGTACTTTGTGAGTTCAACTGAATGAAAACAGCAGACTCAGCCCTGAAGTGCTTTTATTGCAACCAGAAGAGGATGAAAGCATTCACATTATTTTTCCACCTACTTGTTAAGGTGTGTTTTGCGAACGTGACCTGAAAACGCTGACGTGCAAACTTGTTGTTCTCATGCATTTTCATATTTCACTTCACTTCCTTTTCCCTTACTTGAAAATCAAAGATATCCTTACTTTAATTTTCATTTTTTGCTTCTCTACTGCTTCTTTTCTGACCTTATATAATCTGTGTTTTTCTTCTGCCTTCCTCTGAGCAGAATAGGACTCTCTATCAGTCAATGTCAGTGTGCAGTATGTCATTGTCTGTCCACCTGTATGTGTGTGTGTGTGTGTGTGTGTGTGTGTGTGTGTGTTTTTAGAAGTGGGTGCAGGGCATGCTCTTCAACCTTCTTGTTGTTATGCTGAGAGCAATCAATAGAAAGCAAAGCATCATCTGAGTGAGAAAAGTTGCCGTCGAGCTGTCGCAGCAACAACAAAACAATGACTCATTGAGCCCCCAGCACTCCTGACATGTCTGTGTGCATCCACTCTGTGCATTTTTGCACCTTAATCTCATCTGTTTCCACCTTCAGCGAGTCAACCACATAAGATAACTTGAGTGCACTCACGCACACACACACACTCTGAAACTCCCCAGGGTAGACGTCCCAGCTCGAGTCTTCACCTTCATAAAGAGCGCAGTGTCATTGTCACGCAATGTCACTGTCGGAGCAAATTTGATCGGCTTCATTGCAATCACACATCCAAACTGGGCACTGCAAAGGCCGACGACTGGCCTGTTACCATAACACTGAGTGTATGGATACAGTTACAGGTGTTAGCAGTAGCATCAATGCTCGTGCTCCTGGCCTGATACACTATCTAAACAAATGTAACTTCCTGTGTATTATCTGAACCCTGACCTCCCAAATGATTTTTGTCCATATTTGGTGGCAAAAAGAAAAACACATTTAGACCCGAGGCCTTTCTGTGTTTGCTCATCTACTCTACATCTTTTCCATGTGTCAGTTTGGTTTTCCTTCAGCTTCTTCCCACAGTCCAAAGACATGCAGGTTAATTAGTGACTCTAAAATGCCTGTAGGCATGACTATAGGCACGAATGGTTGTTTGTTTCTATATGTCAGACCAGGAACCTGTCAAATTGTAGCCCACTTCTTGCTCAGTGTGTGCTGAGGTTGGCTCCAACCGCTCTGTTATATTGCTAATCCTTGAGGGAAAAAAGCAGCATCGTTAAAAAACAGATGGATGGACTTTGACACATTTTAAGTTAGATATGTTTAGGCGATAATATTTTTGAGCACCTTTAATGCACAAGCACCATCTAATATCTGTAACCTTATGCCAGACATTTCCCATCCTCTCCCATGGCAACTATCAATGTGGCCACTGCAGACATATCAGTCCCCTTAAAGATGATACTTTCGCAGTCACACACAGTTTCAGATAATAAAAGAAATATTAAAAGAAACACAGTTCATGTAGTCCCGTGAGAATGAGCCTACATCTACACAAACAATCCAGTGACACAGTGTCAGTACAGAAAAACACCATCTGTCTTTACTCTCATCAGTGGTGTGCCATCAGGACAAGTAAATCAAATAAATAAAATGAAGCCAGTAACAGTAAGTCTTGGGTTTGCTTCCAAAAATATCAACATCCTCTGCAGCCCTCAGGTCATCAGGGAAGCTGTTCTACACACGTACACCAGAGTAATAACAGGATATCTCACAATGGGTTTGTATTCCGACTGTGGGTATAATTAAAAACCCTTTAACAGATCACCTGAGGGTTCACAAGATAAAAGCAAATCTCATAGAGAGGACTAAGGTTTTTTTTTTTTTTTGAAGAAAACCAAGAATTGGTTGTGTGATGTGTCTTTTCTTTTTATTTGTCAACACCTGTGTAGCTAAATTTGGAAACACACCCACACTAAATTTTGAATACCTTCACTTTAATCCCAAAGAAATAATTAAGTGTCTTTAAGAACATGTTTGGTGTTTTCCCCTTTTATTGCTTACATAAATGGAATCAGAGCATATGAGCTGAGTGGAGCGTGAGCAAGGAGCGGTATTTGGTCTGAGCGCAGGAAAGGTTTTTTTTTTCTATTTAAAGGTCGGAGTGGTCGCTCAGTCTGGCTCCAATTTTGTTCTGATACTACTCTGAGACTAAGTCTGAGGCACTTGCCGATGTTATTGAAATAAATACTTTCTATTCTGGAAATGTTGCAGTTGCTCTGAGTTTAGAATATAAGGCTTTGGTTTAAAGTGACATTTATTAGGCATGCAGATTATTTCTCCTTATTTTAAATTGAGCAAGCGTGGAGCTATTTGACTGGAGCGAGATGAAATTTTAGTGGAACATGGAGCAGCCTGTGGATGTGGGCGGGGCAAACAGTCACATGAGCGAGGGATGGAAATTCTCACCACACACTCTAAATGTATGAAATATTAATGAAATATTAATTTGGATTTTTGACATTTACATTGGTCATGATTTTATTTATAAAACCAATAACTGAGGGAAACATCCAAGGAGGTAAATCTTTCTATAAATATTTTATGGGCACTGGATATTGTGGGTAGAGGGTTTGAATGGTATATAGATGGGTGCATTGTATAGAAGCCCTTTGTAAATGTGTGAAAAACAAAGGCTAGAAAAGCACTGTATAAAATGGAGACCAATTACCAGTTACAGTAGAAGTGGAAGAACAAGAAAGATATCTCACCTTTCCAACATACTGAGGTTCAGGTCCGATGTGTTCCTCCAGCACAAAGAACTGGTTCCAGAGCCACCCTCTCTTGGGCCGATGGTGAGAATCCATGTCTGTGTCCAACAACTTGCTCTGGTTCCTCTGTGCTCTAAGGGACGTTCTGTGATCCGAGTTTAGGTTGGAGATCTTCAAGTTTGCATTTGTATTTATTTGTGAAGATTGGGGCTTGGAATGGGATTTAGGATTGGATAAAGATGCTGGGCTGACATTGTAGAAGATCATGGGGTTCATAGTACCAGATGAGTTTAACCCTCGATTTGCAGTGGACAATGAAGGTAGTTTGGAGTTGGACATTAACTCCTGATTAATCTTAGGCCCTGTCACTATCTTCACGTTGGAGATTGCTTTAGGCTTTGGCTGCAAAAGAGATTCAAGTCTTGGTTTTGAATTGGTCTTTGATGATTGCTGGGGATTATTTAACGTGTTTCTTTTCACTGGCTGAGAAGCAGAAGATTTGTGCACAAATTCTTGCCTTGTAAAACTCTGTTTGAGTCTAGTATTTGAGCTTGATGAACCCTGGGAGACTGCTAATGGGAAATTTGCGTTGGACCTGTGGTTATCCGTAAGATAGGCTCTTGTGTCAAGCCTTGGCTTTAACTGAAATTTGTTCCAGAGGTTCTGGTTTGAGCTGGGTTTCAGTTGAGTTTTTTGTTTGTTGGAACTTTTGCTTGGGACTTGAGTTGGTTCAGGCTGTGACTTAAGCCTGGGGTTTGGGTAAAGGCTGGGGTTAGGGTTAGTATGAGGGCTCAGATTGACCCGGGTCCCATAACAACTCTGGGAGACAACACATAGGAAGACCACCAGAGGACAAAGACAGCAGACTGCAGCCTCACTGGCTGGAACTCTCATTGTAAAGAAAAAAATGGTCTGGATATGTTTTCCCCTCTCACCTCCACTGTGTCATACTACCATGGGCACACACACCCACATCCAAAAATACACTTAAATGCACAAGTCTGCAGTTCTTTTGACAGTGCAGGTCAGCCAGGAAAGTCCATATGATACTGTCCAAAGAATCATTTTATGTAGTTCTCTCAGAAAAACAAAAAAGATATCTCCATAATCTGGTTAATTACTTTAACTTTGTGTGGACAATAGATGTTTCTTAATATGTGGCGGTTTTCTTTCTCCCAACATTGTTCCCACTTATGAGGAGCATTTGGATTCGCAACTATCTAAAATCAACACATAAGAATGTACAAGAAGTCTGTGTAGCTGGTAGTAGAGAGCAGAAAAGCAGTAGAGTCCATGGCATAGTTATGCTTCCACATAAAATTTACTGCCAAAAGCCGAAGACCTTTTTCTTCATGTTGAAAGCAGCAAGAAAGCTTCAGTCTGAAACTCAAAGATCTTCTCTCCTGAAAGAAAAAGGATAAAATCAAGGTATTATCAGGGGTCTTTTTTTTTTTTTTTTTTTTACATCTGTAACAGTACAAACATACTCTGACTGACAAATTGATTGACTATGCTTGGGTATTTTTATTTACAGTAGCAGCTGTCTAATTGTGAATTATTTATAGATGGCTGATTTTAAGAAATTGTACCACTCAGCATTGTTGCTTAAATAAGCAATCATTTAAACACTGTCTCAGTTTTAAGTGTGGGGAACTGTTTAAGCATCAGACAGACAATTGTCATTTTTCAGGTTCAGATTTGACATTTGGCTGTTCCTGTTGCAAACATAGTTCATGCAAGTGATTTAACCAAGACAAAACCGAAACAATTATCTCATATGGGAGCCGAGTAACAAGAGTTTCTTGACAACCCCTGCTGGGTGCTTTTCCCATCCCATCTTAATCCCATTAACACCATTTTATCACCCTCCAGTTCCAATGGAATTCAGAGGGATCATTGGTAAACACACATCATGCATCAAGAATCATGCAACAACTGTCAAGATATTTTATTCTGATGGTGAGGAAGTCACTCAAGTCAATTAAAGCTATTGTATAGTTCATAACATATTGGCATATTTTAGTTTGCAGAGGTATATTGACAAATGTTGCTTTGTAAAATCATCAATTTACCTAACTGTAACCTTGTCTGCAGACATTCACTAAGACTGTCCTTTGGTTATAATCAGGCATATCAGTTTAGGTGCATACGTTTCTTTTGATGAAAAAGGCTTATGAGAGGTATGAAATATCTCTGAAATAAAAGATTCAGATGGCACTTTATGGTCCACCATCAAATTAACTCTAAGTGAACTGACCTTAACTCAGTTTGAGCTGAGTACATGCTGCCTGTTTGTGAGTTTTGTAAAATCTTACTTGTATTTAGTTTGTCAATTCCACTTTGTCTTTTTCTATTCTTACAATGAGCAAATTAGCATATTTCAAGTAGAAAAGGAAAGTCGAGAGCAGTGCATAACAAATGCGTCAAACCCTCCTGTCAGAGAAAGTGCTGGCCTGACAATTGGAGCACCAGCCAGCCTGTTGTTTGACTTGTTTTGTATTTTCTGTCCTTGTCAGGCTGCGATACACATGAAGCATGCAGGATTTTTTTTTTTATTATATTACTTTCCATCTACATCTCCCTACCTACCAGCTGCACCAGCCTCACCTACCAGCAAGTACAGCATAAACAATATGCAAGTGATAAATTTTTCATCAGTGACAGAGCTAAGATGAGGAAGCTTCTGCTGAGATGATTCCTCTTTTCTTTCTCCTCTGTCTCTATTTGGCTAGAATAGAGCAATTGATTTAAAAAATGAAAGAAAAGAGGGAAAATACCTTAAGTTGAGCTGAGGGGCTAATTTGTGCCAAGTTAAAACGAATGCGCAATACATAAGATTAAATCAGTATCTCCTAGTACTGGAGGAAATGTTTTTTAATTGATTAAATCCAAATTGTTTACTCGGTCCTCTTCAGTGTTGGTACACAGATTTAGATGCACCACTTCATATTAAAATGAATGCAGGGGTTTAGATTTTGAACTGGATCTGCTCATTAATTTATCTATTGTGACAGTTATGTTGCATTAATGATACTTCAATGGCCAGAATATCAACTTCCTCCATCAATTTAAGTGCTTTCATGGTAAACACATCTGTAAAAGGTCATTAAATTTTCACATTTTTTTTAATCAGAGATCCATTTAGCTGTATAAATATATATATATACATTCTCCAATCATGATTGCACACAACTGTCATACTTCATCAATTGTATGAATGAATTTGACAGTTCAAGAGCCTTATGAAGTTCAATCTGAAGATTCAAGGATCTAATGAGGCTTCAACAAAAGAATAAGCCCAGAGTACCTACTGTCAGTGGATTATTAATGCTAAAGGAGAAAGAACAATAAAAGGTTACACATTGTAAACCCAGACTGTGAGCACAGGGTGAGTCCTCTGGGATTTTAGCTCAGTGAATTGTCCACATTGCTGCCAATGCAAGAAACAATGTGCAAGAACAATCTTTCCTTAAACAGAACGTATCCACAGTGTTCCCCAATCACCACACTGGGCTCTTTGTCACATTTCTCAAACCATTACTTATAAGTTTCCTTTGGCACTACAGGGCCTGCTGATGGGGGCACTGGTGTCAGGGACTGCCATTGCCATGGGGGTACGTATTACATCTGAAACACTATTTAGGCAGGTTGTACCTGTCAAAAATAACTTCCACATGAATGCCAGAACCCGAAGATTCTCAGAAGCAGATCACTGCATTTTAACAAGATGATCAATGTTATTCACTTCACAAGTCAGTGATTTTTACGTTGTGGCTACTTTTTTTTAATGTTGAGTACATATAAAATCTTCTCAGTTTTCAGTTGTCTATGCTTGACAGTTACAACAATGTAGTATTGAAATGGTCTATGTTATGTTTACTACCCTGCTTCCAGGTGATATGAGACATCTGAGATTAATGGAATTAAATCTGAAAATAGTATCTCCTTGAAAAAAGAGGCTCTATAATCTCACTTTTCTGTGAAGAGAGTTCAGAAACTCCTACTTCAACTCCACTTCCAGGAATTGCCACTGTATAACCTCAAACTATTCTACAGCCTCTGGAGTGGAAATAATAATCACAGCCAAAGAGCCTGAAAATATCATCACCCACAGTACTGTCATGAGACATAAAAGGGCCTAGTAAAGGCAATCAGTGAGTTTGTGTGTGGACATACATTACCGGTAACAGGATTTACATAGGCATATAATAAATAATGCATATAGCATGATGAATTCAACAACCTTTTTGTTATTTTTAACAAAGCGTGGTGTTCTTAAATTGCAGAGTAAGATGAATGAAAAATACATTTCCTGTTCTTTTAACAGTGAACTGTATGTGAAGGGATACATCCTGTTAATCTAACATTTAAACGACTAGATATAACTAACTCTCTTTGTGCTGCTGTCCAAGGGCAGAGGCTGTGCCTCATTTTCTTTGACTTTCTGGAGATCTATCAAAACCAATTAGCCATGGATTAGCATTCACTGTTGCTAATTATGATGCTAATTGAAGGGGAATACACAGTGGACCTCTGCAGCGAGAACGGGGTTGTGACTTGAATATGGACAAGGTTTCTGACTCCCATTTTTACTGCTCTGTCTTTGTATATATCTATCTGCACCTAATTAAGATAAACTCAGTAGCACACGATAGCCACTAGAATATGATTGAATATGATTAAAGCAAACGTCCCCCACAGGCTGTACACAAAATGGACAACATGACAGCTTGCAAATGTGAAACCATAACATCTGGATGTGGTGGCTGACTGCACGTTATAAATCCTACCCTCCATTTATTTATCAGATGGGATATTGACAAAACTATAACATCAAAGTAGAATTCATCTAAATGTTTATCAAAAATGATTTCTGTCATAAAAGGGCCAATCCCATTTCTACCCCTTAGCCCTACCCCTCTCTTTTGAACATTTACATAAGGGAAAAGGGCCATCTTGATTCTCTTCTGGATGAAAGAGGAGGCCTAAATGTGAGGGGTCACAACCCTCCAAATGAAGCTATTCCAGAACCGCACTTCAAACGAAGGTGTGTGAAAAATTTCCCAGCATGCACCAGGACTAAGATGAAGTTGTCAGAAAAATTGTGATTTAATTAATAAACTAATCAATATGTTTTACTTATTAAGCACACTTATCAATAACCGCTAATCAATTACATTTGTTAACGTTAGCTAGCGATTGCTAGTTGTCACTTTTTCTATTGCTCTCCATTCATCTGATAACAGGACTCTTTTCTGATGGTAACGCGAGACTAAAATGAATATTTTTAATTAGTTTTTAATCAAATGGCAACTTGATCAGCACAAACGAGTCTGTAGACGGTATCTTTGTTTGTCATAATTCAGTTGTCACGGAGACTTGTTGCATCGCCTTACGTAGCAACTAGCAACGACTTCTGATAACGTATAACGGTAAAGTAGCGGTGTCTCATTTTCCAGGGGAATGTTTTCACCCCTACCCTTCACCACTTTGTTTCAAGAGATGAGGGGTAGGGGTAAGCAAAGGGGAAGAGGTAAAAAAGAGAACTGGGACTGGCTCTTAGTTAGTTCTTATCTTGCTATTCAAGTTTTCTATTTCTGATGAGTTTGTTTTTAGTTTTTTAATGATATAAAAATGGGCTGACATGTCATGGCAGGTTCTTTGGCGATGTGAATACGGATCTAAGTTGGTTGAGTTTGTGAACTGATCCATTGTGTTCTCACACTGTCTTGACAGGCACAAAATGTGATCGAAATTCCGAGCTGATCGGGAGGTAACATGCCATGTACTGCCTCATTCACTTGTATTTATATTTTCATATGAATTAAATGCTGTACACAAATCTCATTAGCTGTAAGAAACCCTGAGAGCCAATTTAAGGATCATTTAAATCCTACTTTGACTGAGCAAAATTATTTACTGCATCACAGTTACACATCCTTTTAATATTCAGTGGATAACCTGTCAATATGTTTGCTGCTAAAATGAAGTCTTTTCAGGAGTCACTGGTGTTTGATGTTGTTTTTAAAGAGACAGTATTTTGCCTGTAGGTTTCACTGCTCTTCGTTCTCTTTGTGTCTAGGAGATGAATGAATGAATGAAGCTACAGTTCCCTGTGCTGTGGCTGAGTTTCACTGCCAGCGAGCTCAGTCCTCACCCACTGTCAAACTGGTGCAGCTGTCTTGTAACTCTAGGCTCTGTTTTGTAATTGTGCATTATAAATCAATCAGAAAAAGCATGAGTGAGTCATTTAGTTTGGTGGTGATGGAAGGATAAAAGTAGGTCATTATTATGTTTACGATGTTTTCATTGTCATGGAAACAGGTTCATTGGTCATAATTTCCTGAGATTGTGTGAAACGCGCCTAAAGCCTGATGACTACAAACAACTTCATGAAGCTTTACATACAAAAACACAACCTCTTAAAGTTTAAGAAGTTTTTGAAGGATGTGGTCCAAAACCTCTTAAATCTACTTGTTATTTCTGTGGCTGAAAAAAAAATAATCAGACCTTTGCAGATGGAATTGAGGACGGAGACGTCGTCCTCAATGTACCACAAAAAGACACAAAGGCTATTGTCAGAGTCCAGGTTGCCGTAGACAGGAGTGTTTTATTGGAACAGCATCATTCCTGATAATATCAGTAGCTCAGATCAGCTCTGGTGACTACACTTCAACACACTTGTATCTGACTGCACCGTGGCACCGTAGAAGTAAAATGTGAACTTGATGTAACATTATAATCACTTGTATAATCCAATGTGATCCAATACAACAGCTCTGTTATAAATTCTGCAAATTCTTTGCAAAGATGCCAGAGAGGTATTAATGAAACTACATGGTGACTGCTGAAGTTGCTGCTGAAGTTGTCTCTATATTTTTGGCCACCCTATTAAGATGTATATACATATTACATGAGGGGGCAAAACCTCTTAAGACAATGCACTCCAGTTTTACACCAGAATTCATGGCTGAGCTGTTGTACTAGATCACATTAGATCATACAAGTGGTCGTAATGTTATAACTGATCAGTATAAGTTAATATGAACTATACTGCAATTTGTTCTGTTTGATTTAGTCTCTAAACATGTATTTATTCTCATCAAAATTGGTGGTGATATGGACAAACAGTTCAGAGCTGAACCATCTGAACTCAAACCGACCACAGCTCCACCTGCAGCTACACTAAGAACACTTTTAAATCTCACAAATATTACGATGGGACACAGAGGCCGGGGGGAAAGCGGCGGAGATAGTACTAGAGTACTAGGCTGAGGGCCAAGTTTGTCCCTGCATCATGACAAACATAAACTGTTCCCAGCAACCACCAGACACATGTACTGTATGTGAGCTGAAAGTGTAACAGGACTAATCCCTTATTAGTTCCAAACCAAAAACTGCCCAAATTAAGTTAATTTCAGGCTGTGTAATGAAACTATAATGAAACAGATAATACAAGTTTCTATCTGTGTTTTAACATCTTTATTGAGAAGTCACAGGATTTAAGATTCTTTCTTTTCATAAAGTCAATTTGATTATGATCGCAGATTTTTATATTCAGAATCCTGTTTTTATTTCAGACACTAAACCATGTGGTCAAAGTTTAAACAAGTCGATGCCGATTCGTTTCTTCTGCTATTTGACATTCTCTCTGTGTTCGCTGCTGTTCCTCATGTCTGCTGTCTGTCGTCTCTCCGCCCAGATCTGCTCACACTTTTCTGCCTGGATGAGCTGAATTTTTCACCATCTGAGTCCATGTCCTTGTCAATGGTTGATGTTTACTGAAGTGCACGGGAATTACACGCAAAACAGACACGGAAATGAATCAAAAGTTTAGAAATGTGCAGCGCCTTTTGTTAATTTTGGGTTCCATAATAATAAAATGAGTCACTGACAGACAATTATAACTACATGAGCAGTGTCATTACTATGAACATCCTGTTGCCTCAGCAGCAGTGAATATAGAGCTTAATTCATTTAACTCAAAATGACATTTTTTGAATATAATGTATCCAGTGTTGCATGTAGTAACACAGAAATGTTTGGGCGGATCATGGACTGGCGCTTTACAAATAAAACTCTATAGAACTAATTTAGAGAATAGAGACTAAAATTTTATTATATCAGGATGATATATTTATTATATAGGATGAATTTAAAAGACTGAAAAATAATAACCCACAAAAAATGTTCATAGCTTAAGTTTTTATAGACGTATTTATGTTACATATGTATGTAATTATGGTCATAATGTATTTTATTCACTTTTTGTTATAAATGCAGATGTTGCACTTTGTGGGTTTTTCATTAAAGCCATGGGGGCCCTAATTATTAACATCCATTAATTTTACAGACAGTATGTCCAGTACAGTCCTGGTTTACCAGCAGGAAACGCTAATTGATAAAGATGCACTAGATACAGAGAAATTGGTTTCTTCCAGTTGACAGATTTCAGAAAAAAAATAACAGATGGTGAGTTTGATGGGACATATACATATCTGAACTTATGCTGCCCACTGCAGCAAAAACAACTACTAGGAGACTGCTCGTCTTGCGTCCCGTCACTATGTCCTATTTTGGTTGATTTGTCAAAGCGTTCATTACAGTAAACAAACAGGACAAGTTTGAGCAAGGCAGAGCGAGAGACACACACTCAGAGTTAAATCACCGGCTCAAGGACACACCGCTGCAAGTCGTTAAAGTTCAAGGACGCACGTCGCAGTGGGTCCACTCACTCACTTAGCGAGCTTTCAGTCACAACCTCACTAATTTAAGCAAGCTGAGCCCTTCTACACTTCAGAGACTCAAACCCACCGAGGCCACTAATGGACTACCTCTGCTGTCTGAGGAAACATGCGCTTTCTCAAGTGAATAATTTTGGCGTCAATTTTGGCTGTGAACTCCCTCGATGCTACATGTGAAACTGAACAGAAGCCAAATAAACACTTTTATATTGAACCATGCAACACACATGCAGACTGGAACTGTGTTTTGTTTTAACAAAGTAAGAACTGAAAGACTTTGGCTTGAAGAATTATGTGTCTTCCTACTGAAATGTGAGGTTCTAACCTGCCTGTACTTTCTTGTTCCTGTCTGGTCAGAGTTTTATCTATGATGCTTCAGTTTAATGTCAGTTCACCCAAAATTTTCTCAAGTTTTCAGTTATTTCAACTGCAAAGAGAACCAAACCTGGATATCCATACGTAACTAAAGACAGGCTTTTATTTCCTCAATAAAATCATATTATGATATGCTATCTTAGAAGAAAGCTTTCTGTTGCACAATCAAGTCTGCCTCTAAAATTCATTGTGTCTGATGCTCTTAGTTTCCCACTATCTTCTCAAAAATTGTTATTTTTGTACACAGAGTTTCACTGCAAAAGCCTAAATGGACATTATCATTCATGTTTATATTTCTCATTTGCGAGAAGTGTTGAATTTTAAGAGTAACTCAAAAGCCTAATATCAGAACTCTTGTTAAAAAGAGAAACTAACCACTGCACTGAAAAATAAACGATCCTTAAAATATAACTCTATGCTGCAGAATTAAGATTTTCCTTTGATTAGAATTAAAAATCAAGCCTTATATCAAACCACGACAAACAGACCCAAGTCATACGTAGGTACAGTCTGTGTTCACATACTTTGCAATGAAAAATGTATAAATTATATTCAGTATTTATTTAGTTTCAATCTAGGCATATTTTCTCATCAAAACATTTTGTTCTTTAAGCTAAAAACTTCAACATTAAATAAGATTTGAGTATTTAAGTTTATCAGTTAGTTTCATTCATGATTAAGAAACATCTTCAGGTTGTTTGATGAAACTACTTTGATTCATCAGGACTCAGCACTCACAGAAGAACCATGTGACATAACATTTTAACCCTGACCCTGGAGGAGCACAGAGAAGAGAGATAATAAAATGAGGGAAAGCAGAAAGAAGTGAATAATTAAATATTAGAAAGATAATTGAGAAAACAAGACTCAGGCGTGTGAAAGCCAGTTTCAGTGAAATCTATATCCTGACACTTGGGGGTGGGGCAGCTCTTTGAGAGGTGTCACCTCTGAAAATGTCTCTGGGTCCTGGACAGGTCACGATTTACTGAGCTATGAATCACTCCCACAATTATAAATCTACACATTTTCAGCCTCTGCTCTAGTGAGACACATGTAGGCAGGTGAGGACAGTGTGATGAGCTACTATTTATCTGAATTATTTGCTGCAGTTGGCACATATTGACACCTGGTTTATAAATAAAAACATGTTTCGAGTGTAAATCGTCTGACAGGCCATGACTTGCTGGAGAAGAGTACCTTATGATGGCTGCTGCCTGTCAATATTCCTGGATACTTTGTGTTTTATTTCCCCATTAGAACAAATCAATTGTCAAACAACTGTCCAATAGGTGTTGGTTGTTGATTTTTTTTTTTTTTTTTCATTCATTCCATGCTCTCAAATACAGTTGTTGTTGAAGATTGGGGGCAAATCTAATGCATCACTAAACTAACTGATGAGCATCTAACTACGAATTACAACCTATGTGACCACAGTAAACACAGGGACTGTGTGACTGTTCGTCTACAGGGACTCCACGTGAACGAATCAGCTCGCTGCAACCAGCAGAGGTTTTCAGACAACTCTGACATCATCAACCTTATCACGCATGATGATAACAGGGAGCACAGGCGATTGACACAGCACTTCCTGGACTTGTGATTGGTGTGTTTACGTAGCAGCAGACTTACTGATCTACCTCAGTTGAATCCTTAAACAGAACCAGAAAATGTGATCAGCTGCATACTCACAGCTAGTTACCTTTATATAGTAAAATGCCTCTTGCCCTTCAGCCCACTAATTCACTAATTTCACAATGAAACCTGAGGATTAGGCTGTTTAACATCGTGTTGCTGAACGTTTACAGCCAGATTGAACCAGTGTGTGGGTGAACTTCATGAAGGAGAACCTGCTCCACATCATCACAATGTTAAAAAAAAATGTCATTTTTTGTCAAACGAGTTGTTTTTGTCTTAGTCGGCTCTTCATGATGTTGACCACCTCTGGTAAAATCGCCTACATCCTCATTAGAACAGATAATGCGATCCTACCCCTGTGGTATAATGACTCTGTCAAGACTGTGACTTAGGCAGTTTTTTTTTTTTTTTTTTTTAAGTTTTTCAAGATTGTGGCTGCTTCAAAAAGAAAGAAATTCTACTCCTGTGAGTCTCTGTGTGTCTCTCTCACTAGCATTTCCGAATGTTTGTTGTTTATTCTTCCCCATGGTCCATCATAGCAGTGGGAAAAAAAGAAGTGCAGTGTTTTGCCTGAGTCACTTGTTCCAGAAGTAATTTGGCCCAAGTCAGATTCAAAATAGCCACAAAGTCTCAAAGTCATGTTGTTAAAAGTCATCTGGTCGTCTTATGTTACATAACTGACTGACAGCATTATTTGTATATCAACAGTCGTCTATTGTCATAACCTTTTTGTGTGAAATGATTAATAAATATGACATTCTCTATATTTGGCTTAGGTATTTTCTGTTTTTTTTAAAAACTTGAAAATGTGGCTTTTATTTTAAGAGGGTGAAGATATATAGATATAATGGACTCAGTTTTTGTTTTGTCTCAAATGTATTTTGTTTCGTTATTTCTGTCAATGAGTCAATTTTTTTGAACTGCAAATTTTGCTGTTTTCTGTGTAACTGCAACTGTCACCTAGAACAAGTCAATCAGTTTCAATCATATTTAAACACATAATGAAAATATGCAGCTGTGCTAATACTAGAGGGAAATATGTAGTTCTCCATTAACTGACTTCAATCACTTGAGTCTCAAAATGCAGGTTTACATATCAGAGTCAAGTGATCCTGATTGTGAGAGGTCATTACTGTGTTGATGACTGGTGTTATGATGATGTACATTCATGAATAAACACTGAACTGAATTGAAAAATAAAGAAACATTCTGTCTACATGCACCTTCACAGACTTGACTGGCTGTGACTTCATGCGTCAGAACTAACGTGATCGTTCGGTGCTTCTGTGTCCATCGGGCTCTGAGTGTGAACCAGATGGGAGCCACTTGACAGCTTGTGTCATAGTGCTTCTCTTTACATTTATAAAGAATCTGATGCAAAGTGACAAATCTGTTCACTGGATGTTGGCCTGCACTTAGAAATACACAGTACTGAGTTTTCATGCTTTCTGCTTTTCTTTATTGGTGAAAACAGCAGCAGCAGATCATTTTCTCTCCTCCACATCTCAACACAATCTTCACACACAGATCTGTCAGTCAAAATTAAACGATAAGCATCTGTTTCCACACACTTTTGTTGGTTTCTCTTGTGATGGTAAAACACTATATTCTTTTATGTATCTAAAAGATGTAGAGAATGGAAATTCTGGATGGTGTGTCATTATATAGAACAAGCAGCTCTGACCTTTAATCTAGTGTCACTAGAACAGGTTTAATATCTAATATGTAATATCTCCGTGTTCAGATATTTGAATGGATTAGTGAAAACTTTAAACTGCGACTGATTTTAGACATCAAGTCAGGGAATCAGCAAACAGATTTATTTTCTATGCAGCTTGTTTGCAATTATTGTCACAACATTTCAAGCCAAAACAAACAAACAAACAAACAAACAAACAAAAACCAACATGCGTGCAACATAGTGAATAATTCCACTGCTACAGCTGCACCTGCACTAACTGAAATCTACTATGGCCATTATAAGTAGCTCATCCATCTCCACTTAAAATGACCTGATCTATATCTATGAACTTTTTTCCACATTAAAAGCCCGACAATACAACAACTCTGCAGGATACGCTGAAAGTCAGTGGTGGTAACCTGATACTAATGGAACAACTGGGAGATAACATCTAAAGTTAGAATAAGGTCAGAGTTTGTATTAACAAGTGAACTGGAGGCATTAATATAAGCCTCTTTGTAAATATGTGATCAGTTCTCTAGGGCAGTTGATGTAAATAATGGGGTGGAGACATTAGATTAGTAGATATGGATGCAAGGGGAATGTGATAAATAACAACTGGATTGTTATCACCAGCAACTGTATATCTAATTAGCGAAAAACAAATTAGACCAGTGCCACATAGAGAAACCAACACAACGTAAGAATACACAGGACACATTTTGATCTCAGTGATCTCCAGGAAAATCACATGAGCATGAAAACATGAAGGCGGAGGTGGAGAAATCCTGCTCCATTAACCTGCTCAGTTTCATCAAAGATTTAGTCAGATCTTGATTAAAGAGATTTACACATTTTATTCACCGTCTCACTGAGAAAAGTCTCGTTTTAGATTGGAAACGCTTAAAAATATCACTCTCCTAATGTCTCAGGTAATTCCCCAGATAATAGAAGATTTAAAAAAAAAAAAGATCTGCAGTCTTCTAGCTGCCTGGTCTGCATGCAAGACTGCAACAAAAACATTGATCACAGTCCTCTGGCAGGAGTACAGCACCTCCAATACACTTGCTGATACAGTAGAGGAGAGTGTTTGACGATGTTTGTTTGTGTGTGTTTGTGCGTGTTTCAACGACAAATGTGCAGTTATAAGAAGAATGTTCTGTATGGTTAAAATCAGCCGCTTCACATATGAAGAGGAGGCTCTTTACTGCACACACACACACCCACAAACACACACAGTCAAATAATACACAACTAAAGGGACATGCTACATTTCTCTGACACACATAAGTAGTCAGCACAGTGGACCAATTGTAGACAGTTTTATCACACACACACACACAACACACACAGCTGCAGCAGTTAACTAGCATCTCTCTGCAGTAAAGCAGGAGTGAAAGAAAGAAAGATAGAGAATCAGAGGAGGAATGTAAGAGATGACAGGAAAACAGACGAGGAGAGATGGAGATGAATGGAGAGATAGTTTTTACCTTGTGCAGATGGATGTGTTCAGACTCCCACTCCTCCAGCTGCATTACTCTCATCTGTCTTTTCCTCTCTGTGCGTCGGAGCTGCTTGCCCTCTCTACATCTGCCTGCCGCCACCAACAAGAAAGTGTGCATCCCTCTCTCTCTCTCTCTCTCTGGCGGTAGCTCTAGGAGGGAAGAGAAAAGACCGCCTCTGCTCCACCTCTCCTCCTCATTACTCTCTCTCTTCCTCTCCCACTATTAAGCAATCACATTCAAACCCATACGGTGACTGATTAACTGCAAATTAAGTGTAGCTGTATCTTATTGTGACATGTTCTGGTGAAATCCTACTTCAAAAGAAAGCCACGGTTCACAAGGAGCTTCCAAAGCATATATGGGGTCTCACTGTTGACAGATATAAAACAGGGAGGGGTATGAAAGATTTCCAAGGAATCTTTACAAAAATATGGCACAAAAGTGACATTAAAAGAGCAGGACTTCACTCTGAAACTGATAATAAAACAAGGAGAAGACAGGTCAGGGAGGCAGCATTAAAGAACCTGAACACATTTGTGGAGGAAACCAGTCACTCCCCACATTTGTGTCCTGAATGTTTCATATGTGTTAAAAAAAACACAAGCACAGAGGGATTTATTATGAAGTGAGACTACTGGGTTAGCGAGATATGTTGTGTTTTATCTGTCAAAAAGGTGGTTCTATTTTTACCTGGCTACATCACCATGGTAACTTAACCTGGTCCAGAACAAGTTATGTTCTAAATTTCATCTCGAATCCTGTCATAATCTCTGCTCTTTCATCCTTTGGACCTTGATGCAAGAATTTTGAGAAAGTGATTTGCAAGCAGAGCAACTCGCTGACTTCCAGATATTCCCAACAAGCATTACGGATTATCAGATGAATAAATATTTTACAAGTATAAAGTCGATGAGGTGCATGTCGCTAATGCCACCAAAAGAAACCAAAGGGATGTACGTTCAGATGGAGATACAGAAAATCTGTGTCAGATGCTGCAGCTGCTGTTAACAAGGTTGTTGATGCTCTTGCTGAAGTACTGAATGTTTGCTCTCTAATGTCTGTATGTTTAGTACAATGCTGGCTTAAAGCTGCTGTTACCACAGCTGTTAGAGCACCAATTAAAACATGGTCTTTAATCATATACTGAACTGAACTGATGTTTTGAATTTTAATATTGTTAGTTTGTAATTGTGCAGTGGGTTAGAATTACTGTTAAAATATAACTATATTTCAACCTGTGAAGCAAAGACAATACAATTGGTTGATTAACACATATGAGATTAGGACCAAACTTCCATGTCTGCTCTATTGTGAGACAGTGTCAGAGCTACATACTTCTTCAGTATAATAATATGTAAATATATGAACTTAAGAATTTACACCATCAGACATTTCTGCCAGCGTTTCTCTCAGGGTTGTTTTGCACTGTGATAGCTCTTCACAAATTTCCATTCTAATAACATATTCCTCTCGTGTGACAATTAAGCATCATGGGATGTGTGTATTATATGCAGCAGAGGCATCAAAGACCCTTTTTTATGGAAAGACACTCGGAGTCTAAAAAAGAAAGCCTGAGTTGACAAAGACGATTAGAATCAGCTTCACGACACTGTTCATGATACTGTTTATCTTTATACAGTCAATCTTTAGAGTCTGTTGAACCAGCTCAGACATAGAAAGACCTGAATGAGTCGAGCTTGCTTCACAGAACAATGATCAGCTACATATGGTAAAATCCAGTCCCATTCATACAGAACATGTGCTGTGGTCTGACGAGACCAAGGTTGAACTATTTTTTGCCATAATTCCTTAAAGAATGTTTGGCGCAAAGTACAACAGTGGCAGCGTCAGTTTATCTTTAGTCAGAAACTGGGCTCTAGTCACACACATTTAGTACATTAGAGACATCTATTCACAGCCAATATACACTGCACTTGTTCTATCACATTCACACACACCAGTGTTGGATAATGAAACAACCTGGGGTTAATCGACTTGCCCAAAGACACTTCAACATGGGACCATGCAGATAGAAGGTGGGAATCAAACCACTGACCTATTGAGTAGTTGACAACCTGCTCTAAGTATAAATAGTTTTAAATGCCAATTAATGTTGCAACAAATCTTAGAAACCTGAAGCTGAAAAGGAATTGTGCTTCATGTTAGAACGGAGCCACATCAGTGCCTGTTGCCTATTGTAAAGGATTAAAAAAATGACTGTTCAAAACTGTTGTTGAATACATGGATATACAAAGTGTGTATATATTAAACCTAATATTAATTGTTGTCGAGGAAGTGTGTTATGGTAGGGAGTTGGTAATTTAGTTTTTGCCATTTAGTATATTATTATTTGTTTTCTTAAGTTTTGTATTATTATCATTATTTTTCCTTACTCTGAAATAATTACTTGCTCCTTGCAGAAGCAATAAATACTAAAAATCTTTCAACTACACAATTTTCCAACCCCAAGTGTGAAGTAGAATCCATTGGCAATGGTCTTTTCTGACTCTGCCACCTCGCTAGCTACAGCTCGCAGCCTCTGTCTGCAAAATGATGACTACTTCTATTGGCAACTGAACTCTCTCTCTCTCTCTCTCTCTCACACACACACACACACACACACACTGCACAAACAAATACACACAGGTAAGATCACGATCGGTTATTTCTGTTAGTTATTTCTGCAGTTTTCTCACTCAGCTCCCTGCCAGCCTGTCTTCTTCTTCCTTTCATCATTGTGACAGAGGAAAATAAACACTGGCTAAAGAGTGAGATTTTTTTGGATATGAAATATATTTTGGATAATTTTGTTTACAGAACCACCAGGGTCTTATTTTGTAGTTTTGGACATTTCCCACTTTAACTTAGTTGTTTTTGTAAAATTAAATTCACTAAATTTCATCAATTCTAACGAAAAAAAAGAAAAAAGAAAAAAAATCTGTCTTTTTAGCAGCATAATGTTCCTCACTACCAAGTCTCAGACTGTGTCCACCAGCTGTTTTGATGTGAGGCAAGTAGCATTCAAATGCTTTTCTCTGAAAACAGCAGCCTGCTGCTGTTGAGAACAATAAGAGTTTTGTGACTGAACCAAAAAGCTAAGTTGTTAGCCATAACAGTAAAGCACTGAGCAGGAAAACACTTGGCAGCCTTACAGAACTGAGAGGAGCAACAGATGTAAGTAATACATCTCTGTGGATTCATAACTACACTAAACGTTCTATTCATACTCAATATAAAATTATAGATTACTGCAGCTTTACACCTACATGAATTCATTATTTTTGATGACTATGCCAACATTTATATACAACTTTACCTAAATCAATCCTTTTCAAAGTCTAATGCATCTTTACGGTTTGTTCTTTATCTAAGTTGTTCCAAAGAAAACACGATACCACAGCTCTAACTTTTACTCACAATAATGTGAGCAATTTACAGTTATTATGATGAAGCAGACTGATGGTGTCTATTCTGCCAGGCTTTCATCTTCTCTGTTCAACCAATTGTAGGAATTCTCTAAGTCTGGCATCGCTTTCATCTGCTGTGACTGATGATGCTTTGTGGTGCTATTACTTTTTTTTTTTGTCTCCAATAACTCACATGCATTGGTCAAAGGTGAAGTCACATTGTCAAAGCTCTTCACGCAGTCAGCGAAACAGAAGTCTAAAACTGTAAATCACTTTTCATTACTTTCACACAAAAAGGCATTCAGTGACCCCATTCTCTAAAATTCATGAACTCTTTTCTATTTCATACTCCACCACCTGCAAAACACCATATCATTTACAGTTCATTTTTCAAACGCTAACACGCTGTTTTGAAAACCGTTGAATCACATTTAAAAGTGAAGGACGGCATATTCTGTGTATTTTTTTGGCCGAAAACACACTGAATGTTTTCTCACTAGAAAAGAATAGTGGAATATGTACAATGAAACTAAATAATAACCTTTATAAACACAGCTGATTGTAATTTCAGCTGCAGGAAGCTCGCCCAGGTGCCCTGCCTTGGGTTCAGTTACCAAAGAGACAAAAGACGAGAGCTCTGGAAAAGGTTGATGGGGAATGAAGAGTGGCAGGGAGAAGAAAAATGTGTGGAAGACAAAGGAGAGGGGACTAAGAGCAGTGATCTCTGATGAGATAAAGGCCACAGCTATTGATCATGTTGTACAAATCATTGCCTGTATTTGAGGGAGGCCGGTTAAAGGGTGCAACCAAATCTTCAGCTGCATCAAGTAAATGAATTTTCCAGCAGACATGAATCTTTCTATGACAACTGGATGATATTAGTATATCAACATTTTTACAAGTGATATATCCATCACAGATATGGTCTATCACTGAGAGAGGCTGATGAAAGGATCCAACCTGAACTCCTCTGGCTCTATTATCCCTACATTGCTACAAACCAACAGGTAAGAGATGCATCTCAAACACGCTTCTTCTATCTTCACTTTTTTACATGTTGTACAGTAACTGTAAGCCACCAGTGCTAATGCTAAGACGTGTGTTTGATTTTTGTCTCTCTGCAGGATGCAACAGCTTCCTATTGGGATAATAGGAAACTATGAGCTCTTTAAGTTGTGATGGAGGCCGGACATTAAGGGCTTTATCTGTGTAGCGCCCCAGTGTCCCTATGACGGTTATGACGTCTAGGATGATCCTAATCTCCCTATGAGGCACACTGGCTTCTTTTAAATTACTGATCACACAATAAATATATTAATCTCCTTAGGAATTGTTACTTTCAGAGATCTGTCTTTTACTTTGCAGAAAATAGAAATAAATTAAAATAAAATAATGTTAAAAACTGTCTTTGTTGTTTCCATTATAATCTGTCACTGATCAAGGTTATTTTCTCAATGTTTTGAGCTTTGAAGTGACAGAGGCTTCTTTGCACGTCTGTCAGTACATTTACAGTACAGATGCTGACACGACCCAAAATAAAAAGCTGTAAACATAACTGATGTTTCAGTCCCCATCCTCTTCACTGGGATCCAGCTCTTTCAGCTCAATAGTTAATGTGGATTGTTAATGTTTTGTGCTGGGAGGTTGTCTGAGTTTTGCCAGTACCCTGTGAGAGAAATAGTCAGGACTTTTTTTTGTTTGTTTGTTTGTTCAGAGATGAGTTAGGCCTCGTTTTGATTTATCACAAAACGATCCCATCACAATCCCCCAAGTCAACCTCCTCCACGCTTTGTTTGTTTGAGACATCAAAGGTCAATAAATGTTACAACCTTTGATTCACTCACATTGACTCTGTGTCTGGTGATTTATGGTTTCCTGTTTTACAAAGGCCTGGAACACACACATTGCACTGTGCATTTTTTTTCATAACAATTACAATTAAGGATGCTAAGAATAATCCTTACTTTAGTTCTGGATCTTTCTGTGTCTTCATATTCACGGAGCAGTGTATCATGCATCTTTTGGTAGATCTGAATAAAGTCATCCAGTCGTGCGAGTCGTCTTCTGTGGAACCTAATTTTCTTGAGGTCACATTGACGGTTATCTTGCTTAAAGCTCTGAAAATTAAAAAAAGAAAGAAAAGAAAGGAAGGAACAAGTGATGTCATTTCAAGGCAAATCTTGTAATCTTTGTAATTGTTTATCTGTCAGGTAAGATTTTACATGGTTCTTGGACTCACTTCATTATAGACCTTGCTGAAATTTTGGTACGCTGGGCCTGTACCAATGACAACCAATATCTCCTATAACATGAGAAAATAAATATGTGATATATATATATATGTGTGTACATACACAGACACACTGTATCAGTTCAGAAACAAGACTTAAACCTACCTAGCAGACCCGGCCTGCAGGGGGGAAGTATTTTGTTAAATGTGAAATGAAAGCTGGAGCGTGACAGTCATTTTGTTCACCATCAAGGTCAAGAGATGCTGTTGATTATTTTTTGGAAGTGGCTCTGGAGAGGTGTGACTGCTGCATCATTCTGAAAAAAATATTCAGTTCAGTTTTGAATATAGAACATTACTGTGGGGTTGTATGTTATGCTATCAGCAGTCTGCAGCATGAATCGAAGTTGCATTATGTTAATTACCTTGTCGTCTTCAGCAATAATGGCTTGTTCCTCGACGTCTACTGTTCCCATTTGCTTCATAAGCACTTGGAGGTTGTTGTAGTGCTTTCCAACATTTTCTCAAGTGCAAAGACAGCAAAAGAGGACCGTGGCACTGAGAACCACTTCTTCCATCTGCTTCTGCCTCTCAGACCACGCAAGAAGCCCAAATACATGTCTTCCAAGCTTGCAATGCTTGTGGACACTAAAAAGACAGAGATCAAAAATAAGTTATTTATCAACTGTTGGAGTGTATCATAAGCTACCACCAAGTCTTTTGCATTCTTCTTAAACATCTGTGAAGAATGAGCAGATCCAACGTTTCTGCCTAATGTTGGCCAATGACAGTTTCAAAGTATTTCTGCAGCAGTTCCTCCAGGCTTCATCAGTAGAAAGTAGAGAAGTAACATTTGTTATCTGGTTGCAACAGTCACAGTCTCACCAAGTTTTCTTACATATACCTGGATTTTCCTCTGGATACAAACATGTGAAGCAATTACAAACACCATTTTCAGAACCATGCGTTAAAAGTAAAGTATGTAAGATTTTTATGTCAATTTATCATAAAATGATCCTAATATGTCACCAGAGATTCATTAATGATAATAATTTGAAATAGTGATACACTAACAACAATAGTACAGCCAGAATATTCACATTTTAAAATGGAATTTACAGCACGCAAATGATATTTGTTTTCATTTAGTGTTTTATCCTGTTGTATGGGAAAAACTGTTAATGTCTTACAATTGAAAAAAATAAAACAGTGAATTGTGATGACTAACATCAGCACCATGTTTGACTGAGACAGTGTGGTAACAGTGCAAACATAAGCAATTAGCTAATTATGAAAAATAGGAAACGTAACATTAGATTAGATTGACCAAATGCGCCACAGTATTTTGAATTTGACCACAGAACCAGTTTTGTGACAGTACACAGGTGAAACGATATGAACATAAGATGAGGAATAAAGAAACTTTAATGTTATTAAATAGAATGAACTCAGAATAAACTGTGTTATTCTGAGCTGCAGTAATAGAATAAAATAATAATAATAATAATAATAATAATAATAATAATAAGTGAATATCACAATGGGAAAACAAAACAAATTTAAATGCATTTATAAAGTAATGTGGAGTCCGGACCTTGGTAAAATAGGAAACCATGAATCATCAGACACAGAGTCAATGTGAGTGAATCAGAGGTTGTAACATTTATTGACCTTTGATCTCTCAAACAAATAAAGCGTGGAGGAGGTTGATTGTGGGGCTGGTGCCAAACAAATGAAATAAATAACAAAACGAGGCCTAACTCATCTCTGTCTAACAAAACAAAACAAGTTCTGACTATCTCATCTAAAACATAAAGTGAATTTAAAAAAAAAAAAAAAAAAGACTTCGGTAAAACATACAATGGTGGCACCAACCCATCACCTAGCGAAGTAGATGTAGAGCAGGTACAGGTTGCCCCAGAATCAACCTCCAACCAAAGAACATTAACAATCAACATTAACTATTGAACTCAAAGAGCTGGATCCCAGTGAAGAGGATGAGATGACGTCCTTGTTCACATCTGGAGGGAGAGAGAGATGGTGAGTACAGATCTGAGCATTTTAAATATGAAATGAAAGTCGATGATGTGAAAGAATCTACCCGACAACATCTTGTTGCGGTGATAAATCATCTCTGAGGACTCGGTGCAGCTCACTCTCCACATCCACGCGTCTGAGTCGTCGCAGCCAACGACAACTTCACTGAAGCGTCTCAGCCTCTGTCAGCTCCTCGTGGCTTCTCTGTGTCCTTTGGCTTCAGGCCCGACCATCAACACTCATCTTCCCTCGCTCTCACCCTGACTATCCTGTCTTCTACACTTACAGACCAACAAAAACTCTACAATGTAACAGAATAAATATTTTCATGTTTAGATCTCTTTACAATGTAAACATTAAGTTCACGTTATCATCCACCCACAGAAGTTGGGTGGATGGTTACACAAATATAACCATTGTGTATTCTAGTTGGGATGTGGCAGTTTTATCTGGAGTTTGAATCAGATTTAAACTGATTAAAGTTTGTTTGAGTTTCAAGTCTCACAGTGAAACGGCACTGAGACATCTCCCTCACATCTTTTTGATCCCTGCAAACTTGGCTGTTACCCAGAGTCCAACTCTCTGAAATCAACCACCAGCAGCACAACTTCACACCATGGCTGAAAATAGTTTGTTGTCCAATCAGAACCAGAACTTTGTATTGAGACTTTTCATCATCTAAACTCTGCTCCTGATTCTGCAGCTTCACCTCAAGTTAATCTCTTCAGGGACTCTCAGTCGTTTGACCGCTGACAAAGCAAACAGTTTGAAATGCTACAAACGTTATTATATAAACATCACGTACATCGTCTCGATCAGCAAAGCAAGTTAATTTAACTGCTGCTGTTGTAGGACAGAAATCACACCTGTTAGCTTCGCAGGTTCGTTAGATTCACAAAACCAGATGGATCCAAGTCTAGTTTTGGAAACTGTATCACCAGGCAGACGACTAAATCCTACATGTAAAACTTTAAATGTTGTAAACAATCAGTTTCCTTCGTGCTCAGACTTTATCACACGCAGAGAACAAGGGAAAGGAGAAAAGCCTTACCTTCTTCTCTTGAGTCTAAGGAGCTTCCTACACAACCTAATGTAGTAATTAACACTGTGAGGTTATTTTGTGTTAACAGTTTGACACTTTCCAAGCCGTTTCCTTTGTCAGTCCTCTACTATCACATCTTCCCAAACATGTGAAAAAACAAGTGAATGAGGAGAACAACTGACTGAACAGATGAAGCAGGAGCAATGAACAATGACAAGAAACATCAGGAGGTGAGACAAACTTCAGAGGAAGAAACAGAATCTGGAGCAGAGAAACAACCGTCTGGACAATTTGTTTCTTGTGCAACAAACAAGATTATTGGATTAAAAATGATACTACGATGACTCAAACTGGCCAATCAGGGCATCAAGCGGGTGACAACTGCTGATTGTTGATTCCTGAAAGTTAAACACTGGACAACATGAGAGCAGACGTCAGACAGATATGGGGGAGGGTTTTCTGAAACTATCCATCATATGACTTAAAATACAGACCATAAAAACAGTTTAGATCTTTATAAAACTTAACAGATAAATTCACCACATTGAGATGGTTCCTCTTGCTGCCACAATCAGGTTTCATCTTGTATCTTCTAGATCAAAATAACTGCTGATTTGTTTCGCTTTGTGAAACAAATCAATAAAGCTCAATCAAGAACAATAAACTAGAAAAAACACAAATTCTGTTTCTGCAGTTTTCATATTTCTAAACAATAACTCAACATTAAACTTCACTAAAAACAGTGCTACTGAAGGTCTGTGAAAACTATATTATGAGGTTTTTACTCTAGAACATGAAAACTGTAGTTATCGTTGCTGTCACTGTACCAATGAATCAAAATTAAGCAAATCACCTAAAGTGAGTGTCCTGTAGCACTACCATTATGTAAACTATCTCCCACTGTCAGGTTCACTTCCTCCTGAAGAACAAATGTGTCCTATCAGTCGCAATGAACCGTCAATAACTGACAACATAGATGTGACGTTTACGCTTCACAGGGTGAATTAATTCCCCTGCTGGGAGGTCTCCGAATATGTCACGCAAGAAAAACGTTAACGTAAAAAACAACGTTATTTCACCTGACCTGCTCAAAATCTACAGCTTTACATCAAAAACTCAAGTTGGAATTAAACCTGATAGATAAGTGAGACTTTAAAGACCAACATAAGAATATATATGAATTTAGATGGTGATGAGTGACAGCAGCAACATTATACTAGAGGCCTATGTTGTAATTTTAAATTACACATATACTCAACATGAAATTTTTCCGTTTGAAAGTCAGACTTAACACTCTTACTACCTTTCCTTCACTTCATGTCATGAAGTTGAACTCTCTAAAACTACATCTTCAAGAACCTTTTCCACTGGGTCTTTGTTCCTGAAATAAATACATATACAGAGAAAGAGAGAAGGAGCACGACAGAGACCAAGCTGGAGCCTGAAGGACGAACCAGTGAAGATCTAATACCAGTGTTGTGACCGTGAGCTGTTGTTCTATACTGTGAAACCCAAACTACGCAATTCAAAGTGACAGTTTCTACCCTAATATTTTTGCACCAAAAACATGACTCAAGCTGAAAGTTGTGGCACAAAAAAATATCACTATAACTGAGATTATAAAGTAGGACAGAAGTTAAAGATGGAAAAAGAAACTACAAGTGGAAATGACATAAGTTACCTTTGTAGAAATGGATAATTTAAAGAAATTTAGAATTCTAAACTCCTCAGTCAGAGACTACTCCATTTTAGTGAGGACAAAATCAGACCATGAGTCAGCAAGGATCTGCTGACTCATGGTCTGATTTTATCCTATAGGATCTCAAGTCAAAGCAAATCATTAGTGAACATCATGTATTTGGTTACAATGGTTATAGTTTTTATTTTTGAATTAGTGAGTTTGCCAATTAATCAAGAGTTGATTTTAATAATAAGTGCTCAACTTATGTCTATTCAGTTTTACCAAAACAGCCAATATGAGTCAGTGGACTTGGTCATTAGTCTGTCAGTCAAAGCTCACAGCAGGGATGTGACAGACGGGGGACACAGACGGACATGACAAAGGAGGCGCACAACAGATGAGACGGACGGGACAAAGACATGGACCATATAAACACAATAGACAGACAAGAACAAAACAAATGTCACAAACACATAGTTGACAGGACAGACAGACATAAAACAAAGCAGATTCAAATCATAACCAGAGAAAACGGAAGGAATCAAAAGAGTGAAAGCTCAGACGGCCCAGAGAGGACAGAACTGGTTCAGCGACCAGGGCAAAATTGTTGCAGCACAACGGCTGAGCAACGACTTACTTGTAGTTACAATCATTTCTACTCAATTCAGTCACTGAGCAGAAGTGAAATGAATTGCTGGACCCACTGTGGATGGAAAGCTGGAGAGAAAAATGTCAGTTAAGTTGTGACAAGGCGGCCACAAAACAGCAAGTGTACAGGACACATACTGTGGTTGTAGACTCAGAAATGAAAATACAATGCAGGTTGATTAGGTGTGATGTTGTGTTGGGTGAAATGGATGTGGAAAGTCATAGCATGGCAGCCATGCTGACAGACAAAGAAGTAGACAGTTTTGGCATGGCAAGCAAGACATGTTACACACACACACACACACACACACACACACACACACACACACACACACACACACACACACACACACACACACACACACACACACACACACACACACACACACACACGGAGAGGCGAGCAAAAGCACGGCACGGCGGCCATGTGGGAAGGAAAGATCGGCAAGGGAGGAGAGCGAAGGCTTGGCGCGGCGGCCAGGCAGAAACTAAACCACTTATTTGTTTGATCCCTCGGTGAATGTTGGATGAAGATGCCGGGTGGAGGAGCTGAAAGGTTATGGCACGGCGGCCAGACGAATTCGGCCCACACCCACCCCGAGGTAAAGAAACACACTTGTGGATTCCACCCGGCAGCAGCTTGTGTTTGTAGATCCAGAGGTACAGGAGACGCAGCTGTTGAGAAATAATATAAACTATCTGTCCCTACCCTCACCTACGTTAAAAGATAAACTTCTGTCACACACACACACAAGGTTCAAACTGTTTTATTGACAGGGTTCAAAAGAAAACAGCTAATCTGACCTGACTGGAGAAGAAAGTTAAAATGGGTCCTACCTCAGGTTGACAAAACCTATGAGGGAAAAGTTAGTGCAAAGGAATGAACACAAAACTGCAGCTGAGCCTAAAACCTCATCATTGAACTGACTAACACCAGAGTCACACACACACACACACACACAGAATAAACAACCTCAACACAGAGAGCTCTGGATTAAATTTTACTTGGACCAAAACAAAACAAACAACAAAACTAGTCAAAGATTTAACAATTTATCAAATCATGAAAAGAATCCAAAAATGAAGTCAAGACTCAACTAATACTAAAAGACAAATTCACAACAATTCAAAGCCAGAGCTAAAACCAGTCAAAGCTAAAAGACACTAGGCAAAGCTTAAATTAGTCAAGGCTAAAAAATATTAACTAAAGCTAAAGCTAGCCAAAGCTAAAACTAGATAAAGCGAAGACACACTAGCTAAAGCTAAAAGACATTAGCCAAAGCGAAAGTCAAGATTGTTCAGACAATTATTTGGTCCAGTGAGCTCTGTGTTCTGGTCTACAGCTCCACACCGAGCAGCTAAAAATATTCAACCACACAGAGAAAGAGTGAAAGAATCAGATGTGTGTTCATGATTGATGGAGGTGGTGATGAACAGTGAAATTGTGGTGCGGTTCAGTTTTGGCACAGTGGCCAAGCATAAACAAACAAAAACATATAGTAAAGAAAGCTCACAGACATGGCACAGCGGCCATGTTGAAAGGACAGACACAGGAAGGAAAATATGAAAATTCAACCCTTATTATTTGAAGGTCTAGAAGAGGATGTACCTGCAATAAAGGAAACAATAAACAAAATTAGGGTCAAGTTGAACTTTGACTTTCACTTCTTATGAACTTAAGGCACAAAATATAGCACAAATAGACTTATCTCTTGTTTAAAAACTATGATCTCCATATTATCTACTGTTACTACTAACATGACTAAACTTTAACCAGCAGTGATATTAAACTAACTTAAATCCTTTATCACACCATTCTCAACCTTTTAAATGGAGTAACGGATTTAAATTAGCACTGGGCACCAAAACCAACAGTTGTGGCCCATTTCTTCAAATAATTTAAAAATTTGGGGTGATAAAAATTTAAGTTTTTCAGCTTTGGAAGGCTGGAACTAAATGTTTAGAAATGAATTTTTAAAAAAAAATCTTGTGGCAAGGACAACAAAATAAATGAAAAATAAAAACATTTCACATAATGTGTTATAGACACGAAACGGCAGGAGCTTGTGTTCTGTCGCCAAAACTGTGGCTCAAATAAAAAGCAAAATGTCTGAATCAATTCAAAGATTTTTTTTCCTGCATCACTCTGATGTCTGCAGACAGCCAGCACCAGTGTAAACACCTGTCCCATTAAACCAGCACAAACTACTCAATCAAAATAAATATTTTTAATATTTTTATTTTGAACTTCAACAGAAAATTTTAAAAACAACAGTAGAGTGCTGTGAAGTTTTGTCACCATGAACAAACACTTTAGCATTAATTACATTAATTAGCAAGCACAAGACCAGTGAACACACCTGATGGAGATTAGCATTAATACTTAGCTAACTCCAAATCTAACAAAGATAAACTGAGTCTCTTACTGTTCTTCTCCTGGAGCTGAACCTCATTTCCTCATCGACCTCATTTCTCTGTTGACCGCCTCAACATTTTCTCCGTTGTCGGCAGTTTTTTTGTTCGTAAAGTTGAAGCGGTGGTAGATTTAAACGTTAAAATCCGCCTCAGCCACACAAGCGACCGAGTTTTGCACGCGTGCGTCTGACGGCGGCATTTTTAAAGGCGTCTGACGTCACGCGTCCAATTAGCATCCGCGCGTTTTTGATGCGTTCGCGAATCCCAGAGAGTTGTTAAAACAAAACGTTTGATGCCTCGTCGATATTTAAAGAAGCACAAACGCCAATCTTTTCTTCTTTTTTTCGTGTTTTGCGTCCGCACCGGGTTCGTAACGTTTCAGCACCAGACTGAGAGTGTTTGGGTCAAAGAGTCTGAAGCTGCGCAGCTGCGGCTGTGATTTGTTTCCGTTAAACAGACACACCTGGATCAACCTGATGCATTCAAACGCAACAAGCGAGAAATGATACGTGGTGTTCAAAGGGGGCGAAAAAAAATAGGAAAACCAAAGTTTCAGACAAGACTGATCATGAACTTTATGAAGAATGGTTTATTTTAGGAGATTTAAAAAAACAAACAAAAAAAAAAAAAAAAAAAAACAATGAGGAACAACCAAAACAAAAACATCTTTAAAAAGAAAGATGCCAGAATAAATAATTAACAATATAATATTGCATACAGAGTGATTGCACCAGTGGTGATAATTATTATGCAATGGTTATTCCATGTTGGTGTTTGTTCTGTTCTCCAAACCATGTTTCTTTTACACAGATATGCAAGATGATTAATGATAATTTTATTACAAACATAAAGTCTGGCCGAGGCAATATTAAGGTTGCAACAAATCATAAGCAGTAATATAGCTGCAAGTGGTGATGACAGACACAAGCACCTGTGGTTCACAAGTTTTTGCATTTTGAAATATAATGACTTAGTATTTAGTCAACAACATGTGCTTTTAAGAGGAAATGTTGCTGTATTAAGAATTCAGGAAAAGTTTTAGTTTTAACTACAGGCAAACTCTTGTTGGCGGAGAAAAAAACTGTAAAACTGCAGGAAATTTGGGACACAGTGCTGGCAGACAATATCACTTTTGGGAATGTGAATACAGTCAGCACAACAGTTGCCAGAGTGCTAGAAAAACATAAAATAAAGATGAAGCAGTTGTTCACTGTAGCCTTTGAGAGAAAAATAGTGAACACGGAAAAGAACTCGACTATCAATATGTCCAGGTAAGATGACTGTTCAATAACAGGTTATAATACCAAGCTGTAAGCTATATACATAATGTAAAGTATTGTAAAACTGTATTTCCAGAGTGTAATAGAGATGGAAGTCAGAAAAACTGCACATATATTCATCTTGGAGGATGAAGCTGGATTCAAGATGCTGCAGGGAAAGAAAAGCATTTGGACAGAGAGCAACTGTGGACGTCTCAGGACAGAGAGGAGCCAACATCACCATGTGTAGATCTCTGTAGTGTAGAACACGTTTTCTTTGCAATTGTGTATTTGCAATTCTTTAACACAGCTACTGTAAAACCCTAAACATTGTTTGCTATGTTGGACAATATGTTAGACACTGCTTGTTCACAAATGAAAACTCTTTTTAACATTGGGCATAACTATTTGTTCTATTCAAAACACACCTGGTAATTGGAAATACTTAAACACACAAACAAACCTAAAAACACCAATCAGTCTGAGCCTTAGCAGTACAAATAGATCTCAGGTAAGCCATTTTGAAAATTTGCAAGCATGGACGTAGTGACAGCAGGAGGGAGAGGGTTAGGAAAACAAAGACAGAGACAACCATGATGTTGACAAGAACAAGGACAAGCACAAAGACCATGAAATGGACAGAGGTGAATAATTTCCATATGAATTGATATTTGAGTAACAGCAGTGTATTCGCAGTATGTATTCTGTGTTCCAGAGATTCCTGGACATGGCTGCAGCTGCATCTTCTCTCAAGTGCATTTACGTTGATGAGGCAGGATTCAACCTTGTTAAAACCAGGCGACAGACCATTATGTGATTGGACAGAGAGCAACTGTAAATGTCTCTGGGCAGCGCAAGGGAAATATCACCTTGCGAGCTGCAATTAGTCTCCAAGGAGTTTTCCACCACCATGCCACCCTAGGCCTCTACAACACTCCACCGATAATTACAGCTCTGGATTAACTACATCATGCAGTTCTACAGGAAGAGCCAGAGCAGCACAAGTTTGTTGACAGCTGGGATTATGCTTCCACTGACTTTGCATTTGAAGGATTTTGCGGACACTTTAAATATAATAATTTGTGGTTTTGGAGAAAAAAACATTGCAGTTGATCATTCAGTGATCATTCAGCAGGACATTTTAAATGTACATCTTTGATCAATTTTGGGTTAAAATACTGAGAAAAAAAACAAGACCAAGCTGTCACAACACAGATGACAGCTGAGCTGTGATTTTACCTGATTTACTGTTAAACAATCAGGTTTTTTTCAGCTACTGTACAGTCAACTGCATGAAATGCATAAAACCTAGTGTTCATGGGGAAAAAACAGGAGCCTCTATTGAAAGTATCTCAGGTTTTCTCAAAAAGTCATTGTGAAAACAGTCACTGAAAGGGTCTGAGAATAAATTTAGCAACAAAGCTGCTAAGTCTACAACTCTGCTTTCAAATGCTCCTTCAAATAGAAAAGGAAGTGTTCAAAATAAAAGAAAAACAGCTGGCTGTTCAATCAATGGTTTACCTTCATCACTCAAACTAACATATTTGTATGTTCAGTTTGGGGAAACTTGTTAAGTCTGATGACAATAAAATATGAATATGTGGTTGTGAAATTTAACAGCATGAATCATTTTTTTACAGTTGGAAACAACTGATGTCGCACACATCCGGCAGACTGGCTGGTGATGGCAACAAAATGGATGTTAAAAGCCACCTTCATTGTGTTCCTCTCACTGTTCGCCGATGGTGACAGCCACTCATTACGGAATCACACATTCACATTCTGGCATAGAATAAAGTTGGGAGGCAGATTTTTTTTTTTGGAAAAGAAAAAAATAAACAAAATAAATCTCAAGAACTCATCAAAAACATTACCCACCAAAATTACATTTCCCTGTCCAGGAAATATGTATTCATTTAAGTTCAATGGCCGTCTTAAACTTGACATTACAGCCACTCCCATCCTCTTTTTCTTGCTGTCATCTTTCCTTTCTTGTCCTTCTCATGTAAAATCTCTGTCTTCCTGTCATCCCTCTCACTGTTTTAATGCACGGACATCAGCTGCATTACAAATCGAGACCCAGTGACTTACAAAATCTGACGTTCCATCTCCACATTTTAGTTTCATCGTTACTTTTCATGCTACTTGAATATTATGTTGTTCTTGAGATTGGCTGAAGACAAGAGGACAGAAATCTGTTTTTGTCAAATTGTTCAACACATCAGAGTGTAGGTGTTATATATGGTAAAAATAAACCCGATTGGTGTTGATATGTTTAGAAGGAGAGGCGGCCCCATGTGGAGAGATTTTTAAATGTCTGCTTTCCGCAAAGAAATGAGTGGCAGCTCTCCTTCAGGGTGGTGGCACTGTGGAAATATGACAACCTTCCTCTCAGTGCTCCACTTTTACTTTCATCCTGATATTATGGTGTCAGACACATCAAGACATGATAGATTGAATCATCCACAGACCTGAGTGTCTCCCTACAGTTTTTTTGGCCTGAAATTTGTCATTCCAGGTCCAACACTGTTTGTATTTGTTGTCTGATTGACAGTGGTGATACAGTATCATAACCATGTGTTGAAACAGTGCGTAGACATGTATTTAAAGTGACAAGCCTTCACAATAATATTTTTATATCTGACTCTCATAATTCTACAGTATATTAACACATAGCACACTTGTGACCCCAAAACAAATACATAAGTCACAAGAATTAAGATCATGTTTTATACCATGTTTATTTTTTCATCCAAAATCTGATGAAAAGACTACGACCAACTATGCAGCCAACTATCCATCCCTTATTGGAGGGGATTGTGCATTTTGGAAGGACTATTTATCTTGTGTTCATGACAATAAAAAATTGTAAAATAAAAATAACCTTGGCACTCTCTGTACACACAGCTCTGGAGATATTTAGCTTCACTGAGCTCAGCGTTTTGGTTTTAAAGCATGTTTAGTTCCTTTTCAGCATTAAAAGAGCTAAGAGTAGCTGGTGAACATAATGGGAACATCTATTGTTTGAGACTAAATGCGTGTTAAAGAAGAGCAACTAGCGAATTTGATTTTATTGTCAAACATCACACATGCCACTGCTGGTTCGGTCTACTGAGCTAAAAGTAAAGCTGCAATCTGCAATTAATCCTCCTTTCACCAAGTTTATAATGTTTAGGTGTGATGAGAGTTGTTGATGATAATTTTCAAGGATACAGTAAGAGGAACTTCTATTATTTTTCCTTGGGGAAACTGTGAACCAAAGTGTGAACTTTCATATTCATCTCTGTAAATATTTATGCCTTATATATACAGCACTGTGTGAAAGTGTGTTATAAGCCCCCCACATGTTTTGTTTTAGCAGTGCCTTAAAGACCATATATATTTATCTCTCACTTTCTTTATGTAGATATAACAATAAATACAGGAAATGTGTACAAAGTATTTAAGAACACATAAAATGTACTAATGGTTCTGGATGCAGACTCTGGCCACCCCCAGATTAGTTGCCCCGGCAGTGCTTCAGCGACCAACAACCACAAGAATAAGCTGCTAACAAAGTCATTATTCCACACTCAGATCACTGATAGACATGTCTAGCCTGCCAGAAACTGTTGGCAGATCCAGATGTGACAGGGGTCTCGGGATCAGCTGCTGATTTCACTTTGGCTCACCCAAAAGAGATGCTGCAGTGACAAGTATATTGGCAAGGCATTATGAGTTGGGGCCACCCAAAACACGCTTTAGGTCTCTCATGAACCCTCTTTATTGTACCGAGGGGAGAATTCTGCCCTACTTTGCCTCATCAGGACTCTTTGGATATCATCCTTTGGTCATTGGCTTTTCCCATTTTGACCAAGATGAGATCCTCTGTCACATCTGGATCTGCCAACAGCTCATGGCAGGTTAGACATGTCTATCAGTGATCTGAGTGTGGAACAGTGACTCAGCCAACAGCTTACCCCTTGTGGTTGTTGTCACTGAAGCACCGCTGGGGCAACAAATCTAGAGATGGCCCAAGTCTGGAAGCAGAATCATTAGTACATTTTATGTGTTTTTAAGTATTTTGTACAAATTTCCTGTATTTTCTTATTATATCTGCATAAAGAAAGTGAGAGATAAATATGTATGGTCTTTTTACTGCACAAAACATGTGAGGTGCCTGTAACTTTTAGACAGTAGTGCATAAATCATGAAATAACATTTTTATTTTAGGCTTTATGACTCAGTTCACTAGCATTACAGAATTCACATATTCTCCCAATCCATCACTGACTATCACAAATCCATTTCTGTTCTTCTGTGCATATAGATGGTCTGTCACTGAGACGTCTCATTTGACTGCTGTCAACAGCCAGAAAGCAGACATTTATAAAGTGGTGGAAAGAGACGCTGACTGTCAGTGCACATCAACATGAACATCAATCTTCTGTGTTGTTGTTGACTACCCTCACAAGAGGAGACCAGCACCTGAGTCAAATAATGTTATATGAAATAATGTCATTGACAATATAGTTAAAAATTCAACAAGGTCAACAAGGTAGTTCAGGTGTCGCTCTCTCCTTTTCTGCTTCTCCAAACATCACAAGATGTTCTCAGACTAGATGAGGTGTACAATATCTCAGGAAAGGATCAGATGCCTGAACCACATCCAAAACAGCCTCAGCTGACTCTTCTGGATGTGAAAGAACAGCGGTTCTACTGCGACCTCCCTCAAAATGTCTCAGCTCCTCACCCAACTTGTAAGGTTAAACACAAACATCCTGTGGAAGTGAACTCATTTTGGCTGCTTGTTAATTTTATTGTTCCATTCTCAACCCACATCTCATGACCGTAGGTGAAGGTCATATCTTAGACTAGTTAAAAAAAAAAAAAAACAGCTTTACCTACCAATTCAACTCCCTGTCCACCATCACTCCTGCCTTAATGCCTATGGCAGGGTGGACTGACCCATCACAAACTGGTTCCATGTTAACAAGGCTTTAATAGCAATGAAACAGCCTCTATGCTACATGTGTTGACTGAGGCTATGGAGAGGACATTTCCATGTCTGGAAGCTGATGCACAATTATGGCTTCTGTGGAGGGTTCAGTCATAGGACAGAGTGTATTTGAAATGTTAATGTTGTTGCTAAGCTCATCAGCTGAGGTCACAAAATGCTTTCATGTCTCTAATAAGAATTCTTGTAATGTCATGACAACAAATCCTTAACCCAGAAGACCAAACTGACCTAGACAACTTCATCGCAATGTAAGTTTTGAGTTCATTCAGTGGAGACTGTATAATACTTATATACTGGATCTTACTGGATAACCACTCGTTTGTGTTCATTTTGTTTTAATCAGACTGAACCGACCTAATTCACTTTCAGTAGTGGGATGGTTTATATGAAGCTGTTAGCTACAGCGCCTGTCGGAGCTCCCGTCCACACGGTCGCCCTGCCAGGTTGCCTCGGCTGACGCATGGCAGCTAATTCATTTTAATTCATCCCTAAATTAAAATAAAATGAATGAATGAAACTTGTCCACGTTAACAGTCTCTGCATGGAAAAGACTGCTATAATTATCTCGTGGCCACGCATTACTCGTTAGCACGTTTTATTGATCGTAGCCACGCTTTAGTAAATTGCGCTCACGATGTTATATAACATGAGCACAAAGATACAAAAAAAAAAATCACTTGAGCTTTCCAGGGCTCCGTAAGATAGATATTTTTGCCATTTTGAGTCTATCTAACCTCCTGAAAAGATTATTTTTTTATGCTCTTAGCCAGTTTTTGGCAGAGGTGTCAATTTGTGAGTGTGAATAATAGCCTAAAGAGCAGTTCTCTTGCTTGGGACTCTTCTGCTTTCCTGATATTCCCACAACTCTTACATGCAAAACTATGGACATTGCCTGCACAGACAAATATTGTTGTACATAGTAGCAAAGTTGGTGCAGGTCTTAACAGTTGAGGGGCTCATATCCTGAGGCCTGTTCCACAAAAAAACAACTGTATGTTTGTGTTAACATTGCTGAAGTGGACTCTAGCAGCGACAGTACTGTTTCCGGTCTGACTGTCTGAACTTAAGTGAATGAACTACATAGAGCAACATGTAAAAGGTTGTGTTGATCTAGTGTTGATCATACTCTGGTTGCCTTGTGCAAATTCTGTAGAAGTGAAGAATTAATTGAACTAAGCCTGTATTGTAGAACTGGCTTTTCTCAACAGTTTTTTTCCCAGTGATGATTTGATGTGATGTGTTCAGTGTCTGTGGACTCTGGAGGTTCACATGGTCTACAGTTTTCACTGCATAAAGTGTCATAACATAAGTGTCCTTGATAGATCGTGTTCATATTAAAGCAAACACTCACACAAAAACACACACAGTCCACTACAAGTAAGTGCTAAAAATACAATCACTTTTCTAATCAGTAAAGAATGCTGAACATGTTTCCCATCCAAACTGCTATTAAACATCCTCACAAATTGTTTCTAATATTATGCCAAGCCTTGTTTTTTCCTGCTGTTGCTGAAGCAGCAGAGTGCGCTGTCACAATAATTGGCTGACAGACTCCTGAGACAAAACGAAAAGCTTCTAAATAAATAAACAAACAAACAAACAAACCAATAAATAAATAAATGCCAACAGCAGTGCCAAGGCATCGCTCTGAGGGACAGAGACACTGCTGCTGAGGACATGAACAGTTATACACAGTTAACACAGTCTCATTTCATTACACACAGATCACACAGTGTTGACAGTGAATGTTTGGTTAGTTTCACAACAGCATCATCTGGACACCATGTTCATGAGCTGTGATCATAAGCTTTGGTTAGTGACCAAAAGAATGAGACTGAGGAAGTGGCTAGAATTAGTTCCCTCGCTCAATCGAGGTGGTTTGGGAATCTGATCAAGATGCCTTTGGGGGTTTTCTGAGTACATTCAACCAGTAGGAGACCACCGAGTTAGACCAGAACACAGTGGTATTTTGGTCTTAAACAATCATAATAATATGTAGACCAGGAAAAGACCTGCAGGTACAGCAGATCAGATCACTAAATAAATAAAATTAACGGTCATTTAGCCAGGTTTAGCCAGGCAGTGTTTTGATTTGTTTCCATGTAAACTCTGTCTGCAAACGAAGTGCAAATTCAACAAATCTAACAAACACTGAACCATCCTGATAAAGACTGATCAGTTCCTGAGAGTTGGCTGCTCCTGGAGATGAAAAAAGCTAAATGCTATTTCATTTCCAGTAAAACAAGTTCAGTTTAAGGTTTGATGGTAAAATCCAGAATATTGCACCTCACATATCTCACATTGGCTTCATCACACTCTGAATGGAGTATTTTTTTCATTGTTCTATTGTTGTCCTTCTGTATTCAAGTGTCTGGGCTCAGTTTCACTTCTGTCAGTTGTTCCTATTTTAGGCTTTAGTTTTACCAGTCACGATGTATGACACACACACAGAAACATCTCTGAACTAAAACATGTGCATGATGCAAATCACAAAACTGTGTTGGGCTCAGAGACACATACAGCTGATAACAATCTAGCAGACGATGCTTTTAGCCTCTACAGTGAACAAGTTCCACTATCACAGGTGTACCCCAGCCACCCTCTGTTTCAGTGCAGTATGGACGTTTTGGAGCCTGAATCTGAAATTACTGTTGAAAGCCACTCTGTTAGTGTATATGTGGATGTGACTGGGTGAATGTGCTCTACAGTATAAATCACTTTGAGTGGTTGACAAAAAAAAGAAAGAAGAAAGTCTTATATAAATGCTATACATTTACCTTTGCATGATTTTTCTAAAGTTCTCTCTCATGACAAAGAATTATGTGCCTGCAGTTAATCAACACATTTGCTGAAAAGTTAAGCAAACAAAAAAGAAATGAAGATGTCCAGTAAACTGATGACTTGTCAACAGGTTGTCGGTGAGCTTGTCATTTGTGACTTCATATTGCTCCTGCAAAGACAAAAACAGTTTTGTTTGTCTTAAGTAGTATAGCTGGGTTCTGATTTTGAAAAGTTGCCTAAACAGAGATTAAAAACTCTTGAACAACATGAGCAACACAGCAAAAAGGTCCTGGGTTTGACTCCTGGGTTGGGCACAGGGTCCTGTTGTGTGGCTCCACCCCCACCCCCATCCCTGAGATAAAGGGATAGAAAATGGATGGACGATGGGATTTTTTTTGTTTTGCTATAATGAAAAAAAAACTACCTTTCATTTACAGAAGTATAACTAAAGTGTTGCTGAGTTTCCAGGAATCAGCTCGAATGTGTCTGTCTATCAGAGCTGTTGAAGTACTTGCTGGACTGGGTGAAGCACTGCAACAGAACAGGTCATGTTTCCAAAACCAGATTGTAGTGTACAACAATCCTTTTCAGGTGATTGACTTGAGTTGCAGTGTGCCGTCTTACATCATGTCTGACCAAATACAGCCTGACAGTATTTCTCTCCACTTCTCAAAATATGAATGTGCTGTGTGTTGTTCTTCCTGGGAGAACAGGCTCCTAAATGCTCACTGCTTCCATACAGGCCTTTAACAGCTTCAGGCCAAAGCAGAGATGAAAAATGACACCATCTGAGTCATTTTCTCAGACTTGATACAGTTTTTCTGCAGCCTTACTCATTACACGATTGTTTTGAGAAGCTGAATGATGCTGTCTGGGTAAAGATTTGGAATGACTCTTCAAACACAAGCTCCACATTTCCATTTGTCATTAATAATCTTTATAGACTACTTATTTTACTCAATGATAGAATATATGGATTGTTTACTATCAGATACATTCACTTCTAATGTTTCTAAGAGGCACCTACATCCAGATTTGTCTTGACATCCTTATTATCAGGCTGAAAAACCAGACAAAAAAGACGTGATAGATTTAGTGAGAAATGTAATGAGGGTCACAGGAAGTCAGTGCAAGAATAAAATAAGAGGCAACAGCAGGATCCAAAAAATCACAAAAGACCCGATTAAACACAAAAACAACTGCAGGACACACAAAAGTACTGGCAGGAGCTAAATACACCAATGCAATTGGACACAGGTGACAACAAATCTCACAATGGTAGCGTCGGATCTAAAACAAGAAGAAGTGAGAATAATGACTCCACATGACGTTCACAGCAGGACATTTATCACTCACCTCTGTACAGAAGAGGATCAGTGCCACATGAGATTTTAATGTGACAGATGTGGCCACAGGCCTTATGTTTTCAGGTTGTCTGTCCATCCAATTGTTGTGAATGTGATATCTTAAGAACATTTTGAGGGGATCCTTTCAAATTTGAACTCAGAGATGAGTAGATCAGTCAATCATTTTGGTGGTCAAAGGTCTCACACAACAGGCTTACAACTTATTAATTTACAGACAAATTATCTCCATCTTTACTTGTTGGTGGCAAATTGGTAATTCTGATTTGACCATTACCTCTTCCACTTATATTCAACTTCAAATTATCATAGTTGTTACATTCACATGTGGTTCACGATGCTGTTACACAGCTCTGCTTTAGTTTTAGTGTTAATTCATGTTCCATGTATTCATATATATTCATGTATATTTATAATTAACCAGCCACAGTTACAGTGTACAATGTACAACACAGTTATTTACTCAAAAACACTGCTTCCACGTTTTTCCAAAAGTGTCAAATGATCATTAAATGCATGGAAGCATTTCAGAATTTTATCATATTGCCAAAGAACAGCTCAGTGTCTGGATTAAGTAGAGAAAAAATGGGCAAACACATCTGTACTTTGTCTGTTTGCTTCCTCTCTCGTAGTTCTCTTCTCTTTCCCCCTCAGGCACAAGCATCTTTGTATGGTCGTCCTACATTTGTTATTCCTACATTGTTCATTGGCCCAATTTCCTCAGAGTTTACCTCTTCCTCATGTCTGTTGACTAGATTTCCTACTCCTCTCTGCAAGACAACTCATGTTTACACGTTTCTCTGTTTCTCCTTCCCATGTGCTTATCTTAACTGTGTTCACTTTAATGAGCTTACCTCCATCTCAGAAACTAGACCACATGAAAAGATTTTACAGGAAGCAGAGAGAACAAGTGAAGATGCAGTGTGGCAGCAGCTGCACTTGCAGTGACGCTTCTCCAGAGCAGAATCAACGATGGCCTTCATCTTCAGCAGACACAGGGAAGAGCTATGTCTTTTTTTTTTTTTTTTTTAAACAAACACAAAGCTGTGAACAAACTTTGTCCAAATTGTGAAAAGACAAAAAGATGAGCGCTGTCTTTTTCATCACAAACAGTGCAATATGTGTCCTCTGTTTGACCCTGGTCCCGTCCACAGATCAATGGAAGCAGGAGAGAAAACAAAGGCAGGTGCTTTAACAAGACAATCAATGGGTTTAAACTTGCACCTGTGAGATGTCCTCTACCTGCTTAATGTCACTGCTGCTGGTAGATAGTATACTACAGTACTGTTTTCTTAAAGATACATCAACCAGATTCCAAATATGTAGCATGTTCACCTACGTTTTACCACTTTGCCACAATTGGTTGGTGCTTGCCTGAATGAGCCCATTAACTAATATGTCCTGTCTTATTCAGGTCAGAGACTCAGTTAGGTATTCTACCGGTGCTGCCAAAATATCTGCACTTCTCTTTGTCGCATGTTTTTCAGTGGAACTTGGGGGGAACTGGAGGAATGAATAACAAGTCACACAGTCCCAGAGCTGGGCTGAAGAAAAAAAACCTAGATCCTGCTCCAACACTTTGTGAATAAATATGTACGTAAGAGTTAGAATAGTATTCACCAGAGACACCGAAAAAGAGCAGAACAGAACACAGGAATCAGATAAGAACAGAAGGACGAAAGACAAACACGGGGTCGTCAATAAAGTGGAAATGAACAGCGGAACAAACAGATAATATTAAATGGAGTAAGAGGTAATGAGAAAATCAGTGCAGACAATCAAGGACGGGACTGACAATGTGGCGAAAAACACAAGAGACAGGAAGTGACATCTGAAATGGAAGGCAAGGTTAAAGATGAAAACAGAAAGTGACAACAACAATACAAGGTAAATTAATATGACAGGACCAGATGTGATACATAGATTGAGTGAGAGATCTGAACTCAGTGCATCTCATTTGCATTCACACTTGTACTTCATCAAAGAACTTCAAAAATGAGATGAACAAAGACAGAACACAAACTGACAAGATGCAACAGAACAGTGTCAGCTACGGTTACAGGGATCCTCCTCGTGATTCCCATTCAGATTCTTTTTTTTTTTGCAGTGTTTTCAGGGGACCTTAGCTCTCTACTCTCTGGTGTCTGAGGTAATCAAAACTTTCTGTCCATTGTATCACTGCCTCCCTCAGTCTTAGTCTGGCTTGGTGGTAATATTCCCAAACCCTGAGCTCTTTATTTTTCTCTGTTGAGCTCCTGTCTATCTAAACTGCACCACTCACAGAATAAGTTGAGTCGGAACTAATTCAGTTGTGGATCTAAATTTAAAACCATGGTTACGGGTGTCACTCTGCTCTGCAATAATACACAGATACACAACATTTCTAAGCGTCGTAATTATATATATATATATATATATATATATACGCTTGGGAATTCATTTTATTCAGCAACACACAGCAAAAAATTGTGCTTCAAAAAACAGAAATAATTCATCAATACAAGGCATATAAGTGGAAAATATCTGCCAATCGAACTAGAGAAAACTGACTTCTTAAGATTTCTTAAAATAAGATGTCTAATATGAGTTTTTTTGACATGATGTTGTCCCAAAATCAGTTTGGGGAAATGTATTTATGATAAGACTTGACTGGAAAGACTTATTTGAAGTTAATTCTACTAACATTAGGCAGTGTTTCTGTGTCTTACCAAATTCTCAAATTAAACATTGCAACCTTACACTGAAAAAATACCATTCTTAAAATGAGTTTTAAAAAAATTTAAACAAGACATTTTTGTTTGTAATAAGTAAAAAAAAAAAAAAAAATCTGCCAAGATCAAATCTGCCATCTTGGTAAGATTTTCAGTTTTTGCAGTGTGGAGAAGTCAGCGCTGATATATCTGGTGCATTGATTTGTAGGTAGATACCCCCCTCCTACACACACACACACACACACACACCCTCCTGCATTGACAACACTGCAGTGTTTTTTCTCTTTATCTTCCAGCCTTTCAACAAAGTGAATCCGAGAACACTGCATCGGCTTCTCAATTAAGACTGTTTGAAAATAGATTTCACCTTTTTTTCCAGTGTTACTCTAAAGGAATTCCACATCCCATGTGGTAATCTTTTCCTCATCCTGTCACACACATAAATCATCACATGGTCAAAATTTACCTTTTTTTTTTTTTTTCATCAAAATGAGCCCAGGACTGAATTGACACCATCCTGGCAAGTTGAGTGTTTTCCATTGTCGCAGATGAGATCAAAGCTTGATAAAGTGAAGGTCATCCCCACTGTCTGAGGCGATCGGTTACGCCGTAGCAATCAACAGAATCTATTTTCCATCACTGCAGCTGCAGAGGAGAAGATGGATTCGATGCACATAGACAGGTATTGATTTGACAATTTCCAAAGGACAAACACATTGGCTTCTCAACTGTTTAACTATTTTCATTGGTCTCAGAGCAACGCACAGGTCCCAGCGGGTTCATATTTACACTTTAATTACAAATTAACAGCATCAGACTGTAAGGTGGAGTATCGCTGCAGGGAAATCGATGACATATTTCTGGAATATCAAATGAAAGAGCCGTGAGCCACACGTGTTCTCACTGCATTCTGTGAAAGATTCTTATGTAACCGGATGTGTGTGTTAGTCTTTTGTATAAATGTGAAGTAAATTTTCCAGGTAATGTGTCAGTTGCCAAAAAATGAAACAAATCATTGCTACGTTAGCAGAGATGTCACGGTAGCGGTGAGCCTGGCCAGGCAACTAATAAACTCAGTGAGCTAGGCAGATTTCTAAGCAGATTTCAGCAAGGAAAACTGTTAAGCTCAGCAGTGGTAAAGAAACGGTATAAGACAAGTGTTGAAACAGGCTGTCACATACCTCTGTTGATTTCCGCCGAGTTTGTGAAAGTCCAAAAGAGTCGACCTCAGGTACACAGGCAGAGCAGAGAGAAATCTGTGCTGTGGAGTTTGGTTTGAGGACGAGCGAGACGTGTTCGACAACAGATGGTTTCACATTCACCTTCATCACCACAGAGGCAGGTATCATCTAGTGGGAACTTTACATCTTCAGTCCACATGTATCATCCTGTATATGCATTTATGTTATCACAAAAATAACAAGTACATTAATTTCACAAAAATTTGTCTAAAAACTAACACGTTGACAAGTCCTCTCTTAAAAGCTGTAGTGAAAAATAATAATTGTTGCCTTCACATGGAACAACTTAGTGTCTCAGTCAGTCCTTGTAATATTATAACAAGGCTCTGTACAACAATGAAGCTTCAAGCTTTTCATATTCAGCTGGGACATGTAGTAATAAGTGTCTGTGACGCAGTGAACTAATGATCCCAAAATTACCAAAGAAACACCCTCCACTTGTCTTTGAGTGACAAAAACCTGATTAATTCATCTTTTTTTTTTTTATTGTGAATTTTAGAATTTGTTGTTGCCAATAAAAAGGAGCTTACGAGGTGATCTGGAACTAGAAGTTTATTTCCAGAAAAACTTGTCTTCACCATGTTCATTACAGGTTACGCATCACAAATGTACACAGTCATGAGGATTGATAAAAAAAAATATTTTAACTTACTTTCACTCACCTCTGCACTGATGTTTTGCACTAGTTTGTCAGACACTTTATGTCCACTCTAGGTTGTTCTGTTGCTTCATCTGCATCAGAAAGATGTTGCATGTCAAGCTGCTCTCAACTGATCATAAACAGGTCATTACTGACATGGGTGGCTGTGCTATGTCCTTGATAGATACTAGGACCTTCTCCTGAGGTCGTTTTTTTCAGGTTTGGTATGTTGTATTTCAATGTGTATGCTGAATGTGTTTCCATGGTGTTTTGTGATCAAGCATCAGGCACTGTATTTTTAATACACAGTGACAATAAATAAAGGATAATTATCTTATCTTGTCTTAAATATTTTCATATTTCAGGATATAAGGAGAGATTCTGTACAAAATAATGTTTCATGAAAAAATATCTGATATTAAACATTGAGAAAATTCAGCCGAATTAAATCAGCTCGACGTGAGTGTAATATGTAGTCAGGACTGTCAGGAAAAAAAAATCTGATATCAGAATCAAGATATTTTTATTAACATGAATTAAAATACATGTAAACATATAGTACCTCAGGCACTTTGAGGAGCTATCAAGTTTACCTTTTCGTGTAGCTGCAGCAAAACCTCAGCTCTAACTGGCCCACACCTCTACCTCACATGAACAGCTTTCTATCAGGTCCTCACGTCATTCTAGCCAGTGCCTGTCACAGTAAGAAAACACATCTAAAAAAAAAAAAGTAAGCTAATTCCCACAAATCTTCATCTTCCTCTCAGCTTTCTTTAGGCAGTGCAGGTGGTTTTCTGTCCAGGATGCTCGCCAATGTTTTGAACGGCTGTCCCCATTCACCAAGGGAGTTAAAATCCCCCAAATTGTCAATTACCCATGATTCCTCTATGGAGCTGAGAGAGCCTGCCACAGAGCCGTCGCCCTCATAGGCATATGTTGCCAGAGAATCATAGGGTGGAGCAGCGTATCCCTGCTGGCTCTCCTCCAGACGATGCTCGATGAACTCCTTTATCATTTCAGTGTCACCTTTGGTCACCTGGCCGCTAGAGGGAGGCGGGGCTTTGTTGTTCATGGCGACGATAACGCTGGCTGTTTCACGGTGGATGTCTGGTGACCTGACGTCATTACGGTGGTTGGTGAGATGCAGCAGGACGCCGTCACCATAGCCGTTCTTCTCCTTGTTGGTGATGACATGAGTTCTGGCACGTCTTGAGTGCGTGTGCCGCAGAGTGCCCATGTCGAAGGCGTGGGTGTCCGCCTCACCGCCGCCTTCATCGTCATAGTGGATGACGTTGTCGCGAATATCTTCTTTTGATGTCATCAGAGTCTCTTTCTCTTTGTGGCGCCTCTGGCTCATGTACAACACTGCCATAACTGCAAGACACAAAGAGAACAAGATATATTGATGTAAAATGTCTGTAATGGATGAGACCCTATCACTTGCTCTGTATTTGTGCATATTAAAGGGGAACTTGTGGAGGGGCTGGGTGGACAGCTATCCACAGACTAAGCACTGAATATATGAGCTAGCTGCAATTTTATAGGGCTAAATTATAAGAGACAAAGACAGGATGTCAACGCGTCATTTTATTATTTATCGCCTACTTATTTTTGGTTTCCTGTCTCAAACGGCTCATTTAAGTTCAAGTAATTCCCCTCTACACCACTAGTTTCTGCTGTTTTGGCTGCACTCATCCTGCTGGTTATTTGCTACCCTCCTCTGGTTTGAGCACTCCTGCCTCACTGTTTTAAAAATGGCCTTGGTGAGTGAGTCTGTAGTGATTTCTGCTACTAAAACAAGACCTAAAGATTAAAGGGTATGGGACTATTTTAGGCATGCTGATGTAAAATAGTGGTTTGTTCACTTTGCAAGATCTTACTGGCTAATTACTTATCGACTTTATAATGTTTTAGGAAACGATGTTGACAAACACCATACACGTGCGTGTTTACATCTGAAATTTTCTGTATTTTCTTATTACATCTGCATTAAGAAAGTGAGACATTAATATGTATGGTCTTTACAGCACTGCTAAAACAAAACATGTGGGGTGCCTATAACTTTTACGCAGTACAAGTACAATGATGAAATAACATTAGACGCTACGAGGGCTGAGTGAGACGATGTTCCTGAAAAGTTCCCGGCCCCTAAACGTTACCTGGACTTACTTGGTGGAAACAGAGCGAGGGGCTCTGTTACTTTAACACCTTTTGAGCTACTTTTTTTTTTTTTTTTTTTTTTTTTGAACGTGCATGAAATTCTACTATTTTACGTTTTGACCCTTAGCTTGCATTTAAAATAAAATGACCAAAAATTAAATGGCAACCATTTAATTTTTTAGAAATTAGTCGTTTAGATTAGTCGTCATAAAATTAGTGGCAGCGCTAGATGTTTCCATGTTGTTACAAAAGCTTGACCTCAGTTTTTGAGGATATAACACTGTGAGTTCGACAATCGACTCTTTGGGACTTTCATGAACACGGTGGAAATGTGTTGTATGATGTGTTTTCTAATCTGATGCAAAACAGATTAAAGTGTCCCGAAGGCAGGGGTCTTAGATTCCAGGTCAAATTCAGGCTAATTTGCTCTGGTCTCAGTTGGAGTCTGCATCTGATGAATACAAAACTACCAAAACTGAGCAGGAGCAGCTTTGAAGGCAGTGAGAAGAGGAAGGAGCCCTGCTGCTTCCACAAATCTCACACAACTCATCTTGTGAACGCAAAACATTGCACTTCTGTCCTGAACCGCAGAGCTCTGCTGATGATCTGTCGTTGCACTCACTCACACCCTCCTCATGTTTCTCATGACTTCCAGTCTTTCATTGAGGATGAAGAGTGACAAAGTGCAGTCATGTTATCGCCAGGCAGACCTCTACGACGGCAACACCTTTTTGTCACTGTGTTAGTCCTATCATTTTATAGTCCTATCCACCTGTAGTGGATAGGACTATGAAATGACAGCAAAGACAAAAAGACAAACAGTTGAAAAATATGATTAAATCCCTATTTTCACTCAATCACACAGTCAAAGGGATGGAGCTGAATAACATGAGCATTCATGCTCTGCTTTACAGAGCTTTGTGTTTCTTTCACAAACCAGTTGCTGTGTCAAGGGACGAGGTTTGAAGCCGCCACCAAAGGCAGACAAATGGATTAGTGAGAACAGAGAGCTGCTGTTTGTCTGTCAGATATATTGCACAGAGACTTGCTTCAAAACAGGGCTCATTCAATAACAGTGACAAGCCTCGCCCACAAAGCATGAATATAAAGATCACAATATGATATACAGCAAGTCAATGACAGAGGCACACATAGTTACTTCAGCTATTTGGAAAAGGTAATAAGATGAGGAGATAATGGGACAGAAAGATGATGTAATCTCACATTAACTACATTTTATTCATTAAGAAGAGAGTAGCTTTATCTTCATATCTTCTTTGACAATTTGTTGCTTCTTTTTAAAAATACACAACCTGAAAACATGACACTATCAACTACAAAGAGACCAACAAGTCCTCTACAAATTTTTCCCTGCATGTTTGTTACTGACCTCGACAACAAACACAGGATAGTCATGGTTTTGTTTGGGTTTGGGTACAAAGAGAATGTTAGCCAGGCTAGTGCCACCTAGTGCTTCCGCTCAGTTTCTCATTTAGTTCCACCGCTGGGTCAAGGAGTTATTTGTGGGATTCGGTTCACACTGACTCTAAGCTGTTTGGGCCAATCAGTGAACAATGCTTGCTAACACACGTTTTTGACTCAACATGCTCAACTGCTACTTGCTAATACCCAGATACCACTAGGTGCGTTCAGGCGCACAGTGAGGCTAAGTCACGCCCCTACATTGCAGTAAATAGAGATAAAAAATATTTTCCGATCCACTTTGACTTCTACCCTGGATCACACATGACCTGTATGTTAATTTAAATGGTAACTATTGGTTTAAGTCAAGGCTATGTTTTTGGTGTAATTGTTAATTTATCTGCTTCTTAAAATAAGTAACTGGTTCAACTACAAACCAAACAGTTTCTTTCCCCCTCTCTTCCCGGCTGAAGAGAGAAAAAGGAGCAAGTAATAAAACTGACCAGGTGAGATATTTTCCTAGGTTAGCGTAGCTGCTGTTAAGCTAACGTTAGGTGTCGGGGTTTGATGGTGATTGTAAATTTAGCGAGACGAGCGTTGTAGTCCGCTATGTGGTCTCACACTAAACCTGTCACCTGCCTGTCACTAAACAGAGCTCTCTCCATGTCAAAAAATATCTTTAAAATTCACAAACATCACATGTAAAAATCCTGACACGTTTCAAATGGAACCAGAAATTTTTTTTCTCTTCATAAACGCTAGTTCATAATTTTTACGATAAGAGGACCAATGGACTGGAAGTAGATGGGTGTGACTTAGGCTCCCCATTCCAGCTCCAAGCAGTAGCGATTGGTTGGAGGAGAAAGTATCCGCCCACCATTTTGTGCCCAAAGTTCTCCCATTTTTCTTCTCCACAGACGGTTTTAATTGACTGAGGGACCATTTCAATAACTGATGACTGAGTCACCAGTACAAACGGTGACCAACTGGGTAACAAGTATTAGATTCTGTAATAAAAAAGTCCACAAAACAAGGCTATGTATTTAAACAGCAAAAGACATCAATGTTTTCAGCAAGAGAAATTCTAATTTGGGTCTGAAACATGAACATTATCATTTTCAAAGAACAAACATAATCAGTTTCTATAAATAATCCGTTTAAATCAATTCATAATGAGACTTTGCTCATTTTTTTGTTTTATTATCGAGTCAAGCTACAATTCTTCTGCCAGTTTGACGCTGTAAAAAAAGAAATTGTGATTTTTTTCTGAATAAAAAAGAAATCATCAAAACTGGATGCTGTGTTATAAACCCACATGAATAATATTAGTAAGGAGAGTCCTCGATTGCCATGGTAACACTGAGGGTATCATTAAAAGAAAAAAATGAAAGTAACTCAAAGTAACACACCACCAGATTTCTCTGTGGACAAAAAGCTATACCATTAGAATAATGTTAAAGTTTATATAAGCACATAAAAAGCCCTTTCTGCACCACAGGTGGCATTATAATGATATATTTTATCTGTGTTCTCTCGGTCCCACTTTCTCCACCTTTAATTCGCTCACTCACTCATCCTCTCTTCCACTTTAGGCAGGCAGAATTTATTTGTTCATGGTGCGTCCTGTCTTCTGTTGGATGATCAATATGAGGAGGAAAACAAAGCAGTTGCTTTAACCAGACAATCAATGAGTTTAAACTGCCCTGTGAGGCCTCCTCCACCCTGCTGATGCCACTATTGCTCAGTGGAATAAACTCAAACTCCAGCCAGGCTGAGAACATGCAGTCTGATACTTAATACCCGATGGCTGCTGGCAACTGTATCTGACAGACACTTCTTCCTGTTGTTTAGTCATTGCATTTTGTTAAAGTATAGAGCTGTGCTTTGTAGCTTCCCAGTCCATCCTGACACATACCAGGCTCAGACAGTCGTGTATTAGTATAAACCTCAGATTATGACTCTAGCCGCTGAATCACATTGATTAAAACCTACTCATCCACTAATGAGTCACACATTCCATCAAAAATAAAGCCTTCGTATTTATGTTTCTTGCTGTTTGAAAGTGATGACATTTGTCATTGAGCATACAGCAAACAACAAAATTTGACTTCTGCATTTAATCCATCACCAAATGAGCAGGGTGCAGCTGTACAGCGCCCCGGGAGCATGTATCTTGCTCAAAGGTACCTCAGTGGGACCTTGGTAGTTGGTGGGACCTTTCAGACACAAGTCAACTTCCTTAGCCACCAGGTCACCACTGCCCTCTATTACAAACCTTCACTAATATCAGCATCACACTCCTCACTTCAATCTCCACAAAGACAACCCCACACATGACTGTGACAACAAGCCAGGTGCCAGGGACCCAGGTTAGGAGAAAGTTAGAGAGAAAGCTGGAGGTCCCATCAGCCCCAGGATCTAGAGGTTCTGCAATTTACCCACCTGCCTGGTCCTGCAGTACATCTTCAGCCTGAGTATAATGCAGGAGAAGATTCAAGGTTTTCTCAAAGACTTCAGACCAGTTGCACTCATCAAACCACATGTGAGATCTGTGCTCAATCTCCTCACCAGCCCACCTGCTGCCGTGTGTTCACGCTCACCTCTGTGTTACTGGTGACAATGTGAGAATTAAATTTTTGGATTTTTCCAGTGCCTTCAACACCATCCAACCACTGGTGTTGTGTGAGATACTGCTCAGGACTGATGTCTGTGTGTTCTACTGCCTTCTGGATTATCTGTCAGATCAGCTTCAGTTTGTTCAATTGATGGGGCTGCCTGTCTGATGTGGAGCTCAGTAACATGGGAGCACCACAGGGGGCTATCTTCATTTCTGTTCACTTTGTACACCTCAGACTTCCAGTACAACTCTGAGTCATTCCACCTGTAGAAGTTCTCTGACAGCACTGCGGTGCTGTGGTGTGTTGGAGATGGACAGGAGGAGAATGTAGTTAATGCAAAGGAGATGGCGGTCAATTCAGAGAACATCATTGTAACAGGTAAGGGGGTTGAAGTCATGGAGCACTGTAAGTAATTGGGTACCTACTTAAACATCAGGCTGGACTGGAGAAACAACATTGGAGCAGTGTACAAGACAGGGGGTGACAGGGATTGTACTTTTTGAGGAAACTCAGATCCTTTAACATGTACAACAAAATGTTATAGATCTTCGACCAGTCGGTGGGAGAAGATCAGCTGCATCTACTGTGCTGTGGTCTGTTGGGGAAACACAGTCATCCAACTCTGCTGTCACAAACAATGCTACAGGAAATCATTCTTACTGTTTGCAATAACGCTTTACAATGGCTCAGCTCTTGTGAGAGGAGAACACACACACAATTTTCCTCCACACGCTCATCTTTATCCATCCATCCCCTTTATATTCTCATCACACAGTCTGTGCTTTTATAAATATTTGTCTTAGCTTTGCTCCTGCTCTTCGAATTTTTTTATATTATATACATACATAAATACATACACACACACACACACACACACACACACACACACACACACACACACACGTATATTTGGGATTCATATGCAATATATGTATCATGTTCCACAAGTAAGTGATATTATCTGAATGATCTGCTGTCGACTCATTACAATCCACAGCTGAGAGCCAACATTGGAGACCGTGCATGCAGATGTGGTGATACACTGCCCACCACCACGTGCACTATTAGAAAACCAATTGTCAGATTTGTGAGTAAGATCAGCGCACAGAGAGGGAGAAAACAACAACATCCCCTCGGGGTGTGTGCTATAGAATCCAAACAAGGTCACAGTGGAGACCGGAGGCTGGGTTAAGGGGCCTGCTGGTATGTACTAGAGTATATTGATGTTTCAGCATGTTCAGCTCTTTGAGAGACTAAATAGAAAACTGCTTTGTGTCTGCATCAGGGCTTTCTTTTCAAGTGTTTGCTGCAGGGGGAAAGGGAAAAAAATACAGTATGGTGTAACTGAGGATTGTGAAAAAGCACAGTTCCAGAAATAATAACCGAGGAACTACAACAGACCAGAGGGGAATTTAAATGTGAGGACACACAATCTGCAATCTGTCTGTGAAAAATCCATTCACTGAAGCCACATGCTGTTTATTGGCTTCCTTTGTCACCGTTAAAGCTGATATTCTGCCTGTTGGAACATCTCACAAAAATATTTTCACAAGAACATGAAATAAGCACAAAAGTGACAGGAGAGGAAGTTGTGCAATCAAATACTCTGCACAATTAAAAGCCATAATTACTTGTACAGTGGTTTCTGATTCAGTAGGATCAGCAGTAGTCCTGTAAAGTGCTGCAGTGGGGACAATAAGACTGGGTTAGCATCGTAGGAGGATTTATTTTGTATGGAGAGAAGAGCAGCAGGAGATGGATTGTTGGCTCTGTAAATTACTGAAATCACTTCAGGCCATTATTGTAGCAGGAAGCCACTCTCTGACATAAGAGCATGCAGCACCTTCTGAGCCAGAGAGAAGTGACACATAAGAGACTTGCCACGAGCAGCTCAATGTGACAGAAACTGGAGAAGAAATTAACATTTTTATTACTGATAAAAATGCTGATGTTATTTTGTTTGACTGTGTCTGCTTCAGTCTTTAGTGTCAGTCAGAAACCTTTTCAAGTTAGACTTAAAACTTTCCTCTTTGATGAAGCTTGTTGTTAAGCTTCATCATTACTAAAGGAAGATTCAGGAGCCACCTGAACCTTCCTTTAGTTATGATACCACTGGACTGAGCTGCTGGCTGAGCTCTGTCTGTCCCCCTCTCTTTCAATCTCTCAATCTCTTTCTGCAGCATCAGCAGTAAGGTGAGAGGAAAAATGGAGGGGAGGGATTCAGAAGAAGAACTGTCTACCTGATCTGGCCCCCAGTGGTGTTTTGTTTTTGGATTTGTTGTTTTGTTTTTGAATTGAACATCATTTTAATTTAGCAAAAGTTGTTTATAAGGGTAACTGGAACCAGAACACGTTAGGCTAAGGATTAATGGTGATTGTGATCTGTTGCTGTATGTCTTGGACAGTAAATCTGTGAACTGATCACCACCTGCTGAGTTAGAGCCAGTGCTAGTGGAAGGGTAAATGACAGGCCAGGTGAACCCAAGCATGTAAAGGTGAACTGTGAACGTTGAGCCGAGACCCATGTCTGTGAGATCCTCAGTTTCCATCTCCTGGAGAGCTTCTCCCACATACAGCTGGAGATTGGGGACATGTGGACATAGTAAACCATGGTTAAAGCCTCCATTTTTGCATATTGTTGGGTCACTGAAGGAAGACTTTAAGGAACTACTGAACCTGGTCCACATGTCCTCTGACAGAGAGGGAGTCTGAACATTGTGGGGCCGTATTAGATGCTCAGTGTTACATGCAGATTGGGGACAGTGCCTGTTGATTAGAAAATCAGTGTGGTGGTTCCCATTTTCAAAAAAAGTGGATTGGAGTGTGTGTCCCAGTTATTGTGGTATTACGCTACTCAGCCTCCTGGGAAAAGTTTATGCAGTGATACTGTAAAGGAGGTTCCAACTGACTGTCAAACATCTGAGGAGGAGCAGTGGGAGCTCCATCCTCCCTTGGACCGGTAAACCAGTTTTTTTTTACTCTTGTTATAATGAGGGGTCTGAGTGGAGAGGGAAAACTGTTTTACCATTTGAACTACATCTGTGGTTGTAGTAAGATCAGTCATTAGATTAGGTTAGTGATCAAAAGAATAAGATTATGAATAAAAGGAAATAAGATTTCTTTGTAGGGTCTACCCCAGCTCCTGGAAAGAAAATTAACTTTGACTCTCTTTGGTCCAAGTCTGAAAAAAATCATATCCTCTTTGAACTGAAGTCTCATGAGAATAAGAGCATAGGGTTGATTTTAATCACTATAATTATGATTATGGCCGAGTCATGGTAGGAAGAGAAATTAAGGTGAACAATAAAATTATTACCTAAGTTCTTCACTCTCCTTTTATTCCAACTATTGCATCTATCGCTAAATGAGATCTTTTGAATGTTAAAGTGTACAGAAACAGAAAGCTCCCTACAGTGGCCTCCTGATAACTTTAGTTTGGTTTTAATGCCTTGCTTTTAATCTGTTAGGGTCTGCAAAGTCCTAGGACCTTTGGAGCCCTTATAAGCCTGAGCACCTTTCTTGCTGGGTCACAATCCTGACAGAAAACCAAAGGTGAATTAATCCGCTTTTACATGATGAGCTGCTATGACTCAAACCAGAGTCAGGTGTCGTTTTAAATCCTGGCTTAAAACATTCTTTGAAATTCTGTCATTTTGGTCCAAATTTAATCTGTATCATTTAAGCTGTGGTGGCTTTTTATTTCTTTACATTTTTTTAGTTGTGTACAAGAGGGACAAAGATAATCTGGTGTGAAAATGATGAATAATAATTGGAGAAAATAATTCAGCAATCTTGCATTTTGACAACAGAATAATGTTAAAATAAAATAATTTGTTTCAGTCATTATATATGAGCATATTTTATGAATTTTTACTGACTCATCAGGGTCACCTATTAATAAGCTGGTTGTTACAGTATTTAAACCATCCTTGTAATGTTTTTTTTAACCCTTCTTTTCTCTGTTCCAGTCGCTGGACAGTTTATCACCTGTTTATTTCATATTTTGGTCTATGATTTTTCTGCAGCTCGAACACTGCTGTGCTATTTTTGCCCTGAAGATGAGAAGAGCTAACAGGAAGTTATTAAAACAATAGGGGGTACCAAGACAAAGAGCTTTCCCCAAAGGAGGACACCAAGCTTTCGAAAATCACTTCCATTGCTCTGTTACTCATAGACACACATGCCAGCGCTTTTCCTCGGTATCTTTTAGAAGCAGAGCATATGTCTTTTGGACACGGCAGGATGTAAAAACTCCAATGAAATCCAAGCCAGGAAGCTTTTATGCCTCCCATCCTCCTCACCGCCATTACATATGAGGAATTGTCTCTTTCTGTCAGGGCCTGAGAGAAAAGTGGATGTTATGTGTTAGCAGCTATTAGCTTGTCCTCCCTTCTCTCTCTTTATGTCCTCTTTCACTTATCCTTCCTCTCCACAGAGGACACCAATAAAGAAGGCACAATGCCCTCAGGAGACTGCAATTCTTCTGACATGCCATCAGTCAGCACACACACACACACACACACACACACACACACACACACACACACACACACACACAAGAGAGAGAGAGAGAGAGAGAGAGAGAGAGAGAGAGAGAGAGAGAGAGAGAAAGAGGCAAGAGCTGTTTTTATTCCATGTCTGCTTTGTGTCCTATGTAACATATATTACTTCAGAAGACACACATTCAGACACACAATGAGAGCTGTTTAGATGTGACCCTGTTGTTGACAGACGCTTATGTAACTATTATCCTCTGTGACTGAAGCAAATATCACATGTGATGATGGGAGTGATAAAAAAGAAGCAAATAAAGATTCTGCTTTATTGGGTAGAGCTTCTGTGTCATGGCTTGTTGCTGCCCTCTAGTGTTACAAAGCAGGAACTAACTAATGGGCTCAGCAGAAACTCACATCTTGTTACTCTCAGGTTCATTAACCTATTCCACCATTTTGTAATTTGTAATTACTTCTACATAAAATATAATATAGAAACTGTCTGTTCAAACTTCAGCTTACTGAGAATATTATGGGATGTGTTCAGTGTTTTGGTATATTTCTTTCTTTCAATCAGACACATCAAGACAAATCCCTGAGGATCAACACATCACTGGACAAGTTGACTGTAAAAACAGGCTGGTCCCTGTCAGACTATATTGTTCCCTGAGTTCCTGTCATTCAGTATATGCATGAGTGCCGCGTTAAGTGTTGTGGGAAATGATTCACTAACAAATTACAGCCAATAACCAACTCTGTTGCTATGGGAGGGGCTTACCGATGAGCAGAGCTACACAGATCACTATAGCCATCAAAGCTCCAGTGCTGAGGCCAACGGGCAGGAACACAGCCTCGGCCGAGCAGGTCAGCAACAAGCCCCCCACCTCACAGGAACACACTCGGATGGTGAGAGTGGCTGTGCTGCTTTGAGCAGGGTAACCGCTGTCTTCTACCACGATGGGAAGCACGTAGACGTCCTGCAGCCGCCGCTGGAAACCTGAGCGCCGGGTCACGATTCCAGCTGTGTTGTCTGGAAAACGACAGAAAATAACGTCACATCACTGACAATATACTTAAATATGATAGATGCAAACTGAGACAGATCTGAGACATCAGATCATACGTCAAAAATGTTTGTGTTGGTGGTTTAGTATGTGTTAATCCATCTCGCAACACCTTCTGATTTCTCTACTTTGTCTGTGGTTCTCTTCTCTGAGATGACTGCTTCCTCTTGATGTAAAGCTTTAAACAGTATTCAAACAAACTGCACATAAGAAAATAGTGCATTTGTTTAAGACTGATTTCAGCAGTGGATTAACCTATATTTGCTGCTCTGCTGAGTATTTGGGACATCAGTACAGTGTGATGGAGTCAGTACAGTGTGTTCATGCTAATGAAGAAACATGGGAGGATTTCAGCAGATTAGGCTTCGGATACACACAATTAATATTAGTTGGCAAGATTAGTTTGTCTATAATTGTTAGTTTGGCTCTGTAGGTGTGATGGTCTGACAATTAGGAAACTATAGAATCTATTAGCAGAAATGTTCTTTAAGACATTAATGTTACAGTAACTCAGAGTGTAAAGGAATAGACAAAGTTCAAATCAAACATTTGACTTTCCCAAAGGACACTTTAAAAATTCTGCACCCTTTCAAATCTCAGTACATCACCTGGGAGGAAGCTCTGTTACCTCAACCTCTATGTCTTAGAAGTTGTATTTCTTCACAACTTCAGTGCATTTGAAAATTTTGCTTTGTATGTGATGTAAACACTGGCTGGATTATGATTCAATGTCTTTAAAGCACATTTGTTAATAGCAGCAGAGTCACAGATGTTAGCTGGGAAACAGCGTGTGCACATGCAAAGTCCACAACTGTTCCAGCAGAGACAAGGATTTGCACCCAGACTCCTGTCTGTGTATTGTACGTCAACGTCATATAATTTAAGAGAACATGATGTCGTCTGCAAACACTCACCGACATTTTTACTCATATTAAGAGCATGGATCACATGTAAAAAAATGAATGCTGCTGTTATGCAAAATATCAGGGTTCGATTTGTTGTCTCATAGTTGTGTTGCTGAATTGCAGGCGTTTTTGTCGCAGACATTAAAAGTGGGTTGTCAGAGCTGAAGGTCAGCGTATCCCCAATCTCTCATACTTACTTTCCACTGTGCTATTTCAATGTCAAACTACTGCTTGTGCTGTATCTCCTGACTAATGCCTTCCCAGTGGGCAACACTCCCTCATTTTGTAAATCGAAGCAGATTGTTGAGATTTCAGGACACGCACCAAGGAAGTAAAACAACAACGTTGCGGTGTTTACCAGCAGTGTTTCAAACTTAGCCTCCTTTTGTCACCATAGTCACTGACCTTTCCTACACCTTCAGTGTCCCTTTTTCAATAAGTAGCTAGTGACACACAGTTAGCATCTTTTTTGGATTAACACATTGATGGTCACACTAATTAATAACAGATTATTAACATAAAACATAAAATTGACACTTTCTCCTACAGTTTCAATGTCTAGAGTAAAAAGAAGCAGTTTCCTCTCTCTCTCTCTCTTCCTCTCTGGAGCAAGGGTTGAGAAACGTCCCATTGTGGAATCTTCCATAGCACTGATCATGTCGCACATATGTTATTATACAACATATATAAGAGCCTGTATGTAACATTATATATATCAGTGCAAGAAGAGGATGTGCAATTATTTTCCTGAACTTGCACACCCACTCTTTCCTCACTGGACAGAGATGCAGCCTGACGAGGTAGAGACCAATAAAGTACCTTGTTCCTGTTTTACACACACACACGCACTCACGCACGCATGCACACACAGACACACACACACACACACACACACACACTCAGGGATCAGATGAGATGCTGACTGTGTAGGTACAAATATACAAAAATATAACAATTCTTGCTGGTGAGATGTTGCAGGGGGAACCAGGTGATGCTAGGAGAGGATTTATCAAAGAGCAACATTCAGCCACAACACAGACACTTTCTTCACTGGATAATAATAATAATAAAAGTTATAATATATTTTATTTGAAACACCTTTCAAGTTACCCAAGGACACTGTACAGTAAAACAAACATAAAATAGATAGACAACAAAGATAAAACACACGATATTTGCTAAAAGACACAACAGTCAAAAAAAGAAAGTCAGACTACTGTCACTTTTCACTCTGTCAGACTACAGAGTAAAAAGATGTGTTTTGAGCATGGATTTGAAGGTGGAGAGTGAGGTGCATTGATGTAGTGGAAGTGGAAGTTTGTACCAGAGTTTGGGGGCAGCCACACTAAAAGCCCTGTCACCCATGGAACTGAGATGAGCAGAGGGAATTGATAGAAAGTGTGCGTCGGTGGAGCGTAGGGCACGGGTGGGTTGGTATGGGGTTAGACGATCCGTGAGGTAGGTGGGTGCTAAGTTGTTCTGGGCTTTAGAAACGAGCAGAAGGATTTTAAATTGAATTCGAAATTGTAGTGGAAGCCAGTGTAGCTGATGGAGGATGGGAGTGATATGCTGCCATGGTCTTGTACGGGTGAGAAGTCTAGCTGGAGAAATTTGGATGTGTTGCAGTCTATTTAATGACTTTGCTGAGACACCAATACGCAGGGCATTACAGTAGTCAACTCTGGAGGTTATCAAGGCGTGAATAAGGTTCTCAGCAGTGAAGTTAAGTGAGGGTCAGAATTTGGAGATGGTTTTGAGGTGAAAAAAGGCTGTTTTGATGACATGTTTTCAGTGGGAATCGAACGAGAGTACAGAATCAATAATGACACCCAGGCAGATGTAGTGGTGGTAAAATAGCCAAGAATGGAAAACTGTGATTGATTTATCTTTTTCAGTATTGTTGGTGAGGCTTCAGTCTTGTCAAGGTTGAGTTTGAGAAAGTTGTGTGTCATCTAGTTGTTGATGTCGTTGAGGCAGGTGACCAGGAGGTGGCAGGATAAGGGAAGAGTGTGAATAAAAGAGGAAATATTAAATAGCAGCAGACACTTCCTTCTTGTCTGATCAATACTTGTTGTTGCACCTAATGGTCGTGACGATAATGAGAAGCAGTTCACTGGCAGGTGAGAAGAGGTGGCACACATCTGTGTTCAGTGACACTGTCTGAAATTGATCTAATGAAATGCTATAAAAAGGAGAGTAGCCATTCACTGACAGAGAAATTTAAAAGGGGCATTTTTTAAGGAAAACTGACTTAAAACTAAAACTAAACTAAACTAAAAAATATAAATCTATGAGTCTGTTGTTGCAAAACATGTGCACCATTTCTTTTTGGATTCATTAATGTAAATTACCAAGAGATACTTCTGTCACTGAAAACAGTCTCATCACATGACTTATTTAGCTGCTGATCTGCCTTTGATCATACTACTTTCTCTTTGTCAGCAGCCCTGTCACTGTACCGCAATTTAAACTGAGCGATGATCCATCTGCTTCATGCTGACTCAAGAGAATGCAGCTGCATCCCAGTCTCTTGTCAGTTTGCTCAATGTTTTGTTAGAGTGCAGCTGCAGAGGCGCCTGAACTGAGAAGTAAACATGGGACTGACCAGCACAAGTCAGTACATAATCCTTCAACCTGCATCAGTACAACACAGGACTGAATGAAAGTTGCTCCTGAGAGAGGGATCCAAGTCAAGTGTTACTGTGTTGTCACATTTTGCCAAAAAAGCTCAACTAATGTGTTTCAAGTGTCTACATCCAAGTGCTCATAAGGTCAGCATCCTCTCTTCAGCTTTCATTCAGCAGTTTGAGCTACAGATCAGATTCTACAGGCCAGACTTCACTCCCCATACACATCAGTGACCAGGCACCTTGTTGTTGTTCCATCCTTGGACACTTTTGTTTTTAAACACTAAAGACTGGAAACGTCCCACAAGAGCTGCAGTGTTGGAGAAGCTCTGACCCACATATGTAGTCAAGTTTTATTCTTGGCAAAATCACTGCACATTTTTCCAGCATCAAACATCAACATCAAGGATCAAATCTTCACTTGCTGATTAACATATCCCACCCACAGTTCAGGTCTAAAGTCATGACCTATGCTGTGAGTAGAGTTTAGTTTAGTGTTAATCTAATTTGGATCTTGAGCTTCATCTCACCTACAGTGTCATTTCAGTTTTTAACGTAACATACAAAGGAAGAATGTGGCTGACACATTAGTGGTGTGACCACTACACATCCTGTTAAACAGACACTTCTTAAAAACTCCTGCATTTATAGTGTCAGTCTGGAAGACTTCACTCCTGACTGCTGTGCAGCCACGTACATGGTGGCAACAGCAAATGTGACCTAATACGACATAGATGTTGTAAAATTCTGCAGGTAGAGGAAGACGTCAGGCAGTAATTCACTTTTTCCATTATTCTCTGGGCAGCTCTGATTTTAGCTGCTCAGTAATGAATGTGTTAACAACAGTGAGAGGAGCTAGTGACCTGAGGCAGAGGTGGAGACGTTCAACCTGACTCTTTATTACTTCCTGATTTCAGACTAATCGCTGTCAGTAGAATGATCAAAATAACAGTTGTCTTGGTTTGTAGACACATTTTTGATGAAGTATGATTATACTGCATAACCTGTGACTACTTCATACTAAAATTAGAAATGAAATTCTTCAAGTTTGTACTTTATTGATCCCACCAGAGATATTATTGTATGAGGCACTGCCGGGATTTGAACCAAAGATCTCCTGTTAACAAGACAGGCACAGCACCATTTGTAACAAACCATATACAGATTATCTGAGAGACCTGATGAAACAGACTTTGCTCATAAGTATGAGAGAGACCATAATTTTTTTTCCTGTGTTTATCCTGATCAGATACCAGAGCCTCAGTTTTTAAAAAAAGAAACAGATTTACCTGCTTTTACATTCATGTCTTAATGCAAAGCAGTAGTTTGCAACGTCATCATATATTTCCCCTAACAGAAAGACACTGCAATGCTCTTTGTTAATCCCTCCTTTCTAAACTACAATACAGATTAATATATAATGGCAAAACAAGTGTTTCCTTTCCTTTTGCCCCAGGTGATAAAATGTTAATGGTACTAAACCATCCTGGCTCCAGTCTGTAATCTTCCTTCAGTAGCTCATACTTTGACGCAAAGTCAGTGACTGTGACTAACTCATTTCTTGTCTGGACCAAAGGGAGAAGAGCAGACGGCCTCATGTCAAGATGTAAAACCTTATTATGATGGGAAATATCTATCTATCTGCCTATGATGAATTGAACTGGAATGATAATACTAAACACAAAAATAAATACTAAAATACTACTACTAGTAACCAGACTGATCCGTTTAACTCAGACTACAAAGTGAGATCAGGGCTTCAAACCTTCAGTAACCAAATCGTTTGTCCACTGGAATCAAGCTGTAAACAAAACACTGAACGTACCATTTACCTATTAACAAATCCAGCTGTTCTCAAACAACATTAGTTTTCATTTGTAGTGTAGTTTTTCCTTAATATTCACTCTCTGTTACAAATGTTTTTGATCTACACTAACGCTTAAATATTATATTTGTGTATTTTAGAATAAGTATCTCATCTCAACTATGAACTGGCATTTGTTATAAAACTATGTGAAGCCAGGGGGAGCTATAGATTCAGGTAATAAATCTGTTCATGTTTATTTGATTCCTCCATTTATAGACTAGATCATTTTTAAAGTATTTTGCTAAAGAAATTAAGTATTCACATTACCATAAAACTTGTTCTAACCATCTTCTTCTTCCCTTTAACTTACTTCCAAAATCTCGAACAGTGAAGTTTCTGTTGCGAAGCTCCTTAGGGGCTTTGAAGAAGAACTTCTGGCCAACAGGAGGAAAGTCATTGTCCACAGCACTGACAATCTGAATCACCTGGTCAATGAACCAAGACAGAGAAATGGGATTAAGATGGCAAAAAAGACCATTTCAGCATTTTTGTCTCCTCTATCTATTCCAAAGGTGCATGTTGTTAATGTTCCTCCTTTTCATTATGTTTACCTGTCCAGCTCTGGAGTTTTCACAGACAAAGGTATCTGAAGGAACAGCCAGTTCAGGAGGGAACTCGTTGACATCCAGGACGTTGACCGTCACTGATACTTTGGTGGACAGCTGGGGATTGTCTGTAAGGGTCACGACATAAAGTCATATGTGATTATATGCTCAGTAACACTGACTAATGTGTTAATCAAGACTTACTGATAGACTGTCAGTGTGAGGCCACATGTTCACTCTGATAGTCACAGAATCAAAGAACCGCATCCACAGGTATCACTTATTACACCGACTTCATCTGCATCTTAAAGACCGTGTGTGAGCAGTTTTATCAGATTAAAGAAAATGTAGGACTGACTGTGTCAGCCTGAACAGACTGAAACACAACAGAACAAGTGAAAGCTGCTGCATCTGGTCAGGGCTTCTCAAACCAAGTCAGTCCTGACAGTAATTAACGGATGATAAACTGGAATCAATGGTGACAGAGAATATGATTTTATTCTATTACCTTACATTTTTATTTTTAAATCAGTTACTATTGTTGATTCAGGTTGATTATTTCAATAAACTGACCTGATAACAGGATATAACAGACTTTGCAATCTTGAGAAAAGATTACATTTAGGTTATTGCAAGTTCTGCTGTTTATCAGCTCCTGTAGATAAAACCATAAATATGCACAAACATGGGTTGAATCACTCAGTGTCAAAACTAAGAAAAATAAATCACAGACTATTAATTGGCTGCTTGTCAACAGCTTTCTGCATTAACCACATCCTCTTACAATATACATTCACCATAAAATACAAAACACTGGCAATTCCTGGTCTCACAAGCCGACCAAATTCCTGGTGGCCCCCGGATCTCAGTTGTCACATCAGTCTTGGCCACTAGATGGAGCCACTAAATCTACATGGTACCTAGATATGTGTGTGTGTGTGTGTGTGTGTGTGTGTGTGTTCCAAGTATTCCTGACGTTGAGAGGACTTAAATCTGTTTACACACTCACATTATGGGGACATATCTGTCTCGCTAACAGGGACAAAAAGCAGATCCCCATCACATCAGTCTTTCAGATTTGAGTATCCAGCAAATAGATGTGATGAGTCAATAAAATTCCATTTGAAATCAAGGGAGCACATCGTGGGTGTGAGTGTGTGTGTATAAGCCTCATCACTAACATCTGTTATAGTCAGATAATCTAATCATTTTAGATCATCCAGCTGTTAGACTCACACTTTTAAGTCAATAAGTGAGTGTGACAGAGTTGCAGGGTTCATGTTGTCACTGTGTAACGAGGAAGGTCTGCACCACGTTTTCTTTCACGAGAAGCTTGCAGGAGGTAACTATATAGTACACACGTAGTCTGGAATTAGATGCTAATGCATATTTACCAAAATTAGTTCCTATTACTGCAACGCAACCTATCACAGCTTCAGCTGTAACTGCACTCCAAGCAAACATGCAGCAAACTGACTGGGATCCAGCCACATTCACTGGAGTCAGCATGTAGCAGATGCAGCTTGGCTCAGTTTAAATTGTGGTACAGAGCAGAATTTGACATGAAAAGGCTGCTGACAAAGAGCATGTAGTATGATCAAAAGCAAAACATCAGCTAAATAAATCATGAGATGAGACTCGTGACACGTGATTTTCAGTGACAGAAGCTTTAAAGTAAATGTGGGTAAAAATCTTCTTTGAAGTTGTCAGAGCAAATTAAAACTTGAAAATTTTATTTAATTATAATCAATTAATTATAATTAACAACTGGGCAAACTGTATCTGCTACTGATGATCATGTGATGATCCAAAACTGATTGGATCAGTCCGTTTTTATCCTATCTTTATATTTTATCTGGATAACATTAATAAGACACAGTGACTGAATCTCATTCACGAGGAGGGAACTTGTGTTTCCTTTGACTAGTGTGAGTTGTCTATAGCTGTTTAATGAACATGGCCCGATCGCTGGGATTCAATGCCTTGCTCAAGGACACTTGGGCAGGGATCAAACTGAAGTAGATGCAGATGAAGTAGAAGCAATCTGTTTTCCACCGGCTGAGCCACAGCTACAAAACAAAACCCACAAGACCCACAAAACATCAACTTGTGTAACATTTATAAAAGACAATTCCATTTTAAAGACAATTAACTGAGGCAGCGTGTGGCTGCAGGTTAATAATCATCTTTAATTCAGCTTGAAGGATGCTATGTTATCTAACCGCAGCAGAGATGTGATGTGGCTAGTGGTGTTCAGTCTAACCCTGTGACTGGCTGGAGTGTCAGGTACATCGTATGATGATAATTATGTTTTAAATTAAACTCTTATCTTCTTTAGCGCCCAAAGCAGATATTTATATTTTGAGACCTCATGATGAGTTGAAATGCTGTGAAATATTCGAGCTTCAACACCTTCTGATAAACATGATACTCTGTGAGGCTGCACTTTTATTTAGAAACTACATCCAATAAAATCAGAACATTTCTGCTGCTTTCACTCAATGTCATAAATATTTTCTGACCAACAGAAGCTTCCTACTGTTCATTGGCTACGTACAGAACTATGTTTAAAGTCCATTCTTTTATTATTAGTTTTTCAAGCTCCACATGACCTGGTACCCTGACGTAACTCTGATTTCCTCTGCTGCCTTTCCATCCCCAGATCCCTCAGATCCTCAGACCAGCTGCTCCCGTCTGTCACTCAGTCCACTCAGCTTCCCTCTCTGACACCAATAACAAACCAAATCACACCTTATAAACATAAAGCTCAAGTCTGACCTCTATAAATAGATAGATGCGTGCCTCCATGCAAATTACTGCAATGCACCTTCTACTTGCATCATGACTTTAAAAATAAATTGAGAGATTTCATCTTATTGAAAACTCTGTCTCTCAGCTGTTAACCAGAACAAGAGGAGAGTGAGACGAGAGCTGCTCCAGTTGGAGCTGCTTTGCACTGGCATCTTGTAATATTTAGGATTGATTTTAATGTCCTGCTCCTTATGTACAAATCCCCTCAATGGTCTAAAATGAAGCAACATTACATCACTAACTGCCTTGTTAACTCTATTTTCCCTAAAGACCATCTGGTTTATTGGATGTTCACAGCAGTAAGAAAATCAGAGGATATTGTGGAACACTCTAGGGAACCAATTTGCCAAACATTTATTTTTAAAAGACAATAAAACTTAAATTTAGCCTTTAACAAGCTGTGACTTCCCAGATATAGACTCTGATTCCCTCAATTGCACTTCTGTATTTAAAGGGATGTATTTAATTGATTTAGATACATTCTATATATCATATCTGTTCTTTCACCATCTTTATCATACACATATTTTTATATGAGGCACTGAAGTTTATTATGATTGTACTTGATTAATGGTAGTTTGGTCATTGATTCTTGATGGTGAGAAAGTGCAAAGAACTGATTCATCTTGTTTCAGCTAATCTGACAATGTAAAAATCTTTGAACAGTTTGACTTTATTTGGACATTTGGACAATATTTCATTGGTGATCAATCTGAGTCACATACAGGAAAGTATGTAGACTAAACAGAACCAACAAGACCATGGTTGGACCATGTATGGTCAATGAGCAAAACTGAAGATAATAACAATTGTTTGCATTTCTTTTCTTTGAGAAAGTACCATTGTGTAATTAGCTACACTGATTATCTGCTGGTTTTAGCTGCAGATGTCCTCGTGGAATACTTACTGACTTTGGTCGCCACCACTGTGATGTTATGCTGAAGAACCGTCTCTCTGTCCAGGTATTCATTAGTGGAAATGGTTCCCTCCACAGTATCGATGTCAAAGCAGCTGTCAGACTCTTTGTGCCACTCCAGTGAATACCTGAAAAGACCAGTCCATGTGGGTGAGAAGCAAGTTAAGATTGTGAACTGGTTGCTCTGTCATGAAAGGATCCGAAGAAATGCTCTGGGCTCAACACAGAAAATGCTGATCACTGGAGACCCATTAAAAACAACACTACAATGTCTGGGTGATTTGCTGTTTGGAAGTTCACTGATAATGACGACCTTCACAAGTCTTCTCTAAATCAATATTTTCTTCATTATGTGAATATATTTCAACTTTTAACAAAAACAAAAATAAGTTAGTTCAGTTTAAAGTTTAAAGTAGTTCTCAGACTAAAAATAATTATACTGAATGAGACTGAAAAACCAAACCGAAAAACCAGACAGCGAACAGAAGGATGGTTTTAGTCTTCTTAAAACCATCCTTTCTCATCATTTGACAGCTCTGTCCCTGAATGCATCTTGTTCACAAACATAAGACTGAAGCTGCTCCTGTCACTGACCGGCCTGTGACCATTTCACTGCAGCATCTCTATCGCTGTTCTGGAATTTTCAATAAATCAAGCAAATGATTAATGTTCAAATTTCCACTGTCAGAGCTACGACTACACATGGATGTCTTTGGTTTTGTGTTTTATGAATATGAGTGATTGTAATAGCATTGTGACATGCTGATTGTCATCTTTACAGCAGATTACATGGTACATTTCTATATTTCTACAATGTAATCTATCATCTTTTGAGCTGGTAGTAAATGTAAATGTAAATACCAGAACAAATTCAACTGATGTCTTTTGTGTCACATATATGAGCGCTAATAAAATTGTCCCCAGCCGATAAAATAAAGATTAGTACCTGACAGCACTACTGCTTGCATCCAGGTCATACGCTGTCACCGAGCCGATGATAGTTCCAGGAGGAGTGTCCTCATACACATCCATGGAGTAAGAGGTTTTTGTGAAGACGGGAGGCTCCTCTGTGTCCAGGACGTTCACCTTCACTGTTGCTGAGTCTTTAAAGGGCCCTAAGTGGAGGAATCGGGGGTCCAGCTCCGTGTTGGACGCCTCGACCTTGAAGGTGTATGACTTTTTGGTTTCATAGTCAAGAGCCTGCAGCGGTAGAAAAATAAAAGAATTCAGAAACATAGAGAGATTTAATCAGATCATCATAACTGTTACACCCTGTTTTATAGTCAGACACAATTATACATATGTCTGTGTCTGCTGATTTCTATTGCTGATTTTTACTGTGCCCTGCTTCTGAAATCCAGCTGCAGCTGTCATAACATCAACAAACCTTAAATTTACATGGTGATCATCTCCATGCAGTAACATACAAGTAACATATTGGGTAATAATAATATCTGTACTTTACTTGAGTTTTAATTCTGGCAACTTTCACTTTTACTTCAGTACATTTCCTAACTTAATTTCATACATTTACTCTGATACATTTTTACAAAAATCAGAGTAAAGTAAATGTGGTGTTTTCTCCAGCTCCGGTTCACTCTGTCAACCTGTGACTGTTTAGACCATCAACACCATGTTTGAGGTTTGATGGAGGCTCCATCTTAAAGGTGGATGATGGAGAAACTTCAAAAAATATATCAAACAGAAATGTAATATTAATAGTTATAAAAACAATATTCAAAGTTCTGACTGCCTTCTGTTTGCATTGACATGTACTTTTATTACTTAACTACATTTACTTATAGATTACTTGTCATACTTAAGTACAGTAAATACTAGATACTTTAAGACTTTTACTTGAGTATCATTCTAGTGGCTATTATTGGCTAGTTATTTTTTGTTTGAGTATCTGTACTTCTACTCTAGTGACTTTCAGATACTTTATACAAACACTGTCTCCAAGACCATGACCTCTAGTAAGATTTATTCGTATAAAACCAAATCATAAAAAAACATTTATCTCAGGGCACTTTACAATACAGAATGTAAAAACCCAACAGAGATCAACAATCACACTTTCCCATGGAAGCCATGTATGATACAAAGAAACCCCACCAATTTTACTGACAGCATTTAGTATTCATCATGTCAGACAGTCTAGCACAAACTGTATACAGCTGTTACCTATATATTCTGTGTAGATTTAATACTACCAGATTATTAGTGTGCTAGTGGTTCACAAAGACTAGAAAATAAAAGTGTTTTAAATTTTTGTATTTGACATTTGGGCTTTGGTGCAAGTGATACGTAAAGTGACTCGTCTCTCTACCACCATCACACTCAAAGTTCAATGGCCTGTTTTCATCTCTGCATTTCAAGAATGATGCCAGGATAGCCTATCTTATTGTTGCATGGCAACTGTGACAGCATCTTGATACATTAATTCCTCACAGTAGCGACTTCAAAGGGCAGCGTCTCCGGTTATTGATGCCAATCACTCTGATGAATGTGCTGCTCGCTGATTGATTTGGACACAGAGAAAGGGTCAGTTTCCATTCTTCCCCCGTGCTTATCTGTTTGCGAATGCACCAGAGAAAGATGCAGGAGACAGACTGCTTTGATATGGAAATGTAGCCGCTAACTGTACCACGACACATTCATATACATATCAAACTCGGTTTGTCTCACGATGCTAGAGCCAATCCACATTCCTTAGCTTGACTGCTGCTTTGTCAGAGTAAAGGCATTTGGATGTTTTGGCTCCACTGGAAGTCTACCTACTTCAAGATGAAGAGTGGACAAGGAGGTGAGCGTCTCGTCACTGTGAGGATGATTTTTAAAGCAAAAAGAAAAGCATCTACGTGCACACGCCGACCCACTCACATGCTCACATAATCTACAGCCCACACCAACACTTTCATCCACTCCCTCCCAGCGACCTTGTGGGAAAGAAACATACTGTCGTTTCCCACAAAGACCCACCCCCTGTAATTAGCTCTATCAATAGATAATGCAAAGGAGATGTCAAGCATGCGTGGACTTGTCTGTGTAGGTTCAGGAGTCCATGCTGTATTCTGAAGAGTGGATGAGTGAGCCTGTTTCTAACAAGGTAAATTCATACACCTTGGTTTCAAATGGCACTTTGGATTCCAGTCCTGGTTGATCCGGCAGAAGCAGAGAATGATTGATAAACAAATACCAGCTAACAGAAACATGAGCTAATTCCAAAGCTAAGACAAACTTTCTGCCAAATCATTCATCATTCAGGCAGTTAATTGGTTGTCACCAGCAGCGTGTTATCAAAGCATCAGCTCCACTGCTCCATCTAAGTCTCTGTAATAGTTCGGGCAGAATGTTACTTAACTGGTCACATGCACTTTTGCAATGTTTAAAACTCAATAAAAAATCCCTATCACTGTGGTTTTGCACATAATTTGAACATAAATGTGATATAAGTTGTGTTAACAGTATACAGAGTGAGTAAGTATGAGTTGTTATGGGGCCTAAGTAGGTGGCAGGTTCTTAATAAACTGTATATCGGTTATTACATATGCATGAAACGGATGACTGGAAACAAACACTGAATCATTTTCTGTGTTGACAAGACACAAGATGGTCGAGTCAAGAGAGTGACCTTATTAAGAAATTACAGCAATTATTTACTTTTCAGTGTAGATGATATGTTTTGTACAAAAAAAAAAAAGGTTTAAGGGGCCACAGGTCAGGTTAGTTTTATAGTGTTATATTTAGCAGTGTGATGTGATGCTACTTGGTAACTTATCATTATAACATATGCAATAAAGCACTGTTTGTTTCTTAGCTGCACCAAGAAAAATAGAAGAGGACATTTGAGTACACAGAGAAACGTGTGTGTACATGAGATGACAGTATATTAAACATAAATCAATTAAGCCAAATATCAATTAAGTCAAAGTTGCTCACTCATCTAAATCTTCTCTGTGTCCATGTAAGAATTTAAACCTGTTTTTAAACTGTATTTATTTATTTAAACTTTATGTGAACACGTATACTTCCACCTGCCAAATGGTGTATGTGTGTGTGTGTGTGTGTGTGTGTGTGTGTGTGTGTGTGTGTGTGTGTGTGACTCAGCAAACTTTTGGAGAGCAGGTGACCTGAGGCTTCATTTTAATTGGCGGCTTCAAAATTGCAGCAAAGCAGCAAAGTGCACCCCGAGGCAAAATTAAAGCTTCCTTCTTTCTATTAGCTGCCAATTGTAATGTTAGTTTTTTTAACATGATCATTTTCTACAGATATATATTTAATGCTTTCGCTGACTCCTGCTTGTTAGACCTGACCTTTTAGTAGATGGCTGGTTTAAGCAGTTATTTAAAGATATGTCCTTTTACACAGCATACAGTAGAGGATCAATGTAAACATTAAGCAGTGGAAGGTGATGATCCTGCTTCTGTTATGCCACTCTGTTAACTACTGGCTAAAGGATCGACCTCCCTGTCTTTTTGTGTTTCCATTGGTTTGCAAATGTAGAAAATTGCACAACAGGGAACCTTTTAATTAATAATGATTTTGTGGATCATATTTAATCTCATGCATTCTTTCATCCGACCATTTCTGGTTTCTTTAAATCAAGGTTTTCATCATAATGTCAATATCTCTTCACATAAAACTCATAGTTTTTAATTCTTCTTCTTCTTCAAAAAAAAAAAAAAAAAAATCTAACAACTTACGCTCTCCTAAAACGAGTCAAACTGAGCTGATTTGTTCAGAAGTTTCTCAGTTGTAATCTTTAAATTTAATTGTGTCCAGTGTTTATCCCTCTGAACTCATTACCGTCAGCCAGTGAGCCACTCTTCTTAGACTGGACATCTGTCTGACTGACATACAGTACAACGCTTAAAATCTACTGATGAGGAAAAAGAGGACGGACCTGCAGGACAGAGGGCAAACTCATTTGTACTCAATGGATTTCCAAATAGCTGAGCTACAGAGGAAATGTCTCCTGACTGAGCTGAATCTGTCTTGGACAACAGTGACATGATTTTAAAAAAAGAAAAAAAAAAAAGGGAGTGTTAAAACCTCTCCTGGATCGATAAACTCCACTCTGTGATTCACTTGGCTGACACCGAGACTTGTAGGGTTAAGTGAGGAGAAAGGGAACGAGGAGAGGACTGATTGGCACTCGGAGGGCCAGAGAGGATTTAACTGATTGGCATCTTGCCACAGATGGTAGAGAGAGAGCAGGGGGAAGAGGAGAGGAGAGTTGCTGCCAGAGATTAGTGTCCGATAGAGCTGCAATATGCTGCATTCACATTACAATAATTAAAAACACTGGATATTGTATCTGAAACTTCTGAGTTTGATGGGTTTTTGTGTTTGTGTTTTTCCTGAGCTGTCTCTTCGGTGGTTGTGGAGTCTGTTCCGCTGACATGGACTTCTGTTGTGACTGTCAGGATGACACAGAGACAAGGAACATGCTGGAGTGTGTTTAACACCTGAGGTGGCTTTATGGATTCTGGCTCCTGTGCTGTGACTCACATTAAGTCTCACACTCTGATTTAAGCTGCTTTTGTGCATACTCGGCAACCTTGAACTTCCAGACGCACTGTGGAGGAAGTGTATGTGTGAACACAAATGTCCAAGTTAGTCTGAACTCGTTTTACTTACAACTCTCTGTTGTAAAGTCTGTGTAACTGCTCACAAGACACGGCCTCGTGCACTAATACGTGCATAGAAATATTGTTATTTTTTATGTGATTCATGTGTGTCCTGAGCTTTGTATTAGTGAGGCAAAAGTAAACAGGTTTAAATGTTTTAAAATGAAAAATAAAAAATGTTTTAAAGCATAAAGAATGAAACAAAGACCGAACCCATCGGGTCCCGTCGAGTTCGGGCAGAGATCTTCAGCTCTATTTCAGAAGTGAAACCTGCAGGTTGGTGTTTTAATGACATGATGAGAATATAAGCCAGAGGCCTTTTTTTTGCTGCATTTATGATTTGCATAAACAAATCTCATTTACTTACACACAGTGGAGATCTGACAGTGGATTGTTCTGACACATTTTGTAAAGTAAAGCAGAGTTTAATGCAGCTGAGTAAATAATGATAATTATGAAACTGCAGTTACGAGTTCATCAAGCAACAGGAAGACGCCGTCGCCTCAGAGGGAAATACGCAGTAAATAAACTCGTCTGCTCAGCTCAACAATATGATTGGTGATTAAAGTGTTGAATGCCTCCCAGAGATATGATAATATACACAGTTTCTCTACGCCCAAGTAAACTTGATCAAATTAAATCTAACAACCACATCTGTTAACCATTTAAATGGCCTGATCTTTTAATGTGTGGCCACACATGTTCATCATAGTGTTAATATGTATCATCCAATCACTCATTTGAGATCCCAATGATGCTCTCCTTCATCATGCTCTCCTCTTTGAATTATAAAATAATTAAATCAATAAATATAAAATTAACAAAAATCAAAAAGTCACAGACTCACAGAACAATACTGACAATTATTCCCACTTAAACCTTTAAGCTTGTTTGACACAAACATCAGGATTGTCATCTCTCAGTGACAAACATTTTTCTTTTTGAACAAGGGCACAAAGCACAAATGACTTTGTTCTGCAGCAGTTCAGTTTGAAACACTGTTGATTTGTCATTTCCTGTGTCTGCCAAAATGAAAAAAAATATGCATTATAAATACAATTACTGAAAATTTAGATCCAGATGTACAAAGTACATATCAATTGCAATTTTCTTTACTAGTCAGCTTAACAATGTTAAACCAACAACAGATCCCACAGCTCAATGTAAATGTGTTTGCATGTGAACAAAGCAACAGTCCAAGAAGGAGTTCGTATCCTCCCTTTCTGTTCTTCTGGTGATTCAACAGTCAAGGATCTGATCTGAATTGACTTCCTGCACTATACTGGTGTGACAACTATAAATAACTGATGAGATGTTCCTCTGGTGTATGATTATCAGACTCTGTGATATGTGACAGGGAGCATAAAATTGATTTAAAGTTACATTCAGAACTTTTCCATAGGTTGGAAATGACCACTTTTGAAGAGATAAGAGCCTGGTCATTGCTGCAGTACCACTATTTTGAAATTAAAGTGGAAGAACTGCAGAAAAGTTTTGCAGAACAATTTGGTCAGATCTTTCATGGTGCTCTTTTGAAGCAGCACAACTGCTTGGTTTTAAAAAACAATGTCAGGGTTGTTGCTCATCTCCTGTTAAAACCTTTATGAGCAGCTATAATAATCCAAACTTGAAGCTGTGGTTCATATCAAGTACCATACATCGTGAGTTTTTGTCTTAAGTAAAAGAAATGTCAGACTTGAATGAATATTGTATAAAAACAAAACAAAAACAGGAACAGTAACCTTTAAAATCACATGGATGAATCTCTTTTTTTCCACTGTCCTCTTATCTCGCCTCCCTCACTCTATCAACAGGGAACCTGGTGGCTGACACTGCAACAATGAAGACTGTTTCGTGTGTGTTATCAAAGCTCTGTGTGCATGTCAAAGGCATTCTCTTGTCTAATGACTTGGTTCAAAGGAAGGTTAGTAGGCAGAATGATGGGGATCATAGCCAGATCAGCACATTGCTCCCACTCTCAGATAACTGACAGCACATCACAAGTGAAAGGCTGCTGAATGCAAACTTTACATTTGTGACAGATTCAACAGGCTGAAGCTCTGAGCAAGAACTGTGATATTTTAGCTGAAGGCCACTCATGGGTTTTCTGATTTAATTTCCTGTCAATGTTGTTTTCTGGTGATGTCAATTCAAGTCTTCCTCCATGCGGATTAACAAGACATTCAGAATTATATGTTTCCACCGTATTATTACTGTAATGTCATATTTGTTATTTGTAGTGCAGATAGATGTGGGTCTGTATTTTCTACAGGAAATGATGCAGAACTGTTAGTAACTGTTAATGTTAAAAAGTCACATTAGAGCTGTATTAAGTCCCTGCTAAAGCAGGCATTTTGTATTCCATATCCAAGTGAACAAGGTAGTTCAGGTGTATCTCTCCAGAGTGATGCTGTCCAGCTCATCCTGAGGGATCTTGAGGTGCTCCCAGGCCAGATAAGATTAATAATCTTTCCACAATGTTGGATTTGGCCTGAAAACCACCATTGGGAAGAACCCAAGAGGCGTCCTGATCAGGTGCCTGAAGCACCTCAACCGGCACCTTTCAACACGATGGAGCATCAGGAATGTGGCATGTTGCCCAGAACAGGGAAAACAGGGCAACTATCTAGAGCCAGACTTGGGGGAGAGCTCTTCTGAAGGTGTGTGGTGGGCTGGGTCTTTGCCCATGGGATCTAGTTCAGCACAACCTGAACAAGACACACTGGGTTACCACCCTGTGAGCCCACCACTCATACAGTTAGTCATCAGAGGTGTGGTGCATGATGTGCCACATGACAGGCCAGGCTGGGGGCCTGGCATATCCCTGGACTACAGAAATGTCCCTCTACTGCTCGATAATAAAATAATTCAAATGGCGAACCACAGATTTGCTTCTGCCGTATAGAAGCCACAGTTAACTCAATCCATCTGCAATTTTCTCAGATGGCACCAGCAGTGATCGCTGAATTAACGAGAACTTAGTGCGTACTGAGGGGAAAAGAGCTTGTGACTGTGTTGCACCAATGATTAATGTGAAAGAACACTGTACTGAATTTATTCAAAGTAAAGATAATTAAACCCCCCACCTTGTGATGGTCCTGAGACCTGCAATTCAGGGTGTATATATGCAGCATGAGTGTACGTACCTTTTTCAAGACTATGACTCCCTCTTGACTTTGGCCATTAGAGACGATGTCAAACATGTTGCCCTCATCTCCTGGAACGATGGCATAATCCACCTCTGCATTGCTGCCGGCATCCAAGTCATGGGCACGAATCCGACCTACTGCTGAGCCAACGGACGTAGACTCTGGCACCCGCAGATGGAAAATACCTGGACGAATGATTGAGTAATGGACTCTCACACATTTTATCCCAAAACAATCAAGCAGTCAAACTTCCGTTGTTGAAATATTCTTACTCTTAGCAAAGCGTGGTGGGTTGTCGTTCACGTCGCTCAGGGTGATGTTGATGGTGGTGGTGGAGGCCAACCCCCCTAACTGACCACCCATATCCTTGGCCTGAAGAAGAACCTGGTATTCTTCTTTGGCCTCGCGGTCCATATTGGCCAGTGCCGTCCGGATCACTCCTGGAAGAGGAGCGGGTCATTGTGCTATTTAGCCTTCGATATAGAGATAGATAGACTGATGTGGCAGTTTCTGGTAAAGTACTGCTGGTTCAGAGGTACACAACACCTGCAGAAGACTGGGAAGAAATCTGTCCTGAAGTTTCCTAAAATGAGGTTAAAGACCTCATGTTAATTACAGCAAAGATTTCTTGATTCCATGAAGCAATTAGAGATTTTGGCACTGGAAACAGCATTTGGCAAACAGGCTGAAGGTTCACTGATCAACTGAGATTATGATGATTTGCTTGTTTGTTACCATTTGAGCTTGTTTGTGTTACTACTGAAATGTCTAATCTCATTCCCACTGTGTCATTACTTTTAAATGAAGGTGTTTCATATATAATCCATAAAGTTGGACAACTGTTCACCTATAGTCTGAAGCTTTTTGTTCTTTTTGTCTCTTACTGAAATATATTTGTGTCCTAAATGGATCCTGTTTTCTCACTGCTCCCACTGACCTTCTTGGGAAACCTACTTTTCTCTGTGGCTCTGTGGATTTTTCCAAACTTTTTGCTCAGGCCACCCACTGCCTGCCAAGTAGGTCAACATGAATAGATGCAAAATTGTTATTCTTTTCATTATTTCAGCGTAAAGATCTCACCTATATGTACTAAATGGCTTTTTTATGCTCTATTTCTTGATGTTCAGCTTAAAGGTCCTGGCTGGAAATAGAAACTACTCACACTTGGTGACAATGGCCCTCATTTATTAAACAAGCATACGACAGAAAAAGGATGTAAATTGAGCGTACGTTCATTCCTACGCGAAGTGTGGGATTTACCAATTTGATGGTGAGCGTAGGCTATGATGATATCTTACGTCAGGTCTGAGTTTGTGTATACAGTTTTCGACTTGAGGTGACTTATGGTACATGAACAGTAGTCGTGTCACTGATGGAGTCACGTGTCACAACCAATCCTTACCATAAATATCTAGCCTACTAATTACAAAATATTTTTAAAAATATATATTTGGTCGGTGTCGGCATCGGTGTCTCTTCCGCCCGCAATGCCTGAAATAGAAGACGACCCGATAAGTGAGGCCTCTCTCCTCCATGGCGGTCAATGACATGCCTCCGCCAGTCAGTTGCGTGCTGCAGCTTTTTGGTGGCCAATTTAAGGTCAGACTTTCTTCTTGACCTTATTTCAAATAAAAGTTTTTATTTTTATATATATATATATATATATATATTTTTTTTTAAAAGATAAAATCAAACCTCTTCCGTGGTCCGACTGACTATTGAAATGCTGTTGACTGCAGCTGCTATTTGTTTCCATACCGTATTTTTTTGCCAAACAATACTAAATGGTGTGCATCCACCGGAGACGTCAGCGTCTTTATTTCAGCCTCGGTGAAACTTACGCATGTTTCGTGAATCTCACATGAGCCCTTAGCCGCTGGTTTCTATGTTCGTTCGATGAATGAGGGCCAATGTCTTTACCTAGTTTGACACCTTCAACATTAAGACCACCTTTGTATCAAGACTTAATGGTTGGTGATGCAGTTTGTACTCATGAGGAGAGTGAATGGTGAGGCATGCTGTTCCTCAGGGTGAAAATGAAACATGGCACTTCGTGTTCTAAGTAATTACCACTCAGCTGAAATGTCTGTTAAAAGACTGAAAATCTTTATGTCCCTTTCTGCTTCTTATTTTAGCATTCAGGTGCAGGACTGAGAAGGAACTCACTTACAGAACTATTCACTGCATCGTGACTGGATCAGTTCTACAGAAGAGAGTGAATAAAGGTAGACTCTGAACTTTGGGTTCACGCAAAAGTCATAGATGTGTTATACAAGTGAGTGACTCTTGGTTTATTATAGAAGTTGTGATGGAAAAGTTTTAACCCATCATGTGTTGCCGTCTCACCTGTCTTGGGGTCCACAGAGAAGTAGGGCTGTCCGTGGAGGATGCTGTAGACGATGCGCGCGCTGTTGCCATATGTGGGGTCATCTGCATCTGTTGCAGTCACTTGTGTCACATAGGTACCTGAACCACGCACGCACACACACACACAATGTAATTATATAACAATTATAAAAGATAAATGGTAAATGTTATACCTTATTATAGATAGAGGAACCAACAATACCTTTAATCTCAGAGGTTTGAGATTGTTGTGTGTCTGCATTGTCGGTCCAGTTTAGACAAACACTAAGACCAGCCAAAATCCACTCTACCAAGCTTTGTCCTCCCAAGGAGCTATGCTCACTCAACACAAGCTACTATTGAAAGCATTATTTGATTGCAACCACTGATAGCTACATGGCGAGCCAAGTCTCTGAACGAGCCAGACAGTAAGAATAGGTACAGACAAAAGCACTTTTTTGTGCGTGTAGCCTCCCGGAACATCTACCAGAAAGAAATCATTACAGTTAAAGGTACAAGAGAATGGGTTAAGATGGAGAAGTTAATAGGCCTTTTATTTTAATTTTACAGGCATTAACACAGACAACAAGAATAAATGTGCAGTATACAATTCACAGAGTCCACAGAAAACTATTCAACCACAGGCTTTGACATGAGAAAATGTGGCTGTGTCTATTCTTAGCTGTGTACCCCTCATAGATAGGATTATGTTTTATCATATGGATGATTGTGCTGTTTGCTTCCACAGCTAATCTGCTCTACAGTTTGTTGCTATACTTCAGGGTAACAGAGACACACTGGGGTCAAGCTTCTCAGAGCACTTTGGCCTCAGCTGAAGCATTAACAGCTTAAGGTCTAAAGGCCTTGACTGTTAAATTACCTCTCAGTAATGGTATTTAGCAGACAGATGGGCCACTAAGTCTGGCTTAGAGTGTGTGTTTGTGTGCGTCTTTATGTGTGCATGTAAGTGTGTGTGTGTGTGTGTGTGTGTGTGTGTGTGTGTGTACTACAATTTCATATGTTCAACAAAACTGCACAGTGAAACTTTGAAACAACCAAGCTATATTCTGTTTTGAAGCACTAACACATGATGAATCATTTTAACTCCAACCTACTTTTAAAAACTTGCTAAGAGAAGATTAACAAATACACATTATTAACTTAAAGCTTCTAAAATTAAGTGTCTGGTTTCAAAATGTTGTGGTTGTCTACATTATTCAATAATCCCATGTGAGCTCAGTTTTTCCACCTCTGATGTCTCTCCAGCAATAGAGGTTTAAGATGTTGATAGAAGTTAATAAGCGACAGTAACGTTTGTGATGACCTGTATCCCTGTAATGACTGTTTGTTTCTGTGAATGGCTGAATATTACATAGCTACTGCAGCAAGAAATTATGGAACCAAATTACCTCCTTTCCTTTTGTAAGAGAAGTTCAATGTACCTGATGCTAAAGGGGATGAGACAGAAGGTCTGAATCTCCTTTCCAGGAATTTAAAGAATTCACCTAACTCACCTCCTTTATGAATCTTCCTTACTTCCTGTCTTCCTCCTGTTTTTATACTGCCCCCTTTTTACCTAGAGAGTTCCTGAATTGTTCCATGTGTCTCTTTGTGTTTCCCTTTTTTATTCTGAGATATTTGTCCTTGTTAACCTGTCTGAGCTCCAGACAACCTCCACATAACCACATCAAATACCCAGGGAACAATTACAATTCCTATAACTCCCTGTTATACTCACAATATGCAGTTATCAGTCACTAGGGGTCTCTCAATCAAAACAACAAAATCTGGACTTCGATAACCTGGTGAATTAGCTTGAAATCATGGGAGTTGTTCCAATGGTTTCAGTTGTTAGTGAAACCCATAAATGACTTTTGAACACTGCACATCATAAACGCATGGACCTTACTGGAAACTAAACACACCCACATCTTTCATGTCAACCTCTGGCTGTCTCACCTGTTGGTGACATCTCGGGCACACTTCCTGTGTAGGGTCCATCTGGAAATCGCGGCTCATTGTCGTTAATGTCCTGAACCTTGATGATGAACTCCGACTCCGGCTCCAGAGGGACACCTGTGTGGATGTCAACAGCCTGGGCCTTCATCGTGTAGTAGGACTTTTCCTCCCTGCAAAATACAGAGGGCTCTATTTTAACTATTTTTGATCCATTGCATATTTTGTGTCCAAGCACACTTTACCTTGTTTAATGTTGGAAAAACAGTCACAGTGCCAGACCCATGGTGGGTCATAGCACGCATTAAACCAGACTGATAAACCAGAATCAGATTGCAATCTTCCATTACCTTTAAAAGCCTGGTAGATGGCTATTATAGTAGCAGGAGAAAGAAATAATGTCTCACTGCAGAGGACACAGCCATCGGTGTCCCTGAGATGCACAGCAGCAGGACACGTGTTCATGAATCTACACTCTCACATTTGCAGTTCCATTACATAAAGCTTTCCACTGTGTTTACCTTTAGGCAGACAGATAGACAGGCAGATAGATGGATGGATGGAGAGAGAGACAGACAGGCAGAAAAATTTATCATCGTAAAAATGACCCTTAAATAGCTCATTTCTATAGCTATTGTAATTATAGCTATAGTGTGCTTGACACTGTGGAAGATACACAACAAAATGAAGTCAGTAACTGTCAATTAGGAGCATTCATCTTGTGAAGCATTTTTGGACTACAGCTGTCTCTAAGGCAGGTGTCCTTGCCCTCACAACCCTGAGTCTGCTTGAGGGAACGAGGCTAAATAGATGGTGACCAGCCTGAGAACGGTCCCTCAAGATGTCGTGTGAGTGGATATCTTCCAAGGCTGGAAGAGGGGTGCTGATAATCCACTGAGCAATCTTCACTGTCCTGCTAAGGTTTCTCCTTATCTGGATTTTCAAATTGTCTGGCTTGTTAAGAAGAGAGTGTGCATTAATAAAAGTGATGTACAGAAGGGCAAGTTTTAATGGTGCTAATTGTGGCCTTGCATGACAGAACGCTCTTATAGTCAGATGCAACAGCTATAATCTGTTGCATCTGAATACACTGTTATACTAAAATTATTGTTATTATTAATAATAATAATAACAACAGCAATTAACTTCAGACAATCACAGTCACTTTCTTTGTGTATTTTTTCTGAGAGCTGGGGACTAAAGCATCAAAGTTATTTAGGCGGACACAGAGGATGTTAGTTTCTTGCTGTCATGGCAATACCTCACAATCTCACCTCTTTCCTCTTTTACTTTTTTTAACCTGGCTCTCAGAGTCTGTGCAGCCTTTTTAATTGCACGGATTGCTGTTATGTATGACTTCACAGGATGTTCTTGACTTTGTACATTTAATCTGAAAAGCGATATCACTGTAGATTTACGGTGACATCTCATATCAATTTAAGTTTATATAATCTGTACATCTGTATATAGATATATGGATTTAACCAACTGAGATACATCTGTATATAGATATACAGATGTATCTCAGTTGGTTAAATCCACACACACACACACACACACACACATATATATCTATATATATTATTCTGCCTTCACCTGTCTTCCATTAGCATTAGTCTGTTATTTTGTTGATCTGCAAATTATGCAGGGTTTGTCAAGAGGGAATTACATAAAATAACAGACCATTAACATGTATAACTGGCTGATGCTGGCTCTATTATAGTAGCTGACTTTAAAGCTTTTGTTTCTGTGCAGAGCTGAGCTGAAGCTCAATTCATGTCATGTCATTTAGAGCAATATATGAACTTGGGGTCAACTTTTTTCATGGTGGCATGAATGAAGGGGCTGTATTTCATCACACACAACTGGTCACTGGTCAGAGCAGCTTAAGCCAAATTCAAGCTCCATTTCAAACCCATATTGATTTTTGCTACTTCAGGGCTGAAGTTAAGGTGAATACAGCATATGTCACTGAAAGGTCTCTCTTTCCTCTCTCATCCCTGTTCTAAATAACCTTATGGCTGAAGAACTGTTGGCAGCAGCTGATAGCACTGCACAGTCTCTGTACTGTTGATCTGTTAGATCAGTAGAGTAACATTGTCTCAACACAGTCACACATAAAACCTAATCCAAGCATTAAGGCATATTAGCCTTAATATGTGAGTCAATATATAAATTTAAAATTACAAGTAATTGTTACAACTGGAGCAATCCACACAACACTGATAATAAGCTACTGAAAGATTATAATGTGCCGTTATACATCAGCCACAACATTACATTTACCTGAGAAGTGAATAACATTGATCATCATGTTATGATACAATGTTGTGCTTGGAAACCTGAGTCCTGGCATTCATCTGGCAGTTACTTTGACACATTCAAACAGAAGTAATACCTTCATTTCCATGGCACATGCAGACAACAGCTCCCTCCCAATATACAATATAAAATCCAGAGGCTCCATAATACACTCAGACAAAATGACTGCAGTGTTATTATTACAGGAGGAGCACTGACCTGTCAAGTGACACCAGCGCATGAATATCGCCTGTAATTTGATCAATGGTGAAGATGGTCCCAGCTCCTTCTCCTGACAGTGTGTACTTTACTGCATTGTCTCCGTGGTCCATGTCTGAGTGAAGCTGCAGGAGAAAGAAAACACAAATGTGGCTCCAACTGTAACAACAATCAGTCTCAATAAAACTCAATTTACCACCAAAGGCGAAGTCATTAGTGCTAACACATAAATCAATGTGTAAAACATGACCTGTGTTGACTTTAAAAAGGGAAAAGAAAAAAAAGAGAAATAAGTATAAACACAATCAATGTACGTATTAAATTCAAACCATTGGATATGTAAATTAAGTTAATTTGAAGCTTTTCTTGTTTGTGATATATCTTCTTTAAATGTGGCAGAAATAAAAGTTAATTAACACTCAGGAGACCAGCAAAACACAGATGAATCAAAGATTAAGGAAGAGAACTAGTGAATATGTTTTATTGCCATTTTTTGTATTTGTTTGTTTAGCAGCGTCTTAATCAAGACAGAGAGGAAAATATGGAGTTTTATGACATTGTAGCATTTTTGTTTCCTGTTGGGATTCCTTCACCAGTCACTGAGGTTTTAAACCAAAAGCAAAGCATCCACAGAGGTCTCCTCATCATCAAAGCCAATAGGCCAGCAGACCTTTGATGTTTGCTTTTTTTTGAAGTTCATGAGTCAACTTATTCACAGGGGTCTCCCCCCTTTAAAATGAGAAAACAAGTGATGATTGCATCTGGTAAAAATACAGTATTTTAGTAGTATCAGTATTTTCAGAGAAGATAGTAATTTCTGTGCAGGCTGTTTTTCCATTAACTTAACATTCAGACATTATGACTAAAATCTTTCATCTTTTGTTAAAATAAATGGCACCCAGTTCCTTGATGGAGTGTGTGACTTACTTTTAATGGAAAGTCTGTTTCTCCTGTTCTGACCAATGACAGCACGTTTGGAGCAAAGGAGCTGTGATTTATATATTATCTAGCTGATAATACTACATCAGAAGTGTCAGCAAACTTAAAGACATCTAATGGGTCAAAAAAATTATATTGAGAATATATACATATATATATATATATATATATATATATATATATATATATATATATATATATATATATATATATATATAATGAGTTCCAGTCTCTACTGGATTACAGATGTTAAGTTTTTACAGTTAAATAACGATGATATTTGGATCTAAACCGCACATGGACTATGTGAGTCATGGTCAGCAGTGTTCCCATGAGGTCAGAGTTTTAATAAACAAGCTCTACTTTGCAATATCACTGAATCGACCAATCAACCATCAAATCAGCAGGACATTGTCAAGATCAGATAACTGCTTTCATTCAGTGATGTACAAAATCAAATTTATACTCTTGTTTCTACCTTCTCAACTGCTTTAATTCTGTATTTTCACAGAATCACCCTCCATCACCTTCAACTTGTCCAAAATTCTGTAGCTTGGGTTCTCACAAGAATTCACAAAATATGACCATATTTCTCCTTTTCTAGCCTCATTGCACTGGTTACCAGCAGCATTCAGAATTGATTTTAAGATCATATTACTTGTTTTTCTTACTTATGTTATCGACCTTGTCACCCCTGCATCCCTGCTTGTTCTGTTACATCTGCAGACCAGCTGTTGCCATAAGCGCTGAGGGCTTGAGGCTGGAGACAAAGGGTCATTGGGCAGTTAGTGTGCGGGCTCCTCAACTGTGGAATAGCCTTCTGTTGCCTGTTTCCTTTTGAATCCTTCGTATCTCAACTAAACAACACAGATCCCAGACAGACTACAACAGCACAGGTGTTTAATATTGATGAAGAGATGAAGTATACACTATAAACCTTTTACTGGAAGTAACTACATCAACATACAGGAGGTTTCAAAGTGCGTAGATGTTTCCCAACTGTGGATTTATTATATTTATCCAACTGGAGTCCAAACACCGATGTGAAAGTAAACAACAACTAACCAGCCAGGACCCAGTGGGCTCCAAATACTAACATGAAAGGACCTGAATGCTGATGCAATTTAATTATGATCCAGTATAGCTGCAATGTTGATGTGAAAGCTAATAAGGACTAGGCGAAGACTAACAGCAGTCCTCTGTCTGTGAGGTCAGTGTACAGGAGAACTGCTGTGAAAATGCTGCACAGACTAATATTAGCTCAAGGCTTTTGCAATATTAACTGTTTGATACATATTTGAAACAGGTCTGCTCAGGACATAGGTCTGACATACACAATGTTATGTAATTTTTTTTTTTTTACATCAGTCAGGTCTTAGTAACCAAAAGCAGTCATGTTTTAAAAGTATGTATGAATGTATGGTGAAATACAGTCAAGAAAGTCAAGTTAACAAAGTCAGAGGAGAGAATGGATGTACAGATGCCCAGCTCACAGAATATCATAAGGTTGTAGAAACAGCTCGATATCTTTGGAAATACACTTACTTCCTCTCTTGCCCAGAGTTAGGTGAGAAGATCAATATGTCTGTGATGTTTGTGTGGTTGCTCAAGCTTCAGTCAGCAGCTGGTTAGATTAACATAAAGCTTGTAGACAAAGGGTGAACATTACTTTCACTCTCTCCAAACCATTAGAAACCCACTTCACAGTGGCAACAAAATCTCTAGACCTTGGCTAGTGGTATCCTGCTGCTTCTAGTCTTCACGGTTAAATCCACATTGAATGCATAGATTTGAATGGTTTGAGTACAGTTTAGTTTAGTTCATTTAGTTTATTCGTTTCTTCATTTTTTAATAGGGGAAGTGTACAATAAGAAGGAAAGATGCATTGCACCAGGTTATAGCAAAATCATGCTAATTTCTACCTGTAGTCCCCTGGCAGGTAGGTGTTATGAACATAAAATATATATAAAAAAATGTACAGGAGTTCACCAAAGGTCAATATAGTTAAATTCATTTACTGGATACATTTTGTAAAGGAATAATTCCGCCAGCAGGGTAAGAGAATGACAACCACATAATATACAGACCAATTTCAATCACAGACACATGCTATATTATAAATTTAGCCCTAATGTGCAAAGATGTGCTAACTAGTGCAAAATCTGTTTTAATCCAACACCATTTTTACTTATTAATACACTCCCCCCATCCAACACACACACACTTACACACATACTGAATAATAGAAAATCTGCATTAACCCACCTCATATCTCATCTCAATAAGTTAAAAATCCTCCCACCATCCATACACAAACACACACGCACACTGAAATAGTGCAAAAACTGCAGTATAAGTTAAAATCCCCCCACTCCCCAGATTAGACACACGCAAACACACACAAGCGTGCTAAACAGTGCAAAATCTGCATTTACCCACCCCAAGTTAGAACCCTCCCCATTCCCCAATGCGTGCATGCATTTACACACATGCACACACACAGGTGCGCACGCACGCACGCACACACACACAATGGTGACGTATCTAACATTTTTCCATCTATCTATGTGTGCAAATTTGCATTGACAGGATCCATTTCTTTGTTAAGTGTGAGAAGGATTGGAAATTTGTGCATGATATTAATTCTGTTGGGAGATTATTCCCCTGACTTACAGCCACAAAAGAAAAGGATGATTTTCCAAATGTAGTTTTACATCGTGGGATACTGCATTCTCCCCTAGAGACTCATCTAGTTGTACGTGTTACCGTCTCGGAGCAAAGAGAAATGAATTTTTCAGTGGCGGTGGAGCAGAATTATGTATGATTGTGAAAAGTAGGCAAAGGTTTGCATTCTTGATTAGCTTTTCAAAGTTCAATACATTATATTTACGATGTAGTGGTGATGTAGACGTTTTTTCCTGTCAGGAATCTTAATGGCACTTTTGTATAGTGAGTTGAGGGGTCTTAAGACCGTTTTACAAGCCTGTGAGCAACTAGTGGTGCAATACAAAAAATGAGAGATAAACATTGCATTTAAATAGAGACTTGATGCATCAGTAGTGAGAGAATTGCATATGTATCTAAAATTTGATAGATTGAACTTCAATGTGTTATTTTTTAACATGGGATTTGAAGCTAAGAGCTGGGTCAAGAGTAATGCCCAGGTATTTGAACTCATCTACATTCTTTAGAGCTTGCCCATTGATTAAGATTTCGGGATAGTCTCTGATTTTGCTCTTGTTTGTGAAGAACATGGACACATATCAGTGTTTAAGTAAAGACAGGAACTATACAACCATACTATTACAACCCTCCACAACCTTTTCATTTCATTTGCAAGTGTAGTTGCAACCTCAGATGCATTTTTCCCATGTGTATAAAGTACAGTATCATCTGCATACATTACTATATTGACCTTCTCACATATTAATGGGAGGTCATCAATGTAAATACCAAACAGTAGTGGCCCTAAAATAGACCCCTGTGGCACCCCCATTTCACATGCTTTAGATGGGGAAAGTGTGCTACTGATCGTCACACTAAGATAAGATCAGAATTAGAAAGATAAGAATCCTACTATTTATTTTAAGTTCTAAACCTCCACATGTGGGTTTTTCTTTTCCAAGAAGTTTGTCAGTGTTCCTCCATAATTTTTTGTTATTTCCTTTTTAAATTATTAGTATCTAATCTCAATTTTAAAACAGTTTTTAGGGCAGCATCTCTTTTCTTCATTAGGTCCCAGGGGTCATTGTTAAACCAGGGGAGATTCTGTTTTGCATTTGGCTTCTTAATCATTGTTTTAGTGTGTTTTAACAAGATATGTTTGTAGGCTGTTACTAGGTCATTGCATGCATGTTCACATGATTTACTTCCAGTAATTTCATTCCAGTGTGCCCGCTTCAGGTCATGCTCAACTAATTTTAGATCTTTATTTGGAATGAAGGATATAGACTTGGGATTTTTCACAGAGTTAAGATTCCTATACTGCAACTTTGTTAGCTTCTTGGCAGTTAATATGAAGTTGTGATCTGATAAGCCAGTGATTAAAATATAGGTTTTAGTTATCCTATCTGGTTTATTGATGAAAAAATAAGTTCAATAATGTTTGAGATGATTTCATTATTCTTGTGGGCTTACTAATCATTTGCATCATCTGAAAAGTACTGGCAATGTCCTTAATCTTTTTCCTGCGTACTTTTTCAAGCCAGTTTAGGTTCAAGTCACTCATAAGTAGGACTTATCTCCCTTCAAGTTGTTTGAGAACAGAAAAAAGATTGTCTGAAAAAATCATTTGCAGCAGCGGGTGGTCAATAAACTGAAAGTATAACAAAAAACATTTTGGGTGATAATGAGATGCTGACCCCTACACACTCAAGATTTTTTCTATAAATATCAATTTGTTTACACCGTATACTCTCCCTCACATAAATCAAAACCACCACCTTTCCCTTTATTCCTATCACGTCTGTATGTCTTATAGCCTGGAACATTAAATACAGATACAGGAGTTACAGAAGTAGACCAAGTTTCTGAGAGACACAAATAGTCCAAGTCTAGTAGTCCGAGTCTGTCAGCAAATGTTTAAGTTGTTCAGTTTTTGAAATGATGCTGTGTATGTTTAAATGTCCACTGAAGATTCCTTTAGGTTTTGTCTCCGGATTCCACATTCCAGCCGTGTGGTTTACAGTCTGAAACAGATTGGTTTGTTGTTGTTACATAAGCTGAGTTTTAACAGAGTCTGTCCAAATTCGCGGTCATCCACAGTGCTTGTTGAGGGGTTGTTATTGTTACCTCGTAATCCAGCGAGGCAAATTCCCTGGTTTGTCACCCATGTCACTGCAGATCAATGGCCTTGCTGATTGAGGAGACCCCAGTCTATTCACCTGTTGTGATCGTGCTGGGTCCACAGGTCCCAGATTTAAATGAACATCTCCACATAAAGGCAGAACAAAGCTGAAGACAACGGAGTAGCTCTGCTTTGTTGGCACGGGGGTTGCACTCTGTCTACACCATTTAACGTTGCACCGCTCATACCGAGCTTGCCCCTCTGCAAGGATGTTGAGGTACAGGATGTATTGACTCCATGAGTTCAATGAAAGGCCAACTGCAAGATTTCCCGGCGTTGTTACGACTGGAGATGAGCGCCCACAAGCAGCAGACCACTGCAGTATCGCCACATTTGTGTAACCGTGAGAAATAGGACCAGGGCAACCACACACAAGTGTTCACTAATTTTTAGGTTTTTGCAGAACAATTTTCTTAACACCCAAATTTCAGATTCATTTTGGTGATCAGGCAGTTTCCCAGGTAGTTTTAGGAAAGATGAAACGGCAGCACCTGCCAATCTACTGCAGCCACCAGCCGCCCCCAGTTATCAAAGTCAGTTTTGGCAAAGACAGATTTGCTTGTATGAATCAGCCAATGCAGTAACTTGATGTATGATATTGTTTTCCTGAGTGACTTTTGTGACGTTCAAATGTTGAATGTGGTGCGTTTTTTGCATGTCATACATCATAGTTTATCTTGTCCATAATGCAAGAAAGGAACTGTGTGGTTACAGGTGACTTGTCTGGGTTTAGCATTAGTTATTCAATCCCACCAGGCCCTATTCCAAGAGCATCTTAGGGGTTAAAGTTGTATACCGTAATCATACAATCTTTTTTTGTGCAACCAATCCTCAGTTTGTGTCACCATAGTCTTCTTCCTGTTCATGACATTCATTTTCATCTGAGTTAGTAGACAGAAATGTTCCTGATGATTTGATATTCATGCATTTCAGACTATTGACTGTTGACTGAAGAAGGAACTTGTTTTTTTTTTTTTCTTTAACAGAACTCTGCCAACTTAATAGATAACATGTTGCCTGAGCATCATTTTGTGGTTTGTGTGGTTTTCAACATTTGCACTTTGTGATGGATGTATTTGTAAAGAACAGCTTGTCTTAGAGACAGAAATATCTTCCACATCCACATTACTTTCAGATGTTTTCAGCACAACTGTCAAAAGGCTTGTAACCTCTATGTTTGATTATCATCAAAAACACAGCCCAGGTTGTCTGTTTGACAATGGCATGTCCTTTAAGTGCCACTGCAAGAGGATACATATCCAGTAATGAGGCAGTGTACAATGAAATGTACATGTTCTTATGATCCCTGTGCTTTTCTCGTGTAATAACATGTAATATATATGTCCCATTTCTACATTCCTGCAGCTGAGCATTGGTGATTTGTTTTAAATACACCCATGGGGCTGTGGAGAGGATTTAAACCCCTCCAAGGCATCTTAGCTCCCACTGCAGATTTCTGATTGTCCTCACTCACTACAATGTGTTTTTTTTTTTTTTTTTTTTTTGTGGCTGAATTCACATTTTCTTACTGCAACGAACAGTCTGGAGGAGTTTTTAGCCAGTTAGTTTGTTAGATGATCCAACACATCCCTGTAGTTTGTTTGAAGCCATATTCAGACTTTGGACTTCAGATTTCTTCTATCTGAAGACTGCAATTGATGTATTTCCTCTTATTTTGTTTAGATCTGCAGCCAGATGGTGACATGGTCTTTATCTGTCATCTTTATCTGTCAATAAACTGTAAACTGTACTGTAACACACTTTTTTCACATTTAATTGGACATGAAACCACTTACACAGGGGACACATTATATTTTTCTCTGCACCGGCTGCATCCAAACCCATGTGATCTGGCTATATCCTGGTTCTTTGCATGTCAACTAAACAACAGTAATCCTTTCTTTACAGACCATCTGTCTCACAGGTTTCCTCCGTTGCCAAAGGACTTTTCATTATGAATGGCCTCATTACATATCCATGAGGCAAATCCATCCAAGTCATTAGAGAGCTATATTAGGATGTGAAATTATAAATTGTCACAGTTGGTCAAAAACTGTATTTTCAGAAAAAGAAAAAATAAAATAAAAATTGCAAACAAGTTGCTTTTTTTGTTTGTTTTGTGCAAAAAAAATCTAATAATATTTTATACATGTGCCTGTGATGAAGGAGAGAATAGTAAAAGTGAAGAAATGGCGACGTGAAAAAACAAAGAGTTGAACTCAACTCTGCACAGACAGAAGCTCTGACATTCAGTTAATTATCATTCTCATTACAGTCAGACATAATAGAAAACGACTCCATCTGATTAGGAGACTAAAGATTTCTAATATTCTTGAATATTTAGTTGACCTGGAATAAAGACAGGCCTGTGGTGTTATTGATGCAGTCCAGTGTGGTGTGTGTGTGTGTGTGTGTGTGTGCGTGTGCGTGTCGTATCACAGATGATGCTGACTTGACTTTAAGAGTGAGAGCCATTCCTGCTTTAAATACTGATGACACAATATTCTCCAGAGTTGTCATCTTGTTTACCAGTCATGCTCTACAGTGACAGATGTGTTGCTGTTGCTGCAAAGGTCAGGTAGACATATGTAATGAGGGCAATGAGATGATATATCTAAACCTCAAAAGGCCACTTGAGATGCAGACACATCGGCCAAATAAACACAAGTCCTATATTGTTTGCAGCAAACACAAAGTTCTGCAGTGTTAAGAAATACATATTCACTGTCACCTTGATGAACTACACGTGACTTTTTACAACATGTACGAGCACGAACACAGGTTGCTCAGTGAACATCACCTTAAATACAAGAGCTATGAGCTATGTCTGTATTTTTTGCTCTAAAACTGCAGAAATACAAGTGGCACATACCTGTTAAAGTTTGACTAAACACATATATCAGCTAAAGTTATTACTTTTTGATTGGCATGCCATTGTGGGACACAAATGGAGTGTCCCTGAGCTGCACTACTTCCTCTGGCAGGTGACCTCATCGCATCTAAGAGGATGTCAGTCTCACACAGGCAAAGACTTGACAAGCTGATGCAGAAGGCCGACTTGTTTTAATCAAATTCAGTGTTCTTTAGCATCAAACCACAAAATACATTTATCTCAAGACACTTTGAAGCAGGTAATAATTATAATATTAATAATATCTGCAGAATGAGGACAGTGAGGACAGGAAGAGAGAGGACACAAAGTTAATAACAGGCAGTAGAGTTATTTAAATATGCAGAGAGAGACAAAAGAGGGACAGAAAGAAGAAATGTACAGTGTATCCTACAGCAACATAAATAGAGCTGAAGATATGATGGAGCCTGCTTAACCGCTTTGTTTGTAGGAAGGATTTTTGAATTTTATTCAACAAGGAGACAATGAGAGAAGCTAATTTAAGAGAAATATGATCTTTTTTCCTGCTTCCTGTCAGTACTTATGTTGCAGCATTTTTGGATTAACGGGAGGTTTTTAACAGAGGTATTGGGACGCTCTGACCCCAATCAAAAACTACAGTAGTCCAGTTAAGAAGTATCAAACGCATGAACTCAGACAAAATGTTCTGAATTTTCTCAATATTGTGGAGGTGGAAGAAAGCTGTCCTAGAGACTTGTGATCAAGGACACGGCCTGGTCAACAATGACTACAAAGTTCCTCACAGTAGAGCTGGAGACCAAGGTAATGCCATCCAGAGTAGTTATATGATTAGATAATGATTTTCTGAGGTGTTACGGGGCCAAGTACAATACCAAACAAAAAGATGTGAGGTCAGAAATGTAGCCGCAGTAATCACTTGACCTTCAGGTGCGTAAGACTTTATACAGCCTGCCTGTTAACAGCATTTCAAAGGTCTCAATAAAGCATGTATCTTTATCTGTGCGGCCTTTTATCTATGTCTATTAGAGGTAAACACCAACTGATGAAATATATGTGCTACCGCCTCAAGCCTCTACACTTCCCAGAGGTTTTAGCACTAAAAGCTCTGACTGAAACTCTGAGTGGCATAAGGTCGTCTGATTGCTCCTGCACCCTCCTGTGCAAACTGCGGCCCCCTGCTGTTAGCACCAACAGCAGATTAATCAGGAGCCCTCGGGCACAAGTCATCTCTGGCTGGGTTCACTGAGTCTGACTGCCCCTGCAACTTTCACCCTGCTGCCTGTAGTTGGGCCAACAGACAACTACAGAGCTCAGAGAGTACTCTCTTCAATCCCAACTACCAAACATGTATCCTTCACATTTATCAGCCTAAAGATACAAATAAATCATTAAGTTATATATTAGAGAGTGTATTTGATTGACTACTGTTATTTTTATGTTACCATAAGGAAACATGAGCGCTGGAGATACTGGTATCTTATTATCGATATGCTCTTCTGCAGTAGCTGCTGATCAGACTGTGTGGACAGTATCCAAACATCTACACTACACTGTGAGGTGACTGGCCTTTAATGTGTTGACTGTGGCCCGGGTCCACAGTGCTGTGCTGACTGTAACAGCACAGCAGAAAAACTGACTTGTTGCTGAAAGCTGTCGTTGGCTCACAGACACATATGGATTTATTAGCCAAGTAGTTTTTCACATTAGTCTGTGTCTTGGTCACAGCTTGAACTTCGGCTGCGTCTTTTCTAATGTAAAAACACACACATTAAAAAGTTCTACCCTGCATTTTCTCAACATCTTAGATCTCTCTGATATTCTATGTCTATTTTCTAATGAGACAAAAATCTACTAATTCCTTGTCAGAAGGAAGAACATACAGCATGTGATTAACAGTGATCCGGTCAGTTAAGAAATGTTTTCATGATAGAAGATATTTTTAAAAAATCTACTTGGAGAGATCAACATAGCATGAAGATAAATCAACCCTACATTCAATATAAATTAAGCTATATTGAATAATGTATTTATTTAGTGTAACAGATTCTGTTTTGAAGCTCTATGATTAAATAATTCTTATAATTTGTCACTTTATTCTAAACTCTCTGCTCCATGTTGGGGCTTCTGTAGAATAGTGTCTCTGGTTTTCCAGTGATCAGTTTGGTCAGTAGTTGAGATGTTGACAGGTTTTGATCTGACACTGTAAAGTTGGGCCAGGGTCAGTAAGACTGAAAACCAAGGGGCCGACCTGAAGTTACCTTAACAACCACAAATCCACCTTCCATCGTACAAGCCTCAGGTGTCAACATCGTGGAGTGAGTCCGGGATTACAGAAAAAGACTCAGACGCTGTCACTGACAGAATAAATCCACAGACAACCTGTGGCAACTTATCTCAGATGCTGAACAACCTTCCTGTTAAGTCACTGAAAACTGTGCAGTTGAACTAAGGAGAACTGGTTCAGGATGATTCCTCACTGAATCAACCAACGACTGCAGGATTGAACAGCAACAGCTGCTAGATTTATATGAAATAATACCCAATCAAATCAGTTGAACTCACACAAAGACCTCTGAACCAGGTTTCTTAAGATTTCAGGTTCAGTTTCTCGTGGGTTTCTTTGTTTTTCTTTATCTGATGTGAACATGTTCTGACACAAATCCTGGTTATTTAATTTGCCAGCAGAAATCCTGGTGTTGCTTTGCCTGTGACTGTCGCTTCATCCCTCTCTCTCACACAAACATATGCTCTCTCTCCCTCTCTCTCTCAGTGGTTGCCAGCTGGAGGTCTTAGGCTTCCTGCAGAGAAAAAGCTGCTGCCAGTCCACAGTGGTGGGCAGTGCTGGTAAAGAGCTGCTGGCAAGTTAGTCTGCCAAAGTGATCACATCCACATCCTGAGCTCCTCTCAGTGCTGTCACAGATGTCATTTGGAGATTGTGTTGAAAAGTGTTTCTCTCTGTGGTTAGATGGTCAGAAAAGACTGAACTGAGACAGTGATGCTGTGTTCGGTGGCATAATCAAGGATGTTATTGAGAGAGTTAGAGATCTGAAACCAGTTCCTACTTAAACTTCTCTAAATCTTCATTTTTACATTTCCATCACATTAATCATTTAACAGAGAGTAAAGCAAACCTTGGCCTTTTATGTTTCATTACTGAGAATACTTTTGACAATCTTCCTGAAATCTACTTTAAACAACCAAGATGACAGCACATAAACAATTCACAGTCTGGAGTTTAATCAAACAAATGGGTTGTTACCAGACAAGGAGGGTTAAATGAAATGACTCAAATGTTTGTCTTTTTCTGCAGTCTGTCATCATATAATCTGTCTTATGATATACTTGTTGGGACTGTGAAATGTTTGTTTTATACAAATGTATAAATTATATTATTATTATATTATTAACTATCTCACAAATAAAAAAAACATTTTTTTTTGACTGAGGACTAATCTCCACCTCAATACAAACATTTAGTCTTAGCAAAATAACACTATATCAAAAACACAGCAATCTGTTATCAGCACAGTAATAGAAGTTATGGTTGTTGTGACCAGTCTTCGCTAATGGATAAATTTGGTTGGATGTTACTAGTCAATTCATAGAAATGGAAGAGGCCAATGAGCCAATGATTGCGTGTCAATGACACCTGATATCAGTCAGTTAATACAAGTGTCTCAGCTAAGATACGTTCGATTAAAATACCACTGTGGACGAGTAAGACAGTGTTTTTATATACATTCATGCAACATGACACCCGGCACAACATGGATGCCACATTTACCAGTATTTTCCGTAAGTAAATAATAAATAAGCAAGAACTTATGCTTGAAATTAAATAAGTCCTTGTACAACTTTAAGAACACTGGCTGGGTGAAAACCTGGAAAAGTTAATATATGTTGAATATTAAAAAGTTCTGACATGACTTCATGACATTTGCCTACCTTTCCAACATACTGTGGTTCAGAGCCCATGTACTCCTCCAGGACAAAGAACTGGTTCCAAACCCATCCTCTTTTAATTCGCTGCACCCTCGACCTGCCGTGTCTTCTCAGCCTCTTCCTGTCCTCTAACAGAGTCACGTCCCCTGCAGATGTTCTCACACTCTTAGTTCCAGTTGCCCCCTGGGCTGACATCACTGCACCTTTAGTTCTGCTTTGTAGCTGAGCATGCACAGAGATTTGGCAGCTGTAGTCCAGCAGGAAACAAGAGGCCACCAGAAATAAAGTGACATATTCTCCTGTGATCATCAGGGAGTGTTGGTGGTTTAAAAAATGCTAATAAGATGTTCAGAGCTGGGTGCTTCCAGGTCGGACACAGACATGCATCCAAAGCTGGACTTGAATTCCAATATTCCAGTTTTTTAAATCTAAGGATACATAAATCTGCTATGGTAGTATCCTCAGTGAAGTGTACCAGTTACTTAAGATCATTATGCTGTAGTTAAGTAGTAACTGAAAACTTTGGTTTGATGTCGACTGGAATTTGCTGGTAGGGTAACGTTGAGTCTGGCTCTGTGGTATCGGGCTGATATTTGAAGTTTCGTCTTCTCTTCAAGTCTTTTTGTCAGTCCTCAGCTTAGACACCTGGAGGAGAGAAATGAAGATAATTTATTGATTGTGAAGGTTCATTCTTGACCTTGAACAGAGAAAAGAAAAAACAGTGTGATGGTAAAGTACAAAATGAGAAAACCACTAGTTCAGTAGTTCATAGATTCCTTCAGTATATAATGCTCATAATCTGCCCACATCAGAGCATTGTATACAAAATATCTGAGAGCCTATGTGAAGTATGTACTGTGTGAATGATTGCTGTCATCACTGGAGTCATTGTCACACATTAGACGAAGGAACAAGAATCACAAAACAAGGTAAACAGCTCTAACTAGAAGAAGGCTTTATTGTGCCGTTTTATAAAGCCATTTGCTTATGCAGGGAACTTTCTGATAGTCTCTTTAATGGGTTGTATTATATTGTATTATATTATAATGCATTAGACTGTGGGTTTTCAAAATCTGAAACCCATCAGAAAGAAATGGAAGAAAACCAGATGTTAGTTTCTCTCCACTTAACTAAGTGATGCAATTGCCAGAACATAACCATTAAAAGGCATATTCAACATATTATGTAAAATAGTCATGTCCAAAGTCAGCAATACATCAATTCAGCATTGGTTTGTTAAAAAACTCTAGACAAATGAAATGTAATATCTGAAGACTGTCCTTCCAAGATGGGTAATTACTGCAGGAATTTTATCATACAGGACCTTTCCACCTTCTTATATAAGATATAACGGCGGGTAGGCCTGATCACCAAACTGCCTCTGATGGCTTAGAGAAACATCAAATGTACTGAAAAACAATGAATGAAACTGGGGTGACAGATAAAGCTTAAAAAGTGAATAGCTTTTGTTTTGTTTTTAGCATTTTCCCTAGGAAGGCTAGCTTCTCTAGCTTCCTGTTCTTCAAATTTTGCTTTCAATCCAGATGTCTCGGTATTTATAAGTAGACATAAGTTAACTCTCAAACTCCCATTTAAAGACTAGATTATAAACTTAATGTTCTTTACATGCAGAATAAAACAAGATAAAAACAAGGGTTAGGGTTGAGCTGCAAGGAATTTAATGCCTGAACCGTATAAAACAGTAACATCTGCAGAAACATTTACATTACCTATAGCAACAATACAGACAATGAATAATACCAGAACTAATGGAATCCAGGATGGAATATTAAGTTAAAGGTGACAGAGAATGGTTGAATGGGGTTTTGATCCTTGTTCTGTGATGTGACAGACACAATAAAATGTTGACTGGATGTATAACAACTCAGAAGCTTCATAAAAACCTCCAAGAAAGATTTTTTAGGGTGGGGCTTTTAAACATGTGGTTTTGTACCAATTTGCCTTTTTACAGCTATAGCCTTTGAAAGAGAGGGAATAGAGTCAGAGTGGGGGCAGTGAGATACATTTGATATCACAAACAACCATTTTTAATAATGACCCATTTTCTAGCAACATTTCTAAAGCAGGAATTTCTATGAAAAGCAGATGTTCAGAATTTCTAGCACTTTTCACATTTTCCTGAATGTGGGTGGACGATCAATCTTCAACAGACAAAAAAAAAAACATTTTTCATTTTCTGTCACCTTTAAATGAAGTTTCAGCTTGTTATTGATTTGAATCTTTAAAATTGGACCATAGCTATGATTGGTGTCCACATTGATGAAGAGATGAGACATGATTGAGGGCCTGGGTTGAAAATATGAGTTGGTCAATTAATAAAGGAGCAGAGATAAAGAAAGAAAAAAATGTGTCTGAGTGTGTGTCTGAATCAGATTTTCTCCTTTTGTTCTCATGGTAGCAATTGTTTTAAAAGCTGCAGCAACTGTAGAAGAGGAAAAAGGATGTAGAAAACAGGGAAAACATACTGAGGTAAGTTTGGAAGGTTTTGTCCTTTTGCTCAAATAATCATTATCTCTACATCATTATCTACCTTATTTCTGTAAGAAGTTGTATTTATGTTGCCAATAGTTTACAATAACTTCTCTTGGACCAGACCGTATGTCAGAGATCAGGTCCAGAAAATAATTTGACTTGACATTTCTCATTAAGGAAGTCTATTGATTCCTTAGTTATTTAAAGTCCCTGGTGTGTTGAGCCTCTTCAGGGGATTTGTTCCTTTAGTTAAGTTAGATAATTCAGAAAAGAACCAGGAACTACATCTGTGTTTTGTTCTTAACCTTTCAGAAAGTACATGTTTATTAAAGCAAAATCAGACTTAAAATTATTCCTGTAGCTATCGTGGCCTTGGATTTGGGGAAGTGGATAATCTGTCTAATGTGTATAACAATAAATAAAATCATTCACATCAAGGAGTACATGACTCAGAATAACTCTGCAGCCCATCCATTAAAATTCAGTTACAGCAACACTGCAGAAATAGTGCCTGGCGATTGGGCCGCTCTGTCTCCTACCAGTTCACAACCTGTACAAGGTGCCGGTATAGTTAAGATCAGTGATGGGTGAACAGGTGAGACAGCTGAGGTAGTTCATGTCAAGAGAAGATATTAGGAGACGTTGGTGAAGGCAACAAGATGAGACAGGTGAGGAAGAAGGGGTTTGTTGTATGTGGAATGAACCACAATGATCAGTCCAAGTATATGAGATAAAGCAAAATTGGATATTTTGAGGAGTAAATATGTTTGAGGAGTAAATATGTTGTGCCAACATTACCACTGTAGAAAGCTAAATCTGACTAAATATAGTGACAAAAATATATAATCCTACAAAATATATTTACTGTTACAGGACATTTTTACACCTAATTTCTGTTGATGGATTAGAGACTTGATTGTCTCAGTAACTAGTAGTAGTTTTGAAGATGCCTATTTTTCTGTGGATTTGTAGATATTCATTCATAATGAGTGATTGATCTGACTCTCATAACAAGGAGTTGCTCCTCCCAGTGAGACTCAGGCAGGTTTACATTTAATATCAGTACTCTCAATATTGCAAAACTTAAAGACAAATCTACCTCAAAGTAGGACAGGTCATCACTGACAGGCCATCACTCATATAACAAGAGCAGAATGATTTGTTTCTCTCATGAACAAAGTCTAAAATGTATGTTACTGTTGTAAGAATGTATTGTTCTACTTTGTTGTACAACGGTTGTGATACATGTTTCAAATTAACTTCTAGAAGTGGAGCAGACACTTTGAATCTGTTCATAAATCACATTTCTAAGGGTTTTGGTGACTAATGGGTGAATGGGGAAGACATTGCACCAGATGTACTACAAGAAAAAAGCAATGTTTTCTACCAGGAAACATTTGGTCCTTTCATTCACATGGATGTTACTTTGACATGTACCACCAACCTAAACATTTTGCAGACCAAGTAAACAATATTTCATGGCCTCTTTCAGTTGGAAAATGCGTTTAAAGCTAAAATGTATCAATTCAAAATCTGGTAAGTTGCATCCTGTTCGCTTAAATTCCCTTTCAGATATGCCTAAAATCTGATTGTCTACAAGGTCCCACAATTCACTCTGCATAATACAAGTACAAAAAGTCCTACGAGGAGTCTAAGAGACTCTCTGTGGATCTCAGTGATAACACTGTAATTGGGATCTGGGATGATACAGAAAAGCATCTTAAATCTTTGTGGTTCCCTTAAGAACAGTAGTCTCATAGAACATGTGTGTAGAGACCTAAAGACAGCAGCTCACAGCTGATCTAACCTGAACCATCAGAACCTGCGAAAGATCTGGATGACTGGGAAAACTGCACAGTTCCATGGGTAAGAACTGTAGACATTACACTGTCAGAGAACATTGTGTAATGGCCTAGACACATAGACAGACAGACAGACAGACAGACAGACAGATGCTCATGGACAATATTCTTCTTGTGATTCTGAATTTCCAGTTTTCCGAGCCAACCCAAGCTGACCGTGTGTGAGAGTCTTTCTCTTGGTAAAAGGTCATTTGTCTGTTCTACATCACAGAGCCCTTCATGGTATTTTATTTTCTGAAACAGCTTGCCACACTGTCTACTGACTAATTAAATACAAATTGTATGATTGAATGTAAAAGTGCATCCAAACATGACAGTTTACAGGCCTCTGAAGGACCTTTACACAAAAAAGATCTTAAATATCAAAAATGAATTCAGGAAGTGTGTTAGCTGAGAGTTGTTGTGCAGAATAACACTGTTTCCTAAAAAAAAAATTCCCCTCTTGAGACAAAAGAGACATTTGCCTGCTCCACCGGCCCTAACACCATCACACAACCAGGCTGTCACAGATCAGTGCTCCCTGAGACAAGAGATGGTAAAAATGCCTCTTGGGGAGGCTTCTGTATGTGTAAGTTTGTGTGTGTGTGTGTGTGTGTGTGTGTGTGTGTGTGTGTGTGTGTGTGTGTGTGCATGCTGCAAAGAGTAGTTAGCCCAGTCAGGCATGTAACCTCCAAGAGTATTAAAATAATTTTTAAAAGAAAATGAAAGTAGAGTGGTTCTTTAGAGTATATAACCCAGTTACAGCGCTCTGTGAACTGGAACTATAAAGTATGTTGTATCATTGTCTGCAACACAATTACTCATGTCACTTTGTCAGAACTGTCACTTTGTATAGTTTTCTTGTACATCACCACAGGAGATCCTCAGGAATTCATCATCTGTGGTTTAAAGACATAAGTGTGTTGTGTTGTTTTTGGGCTGTGATGAAGTGACAACCCACAGTAACAACTGCAGGCTGTTTGTGATGTTCACACTGTGGCCTTTCATTTATTCAACTATTCATACATTTTGTACAAACAGATTAACAAAATCTTAACTTTGAGAGAGAATGGATCGCACTTCTTCACCCGCCAGAGGAGTGACTTCACGACCAACAGCTTCCAGTCATGGAGCTGAAGCTACTGGAGCAGAATTACACACTCACACACACACACACACACACATCCTGCAAGCCAGTGTGAGGACTCAAAGTCAGAGGCTTACGTTGGGGCAGAAACAAAGTTAGTCCACATGTCCACTGTGCTGCTAAAGCAATATTGTCATCCATACTCTGCACTCTGACCCTGAATTTATGGCTTCTCTGCACAACAAGTGAGTCTGTTAGTTGTCGCTGTGAGGAGACAACCTGAAATGTAACCAGTTAAAAGGACCACTACCATGTCAGCTAAACATGATTTTGCATGTTACAACTTTGCTTGTCAAACCTCAGTGGCTACAACCTTTACCTGATCATTTCCTCCATCCTTATACACACTCATCCTTATGCCTACTAACCTGAGCAGACATAGTACAGAGCAGCATTAAGCAAGATTTGCTGAGCACATGCTAGATCACATCGTTCACCTTTGTTCCACAAACACTTCCCGCATTCAAACCCTCTGGTGAGCTTTGTAATTTGAGCTGACACACAAACATATAGACAGGTGATGAGTCAGGCACTGGTCTATATGTGGCCACATACCTGCTACAACATCAACACAAATCGACTTTTCTTGATTTTCTACTTTATCTTTGTATGATTATATTATCCACTGTTTTGATGACAATGGTTAAGATAATAGTAGGTTGTTATGAGGAAGCCAAAGTAAAACTGTCTGTATTTTCTCTAACTAATTGTCTTGGTTTAATACCCATCCTAAGATTTGACAAATTCATGTGAACTTAGCTCCTGGTTGAGACAAACCAGCCTCCACAGAAAGTATTTTTGTTGCTCTAGACACACCATGTAGGTGTAGATGTATATGTAGCTGTTGGAGGAGGCAATCAGAGAGCAATGTACTATCTCACATGGGTGAAGCAGATGAAAAGAAAATTGGTGAAACGTTCAAAAAGCCTAATAAGCTAAGCAAGTCTGAATGAGAAGGTTGGGGAAACACAGTCAATGTGGGTTGTGTGATTTTTTTGATGAAAGTTTTTAACTGTCACTTTTAATAACCGTCCAGAGTAATGTGCTAGCTAACGCTGGCATCATCAGCTCCCCCAGGACTGATCATAATCATTCTGATTTTAACTCCTGAAGATACAGTGTGTTTGATATTAACTGAGAGTGGTTCGTAATGAGTCTGCCAGCAGTTCAGAGGTTTAAGACCTGGATCTGTAAAACCTACAAACACCGACCAGATTTCTCCTCTGATTTCAGGTGCGATGAACTGACCCAAAAGTCTGAACTCAGCAATAGGAGGATATCTTGTAGTGACATAATACCCTTTGTGGAAATGGCCATTGAGTCTATTTCCTCAAAGGAAATAGCCTCTTGTGAGGCTGTGACCTCAAAATATGACAAATAAAACTAAAAACAAGACAACCAACTTGAAAGTTTCAGTTCTTTCTGTGTTTGAACTCTCAGTTGATGTTATTTGCTGTCGTGAAGACAAATCTCAGTTGAAAATGATTCAATCTTAGTGAAATATTCATGCTTATTCATGCAAAGACTGAGACAAATGTAGGTAGAGTGATCCTGTTGTAGTCCCCTGTGAACTGTGGGAAGAAACCCTCCCAGTCAAAGGAATAAACTGCTTTCAAATCCACTCACAGTGGATTTGAATCTTATGGCAAAGGGGACAGTAAGAAGAAGAACCACCTTCCTAAATCATTGATTCAACTATTCTTGGACACTATTGATTCCTTTTCCCTGCAGTCTAAATGCTGAAAAATACCCTGCTACACTTTGTTGTTGTTTCATCTCCTCCAGAGGTGAATCTACAATTCCCCTTACGATTCATATCAATAGGATACATGGCGCGTCCAAACTCAGAGTCTATGGTACTTACTAGAAACCATGGCTTCCATGATCAAACATGTCATAAACTGTTTACTGTATGCCTAGGCATAACTGTAGCTGCATTAAACCTTGGATACAAATTAATAAGTGCAGTGGATGCACTGAACTGATAATAGCATGGGCTCAGCTGGGAAACACTAAGTGTCTGTCGACTCAGGAGGCATCTCAGGTGTGTTTGTCAGTTTGTCAGTCGTCTTGCACATGTCTGATTAAACAGGCAACTTAAATTTTAATCAGCACAGTTCTCCACACAGGTAAACATAAATGACTCACTTTTTCTCTTATTTTTATGTTTCAGGTCTGTTATCTATCATTTAATATGCATAGACTCAGTGACTGAATGACCAACACCCGATACCATGTCTCTACTTAGAACCTAAGATGTGTAAAAAAAAAAAAAAACTTGTAATAAAATCATAAGCTAGTAAATGTGTCATTTGACCTTTACATTTAGAAAATAACTCAAATTGTACCTGGTAGAAAGTCGTCTGTTTTACTGCAACAAAATCATATTTTATACCTGGAGAGCAGCATTTTGTGGTTTTGACTGTGGACCAGAGTGAGGTACACCCTGGATGGGACGCCAATCTATTACAGAGCTGACAAATAAATATTCACACTGACATTGCCACGGCAATTTAGTCACAAGTAAAAAACTAAGATGTGTTTTTAGGCTTCGGTAGGACGCCGGAGAACCACACTGACACAGGGAGAGCATAACAGAGCATTAATATATACATTTTTTACTTGCATTGTATATTTTTTATAACAACAGACACTGCTGATGAAAATGAGCCTTCTGAATAATTCAAATACATATATACAGCATATGTATGTATTTGTGCTCTGGCGAGTATTTCAGGATGGTGGATGGTGAATGTAGGACCGCATCGAAATAAACTAGAGGAACATGTCACTGAGTGGAACTGGCTCGCTGACATGTTTTTAATAGTTCTGGTGAACAACAGAGCCACTGCGGCACAGAGGAGTAAAATGCATCAGCTTTGATCCACAGAGAATCCAATCTGTAGCAGTTTGAGTCTTTGTTTACCATAAGAAAAAAATATAGGGTGTCATGCCCATTTATCTTCAATTGACACTTTTAGAAATAGGAGTTTATAATTGATGTCTGTACACTTATTCAGTCGAACACGCAAATGAAAGGTTTTCTGTTGTGACTAATTCAGTAGACTCAGCTGCGACGCACCCCCAACTGATCGACCACTGCCGCTTCATTTCCATCCACTCTAATTTCTGCTCTCCATGTTTTGCCATTTTTGTTTGGTAGCCTCTTAACACTCTCCCTGAGTGCTCAGGGCTGACAAGGGACACAATTCAATTTGGTACTGAACCATCAGACACTTTAAAATGGAGAGTCTTTCTATTTTGATTCACAATCATATTTGTGATGGACATAAAAATGTTTTGAGTTTAAACTTAAGGGCTTGAAATTACTAAATATGTTCCAAAAATGATCTCAGGCATTAAAATATCAAGATTATTAGGCCTATTTTTATGTCACCTGTTATAATGATTTTAACACATTTTGAGACAGATTTATGTGTGGGCCAGCGGTTATCTCTCTCTCTCTCTGTGTGTGTGTGTGTGTGTGTGTGTGTGTGTGTGTGTATAAAGGCACAGGTATCTGGGCACAGTTCCACTGCAGTGATCTTTAAAGAGCCAGACAGTGTCACAGTGATTCAGAGTCAGCAGCATCAGCAGCCACCACACCGCACCAGCAATTTATTGTTTTTAAGTTAAAACAAAGGAGAGACAGAAAAGCATTGTGTTGGTATGAATGTGTGTGTTCTGTTTTTCAGCCCATGCTTCAGCACACCATGGCATACTCTGTGTCATATATATATATATATATATATATATAAAACAAGTTTATTCAAGTGAAAGTAAATTTTATCACATCACACATGGATTGAGCGGTGCTCTGAAATGGGAGGCCCATTTTAAAATCCTTTTTCTATCAGTTAGGTCGATGACTCTAATTATGACACTGTCCATATTCTTTAACCTCCACATGTATAAGGACAACAATCACATGCAAACTAATGCTTGTAGTGACTTGACAATACACAGACAACTTTATTGATCCCTTTGGGAGGTTCCCTTAGGGAAATTTGTCATTACATGTTGCAGATTCAAGTAATAAAATGGTGGAAATAGTGAGGAGTGTATGTTGCTGTTTATGGACTAAAAAACAAGAATGCACAAAAGCGTTGAAAATGTGTGTTCCCATTAAGCAGCTCACTGAAAAGTGAATGAGGTGTCATCTTGAAGGACAGTGCTCAGTATGTCACCCTCCGTGCATGAACTAGTCCCTCCTAAATCCTTACTAGTACATGAAGCCAACAAAAAGAAAATAAAGCTACAGATTCCTCTGTCATCCAGTCATTTGAGAACTAGGATGAGGCCAAATTGTCACCAGCTGTTGGTGTTCAGAGCTTTATCTAGATGTCCTCAGCTGATGCCCTGTAAAGAGTAAAAAACATACTCTCAGCAAAATGTGTCGTGAACACACTGACTCCTGAGACTGATCAGGAACTGATGGCACTTCTGGTGCAGTTGCAGATAGATAGAGGAGAGGTTGAGGAGATATATATATATTTTATCAGTTTCTTTACAGAAGGCCATGTTGAAGCCAACCAGGTCAACTCGAGCAAACTACAGTAAATACACAGAAACACTGAAGGTGAGAATACAGGTTTAATGTTCTCGGGCTGAGCCGACGAACTATTTTTGACAGATATCTAACAACTGTTTTTATTAATCCCATTTGAGACAAGGATTAGCAAAAACATTAATATTATTACAGAAATCAAGATGTTGCCGTGTTAGTGTGGGACAGTCAAAACAAATGAATTTCAATGACAAGATCACAGTGAGATAGCTTAACCAGCTGGTTCCTTTATGCAAATTTTATGGATAAATAATCTTTAAAAACAAAAACAAAATGTTAGTAAGTGTTAACAGGTTTATGCTGATATCGCTAATATTACTAATAAAACTAAACTTTCAGTGTAGCAGGGGAAAGCCTGGCTGAGCAAAGACCGAGAATCTAAGATACAAGTCTATGTCAACTTTAATTACCCAGCAAATGGAACCATCAGCTGCCTATTAGCCTTGCAGCCACCTCATATATTCTTCTACATACTGACTGCAGAACTAATCTGACTTGGCAAAGATGAAGGCAGTTTTGCAGTCTTCTTGAAAGACTGTTAGAGAAGCAGTGATCTCTCTTTGGAGGGACCAGTTCTGACAGTGGTTAGAAAACCACAGCGTCTCCAGTAAAACAAGGTAAAACTTTTACAATCCAACCACTGAGAAAAGTGAACGGCACAACGACGGGGAATGAAAACAGTGTCAGAGCTCCATTTAACACTTTCAGACTTGTTTGATTCGATAAATCATAATGCCAACATCCATCCATTCATCTATCAATTTTTCATACCATTTGAGGGCTGGAGCTGATCCCAGCTGATTGTGGGCTAGGTCAATGATAAAGTTAGTAGAACTACTGTAAGTAGAGCTGGACATCCACAAGTCAAGTAAATGGATGAATGTGACTGATGAGAATAGAAAATAACGATATAAATACAGTCAACTTCCTTCCTCAGAAATATTACAGCTTCAGGTTTTTCAGAAAAAATCTCTACAAGCTGTGCACACCTCAGTTTGGGCAGTTCTCTCCAAAGTATTATATTTTTTGTCATCAGAGCAAAGAAATCTTTTAAATACTGCTTGGAAAACACCAAAGGGGCAATCATGCTTATTCACTCATAGTGGCCTTTATCTAGTCGCTCTATCACTACTGATAGATGGTCTCTCCAGGACACTCTGCTATCTCAGAGATCGTAAAGAAATTCTAAAGTTTTGGTGGTTTAATCTTATATCCATTGAGATTACTATGACGCGCAGGCTCCATTAACCTTAACATTCAAAGTTATAGAGTTATGTATTTAAAGTTTGTTCAGTCACAAACCAGGTGTCCCTGGCGACAACTCATCAATGTTCCAATTTCCCATCATTGTGCATGGACAAAGTGATGGGACTGATGGTTTTACGGGAACAACAACAACGCTCACTCAGCTCAACAACCTGTCTGACAGGTAAGGAGACGGAGGTAAATCTCAACATGCTTGTCGATCCAGTTGGTACCGGATGGCTCCACACTGGCCTCCATGCAGCAATGATGCGATGCCACAAAAAAGGAAACTGAAGAGTTCCAGCTCTGTCCCCCTGTAAAAACTTTGGCTCCATTTCTATCTGTGTGGTGGGAAACTTTCACGCAGGCTGCTCCCCAGGGGCTATAATTTAAAAGCCAAAACTTCAGTGAGAACTGGTTCATTTCCATTGATTTGAAAAACGGTTATTTCAACATTCCCAATTATCCCTTTTAAAGGGGGGTGGGGTGGGGGCTTAGCAGGGGTTTTGTACCAAATACTTCCTTTCTTGCCCATCTGTCAGCCTGAGGGTGTCGGTGTACAGAAAAGGCTGCAGGGCGGCTGTGGTCTGTAGATAAGGATGGCTGTGGTTATACAGTGTGGCCCAAATTGATTCACTTTGGTCTTAAACAGTAAAGATCACCACGAGTCACTGCAGATTGGAAACCAAGAAACCAATACAGGAATCTGTGCCAGTGCACTTCCAGTGCTGCTGACACAGTTTCATTCCCAGAGCAGTTTTTTTTCAAATGGAATCCGGGGGCTCCGTTCTTGGCCTACTATCTCTTAGGCTTGTGTGTTTCCTTCCCAGAGCCAATAATCCTGCCCTCCACCACACACAGCTGCTGTATATGTCTTGAGGCTTTTCTCAACAAAGCATAGTAAAGTAAGGACATGATGCAACTGATGCAGTTTTGTTTTTTGTTCTTTTGTTTTTTTTTGTTTTGTTTTTTCACTCACTTGTTTGACCAACAGGGAAATTTGATTCACATGTTGGGCTACCCCGACTGCAACAAGAGTGATCAATCTTATACTGAAGCACGGCTGCGTGTACAGACTTCTAAATAGAGTGTCACATGCATAAAGTTGAACATCAAATTACTAGCTCATCCCCTTCCAGATCCGATTTCAGCACTGATCAACACCATGTAATAGGCAGAGCAACATTACAAAAATAAACTACACAATGTTGATTAAAAAGGCTGTAGATGTTCATAAAAAATGTAGTGTTAACACAAACATTTATCAGGTGAATACAGCTGCCATAAATATATGATGAAACACAAACAAGTGACTTTGCCAACAGCAGTGTAGCTACTATATATTTGTATGTATGAACAAACACGTAGTTTGCATGAACAACAGGGGAACAGAGAAGATGACAAAACACAAACTTTTAATGAATATGATTATATGCTACTGTATATCATCTTGTTAATTACTTCTCTTACACATTACATATAAAGTCATGTCTTTGTTAGTTTAGTTAAAATGTTTCAATAATTTTATACTATAGTGTTATTTATAATAAATCATGATAACCAGCAGATAAGTTAATTTCCAAACTTCATTTTCACTCTGACAGAACCATTACAGTCCATATGCAATAAGTGTATATTATAATATACAGTATATTATATATGAATGTATTTTTCTATTTTTACTTTACATGCGACGCAGATGTGTTTTCTGTGTTGTAGCCTGCAGCCGTGAAAATGAAGTCACCTGAATCACATTTTACATTTTCTCAGCTCTAATTCCATCACGACTTCCTCTTTGGAACACGAACACGGTTTTTAATCAATATTTAAATAAATGTTGACTTTGGCAATTTTGCAATCAATAACATCAATGAAACTAAACACTTCCTGCTTATACCTCTATTTAAAGCTTAATGTGAGAGGCTAGAATAATTCTACCACCTATTATGATAACATGTGAAAAATCAAAAAATATAAAAACGAAAAATACGTCTCTAACATGAGTCTATTTCATCGCTCCACATTCATACATACATTCATGTTTATCAGCTTGTGAATGGTAAATGACAGACGTTTAAATAAAATATGAACCAAATATGTAGCAGGAAAGATTTCAAATTGTGAAATTACAGGAGCATCATTTCTCATAAACATTTAATAATGACAACAACGCATTTTAAACAGAAGGAACCAGAGTGTAACACGGCGGGGAGGACAGGAAGGGGAGAGAGGGGGAGATAGTGGTGGGGGGAGGGAGACAGAGGAGCTGAAACAGGTGCAAATCCCAGAAAACCCAGAAGTCATCAATCTTCCACTGAGGTGGAACAAGGCGGGCTGCCCCAGTTGGAGCCACGCAGCAGCTCTTCACGCTGCCAATGTATTACTCTCATTTCCATCCATCAGCAGCACTTCCCTCATGATGGCAAGTACAGTTTTGACAGGAAATATGGGCAATTTATTTATTAATTAATTCATTCAGGGTCTGATTTTTTTTAACATTCATTTTATTGTGGCCTTGATTTAAAATTGATTTTTTTTGAGCCTTCAATTTGTAATTTATCCATGATATTTCACCTTCAGGACAGATTATCTCCTGTATGTACAGTGAACTCAGAGCTTTCAGTAAGACCTTTGTAATTTTCACATTTTTCTGTTTTCATCGATTTTAGCTAAGATGTCTCAAAAAAACTTGATTCAAATTAATCTTGGAAAAATTCTCTTCATAACTACACTTCGCTGCATGAAACCATGAAACCATGACCTCCAAAATTCACCACATTAACCTTGACGACAGGAGCGAGTTGAGAAGTCAATCACCAAATTAACATGCAATCAATACTCCAGTGTTTCTGCTCTAATTCTGTAAAAGACTATATTCCTACCACATTGTTTACAGGCTTACATTGGCCTGAGTATCATTTTGGCCATGAACTGTCAACATGACATGATACCAACGAGTAGCAAGTGACAGACCTCAGAATCCATGCATCAGGTACAACTCTCACTTTCACTGCAGTGTCAAAATTGACGTCATCGCATCTCTCTGCAACACATACAGCAAGTGTCAGGCTGCCTGACTGTTTACAATCACCAGAGTCAGAGGAAAAGAAAAAGGTGGAGCAAAGAGTGAGAGAGGAAATGTAATGATTAGATGCTTTTGAGATGATTGATACTGAAATATTTCATATCTTTTAACAGTCAGTCATGAATGTAAACTATCAAATATTCATTAATTGTTAAAAATTCTTTAAACCTTGTGTCTTCAAATGCCATTGTAATTTGGACACAAAAAATATAGTTGGATATGTATTTTTTGGATTATCACATCCTAGATATGTTAATGATTAGCAAAAGTGTTGATTGATGACTAAAACATTTTCTAATAACCTGTTATATTGTCTTATTCTAACACAAGATCAGTTCCAAAGTGAATCTAGGATCTGCTGTTCTCTCAGCGCAGGGCAGACTTACAGGATGAGGAATTGGAAGAATCACACTGTGGTGTTGTCATCCTCTGTTTTAAAGGCAGCATTCCCCTGCTTGCTGTCAGGAAGCTGCAGGATTACCTCCAGAGCTTTTTGTTACATGAAATGTCTCTTCATCTTTCCAGGTAGGAAATGACTGTTGCCCCCAAGCTGCACATATAGTTTTAGCTGCGACAGCGGTTGCATAAACTCATTGATGGTCTCCAATCTACTAAATCAAATGAAGCCGGAGCAAGTTGTCACTGCAGCTGCATCACTGCAGCGTTGCAAGTTGCCCTGTGTGTTTATCACCTGAAGGAGCATGTGTGGGTGTGTATGGATGCATGTACTGTACGTGATAAGATAAAAAAAATGACTGGAGGGCCATGAACCTTAAGTTTAAAGAAGTAAAAGTAATGCGATGAGAATGCCTTTCGACTCATGCACGAACTCACACCATTTTAACTACACACATTTAATCCACTGGTTTAATGTACTTAGAAATACAAACAAAAAAATAAGCACATTTTTATCATTAAGGTGCACTCAGTGTGCTATGTACAAAATGTAGAAACTGTGGTTCAAAGACAAAATAATAATAATGAAAATAACAAAAATGTTCCTAGATCAGGTTTAACAAGATTGTTTTGTGTGTCCAGTCTTGTATATTTGTATGTGCTCTGTGTATGTTACTAATGATTGTTTGAGCGTTCAGCCACATCTACACCACACCTTGATTCAACATTTAACATCAAATAAACTACTTATGGGACATTATGGGATTTTGCCATTTGTATTTTGTCATCTTGAGTCATTTTCAGTCACAGTGAGTGACCAAATTTACAACTGTCCAGGTAAACAACAGGATTAGCAAAACAGAGTCAAACAAATCTCTTCCCAAATTTCTGTTTGTGTTATTATTCAACAAAAGTTGGCATTTAGCCACATATACCTGAAATTTTTATTACCCCCATCAGATATGTGTAACTTAATATCATTATTAGTGTAAAAGGTGTTTATCATTCAGGCCAGAGTTTGCTTTTAGTCGCCTTTCTGCCTCACAAACTGAAATTACATTAAACATTGCACAGATTTTACACATGTTGATTCAGGTATCCAGCTGTAGATTTCCTACTCAGGGTTTAAAGCTCGTTGAACCCAAATGAAGATGCACACAGACGCAGGCTGATGCGGTGACGAAACGTTAAATGACAAAAAGTAATGAGAGGTAAACGAGTAGGTGAGCAATGATCCAAGAGATCAAATACACAGGAGCTGACAAAGCTGAAACTAATCAGGCAATCAAACATGTGGGTGGGAAGTTAAAACAACAGGAGACAAAGAGGAAAAGGTGACGGTCAATAAAACAGGAAAGTATAGTTCAAACAGTCCTAGGAGTCACTGAGTGGAGAGACCACAGTATTGTTTATAAGTATAAGTATCAACTTTTTTGTCAAATATGCCATATCTGCAAGACACACGGCATAGATGAAATTTCAGTCCTCTCAGACCCACGGTGCAACACAAAACATCAACAAGGCAATGTCTTGTTAATGGGACATTCCATATTATATATGGAATGTAGATAAAAACATTGTTGATGTATTTTATCTGGACATGAACCTCACAAGGACTAGATGTTGCTGAGGCAACATGTGGATTCCAGTAAACAACCACCAACAAATCATCCTCTGATCTTTTTCTCCTTTATCTGGCTTTGTTCATCATGTTTCATAATACATAGCATACATGTAACAAAGAAATGTGGAAAAAAAACACATTGAACGAAAATGTCTCACTCACTTTAAAGGAATTCCAAGGAGCTCACCTGAGCAAAGGACCAAAACGGTAAAACACGACTCAACAGTTTACAAAACCATTTTCACAAAAAGCAGCCTCGCTGATGTTCACTGAACATTTTACTTTCTGATGCCAAAACAATAAAGTACGCCTCCACGTCTCACTGCTCAGCCTCTTTGGCAAATGATCAAGTGTTGTAATTCTAATTTAGTTTCTCCCAATACTCCTAACATTTCATTTGACTTGATTGACTTGAACCGCAACACTTGACTTGTCAGTTCATTTATTATTTTGACTTCTCTTTGGTTGGTTGGTCCAAAACAAACACTTCACAGCTTCAGCTGAAAAGTGTTTGTAATAACTGTCAACTGTTAGCATGTCGACGCGCTAAGCAGGTCAAGTTATGGAGTGTAGAAGAGTCATTTACCAAACTACTGCAGACTTGATCTGTGTTAAATGATTGAACTTAGAAACAGCCTGTAACACACTCTGATGGCTGAAATCACAGTTAATCATCCCCATAACCACCTTTTGTAGTGTGTTTTTTAATCTATTGTCGAAAGGTTTAAGAAAGAAAAAAGGTATTTATGTCAGTGTTAAGTTGACAGACTGGCAGAACATGCTGTTATCATGACAACTACATATTTAAGATATATGAACTTTTCCCTTTATGACTTCTTTCTTCTCAAAGAACCAGCATCAGTTCAGTTCAGAGCCAGACTGGATGGATCCAGAACTCTATGGGATTTTCCTCTGTTCATATTAAAACTAGATTAAATTTACAACATTGTATTCCTCTGCCAACCAGTCAGGTTGCTGTTCACTCCATGAAATGTAGTCTTTGTAGTGAGGGACTGTTCAATCACATAGTCATCATAGTTCACAGGTGGATGAACGAAGATTAGTTTCACCAGTATCCAACCAAATGTGGAACATGGTCACAGTCTCTTCTGTTCCTGAGTCATGATGCTGAATCCCGGATCAGAAAAGTGTCTTTGCATAAAATAATGATGTGATGGTGAAGTTTACTTTTGTTACCATTTCGGAATAAATTATTATCACTTAATTTGTCATAATTAGCGCACGAATACTCAAAAACTGCACCTGATATATCGGTTTATTATTGCTGAGATGGACAAACAACCAGATATGATCATATACTCTTACCCCTAGGGGGGACAACATTTCCTCAGACAATAATACTGTGTTTTGCTTCTATATATAAAAACAGGAGACCCAGCCTTCATATTAACACCAATGAGGTGTCATTTCTGTCATTTTCAAACACATGCAGCATTTTGATGCGACAGCGAGACATGTCTCTGATATGAAACACCAGAGAGGACAGATCTTCTGGGACACACTTTAATGTGATTCCCAGTTTGTACTGCATCTCAAGGTATAAATAAATATATAGATAATTCTATTGCAAGTGTACATAAACTATTAGCAGCAAACAATTACAGACTGGGCTCTTTGCAGCTTATCAACATGGTACAGACTGAATATTGTATGAAATACTTTGGTAATTATATTGGTGTAACATGACAATGTTTAGTTCTTAAAGGAGGGAACCTGTTTTTTGGCGTATTAAGAGAAAAAAAAGGTAATGTCCAACCTACCAACAAAACACTATTTACATTATTGGGATATAGCGCAATTCCATTACTTTCTATATAAAATAAAAAAAAATATTCAGACCTGCACCCGTCATACTCTGTGCCACCACTGGTGGCTGAAATCTAGTACACTATTTTATGCTTGTTGTCAATAATACTTACAACACAAGTATCGGATGTATTGTTGAGAGTTTTTTCTCATCTCAGCCAATCATTCCTGAAAAACACTGCTACATGGTCGGCGTTAACCTCAGCTGTTTTCCGACAAGTTCAGCATAATTTCCTTGTGCTTATTTTCTTCTACTGAAGTGAACATGTCGACCGTCTCATCACTCCTGTGTTCATTCTGTCGTGAAGACGTCGTGTTCTAACCTCTTGTTTTGTCTTGTGAATTCATCTCTCGCTAAATAAACTGCTATCAGCACTAACTATGATTGTTGTGCTTTGGTTGCAAAAACTTACGTATTGCACAGTTAAAGTATTTGATTCTGATTTAAGAAGTTTGCTGACTCTCTGTCAAGTGTTGTGGCTGCTGTGACGTCTCATATGTGCCCTCTTCTGACCAGCTGGTGTAATACTGAGACAGAAGTACATTATATATGCACATATTTGCAGAAATGAACAATGAATCATTTATAAAGTTCTTTAATATTTTTCATATATGATGAGGTTAAAGAGGTGTTGTGAACGTGCCTTGTCCTCTCAGCGGTGTTTTCGGAGACACAGAGAAACGGTGCTGTTTTAGGAGGGTGGGGGATAAAGGTGGAGTGGAGCTAAACGAAACATGTGCCTTGAGGCTGGAGGAGACCGTGTTCTCTGAGAGGAGGTTAGCTAAGATGCGGGTTGTCTTTCTGTGCTGGGCTTTGCTTGATGTCCTCATTGTTTTGTTTTTTTTTTTTTTTTTTTTTTTTTTTCTGCAGCCACAACCAAAGCTGCACTCAATCAGCCGAGCTTTAGGAGATAACCGGTGATTTGTGATTATTACAGTTTGCTCTCACTGACAGTGACAGTGACATAGAGAGAGAGAGTTGCTGAAGGTGAATAAGAGTATAATGCTGGGTCATATCTGTTTTTATTTGTGATGCTGAATTGTCTTTGTCTAACATAATTCATTCCTTTATGAATAAGCACCTCTGTTGCTGTGGGGAAACACTGCTGAATTAGCAGCAACATCGCTGCTGTTCACATCTGTCTCGTTAAGTCATGAAAACGTTCTTTACATCCAAAGTGCACAATGGAGACTTTACATTATGAACAGTGAGTTATGTTCTATTACTCTTGCATTATGGGTGGGAATTACCTTCTTTCTTTTCACTGATATTCTTGCGTTAGTGAAAAGGTCATTGGCGTTATTCTCATTAACATCACGCTTTTAACAAACTGAGCACACTGAGTACAGAACATCTGGTTATCAGGGTCTTTATTTGTAATATCTGAGATTTTTCATGACCTCTGCATGCTGCACTTTCTATAATGCACAACCCTGAGGTGGAGGTGGCAGTAATTTTTAAACCTTGACTGAAACCAGGGGCTCCTCTCTTCTCCTTAGCATTTAAATGTGATTTATTCAATGCCGGCTTCTAAACGTGTCGCAGAAAGCCACAGCTCAAATTGTTATTTCTGCCATTCGCTGCACATGACGACTTGCTGACGCAGTCTGAGGTTTGCCTGTGAATTCTGTGGCTGTTTGCTCTACCGTTGCAGCGGTGACTCTTTCAAATGTAGGACAGAGAGTAAAGGAACGAATCGGAGCAGGGGTTAAATAATACGACATTATTTAACTCAGAGTAAAAAAAAAAAAAAACTAAACCTCTAAAAGACAAATGTATGAATTTCACAGGGACACAGAACTTTGATGTTTCTACTCTGATCTGTTCGCTCAGTGGAAATTACAGACACAGTACAATATTATGAATACAGCCTGGATGCCCCGCGCAGAAGTGAAGATTCAGATTAGATTCTTACATCAGGAAAAAACTAATTTTACCTTCAAAAAGAAAAATCTACTGAATCCACTATCCAACACCACATGTATGCTCAGCACCCTCACACCACTGGGTGCTATCTACCACAGAGAGTCAATGCATTACCTAAGACAGCAACTGCACTTCTCACTATGAGTGTGAATCCATGAACCTTAGAATTAACCTTCTTTAATGACTTTTTTCCAAAGCTTTCAATAACTCTTCAAGCCAACATGATAGTGACGATGAGTAACCTGACCTGCAGTAGGATTTATTTATGGGACACTGGGCCAACAAAATTGCACAGTGACACATCTGTGGTGTTTGTAGTTTTCACACTCTATGCACATGCTTCATTCACCCTTATGCATTTGGTATTCATATCATCTGCAGAGTGGAGTTTTCACTCAGACAGTGTGTTGATCTATTGTAGTGGGTCAGTTTGAAGGAATCCCCCCACCCCACCCCCCACCCCAGCAGTAAGATCTAGTTACCCACGGGCCCAGAGACCCTGGTATATGGGGGAGAAATTAGATTATATCAAAGTGCAAAACTCAACTCCTTTAGTGTGTGTTTGGTGTTGAAGGTTAAAGCTGCTCTCCAGCTGCTCCTCAGTTCTTCTTACCTGTGAACATGAGCTCACTACAAAGCTGGACAATATCATACAACAACACGTAAACAAATATTCCTCAAAAATGCACAACCGACAGCACACATTAGAAAACCCAGAGGCATTCGACTTATCATGAAAAAAGCAACGCAGCATAATGTGACAGTTGACAACATATATGATTGTCGACAGTTTCCCGTATATTGATTTGTCATATCAGCTCTAATGAAGCTGGTACTTCATACGGTGATCTAATGGCATCAGTGTATCAAAAATCAATCTTTAAACTTCATTCTCTTTGAAGACTTTTTATTGCTTCACTGCCCACATTCTTTAAATTATATCCGTTGTAACTGTGACTGTCCAAATGTCTCTGGTTTGATTTGTATTACGGCTTCTGTGTATCACAGCTTTTACCTTTTACCTATCTGAATCACATTTGCATTCAACAAAGTAAATGAAATACCATTGTAATACCGGTTACTTTTTCATTGACACAAACATAAACACTGGTCTTTGGAAATTAGCTGTCACAACAGTATGAATGAAAGTGTGATAAAGGATTCTCCCTGAAGAGAGGGAAGACAAGGAGGGGGTTTCAGCAGACTAGTACATGTTTTATATTTGGGATCTTGAAAGAGAGCGAAGAGGAACTTCACTAGTGATGAGGTAACTGGTTGTATTCAGCACTAAAGTCCTCTGAGGTTCTGAGGTTGCAACTACCTATAAATAACTCAAGTCCACGTTTGTTCTGACAGATTTTGTGTAACCACAAGATTCAAATGATAAATGTGTAATTACCACAGAGACATATGTTGTTTGACGAGTGCAGCAGAATCTATGTGCTTGATTTGACATCATAGGACATAATTATACTGTCATAGCGCAGTGCTATTGTATAAAATGCATTGTTGTACAAAAGACTTCTCCAGATTGGAATCTGGATTATTGCCACATTTGCCAACAAACTTTTCATGCACCACCGCCTCACAAATCATTTTGGTTTCACCTCAAAAGACAAACAGTAATAATAAGCTTTTTTTTTTCTTGTTTGTTTGTTTCATTTACTTTATTGCATTTGTACAATCAAAGTACATTTTGCCTCACGTCAGAGCGAGCTGCAAAGGGACATAAGTGCGTTGCAGTCTGGTTTGTGAAAAATAGATGTTGAGTATAGAACATCCATTACTTTCCATTATTTATGTATTTTATGGACCACGCTTCATGTTTTAGCTCATTGTTCTGCAGTTAGCTTTACTGTTTTGGTTAAGTTGAAGCTTTGAGCGTTTCCCAGTCCACTACAACCTGCTCAGCCAATTCAGTCTACAACAAGCCGGTGACCACAATGAACCTCGTAGCAGCTAAAGAGCTAATTCCTCAGTAGGTTGTCGGAACCAAATTAGAGCTAAAAGGATCGTGTTAAACTTCTCGAAGTGCAGCTGTTTGTACTGAACCTCATTGACCTGAAAATCAGGTGCACAAAGAAACACATCTGAAACAGGTGTAAAAACAATTATTCTATCAAATTCTACCAAATTATTTTGATGTTTTTGTTCTTTTTTTTTTTTTTAATCTCAGACTGCAGATTCCAAATTTTATCTTTAATAAGTAAACTAGACTCCACTATATGACATTGACTAAGTTCTCATGCATGACAGTGCTCAGGGAAATATCCTCTCGAGACATGTGAATTGAAATTATGTTAATGACCTACTGTATGAGCTTAAATGTTTCCCGTGGTGCTGTGACAGTCCTCAGAGATCAGTACCAGAGCTTCAGAGCTACACACACTTTTCACAGACTAGTTGTAAAAAATGTCACTCAACTGTGACACACTTTGAGATTAAAAACAGGGAAAGATAACAGAACATGTAAATGCACAACGAATTGTATTAATATCTTTGAGCTACATCTTTGTTTGTTCATTGATCGACCTGCTCCAATTGATGCAAACTTCTCGGAGCCGTTTTCAGGTTTCATGTCATGAAATCAAAGGCTGAAACCACGAGCTTCCACAAGAAAGTCAACAGGCTCCCCTGTTTAGAAATGCACAACAAGCCCCGATTGCAGCTCCACTACTGTAGCTGTCACTACTTTAACTATCTGAGGAAAGATTATGCCACCTCCTCTCTCACCCACCCCCCTACCCTCACCTCCTTTCCCCATAGGGGGGACACCACTTACTGTCCCACAATCTACCATGAATTACTTCTTTAAGAAACAATCTTGGTACCTGACAACATGTGAAAGTATCAGAAGACTTCGTTAGAACATTTCAATTTAGAGTCAGTGTCAATGCCCTTTTGTACATGTTCTCATCAATAAGCAGCGTTAGAAGTGAAAAGCAGAGCAGTTACCTCACACAAGCCTCTCAGTGTCCGTCTGGCTGCTGCTGCTGCTGCTGCTCAGTGAATTTAGTCCAAATATTTCATGTAACTCTGTCCGTGCTGATCCCGCTCTCTCTGTTAGTTCACCCTGTTGAACTAAAAGCTCTGTCTGCCTTTCTCTTCTTTTCTCTGTGTATCCTGTCAGCTCTCTCTCTCTCCCTCTCTCGCTTTCCCATTAAGTCCCTCCCTCTCTCAGCTTCAGTCTCTCTCACCCCTCCCTCCCTCCCTCCCTCCCTCCCTCCCTCACACTACTTTCATCCAGTCCTCTGTCCCCATCATTCACTCTCCACTTTGCACTCAGAATCAAATCTGCTTTATTAGCACAACCATAATTGAACACTGTGCTGTCAAAGCAGGTTGTACAGTGATTAAAATGATGGAAAATAATTAAGATTTTTTTTTTTTTTTTTGAGAAACACACTCATTAGTTTTCCTGCAAGGCGAGAGAACAGAACTAATTGGCAACAGGTAAAAGAGGAAACATAATTGTGAACTGCGTTTTTTTTTTTTTCTGTTAAAGTAATGAGGATAATTTGTTCATTTAGATATTAGAAAATATGTTTACATGTCATATGAGTAAAATCAATGGTTCTGTTTGATTCTTACAAATCCTGATGCAGGTTTGGGGAAAGATCTTGACTGTCTTTCAAAACAAACAGGTTTGAACAACAGTGATTAATGTCATCAGCTCCATGAAACATGAAGAAAAAGCTGACAATGGTAAAGACAGCAACGTTTACTCTAATATAATAATGATTATTGTTGTGAAACTATGGAAATTTCAGGGCAGAGAGGAGTGGTTGTGTAATTACTCTAACTACCATAGTGGGGGAGACAAAAGCTCTGCATTGCAGGTTTAATGCTTCATTTACACTATGTTGACCACACCAAAGCAGGAAAGATCTGAAACTTGCTGTTATTCTCAAACACATATTGATCTTTATCTCACACCTGGAGATAAAAGCAGAAATGGTTATGAACATTATTGATTTATAGTCAACAATAAGTATGATAAAAAAATAAAATATTATCATGATTTATGTCAGTAATGTGACGTGTTCTCTCCATGATTGTGCTGCTGTTTCTTTCAGCTCTTTCTGTTGTTAAAAATGTCACAAACATATATTTCTCTCTTCCACTGGCAGATCCTCTCCATCTGCCACTTCCTCTCTTTTCATTTTATCTTATTCCCTTGTTCCTTCCCTCTCCCCAACACGTACCCCCCACACACCACAACACCCCCACACCCACCCCTTCCAGTAAAGATAGTTCAGAGATGTTGACAGGGAATCAGTTGAGAAGGTTCCAGGCAAACGGTTTGTTTCTCTGCTGGCTGTTTTTACTGTGTTGTAGCTGAGACACTATCTGACTGCATCTCCCCTGAGCTTCTCGAGCAGGTCTCTCTCCTAGCACTTAATCTCACACGCACACACATACACACACACACACACACACGCCCATACACACAAGTCTTACAAGTATATGCCTGTTATGACAGAAACCAGTGACTCCTGCATGAATATGAGCATAAACACAGGGAAAAAATAAAGACAGAGGAAAAAAAAGATGGTATGTACACAAATAAATAACGCACACACACACACACACACACCTACACAACCTTGCAATACTTATAAGGACATTCACTGACATATTCTCTAACCCTCACCTCAACCATCACAGTTCAATGTGGAAAACTATTAAACTTGAACCAAAGTCTAATCTTAACCCTCATACCAAGTTCTGGGATGACACATACACACACAAGAAGTAACAAAAATATTTGTTATGTATAAATGACATGAATTGATTGATCAATTGCCACTAAACAAGTGCCACAAAATCAAAGAGTGAGTAGCAAACTGTCACTTTTAGCTACTTGAATAACAGAATAAAACTAAATAAGGTTTTAAAAGTAGTAAAAGAGTTTAGCATTTTATCTACAGCGCTGAGGGTAAAACTGTTATAGAGGCTGTGACTTTATGGCTGCATCTGAACTCCCCTACTAGCCGCCTTTGTAGTAGGCAAAAAACGAGGAAGCCATGATCTAGAACATCCAAATACCTGAGTAGGCTTCAGTAGAAGGTGAAAGGTTCCCAGATGACTTCCTACTTCTGGTAGGATTTTGCAGTGTGCAAGCAAACTACAGTTACTTTTCCCAGAAGTCAGTGGGAGGTTGAAAACCACAGAAGAAGAAACTTTGTCCACTAAAAGTGATCAAGATGCAGCCTGTGGTTACTCGGATGAATTAATTACTAATTATAGTAAATAGTGACCAACAACCACATCTGTGTGCTTGTTAGTGAATGGAAATGGAGACAGAGGCCAAGTAGAGATTGTTTTGATATTTTTACAATTTTTTTTCAAAGTTTGTTGAGGGAGAACATGGGAACTGCAAAAAAAGGGTCAGATGTTTTGTGATTTATAACTCCTTTTCTGATAGTTTCTATATTTTAAAGGTCAAATAAAAGCCACGTACATAGCTGTTGATGTTGCCAATGCAAGTAAAAAGTCGCAGTTATGACTGCGATGCTAACTAGCTGTGGTAGCTAACCCTCCGCTTAAAGCTGGCAAAATCATGACGTTGACGTAAACATCTGGGTCACAAGACAGGCAAGATGGAGGTGTTGTAGTACATCCTAATTATACCTACTACTGACTAGCTTGATGTAGAAGCTACGACTGTAACGGTCGAGTGGTAGGCACCGACTAGAACCACTGAGGATTTGGATGCAGCCTTTGTCTACCTCAGGGTGGCAAACAGCCAGTGACCAGGATGTAAAAGGTCTATCTCGATGTTGTTTGCTCTAAATGACTTGAGAAAAAGCTGAGAAGAATCTCCCCAATACCTCACATATTGTGATAGTTATTGAAATTAAAATCATTGTCTCTATATTGATTGTTTTTTTAGTTTATCACTGTCAGCTCCTGCTCTTAGCCTTTGATTTCATGTCGTCATCTCTGTCTACTGACCAGTGCTTTGTCCCAGGCTTTAAGCAGCTTCTTCACATTATTATCAAACGTTTCTCTGAATATGGGGTTACCTTAATGATTGATTGTGACAATATCAATGCAGAAAAGAATTGAAAACACAGATGAGTTGTGGTACTCAGTGTCTGGTTGTTCAAAAACTTACAAAACTGTATGCAAATCAACACTAAAATACATTTCTGAAATGCATTTATGTCTAAACGTGCAGCAGGTACACACACACACACACACACAGACTAATTTATGGATTAGCACCACAGCCCCCTCCCTTAATTAATCTTAATCTTGAAGCCTGGTGCTGTAGGAGTCTCTGGCACAACAAAGACCCTCACCAGGTTTCCTTCTTAACCAATTAGACTTAGCATGTGACAGGAGTATGTGCATGTGGACGCCTTGTGGTCAGTGCTAATGTATTTTTGTAAATGTGTGTGTATGATGTGGTGAGTCACCTGCAGCCTCATTACTTGACAGCCTGCAGCTCAGTCTCCCCGGCTGAGTGGTTTCTCTGATGATCAGAGATGCTCTATATGTGCCTTTAATCTAACTGCTAATCAGTGAAACTGCAGCTTGTGCATTTTTGATCGAGCTGTGATGGATGTCCCTCAATGCTGACTGACCTATATACAAACACTTGAGATTTTCTCCCATCGCTCCTCAGCTACTTTTCTGTCTGACATTCTTCCCTTTCTGTTTTTTTTTTTTTTCCTCACTGATGGACCTTTGTGGTGTCCCTGCCTATAGAAGATGTCCAATGTGTCTGTCTTATCTCACTAACCTCCCTCTCCTGCCTTTTTGTCAAAACAGGTGAAAAGGACAAATGCACATCTTAAGTGGAATTATTGATCTCAGCAGTCTCTACAAGAACTGGCCATCGTGTAAATGCAAAAGTTATTATGAAGGTTGAAATTGTTTTCGATCTATTGCTGCACGCACGCACACACACATACACACACACACACGCGCACGCACACAAACACAAATCAAGCCATCAAGCCATGCTTGCAACAACTGTGTTAACATACTGATGTGTAGCAGGTGTAATGTTTAACACTGTTATCGTCAGCTTTCTGTTCATAAACCAATACAGCTGAACACATTAAAATATTAACTCGGGGGTGAAATTAATTACTAACAACATTACTATCAAAATCTGGACCAGATTATATAGATACTAAAATCTTCCACAGGTCAAGCAGTCTGTTTACATGGACAACTAGCACCATATTCCCCAGAGCCAAGCAGCTACACACTAAGTATACATACTTTAAGATGATGATCTCCTCAACTGAACCTTGATGGCCCTTTAGAGTTGAAGCCCTGAACCTTTACATCTATGAAAAAAAATGTAATGAAACAGCTGTGAAAACACTCTAAACAAACATCAGATTTGTGTGAGAAAAGAAGAACTAGAAATGAAAACTTAGTTAAATCTTCAAAAAATACTTTTCCTTCCTTTGTTGGAGTCGACAATATTCCACATATGACATCACTTACTTTTCATACAACTTTGTAGAGTTTGCTCCATATATTTTAAATACCAACACAAATGTGGATTCACAAAATAGCGAATAGTTTCATCTTTGCATCAGTTTTTCATCAGACTACCTTGTACACATATATTCTGCACATATCTACAAGTGCACACCCACCCACACACTAATGTGCTGAATGAAAAGCAGGACTGTCTTCAGGAAAGCTGCTTCAGTTTTGTTGTTACACCATGTTGAACTGCAGACGGTGTTACTGTCTAACAGCAAACGTATGACTGTAAAACACTGATTTGTATTGTGATGTACAAACTGCACCAATCAGTGCTACAGAAGACAACAGTAGACTTCATCACTTGGTGATGCCAATAGTCTGACACATGTGACATTTACTGTGTCTTTACACTCAATCACTAGTTCATTGTGGCTTTGACCCAGCCTTGATTATGACATGTCCACAAAGAGAAAATCCAATCTGAGCTTCAACTCCAAAACCAAGGGAATAAGTCTGCAGCTGGATGAGCAACATGACTGTTTATTTTTACTGGATCCAAAGGTGAATGCTGAAGCAAGTTGAGGCTGAAGAGTGAATGGACCATAAACTTCTTCCCCAATTAAGTCCACTCTGCCGTTTTCACTGCTGCCGTTTGAGGAAACCAGGTCATCATAATCACCAGAGGAGAGAAAAAATGTCCCAGCAGCTTTTAGCCATCAAACTGTACTTAGTTCCTGCATGATATAATACTTCAAAATATAGTATGAATAATAATAAATGAATAAGAACATTTCTCTGAATACTTAACAACTTGTGGGAAACTGATGTTATTATGTGGTGAACACTGTATTGTCTGAACAAGCAAAATAAATTATGATCCCTTCTGCCTCTGCTTAGTTGTGCAGGTCATAGATTTGCTGTAAATCAGTGAACATGCTGCTTTCTCTATGAGTTACTGTAAATGTTGTTTGCTCATGTGTTTTTTTTTTTGTTTGAGTTGTCAATATTTGACCATGAATTTAGATTGCCCTCTCTACCCTGAAACAATCAGCTTTCTGCCTCCTCCTGGACTTGGGAATCTTCTGGGGTTTTCTTTACTAATGAAAAGGGACTTGGAGAGTAGGTCTATGTGAACGCTGTACTGCATCAGTCTGATTTAATTCTCTTCATTGTTCCACCTTTTCTGCAGCAGAGATCCCAGTGAACATCAGGACGTTGCTAAATTAGTGTTGTTACGTGTCCCAGAGAAAATCCCCCAGGCAGCTGTAGACCTTATAGAGAGCACCTTGATAACCAGGTAAAGATCTTTAGAGTAGCTGCAGTCCAAATGCTGCACCAAGCATTTTTGTAAATAATGATCCATCACAAGAAGAAGCTGTACACAGCTGCCCAGATGTTTCTGAGGGTTAGGTCACTCCCATTGGTACGCGGTGGAAAGTGAGGAAGTAGAGGTCGGAGGTCACAGTGAACGTGACGGTTGCACCTTTGACTTTCATTCAGGAGACCACAGTTCAGGTCTAAAGGTTAAATCACAAGCCGTGAACTGCATTGGACATTCGCTGTCCATTACTGCCTATTAATGACTTTGTGATTTTCTATTCTATGTAGTGACACATAAAAAGTTAGCTGTTAAATTAATATCTGCTTTTCCTGTCTGAGGTCAAGGAATTAATCATCATCTATATCATCTTTAGTATTTACATATTCACTGTCTATTATAAGACAGAAAAGTAAGGCAAATATGATCATTGACAAACTGATGGGCACTTGTGCTGATTTATGAAAATTACTTTTAGCAAGTCTGAAAGTCCAAAGAGTCATAACCACAGAAATGAATTATGTTACAGTGCAGTAAGATTGTGTAAAGTCACTGTAAGGAACTGATATGAGCCTGTATATATGCTACTGTGTTCCACATTTTAAAGATAATTCATGTAAGAAAAAGGAGATTGTTCATTTGGCAACCAACCAAATGGATGCAGTAAAAACCAGTAAAGTGCTACCTAATTTTAACTAAGGAGAAGTAGTAAAACAATAACATCATAAACACACTCATCAAAGACAATAAAAAGGTAATGACACAAAGATGAAAATTCATTAAGAGTTATCAGCTCTTGGTTTAGTGTGGCTGCTGCTCTCATCACAGGCTGCTTCACTGTCTGGTGAAGATGACAGGAGACCCTGACCACATCCTGATGTCTGGAAGACATCAACAGACAAATATATGTACAGTGGTGTGAAAAGGTGCTTGCCTCCTTCATGATTTTTTTTTTTTTTTTTTGCATGTTTGTCACACTTAAATGTTTCAGATCATCAAACAAATTTAAAATATTAGTCAAAGGCAACACAAGTAAACACAAAATGCTGTTTTTAAATGAAGGTTTTTATTATTAAGGGAGGAAAAAAAATCCAAACCTACATGGCTGCATTTTGTGTTTACTTGCTTGTTGTATTATCCACTGTGTCAAAGGTCCATCTTAGAAGGTAATTAAAGCTACCAGATTAATGTAGTGGGTGGAAATGTAACATATCAGTACAAGTATTTCAACTAAAGTATACAACACAAGTAAATTCCTGCTTGTCAGATGCCATTCCTTAAATGAAACAGAGAAACAGACCACAGCATTTCACAGAAATGTCCTTTCCTCTATCAAAAAAAAAAAATGCCGTGTTGAACATTTCGCAGAGTTAAAAGACAAAAACCTGAGGTAAAAGAAACACCCACATGCTCTGAAGGAGCATTGCACAAATGAGCCCTGAGATGAGGACGTGATGTTGTTTTGATAAAAATCACACACAGTAAATGAACAGCAGAGGTCAGAGGTCATGTTCAAACAGCCTGTGTTTTCCAGTTAATAGTCCAACTATTGGCCTGTGCCATATTTTACACTGGGTTTGTTACTAATTAAAAGTAATCCCTCCTCTTAATAAAGACCAAACTCAGTAGGAGCAAGCTGTGCTGTTATAAACAATAGTTTTCAAGAAAAGATAATCTAGTTATTGATGATTTTTTTTTCTTTGGCTTTTTATTAAAAACACAGCCAAAAAATAATAGTCACAGAAACATGCCGTCATATAAAGTATGAATTAATCCCAGTTAAAACACAGAGGCATTATTCATCTCTGAGCAGCATTAGTAAATCAAATACACTCAAACAATTAAGCCAAACAACATCATCCCTGCTGTGTGTCACTATCTGTGTGTGTGTATGTCAGCACGTTTCCCTACATGTGTACATCATGTAGAAATATGATAACACACATGCAGGCTGTTGATGTGGCTTCCTAGCAAAGACAATTAAAGTGTTCTGTGAACAAGTGTGTGTGTGTGTGTGTGTGTCATTCAGTCTGTGGTCAGCCCCTACACAGATGGTATGGCGTGCCCCTTAAGAGATGCACAACCTAATCCTTCAAACACATGGTGGGCTTAATCAGAGCAAGTGAGCAAGTATGCGTTTGTGTGTATGTCTATCTGTTTCTGTGTGTGTGTGTGTGTGTGTGGTATAGGTGGGGGAGGGAAGAGTATATGTGGACACAGCAAAATAAAAAAAAGTAGTAATGGCAGTTGATATGAATTATTAACATTAGCATATTCTGCTGCTATATTGAAAAACAAATTGAATTTAAGTGAATTAATGTATATTTTATTCTAATCAGATTTTCATTTTAATTATCTTTGGATCAACCATTTTATGTTTAAATGATATTGATAAAGTTAACTTTTGATAAATCACAGCTGCAAATCTTTTTTTCTCTCATGATGTCAGAATCCTTCTCAGATCTCTCTTATGACTTTTTTTCAATATATATTCAACGCTTTTCCTCACATTTAAGAGTCTGAATTCAACCAGTAATCAAACTGCCAAAGCAGGAAACTTTTTTTCAGATTCTTGAGGCCACTTTGTGACTCTTTGTGAATGTGGATGAAATCATTTTATACATGAGAATGCATCGCTCTGCGTAATTATCTCTCCTCTCAACCAGTTGTGCTTCTATTACTTGACCTGACTGACTTGCAAAAAGAGAGTTAGTAACCCAGTCACTGTTCATACTTCAGAGATTTGTCATTCCTCATCCTGGTTACAGTTACCTGTTTCTCATGAACGCTATCTAACACTGAACAAATCAGTCAGTAACTTAACTATTGCTAAAGTAAATAATCCAAGTTATCCTTTCCAGGTGTTAAGTCTTTCATAGACTCTTTATAGGCTTTGAGTTCATGTAATATTGACGTTTGATGTTACCTGTCAAGGACCTGTTGAATTATTCAAATTAAACTATTGCCAAAATATAAATAAGTTGAAAAAAATGTGCCAAAATTTCATTGATGTTTTTGAGTTGCCAGCAGCTCTGTAGATGTTTCCAGTCAGGTTAATAAATTGTATTGTTTATATATTAGAGAGCAGACAAATTTCATAATGTCCTTTTTTCCTCTGTGTGTCTATCTCTCCCATCTTGCTTTGTTTAAACATGTCTGCATTTTGACCTGAACTGACCTGCCTCCATTTCAGCAGACACAGTGACATCCTGATGGAAGAGCTCTCTCAGCTCAGTTATTGTGCTTTGTAGTGCAGCCAGTCATGGAATGGGAGTAAACACTGCCTTTATGCTGCTTTGATTAAGCTGTTCATCACACCAGACAGAGTAATGTCTTATTCTCTTGAACTCACACTCCCACACAGGTTCACATTTCATCAGCCTTCCCTGTTCCCAAAAGTCTTTTCAAGTGGAAAAAAAAAAAGTTGCTCAACTTTTATCTTTGATGCTGGAGCATTTCTGTGCAATGTCTTTTAGAAACAAACTCAATGGTAAGTATTGTCGTTTTATTCGAACTGCTGCAGGGGAAGAAAACTGATACAGTGCCTGGATGGCGTCTTGATGCTTAATATTTTTGCAAGATGAAAAATAAGATCATTATAATATAGAATACAGATTTGTGGAAAAATACGCCATAAAAGTCACCAAGTACTTTGGTGTCTCCTTGTGTGACATCACTGCAGCTGTGAACCACAACACATCCTACTGTAATTATTTCTGATCGCACCCGGTATCTAAGAGTGTGAGTGGTGCACCAGGTGGGGGTGGTCACGAACCATCAACAGTGTGTTTTTGCGGCGCCCTCAGTGTGCTCAGTGCCACGACACCAGACTTCTCTCAGACCTCTGAGCTTCTTGTGTGTCTTTTCCTCACCTGCACTTTGTGCTGAGGTGCTGAATGTGTCCTACCACAGGTCCTTTAAAAATAGAAAAGACAAGACGCAGACTGCTGCATCATGTAATAGGTTAGATGGGTACAGGTGCAAAAAAAAAAAAAAAGCACAGCCAGTATCTCTGTCACAAACAAACCACACTCCCTCCCCCTCTCTCCTAATGCCAAGAGAAGGGTCAGACCTCATGGTGATGGGTGGGTGGGTCTCATACGTGGAAAGAACTAACTATATTATTACCATTAAGAGGAAGAACTCTTTTATCCCCAGCCACAATTAAAATTCACAGGTTAAAGGATCAACTGTGGTTTACAGACTTAGGTCTTACTTTCACTGACACTGACAGAAATAAGATAATATTTATGTACCATGAGTTTGTCCCAACATTCACTAGAGTGAAATATCTCAACAGCTACTTATTTGGTGGACTGTGGATAAGTTAGACCCTCCTATATCATCAACTTCAGATATCCCCAATGATTTGTTTTTGTTATGACAAGCAAAACTACTGACATTACAGTCTTGGCTTGTTTTGTACTAAGAGCTAAATCCCAGTGCACCTCAATATGCCATCTAAGCAGTTACTTAAACATTAAAGTATTTTAAGATACTGTAGACAAACTATAAATGAGTCTGTCTAAGAGTCACATTAGCAGGTTTGTGTGTCATTAATAGGAATGAAGTGAAAAGAAGACCTTATCTATCCCACCATCTATAATTAAAAATAGCTAGAATATGTAGAATACATAACAGGTACAATCAGCATTACTGCTGTAAAATAAAACTGATCAGTTATTCTTTGAGTGAATTAAATATATAGAATATAGAATATATATAGATATCACAACTAAGTGCGCATGCTGTGGAGCAAACACAAACACAATGCATCTTCTCTGTCTACAGAACAACAACAACTTTGTTCCCTGGTGAAGTGGGAAAAATTGTTTTTTTCCTCAGTGTTTTTGGAGCAGGTCCATAAAGACTGAGACTGAACTATCAGAGACTGAACTATCAGAGACTGAGGTCTGAACTTGAAAAGTGAAACCACTTTGTGCAGTAATTGGTCAGGCGTGCTCAGGTGATAAAGGAGAAATGGGTTTCTCTTTTTTTTTTCACTTCAAACAATCATCTCTGTCACTTTTCAAACATTCAGCAGAGCAAAACACTATGAACGCCTCCAAAAGGAAACTGTGCGTGTATCAACCTCTTCACTGGTACGACCCATTGTGTTGAAACCACATACTGACTCCTTCCTAAAGAGAAGTGATAATTCAACTTCCCTGGTTTATGCAGGCTTGAAAAACTACAATTACTACCAATATTTCTAACAAAGCAACTCTTAAGAGATTCTCCTTTAGTCCCTGCTTGGCAGCTCTTGGAAAGTGTGATGGCCAGTGTCGGGCAAGTTACTTCAAAAATGTAATACATTATAGATTACTAGTTACTGTTATTTCAAAGCAATTAGTTAAATTACAGTATTACTGTCTCTAAATTGTAAAGTGTTACACTACTTCTGAGTTACTTTTACCAAAATAACTGCAGAAGCTGGACTTTTCTTCTAAAATGATAAATGTAGTCTGCAGAGACTGCACTCTATTGTGTTCTTGTCCTTCTCTCTCACTGTTAGGACCTGGCTCAGCTAGAGAAAAGGAGAAGTAATAAAAAACAGCTGTTGTGGTTAAATGGAGACAATTTATTGGAGGTAAACAAATATCAATTGACAAAAAAATAGAGAACAGAAAGGACCAAGGGTGCTACTCAAAAGAAACTAAAACGAATGTAACAAAAGGAAAGAGGCTCTAATAGAGGTGATATGTGCTAAATCTAATCACATTAAAGGATCAATAAGAAAACTAAAGAGAACACAAGGGGAGTAACACAGCTACATCTAGTCTGTCGCACAATTTTAATCCTTCCAAAACAAAAGGTGTCAGTAAGTAAAAGTCAGTAGTAAAACAATAACAAAATGTTCAATGTCGATCCAGGACGCTGTGAGTATCTGTCAAACTGGTCTCTGAAACTGGTGGTAGCCTCAGGATGGGAACCGGGACTGGGGCACTGGTCCAATCAGTTACCACTTCAGACAAAGGGGCACTTGGCGAGTCTAATCCTGCTCTAGAGCTCACACATCCCATTTTACGTGTGTTAAAATTGTTCAGGCCGTTTTCGGCCGTGACACTGACGAACCACTACAGCAAGTAAATGTTTTACTAAATTTTGTGTTAAAAGTGCATTGTTTTAAGCGCATTACTGAGAAATGTAATGAGTATAATATCACAGAAAATGTACTGGTAATGCCTTACATTACCGAAGTTACAGCAAAGAGTAATACATTACTGTCTTTACTTGCCACTTTACAGCAGGAACAATGTCTGACAACACTGGATCTTTGGAGATACTTGGTACCTCGACAATATGGAGATAATAAAAGTCCTTTCACAGGATCTGTGTTGAATAATGCAATATAACTAATTACCTGAAACAAGCCTTCAATAAGTGAGCGTCAGTCTTTATGTATTGGATAATATACTGGAGCCTAGGGGTGGGTGGTATAAATGGTAAAAACAGTATGCAATATAAATTTGGCCAACGATAGAGATTTGATTATACCTGCCTATCGCGATAGGTCATTACCCCATCAAAATGAGTCACACTTGCGTCACAGTTTGGGAAAATGGCTGTGAACAGAAAGCGCATGGAGAAGGAGGAGCTCATCAAAACGACCGGTGCAACATTTATAATATGGTCATGGTTTGGATTTAACCTCTTCTTCCCCAACGCCCCCGGTACCGGGGACAGAGTGGGTCACATCTGATTTCACGGTGTGTAACGCCGGCTGTGCTGCATATACATCAGCATGTTTAGTATCCTTACGAATGGTCAGAATCTTAGGTAAAAGCAGATGTAAACCAACTTCCTGCTAGAATGCCTTTACTATGGTAACAAGATACGTATTCAGAAACGGTTATATTGAATAGGCCGTAGCACCCCGCCCCACACTGGAGCCTTAAAGACCAAGCTGGAACAACCCTGACCACACCATGCTGGTCATTTCCTCAAACATGTAACAGCTGTTTAAAGGATGAGTGGCACCACATGCTTCTTAAAAGTACAACTTCTAATGTTTTAACTTAAATTTATGTGATCTAAGCATTCGGAGACTATCAAAGTCCAGTGACCAGACTCTCAACCAATTAGATTGCTTCACTTTTTTTTCTTTTTTAAAAGTGTTTCACTCCCCACTGTGGTGCTCTGACAGTTTGGTAATGGATGAGGGGCCCAGGCAGGCTGCAACGGGAAAAAAAGCTTTTCCCAAGAGGGAACTGATGTCCTTGGATGCAGATGGCGTGTCGCCAAGGGCAGATGATGTTCTTTTTGACTTTAATTCATATTCCTGCAGGCGCTGAATTTACTGTCATGTTTTGTATTATGTTGTCACTTCTCTCCAGTTTGTTTTACATGACTGATTAAAAAGGTTACGTTCACTTAACCCCTGGCAACATAAACACACAGGAAATAACGCTAGAGCAGATAATAATGTAAGAAAAGCCTCTGTCAAGTTTAGGCTACTACTGCCACTAGGATATGAATAGGAACAGACGTAATGGTGATCACAACACGTCCTGTTTTCACATGACAACATGTAGTGAGGAATAGTGGGTTTGAGCAGTTTGGATGAAGTGGACTGACACTGTACCGTAAAATATCCTGAAGGTCTGTGATGGATGATGTCCATCATGTCACACTCCTGTCTGTCTACACTTCTACTGACCATTTTCTCTTCATCTGAATTCTGTGTGGAACATGAAGTTACGACAGGGAAGTCTGATATTACAATAAAGCACAGGAGTTATTTAGGAGGATCCTGTGATTCAAATTTCTGTTTCTCATCACTGATTTCGATTCCTGAAATTTTATGCATCAATAATACTAGAGTATGGATTCAAAAAATAATATACGCTGAATAGTGTTGTATGACAAACATACAGTACATACTGTTTTTTTTCCCTGGTGGGACTTTTCAAAACATATAACAGTTTCAAATGAACTCATCTCATAATCACGTTATCATGAATTTTCTGTCTAACATTGCTACACTGTTAGTGTGGCTGAAAACAAATTGAGACACAGTTAACCTGAGGCTGTGGTGTCGCCTGGAGATCTAGAGCCTGTGCTCTGTGCCTTTTCTCTGGATGCCTCTTTCCCATTTAGCAAAGCACTGTTGAAATGCTGCAACAATCACTAGCTCAGATAGCCTACTTCATCATCAACCCATTTTCCATGGCCACAGCACAACAGCCAACAAGAAAAGTAGAGCAGCTATTAAATACATGGAAGCACAATCTCTTAATGTATTAAGATATATATATATCTATCTATATATATATATATATATATAGATGATTAAAATGTATCATTTGCAGCAGTCAACAGCATCAGCAGTGCTGTTGCATTAAATGGAAGTGGACGTTCATGACACGGCTGCCATGTTGACAGATGAACTAGGAATAGGACAGCGTTGCAAGTTCAGTTGCTACAAGTTGCTGCCACTGAACCAGTGAAACAGCCACAAACTTGGCTTAAAGGCTGTTGATTGAAATCCGCTTAATTTAATTCCAATCAAACAGCAGGTTCATTGTTGACAGAGTAAATGTCTTCTGTCCCTACCCTGATCTACATCAGTGTCAGAAGGATGCACACACATTTTCAGCTAATTAGACCTGACTGACAAAGAAGTTTAAACGGGTCCTAACTGAAGTAGATGGACCTACGAAGGAATAGTTAGCGCACAGGAATAAACACAACACTGCAGCAGTGACTAAAGCCTCATCACTGAATTTACTGAAGCCACAATAAACCGAGTTCACAGACATAAACACCTTTAACTTAAATACAGAGGGAGGTAAAGCATCTCAGCACCAACAAAAAAAAAAAACAACAAACTTCCAATTCATACAGACAGACGCACACAACCTGTACACAGAGCCCCAAGCTATTTTTTACTTGAAAACAAAAACCAAGACAAAGTACAAAATTATCCAAAACTAAAATAAAGTCAATCAAACACCAAATTCAGGACAATTCAAAGATAAAGCTACAACACTAGCCAAAGCTGTGAGACCATTCAAAGCTACAGTCAAATTCATCCAGAGACAAAAACATTTACATCCTGATGCTTCAGTGTCTGGTCCAGTGAGCTCTGTGTTCTGGTCTATAGCTCCACACTGAGCAGCTAAAAACCTTCAGTCACACAGAGAAAGACTGAAAGAATCAGATGTGTGTCTGTGTTTGATGGAGATGGTGCCATAAAAATGGAGAAATTCAGTTTAACACGGTGGCCGGCGACAAACAAGCAAACACACTGCACATTGGTGAAGTCAGTGAAAGATGAAAGACATGGTACGGCGGCCATGTTGGAAGGACAGGAGGGATTAATATAAGAGAAATAAATAAACAAAATCATAAGTTGAGCTTTCACTTTCACCTCCTGTAAACTTTAAACAAAAAAGACTTATCCCTTTAGTTCATAGTTTAAAAACTATGTTAAAAACCATAGTTTAAAAACTATGAACACCACATTATTTACAGTTGTCACAAACAACATGACCAACATGTTTCCAGTTTAAACAAAAAATTTTTCCGAACTTGCCAAAAATTTGAATTTTAAATTCTTTTTGCTGCATCACTTTGATGATTGCCGACAACTGTTAAAACCTGTCCGCTTATCTTCCACAAACTACTCAACCATTAAAATAAATCATGTTACACTTAAATGTTGACGCTGAAGTAATATAAGAAAAAATAATAATTCGTACACTGCGGTTAAGTTTCGTCACCGTGAACAAATGTGACATTTCAGCATAAATTAGCAAAACACGAGCTGAGTGAACACACCTGACAGCAATGACATTAGCGCTAATGCTAAGCTAACAAAGCTAAACTGCGTCTCTTACCGTTCTTCTCCTGGAGCTGGACCTCATTTCTCTGCTGCTTCCCTCGATTCTCCTTGTTCTAGACAGTTTTTTTTCCCTTTATTCTTAAAATTGAAGCGCTGGAGATACAAACTTTAAAATCTACTCCCAGCAAGCGACCAACTTTAGTTTTTGGTTGATAGAAGTTAAGTTGGTTCAGCTTCTAAAACTTACTTGGTGGAAACACGTGGCTGGTTTATCACCGGCGTCTGACGTCACACGTTTCAATCAGGAGCCAGAGCACGCGAGCGCTTTTAATGCGTTCACGATCAAGTCGAGTTGTTAAATAAACCTAATCGTTTAATGACTCGTTGAGCTTCAAAGAAGCCAAAACGTCGTCTTTTATTCTTTTTTTCTTGTTGTGCGTCTGCACCCGCTTCCTAGTGTAGACACCATGAGCTGAGTTAATGTGACACACCTGGATGAACCTGATGCAATTCAAGGCAACATTAGGAAATATCCCGTGGAGTTTAATGTGGTGCGCAAAATATTAGGAACATCGATGATTCAATCAAACCCAATCATAAATTTTATCAATAATGAATTATTTTATTGTATTAATAAATAATAAAAGCACAGAATTTAAAACAGTCACAGCATTGAAATAAATAAAGAACAACCACAATAAAAACAGCTTCAAAAAAGGAAGACGCTTAAATAAATAAATAACAATATTACATAAAGTGGAGTTATTGCACCAGTGATGATCATGACTATACAATGGTTTTAAACAATGGTTATTATTTGTTGGTGTTTCCTTGAAATTGACAAGGTCTCTCAGTTTAGTATGTTCTCCAAACCATGTTTTCTGACACAAATACACATAAGAATTAATGCTAATTTTATGATAAACATAGTCTGGCCATGGCAATGCCAAGTTTGCAACAAACTACAAACAGTATAAATCACAGATGAGCACAAATCAATGAAATATGAACAACAAAATCGAAAGAGAACTGATCAGAAATCTGTATACAAATATTTATGTAAATAACCGAAGCTGGTTTGTGTTAGATACATTTCAGATCTTCGTTAAAATGGGTTAACTAACACTAAACTAAGAGGGGTCTGGCATGAGTAAGTCTACTATCTATGTATTGAAATTTTTCACCATAATTTTAGGTTGTTGTTATCATCTCCTTGGTCACCTGCTGTCACCATGACTTGAACCTGGATAAGCATCTAAAACTGGATGGAGGTCGACTGGATTATTACTTTAGTTTTCCATGTTGCCATTGATCAGCGTCGTTTGGGCTGAACAACTATTTTTAGGGCAGAAGAATAATAATTATCAGAAGAAACATAAAATGTCCCCGCAGCTATCACTCCATGGACCCATGATAATACTGATAATAATGTACATAAATGTGTGATGTGGTAACTAACGGAGAAGACTCCTTTGGTTTCATGAATAAGGTGTAAGTTACCCATTTCTTTCTCAGTGTCTTTTCCAGAGGCCAAGATTCCTGCATATCTCAAAACCTTTGGGTATTTTCTTTTTTATTCTATTTGCAGAGATGAGCCAGATTTACTTTTTGCTCATCTCCTTCTTCTCCTTTCTTCCCATCACCAACACCCAGAGTTTCTTTACACATCACATCTATGCCTAACAAGATCCACACGGATTCCTAAAGGAGATGCAGCGTTTTAGCCCTGAGCAGTTTTCAGGTTGTCATAGAGGAGACCATTTGTGATGACACAGTACACTACTAAATCATCATTCCACAGTGTGTTAGACAAAATGTTCCACATTTGAATCCCAAGAGCACCTGATGCTTTTAACACATACTTACCAGCCGCTCTCTCTGCTAAGTCTTGTCAGTCTTTTATTAGTTGATGGACTCAATGACGACTTTGCACTGAAGCATTCGACATTGTTATTGTTTGTTTGCTGGTTTTATCACCCAACAAGTCAGATGTGCTCCTAATTCTAGTTTCCAATGAAAATAAAACCACTGATACATTCACACATCTAATGGATCATCCTGACATGGTTCCCCAGGCAGCAGTGGGAAAGTGCTCCAGACGAGGTTATGTCAGCTTACACTTGAACTGGTTTCGATTATCAGACAATTATGTTATTAAATGATGCAGAGGTACCGGTGCAGTGTATATACAGGTGTAGCGTGAATATTTTTGCTTGCACAATAAAACCAGGATGGAGTCAAATGGGGCACCCATCATTATTTTCAGTAGTTGTGGTGCACAACATCTGCATATCCAAGAGAGTTGCTCTCCCAGTGGAGGATTTGAAGACCGTTAGAAGTGGAGGAGGTAACGCATCAGAGAAGAAGCTGCAGAGGAGGATGTGACAGCTTGTCTCATCAGAGGCAGAATAAATTCAGCTGGTCAGCCTTTAAAATATAGAATTATAATAAATTAAAGTCTTTTAATAAAAAAGTGTTGCTGCTCTAATGCAGCAAAAAAATGGCCAATGTTTATTTCACATTTTTATACTGTATGCAAACTGTCGTGTAGAGTTTGAACTAAATTCAGGATTCATCCATTTGAATTGTAAAGAGCTTCTAAATAAATTGTTGATTCATGAAATTGTGTGGGTTGAGAAATAAAACAAAATCTGTTTTGTTAATGTTTATTTAAATGTATGGGATTCGCTCAGGGATTTGTACCTATTCAGGTGTATAGAGCGTGTGGGATTATGTTGATGATCACGAATACACTGTTGTTTCTTCATTGTGTTGTTGGCCCCAAAAAACATGTTGATGGATGATGACATGTTATCTTTTGCCCACTGTGAGGAAACTGGGCCATTGCAGCGGTAAATATTAATGCACAAATATCAGCATGCGAAGAAAAGTCAGGTATGACTAATTCAACGAGTGGGAATTACATAAATATATACAACTACATTTTTAACAGCGAGGCCTGGATTTACCTGATGTTTGCAGAGAGATGAGCACACAGAATCAGCAGGATGAGCATGATGACTTTCATGGCATTTGCTTGCGCACATAAAGTCAGCGGAGTATTTGTGCATGTGTATAGTCTATGTAAATAATATGTAAATGATAATATTTTCCCAGAAAAAGATTATATGCAGTTCACTGAGTTCTGCACAGATGCAGCCTCACTAAGTAACTGTGGTGCATCTAAAATCCTCCTAAAAAAGTCAAAACAAATGAAGGAGATTGTTTTTATGATAGAGCCTCAGATCACAACACAGAATGTTCCAATTACAGAGGATCTTAAGGGTGCTAGGTGGCTAGCCTTGGTGGATTATACTCACAGCTGAGGAAATTTGTGCCAACAATAGGTGATGAAGGGACAAACTGCCTACATGCTGCTCATTTCCAGAGTTGGTCTGCATGACACCTTGAAGTACTAAACCCTTTCAAGTTGATGCTAGACTGAAAAAAACTGTGGCTTCTTCTCAGAATATGTGGACCACGATTCTCAAAATTGTCTGACACTCCAGTTCTGATCCAGATCCATAATGTGGTCCAACTTTATCACTGCAGGAAATAAAATATAGCGACGATGTTTGACATATGCTGAGGTGAAAGAGCAAATAGAAAAAGAGTAAATAAAAACACACACATTCCTCGTCTGGTTTGTTTTAATCAGTTTGTTCAGACAAGAACTGTAGAATAGAATAGAATATTTTTATTTGTCCCACAAGGGAAATTTATCTGTTTGACGGGATAAACAAATCACAAAAAATAGATTAACAGGAAATAAAGAAATTACCAAAAAATAAATAAAGAGTTTATATAAAAAAGAAAAAAGTGCAAACCTGAGCCAGAATCTCTGTCTCTGGCTCAGGTTTTTGTTTCTTTGATCACACATCTGTAGCTAAATCTAAATCTAATCCCAGTTTGGTCAGCGTGTGACATTTAAGACGTAGGTGAAAACTGCTTATTATCATGTCACAAAATTATCATGTCACTGTGTGATATGATGTTTTCATTAGTAAGAAGGTTCTAGTTTCGTCACCAGGTGCTTTTTTTTCTTTTTTTAAAAAAAGTTTTAAAAGTTGATAAATCCAAATTGTCAAAACTGCCTGTGAATGTCAGAATAATTTTGTAAACAAAATCATTCTGAAAGGACAAAAGTCACTGAGAAGAACGCCAACACGCAGCCAGCTGACAGACGGACAACGAAACATCTTTTATTTCTGGGAGAAGCAGTATGAGATGTAACTTGAACTCATCATGTTGTGCCTCACAGTCACAGTTCTCGGTGCATTGCAATTAAAACCGAAGCGCTCCAGGTGACATTTTAAGCCAGACTCTTGAAAAATAACTTGATGTGTATGGTTGTTGCCATGGTTACACCCGGAGAGGGGGGGGTGATAGAATGGATTACACAGGAGAAGATATTGGTGGAGTAAGAAATTCTAATTGAACTCGAAATTTTCATGGCTTTGTGAACTTTTCAATTCGTGTATAAAAAAAAACACCTGTTGAACATCACTCCAGGTGGAACAGACACACTGACTTCAGAATGAAGCTCCAGAGTAAAGGGAAAGCTTTTTGTAGAACATATTAGCTGCTGTGGTTGACAAAGTTGGTAAGAGTCACTCATTAATCATTTTTCAAGCTCAGCTAGATTTAATGCCATAATTATAATAAATAAAGGGTATTTATTTTCCCAGTGACCGAACATTCATTAATGTATGAAATGATGCAGTCCAACACCAAAGTAGAACCTGTTTACAGCAGCTCTTTGAGGCTAAACCACGAGTTAAATGATTGATTTTATTTATGGATTAGAGGACAAAACAATCCAAAGGATCATGTGGTAAAAAAAGAAAAAGACTTATTTCCAACATGTGGTGTGATGACATGAAAACATGAAAAGTCAGGAGTCAGAAAAAGAAGGGAAAATGGGAGAAAGTCACTTAGAAAAATAAAATAACACTACACTGCTAAAAGGCACACAGATCTCACATATTAATCTGTTACTCTGCTCCATGAAAATGTTTTAATCTGACTTCTAAATGCAGATGTTCACAGAGACAAAGTTAACATCCAGATATTAATGGGACTAATGTGCACCATCATGTAAATTTGCTTGCCATGCTTGCTAAATTTTTGCTGATCAGTATCACGCTCTGATGGAGTGGACTCAGAAATGTGGAGTCAGGGACTTGGGAGAGGGGGGGAAGCTCTCAGAAATGTTTAGTCAGTCCAGAGGTTAGAACCAAGTTATCCAACAAATGAGGTAAAACCAGACAAAAATCAGAAAACGGGGAAAATTCACAAGATAAGAAAAACAAATGCTGGAATGTTGACAAAAGTGAGAAAAAGTGGCACAGAAGGGCAGGGGAGCACAGCTTTAATACATGAGGGGGGAGACAGGTGTACAATTAGGGTGGAGACGTAATCACAAAGGAGGGAAACTCGACAGGATGTGGGGAATAGACACAGAAATTTCAAAATAAAACAGGAAAAAGACAAAACAGAACAAAAAACAAGCCAAACCCTACCTATATATATATATATATAGACCAGGGGAGGATGTCAACACAGTGTGAACACAGGTATATGCTCATAAACCAAAGTACTGGACACATCAACCTGCTGATGGAGCTACATGAAATTGACAATAACAACATGATGCTATTGACAAAAATAACAACTGTAGCTTTGTATGAAAGTGAGGTTCACACAACACACACACACACACACACACACACACACATATATATATATATATATATATATATATAAATCATTGTGCTCTCGTGATATTCATAATTCATAACTATGTGGCCTTATGTTACTCAGAAAGGACAGAATGGCTCTAATTTTGTGCAGGGACGACAGTTAAATTCCCACTGGAGCCTCTGACACTAAAATATATATGAGCATTAAGGGGCTGTGTGTGTGTGTGTGTGTGTGTGTGTGTGTGTGTGTGTGTGTGTGTGTGTGTGTGTGTGTGTGTGTGTGTGTGTGTGTGTGTGTGTGTGTGTGTGTAAAGGGGGCCAACAAATGGTAAACACTATGTTACAGTGTCACGGATGAACAAAGAAAGTCATTCATGCAGCAGAGTCACCCTGTCTCTGATGTTAACACACAAGGACAGACTTTTGTTTCTTTTATCTCTGTTTAATTTTTGAAGTGACAGTTTGCTGCTCATCTTAATTTTATTGTGCAACACTTACACACTTTTTCAGTCTGTCAGCATTTGTCAAGCAGTGCCTTAAATCTTTGATAGAGTTTGTAGAAATGGGGTGTCCATTATGTTAACGTGCCGCTAAAGATGCCGCTAAAGACTCACTGATATTCTGTGTAAGTCTGTCATCTAGTGGTGTAAAACGGCTACTGAAGCTCACGGTGTAAATTAATTACTTCTAAAATATTCCCAATATTCAAGCCTTAATACAGAAATGCACATTACAGTCTTAGAGGGAAAGCTAGTTTTGTTGTATTTTATTCAAAGTAGAAAACACCACAGAGAGTAAACAATAAACATACGGGTACATTTTATTTTTATACAGTTCAATAACTTATTTCACCCCTTTCAGACAGTTAGTTGAGCTCAGACACATGAGGGCAGTTGTTCAAATTTGGCACAAGTCTTCACTTAGACACAAAAGGTGAACTAGTTGAACAGGTCTGCAGTGTGATCACACATAACAGATCATATTTACACACATAAATAGACAACTTATACACTAATTGACTGTAATGATTTTGATTAGCAGAGACATGAAACAGTGGGACTTATCACAGCACTGTATCATAACACCATCATCCTTCTATTTTTACAAACAGAAACAACAGATACTTTTATCATTTTACCACTTTTTTTTATCTCCTGTTTCCTGAACTACTGTGTTTTTGTGTTTCCTCTTATACAGAGCAACATGTTTTTCTCTGGTTTCTTGTAATGAGATCTGAGAAGCGACAACAGTATCCACATACTATTGACTATAACATATTAATTGCTGTATTATCTTATTGTGACCAAAAGAGGGCACCCCAGCACTTTACCAGCATCATGTTTTGAATTGCTTCTACTTGAGTTGCCAACAGTGACACAGGTCAGTGGTCTGCTGGTCACTGAGTGATGAAAACAACAAAATGTGGACGTACAGCTACATGTATATACAATACAGAAGAACCAAAACCTTAGCCTTCCTGAATCCAACAGCTTGTTAGCACTGTTTTGGAAGAATCAGTCACCTGATACTTTAAAGTCTTTGTTACAGGTACATGTGTATGTGTGGAGCAGTGTCAAAGTGGATCTACAGTAGAATCTCTTCTTTGGTTAGGTATTGTTATAGATAAAACACATATACATATGACTACAATGAAGCTCAGAATGAAAGTTACATGTGTTAAAGTGGAGAAAATGACTGGTTGTTTCTCAATCAGAACAATAAATATTACATCTGAAATGTTTTGAATATTTGCGTAAATGTGGATTTATGTTTACAGTCATGGAACGTAACAATGAAACTATCTCTAACCATCCATTAAGACAAAGAGCCACTCACTGTGGCTTCATAATTACCGAACAAACAATAGATTGGCATCAATCTTCATATCCACACTCACTGAGAAAGATGTGGTCAAGATATTGTATAACTTGCAGGTTCCACACCTCCGTGTTTTCTTTGTTTTTTCTCCTTTTGTTAAGCACATAAAAAAAGTTTTTGAAAAAGTGCTTATATAGTTTTACCTCATGTACCTTCCACAGTCGCAATGTTCACACAGATAAAGATAAATATCTATAATTATTCACCTTAATCTATCTATCTATCTATCTATCTATCTATCTATCTATCTATCTATCTATCTGTCTGTCTGTCTGTCTGTCTGTCTGTCTGTCTGTCTGTCTGTCTGTCTGTCTGTCTGTCTGTCTATCTATATATATATATATATATATATATATATATATATATATATATATATATATATTATAGCACGGCGACATGGGGTTTGCGCTGTTGCCTCACAGCAAGAAGGTCTTGGGTTCGACTCCTGGTTTGCTTCCCCCAGAAGCTCCGGTTTCCTCTACATAAGTGTGTAGATGCAGATGTGAGTGGCCCTGCAACGAGATGGTGACCTGTAAGCACCTGGGATAGCCCTCCCCCCCGTCCTCATCTGGTTCGACAACACCTGGTTTGACAACCTGATTGGATACCTACTGTGCATGTTATATATTTACATAGCTGGAGACCTTTGGCTAAAATAAAAAGATATATTTAAATTCACACCCTATTCACAGATGATATTAGTGATGAGTAACACTGAAAATCAGGTTTAACATATGTTCTTCCTGCTAACATTGTGTGAATTCAGTAAAAATACTGGCTTATATCCAACTCAGATGCTCCCTCCACTCTTTTCTTCATCATGTAAGAAAACATTGATCCAACTCACACTGTCTTGCTACAACATGTACTCAGGAAGCATTACTGGCTGCTGTAATTATTCCTTTCAGCTGAAAAGAGGCACCATCCTAAAGCAATTTCAATTAATGGGAGACAAAATCCATCACCCTCCTTAGGTGCAAAGTACAGTGAACATGTATCAGGCTTTTGGCAGCAACATGAAATTCTCTTTGTGCTTGGTGTTTCCTTGCTGAGCACTGGTGAGAGAACGAGACACAAACAACTTTTTGTCAAAAAAAAGACTCAGCAATTTCAAACTGGGATACATCCATCCAAAAATTTAATCCTGATATTGAAGCTTAGCTCTCTACTGTTTCGTATCATCCTGTACTATTGTGTATACACTTCATGGATCCATCTTCTACCCCTTTATCCTGCATTCAGGGTCGCGGGGCTCTTGTATCCAGTTTGCTAATATTTATTTTAGCCATTTTTCGTCACTTTTTGACATGTCATGACTTGACATGTCATGACTAACACGTACACACACACACACACAGTGTTTAATACAGGCTATGCAGATTGTTTAAACACACAAAAGTCCAATGTTCGATGATTGAACACAACCTGGACCTGAACATCATTTCTACATATGATAATCCATATAATACATTATTATAGATATTATTTCCCAAACATGAACGTCTGAATACATTGTTGACGCCCACGCTCGCTCCGCGCTGCTGGAAATAAAACTGTGGTGAAGTAAAACAGTTAGAGTCCATAATACTATAACTGCACAATCTAGATGCCTCTAAAGTTGCTAAAACCCCACATTGATGAAAAAATACAGAGGATATTACCTCAGTGTAGCATTTCAACAGTTGGGGGTTAATGCCTTGCTGAGGGGCACTACTCTGAAATGACCCATTTTGCTTCTTCAACCTGCTGCTCTCCCTCTAATTGACAACCGTGTAATGCTAAAAAGCATAAAGAAATGCTGGCAGCAACATGGGCTAATTAGTTGCACCCCACAGGAGGATCATGTTTATTCCACTGCCATGAATGCAAAAAAAAAAAAAAAAATTATTACTGATGAAATGAAACAACTGTGCTGGCCAGGCTTACCTACTTTCTACTGGTGTTCACCAGAATTCATGGCTGCAACCGTCACAGCTGTCAGTTGTCACACAGTAATGACTGCTCTCTCACAATGTTAGCCAGGGGCATTTGATAAATTACATGCCTTCTTATGATTGGCAGCAGAGGAAACATTAACATTTATGTGGTCAATTTGTTTATAAGAGATAAGTCATTATCTAGATTATAGTTTATAGCCTCTGTTCAAGTAACACTGTGTACAATTTCATGTAACGTCCACAGCTGCTGATCCACCTCCAACAAAAGAAAAGACGTCTCACCCACAGGAAATGATACATATTATGAGTGAGAAGATGTTCAGGCATGTGGCAGCAAAACATAATCAGAACAGACCCTTATGCATAATATCAGTAAAATGACACCATTAAAATGTGGGCATGGAGAAAATCACCCCAGTAGGCAAGTTCCACTTAAAATAAATAGGTGAGAGATTCCCCAGAACCACAAGTGTAGACATTCAGGAGATCCAGAAACCTGAAACGGTTTGTTTTGAGTTACTGGATCAGCTCAAGTTCACTAAGAGAACTCAACAAACTCTACTCCAGTGGTTTTCGAGAAGCAGTTTTTCACAAATTATTGGTGCAGGAATCTAGTTTGTCCTTGGACCAGTTCTGGGACTCTGGGACCCAATAGACATATACACTGTCTAAGAAAACAAGAAATGATAATGATGACTATCAATATTGTAATGGTAATGATCATTTTACTTTAAAAACTGCTTGTAAATATATTGTCTCTACTGTCTCTTCATGTTCTCCCTCTTTTCTTTCTCCCTGTCCTTCTCTCCTCCCTTTCCTCATCTCTTCTCTTTCTCTTTTCTCTGTTTTCATTTCACCTCAACCTGTCATCTGTCTGACGACCGTCCACTCTGAGTCTGCTTCTGCTGGAGGTTTCTTCCTGTTAAAAGGGAGTTTTTCCTCTCCATTGTCGCCAAGTGCATGCTCAATGCGGAAATGGAAAAGAGATAAATGTTTTTTATGATCTGTCTCTATATAAATAAAATAAAAAATAAACTGAATTGAAAAATGCTGTTAGATATATGTGATATCTCCTGTTGTACATGGGAAATACAAAACAAAAATCTAATTAAAAGCTTGTAACAACGCTCAGACTCCTTAGAAGATAAACTCTTTCCATTTTTGACAATCTGTTTATGAGCTTCCACTCAGCACTGAGAGAAATATTATCAGCTATCCACATCAAAACCGGGCAGATAAAAAAAAAAAAAAAAAACTTTTTTTCACCTTCAGAAGAAACCTTGTGGAGAAACCAGAAATATTTAATCAGTTTTGATGTTTGGAACATTATTTTCTGAGATTGTAGCGAAGATTTCAAATGACAGAAATAGTTACGTCAAATAATAGAGTTGTCCTAGAAAAGTGGAGTAGACCATACGGCCACAAGAGAATCAACATGACAGAAAAAAACATGATGAGAATTATTTAACATATAACGGATGGATCAAAGGGATGCAGGTGGTCTAAAGTCTGACAGGTGAAGAGCTGAGATCCATGTGTAATAGGTCGTGTCAGATAAGGTCATGTCCATCTGGTTGATCTCAAGGAGCCACTTTAATTGATATAATATGCGCTTTTAATATGATGTAACCCTTGAAAAAGAATAGGACCAAGGAGAGATCTGGCAAACACATATAATATTTGACGGAGAAATATTTTTCAGAGTGAAAACCCACTGGATGGGAGTGAGTGTGAGATTCCCACACACCACAACTACATAGCTGAGTGAAACAAGACAAAAACAAAAATAACAGCAGAGAATTGTGACTTTAATTGGCTCACAGCAGAGTTTTCCCTCTTTAAGTGTGTGTGTATTTCCTGACAGACAATCCAGAAACAGGCTGATGCAACAACATGCTAACGTTTGTCACGGAGGAATTTAGAGGGTTTGTGGAAGAGTGAGGGGGAAGGCGAGAGGGGGGGCGACGAACGAAAGGCCAAGCAAATAATGCATCTGTGTTCCTGTCCTGAGTCTCTGCTTGGACCTTTGATGGTTTACATCAAAGTGAGGAAATCAATAGCAATATTTCTGCAGCCTGGCCAGTGCAACATCTGTCTGATCACTGTGCACAGTTTCCTCTTTCCTGTCCTGGCTGTCTGTTTACACACATGCATGTATATTTATGTACATACATGTGTGTGTCCTCATTAAGGTGTTTCTGCCTCTGCACAACTGGGTGACTGTGTTTCCTTAAAACTGTGTTTATGTGTTACTGATTCATGATGTTTGCACTGAAAACCTTCGTATTAAACAAACACTGGATTCTCATAACTTGGTTACGATGATGTGTTTGGCCGCTCTGCTGATCCGGTCTTTAGTGTTTTAATATGAAATTAGTTGACAAAAAAATTAATAAATAAGATGAAACTCATTATAGTCAAGTTTTTTTTTCTGCTTGACTGTCTGACCTGTTGCTGTTAATAAGTGTCAGTGTCTGTCAGCACCATCAGCATTATTACTATCAACACTAACACCTCCATCCCATCATAGTGAATTCAGTGAATGGATCCTTTACTGGTGCTGATATTTTACATTTGATTCCAGTTCCCTGTATAATGTTCACCACAACAACCTCACCAGGTGATATACAGTATGGAGCCTCCAGGCTTGTACTCAAGTTACAATATTATTGGTCATTGTAGAAAATATTACTTATTGTTTCCTTAATAATGTATAATCATTTTTTCATGCTTAGGATTAACATTTGGATGATTATATCAATAACTTTATTACTACCTGTTATATACCTTTATCATACCTATTATATACCTTATATACCTAGTCATCATTTTCATATTGTCACTGTTTGAAGCGTCAGGTGTGTCATAGTGTCGCCCTTTGATTCAGACTGGTTCTGCTTTAGTATTTAGCCTTTTTTCTTTTTTCTTCTTTACAATTTCATGGCAGCTCAGTGGAAACAGAGTCCTGTTAAAACAAATGAAATGCATGATGTTATAGTAAACGTAATGTAACTGCTACTCTACTACTTGTCCCTATCTGTCTGCAGAGCTCCAGGCTGTGCTGAACACCAAGATTAGCCAATTGCAAAGTGTGTGTTGATAAGCAGAGCTGGATGGGTTGTGTTTGACTTATATGACTTTATCAGGTCAGAGATAAGTTTTCATGCACATGGAGCTACAACACTTGTGGTTTGAAAAAAAAAAGGGAAAAAAGTCTTTACAACTATGTTTTCTTGAATCACTTCATGTTCACTTGCTTCTAGAATCAGAGCCAACTGTTTTATTTGATTTTGGTCAGAAACAAAAGCAACATCTGATGCTTTTGAAAAATAAACCTACAAATCACAGACTGCAATTTCTACCAAGAGGTCTGGTGTTGCATTCCACCACAACAGCATCCTCAATGTCAAAACCAAAAAGGCTCCCAATCAGAAGGAAACCAGACAGAAGACCAAAGGCATCAGCAGGGGGTTGGCGAGGTGAGAGTTCGGAAGGCAGAGAAAATGGATCGGGGGAGGAGGTTTTGTAGCCGGCAAGCGTCTCCTCTCCCTTCTCCTTTTCATCTTGTTCCCCTCACTCTGTCTGTCAGCCTCACTTCTCTACACTGCTCTGTCTAATCTGAGCAGAAAGCAGGTGAGACAGGACATCATGCATGCATGAGAGGAGCAGGAAGAGATGGAGCCAGATAGTGAGATACAAGACCAGGACAACATCACACTAAATCAAAAGAGGTTGAACTTGAAGCTTTAATATAAGGTTCAGCTACCAGCATTTCTTAAAGGTCCTGCTGCTGATATTATCACATCAGAGTGTTCAATCTTCTCAACAAAAACAATGAACCGCAACAACTGGTGATTAACAAGATCAGTAGGAATAGCATCGATCATCAGGAAATCAGCTGAACTCCTCCATGTCTATTGCTCTTTTTTTGTAAGTCAATGTCAAACAGACTTTTTTGGTCCCCATACTGAGTGACCACTCATCATCCTCATGACCACACCCACTTCCTGCTGCTGAAACCAGGTTCCTCCACCACCACACTCACCCTCATCCATCCAGTCATGCTCAGCCTCGTCCTTCATCTCCAGATTTTTCCCTCATTCATCTACCGTTCCTGCTAACCTATACTCCGTCCTGACTCTTCACCTCCAAGCTTCAAGATCTGAGTTGAACCCCAGAGTGTCCCTCATCAGACTTGTCCTTGTCCTTCTGTGCAGCTCCTGCAGCTTTGTGTTCATTCTGCCCCTGTCCCTGGCGTCCTGTGTCAGCATTGTGAGCGCAGTGATCACTAGAGACTAAGATCCACACAGCTGACAGATGGAGTACTGGGTACAGTATTATAATTTATTTTTCTGCATGAAAGAAGTTAATAATTTACAGCTCACAGCAATTGAATGTATAGTCTCAAGCTTTTGTTTGTTTGTCTCTGGTAAAAGCTAACGTATCAGCATTTTGCATCACTATGATACATCCTCACTCTGTCTCAAATATTAACTATATCTGTATTAACTGTGGAATCTCCTCGAGACCTATTTCTTTCTGTTCACATGTGACAATCAAACTACAGAGTGAAGCTGATACAACCTCGTTTTGTTCCAAGATCGAAGATCATCTCTTTCTGGGTTCTCTATGAGACAGTTTTGTTCAAGTCAAGCAAGTCTCTATGTAAGAGGTGATACTGAATCTGCTGTGGCTTAATCAAAAGCTGGATGTTTATGATGGATAAGTGAGTATATATGGTGACCATCGTTCTTTGTCTTAGTTAACAAGACTCAGTTTTTCACATAATGTCGCTTCACCAAAACTCCTGACACAAAATGCAGACATCAACAGAGGCAGGAATAGGAGAAGTGAAAAGCTGGTGGTCAAGGATCCAATAGAAAAGGTAACAGCTACAGGAACAGGCAGGTTAGATACACTCAAGAGATGGAGGTAATGAGACACAGATGAAACCAATTGGTCAAGCAGGAGGGAAACACACGCTGGCATGAAGTACAAATAAGAACCGGCACATAAGAAAAGTGACTAAAACAGTTCCAACAGTGAGCAGCACTTGGCAGAAGTGGAGAGAAAAAACAGGAAGAAACCATCAAAACCAGACTCAGAGTGGAAGGCCATCTGCCTCAACCAGTTTGCATGAAAAGAGAAAAAGAGAAAGCAGATAGAGGAAAGGGAAGGAAGGAAGGGAAAAGAAGAGAGGAAGACCAGGGATATACATCTTTTTTTACAACCAGCTAAAGCAGAAACAGGTGATTTTAACAAACAAATCATTTTCTTTACCATTACAAAAAGCAACAACAACAATAATAGTAGTAATGGTGATGGTGAATATTCTAAGGACATAGTGAGAAAGAAATTGTGCTTTAAAAATCTCAAATATATTGATTTTACACATATAAACTAACTTCTAGCCAGGTTGACCCCACGGAACAGGTCACATAAACATATCTCCCCTCAGGCAAAATGTAAACAAATGCAACACAAAATAACAAACAACCCCATGACACCAAACAGCCGTGTTTTTCTAGCAATTCTGAGCTACTTTCACCGAGCAGACAGTTCAGTGCTAGTGCCGTCTGGATGATAAGTTGTGTCCCATATTTCGTCTCCGACAGTTCAATTTACCATCGTTTCTTTTCAAGATTATTCCCTCCTCTGTGTGATAGTCAAAACACTGCTCTCTGAATGATTGCCCTGTGAAAGCCTCAGGATAAATCTCTCCTAAAGAAGCCCCCTCTGAGCGATTCATTGTGTGGCTGATATGAGGTAGAAATGTACTCTCTCATAGTTTGATGGATTTCTCTAACAGAGGAGGAGGCTGTTCTGTTATTGATTATCTATATGAAGTCATCTGCCAAGGCTGGATAGGTCACAGGTGCAATAAAATACATACTATGTTGCCAAATAGTGGTCTAGTTTTTTGCTAGGACAAAGAAACATTCAATATGAGGTGAATGGATCTTTCATGACTGTACATCCAACATTATTCTTTTCATGACAGACTGTACTTTATCTGGAGGATCCTCCAAACAACCTGGCAAAAAAAGAAGGATCTTCAAATTTAGATTTTCCTCACAACAGCAGAGATACAATGTCATGTGCATGTAAATGGCTTTGTGTGTACAGCAGAAAGTCGGTACCACGAAGGGTGAAACATCACTTGGGTGATTCTAGTTTGTTTACATCCTGGTTCTCAGTATTCACAGCTGAAGAAATATAGACTTTCACTGAATCAAGCTACTTGTGTTCAATGATAATGGTGTTGATGAATCCCAAAAATACTCAGCAATTAGTGACTAAGTGAAGACAATCAGCAGTAGTACGCCACAACCAACAGCTGGAATACAGCAACAGATCAATATACTCTTGAACTACATGATATTAGATATATGATATGAATTTACCTTGTAGTCCTGCTCCTCTGACTTCTCTGACTTTCTCCAAGTTCTCTACTCTTTTGGTCTGTCTCTTTATTAATGAACTTGCGTCATAAACTGTGGGTGTCCACAGCTCCTCAGAAGCTGTTATGCCTTAGGCGTCAAAGCAAGCGGACCCTTAAGGCAGAACACAGATCAGACAGGTAATTTGGGGGGAAAAAAATAATTATTCTGACATTAGAATAACCAAACAAAAAAAAGTTGATTTCAAGTTGAAATGTCTTGATTCAGGATGAATTGTAATGTGCTATGTGAATGTATTGATGGGTTTGTATTCTGTATTCTGTGCTGACTAACAAATGTTATCATACTAACATGCTTTAAACACTGCACATGATGTGACTTGTACAATGATGCTGATGCCTTTGGCTGAATGACTGTATAGGAATCAAATGGGATGGTTTGCAGGTAAAGAGATTAGGGCTATATACTGCCCTGGGCATGATCAGCAGGATGACTGTGGCTATGCAGTGCAGGACTGGATGGTTTCAGGTGATTTAACCATGTCAATAGCTGTTAGTGAAAATTACACCTGCTGTCAACAACTTTATCTGGCATCTGCTGAACTAATATTTCCTCACATCACATATTTTCCTCCCCTGCAGCTCCCAAACTCCTCTTCTTTTCACAACTAGTATTTACAGTTTTAACACATTTCCACAAACTGTGGCTCAGTTTCTCAAATACTCTAAACAAAAAGTGAAAAAAGAGTTCACTATTTCGTCAAAACTCCATAAATCCCAAATGAAACACAGCATGCAAAATCATATTCTCTCTGCTCAAAAGTGATCCATTCCACCAAAAACAACATAAACAGCCGTCAATACTTATATCTCACACTATCAAATAAACACTGATGTGTGATGTAGTTTTGGTGAAGTGTTGGGTTTTTTTGTCCTGAAATAACATTTACAGCACTATATGTATATGTAACAAAATAACTTTTTAAAATGCATACCTATAACCTCAGTGAATTTGTCAATGTGTTATACAAAAAATTAGACTATCGTGAATTGCGAAATGCAATGAAACAGGTCACACTACATCCTGCCTCTGATCCCAGTCAGACCAGTGGACCTCATCCCCATGGACTATGATATTCTACTCAGCCAAGCAATGGTGGAAAAAACATCTGGTGAATCCATCTGCATGAATTTCATCACAAGCCTGGTGCCACATGTTAATGGGTCTGCTTTCATACACTTTCCATCATCATGCTGAAAAGAGTTCTTCCACTGGATCTAGAGATGGGAAATATTTGTTGTTTTCAAGCGACCAAATGTGGGTTGCTTGAAAACCAGCTGGTCCACAACTGGTGCAATGGAAACATTATCCAAATGAAGGTGTGTTGTTCTGGTTCATCTTCCTGTGGGAGGATCAGGAGCAAGTCGGGGGTGATGTTATAGAGACCAAGTGGCCAAAGGTGTATAACCCCATGCTGACCATTAGCACCACACATGGTAACATTTCTGCCACACTGAGTCATAAATGTAGACAGATTCATTAAGAACTACAATAGCATGAATTTTAAGTAATCTGAAAAAATGACCTGACAAAGTTGCACATTATTGTTTTCCTTTTTTTCCTCCTCATCCTGGATGGCGTCTCGGCTATTTGGCCTGCGTCTTTATATGTAACTTGGGGCCTCATTTGTACTCTGACATGTGAATTGAATTGAATTGTTCTTCCAATACAGTTTACACAAGTACAAAATTAGTGAAACTAACTAGTGATCAGGGAGTTGCTTTCGAAGGCCAATGTTTTTTTGCAAATATAATGTTTGTGGTTTAGACTGATATTTCAGCGAGACCAATGGGACTTTTATATTGACACCTCAGGAATACACCAATAAACTGTCCTCTAAGGTAAAGACAACTTATATTGTCACTGTGTTCAAGGGTGAATAATAAATATTCTGTGTTTGACACATGTTTAGTTTCAGTTTGGGAATCAGCGACAGCTGATCGGAGCAGACTGATGGCTTCAGATAGAAACTGTGTCAGGTTTTGTGAGCTTCACACTGCTGTCATGTCCAAACACAGTTGGCATGTAACCAGCATCTGTTGTATTTCAAACAGCATAACAATGTTAGTTTTTATCTTGCTGATATTGTGTTTTTGAGTTTGAGTGAAAGTCAGTTGATGTTTTTGGACAAATTTGGATCATTCCCATGAGGTGAAGTGTTGCTAATGAAAGGAAGGATAAAAAAAATGAAAAGATGTTGCACACAAATTCACCTACAGAACAACAACAAAATGCTGAAACAACCATAATATCAACAAGAAGCAAGAAGCAAATTCAAGTCTCTTTTTATCTCTTTTTCACACTTCGCAGTCTCACCTCTGCACAGTGGAACCTGATGACAACTGAGGAGAGTAGTAATTGGATGACTTATATGCATACATAGTTATAATAAGCTATAATAGTATTAGCTGCTGATCTCACCTTGTTTAAAATGGGAAAAGCCAATGGCCAAAGGATGATATCCGAAGAGTCCCGATGAGGCAAACATGTTGATGTCATTTATATGTCAAAGATCCTTTTATTCCTCAAACTCATTCAACTCAATAGACTCTCCTAACACACTGAGTAATCTCACTACATTAAATCGGCTTTGTTTGGGAATGTATTATGTTGTTTTCTGTGACATCAGAATAAGCTCTAAGTGTTTTTGGCTGGTTTAGTGATGATCTGTTCCCAGTACAGTGGACAGCAAGGGAACAGCTAAGCTCATCGGTGGGAAAGTGCCATTGCAGCAGTGTGATTGTCTGTTTAGTAGAAAAGCACAGGGCAAGTCAAAGTGTTCACATTGTTGAAATGGTTCTCTTGTAGTTTCTACTTCTCTTGTTAGGTAGTTTACCATGAATCGACAGTAGACAGAAATGGATGATGTGTGACGATGGTTGGGGTTTAGGCTGACAGTATGCTGATATATTTTATGTGCCTAACCTTACTGAAGCAGTGGGATGCTCCAGAAGCCAACAAATAATCTTTGTTTGTCTGAAGCATCTCCAGAAATGTCATTTCAAGAAATGAGTTCTGACAGCTGTCAGGATTGTTCTTGTTTTTAAGAGAGTTGTCAAAAGCAGTTAGATTTCCGACCAAATACATTCAAGATGTATCATCATAAAAGTTTTATTGCATTTAAGCTAGCACGTTATTCTCAAATCTCAAATTGTTCTCCAAACCAGCCAGTTACAAAAAAAAATGAATTATTCTATACTCTTCTGGATGAGTTTAAAAATCTTCTTCACAGACAAAACACTAACAGAATCACACTGTATTAGGCAAAAGTATTCACAAAGTCATTAAGAATTTATTTCCACCTGATGTAATGATCTGGCTGAGGGGGTCCATTGCAGAGGTCATTGCAGGACCGCAGTGAGGATAGTGCATTACCTTGATTTATGCTAAGAATAGGGAACCTTTATAATGTAACTTCAAGGGCAGCACCAGTGAGAGGGGTAACATGCAGAGGTTGCAAGTCCAGCACTGTTCTACACAGCGATGCAGCTAGATCATTGCAAAGAGTGGCCATGGATACCAGCTCCAAAGTGGAGCAACCATAATTAACATGGATGATTTCAAGTTGTTCACCAAGAACGAGCAAGAAATGGATTCACTGATCCACATCACCAGGATCTATGTCAGTGAAGTCAGTGAGTATGTTTACATGCACTGCTTTAATCCAATTATAGGCTGGATAGAATTCAAAATACCTCATGTATCCACACCATCCGAGTGGAATCGGCTCGAGTGGATTGAAATTTGAATTGGCTTGAGAGAGGTGGTGTACACCTTTTGATAATGCGATCGCTGCAAATGTAAACATGTAATTGGATCGTTGGAGCACATGTCTTGCTGCTGTGCATGTGCGCCATACGTGGGGGTATTCAATTCAATTCAGTTCAGTTCAATTTTATTTATATAGCGCCAGATCGTAAAAACATTTATCTCAAGGCACTTTACATAGAGAAGCTCAACATTTCAACAATGAGCAGGCACTTGGCGACAATGGAGAGAAAAAAAACTCCTTTTTAACAGGAAAAGAAGGGAACAACTGCAAGAGAGAGCAGAGTGTTAGTAACATGTAATAAGAAGTCAAAGAAACGTATCGCCCCTTACTGTTCTGACTGTGAATTGCAAACAAGTTAAGTGTATTTGAAGTAATGTAAGAGGAATCTGATTGATTGCTCTGGGCCATGCAAACGCAGATGGAATGTGGATCGCTTTAATTGGTGCCATGTAAACGGCTCTTCGATCCCACTGATTTCAATCCGATTGAGGAAAAAATGTGCATGTAAACACACTCAATGTGTCATTTGGGCTGAATCAGTGTGGAGGGATGGTCTCCAAGAGAGGGAAGATTAATTAATTCAAGGGGGTTGATCTACACCAGAGGGCAACGTTGCAGATGTTCAGAGCAGCTATGAGTATCTTGAGCTCCTGCAGGAAAAAGACAACAATGAGGAGGCTGCAAGAAAGTCAGCCAAATACCTTCATAGAATAAGGCAGGTTCTGAAGAGTGAGCTCAATGAAAAGAACAAGGTCCAAGCCATTGACACATACACCCTGCCAGTCATCAGATACCCTACGGATATAATTAGCCAAAGGAGCAGAAAGTGGCCACTGATATCAAGACAGCAAGGTTCCTCACAATGTATGGAGGGGTTCACAATGTATGGAGGGGTTCACCCCAGGTCCAGCACCCAGAGACTATATGTTAGTTGAATAAAGGAGGCCAAGAGCTGGTGAGTATCAGAGCCACTGCCCAGGATGAAACAACAACGATCCAAGAGTGTCCCTTAGGCAGAAGAGACCCTATACTTTATGTATATTTATACAGTGAATGGTGCATGTGTCTTTCAGGCGAATGAAACTACCATATGAAGGGGCAAGAGGTAAGGGTTTGAGGAGGATGAATATTTTGAACAGAACTGTCTGTCTGTTTGGCATCAGGATGGTGAAATATCATCTGGTGAAATCTGAGCCCATCCAGAAACACAACGCTGCAGTAAATAGTCAGTTACTAACAGAAATGCACAATATTTCCACATTAAATGATTTTTTTTTTTTTAAATAAGTGTATAAATATAAATCTCCTTGGAATTTTCAGTAAACATTCAGGGACTGTTTTCACAGTTGTTGGTAAAGGTCTGGTTCAATAATCATAATCCTGAACAACAGATGCTGAATATTCCTGCTAAAAAAAAACAAAAAAAAAAAAAAACAGCATATCTGCACCTATACTGAGGGAATTGTTTTTGTACAGGATGCCATGCATATTAAGATTTAGCATGATCCACAAAAACTTCACACTTGTGAGGCAGATGAAGAATGCAGAGGGATATCTATTCTGGTATATCCCATCGCTCCAATTATAAAGGGACTGTAGGGCACACGCTGCAGCCTGCTGGATTATATTTACAGCTCAAGCAGGTTGCGCATGTAAGCAGGGATGAAGAGGCTATTTACCCACAACACAATTTTTTTGTTTAACATTTGCATTAATTTTCTGCTAGTGTCCAGAGTTCTGCTCTTTACAGTCAGATTTTATTGGCTTTTGTATCTTTTGACACCAAATGACCACATGTACAGGTTATATAGGGTTATAGGTTGTGTTAAAAACCTAAAAAATAACACATTTTGCTTATTGTTTTTTACCAAAGTTTCTCTTTTTTTATTCTGCTTTTCTTTTTTTCTTTTAGCTTAGTCGATCAGTATAGTGATTGGGTTTTAACTTTGCATATTTTAACATGTAAAGATAACAAGAAACTTCAAAACATGTTGCATTCTTAGAGACCTCAACAGCTTTTAGAATCACTTAAAGTCCTAATAAAGGTAATGGACATGAACTGAATGAACTTGAATGTATATGAATATGTAGAAGTCTGTGTGACCTCTGGTTAATGCAACAGTTTTTCAGTTGGTAACATAGAGAAATGGACCACAAAGCCCCAGTTACTGAAAATAACACTCAAGATCTCAGGAACTCTCAAGTTCATGTCTCAACAAAAACTGTTTCTTCTTTGCCCAAATACGCAATTCAACACTTTTTTGGACAGTGTACACAATTATCTATGTAATACACAGGCAGGTACCTCACCGCTTCACTGTTGACTCATCATTCAGAATGTAAGCACTATAAAAAGACCGCAGATGTGTACTATTTTCAACAGCAATGGTAGCAGAAACAGACACTGAAGGAGGGTGAGAAGCACAGAAAGAGCTGGAGGGAGAGGATGAGGACATACATGGTCACAGCTTTCTGATGAAATCTGGGCGATGTTAGTTGACCATGTTAACAACCATGAGAGAGGTTAGACAGAGGATCCAAGCCCCTGTGCCTCTGTCACTGTCCACACATGTAAGTTTGAGTGGAGCTGTGTGACTAAACTTCTTTTCACTCCATAATGTACGCCTATTTTCCATATCATCCTTTGACTGTACAAGAACAACAGTACGCAGTTGTCTTGACGACTGAGACAGTGACGTAATGGTTGACGCACAGGAAGTGGCAATAATCATCTTGGTTTTAAATAAGTTGTTTTTTGTGGAGAAGGATAACAGGTTTATACACATTTTTGTCCATAAGAGCAATGTCTCTCTGCAAACACAACTATGATGTGATGGTTCATTGAACAAAACAGTGAGTAGTAAATAAGGCAACTGAAAGAAGAAGTGTTTGTAATTTGGTGCGAAATTTTGTGGGCATAGTTTTGTGTTTCATGTGTTCAAATGTTTATGTGGGCGCTTCACTTTGCACGATCAATGCCAGTGTTTCTGACTTTGGATGTGTGGTTTTGTGAGTTGTGTTTTGAGAAAATGAGCCCAATTTTCAAAATCACTTTATATTCTTGAATCTCTGATGTATAAGCGAATGCTCTGTGTTGTTTCAGTTTGAGAGGAATCCAGGGTTGATTCAGCCGCTGCCTGTCCGCCCCCACAGTTGCTCAGAGTTTTATGGCCACTGTGAAACAAGCAGTTTACCGGGAAGTAAAGACCACAGGCCATTAAAATGTCCAGACTACATGTAAAAAATAAAACCTTTTTATTTTTACTGACAACCCATCACTGGGATTGGGTTGTTCTGTGATTCTGACAGCAAACTCTTATTGCTGCATAGCCATTCTGATGATTGACTTTTTTGTGGTAAGTGGGTTTAAATATGAATGACAGCTAGTTACTGCAATCTGATTAAAACACCAGCATATTCATCACATAGAAATATAGAAGTTGCAGGAATTAACAATGTTACTCGTGTCACTACAGGTAATCATTGTTATGTTTGCAATAGTTGTAACTGACACTATGCAAATGCGATGTGAAATCCTGGTTCAGTACACAGGAAATCAAGGTATCAGATGCATCATGTCAGATGTATCAAACCTCAGTCCTCTCCAACTGACACCTCTCTCTTTCTCGTATCATCTTAACTTGTTCTGCTAACTTTCATCTTCAACAAAGAACAAACTGCTGTCATCACCTCACAAAGACTCACCTTCAAAATATCAACATCGGAAAATCTGGTCGTCCTGATGATGTTCCAGGGCTATGACTGAAGACGTGCAAATCAACTCACTCCAGTCATAATAAATGCACTTTTCAACCAGTCACTACAACAAACTGCAAATCCCATCATCATGAAAATCACCAGAATTACCCCAGCTCCTAAGACCCTAACTGTTACTGAGATAATGAAATGTTTGAACGGCTGGTATTATGTAACATCAATCCCTACATCCAAACCAGTCTGGACCAATAACAATTTATATACAAATCCAATGCATCCACAGATCTTTTTCACACTGTCCTCACTCACCTGAAAAACTCTGTTCAGTCTTTTTGTTTAGTCTTTGGCACCTTTAACCCTAAGAAGCCAGCAGACAGTTTAGACATTTAGTCTAAATTACACTCACTGTCTCTGGAAAAAAGACTTTCTCACCAACAGACCCCAGCAGGTAAAAATTGGCGACTACACCTCCTCTACCATTAATATTCTGATCCTGGGCACAATAAAGACAAAGGAAATGATTACTGACTTCAAGAAAAGCAAGAAAATGAACATAAATAGCCTGAACATCAATGGAGAAGGAGGTTGAGCAGATTGCTGCTCTTCAAACACCCGAATATCTGAAGATCTGACTTGAGGCGTAAACACAGCAGTTGTGATGAAGAGCAGCACTTCTTCTTCCTGTGAACCATGAGATGTACCAAACTGGATCAAATTCTCATACTAAATTTTAACAGATGTATAACAAAGAGCACTTTAATTTGCAATTTTGTACAAAATATAATACAATAAATAATACTGCGTGATACTCCAGTTGCACTGTAGAGAAGAAGAAGAAAAAAACAAGAGGAGCTGAATTCATCTCTAACATGTTTAGGTGTGTTGCACGACACTATATTATCAAATAGTTCAAATGCCTTTAGACATGTATGAGTCGCTGTGACCTTTACTGATATTTTCTCCAGACCAGAAAACTTGGTTATCCATAATATATTTGTGTGTCACTTCCCTGGAACCCCCCCAGATCTGAGACATTTTGTTCCACAAAGCTGCACACAAAATGCATCAACTGCCCCAGGATCTAGTGTTACATCTCCACCATCGAACAACTGAGTGTTTTGTGGTACAGTGCAGCGCTGTGGTACATCAGCTGCACTGCAGAGGACAGGACCTACAGAGGATAATGAAGATGACTCAGCAGATTATTGGCACCCCTTTTACAAGCCTGGAAGGCCTCGATTCGAGTCATCTACTAAGATGAGCAAGTAACATGACGTCGTATCCGTCACATCCTAGTCACACCCTATTTGCCATCTTTCCCTCAGGAAGATATAAGGTCACAAAGACACGGACCAGTCGCCACAAAAACTTTTTTCCCTTAAAGATGTAGAAAAGATGCTGAACTCTCAATACTTTTTATTATTTATTTGTAATGATTGGCCTTACTAGTGACAGTTTGATAAAGACATGACATCAGTCAATCCTAGCTCTGTAAATCACTGAGGCTCTCTATAGAGAATGTTTCTAAAAGAAGACTATGTAATTCACAATTCGAGTCTTTTGTGTGTTTCCTTTGTCCAAGTGCACCACCGTCTAATCAAAAAAATCACCTTTTATTGTTACTGTTCAGTGAAAGCAGTCCCAGTCAGAGTGCATTACCTTCTAAATAGTAATAAATGAGCCAGTTTTGATGAAACTGCAGCAGTCGTGCAAGACAAATATTACAAGACTGAAAAGTGACAGGCCAAAATGACAGTCTCACCTGGGTTCTGTGCTGCTTTTGAGTATCCATGGCAACAAGCATCACTAAATCTAATCATCTGTCACTGCACAGCGCTCTGGTCAGCAGCACACATTCTGTGTGTCAGTGTGTGTACATCTTTGCATATATGTGTAAGGCTGTGTTTGTGTGTAGTGGATGTGAGTGATGATGGCTGGCTGAGAGGTTCTGGCCGTTGCCTTTGACAGGCCTGGCAGACTGAAGAGTAATTGTGATCTGTCCTTCAGCATCTTTCAGTAGGGGCATCAGGTGAGGACAGGAGGTTTTAATAGACAGAATGGGATGAAATGAGAGTCCAGCAGCTGAGGCCTCAAATACTCGTGCAATCGAGACAGAGAGGTAGCGACAGCTGTGTAGAGTAAGAAGTAGAATAGAAGTGTCTTGATTGGTCTTGGCCGTTTCCTGATACATCATTTCATATGAAAATTGTCTAAACCTCTGTCTTAATGTTGATTTATGAAGTTGTTCACATGGACTTGCTGTGTGGACACAAAGCTAGAACTGTCTCTGCTGTCAGGAGGCTGCAGCTATCAAGGAATCACAATGAGCATACTGTTGTATTCATACTCCAGCATCATGAAACATGAAAGTTTGCAATGCTGAGACCTGCGTTATAAAGTAATATTATAGCTCTATACAACAGGTACAACAACATCATATTCTACACAAGGAAATGGAATCGTTAAGTCCCTCAGATTGTCTGAGAATCTCAATCATCTTCCCTCTACAGGATTGTGTGATAGCATCTGAAATTATAAAAATGGAGCAAAGCCTCTCTCTTGGCCTTTTTCTAACTTGTCTATTATTATTTATAACACAAGGTCCAGTTGGAGACAAATGAAGCTTAAAAAAAAAAAACAAAACACTTGTGACCTCATTTGCTCTCTATCACACCAAAGCAGATAAATCAACATGTAAGGGTCATTAGAATAAATTTGACAGCACACAAATTACCTAATAAATAAGCTCCTGTCAGTCTCACATGACTTCATGTTGACTTTCTTCTTCAGGCTCTTTGCGCATTCACATAAAAACCAACAATTACTTGCTGCATACTTTAAACAGGAGGTACAGGTACACTGAGAAAAAATAAGAGTAGTAAAAAACAGTCATCATTGTAAAAGGTTACCCTAACTCTAATTCTTTGTAGTTCAATGGCCAATATGATAAAAGACTCATTTTAATGTGATTTTAGTCATTCCATTTTAATATAATGACTCAATTTGTAATTTCTACAGTATAAGTATTAAATGAACATGGCAGCCAATCAGTTGCTACGCCTCTATCCTTTCACACAATTTTGGCGTTTAGCTTCAGCCTTCACTACCTCCTCTTCCTCAAATCCCTCAGATCCTCTGATCAGCTTCTTCTCTCCAATTTCTTGCTCTCTGTCAAGAAGGAGACATAATAGTTTGCTGCTGTCTGTCAGATCTATCTTATCTATCTATAAATCTCATCCACCATTAAAAAAAATTGAGTACTTGTGAGTTTTAATGTCATACAAAGTCGAGGCAAAGAATTGAATAGCTGCAAATTGTCAGCGATGACAGTGGGAATCAGAAATAGAAGAGGAGTTTATCGCTTATCATGGTTGTTGTGGACACCTGAGTACTTCTGTACTGTTAGGCAGAACAAAAAAGAAGAAAACGTATCACAACTACCGTAACTACCCTTTCTATTTGCAGCGACTGCATCAGTTGTCATCATTATTGTTGACCAAACATGGTCCAAGTAAGAACAACTGTTGAATTCATTATGAGGATGTGATGAATCATGTTTTCTTTTACATAATGTTGATAGGTGGGTGTGTGTTAAATGAACATGAGCGTAGATGTAACTTCAACTTAGTCATTGAAGTTAATTAGACTATTTTTCTTTGACATATTCGCTTGTTTTCTGTGTGGGAAAAAAAAAAAAACACTCTCACCATGAATCAATAGTTACATTTTATATCGCAGCTTTTGATTGGTGCCCTCACTAAAAGGCTCCTCATGCTGACATGAATGTTTTAGCTCCTGTCTGGCCTGAGCCATTATGTACCTGAATGGCTCTCCTGGAAGCCACCTCCTGCATTTATTCATTAAGTGACAGGTTATGAAATGTCTTGCTCAGAAGGAGCCATCACTGGCCTGTCATTTCCAAGCTCTTTGAATGCACTGGCATGACTGTGCTACTGCTCTTTGTTCTGGATTTGAAAGGTATGGAAGGTAGGACGCCTTGAGAGATTTCATGGTAATTACTGTACAGGGGAGAGTATAACATAATAAAATATATGACAGAAAGTCACTTGTTAAAAATAAAAATCGCAAAGCCAGAGCTAGTTAGGTGAGACCAATGTCCTGACGTTAAAAATGGTTAACAACGCTCCACTTTTGTCCATTACACAAAAAAAAAAAAAAAAAAAAAAGCCAGACTACGAGTGGCACCATTTTGGTCAGTCACATCTGATTGAGTCTCGTCTGTCAATCTTCACACCTAAACCCAATCTCATAAAACCAAATGAATATTTAAAACAAAACTAACCAGCAAAATGAAGACTGGAACATAAATCAATGTGATAAGAACGATCTTAAACAGAAATCAAGAAACATGTATTCATCTTTTAGAAACACAGGCCTCATCTACAAACATGGAGGTGGTCGCAGTAGAGTTTCTGATCTATACAAAGCTTCATCCCATCACTCTCTATGACTCTCTTTATCCTTACTTTTCTAATTTTTTGTTTATACCTCACCCTGCCAAGGACCCACTCTACATTTTATGTGTACTGTCATATATTTGTGTCATGGTTAAAAGAGAATATTTCATATCCATACACCACCCACAGGCTTTTTTTTACAAGCTGTATCCTATGTGTTATTAGGTTTAAGCTACTGTCAAGATGCACAAGTAATGTTGTCAGCACAGTCACAGTTTTCCTCAAAGTAAAGCAGCAACTAGCCACATCTTGTCTTCTCAACCTGAATCAAACCATTCAGCTGTGTCAAGTTTCAGAGATCTCATGACAGTAAATATAGAAGAACATGAGTATGGATGTAGGAAACAGCAACACGGCATAAGACCCTGCTGTTCTCTCACTGGCTACAACTAGATTATAATTGGCACAAAGAAAACAAACTAAGTTTATCACTTTTCACTTATTAACCTTCCACCTCATCACATTTTTATAATTTTTACTTGGCAAGGTATCACAGTGGATACACAGGCTCCTTTCATTTGCTATACAATGTGATTAAGTGACTCACCTGCCACAGAATCCTTCTTAATTGCTTATTTTGCAGACTCGGGTGCTGATCATCACTAAACCTGACTGCCAGCTTAGTGTTTGGGAGAAAACAAACAAAAATATGCCAATGTATGGTTACTAGTCTGACACTGTATCATTATGCCATGATACATGTCACAAAGACTGGGGATCTCACTGCTCTGGGTGAACACGGAGTAATAATGTGTCTGTAACTCAACAGAGCAAAACAAGAGGTTTATTTTTCCTATACCACAGTATTATATTCACACTGGGACACATGAAAAGAAAAAAAGATTACAATGTCATGTTGATGTGTCCAGTGTATGAAAATATCTCCCACCCACACCCATGTCTGTTGGTAGGCAGACTCACCTTTGGTCATGAGCTCTGGGGTAGTGACCTAGAGAATGAATCAGAGACACAAGCAGCTAAAATTAGTTTTCTTCTGCAGGATGTCTGGGTTCAGCCTTGGACATAGAGTAGATTGGCTGCTCCTTTGTGTTGACAGGAGCCAGATGTGGTGTTTTTTTCATGTTTTCTACAGTTACGTCCAACGTAAGACCAGTTGATCAATACTCCACAACAAAGTATGTCTGTGACTCAGCCCAACTCACTGACGACTGAATGCAAAGAAGAGCTCCAGATATGTGTTTGCACCGCACTGACGTATAGTACTCGTTCACTATTTGCTCAAATCTGATCTGTGATCTGAAGGAATCTGAGGGAGAACAGCTCGTTTCTACCTGGTAAAATATCCAAACCTGTCACTGAGTCCAAGCCACAGTTTTGTAAAAAGTTACAGGAAATGATGATCCTGAATTAATTATAATCTGGATATAAATCAAACACCTCACTTTCCCTATCTCATGATAAGTTTATGATCTTTCTAGGAATCATTTAGTACTGAAAAAATCTGAAGATCTGAAAATTTCCTGTCTGTTTTTAGGACTAACTTTAGATGGAGACGAAGCTGATTCAGTGACTAGTCAAGTAAAAAAAAAGATCTTGTAATGTCTGAACTCCTGTTGCTGCAGAACGTCATCGAGTGTCAACACGGCTTCGGAGGTTATACTGGTGAAATATGTTTTCTCACTGATTTATTTTTTCTCTCACATTAATCATCTCATTTGAGAATTTTTGCCAATTACTGATACCACATTGTACATAGATATGAAGCTACAAGTGGCAGGGTAACAAGTTTAGCTTAACCCAGCAGAAACTTGGGGTGAGAGTCTGTCAAACTGTTCAAAAGAAGCAAACTGACCACCAGCATGTCTGATCATGAATTAATCTACTATATCCTGTTTGTTTGTTTGTGTTGTACTGAGGCTTTGTGAGCCAGGTTGGCTTTATATGTGGAGCTGGCTCCAACCACACCAAATAAAAACCCAACCCCCAGTGTAATCCTGTTGTTGGAACCTAATCTGACCTGATAAATAAACTGTAATTAAGTCTTAATTAGGCACAATGTAATAACAATATATTTAGTGTATTGTTAGTGACAAAAATATGACAAAATCAATGTGAAATAAATAGCTGTCCTAAAATTTAACAGTTCGGTTTGAGATTTTCTGGTCTCTTTTATTTGGTTTTATTTCCTCAGTTACGGATCCACACACACCAGGAAAAAAAAAAAACAAAAAAAAAACTCTGAAACCATCACCGGTCTAAGCTGTTTTTTTAAAAATTAGCTATCTTCACACCGCCCGAGCACAATCGGTCTGAACCCGCCCCGTCTCTCTGTCCTCCAGAGGCCTTGGAGACTTGTCCTGAGGGCACTTCATGACAGACACTCTGCGCTGCCATGTTGCTCCTGTTTGCATCACTCTCCTGCTTCCCCCCACAGTTGTCCCTGAAAAACTGAATTAAGTGGAAACGGTTAGGAGAAAAAGATATTATTTGTTTCTGATGGATATTGCCTCATCAAAGGCCAGTGGAGATGTCTGGTGAGCAGCGAGGCAAGTGGGTAGAAGCACAGTAACAGGTTGGACAGACTGGGACCTGTTGTTCAACTTTAGCCCTTCACAAAGTGTATATGCATATTAAACACCTTGTCACATTTCCAAACAAAATCCAGAGGAAAATGGAAGACATTTCACTTTATTTTTGTCGTAAATTTAAGTATAAGTATCTTAGATAATCTGCATTACTGTAAGAGCGTTCATCTTTCTTAAAATGGTCTTCTATTTTAACATGGTACACGCTGTGTGGACACTGGCTGTCTGAGACCCAGAGGACAATGCTTTCACACTGGCAGATAATGCATAAGACTTTCAAATGTAGCAAATTTCAGAACAAGACGATGTCCTTGAATCAAAAATATCCTCTTCAAAACTCATGCATAACAACAAGGTTATTATAACGCCTGTCTTACTCATCAAGGTATTGAGAATACCACATGATCCTTTTAATCCTCCCCGCAGTAGGCCAAAACCTTGTTAATCTCAACACCACGGGAAGAAATTTTTTTTTTTTTTTTTTTGAATAAGCAAAATGTTTGGGTGGTAAAAACATGTGGGCTTCAAAACCTTTATTTTCTTATCTGCAGTGTAGTACTCACACATCACTGTGAAGTCATATTTAGAAATGAGGCTGTGTTGTGTGGGCAGATCATGGAAGTTCTAGAGGTAAAACTAAATACAGGAAGCTTTATACTCAAACTGATGTTTATAAAGGTGTTAAGGTGTGGCTTGTGAATCCATGTGCAGAACACAGACCATGGTAGAGTAAAGGGAAACTTACTGAAGGGTTAGAATAAAGGGGACAAACAAGGTGATAAAAGTGGGGACTGGATTGGAAGCTGTTTATTCTGAATGGAGGGAAATTCTAGAACGATTCTAAATAGGCGGGTCCAGGAAGAGGATCAGGACTGGACCGGACACAGACCTGGACATGAAGGCCACAGCCCAAGAAAAGGAGCTGTGGGTAGGGGACAAGGGTCATAAGCAATGACTGATGTCTGAGTCGCCACATTGCTGCACTGTTCTCACTGCGCAACTTGTCTCATTATAGTACATTATAATTATTACATTACAGTTTCTCCCATTATTTCCAGGCGTATCCTCTCAGGCTCTGTCAAATTGAATGGGAAGTTCTCTTGTGTCTGCATGAAGGTTAAATATCGGCTAATAGCATATTAGGATATTTTGTCTCTAATTAGAGTATAATTTAGTATAATGATGTCCAATTGTAGTATATTTTAGATCTAATGCATAATTACAACATCATTTAGGTGCTTGGTGTCTAATTATGATATGACTGTGTTACAAAGTTAATTCATGAATTTATGCACTGCTAATACATGGATACATGCAAGTCTTTGATTTGTGATCCCTTAAATACAAACTCCTGTCTACTTGTGATAGTTAACAACAGTTTCATATTTCTGAACTGAACTTAACACTTAACCTGTGTGTCTTTGGACTGTGGAGTACCCAGAGAAAACCCACACAGACATAGAGAGAACATGTAAACTCCATGCAGAAAGGTTCGCTGCACCTGTTCCACTTGAAAAGCAAAAGTATCCACAATAACACAAACATATCAACCCATCGAGGTAGAGCCAAACCAACAATTCCCATATTCTGTACAGTAAAATGACTATCTCTCTAGGCCCATGTGTAATATGAGATGCACTCTCCTGCTATTACTGCAGAACAAATCTACCTACGGGTACAAATAAAGTTAACTTGAACTTGGACTTGAACTTCTAAGTGGACGTGGATGCAATAGAACAGCTATTATGGCTGGACAAAAAGGAATCATACACATAATGCGACACTTAAACAAAAATGAAGTCAAGACAATTGTTGAGGCATTTCTTATCTAACATATGCACACATATGCAAACACACACTCAATCAGCTTGTGATTCATACGTACATGAAAAGGATAAGTAATTATCAGCACTCCTTTAATATTACTCTCTCCCAGGAGAATGTTCATTATTGATTAAATTAATTGCAAATGTTTAAACCTCAGTGCTGAATGCTCAGGTGAGTTCTACTAATGATGTCATGTGGTGCATGGTTATAGTTGTGTTTCCACCTGCCACATTAAAACAATTGTTAATTCTTATTACATGTGTGAAGATTGTCAGTTTAGATCATGAATCATCATGATATGATGTAAATTTCAAAGATTGAACTCAAACATTCCTGTCCTGACATTTATATTTCTAAGTATTTATACCATTATTATACAACCAATCTGACATGAAATAAAACCAACTGTATTCAAACAAACTGGTTGTGGCAGAAGTCCACCCACCCTCAGTCCAGTTCTGTAGAAGGTTTCAAAACTCTTAAACCACTTCACTGAATTTTTAAAGTTACACACATATAGTTGCAGCATGAATTTCCCCAGAAATTGATCTTTGCACAGACCATCACAACCATCACAACACTCAACGGGCTGAGCTGTTTGCACTCAAGTCATGGTGGTGACTGGTTAACAGATGTCCCTCTCCACATCATCATTTTCCACCTCCTCCAGGGGGATCCCATGGTGCTCACAGGGCAGATGAAACACAGTCAGGTGTCAAATTAAATAAAACTCATTGAAAAAATTGATGGAAAAAAAAACAAAAAAAAACATGGCAAATGCAGATGTCTCCGATGAGAGGATAATGGGTCAATACATGGCTTCGTGAGTGAAAATAGTGACCAGTCATCAACTAAACAGAGCACTTAGGGGAGATTTTGAACTCAGCCGCTATCATCAAAACACAAAGTGATGGAGTGTGTTTCTGGAGAATGTTGATCTATTCCTCCAGTGAAGTTCTAGAATTTTAGAACCAATTCCAAACCACACTGAAGCTGTTTTGGTAGCACATGGTGGCCCAACACCTTTTTTTTTTTTTTTTTTGCTTCTTTTTAATTTGTCACTTGTTTGTATTCAGCCTTTCCAGTGTGCTATGGGTCAGTGGCTCTATTCCAAGTTCCCTCCAGATGAGAGACATCAGGCTGAGCCCAGACACCAAAAGTAGAGGAAACTCATTTCAGTTCAGCTGCAAAGGTCATGACCACGGGTGAGGGTTAGAATGTAAATCGTCCTCTGACATTCTGACCACAGAAAAAGAGTTTAGAGCAGTTTCAACTTGTTGACATGTAGAATCCTTGTTTTTAAACTATGAAGCAAAAAAAAATTTAAGCAGAAAATGGAATATTCATTTTGCACCACATGCATGCTGAAGGGTCACCGTTTTACCTGGTTCAGTTTCAAATGTGTCAGCCCAAAGCCACAATATGGCTGATGATTTGGAATATTTTAGGAACAGTGTCTGTGTTCCTTACTGGGGCGAGGATTAGGATTAGAGTTACCGCACAGTGACTGAAGTGTGTTTTCCGATGTTTCACCAGGCAACAGCTCTGCTACATAACACACAGTGCCAGATCTAGAATAGCTCAGCTTCTGGTGTTTATGGAGATTAGGACCTTCTCTTTTGCCTGCCAGTGATGCTGTGTGACACTCCCTTCACCTTCCTCAGCTTCTCTCGCAAAGCATAACTTTTTTGCATATCTTAAAATTATATGTGTCAGTGCATCAGAACCAAGCAGCAGTTTGATTTTGTTGAAGGTGATTTGGAAACAGAATGAGGTCTCATAAACCAACACAGCCCGACTTCATGCAACATTTCCTTTGGATTGGAAGAGAACAGCAGTGGAAGTGACATGGTAATTTGTTCTGTTCTGGATGCAGTACACTCCATAAAGGGATCCATAAATTTAAGATACCACATTTTCAGTTCAGTCTTTTTGATTTGAAATAAATGTTATATATTGACACAATTCTGTTGGAGAATTTCAAGTAATTGGCGATCTAATGTGGGTTAAATTGTTTTTACTACTCAGAGGAACTTCCACTTTCCCTCGTGGGGAGGGCACAACTTGCTGCTGTCTACCTGAGAATAAAGTTACAGCTCTTTGTTCATTAAAAAGTTTCTAGTGAGACTAAAGGACGAGGTCTTTTTTCCCCAGAGGGGACAGCAAGAGTCCCCAGATCTATGTGACACTACAGCTCATTAAAAACGCTGACAGTCCCACTGCTGTTTTATTACTGGCCATTTTCTGTCTGAGACTGTACTGGCCTGACACATTAAGAGAATAAGAGTGTGCGTAAATGTAAGAGTGTGTGTGTGTGTGTGTGTGTGTGTGTGTGTGTGTGTGTGTGTGTGTGTGTGATGGAGGGAGGGAGAAGGCTCAGGATGGGGAGGGATGAAAGAATAACTAAGAAAGAGGCATACAGATAGTCAGACAAAACGTGTGTGAACTCTACTTAATCCTACCTCAGTTTCATTTGTTTCCTGTTCTGCAGCCAATCAGAACTTGCTCACCTTTAAAAAAAAAAAAAAAAAAAAAAAAAAAAGAGCCCTGAGGCGATCAGTACCTGGAATTAATTTGAATAAAGATAGTAGTCTCTTTTGATATTATGTCATGTTTCTCAAATTTGCTTTTTTTTTTTATTTCCAAAGGGACAGTTTCTTCTCAGTGATTCAATGTAAAAAGAAAGTTGTGTAGTGTCTTTTTTTGTAAAGAATAATATTAAAAGATGTAAATAGATTATTTAAAAGGAATTAGAAAAGAAACTAGATTTACAATTTGTGAATCTGTAAACCACTTTGAGGAAAGCTCTAAAGGGACCGGTTGCTCATTCATGGTTTTACTTCAGTTACACTGGCAATGTAACAGTGTCTCTGATGTCTATCTTGTGCTTTAAACAGACCGTATGATTTAAAAGATAAATGTTGGTTAAATTTGATTTAGTCGATTCATTTAAAATTACATTGAAGTGAAGACAACAGTTGCTTAGTTGTGTTGAAGAAGTAACTTTTTCCAACTTTATATTTTGAAAACTGAAATGTGAAACTTGAAGACCTGGGCTCCGTTCTTTAAATATATTTTAACATAATCTGCTTCTCTCCGGCTGAAATATATGTATATTTTATTAAGTGTATGTTATCAAATGTATGGCCTCTGTCTGACTTTAACTATTCCAGTCAGGTGTACTGTGAACTGCTGAAGACTGCATTTTTGTAGGATTGTCTCAAGTTGAAAAAGTTCAACTCAGAGGAAAAAGCCCTGATCTCATTAACCTTTTTTTTCTCATTTTCCAGTTGAAGTACGGGGCCTGTAAAACTGGAGTTTAATAACTTTACCTACTTCACTCCTGGAGGCACATTTGTGTGATACTGGAGTTTGTTGTCGGTAATTTAAACTCTGCTAATAGTCACTTTTACAAGTTTGGGCTTCAGCATCTTGTTGCTCTGATGTCAGCATCAAAAAAATGAAATATTCAAAAATTAAAGTGTTAACATCTTAATCTGGATTATTAACCAACAGGACCTGATTCACTTTCACATTCAAGAACCTGCACAAAACATGTAGGTGTTTTGTTGTTTTGTCTTTGTTCATTTCCACCATACCAATTAGTGATATATATATATATATATATATATATATATATATATATACTAGCACGTCGTTTTCCATTACAATTTAGTTCCCCCTTGAAGTGAACGGGGTGAGTGTAGTTGAAACTGTTGCAACACAAAATCATTAATGGAGGACATGGAGGCAACGCTGTACTTGTTGCTCAGTTAGCTTGATGTCAAGTCAAGTCGATTTACTTATATAGCACATTTAAATCACAACAGTAGTTGACCAAAAGAGAGATTTACAAGAGAGGCCGGTAGTCTGTTCACATCGCATTTTACTATCGGTTCAGCTCCTAAGAAAGTACCTGGTACCAGGAACTAGCACCAAGTGGAAAACACTATAAACCAAATAGAGTCAAGTCGAATAGAGCCAAGTAGGTGCTGGTGGAAAAGGTCTATTTTATAGAACCAACTAAACTGCATGGATACCATTGAACCCTAAAAAAGTGCCATTTGATGCCAGATTTTAAAAAAGTAAAAGCCATCAGCAGCATGTCTGAAAATAAGAGGGTTCAGTCATTTGCATGAATTATATTTTTTATTCACCATGTATTTAAATCAATAAGTGTAAAACATAAGGTGTCTTACATTAACTATCCTATAGTAGCTCAATAATCAGTAGACATAAATTAACTTAACCTTATAGTAAACATGTTGACATTATTTATGTAGTCTGACTGTTTAGATTGGAGAAATTGATCTCAGTAACAAGACTGGGCTTTATAAACAAAAAACCACAAACATTTATATTACATTATATGAAAAGTGTTTCATATATTCAATAAACTTGAATAAATTCATTCAGTTGCATCAATATCATGCGGTGAGCTAGTTTAGTGTATATGTCTCTATCTCCTTGCCTCTTATTCTATTCTTGTCGACCTTCTGTCTGTTTTATGACTGTAATTCTTTTGGTGGCTGTGTTATCGTGAAATGCTTTTATCTTTGCACAGTATTTTATCAGAGTGCAAAGAAAATGCCAGAAATCTGAGGTTTGTGAAGGTCATTGGTGTTTCAGTCTCTGAAGACCATAGATTTCCTATGACAGAGCATCCACTATGAGCCCAATCTGTGAGAGGCTCGGCCAACATAAATAATGTTGATGATGTAATGATGTTGCTGGTGTTAGTGGTCAACTGTCCTGACAGTGACAGTGTTGATGTTGCAGATATATTGTCCTGAATCATGAAATTGAATTGTGATGAATTTGGTGATCTTAAATTTAATGAAGATTTACACAGAAAAAATATACACATCATTTCCCCACACAAACTGCTATTTATAACAGAAAATCTAGGGAGAGTGTGGAAATATCAAACACTGTATTATATTATTTAAAATCATTTTTAGTAAATTTCTTTTCATGGTTTATAATCTCTTAATTTCATCCTAAATTGTGAAGTGCTGTGTCTGTTTTACAGCAATTTAATATGTGATAATCCTATAATATTGTACAGTTTAACTGGAGCAGCACAGTGCTGCAGTGGTTTACATGTTCTACATGGTCCGAAGACAAGCAGGTTAATCAATTATTCAGCATAAGGGTGTGTGGTCATCTGTTTATGTATGTGATTCTTGTGGTAGACTGGTGCCTTGTGCCTAGTCTACTAGTGCCTAGTGCCAGTCAGTTGGGATTAACCCCAGCTCCCCCACAACCTTGAACATGATAAGTGGTGCAGATAATGAATGGATGGGATAAACCTTGTGATGTTTAAGGATGATTGAGAAACCACAGCCAGTTATGGTTCACAGGTAGAAGTGAAAATCTGCTTGGGTTTTGTTGGGGAATTAATCACTGATAAATTCAACGAAATCCTCTCTTCATCAACAAATATCATGAGTGATGGAACTTGCAGAAGACCTTTTCTTCATGCCAAAAACAATGTTAACTAGAATGCAGCGACTTGGCTGAAATACATCAAAAGTCTCTCCAGGAGTTGGTGATAATTCTCTTCTGTGTAACACATAATTACTTGAGGCATTTGTATTAATAAAGCAATGCTCAGTGCAGCTTTACAGCTTTAACTTTTAGTATAATCACAGTTAGACACTCAACCTAAACTATTTCTCTTCACATAAGGAATGCTAATTCCATTCCTCCTATTGATTTAATAGTCTTCTGGTTGTGGCAGAGTCACCTGCAGTATGCTGCCTATTACTGTATTTGCTGGCCATTTTGCAAAATCCAATTTGCAGAAACCAATTTCCCCTTTATCCTTGGGAAGTGAAAAGTGGTGCTTTGGCAGCTGCTTCCTATTGAGATCCAGTTTGCAAACTTTCATCAAACAAGATAAATGATGCTGAGGGCAGAGGGAGAAGGTCAGAGAGGAAGTTTGAGTACTCAACACAGGGGAGGGAGCGGGACACGGAAACAAATGAGGCAAGGAGGAGGGAGGGATGAAAGAGGAGAGAGGTCTTATGAATGGAGCATGAAACTCAAAGGCTCAAGGAAAAAGCAAGAAAATATTGTTAAGACAGACAGACGGAAAGAAGTGCAGTTCTCCATTAAGCTCTGTCCTGGAGCGCTGCAGAGAACAGAGTGCAAGAGCTCATTAACTCCCATCATTCCTCCTGTTTCCTGCTCATAAGAGGGGACCACAAACCCATAACTGATTCCAAGACACTGCACTTTCTCTTGCTAGTTGTTGCTGTTATTCTGTGATGCAAGTGCTGCAGCTTTAGAGAATCTGACTGATGTAAGAAGACAGAAAGGGAGACAGAGATGTAGAGAGATGGATCATTGTCTGAACTCCAACAACTCTAACAACTCTGTAATTTCTGCTCCCTTCCACTGAACACTCAGAATGAAGAGTCACATCTGCCATGAGGATGACGCCAACACGCCACCACTCTGGCGTGAAAACAGCGAGCGGTGCTAAAGAGTTTCTGAAACACTCAAGTAAAAACAGACTGGAATGCCCTCTGCTTCTGTTTCCACCACACACATCACACATAGGTGTTTGGTGAAAGTGTGAGTTAACAGCTGTAGGATCAGCTGTTGCATCCCATTAGATCATTTCTGCAAGCAGCTTATTACCACCTTGTGTTTGTGGTTTAGGTTATTATAAATACGATAAAACCAAAGGAGGAAGTCACGTCGTCTATGCAGCATCAGGAGGGAGAAAGAGACAGAATCATATATTTCAGCAAATGTTTGTGTTGAAGTGACAAAGCTCTTTACTGGTCAGTCATTTTGGCTTCAGTAATGGAGGGTGGAAAAATGGTCCAAAGAAATGTGGAATTGTAAAACAGCTAAAATAGAAATAGAAAAGAAAATCTTCACTTTGAAATGCAAAGAAATGTGATTTGTATAGTTTATTTGGTTGTTTTCCAGCATGTGTTTATTACAGAAAATGAACAGATGTTCTTGAGGCAGGGGGATTCTCTCTGCTGCCCTTAGTGCTTAAATTTAGTGATTTATGGCCAAAAACATGGCGTGGGAGGTCACATTGACCTAAACCTTAACCAGTTCATCCTTGTAAACATTTTTGGGTCCATCAACACAAAAAAAATACTTTACATCTGTTGCCAGTACAAAGTAATACAAATACATTTCTATGTTTACCACAGACAGACACACTCCAGGATCCGGTGCAGTATATTGACTCAGTGAACACAGATTCTACCCAAAGAACCCTATATGACTAAAATAGCTAAAAAGCAAAGAGGCATAAAAGGTATTATGCTGCCAGGTTAAAAGTAAATACTGTATATGAAAACTTTTCTTGAAAAAGGAACTGCTCTTTTATAGACCCAGCTGATTAGGATTATAATCCAACAAATCTGAGATGTACATCACAGTGTCATTATTCATGTACTTGTTACTGCTGCCTCTATAAACTTAAGAAGTAATTTTTCCAGTGTGCATGATAACTGATCTCAGAACAGTGGAAGCTCAGACACGAACAACTCCACAAGGTTCACTTGTGACTGTGACTAATCACCAGTCAAAGATCCCAAGTTTCTTCTTCCTCTTCTTCTATCTCTCTTCATCTCAGATGAAGAGAGATCTGATTTTTATCTGCTCAACATGTTCTTCATCTCCTATTAATCTTATTTTCGCAAAACCTCTTTCATCTCCAAATGCTTCTGTGTGGTAATGGTGTGTGGATGTGATGTTAGTGCCTGAGGATGTGAGATGGTCTGTGGAAACCATGTCAGTCAGTCAGTCATGGTCTCTGGAGACACAAAGGTCCAGGGTATGAATCCTCATGATGTCAGACTCTACTTGGCACAATTGCCATCTCATGCATGTGATATCCAAATGCTCACAAGCTGCTTGGAACCCTATAATTGCTGCCTGGAGCTACCTTGTTTCATTTGTGTGTATAATTACACTGGTTGACCTTTTGTCTATCATCATCAAATGTAAATATTTTAAATAAAATCATTCTGAATAGACTTGGCTGGAATATACACATATTTGATGAATTTCCATTATTGGACGACGTAAGAGTATATTTAAGTTATAATATATATAGTTATATTAGTCTGTTAATATTAATTAATAGTTAATATTAATCTGCTGAAGATGCAGCAAGTCTTACACTTTAGTTAGCCTATCATAATGATATTAGAAAGCCCTATTTTTTATTTTTTTTTACAGCAGACACTTTAACTCAACATTAAAAAAAACCTGCGTTACTGCTAATTTGAACATTACCGATTTCCATCAACAAACTAGAAACATACAGATTAAATTTAACAATAATAATAATAATAATAATTAATAAACTTGTGACTCCAACTTTTCTGTAACAAAATTCAGCTTCACATTTGATATGAAGAAACCGTTAGATGACAGAACATTTCTATAAAAGTGTCTGCTTCATGATGGACAGTTAAAAAACATATTAAAACTGATGTAGCAGAACCACAGATATCACTATTATAATTCCACATTTTTCTTCTTTCTAGTGAAAACCTAATGCCTACATCATACATACATGTAATTAGGCTCATTATTATGCTGACACTGGCTAATGTAGCCTCAAGCAGGGGGAGAAGGCAGACTAGAGGTCTGATAAACAGACTTCTTTCTAACTTCTAGACCTATTAGAATTTACTCAGAACAGTACGTTTATAAAAAGACTGAGAGAAGCCGGCTTTAAGATAATTTAAACATGAGAGAGAGAGAGAGTGCAAAGGCATTAACACCACCTAATGCTGATTAACTGAAACAGTGTGTGTCTTGGTCCAGAGCCAGCGTTGTGTAGTAAGATCAGATGTATTTGAACTGTTTTACTAAGATGAATATCTTCATCAGTCAACGGACAACCATAATTATTTATGGTGCCACGGTAAATTCCTGCTCGTTGGCACCAGATTTAGAAAATCACACTTCTTGATGATCCAGTATAAACAGTTAAACACTGAGCAGAGCTCAGTAACAGCTAAACTGACTTGCAATAAGTTGCATGTTAATTTTAGTATCTGTCACCTTGTCATACTGATGCCTGCCTACATTTATCTAATGTCAGATCACAGTGAGAGCTACGAATTATGCTCTTCTGATGCACCTGTTCATCAAACAACAATACCAAACCAAAACAGTGTGGTGGGAAAAGGTAATTAAATGCAAATGCAGTAGCAGCTGCACGATGGTGTGTTCAGAAGAAACATGTAGAAATTTTTTTACTTTGTGTTAGTCGTGGCCACTGGACTGTTGTTGGAGTATTTCACAATCTGCAAATATTAAACTTAAACAGCCAATGGGACAATTTCTTCCCTGAAGCTGTTCTATCATAACCACAACTGATCAATGAAGTGCATATGAAGTTGTATCGTACAAATCAAAGTGTCAACGGTCAGTCACGATACATTCCTCCACTATTTCTGATTCTCACTGATGGCACGAATTCACAAATATTCACATATTTGCTTTTGACATTGACATTGTGATCATACTTCGTGAAACATTTGCTTCAAAACCTTTACAAACCTGATTATCAACTCTTTGTTTTCAAAGATAAATCACATAGAGGATTAACATCGTCTAACATCTGGTAGTATCTTACTCTCAGTTAATATCTTAATATAAATATCACTTAATGATGATAAGTTAATAATGATAATAAGTTAATAATTTCTTTGTTCCACTTTGAAAAGTAATTTTTAGTTGTCCACAAACTTTTGATTGTATAAGAAATATTACATTATTATAACCAATGTAGGAGACTGGTTGTGTGACAAGATTTTTTTTCTTTTTAATAAACAAAGCCTGTAATGGTTTGAAACTGTTCTGTGCTGATTTGTTTTTAACCTAGCACTTTACAGTGATTGCAGTCTTTTTGTGTCCAATCACAAATACTGATGCTGAGTGCTGATTAGTCAGGAGGTGGTCCTTTAACACATTTTGATCCAGTCCAGTGAATTAAACTTGCTCTAGAGCACGTTAAGCCACACAACACCAGTTACCATGGTGACATTCTGTGGTTAGAAGTGAAGCATCTTTAAGTTGTTAAGCCTCTGAGGTGAAGTGTAAGACTTTGAGAAGAACAAACCTTGGTGTGAATGAGAGGAAGACAAAGAAAGTTGGAGACCTTTTAACAAGAGCTGGGGGCATGTCGCCTCACTATGTCGTTCTCTGCTCCACCATTTGAGGACAGTGTTGAGCTAAAAGGCTCCGACTCCCTCCACTGTGACCTGTACACACCCAAAACCCACTCAACGCACACAGACACACACATGCTGCTGGTGCCAACATGTCCAGCTTTTACTTCTCATCAGAGAAGTGCTTGTTGATGTGTGTGTTATCAAAAATCCTCATCTTTAGCCTTCCACTTCATCTTCCTGCCCCCTCCACCGCCATGCCCCTACGTCACTCTATCCATCTGTGTGCTAGAAAATCGGCTAGTGTTTTCCTTTAACAAAACCTCTTTGTGGTCCTCGGTATGTCTCACGGCTTAATGGGCTTTTTGTCCTACATCTACACAGCACATTATATTTAAATGTAACTGCAGAGATGAGGAATAGTAAAACAGAATGTACACCAACACGAATATGATGCCCTATATAAGAGGAATAATACAACCGATCATACACAGAGCAATGTGTGAAACTGAAACCCCTGTAAAATGTTGTGTAATTCATCATTACACAAAAAATATGATTATGTAATTTTATGTACTGTATATTTTCCACCAGAGAACCAACAAGAACATAAAGCTGAGTCAACACAACAACTAAAGCTGTTGTTTTTATAAATGTGGAATATTAAAGCGATAGTTTGTTGTTTTCGCAGATATGTTTCCTTCCAAGCTGAGTTGGAAGAGATTAACACAGTATTTACATCTGGGTACCAAACCTCAATACTTAAACTGAACCAATCAGCAGCCGTGTGTCTGAAAAACAACAATGTGAAAGTGAGATATTAATGTTATGGCAGCAGTGAGTTCACGCACTATTTTGTCCACCTCACACCTTCACTAACTGTCGATGAAAACAAATGTTGACATAAGGTGACAGAAAAAAAAATAAAAAATACATTTGAGTATGTTGGCATTTCTCATGACAATTGAACAAATAAATGTTCTTCTTACTAAACCCAGATGATTTTACTGTCTTTGTTCTTCTGTCTACTGCTGCATCTGCAGATGGTGTTTAATTGGTGTTTCCACTGGGCTCAGTGGGGCAGTGGCCCTGAATCCTGTGGTCCTTCTCTGTTCAGCACAGCTGCTGCTGCTGTCACCAACAGCACTCAGTGCAATAATTAGTTATTTCAAGCATGTATATGCTTCTGTTTATTGGGACTTTAACTTCTTTCCAGTCTGTCAGTTACATTTACTACAAGCCAATGGTAACATGAAGTAAACTATGCTTCCACAGAAACATATATGTGTGGATAAACCTCTCTTATTTCCATTAATCAGAATGAAGCGTCTTGTTTTTTTGTCCTACCTTGTGTTTTATTTCTAACCTCTGGATTATTTTTCTGCGTCAGGGCAGGAAACAGACAGCTTCCTGGGAGCCTCAGTGTCCAAACCGTCCTTGAAGCTGACAAAGTGATAGGCCAAGCAGGAAGTGAAAAAGGCAGTGATGTCACATGTGGCACAGGAAGCGGTGAAATGTGAGCAAGGCCAGTTTTTGAGTTCACAGGTGTGGCTTCAGTTTAAATCCATCATCACCATCCAACTGCTACTTCAAACAGCCATATGTGGCCGAGAATCCTCTTCCTGTGGGAACGGCTGCCGATGCATCACATCCTGTTTGTTAAACCGGCAGGTGATGAGGTGACTGTCTCTGTTGTGAACATGCATGAAATCACAGAAAGTAACATCCACACAAGATAAAATAGAAAAAAACCTATTAATAAAACTTTTAAAGCAACTTTTTCATTTGGTTTTGCAGTTTTTTTTTTCAGTTAGTAAGGTCATTTTAACCTTGAAACTCTGAAAACCATAATAATTGTTTTTCAGTTAATAGACTAGAAATGAAAGAGAGCGCCATTCTCTAAACCACTTATCCTGTCCAGTGTCAGAGTCACTGAAGCGTCCCAGCATGCACTGAATGAGAGATGGAAAACCATGTGAACTATTCGATTCTCATCTGTTAGGAACAAAAGTGCAAAAGAATAAAGATGTTACAAACCTTGTGAGAGCACAGCCCCGATTTAGATTTGCATTTCTACAGTCGATAGATAGAAAATGACTACAGAACCAAAGATAGAATAGAAAGAACACTTTATCATCATTCACATTGTAAATAGTTACTATATAATTACATTTTGTTGGTTTGTAGGAATGCTGCAACTTGTAACATGTAAGCTGCTTCAATAATGACATAAATAAGACTAATTAAGAAGAAGAAGAAGAAAAAGTTCAGCACCTTTACCTTCATCTACAGCTTTGGGGAAAAAGCTGTTCTTCAGACATCTGGGGCCTCATTTATAAACAGTGCATACACACAAATGAAGACGTGTGATTCTTTTTACACGAACTTTGGGAATTATAAAAAACAAACATGATGGGAAAACGTGCGCTTCTCCACGCAAGCTCTGACACATCCTTACCCAAGAAAAAACTCTCAGGGGGAAACGCAGAGAACGCGCATAAATGAGTTCAGTGATGGAAAGTGAATATAAAATAACATCACACATCACACATGAAGATATAATTTGCCTAAATTCATGAGAAGCATTCTTTATAATGGAAAATATGGTTGGTTGTTGGGTATTTTCTGGAGCTTACTCAACAATTTTGCAGCTTTAGCAACATAACCAGTAAGGTAGCCTGTGCTTCCCACTTACGGCTGTAATGTATGTTGTTACATTGATAGTGATGTTACATTGATAGTGATGGACTAAGAAGTGATGGACTAAGAGGCGTAGCACATATTTCATACCTCACTCGGATGGATGGATTCATACTGGTATAATAAATGTTTTCTTCAATATGGATTCTCAAGCTGTATTTCAAACCACTGTAATTTAAGAAGGGTTTATATGAAGGTATATTATATTATTATAATTGGGCTTTTTAAATTACGTACTACTGTCAGTCATTCAGTACTATGTAAATCTTATATAAGAGTGTTTTTTGGCGACCACCTTTATGTCGGACCACTGATTTTTGATTTCGGCTGCAGTCCGGCTTACTGGACCTGGCACATTTAGTGCATCAGTGACACGCTGCCACTCTGTAGCCTTTTTAGTTAGGGGTGCACCGATTGATCGGCGCTGATTTCCTTTATTTTGCGGAATCGGTCAGTCGATTCTTTTATGTGCAAAGGTCTGACAAAGGTACATCTGCAAAGGTCTGAAAGTCAGACACTGTCCTCCCTACGCTACGTCGCCACGACAACAACCAGGTGCATAATTGCACTTGCAATGTAAGGCTGAAATAAGTCATTGAGAGACCACAATCAAACTGCTCAATACAACAAACTTCATTCAACATTTAAAGGTGACAGAGAACGGTTGAACTGGGTTTTGATCCTTGGTGTGTGATGTGACATGTACACAATAAAATGTTGGTTGATGTGACATCAGAGGCTTCACAATAAACGATATTTTGGGATGGATGGCAACCTCATTGTGAAATACAAGCGCTTGACACTGACTGGCTGCCTTCACTGTCACTTAAATGAATGTAACTCCACTGGCTTTGAAATACACAACCGTTTATGAAATGGTCCCATTTTCTAGCAGACATTTCTAAAAGAGGATTTTCTATGAAAAGGAGACATTAAGAATTTCTAACACTTTTTGCATTCCAGAATGCGGGTGGATGACCGTTTTTCAACAAAGACGAGGTAAAAACGGTTTTCGATTCTCTGTCACCTTAGAAACTCTTCTGAGTATGCAGCATTTGAAGCTAGCAATGGGCTAAAGCTAAAGAACAACTTACCTGTGCCATGTTAATTCTTGTTATTACCTGGTGACTTTTGAAAATTACACATGCTGCACTTTATTTTTGTAGAATGTTTTACTTTTAGGAGGTTTTGTCCTGTAAAGCTGTTGGTTAATTTTAGATTATGCAGCAGCCACAAAGCTGCTGCATTTGGGCATTTGTTTTTTGCACTGCAAGGAATTTAATAATATTGCAATTTATTTTAGGTTTATTTAATATTTTATTTACTACCTCAAACCTTGCTTCCTTTATTTGTAAAAGCAAAATACTGCGAGCTTCAATTTCATATGGTGAAATTCCTTTTATTGGCTTTTCTTTCCGCCTGCTGCGTACTTACTTCTCTATAAATACTAATTATGGGCATGTCAGTCTATTTATTATAGTCCTATACTATACTATAGCAAAAGCAAGAGAATTGGAAAAAGTTGCCTATCGACAATTTTTCTAAATTTCAGTGATCTTTTGAAATATCGATCCCGTGATTAAAGCAGTGTTATAGTGTTATTACATCTCAGTGCTGCTCAACATTGCTGATCATACAGACGGACATAATGTGAAAAACAATGAATGTAAGTTGTAAGAGAGAAGTCCTAAAACTGACCTGGGAACTCTCTTATTTAATTAGTTTTTTCCTAACTTGTCCTTGTTTACCCGTATGATTCAATTACTTCTTTCAATAAACTGATGTGTAAAATTGTAAGACTTTTTTATGTTTTATTGCCACTGTCTATGAAATGTGCTCTATGAATACATTTAGCAGGAGAATCGTGTGTCTGACCTTTCTGAACCAATTCACACATTTTAACATCAAAACAAAACAAAAAAATATTTACACATAACAATAATTTAATTCACATAACAATTAACAAACTTAGATTTATAAATAACTATTATAAACTATTCTAAAACTGCACATTTTTTTCAGCTATTTTTACAACAACAAAGTAAATTGAACAATGTGTTTCTATGGCGAATTTCTAGTGTGAAAAACCACTGTTGGAGTTTTACAAACTTGTAAAAGGAAACAGAAGAATGTATGTGTGGGATGATGATGTGTGTGAGTGTGTGTGTGAGTGTGTGTGAGTGTGTGTGAGTGTGTGTCTGAGTGTGTGTGTTTGTGTGTGTGTGTGTGCTTGTGATGTTCATTGTGTTTGATCAGATATGTGCATCTACCTGATATCTGACAGCCTCTGTTTGTAGACAGGTCTTCACACACATGTGTGTGTGTGTGTGGCTTGTCTCCCCTCCTTATATTGGTTCTGTCTGAACGAAATCACCCGGAGAAATTCATCTGACATCAGGCCTTGCAATGCCTAATTTCTATTAATCCACAGGGACACACACATCACACAGACAAACACACGCACACACAAATAACACAAATGGAGTTGTATCGAGGAGCAGCATGAATTGCAGAGAGATGGAGCGGAACAAGTTAATTTGTACAGTGCCAGGAAGCTCTAATTCCTTGTAGCATTTGTTAATTTCCATCACAGGAGCAGAGGAAGTTTGGAGCTCTCCTCTCACAGGCTGTCAGGCGTTTGTGTTTGTGCGCTTATTGCTGCTTCAGTGGGAATCAGCTTTGGAAATAGAAAGGTCGTGAATAATTAATAAATACAAAGAAAAATATTCAACCGCACAAGCTTAGAGGTGTGTAAGTGTGTGTAGCTCACAGAGCTTGCAAACATCTTTAGGTTCCAAAATTTTGCCATCTGCTAATCAAAATATGCAATTTCTCCTGTAAGCTTGACCTACATGTCATTTTATGCGTCTCTCTATAATGAACTTCATCAAGTAGTGTGGATGCTATCTAACAATAGTGCATGTGTCTTTGTGTAGAAGATCCACTGTTAAAAACAGATCATTTATAACAACAGAGAATCAGAGTAAAATGGGAGATGAACTGCAGGTCCAAGGATCACAGACACATACAAACTCCTCCACCACATTAATGTGGCAGCTCTTCAGTGGGTTGTTCTAGTGGACCAGTCAGTCTATGTTGTAATTCTCACCAATGGTCATGAGATTAAGGAAGGGACCTAAAGAAGCAGACCGCAGCTTCAGTTTCCTCTGCAGGATGTCTAAGCCAATAGCACCTTTAATACAGTAAAACAGTAGCTCCAGTGTAACAAACTGCACAGTCACTCTGTGAAACCAATGTAAATACTGTGTATGTACAAAATGTTCATTTACAGCCAGCATCAACACATTTGAAGAACCTGTCTGGTTTGTACAAACTCTACCGTGAAGCACAGAACGTCTTCAGTATTTTGCTGCAAAAATGTCAGGTGACCAAAAGCATCTGTGTGAAAAAAGTGTGAGAACTGAGTGAAACCTACCAGACTAACTAACCTAGAAGGTCGTATTTTTAAGACAACTTTTCTGAATTATTCTATATGTTATCACACACACTCAGCTCCATGTCCTGGCAGACTTGAGTCATGAGCCGTGAACTTCACCTTGTCAGCTGCAGAAACAGAAACAAACTTTACTGCTAAGGAAGTTGAGACAGCGCACATTGCCTGAAAATTATACAGATGTACAGAAACTTTATCATTTACACCTGATCAACAACCACAGATGATCTGTCTTTCATCAATCCTCTGTCCAAATAACATTTGTTTTAATTTTCATTTGATTTATTTATATTCGATACAAACATTCATTTAATCTCTGTGACCTCAGAATAGAAAGTGTTTTTTTTTTTTTGTTTGGCCATTATCTAATATTATCCATTATCTAATTGTAAAAAAAAAAACATTCATTACTTTTAACTAAATTCCTCCAGTCTCTACTATGTGCGTATATTACCAGGTATATTACATGAGTCTGACATGGATATAAACTGAGATGGTGCCAGGTTTTGAATACACCTCACATATGTCGACTTCCTCTTTTCCTTTTTCTTTTCACAGCAGGACATACTAATTTTAACAATCAAAATATTGTTAGAAGAAACAGTACGGAAACGTCAGTAACACTAGTTCACACTGTGAACTAATTCTGTGGCAGGCATCAGGTCACAGTGGCTGCTGCGCGGGTCAGCAGGCCTCACTGGGGGTCTGAGACCTGATCCACAGTGGTATAGTTACCTCCCAACTGTTGTCTGTGCTCATTTAAACAACTGCTCAGATTATCAGAAACCCTGGAACCAGCTCTATACTCGACCAACTCTTTACTGGACCAGCTCTTTACTGGACCATCTCTTTACTGGACCAGCTCTTTACTGGACCAGCTCTTTACTGGACCATCTCTTTACTGGACCAGCTCTTTACTGGACCAACTCTTTACTGGACCAACTCTTTACTGGACCAGCTCTTTACTCTTGCAACTTTTCTACAGAGGTCATGGATAGGATTACGTACAATACTCATTGATGCAAACTTGTCTGATGTTTCAGTCTCATTTCAACAATTCAAAAATGTTTCTTGTCTTAATGTTTTATGAATCCAGTGCATCTTGTGATTAATATTAATTGCTGAGACTCGCCCTTGAACACCATGAGCCAGCCAAGCCAATTTTTCTCAGCTGCTAAATGCACTTGGACATCCTGCTCATAGGGTTTAATGAAAAAGCACACTTGATTTGATCGTCCATATTTTGCTGTGTAACATTAGCATAAGTTAGCAGACATCAGTGTTTAACTGTTGCAAAAAGTTGTAGTTACACCACACTTAACTGACAACCATTATAGCTAAATAAGCTATAATATTATAGGCAAAATGAGGCTTCTCCGTCTTGCACTGTAAGACTGTAAACTGATCTGATCACCCACCATATTGACCTTTAAATTCTGGACCTTCTGTCTCTTCTGTCCCTGACTGCTCTGAACAGCATGTCATTGTGTCTTTGACCCTGACAACTGCCCCAGTTAGTTTAAACAGCGCACTGACTGTTTGCCTGAGTGCACAAAGGGGGTGGGGCTCAGCAATTGGTCAGTTCCTGAATAATATTGAGGTCTCAGTGGCATGTGGTGACTTTAAAAGATACAGGCAACTATAACAACTGCTATGTTCACATCTATACTGCTAACCTCTCAGACCAGCCACATGCTCACATACTCTCTCTCTCGCTATCTGTCTCTTTCTCAAAATGTGACACTTTTCTGTCTAAAACTTCTCAAAGTTACCACAGGTCATGCACAGAGATGATTGTTCACAGTAATTCCATTGTTTATTTGCTACAACAGGCTCAACCAGAAGTCATTTTCTAATTTGCTGTTTCACACATCTCTGTGTGTGTATAATGTGTACAAGACCACAACTGATCCTAGACAATCTCACGTGTGCTATAGCTTGTCACCTGTCAAAGTCCCAGCTGAGACGTCTGTTTGATAAGCCCCAGGTATTATTCTAACTAACTACTGTAGATGTTTCACTGCTTATTTTGAAGAAACTGTTGATGACTGGCACTGATTTAAAGATGTAAATCGATATTTGTTTGATTTTATTCACATGGTGTCTACATTTAAAAAAAGGTGAGCAGCATGTTAGCAGCAGCTCTGGTACTTGACAGTACAGTACCGAGTTATGGATGGACCAGACCTTGGACTGCACCGAGGGGATTTAGGAGGACATGTCTGATATGTTATTAAGATAGTTTCTTTATACTTTAAAACCTTTTTGCCATTTTCCTTTTGTTTCTTTTGCACCCAGTTAATATCATCCGTTCCAGCTACTGCAGCTCGTCTCAGATTCTCCTTTGGCAGAGCTTGTTCCAAAGGATTCAGTACTATCCAATTTAAATACCAGCCTTCAGCCCAAAGCTGCACCCTCTCTGTAGGATGTCAGCTCTTATGAGGTCAGGCATCATTCAACCCAAGTTGTTCAGTTTTTTTTTCAAATATATATTTTTTATTTTAGTCTTTCCTATTGTCTTTGACTCAACCTATCACAAACTTCCCCCCTTTTCCTTACACTTGTTGTTCCAAGGACAGGAATAGGCAACGTGACTGTCTGTGAGTCATTCATTTCACACTGTATTTCTGAAAAATAAAATGAACATTCATTGTATAACAAATTGCATCAAACGCGTCCTAGATACATGAAACAGCTGCTTTCTTTCTATCCACATCTTCAGAACGGCAGAGCTCATAAATCTGTACCTACCTCAAGTGTTTTTTTTTTCATTATCTTTGTATCTGTCTTTGTGATAGTTTCAGATGTAGTGAAATCGTTTTAAAGGATAATGGTTCCTACTTCAATTAACCTCTGGCTGTAAGACACATGGGTTTCAGCTGTGACTCTGCCACATCCAAGCCTTCTTGTGCTGCAGCCACTCTAGAGTCCTTGGATTCCTGGTAGAGAAGTGCCTCTCTAGTACAAGTGACCCTGGACTCCTCATTGAGACTGCACTTATTATACTGGAATGAACATCACTTTTTTTTTGTTAATGCTCAGTGTGATATGAAGCACTTGCTTAAACCTCAGGATGACCTCATGACTCCAATACAAGACAAGGACAGTGATGGATGGTTGACAGGGACGCCTGCGCTTTGACAACACGTCTTTTGTCTGTCACATAAATGGCAGGATGTTGATTCCTTATATAACTGACATGTATCGATGAGCAGACAAACATATCCTTTCTTCACATCGCTCACTGACTTGGTTGTACAAACACCTGTTTTTTTATTACACCCAATGTGAGCTTTTAGCTGCTACCATGTCAGAAAGACTTGACTTGTCTCCACATAAATTCAAAGATTGCTGCAGCTCACTCATTGATTGAAGCTGAGGCCATTAGACAATGCAGGAGAGGAGTAAAGCTGCTACACATTTATGTTTTCATATCATGTTTTGTCCAGTGGTCACCTTACTCACTATCTGGCAAGACAATTGATGGGTTTTGACAGATGCACTGGGGCTGTTGTCTGATCAATTCAGTTCACACACACTGCCCAAATTTCCCCCAGGAATCAATAAAATATTTCTGATTCTCTTTCTGATTCTCACTGAGCTAGTAAGTGCAGCGATTCCAAGTAACACATGACGATGGTGTATCAACCCACGTCCATTTTCTTGCACTGAACCAAATATAACCCAAATATTCTGGACACAAGCACTGGCAGCTTGTGGCCATAATCACAGTAGTGATCTGCAAATGTCGCTGTGGTATTAATATACCTGCCTGGCTCGTTAATCTCATCTCTCAGTTATCTCAGACATCTACAGGCATTTTTGTAACATCAAATAAGTAATAATAATTCTTATTTCTGCCCTTAGTTAGGTGAAAGACTGACAGGTACTAGAGAACAGAGAGAATAGGTAACTTATACTAAGGATGCACAATAAACGTTTGACTCAGCCAGGACTCATCAACATGCCCCAACCATTCAACCATAGTACGTCCCCTTGACATGTTCTTTGATGTTTTAGTTTGAGTTTTTGCCATTCCTCCATTCACTCAGTGCACCTACCGATTGTGTGCTGCTTGTTAATCACACTGGCACACCGATGGAACAGCCAGGGGTTTAGTATCTTACCCAGGGACGCTTCAACATGCAAGACTTGAGGAGACACTGATCGAACTATCTGATTAGTGGACAACCAACGCCACCTCCTGAGCCACAGCCGCCCCTGTGTAATCCCCCAGTGTAGAATTGTTAATTGCCTTGGACCTTACAGCGAGACATTTGTTATATTTTTGCATTATTTTGTCTATTGAGTTGAGAAAAGCCTCATTGTAAGTAATATTGTAGTAGTCATACTTGTATTGTGTTGCGGGTGGAGGTGTATCACTATGTGTATCTGTCTCTCAGGTGTCAGTTTTAAGCCACTTCACACACAGTCCTTGTGTCTGAGAGACGAATATGCAGCCTATTATCATCTCATCCAGACAAAATGGGGACATGACTTTAATTCACCTTCACTGTCGTGGTAAGTTTTAGTACTGAGATAACAATGTGAGGAAACTGCCTGTGTGTGTGGACAGATTTGTAGCTGTGCACTTTCTGTATGTGTGTGTGTGTGTTTGTGTGTGTGTAAAAACAGTGAGACTCGGGCACATTCAAACCACAATGGATATGTGTGTTTATCTGATTTCATTAAATTGAATTATACTGTGACTCTGCTCAAATTAACTTTTACACAGGAAGTGAACTACCAGGCAAATAAATGGAACACAATGCCACTTCATTAAATTGCGTTGTATGTGGCAGACACAAACATTCAGACAACACTTTTAATGTCTCGCATTACATTTGACTGCTCAATATAAGCTAATATGAGGAGATTATCAGTGGAGGCCATTATGCCAGAGTCATGTGTTTCTTTGCAGAATTATTTTCCAGATCAGAATTTACCTGAAATTTTAATCATTGTGTCCCCGTGATGCATAAACTCAGTAAGTGACTGCCCAGCAAAGACTAGACAGTCCAAGGTTTTACATCAGTTTACATCAGATGTGTTGTGCTCATCCCTCTGTCCCTCCCTGTCGCTGTAGAACACCGAGTATCCACAGACGCAGCAGGAAACAATAATAAAAGTTTTGGTAAATCTTGCATAATCCATCCCAAATGTGTTGTGTCTCACAGGTTAATTGTGTCTCAACATTTGAGAAAATTGACTATTGATTAATTAACTTCTGTAAAACTATAATTCTATAGTTTCTTCTACAATGACTCAGGGAGAAAATTCTCTATAGACCAGTATTTTGCAGTCACAGTTTACTCTGGTTGGCACTTAGACAAACTGGCCACAAGGCTGAGAGGTGGTGTTGCACAGTCTGCTCCAGGGTGCAGTCGGACCTGCTATGAGCTAGAAAAAGCTCCAGAGTTTTTGGTCAAGAAACAATAAGTTAAATAAAGTTTTGTGTCCTTACAGCGTTTACTCAAGTTTTAGGTTACTTACACAATTATTGTGATGGTTAATAAACCAAGGAATATTAATAGATGAAAGGGTTAATTGTCTCTTTTAAAAACACCAAACAGCCAAAATATTAAAATTGTGGATGTCCCTCTTATGTCTACAAAAACTGCTCTGAACCACCGAGGCATGGACCCAACTCAGGTCATGAGTTATCAGCAAGTCAAAGTGAAAGTGACACAACCCAAGTTTATGATTTTTATTTTTTGTAATCATTTTAACTGAACTCACAATATACATTAGCTGGTCACACTGATATGTTTGTTTTTTTTTCTGTTTCTTTTGTCAAGATTAAGACAACATGTTAATCAGGTCTCACTACCAGTTGATGTTCTGATAACATCCTGATATTATAACCACAACATCATCAGCAGACACAGGGTTGATCAATGATCGCTGAGCTCCAGTTTCAGCTGGATTCACTACTTCTTTTATGAAAGAGCGATGGCCAATGAGGAGACTTCAACACTACCAGCTAACATACATACATTTTCCTATTTTAATTATCAGAGTGGTCATCAGGGGTTTGACCCAAGTTTCTCCAAAACTTTTAAATAATCAGTTTCAATACAAAGGAGGCTTTGGGTTTTAATTAAGCATATAATCTGCACATGAATATTTTCCAGCCAGCCAAATGCAAACAAAAATGAGTGTCATATCAGACAATGGCTAGTATTAAAAGCATGATACAAAATCTGTCTATCACCTCTCATTAAATAACATTACCGGCTCCACTTTTATTACATACATACATGACTGGATGGATCATAAGATTTGCATTAGATGTTGTTTCTGTTTGTTGGACTAAGAGACTAAAAATCTGAAACATCTGGCTCTAACAGAAGGTGAGGTCAGTATGGTGTCAACACACATTAGTCTGTGTCTGTGTCTGCATCACATAGACTTGTGTCTTCCAATCTCTCTCATATTCAAGTGGCAGTGTTCATGCTGAAAATAAGAAAAAGCCTGATTCAGACTTTGGCCTTTTTTTTAATTGGTGTTAGATTTGTTTGGGCATCATGGGAGCCTAAGACATAAGCAGTGAAGCAGATGTTTTGTGCCAAAAGAGAGTTGGCAAACAGCGCTGCCTCTGTGGACTACCGGGTTTTTTATATGGGCAGTCATAACACCACATTTAATTATTTGTTAAAGATAGTCTGTATAAAGGAAAGTGAAGTGCAGTCTATATTCAATTTAGAATGGAAAAGAATAGCCTTTTAATTATCCCTCCATGGGGAAAGTCAAATGTATGTCAGCAGCAATACAAGCATGATAAAAGACAGTATTAAAAACAGTAAATAAATAGATGACATAGCGCCCCTTTGCTCTCCTGGCTTTCTCTTACGAACAAGTTAGCTGAGTCCAAAGACAGGCACAGCTAACCACATGTGCCTAACTCAGTCGAGCTCCTAACTGCTCTCAAAACAGTTAAACTTCTGTCTGAAGCTTCACAAATGAACCCTCCCACCAATACATTTACATTTAGTGATCTAACCAACCACTTACACTCACTAAAAATAACGGTTTTATTGAATACACTAGCCCAGATGAGGATCATTGAGGGTGAGAAGTGTCCAGCATTCCACACTCAACTTCGTGACCTTTATGAGTGCATCATCCGGGTACTAACAGTACACTGCATTTTGCCTTACATACAGTATGAACGCACTCAAAACAGTAAGTGTAAGAACACACGGCCGTTTTCCAACCCACGTGCATCTCTCCATCATCTCCCTCTCGTTCCTTCCAACTCTATCTTGACCCCGTCTCACTGGTTCATACAATAAACATATAAACACAGAAAATATATAAACAATTTAAATCTTTTCTCGTCAAGACCTAAAAATATAATATTCTTAATGTTTAATTAATTCTTATTGTTAATGAATAGACACACACACACATAAATGTTATAATAACAAATTGTAAATAAATGTTTTTGATGTTTTTAAAACTTATTCATACTATTAATTACATTATCTTATTTATCACCTAATTTCCATAGGGCTACAGTTATAAAAGATTTCTACCTCATCTCCTCATTGGTGTTCTGAGGGCAGTCCAGGACAGAGCTGCACCAGCTTTCTCACCAGCTTGTTCATCCTTTTCCTGTCTCTCTCAGAGCTGCCACAGCCTCAGCAGACCACAGCAAAGAAGACAGCAGATGCTACCACGGTGCCATAAAAAGATTTCCGTGGCGCCCTGCACACTCAGGCAGCTTTGGTCCTTCTTGTACAGAGCACCAGTGTTGTTGGCAATTTGCCTTCATTTGTATGACATAACACCTGTGACAATCACTGCTGGAAACTTTTTGTTTTCAAGTTGTCTGTTTGTCTATTTGAGAAACGCCTTCAGTTAGACCTTGAGAGAATTTCTTCAAATTGAGAAGAACCACCAACAGTCATTGTCACCACATAAAACATGCAGCTCAGATGGGCTCTGATGAGTAATCCTCAACACTCTGCCATAATTATTGCAACAAAAATAATGAGAAAACTGCACCTGTTATCTAATCTGTAGTGTACACTTTGTAAAAACAAAATCAGCATTTACTATAAGCCTCGCAGTTTTATTCACCTCTGTTTATTTAAAGAAATTTATATTAAATACACACATTGAATTTATAGTTTTAACTTCTGACCAACTGGCAGTAATAAATAATATATCCCAACCCTGAAATACCAAAGGGCTTGCAGGGATAGGTGTGTACTCTGAGGGATGCTGAGCCACAGTGACCAGACGTTAACCTCAACCTCAGGCAGCTGGTCAGGGAGCAGGAGGAGGCAGGGACATTATTTCTGACCATGTATTTAAGAGATAAATAAATTATTTAATAGTTAAAGTCCTGGAAGTATTAAAACTTGATAAAGGGAAGTTAGTATATGAATATATTAAACATTGTTGTTTATTCAAATCCCTTCAGACGCCACAATATGAATCATTTCCCATGAAAATCAGTCAGTGTAAAGACGTGTCACTCTGGACACGTGTTACTAATGTTGTTTCTTTCTCTAATTGTTTTTTTTTTTTTTTTTTTTAATTACAATTTGAATTACTTTATTCACAGAAGGACCTCCACTCTGTGAATTATAGTTTGTTGGTTACCGAATGATTAAGTAATTAGTAGGTGACAGTTGATGGTCAATATGTTCTTAGTGATTATGGTTCCACACAAACCTTTGCAACCCTTGCGAAGATGTGAACCACTTCATGTTTCTGCTGCTCTGTTCCTGCTTTTTTATATTTACATAAAATGACTCAAAGCTTGTAATCCAGCTGACAGTGGATGTTACTGTGCTTCAAGCATCATTTGATAACCGTTTATTCCTGCAGTCTCAAAAAGCATCTTTTCAAACAGCAGCATATTTTCACAATTTTCCACCTGCCAGTCTGAGCTACAGCTCATGAAACAAAAACCACACTTGGAGGGAAACAAGGAAGTATGTAAATCTGTTTAGCTGTTGGTATTTCATGGCTGTGCCAGTTCGGCAGAGGCTGCTTTCTTCTTTTTTTTTTTTTTTTCAACCAACAACAGTACAGAGATCAAAATGCGAATGCCAATTCTGCATGGGTCATCTTAATGATGCCTCTTAGACATTCAATAAATAAAAGCAACATTTTGTTGTGTCACCCACTGCTCTGTGGTTTGTTTTAATGGTTAGATTTTATCTAATAAGGTGTACATTCACTTTAACACATCCAGGTGTTGACCCGTACGTGCTTTTTCCACCTCAGAAACTCTCAGAACTCACACCTGTTTTGTCACATGCTGAACTGGAAATGATCATCCACGCCTTTGTGTAATCACGTATTGATTACTGTAACTCTAACTTGATTACTATAAACTGCCACATCATCCCCGTCCTGGCCTCCCTACACTGACTTCCTGTTAGCTACAGGATTCAATTTAAAATCCTTGTTTTTACTTATAGAGCCCTGCACAGTCAGGCTCCTGAGTATTTATGCAAGCTGTTACATATATATGATCCTCTGAGGTCAATCAGGTCTGCTGATTGTGATCTGCTGGTAGTCCCTCGCACTAGACTAAGAACAAGAGACAACCGAGCCTTCGAGGCTGCTGCACCAAGACTGTGAAACGCTCTCCTACAGAATCTAAAAACTGCTGAATCTGTTGAGTGAATCTTTAAAATAGCTCCTGAAAACTCACGTGTTTAGGCTTTCCCAGACTGTATCCTGTTTGTGTAAAGGTGACAGAACCAAAAATCATTTTTACCTCGTCTTTGTTGAAGATCGGTCGTCCACGCGGAATCAGGAAAATGTAAAAAGTGCAAGAAATTTTGAACATTTCCTTTTCATAGAAATTCCTCTTTTAGAAATGTCCTCTAGAACATGGGTCAATTTCAAAAACAGTTGTTTGTGATGTAAAATATATCTCACTGCCGCCCCACTCTGACTGATATTCTGTATAAACCACCTGAAGGCCATCTTTGTACATAAGTAGTGTACAGGTTCCATGGAAATATGAATAAAGGCAATATTTGTATTTTTCTAATGTTTGGGTTACTTTAGGAACAGTCATAAAATTTCAAGGTTCTGCTGTTAAACATGATTTCAGGTCATTTTTGACCCGGAGACAACAGGAGGGTTAAAATCCTCCACCCTAAAATATCTTTCTAAGAGAGGTTTTTATGAAGCTTCTGAGGCGATTATATTATATATAATATATTGATTTGATTAATCAAATCATTATATTACCTGGTAGTCTTTCTGCACTAGACTCAGAAGCATTAAACTCTCCCCTCACATAGTCGGTAAGCTCTTGTATTAACACTGAGTGACACAAAACAACATTTTTCACTTCCTCCATTGTCTATATTTTCAATACAATAACAGCGGCTGTACAACTCCAGTAGTTCTGCTGTAAAAGCAGCATTTCCAGTCATATTTGTTGAAAAAGACACAGAAAGAATAGAAAGCCTGTTATTAACTGCTATCATCCTTTTGTTGTGTTTAAAATAAAAAAGCGCTGCCTTCCTAATTGTCATGAATTAACATAATGGCAGGGAGCATATGAAGTGACACACACTCACTGAAGAGGGAGGAGAGCTTTTATGTGTGATTTTCAATTGTGAACACAGCACTGCCAATAAATAGACACATTTCTGTATACATAAAATAAAAAACTGTCTTTGTTACTAAATGTTTTAATATAGAATGTGTTATGTGTGAAAATCTGTGAACTGTTTACCAGCTGTAATTTTCATTATCAAAGTTTCTTTTTGTAAATGAATTATTGTCACTAAACACTGAAGTGTCTCCATTCTTGTACTATTCTGAATGTGTTATTATCATACTGACAGGTATGACAACAATATGTGGCACTGCGACGAGCTGGCGACTGTCTATGGTGTACTCTGCCTTCACCCGTAAGCCCCCCATGGATGGATGGATGGATGGATGGATGGATGGATGAATGGATGGATGTCACTAGTCAATCATCAATCAGATGTTTCTTCAAATGGATCATTTGACCATCTAGAGCTGGAGAAACTACATCTGATCATGAATATCTCAGTGTGCTCCAGACATATCACGGTTAAGATTTTCATCAACATAAATGTCTGTTACATTTCTGTCCAACACTGAACGATGTAACAATGGTCATGAATGTATTTTAGTATGTGCAGAATTATGAACTGGGTGTCAGTGGTGACATTAAAGAGGTAAAAAAATATTTAACTTTAAATATCAGTTGACTTATTACATTTATGAAGTGGAGCTTGGCATTTACAGATATCCAGATGTCAATAGGTCTTAATCCACTCATCTGTTGAGCTAAACCCTAAATGACAGAGCGGGCAGATGTTTTAAGTCTTGTTTTAATTACGAAAATAAGAAAATGTATTTCACAAGTGTTTGAAATGTGAGAATCACAGTAGCATGATATTACAGCAACAGTCTCAGCGTGAACATGTGAACAGTGAACATGAACAAAATAGAAATCTTTTCCTTTCAGATTGGAAAAGCTAATCCTGCATTTATAACTGAGTGCATCTCAGTCTATAAAGCACTACTGCCATTATGGAAATCACACTAAACGTTGGCCCTCTCTTAGTCATCAAGACCCAATGCACTCAAAATCCATTTTCTGTCACACACTCACATTACTTGATCACCTTTTTGTTCCCAGCAGAACAATACACTCACAATGCGGTCACTCCTCTGCAACAGAGCCCGGCTCTTACCTTTACTTAAGTACAACACTATGCATTACTGTCTGTAATGAGTCCAAATAGGAACCATAATAAAATAGCACTCCTGAGTGGACTCTCAATGGCTGAGCTGTGCAGGGTGTCTCTATTAAAACCACTAAAGCCATTCATTCAAGAGCACTGAAACAGAATGTGGAGTGGCCCACTGAGGAAAACTCAACCCTTTAGCTAATGAGCTCACTTCCATTACTTAGAGGATACATAATTGTGCGAAGCACATTTCTCTTAATTTCTCATCTTGCTATGAGTAAATTGAGTCTGTCTTTGTTCCACTTTTCAATCATTCAGACTCTCTCTTCATCTGGGTTTCCCATGCCGTACCCTCTGTCTGCCCCCCTCCACTTCTAATCACTTATTTTTATATTCTTTCTAAAATGAATGATTGAAAAGCCTTGCTTTTACCTCATGCACCCTGAAGAGCCCACCACTCCAGTCTGAAGTGTCAATAAAAGTGAACCATCACAGCACTGTCTGAACTATTGAGGAGCAAACTCTTTGTTAGATTGTTCTGTTCTCCTCCTTTATTGATGCACCATACTCCTCTATTCATTTTTTCTTTTCATTTGAAAAAGTCTGCAGTGCTCCATCAAAACTCTCAAATGCTAATGAGTTTTACTTCTTTGAGATGTACCTCTTTGATCCAGCTGTTCAGGCATGTTATCAGGCCCATTAATGGCATATATATGAATATAACATATGTCAGAGTTAGGAGAGAAGATCTTCTCGGAAGAGTTGAGTCTTTCAGTCTTTATTGTTACTGTTATATAAAAGACAAAGTCTTTTGTGATGGGGTAAATGCATCCCAGAAATAAGAAATAGGAGCTAAGAAGTAGGAAGAACAGGTTTCAATTTCATTATTAGGGTTAAACTACAATAATAATAATAATATTATTATTATTATTATACAATTATTATTATTATGGTTCAATTGTGAGTATAAGTATAATGCCCAAAATACAACATTCACTGCACATAACCCATGGTTATATCAACTATGAATTGTCATACAAGAAAGATGTAATTGTCCTAGGACTTGTAGACTCTAGACCATTTTAAGGCACCACTTACAGAAAATTAAATTCAGTCTTTTATGAAATAACAGCATGGAATATGTGATTTATTCAGAATTGTTCATCAGCGGTTCATTACAATTATTAGCTGTTTGTTTAACTGACACCAGGGTGACTTCTACATGGTGAACAGCAACAATAGCACTTACAGACTAAATATTTATTTGAATCAGGTTACAGGCTTTCAAAAAAAAAAAAAGTTTGAATCCCATGATTCCCATCATCAGTCAAGGGATTGATTGGCTGTTACTCAACATCCCACTGATGGGATCATGAGTGTGTTGAATAAGGACACGATTTAGTGGTATTTGATACTGGAGCATTAAAACTGTTTACAATTTCAGTGGGTAAATACTTTCCATCGTCCTTAAGTGATGGTAGCTCCATTGGCATAAAAACCCTCCAATTGTTCTGTTTATCCATTATTTAGTTATCCATTTTGATCCATATTGACTGAAATACCTTAACAGTACATTACTTAAAATGCTCTTCTTTTGTATCCTTGTTCTTATAGTCCATGAGATGCTGTTAATGCTTGTATAGTTCATGCTAGTTCATTTATTAAATCATGAAGATTCATGTAATACACACATTTACAGAATATGCATGGCATGGAAGACACTGTTCATACAGATATAACAATGTCTGAAGCTCACTACAGCTTATTTATTTATTTATTTATTATTTCTTAGTACTTTTAACTCTCTTACTACCTTTGGCTGCAGCAGCAGCTGTTTGTGGGGAAAGTTTTAAAACCTAAAGTAGTTACTCATCTACCTACCAGAAAACAGTAGAGAGACAGAGAGAGCAGCTGGTGACAATGAGGTAGCATTAGCTATTGAAGACAGAGATATTTACTATATGCGTTGGCCAAATTGAAGAACTACAAAAGACGGAGTATAGACAAATAGATACTCTACCAGTCAACAGTTGGTGGAGATGAAGGAAGGAATTAAATTGTATTAACAGCTACTAGTGTGTTCCTCGAGATGTGAGCTGGTCATGTGACTAAAGTAGTGATAGCTCATAACTCTGCCAAGGTTAGTTAAGCATGTAGTTATGCTGCTCCCAGATTTGCCACCTGTTCCATGTCCATAAATCGAATGATTCTTGAGCTGGTTCAGAATAATTTCTGTCTCTTGTGCTTCTTCTTTTTGTTTAAAGCTTGAACCATAATCTTTAGTTTCTCTATGATTTTGCCTTCACCGTTTCATTCAAATTTGTCTCCTCAACCCTTCATTCACTCACAGGCCTGTATCAAGTCATGCTCATCTACAACAACATTATATAAAAATAATAACACTTACTTCCAGGATCATAACTATCTTCTTACTTTCTTTCAAATGGTTACTGGTTTTGATTAAAATGTCATGCTGTACATCCTTCTATTGAAGTCTAGACTCTGCCCCAAAGGGCTTCTGCATAAAGGATGTGTTCATTTTGAGAATCCATGAAAGGTGCTGACATGATGCAAGTCTGCTGGAAAATAAAATGAGCAATCCTAGAATTTTGCCAAAAAAAAAAAAAAAAAAAAAAAGAAGACAAAAGCTGAGATGGTCAAGCTAGTTTTAGCACACTGTCACGTTGTAAGTCTTCAAAAAAGCTATTTCAGTACTGGTGAGGATGGTTCTGTTGCCATGTGTTGGTTCAATCCAGTAACTTTACTATTCTCAGAGACATCATGACAACATGAAGACACAAAGAAAAAGTGTTGAAGAAATCTAGCTGTGAAACATGTGCTCATAATGTCAACTGAACTCTTGCTTCTTTGAGCTTTTTTTGAGTCTTACAATAACATGAGCCAACAAATGAAGAGTGTGATTAAATCCACAGTCCAGTCACATACATGAAGAGGTGCCCAGGGAGGATGGACGGCCATTGGCTGGTTCAGTGTGTGTCGCAGCCCACTGACTGGAGGATGTCAGTTCTGCAGGGAGTCTGCTGTGTGACTGCCTGTAGGGCTGTCAGCTGTCACTCTATCTTGTCTCTCCCTTACTTTCCCTCACACACACACACACACACAAACATGCACCTCACGGTTGAATGTCAAAGCACATCAGGAGGTTGTTGCAGTCATGTGGATTAACTAACATTTAATACTCTGCACTGGGATGGCTGAACACACCAGGAGCTCCTCACACATCTGCCAATTCTGTTTTAATTGACAATTATCAAAATATACCATTGAACATAATGTAGCTACACACTATGTAACAGATTCCTTTTGATTTATACTTCAAAATGTCACGAGCGTATCTTTAATTGCGATTTTCAGTGGAAATAAATGGATGAATTAATGAATTATTCATACGTGTATAAATCTATAGGGGGTCCATTGATAAACTGTCTACGTCAGTGTGATTTCACCAAAACATAACTTGAATAAGGGATGTGACTGTGATGAAAAACGAATAACAAATGAGACAGTGACTCATTGAAGCTATAGGATTCTTCCAACTGTCAGAGCAAATTTAAGTTCATACTGCAGTACTAATGAGACATGCCGAGAACTTAAAGCCAATTTGATGTGGAAACGCAAGATAAAAATCTTATGGGTCAAGAAATTCAGTGTCCCAGATTCTGTAACCCAAAGACAAATTCCAGGTCCAGTTATCTGTTCCTCAGCAGTGGGAACAAGTAGTGCACGTTCCCAAGTATTGACAGAAGTGTCCTTTGGCACAGAAATAGCATGTGTGAATTCTATAAATAGCCTGAATTCCTTCTGAAGCCTTTCACAACTGAAATACACAGAGGTAACAATTAGTCCAGTGTTGTAGCAGATACTGTGTGATCTGTTTCTCAAAACCTGCTACTACTGCTGAAGTAGAAATTCTGTGGCCAATACTAATGTTGTACAATTAATCTGAGTATTAGCATAATCGCAATACAACCAAGCGCGATATCCCAAACCCAAATTATAATTTTATGTGAGGGATGCTTATTTGTTAGATTGTTTGGTTATAATTAAAACATACAAATCTCAGATGTCAGCAGCATCAAATAATGAGAATCCCACATTAAAATGATGAAGCTGCACTAATGTATTAATGTGTGAACTGATTCTCTATAAACAACAGATAGATTTTCTGTTTTCAGCTCCAAAGAGCACTAAAAATCGTTATGTTGCTCTGTGACCACTAAATGTGCAAATACCTCCTAACACTGTTCTATTGCACTATTGCATTAAAAAATAATAATAAAATGATAAAATAAAAAAAATAAAAGCTATTTACCAACAATTTTGAATGACTGTAAGCAACACAGTTTTTCTAGTGGGACTTTCCAGCAGGGGGTGATCTGGTCATGTCACAATTTTTATTTATTTATTTATTTTTTTTTGTAGCTGATCACATCATCAATTGTGCGTGGTTGTCGTGACAATGTGGTTGTCATGGATACAAAGCCAGTCTTTGCTATTCGAGGCAAAAACCCAAATACAAATCTCAAACAATTCCTGTTTCCAATCTGACTTTATCCTGAAAATCTAAGTTAAAATTTTGATTTTTGTCTTTTCACCACTTAAACGTTCCTCCAAATGTTGGTCACTTTTGCTTTTAATACTTTTATTTCACTTTATCCTAAATGACAGATGTGTAATTTGTTATGAAAGTATTTTAATTTAAAAGTTCAGTGGCTGCGAACCAGCTCTCCTCAGCTCATCCTGTCCTGTATTTCCCTACATGCAGTCAGGTTTCTCATCCCATGGATGGACTGCAGCTCTACTGTTTGAATTGCAGATCACAACACTAGTTCTTTCTCTGCTCAGGTGGAGAACTGGGATGTGTGCCACTATCCCCAACTCGCAGAGGCTATAGACCAGAAACAGCACGACAGTCACAGTTAGTGAGCTAGCTGTGTTAAAGCTAACAACGGGCTGCTTAGCAGTCACTGAAGAGTATATCCAGAGGTAAAATTATAAAATCTACTAATAAATGATAAATGACATCAGATAAATGCATTGACTCACAGATCTACTACAGTATTTCTGGCAGCATCTAGATAAACTGTCAGTTTGCTCACATCTTTTTTGATCATTCGACTGCTCACACTTCCCGCCCTGTGGGACCTTGTGGTAATTATGGTGAAACTAAGTTGCTAAATCTCAGTAATAAACACAGAAAAAGCAGTTATCATCCCTGATAGAAATCAAAACTGCACAGAAAAGACCCAGAAAGTGGCAAACTAAAAGCATTTGATGCCACCAATCACAATATTTATTTATATTTATTTATATTTATTACAGAGACTAAACCATGTTGTCAGGAGGATCCAAAGGTTCCACACTAGACTGGTTTAAGTAAACAGTGATTTATTTTTGATTAAGACACTTTCTTTTCCTCTCATATCTGACAGGTCTCTAGGATAGTCTTTTTTAATATGTGTAATATTACAAAAACATTAGAAGGAAAATTAGAAACATCTATTTGCAAACAGTTGCTGAAAAGTTATTCCATGCATTGGACTACTGTAATTCTTTATGATTAGGGTACTTCAGTAACTTTGTTAAAAAAAACTCAATTTAATACAAAATGCTGCAGTCGATGCAATGACTAGAAGTAGAAAAAGAGAACATATTTCTCTTATATAAGATACTTCTGCTGACACAGAAATCCCTAATCACTAGGCCCCATTATATGTTAAAGAGCTCATTGTTCCCAATAAACTCAGTAGATAATTTTGATCAGACCCCATGCATTTATGGCTTGACAAGAAGTTGCTGCTTTGGGGAGTGCTACTGCCAATGGGGTTGTGCTTGGTCTAAAATAGTGTTAATTTAGGATGTACAGGTCAAAGAAATTACCAGGACCCAAGGTCTCCCAGCAGAACATTGTGTTGTAACAAGATGATAAACTTATTCTTCAGTCTGCTGTTCTCAGACACCTCTGTTTCTTTTTCAATAATAAGTATCCTGAAAGCAAGCTAAACCAGTGTTAAATGTATTGTACATGCACACACATACATGGCCATCTGAAAACACAAGCTGTTGTATGTATATACTTTGGGTCTTGTGCAGAACTTGTTGAGGTGAGATTGTTTGAGCACTTTTTGTACTCAGTTGGTGAAAATGCATAACAAAGTCACATCCCAGCAGTGTCTTTTTAACATTTCTGGCTGCCGCAGTGGTAGCTAAATTGGAAAAGCCATCTGTCCAAGCCTAGAGGAATGGAACATAGTTTTTTCTTTGGCAGATCCTCGATACGATATTGACCCCAGTGATGTTTCCAATTAGACGCTAGTTTGCTTTAAAAAGGAACATCTCTCTTGGGAGTCAGAGTGGTTTCTTTCAGCCTCCAGGCAACGACTTCTCTGCACACACCAACTATTGTCAACCACTGTTTTTTTTCAAACCCTGTCTTTCCCCTTTTCTCTTTTCAAGTGCCAAACTGAGTCACCCTGCAAAATGAAAGAATGGCCAGAGCAGACTATTCATACATGTGGCCACACACACTGTGTGTGTGTGTGTGTATATGTGTGTGTGTGTGCAACTTGAACAGCTTATCTTGCTCACATCATAAAGTCCTGGCAGCTAAAAGGATTACATTCTTTACCACAGAGGCATATTGTTAAAGCTGTCTGAGAACACCTAACTCTGCTGCACAGCAACATTTGAGCTTCTGTATTAGGCTGTATCAGCTGACAGGCAATGTGACACAACAGAAAACTTTAGTGTGAATAAACTCACAAACACACTATCATGCACAAACATGACGCCATACATCATAAATTGCACAAGTGTCTAAACGAAAAAGACAGAAGCCTCTGCAGTGCACTGGGAACAGGAGGAGGGCAAATACTAATTTTAGGACTGAGCACGCAGTTAGGATGGTTAAGGTTAAGATAAGAGGCTAGGAAGGAATGCATTATATTAATGAGTGCAGGCCATTTACCAAGGATAAGATAAGCATGTGCTGCATGATAAAAACTGAATATAAATCAAGAAAAAATACAATTTAAGTCTCTATAAAAACATAGAATAAAAGCAAAAATATACACAAGGATCAATATGTGTGTAGTATGTGCCGCGCAATAAAGGAATGCAATACTTTAAGTTGGGGGTGGGTAGATGGGGTGTCAATGGGGGTATGTAGCCTTGTTGTTGAGTGCAACTGCAGTAGAGCTCATTAACCCTTTAACAAAGTCTTTGAGGCCCCTCCCTCCTGCTAGAGGGGTTTTATGATGATGGAACTGATGTACTGGGTGACCAGGGTGGCGTTGTCTGCAAACTTCAGGAGTTTGACAGACTGATGGCATTTGGTACAGTTGCAGAGGTGCAAAGAGCAGGGAAAAAGCAGTAATACAGTAGTAGTACACATATTAAGGGCACACTAAGAAACAGACTGCTGTAGAATAGTATAGTATTATAGTTATAAGAATAATAGTCTTATCCAAGTAAAACAAATGTAACAGTCAAAGTTGTCAAACTGACACCATTATAGTGTATTGATTGACTCACAATGTCAACTCACACATTAAGTAATGTGCTAAAACATTCCACCTGAAAACTTACCTGTGGTCTTTTAGTACCACAGTGATTTAATTATTTTTTGCTACTTTGATAACATTAATTATCAACTGAAGTCGTTTTTTCAAGCACATTTGCAAAGAATCATTACAAACCTGTTAACTGAACAGGTGATGTTGCAGGTAATAAAAGCTCATTTAGCTATGTTCACCTTTAAAGGATCAGTGTTTACTCAAAGTGGAAGTTTCCATTGCTGCTCAAGCAAATAAACCGAATCACTCAAAACACAAACCATTCGTGTCTTCGTGTTCACTGCTACATTAATTATAACCTACTGCATGCATTGTTTGATCTAATACTACATGTGCATGAACCAAACTGTATTAAATCACATCTGGATTTAATCTAGACAACTGAGAGGACAAAGATAGAAAACCAATGTTGTGACATCTGTGAAAGACCTGTAGCCATAGCAATCTTCTCTTCACAAACCTTACAAACAAACAAATCATTCATATAAAAATATGAAATATACATCGACCATAAATTCAACAATGTTTTTGTGTTAAATAAAATGTGGAGATCTAAAAACTGCTGCCAAGATTGGAAAATGATATAAAACTTGAAACTTTTAAAATGACAAATAGTTACAGTCATTTATCCAGGTTCAGCCAATTATCCCAAATCTGGTCCAAGAAGCAGGAGGTCAACAAGGTAGTTCAAGGTGTTCCTCTCCTCAGTGATGCTTTCTCACTCCTCCTAGTGGTTCCCAAGGCATTTTCAATCTAGAGGAGATATATAATCTCACCAGCATGTCCTGGGTCCATGTTCCTACCATAAAATCCTCAGAGGACTCCCCGAAGGCATCCTGGTCAGAAGCCCAAAACACCTCAAGTGGCTCCATTCAACTCAAAGGAGAAGTGCCTCTGATGTCTGAGCTCCCTACTCTATCTCAAAGGCTGAGCTGTTTATACCCACACCCTCATTTTTACCCAACGCTCATGATAGGTGAAGGTCAGAATGTAAATCGATCGGTAAATCGGCAGCTTTGCCTTTCACCTCAGTTCCCTCTTCACCACTACAGCCCAACATAACTCCCCTCCAAGAATCTCCACCCTTACAGTGAAAGAAGGGTTTGTGTGCTTTGTCATGTTGGGAACTGTGTTTCTGGGGCACTTGATCATATTGTTACAACACAATGTTCTGCTGGGAAATCTTGGGTCCTGGTAGTTTTTTTTTTTTTTACCTTTTTTGTCCAAGTCAACTAGTTCGAGGGAAGAGGCCAGACTGAGTGATTCATGGCAACTTCAACACAACAGTTACAATGTCTGCTCGCCTTTTATTGTCATAGCTACAGTCAACATTTAGTTGATGTTTGGAAATGACTGTAATCATGTTTAAAAAAGAAACTGGTTTTCTTTGTTAAGATATTATCTCCTCTCTACACAAACAGTTTGTTCTTAATCAGTAACAGTTAAAAAAAATAACTTTATCATTTTAGTTAGTGTGAACTGTAAATCTGCAAATTTAAAAAAGTAAAAAGGTAAAAGAAAAAGTACATTGTCTGCCACTGTTTCATGAGAGCTAAATAAGGTGAGGATTTTCCATTATGGCTGTTTGAGTGTTCCCACATGAATAATGCAAACATGCTTGTTGACATCTCATTAATTGATAGGATCCAGCTAGCTTGCTACCTTCAACCTTTTTGGCATGTATAAATGGGAGGATGAAGTGCTGTGTGTTGCAGATCAAACAGCATTAACACACATACACACACACACAAACACACACACACACAATCTGTTACTGCTGATGGATTGTTCCTGGTGCAGTGCTACTTTGTGGTTGTGGCACAAATGTACCAAATATATTTATCCTGTTATGGTGGGCTGGCAGTTCGATCAGTTTGCAGAATGATTTACAGCTCTAGTATTAAATTAAACCATTCACTCTGTTTACCAGTTAGATCAACTGAGAATTTATTTCAAAGAATAAATAATTGTAGAAGCCAGATAATTGTAGAAGCCAAGACTGGGTCTGTGAATATTCCCCACTGTGTGCTGTGGTCTTGAAGAAATACCAGCAGTTTTTGAAAAGAAATAAAAACTAAAAAAAAGAATGAATTGTAGAAATGTAGCAAAGACATTAACAACATCAGGCCCATTCAAACAACAGGGGTGTTACAGAACTAAAAGTTTAACAGAATGATCGAGACCCATTTTATTTAACAACCTATTTTAACTTATTATAGCAGCAGAGACATCCTTATCCCACCCTTTTCCAATGGGAGCTGTCCAAAGGAAAATCATATCCCCTTGTCTTTGCTACCACATCCAGTCATCCAAACATTTCCTCATGGGGTTTTTCTATTGCTCTATATTACCATTGCTGCACGGATGATACCCAACTTTATCTGTCGTTACCACAAGATGATCCCAGAGTCCCAGTGTGAATCTCTCGACAACAACAACTACAACTAATCTTACAGTTTGTGTTTGTTGTGTGAATGTTTATCACCGGCTCCAGGTCATTCGTCACGCAAGACTGATAATCTCTCACCCAAACAGATCATTAAATGGTAGAACTGATCAGGGATCAGGTTAACACTACAAACACTACATTTCTTGAAGTCACTGAAGCTGTGTTGCCCTCTTGCTTTTAGAAAAGAAAACAATGTCTCATTTTAAACTTTGGTTGCTGTTATCACAGAGGAAGCAAATCAGACCTACTGAGTATTATCACTGACATAGTTACACTTTAGGAGGTCTAGAGAAATGAAATGGTAAATGGACTGCATTTATATAGCAGGTTTTATTATCTTTGTGACCACTGAAGGCACTTTACTCTACTACTCACATTCACCCATGCGTACAACACTTCTATACTCAGTGAATCAACTTAGATGATAGTTAGCACCTCCAAGTAGGACACCATGGTTACTGCTGGAAAAGAGTGAATGAGTAGAGCAGGTCGTCTATTAATTGGAATATCAGTAATTTGATTTTCCAGCTCCTCCAATCCGATGGCTGTTCTATCAGTGTGTGAATGTGTCTATAAATAGAGTGTATGAAGGGCAGGATGTGAACTGTACTGTTAAGCACAACGCAGTCCTTTTACCATATGGAGGCAGAGGTCAACTGGTTAAATGGTGCAGTGTCACCAGTAAAGTAGGTGTTGTCCTAGACTGTGGTGGTGAATAGGAAGTTGGACTTGAAGGTTAAACTGTTTAATCACCAGTCAATCCTCTCGCTGATGGTTATGAAGTTTGGGTAGTGAGATGGATACAACAGACTGATAAGAATATAAAAATGGATGAATGGATGGATGGATACACTTTGTTGATAAACTCGCACCAGAGGAAATTTGGGGTTCCTTATCTTGCTAGTGTACTTGGAGGAGCCAGGAACTGAACTACCAATCTTCCCATTTGACTTTCTTTACCTTCTGGCCCATAGTTGCTCTTCGGTTATGAATTTCATTTATATTGACCATGTGAATAGTGGAAGCAAACAGCAAAGAGTCAGCTTTGTTTCATCAAGTGATTTCCTTTTTTTTTTTTTTTTTTTTGTTTTTATTTTGATTCTATGATTCAGCCTGGGGTAAGTGAACTTATCTTTTTGGCAAAAATGACAATTTTATCTATTTAAACCAGCTTTACAGCACAATCAACTGCAAAAATAGAAAATATACTCTGGAAAATCCAATTAAAAAGCTTGTGTTTATATGTTCAAAAAGAACAAACTGAGTCAGGATATTTCAAATAAATTCAAAAGACTCAGCTCTCCACACCTGCAATTTCCAGACTGCTGAGGGATATTCAGTTTTTATTTGTGTGTGTGCGTGTGTTTTGTTTGTATACAAACACAGTTTCTGTTGAGACTTTATTAGAAGATTTTATCAGCTTGACCCTAAACCTCAAAGAATTCTGCTGCCTTTATCTGCATCTCTCGTCATACTATAGGAGCTCAGTTACATCCAGATTTCATGTCAGTAACTATGAGTTCTGCCTCAGGGAAAGTTTGTCTTCTGCCTATCTCCACAATGGTCTGTGCAGACTGAGTCTGGCTCAGTTTATTTAGGTACCCAAGCAGAACTGCCTGTGTGTCTGCTGTCTGGTTTTTGGATGATATCCAGCACTTTATTAGTAGACAAGACTTATTATCTTGACAATTTTCCTTAATAGCCCCTCAGCTGAAAGTCCTGCTTTGGTTATGTGCTAGGGTAGGATTACCTTTTGGCACATATCGCCTGCTCTTTGGAGGGCACATTGCCTGTTACTTAAACTAATTGGCGCAGTGTTAGTTGGGGGCCAAGAAAACAAGTGCCACTGAGTCAGAATTTGATTCCACAAGATTCAATTCAAGTAGCTGCTTCACCATGCTGTTTCCACTTTTCTCCTATACCTCTGTCTGGATGTTAAATGTCCATTTTTGTTTCTGAAAAAAAGAGTTTTGGACAGAAGTTCACTGTAAGTTAGCAGAGCATTACTGTTATAAACAGAGGTACAGCTGACAAGGAGGATCTGAGTTAGGAGGAGACTGTGATGTTGTATTAGTACTCAAAGTACTCATAGTACTTCATAGTACTCTCCGTACAACTACATGTTGTATGGAGAGTACTATGAACCAGTAGTCCTTTTTTCTTGCAGATTTATGGTCATGTAATGCAGCAGACATCCATTCATTTTTTTTCAGATTTGTGGATGAGACTATTTAAATTCACATTTGTTTTGAATATCACTGAGCTAACACAGCTAGATATTTTCTTTGTCCTTGTATGTTTGGTCCACAAATAAATACAGTATTTGTGCAGAGGGAAGAGTACACATTATTACTAAAATAATCATAAAAGCTGATACTCTAAAATACAGCTCAGACAGCAAAGACTCCTAAATTACATGTAAATGAAGGTCACAGATTACTTACCCCCATTGTGTGTGATCCTTTCAAGTTTGTTTCAAAAAGGCTGATGTTCAAGATGTGATTAATGCAAAAGGCAATTATGTTAATCCCAGGTCATTATTAAATGTACCATTACAAAATGGCTTGATGATGGAGAGACAGCAGATGAGCTACTTTGGGAATCAGTAATAATTTAATTTGTCAAGTGACACATGTGGTGTTTGGTTGACCTGGAGTGAACACAGTCCCTCCTTGAACAGTATCGATAGATAGATAGATGGATGGATGGATGGATTTTATATGTTTTACACTCAGGCAACATTATAACAAATATAGCCCTTTATAACCACATCATTACATCACATGCATCATAGAAAAACTATATAGCTATACATTTCCTCATAAACCATAGACAGTACTTGCCTGATAGTTATAATGTTTTTAATTGTTCTCAGCCGTTCTGTTCACACAGCTATGGTGCTTTATATAAACATTATATGTCTTTTTCAGGTTATCGGATTACTTTCATGTCACATTCAGTATTGTTTTAATCAATACGTTTCCTGATGCGTCATCAACATGCTTATGACACTGCTGCTCTACTGGTGCCTGTGTACCTGTTGAGTGGATGGTGTTAGCAGCAAATGTGTGTGCATATGTGAAAAAAACTCCTGCTGACCCAATCTGGGCTCACATAGTTAGCACCAGCTGTATGTTGTGTTAATTGATGGTGTGAGGAAAGGAAATATTATAAGCAAGATGATTTTAGCAATATAAATAGTGAGACAAACTTCACAGCTGGTTTGGGAAGCAGAGGAAACATTAAGTCATGCTGTTGCAATACAAGCAGGTGGATTGTGATGAGGCCTCTGCACTGTGAGTTGATCTGACTGACGATTGTTATTCTTCCACTGAGTTACAGTCTAAGTCTGACACACCTGTGGGTGATACTATCTGACAAGACATACTGTAGACAAATCAGCTATCCTTATTTTGGATCAAATTGGCACTGCATGGGTGACAAAGCCTCCAAATTACACCAGATCCAATCTAGAGAGGGTCTGGTTTTAGATGGTGGTGGGATCTCTGCCAGATCTAAGTGACATTTTTTTACTATTTGGCCAGTTTGAAAGAAAAACAAACACAGCTTCTAGACCATCAAAACCCAGCTACAGTGTGGGTAAGATATATTTAATATCTTACCCACATCTTAACTCAACTTACCAGGTGTGAACCCACAACAGATCATTATCTACATAATACAACAATATACACATTACATGTTAGTCACTGATGGCCGGGTGAAGACAGGTAAATCTGATTTTAACCACACAATTAATAAGGTTTAGACTGAAGTCTGGGCAATATGAAGTCAACAACAGCTGTGCAGGCAATGAAAAATAAATATCTACAATGACATATAATGGCTTCATACTTTAGCCTTGGTTATCATTTATCGCTTTCTATTTCTTTCTAAGTCGCTGGCGGTGACATACAGTTTAAAGACATCATAATTTACTGCAGCATGCCAAAGTAAAATTTTGTACGTTCTTACTACTTCTTGCCGGTGAAGCTAAGCTGCTGCAGGTGGCAAGAGAAGCACCTACAGTACAGTGTGCTTCTTTCAGATATTCTTTTTCAACAGACTTATTGAAGGAAAAGTAAGTAATATCTTTAATGGTGACTCCATTCACTGAGGTGAACCACTTCAATATATCATATTATACCATGCCAGACCCACTGGAACGACTTATTGGGACACTAGTTCCACATTAGCTTTTTGTCAGGACTCTGCAGACTAGAGCACCTACAGAGTGACTATTGTATAGATTGTATGAAAGCGAATGTCTGAAAACTATTATTATTATTATTATTATTATGAAGATGTCTGCGCCTACTTTGTTTGTCAGTTGGCACAGTTCAGCAGAAACCATGCAGCTGCTTCAAGAGGTCTCTCTCAAAAGCGTCACATGTTGTTGCCCTGGCGACAGGCTCTGGTGATGATTTCCACTAATCTGCCTGCAGACTTTGACACCTCTGGCTCCGCATTTTGTTTGAGTTCCTAAGGTTGATGGCAAATGGAGGAACGATCTTATTACTCGTCTTGCTGCTTGAAAATTCTAGAAGAATTTGGTGTTGGCCAGACTCAAAAGCCTTAAAGATCATCAAAACAAACTACTCGAAGGTTAATAAAAGAATACGTTAAATGAGAGTCTTTGGCACTTCTTAGTTAATAGATTATTAGCTTGGCTCCATGAATTGTTGATCTACATGTGTGTATAACTTTTTCACACATGATGCCTACAAGAATAAAAGATGCAGAGTCTAAATGAAGAGAATGGAGAGCCCAAAGTAAACATTATAAGCTACGATATTTAAGCAAGAGACTTAATTTGAAAGTGGAAAATATGAAGACTGAAATAAAGGTGTAAAGAGCAAATTGAGAGATCTCCAGCTCTCCACCTGTTTTTCCCAGTTGACCATAGCAGTGCAAGTATTAACAGACAACAAAATCTAATAAAACAACAGTACCAACCACAGAGCCACTATCCATTCATCCTACAATTCAGTAGCAATACACAGTTATCCTTGAGATACAATGGGGCTAGAGGCCAAATGTCCACACTGAGCTACAGCGACAAACACTTTCACCCAAATTAACTGTAGTAGGAAACTATGTTACACTAAATAATAACATTCATTAAAAAAATTCCTTAGCCGCAACACTGCAGCACCACAGACCCTTAAACTGAGCAGAACGAAGTTACATGACGTCCACGTGCACCACAGTGTTTCAGTTGCATTCATTTACTTGATTGTTGAACAATTTGTCTTCAAACTGGAGTCCTCAGTTTCAGAACTGCCATCTTTTCCATCCTGCGTGTAATTTTTCTATGACATAGCTGTGAATTAGCCACAAATTTTACTCTCTTTGTCTCTGTGACACTGATCTATTTTCTATTTTATCAGAGGAGGACCACGTTAGCCTGCACCTCTGCTGGGCAAACAGCAGGGGTTATCAGCAGCAAAGGCTGAAGTATGTTGTGGGAGTTAAGGTACACATTTAAAAAAAAAATGTGTTGGCTGTGAAAGATGCCACGTACCATGTCCTAATTGCAAAATGATCTCAGTAGCAGCAGGAGCTCCGTCCACCTCCTGGAGAACAGCTTTGTAATGCTTTGGCAGTGAGGCGTGATGACAGAATGACTGAGCTTACAGAAGCAGACGCAGATAAAAAGGAAACATGAAGACAAATGATAGACGATTCTCCCAAAGTGACTGACCTGTGTATGATGAGTGATGAGACAGTAAGACAATGACAGACTAACTGTGTCTCGGGTCCGATATATCCACACATATCCAGGACTGTGCACCTTTACCTGTTTGTGAAACGCTGTCATCAACAACCTACATGCTCTGCAAGCCATGTGCTGCGGTCAAGACGTCACCGGCTGTATCCTTCCCTCGGAGATGTGGGGGAATAAAAATATACCTGCTCTCTTCACAGCTGCACCTTAGAGATAAGTCGTGCACACAATCGTGTAAGGAAGAAAAGAAACCATTTATTTAAATTTGAAACGTGGAGTTTCACAGGTGAGGAGAGGGAAACTGAAAGCTGGGTACGCGACATGGTTTGAAGATGTGTGACGCAGCACATTTCACATTTCACTGAGCAGATAATTAAGCTTTCAGCATGAATGTTCAAAGTTAATTTAAGGTGGTACTTTAAAAAAAAAAAAAGGAAAATAAACAAGAGTTGTCCTTATGAAGGGTTAGAAGTGTGACTTGTCGCAACTTTGAACTATGATTAACCAGAAGAACCTCTAAAATTGGATGTCTTCTGTTTTTCATTCATCGTGTCATCCTGGTTCTGACTGTGACTGAATCTGAACACTCTGAACACTATTCAAGGTCAACTGTCATGTTATTAGCCTGATCTGAATAATTTCTTCTCCTCAGAAGACAACATACTCTTAATTTTGGAATTATTCTGATGCATTCACTCATACGGACCATAGTTTGGAGCAGGTAAGTATATAGTGACCTGCCTGGTTGAACGTGAGCCAGATTTATGATAAATGGAAACCTCACCAGACAAAGATATCTGATGTCTGTCTTTCACAAGATATATGCATTTTCTTCCTCATGAAGTTTTTTTTTTTCTCCTCCTAACACAATGCAATATTTCTTTGCATACAAAAGCAAAACCCTGACACCTACCAGAAAATACTAAGTTACAAAGTGTCATAACTTAATCTTATCACAAACCTCTGAGCTGAGTTTTGGTGCCTTCATCAATCTAGAACTACAGCTTGAGACATTTCATCGTCTTGTACCTGAGAAAATACTTTTGGTTGCAGAGAATCAAAACCAGAATTCCCCCTGCTATCATAAATCCAAGGGTATCTGAACATATGGTACACTCTTAGTTCTCAGTCTATCCTTTTGTAAAAGAACATGACACAGCAGCGTTTCACAGCTGCTTACCACTTAATTCAGTTTGCAGAATCTTCTGGTATCTTTTCCCATCAAAAGTTAAATACTGCTGAGCTGCTCAGCTCAATCGCATCTAATTATGACAAACCAAAGTAAAGTTGACACTGGGAGGTGTGTGAAGAAAGCAAAAGCTGAAGACTATTAGTCATAGCTGCTTTCCTCGTGGTTTGTTTTCCAGGGGTGCAGTGTAATTTGCTCGCTCTGGACAATGTTGACAACATATCGGCTGGGATTTTAAAAAGGCTGTGGTCTGAGCCCGGCTTTAGTCAGAATACAATGTATAGTAGAAGCGGCGCGTTGGATCTCACTTACAAATGAGAAGCAAAGGCGTCAAATATTCTATTAGAGAATGTGGATGTTGAATCCACCCACCATCACGTGCAATGTAAGCCCTACAATTTGAGCTAATCTGCAGTCTTTAACCATCACATACACCCAGGTATGTTAATGGCCGACTTCGTATTGTATTTTCCACTCTATTCGAGGGGACGACATCGTCCGTGATTAATTAATTATTCTACAAGCTCTTTTCGCTTTCTTGCACCTGTTTGTTGTGGGTGGGTCTAGATCTAATGAATCAGAAACATGAATGAAAGAGAATTAAACAGAACATAATAAAAAGGGAGATGCATGCTTCATTAGAAGAAGTGGAACAGTGGATAAATGTAAGCAAATGTTCTCTGACTGTGATAATTGCGGCACTTATATTGTGTTGTAAACTAAAACTTAGAAATATACTGAGCAGACATGTTGTTGTCCTGTCTAAATAAGCAAGAACATAATTTGTTTTCTCTTCAGGGTTGACACTTTAAAAAAAAAAGAACATGGACCCTTTGCAGCTAGACTACTAATTTCCCTAAAAGGGAATCAACTTGGCAGCATGTATGCACATATCAATAAACAGATTAGCACCAGAGGCTGCTCCTTTGACCTCATGATATTCATGACATTTCACTTGCACAGTCTGTTGACAACAAGTTTATGAAATAAGTTTAGATCGGCTGTTTCATTTTATTATTTTCTTACTTTGCCAATACGCACATTAGTATGTGACATCCGCTGTCAATATTTAGTACTTCCCTAACAGGACTTACTTTCCTCCCAAGCAGTGCCGGCTTTTGACATATTATCCACCCGTCCATTATCCATTTTTCTACTCTGCTTATTCTGATTAGGACTTCACTATGGGCGAGATGTAGACTAATGTATATAGAGAAATGTAATTCATCCTCACATTCACACATATTCATTTACGCCACTTAGAGTCATCAGTTAATCTCACCAGCATTTGTTTGGACTGTGAGAGTCCAGAAGTACAGAAAGACCTCAGCTCAGGTTCAAACCGAGAGGCAGCAGCTCTAACCACTGTACCAACGTTCAATTTGACATATTATGAGCACATTATTTACTTTACATCCAGCACATAGCAAACATGATGCAACACATTATTAAACATATTACATGTTTTATAACATATCATAAATCTCACTAGTTTAATACATATTCAACAGAAATGTTTTCAGATTATTAATATAAATATTTCAATGATTATTACTATTATCAGGAAGCTTTATTTTCTGCATTATGAGGTCATACTTTCATTGCATGCTGGGACATTTGTAAATAAAACAGTAGGTATGTGATGAAGTACACTACTTCAGCTACATCACATACATGTTTATATATGGTACAAATGCATATTATAATATCATAGTCAACGTTACGACAAATAAAAATAATATATGTCGGATTAGTTTATTGGGGATGTGGATGTACAAGTGTGACAAACTCCATTAAGACTCAGTCCATGTTAGAGCTTAACACAAACATTTAATGGAGTTTAGTTTTTTGTTGTTATGCAGAATTGTGTTGTCATGAGATGTATGTCTTTGTTGCCCTCAGTGCCCCAAAGAGGAACATAAAATGAATTGTCCACAACAAGCAAAATAAAGTCTAAAGTCATTAACAGGATTGCATAATGCATTTTCTACACAAACGACATTTAAAGATAAATGAAAGCTGAAAAGAGTGCATTTCATCAAGATTGGCTTCCTTATCACAGTGTTGCAACTGCATTAATAAATCCGCATTTGCTGCATCATTATAGAAGATGTTGAATCCCACAGTGAAGTGAGGGGACACAGATTACCTCTAATATATTTGGCTTGTTATTGTTATCACCAGATCAGATCTGATGTAACAGATATGCTTGGTGTTTTATCTCAAACTGCCTTCATGTTGTTTTTTTTTTTTTCTGTTATGTTTTTTCTTCTTTCTTTTTTTTCTTTTTTGTCTCATGCAGCTACCCACCCAGTGTAATAAATAGCTGTATAATAAATCAATCCCTCTGTATTCTTGTGGGCCACTCAGTATGTATGTGGTGTGACAGGCTAGGCTGAGACTCGGATCATATATCTACTGAGATGATGGTGAAATAAATCATAGCTTTTACAGTAGCAGGCTGGTCAAGGCTAGGGAGGCCGTCACTCTTTAGTCCCCCCTCTCTCTCTCTCTCTCACTATCAGTGACTCGTCCCTTCTGATTCTCTCTTTGAGGCTCTCTCTCCCCCCAGGGTGGCCTATTTGTAACTGAGAAATTATGTCCTTACAGGTGGATAGCCTCTATTTCTTTTCCCTTCTGCAGTATGTAGGTTTGACTGTGCTCTGCAGAGCATTTAAACTGTCAAATTACTGTCAAATTAATTTCTTCACTACGTTTTACAAATTAACATAACTGCCATAGTAAAAAAAAAAAAAAAAAAAAAAGACAAACACTTAAAGGAGCGTCTGTTTCAGTCAGTGTCTTCACTGGATTTTACTGATGAAACAGCAACGTGTGCTTTGACTGTACTTCACAACGATACAGACGACAGTTTGTGCTTTGCGGTGAGACCGCAACTTAATTTAAATCCAGCAACTTCCTCCACATCTACACCTGACTATGGACGAGGGCTTGTGTTGAGGAATTCTGAAAATTTGGTGATGTATTTTCAGTCTATCGTAACAACACCAACGCCTAGCCACACTGTGACCACTCAACCTGTAAATTAATCTTTTCCTAAAGAAATTCTGATGTAATAGTTCAGCAAATCAAGTTTATATATATATATAGCTTATATAGAACAAATATATTTTTCCTGCATATTCCTGGACAGTCTTTTTCTTTCTGCCATTCACTAGACTGATAGTGACACAAACAAAGTGTTTCACTAAAAACCTTTGGAAACTTCTCTCTCTGCTGAAAAACAGATCTTTTTCATCAGAAGCCACTAGAAAATAGATCTGAAGTAATATGAACCTTTATCAACATTGCAAGGATTTTACTTTTTTTTCGAGGATAAATAAAGTATATCGATCTATCTGTGTTTACATACGTACATTACTAGATTACTGGATATAAATACAGTTATCATGCAGGGACTTTTACTATTCCTTCAGAATATTTTCCCTTGTTGTGTGGCAGTTTAGACCACAGGACAAAATGAAAGTTCTAGTGAATCACTACGACTTGAAAACGTAATGAAAAATATTTAGCTGCATTGGTGTGTAGTTGACCTTTAATCGGGGGACAAGGCTGTCCTAAGGGAATAAGGATTTATGGTCACTGTACTTTTAACAACCTGGTTACAGCCTAATAACACATTATTACCAGCATGTAGAGACACCTGAGGTCATTTTTGCCAACAATATTTTATCCAAACTTTGGTCTGTGAACATGAACAGAGAAGCCGTATTATGATCAGAAGGGATTTGTGCAGCATATTTCAGTCGATGCGTTACGTTATTTTTGTTCGCGGAAACCAGACTTCACTTAGCCTGTGCACATTAGTGCTGAGTTGTCCTAATGGAATTTGTGTGTAATTCTTGATGTCGAACATAGATATTTCAAATATGAGTCTGCAACTGGAGACGCTTAAAAGAGACAGCTCAGTCGTCTCAGTAAAGAAATCGAAAAAGACTGCATCAGCAGTGTGTTGGCCTTCAGGATCAATCCCAGTGGGTCGCTGCATCAGTGGACTGGTGGATCATCACAAAATCTATGAAGTGACTGATAGGCTTTGTTTTCTGCACATGCACTGTTAGCTACACTACTTCCACTGCCCCCGTAACCTTTTGTAAATGAAGGGCAACAGAATTAAATGTGCCAGTGTCAAGTAATAATCAGCCACTGTGATGTCGTTTTGCACGTCTTGACCTGATGCAGTCCCACTCTAGGTCAAAGAAAATGTCATATACATAATACATCCATTGTGCCCACAGCAAAGTGGAAAACATCATAGTGATATATACTGCTATATAACATACTGCAGAAAACCCAATGTCCTCCTGAGGATTTGTGTTTGTTATGAGCCCTTACACATAACAAACACACACACACATTAACGCCATTATAAAAAAAACCGTCACCAGATCTTTTCAGATTTTGGTCCATGGTTTCAGTGTCAAGAATAACTCATTGTCAGTATTAGTGCTTGGCACATGTGCTCACAACACCTATAGCAAAATCATTACGGGACAAATTTGGCCCAATTTTGGCAAAGTTTCAGAAAGATGTACAGCCCCTGTGGCCCAAGTGCCAAAACTCACCCAAAACCAATTACTGAACTCCAAAACAAAGACAACCATCCCCAAAAAGAGTCCAGAATCCACCACAGTCAAGACAAGACCTTGCTTACCTTTATATCTGCCAGTCTACAGCCAGAATCTTTGCTATGTGGGAATACTGCAGCTTTAAATCTTCTACGAAACTTCTTTAGAGGGATTTTTATATTTATTTAAAACTATGTAGTTGTATGCACTTCGCCGTGTCCATGTTTGTCATTGTAACACTGAACCATCGGCACAGCCCTCAGTTTAGCATTTTGATGTTAATCATTTTGAAGTGTAAATGCCTGTGGGCATGGCTCATGCACTGGTCTGACTTCTAATCCTTGCCTTCTCATCTCCTCTGCCCTCTGTCATCCAGTCTTTGACCTGCACACTGACTAGTCTGCCATCTTCCAGTTGAAGCTGCAGGACACAGTAGAAGACACACAAGGTACAGGAAGTCATGACATAGTGAATTACTTCTTTCCCTTTCATGTGTGATGAATTTGAATCACGAGTTAGCCTTCTGTGGTGGAAATAACATCCACCCAGAAAGCACATAGAAACAGGAATTATCGGTTTTTCATGTGAATAGCATACTTGATTCTTGATTACTTTATCAAAACATCATAATAGCTTTTCTTATATTACCACCACATGCAAAGATTGGAATAACCCTGTGTGCTTCATGTTTTACCTTCATGGAAGCTCTTGCTTTCACTAAACTGCTGAATATGTTTGTCGTGTTCCCTGGCCATTTGCCCACGCTGGTTATAAAATATGCTTTCTACAGAATCACAATTAGATTACATTAATAGTGCACTATATTATTAATCAGTGTGACATTCGCTTCCATATGAAATATAAATCTATTTCTTTCCGCAGATTCCCTAGGGTGACAGGTGCCATTGACTGCACTCACATTCCACATTATTGGAGCCTTAGGGGAACATGAGGGTGGTTTTACAAACAGAAAGTTCTTTCATAGCATTAATGTTCAGATAAACTATTTTGTAATTGCATAGCATGTAGGTACACTGAAGCTTTGTTGTAGCATTGCACGGGAGACTTTGCATATTTGTCACATATATTCACCTAAGGCGCAGAATGACTTGTTCAAGTCTCTGTAATAACATCTGTAGTGAATGGCATCAAATGCAACACTAAGGTCCAGCAGGACAAGTGCAGAGACACGACCACTGTCATAAAAATAGATCCATAATAAAATAAGCCTTAAAAAATCATTGATAACTTTCACTGCTGCTGTTTCTGTACCATGATTTTTCTAAACCCTGACTAAAAAACAGAACATTCTTATAATATAACTGTGTCGCAACAACTTTCTTAAGGATTTAGGAAATAAAATTGCAGTTGACTATAGGTCTATAATTAGCTATAACATCTGGGTCCATGGGCAGCATGGCTGCTCAGGGGTTAGTGCTATCGTTTCACAGCATCCTGAGGGTCCTGGGTTTTTTCTGCATGGGTTTCCTCGCATGCATTAGGGGATAGGAGAATTGAGCATGCTAAATTGCCTGTAGGTGTGGATGTGAGTGCAAATGGTTGTTTGTCTACCTCTGGTCTATATGTGGCCAGTGAATGGATCTGGGTCCATGCTAAGTAGAGGTTTAAATGTTGCAATGCAAAAAGCCTATGGTGTGTAGCTTCTTAATTAAGACAAATCTGCTCCATGATGGAAGTGCTAATTTAAGGTAGGACCTCCTTGAAAAGCTTCATTAGAATAAAGTCTAAAAGACAAGATGTTCATCTGGATGAAGAAAGTGTTGAAGTCAGCTCAGAGGTCTGTAGGAGAGAAGCTGTCCAGATATAAATCAGCTGTTACTGCTGATTTCAGGTCCACAACACTGGATAAAACACTAGGGCTGGTAATGGGAAGGAAGTAACTTTTTTTTTCTTTGAGAAATATGACTTTATTTGTAAAATAGTATTTCTCACTGGGGGAATACACAGCTAAACTTACTGTAGCTATGACTGTGTTTAGAACCGTAGCAAAGCCGACAAAAGAAACTGACATTTATTTCCTTCTATTAAAGAAGATTAGTAAGAAGTTCTGGCATTATGGAGGGTTTTTTTTTTTTTTTGGATGGTATTAGACTTTCTTTCCAACTGTGAGCTGAGGGTTTCAACACAAAGCAGTTTTGGTTATGGCACCCAAATGGCTAGCAGTGGGTCTGAGTGCCATTGTTACTGACTGGTGGAAATCCACTTTCTTTAACATTTGAATTTTAGACAGCACACCACCCATACCATAAAATAATGATGAAAAGCAACTGTTCTTACATTTGGTCCTTATTTCCTGAAATGCTGCATTGCTTCCTCAGTCAACCATCTGGAAACTTGATTTTACAGTATAGCACCTTATCCTTCACTTACTTATGCCAACACAGAATATCTCCCTTTTCTCTGTGTTACTCTCCCACACACTGTTCTAACTGATGAGATGGACGAGGATTCCTCTCTGGAGAGAAACAGATGTCTTATCAGCTGAAGATTGGCAGATGAGCATGATATGGAGAAGATGGATTGACCCACTGGACAGTACAGTGGGGTGATGATGATTTGTGTACGGGTGAATGTTAGTAATAAATTCTTTGGTAACTAAGACAAGTTACTCCCTCCTTTGCTTAGCAGCAAGTTATATAAAACACCACATGGTTGTTTTGTGATTGTGTGTGTGAGAAAGTGTAGCTTCTGGTGGATGGACCTGAAGTGTAATACATTGAAAATGACAAGTAAAAACGAAACAGAGAACACTGCTGAAGCAGCAGCAAAGTCAGAAATGGGTTTGTTGTGTAGACTTTGCAGGAAATAGGGTTAAAAAAAATCTCATAAAGTGTATCCTGACTATTGTATTCATAAAAACATAATCTCTGAAGCCTGACTGAGTACTTTCACACAGATCGTGAATATTATGCAGCAAAAAAAGAAAACAGATTTCTACAAAGCAATGGCAATTAAAGAATCAGCACTAGCAAATCTGACAAAAGGTTATGGAAAGATATAAGTCAGAGGATGGACACCCAAAATTTTTCAAGTCACTGAACATCCACTGTATTAAAACCATCGGTAAGAAATGGAACAAATATGAAATATGACTAGACTTTGACTAGAATAGCAACCAACAACTGTTTGGGTCCTTCATCAGTCAAAACTTTATGGGAGAGGGACATTGAAGAAAGCTAGGGTTGAAGAAACTCATATTAAATCTTGACAGGTCAACTGGAAAAAGGTTCTTTGGTCTGATAAGATCAAAACAAATGAGCTTTTTGACCATCAGATGAGTTTGGACCTCAATCCAACAGAAAATTGGTGGCTGGATTTGAAAGGAGCTGTTCAAACCTGATCCTCACAAAGGTTGCAGAGTTTTGCAAAGAAGACTGGAGTAAAATGACAGTGTCCAGATGTGTGAGTCTGATTGAGACCTATTCACACAAACTCAGTGTTGTGACTGCAGCCAAAAGAGTCTCCACTGAAAACTGACTTGAAGTTGTTGAATATTCATGCACTCACCTAATGTAAATAATACTTTTTTTAATGAACTGACGAATGTCAAACTTTAAATATGTTCTCATCTCAGCCATTTTCACCACTGATCTTTATATCCATTGTGCAGGTCAGTCTAGCTTCTCACGGCTGTAAAAACTTCACCGCGTTATATATAAATAAGATGGTATTTTATGGGGTCTAATTGTCCGACTCACGTTACTTTGTCCTCCTGTGTGCTGCTTCCTGAGGATGGAAATGGATAAACAGAAAAACAGTCTTGTTACACAAACAATTACATATTCCTAATGTCAGTAAATAGATGAGTTAAGAACTGAATTAGAAACTAACAGAGAGATCTGAGGATTGAAGGAGAGCAAGCAGACCAGGAGGAAGCAGCTAGAATTGTAGTGTTGCTGGTTGAAAAGCTAGACCCCATCAGTGGTTCTGCATATTTAAATTTGTAAGTTTCTCTTAAATATTTTACAATATAGCTATTATGGAATACTAACCTGAAACACAGCCTGGAACTGACTTCTTTTTATCTGGAAAATGTGAGCAAGCTAAGTACAAGCTTCCTGGAGCAAGGGCAGGTGCAACAGTCTCTAGTCTGTACTCCTAGTGTGTTTACACACACAGGATATTTGACCTGTGCATTTAACCCATCTGCAGAAAGTGAACACACACAAACACACACACACAGTATAGTGGGCAGCGGCGGTAACACAGCTGCAGTCACTGTAGGTGGGAACTGCTGGCTACAAGGTTGGATATGTTAGTGAAAAACATTGTCGTTTAACATTTTACTGTAACAGATTTAGATGTTGTTTGTGAGTGCCCATTAAGTACTTCCTTATCAAAGAAAATGAAACGTTTTCATAATACTGTTTATTAAATCAATCACATATCAGAACCAATGTCTTCATGATCCAATAAATCACCATCGTCTTCTCCAGAAGAACAGACAGAATCCCACAAATGTATTAAGTACCACTTCAATTAAAATGCAATGACAAAAAAGACATTGAGAAAATACTAAGTTATTTTCTGAATAAATTTAGAGTCTCAGTTAGCAAGGGTAGAGGTAGAGGCTGTAAACCAAGTGGCTGAAGGTCAGCAGGAAACATGTGGCTCACCTCCAGTGGTTTCCCTTGAAAGCGTCACAGGTTGCCTGAGGCCAGTGGATTTCAACTTCAGTCCTGAAGGACCTCTGACCTGCATGTTTTAGATGTTTCTCTGCTTCAACACACCTGACTCAAATGGTCAGCTTGGTTCAAAACTCTCCAGGAGCCTGATAATGATCCACACATTTCATTCAGGACCACAATTGAAAACCACTGACCTAGGTGACAGTCTGTTCCAAGTTAAAGATTATTGGCCTGGCTCCAAATATCATTTACCCAAATCCCATGTGGGGGCTTTATACTGTAGTTCTCCTGTTTAACCCACATGTGGGCAACAATGGAGTAATCTTGATAGTGACTGGAAGGGACAGGATTTCTTATCCGAACCCATGTAGTTTTTATGCACATGAAGAAGGTTATTGAGCAGGAATATGGAGTTCCAGCGCTGCTGTCTGTGTCTGCCCCAGTCCTGTTGGTGATGTTCATGAACAGGATATCAAGCTACAGCCATAACCTGTCTGTTATTTGCAGATGATTCTGTTCTGTTGGCCTCATCACACAGTAATGATGGAAAGGGTCGGACAGTCCCCTTTAAGATGGAAATGAATCGCTGCCACAAGTGGATGGGAGAATGAGAGATGGACAGATGGATCGGTGCAGCATCAGCAGCAGGCCAGACACTGAACTGGACCATTGCAGTAAAAAAGGGAGCTGAGCAAAAAATACTTGTGAAAATGGCAGGATGAAGAAGAAGTTGTTGGTGTTGTTGGATGCGTCATTTTCAAGTTGCTTGTTTCAGGGGGAACATACAAGAAAGTAAAACCTTATTTATGAAGTCAAAGCAGGTGGCAGATGGATGTTTTGGTAAAGACAACAGTGTCCTGTGGATGTTCACACCCCAAACCAGTGAGTTACTACATACAGGAAACTACGTGTGACTGACTGACTGAAAAATTTGATCTGATATACAGGAGGTGTTGTGGCTGATAATGGATATAGAGTCGCTGGATGAACTACTTCTAGATATAAAACAGTACATTTCACGCTTGCACAGAAACGAAATCCAGTTACATGTGTTTACTGATTATATAGTCTGGTCTAAAGAATGTGGAAAATTATCATACAGGTATGCACCAGCAGTACAATGTAATGAAGCACGACATTTCATTTTTCTGCATTTTCTTTTTATGTTTTGTGAGTTATGTGTGTGTGTGTGTGTGTGTGTGTGTGTCTGTGTGCGCGTGTGTGCAATCGTGCATGACCTCAGCTTATATGACAAACTGGCCTGATAAGAGAGAATGGCTTTACCTCAGCCCATAGATCAGAGTGCAGGATAGAGGAGGAGATGAACAGAAATGGAGTAAATATCAAGAGAGAAGAGAGGAATTTTCATTAAAGTGTGGAGAACAGAACATTCCAGAAGTGTCACGTCAAATCCGGTTGCAATCTCTGTTAACACTTTTGTTTGGTTTAAATTCAGCACAACTAAAATCCTCCAGGGTATTTACACTTTATTGTTGAACTCTAAAGACTTCACATTTTCTAGTTGTAATTCTAACTTTTTCATTTTTTGTCTGTTTTCTTTTTTTAAGCATTAACATGCAAATATCTTTGAAGGAGCATATCCAGTGTATGAATACCTCATTCACTGGATACAGCATCACTTTATATATATTGTAAAGCTGCAAATAACAACAGTATTTACCTAAATGACTCAACAGACCGTGCGTTTATTTGGGACAGCGTCTATATGAGACAGGCTTGCTTAAGGCAAAGCACCGAAGTACCACGGCGCACCAGTATTGTTATGTTTTTAAGTCTTCCATTGCCATTTATCAATGGGAACTTGGCTAGTCTGACATTCTACTGTTAGACGCAGACGTTTTCCATACGTGAAAAGAAGCATTTCAGAGCACGTGAGCGGGGTAAGAATTTCGGCTCCCCGCTCACGTGTTCACTCAACACGACCTTTATTTGAGACCAGTGTTTATTGCCCAAATGTGTTGCTGCCCCCGGCTGATAAAAGAGATAGGAGTCTATTTACCACTTGGCTATTATTTGTAGCTTTATGGTATCACATATAAAATTACAATATGTGGGATTGTATCACTGTGTGTGTGTGTGTGTGTGTGTCACTAATACATCATCAACAAGTACTGCTTTAATTACAAATAATACATTATGTATTTGCAGTTTCTATGAGATGCGTATTATTCAGGCTGAAAAGAAACATGTGCCACATCAGGTCACATCAGTAAAATATTGTGTAAACATGCCTGTTGAGCACTAACATATTCTGTTTTTACCAACTTGGCATTTCAGTGTGGCTCGACTGTTCCTCAGTGTGGGCAGTAGCATTAATTATATCCATAAATTCAAAACCAAAATTATCTATAAGGTCACTGACACAGACCCAAGTGGAGGAGGATGTCAAACAAGACGGCCTGAGAGAATGATTCACCAGTGATTTTAGTGATGCACTTTACCTTTCCTGACTTTAATGTGAACGTCATACTTTTTTGCCATTTTCCACTGATCCTGGCATCTTTCAGGAAATTTTAGAGAGACGGGGCAAATGAGACGGTGTGCTCGTTAAGCTCAGGCAGCGGGGATTTTGCACAGTGCTCCCGTCTATACACCTGGCAAATGTCTGCTCCCTGAACAACAAAATGGACAAGCTGCTGCCCTGTGTCTCACCTAACCTAGCTCTGTGAACACATCCTGGACACAGGACTATATCTGCCGGGCTTTCATCTTCTCTGAACGGACCACATAATGGTACTCTCAGGGAAGAGGAGAGGAGGTGGAATCTGCTTCTTTATCAACGAAGGTTGGTCTACAGATGTCACAGTGTTGAAGAAATCTTGCTGCCCCCACTTGGAGAGATTTTTCATAAACTGTAAACCATTTTATTCTCCGTGGGAGGTCTCCTTGTTTATCCTGGTTGGTGTCTACATCCCACCCCAGGCCTGTATCAGTGAAGCCTTACAACACCTGGCCGACCAGATAACTGACATAGAAACGAAACATCCAGACTCTCTGCTCATTGTTCTTGGGGACTTAAAGAGAGCAAACCTCAGCTGTGAACTGCCCAGATACAAACAACATGTCAAGTGTCCCACCAGGGACAAAGACATTCTGAATCACTGTGACATCATACACTTGCTTTTGTGAGGAGTTGCAGTTTGCATATCGGGCAAACAGGTCAGTGGATGATGCAGCCAACATGGGTCTGCACTACATCCTGCAACACCTCGAGTCCCCAGGGACGTATTCAAGGGTCCTGTTTGTAGACTTAAGCTCAGCATTTAAAACCATCATCCCAGACATACTCCACAACAAACTCACCCAGCTCTCCATCCTAGCCCCCACCTGTCAGTGGATTACAAACTTCTTGATAAACAGGAAGCAGCAGGTGAGGCTGGGGAAAATCACATCCAGCACCTGGACAATCAGCACAGGCGCCCCCCAGGGATGTGTGCTCTCCCCACTGCTCTTCTCTCTCTTACACCAACGACTGCACCTCAGGAGAACAATCTGTCAAACTGCTGAAATTTGCAGACGACACAACTGTCATTGGCCTCACCCGGGATGAGTCTACATACAGACGGGAGGTGGGACAGCTGGTCCTCTGGTGTGGTCAGAACAACTTAGAAATGAACACGCTCAAAACTGTAGGGATGACAGTTGATTTCAGGACTAGCCCCCATCACCATGCTCAATAACACTGTGACCACAGTAGAAACCTTTAGGTTTCTGGGATCCATCATCTCCCAGGACCTAAAGTGGACACCCAACATAGACTCCATAATCACGAAAGCCCAGCAGAGGATGTACTTCTTACGTCAGCTCAGGTAGTTCAACCTGCCCCAGGAGCTGCTGATCCAGTTCTACACCACAACAATCCAGTCTGTTCTCTGTACATCAATCATGGTCTGGTTTGGTTCTGCCACCAAACAGGACAGGAACAGACTGAAACAGACAATTAGGACTGCCGAGAAAATCACTGGTGTTGATCTGACCACCATCCAGGATTTATATACACCCAGAGTCAGGAAACGGGCAGGAAACATCTCTGCAGACCCATCACACCCCAGTCACAACCTGTTTGAGCTTCTCCTCTCCGGTAGATGATACAGATCACTGTATGTCAAAACAGCCAGACACAAGAACAGTATTTTCTCCCAGGCATCACTCTGATGAACACTACTGTACCCACCTAACTCTGTAACTCTGCACTTCAGAACAACACCTTGTACATAACTCAGCCACTCTGACAGTCTGATCTGTAATTTGCACTATGTACATAAAAGACAACACTCACTGTAAATAATGTCTAATATTTATATACATATACATATACCTATATATAAATATACATTATATTTAATATTTAAATAGACCTGACAGATCTACACACTTCTATTCATTATTCACATTCATTCATATTTATTCTACATTGCAGTTCTCCAGCTCAGTGTTCATATAATGTTTTGATAATTTTGTGTATATAATGTTTATTCTATGTATGTCTAAATGTTCAAATTGTACACTGAAGCAAAGGAAAAGAACCGTAGCCAAATTCTTTGTATGTGTTCACATACTTGGCCAATAAAGCTGATTCTGATTCTAAACATTCAAGTCCATAAAATCACATCTTGACCCAAACACACAGGAATGATCAGACCAACTGTGATCACAACCTTCCATGTTACAGTCCAGTCATGACATGATGATGACGTGATAATTTACAGAAGAGATATTCTAGAGACACAACCTTCCCAAATTGTTTCTGTCTCTGATCAGATCCTTCAGTCAATCACCTTCAGTCCATCACATACTATTAAATAGAGTTAAATATGGTATGTAAATGGATAAATAGTTACTTAGCAGGCAATAACATCTTTATTGTCAAAGTCATAAACAAAAAAAGCAAGTTTAGCAGAGAGACGAGAGTTATAAGGTCTTTTTGAACACAATAAGAAGGTTGGAAACATAAGATTAAGATTGTGCCTGATGATTAAAGTATCAACATTCAGCTTGAATTTAAAAAAAATAATCAGTTTTCATTTTTTGTGACGTGCCCGTGTCTGATGATGGGTGAATATCAAAGGGCTGTGCAGACAAAACTGTGTGTGGGATTCATTCTGGACAATATCTTTGAAAAGCAGAATATAGGGTGTTGTTAATGCTCAGAATGAGCTGAATGAACCACAAAGAGGGTCATTAGTTTTCCCTGTAGCCTTTTGCTCTTCTCAGTTGTCACCCTGCTGTGTGAGGATGAGAGATTATCCAGATCAACTGAGAGAGGATCAGGATCCTGCTGCAATTTCTGCATCACGCTGCTAACTAGTTTCAGCTAATCCCATGTTTAAAGTGCCTCATCAAAAAGGCTTGTATTGGGCTGTAAACCACAGTCACATATTACTCAGAACAAACAAACATAAAAGAATGCAATCAAAGCAGCAGCAGACTGAGGGCACTGGAAACACGCATAGTGTGGATTGTGATGCTGGATTTGTTAAAGCAGTTTCTGTGGAAATTTTCCTACATTTTGATGCATTTGTGAAGTGACCCTTGTAACTGTTGTAAAACCAAGATGTCGCTGACTTGCTCTGCTTCACTTGTGTTGAAACAGTCCCTCATCGGTCTCATTGTACCGTCTCATCATGGTGTGGGACACAGCTGGTTGCCTGCGTGTTAGAGGCTTGTACACAAGCTGGAGGAGAACCAGAGTGGGTAGAGGTGATGAGCTGTGTGGTTTCTTGTTGTTGGCATACAACAGTTTTATTGTCTCTGGTGCCATGTGTGATGGGTGGAGAATATTCCAGAGAAACAAGACTGAAGTCTCCTATGACGAGGAGTGTCTGTACCCTGCATACATATTTAGAAAAAAATAAACTAAATAAAAAACAACACTTAGAAAACAATTGAGTCATGTATTAAAGGGTTAAGAGGGATGTGTCAAACACACTAAGACATGTTTGAAACACTTTCTCTTTTTCAAAAGTTTATTCTTGCATTGTTCTGGGACAAGCCTCCATGTGGGGTTGCAGGGATCAAACGGTTTGACTATTAACAACCGTGAAGACTGAACACCACAAAAAATAAATAAATAAATAAATCAGCCAGAACCAAAAACATGTAATAGTGCAACCACACGGACGAAAACAGTGGAAACAAGGATTAAAGTTCTCTATCGCCCCAATTAATTTCCATCAGTTAGACTCCTCAAAGGCACGTTTGAAATAAATGCAGATCTGATGAGAATTAAAATTGTGTTCACAAACTCACTGTCTACGAACTTATTGTGAAACTTTATATTTTAACTCAGAAAACAGCGCCACCTCATGACCACTCGCTCCTTTTGTCTCTCTCTGCCCGTAGCACTAGTGAGGTGTGTTCAGGAGCCTTCGAAGAACATGAACACAGCACATTACATGGAGGGAAGAGAGCTAACCTCAAAGCCTGCTATAAACAGTCTCAGGTTTCTGTTTCTGAATGTCTGGATAGGAATTAGAATATAAATATTTGCTTTACGTGATATATTTGTATAACCGCACGTTCAAACCAAAAGTGACCAGAGCGACTACAGCGGCCAAAGTCATTATTTCTCTATGAAGAGACAGCGAACTCGGCAAAAAGAGACGCTTCGTCTGCAGTGAAGCGTCTTTGGTGACTAGAGTGAAAAAGTAAAGTTAAAATCCAGCGAACTTTATGTTAATGAGCTATGACGCGATTCAGTGATAACAAATGGGAATGTTTAGATTTACCAACATCCCACAGTGAGGTGGGTTCAAGGGAACAAATCGCATAATTTTAGTTCCTAGTTCCTAAACACTTCAACATGAACTGATGTTGTGAACTGTTAAAGCTCTTATGCCGACAGGTTTTACATTATTTTCTTGTTTTCCTTTTGTTGTCACTGCCTTTAAGTTAAACAGTGTCATTTCATATTAGCAGCATCAGCATCTTTAAAAAGCAAAACCAAACTGAGTTCATTTCTCCAGCTAAAAAAAAAAATAAAAAAAAAATACAAACTGAAAATGTATAAAAAAGTGTAGTTCCTCAAAGGAGCTGTATGTGTTTATAGACATGTTTACTTGACTTCAAATAGAAATGATCTGTTCCATGAAAAGCAGCAATAAATTGCTTCTTAAGTTTATTTATAGAATGTGTTGGTGTGATTTAAATATGTTAATATGTTGTAAAGCACTTTGAGTCAGCTTCTGTTGTTTTTTTTTAAATGTGCTAAATAAATAAATTGACTTGTTGTGAAATCAAGTCACGCAAAATAACTGTGGTAATCGTGTCTATAATCAGACTATAACCGTACAACCAAAATCTCTAATCACTGCAACCCTACCTCCATGATGTCCACTCCTCTCTGGATGATTGGTAGCTTTGTAACTTTTCTTCAAAGTTTTCCTTCAAGGTTCAAGACTCTCTGCAGTCTTTGCATAATTTGACAAACATTGTCAAATTGAGAGGAGTTTCATGTTGCCATATCTTAGCCTCTGTATCTTAACCTCCATGATATTTATCTTCTTTTCTCTTCGTGTACAGTTTCATACTGAGATACGTTCACAAGCTCCCATACTTTTATGTCCACTTATTCAGGTACAAGTTGAGCTACGGCACAGTCTGTGTTGCGTGTTTTTCGAGCCAGTGTTCTACCAAATCTCTTAGCACTAATCCAGGACTTGATTCTCCTTTCCTTCCATCAATGTCTCAATTTATGTTTCATGCCCAGTTTTCTTCTTTGTGAAAGATTTCATCTTGTTGCGTACATTGCTGCAGTAGCCACTTCTGTTTCATACCCATGTTTACATTCCAGGTGATGTGCTATGCTGGGTTGTAGTTTTTGAACTTTTCTTGATATTTTACTATTATTTCATCAGCTACAACTTCAGAATCCTTCTCCTCGACTGATTTATCTGAATCCTCCACACTAGAACTTCATCTTTTATCTCTTATCACTCTTCATTTATTGTGTCTTTGACTTGGTTCATCAAAAGTTTCTTTCTTCCTCCAACTTGAACCTCTCTTTTCACTTGTAGAGGATTACCCCTTTCCTTTGAGTCTTGATTTATGTTGGACCCTCTTCCTCAACAGAACTTCGATGGCTCTTGTCCTTCCTCTTGTGTCGCCTCTTTTTATTCAGCCTTGATTCTTCTGAATCACGTAAGCTTTCTTTACTGCATTGTCTCTGTCTCTGGTCTCCTTATAACCCAACTGAGATATTTTCTAATTCAAAGCATCGACCATTTGGTATCGGTGGAGTTTTAAAACATCTTCTCTCACATAACTTTGTATCTTAATGTTGACGGTTTAACTACATAGTGCTAATGGTCCATCTGAAGTGTCTTCTTTTGATGAGGCACCATCAACTATGTTTTAATATTGAACAGAGACAGATAATAGCGGTGAAACATTCCTGTTTAAAGGAGCTAGAGAGGCAACTGTTTTCTGCTTCATTTTCAAAATAAAGCAGGATTCCATTATCGATACTAGGACGTGACATGATTTATTAATCATTAAAGTAAGGTTTTGTTGTTGGACTTGACAACTAGAGCAAGATGGTGTGAACGAGGCAAGAGAGAAGAGGGAGAGAGCGAAGGAGAGAAATAACACTTCATTTGTTAATTTCATGGTTGCTCATTCAAAGTGGAGATTAATATGCATCAGACTCCCAGCAGTTCGCCACCATGGAGGAGAGGCTGTGAAATTCTCACACTCTCCACTGCTGCAGGTTTTCCATTTTGGCTTGTTTTGTTTTTTTGTTTGTTTTTCATCATGTCCAACTTAACTATCAGTCATACAACATCAAATTAAGAAAAAATCTCTTGTGATTGTCATTTTCCCTGTGTATGGGAATAGCGATTCAAACACTTTTTTAGTCCTTTCATCACTTTTTTATTATCAAACTAATGAACTTGATCACCACAAACAGGAACACTCAACCATCAAATTTTAAGTTTTGCTCCTGTAGCTCTATAACTGCAGGTTAAAAAGGCAAAAATAAAGTAGAACTTCACAACGGCACAGTTGACAATGGAAACCTGACAAGAGGAGAGTGAAGGACGTGACAGTAAAAAGTTCAAAGCCTTGTCCAAGATCAAGCCAGTGTGTTTGTGACAGAGAATTTCTGATATTTTTATTTCAGATATTTTGCACGAGGTCACTAAAACAACATAACTCCTGTGGAGACATCACTTGTTAGTTTGCTTAATTTCTGCTTGTTACATCACCAGTGCTTTTGAGATATGACAAATATTTACTCCCCTGCTGCTGGTGACATTCGTCCTTAGTAGGGGTGTGTCCATACATCGATTATTAGATTCATCACAATGTGACATGTGACATTTCAATTACGATTCATATATGTTAAAAAACAATTATTTTTAATAATAACTAGATGACAGGAACACATCTGTGCATGCCGCCCGGACAACCTCAAGAACAGACCAGCGGCAGCTCGCTCTTTCAGCAAATCGGATATTTCCGTGTAGCACATTTCCATGTAGTACGCTTTGTATACTTCCGTAGTATCCATACTTAGACACACTACACGGTCTCAAATTAATGTGCACTTGCCGGAAATGATGATCGCAACATCCTCTACTCTTTTTTTTAATGGTGAATTGCCACCGAACGGAACCTTAATCGTCGATTTGACATCAGATATCTGCCTGTTTTAATTCTAATCAATAATCACGGTTTTACTAGTGCTGATGTTTGCTCGTGTGGCGTCCCTCCTCTTCCGCTACGTAGCCAAGACAACGTCATTGAAGGTGAGAAGTGTCCGTCGTTACACACCAAACCTTCTGACCATTAAGAGCACACCTCCAGGTATTAACAGTACACTGTATGTTGCCATACGTGTCAGTGTGAACACAATTACCCTGTAAAAACAGTTAGTATAAGTATGGAAGTATGAGATTTGGGACACAGCAATAGGTTACAGGGAGTGAGATTCACTGATTAGGTTTTAAAGCTGCTGTTTGGAGAAATTTTGTTTTTTATGAATTATAAACACTCCATACGTAGGGTCATTTGGTGGTTTGACATAAGTAAAAGATAATGGAGTTTGAATGTTTGATTACTTGAATTAATGTGTACTGACAAATATATTGCGTTATATAGTATAAAGTAGCACAAAAAAATCCTGAATGGACAAAATAGATGCATTAAAAAACGAAAATTGTCGAATAATCAAATTGTGGCATCCTGAATCGTAATGGAATCGAATCATGAGGTGCCTTCGATGGCACATCTTAGTCCTTATGATAATATTTTGTACACTGACTTGAACAAGAGTATTTTTTTTTTTTTTAGAACTTTCTGAGGTAGAAAAGTTGGTTTATTGCTAAAAATAAGAATAAATAACAACTCACAGTCACTCACAGACTTAAATGTTTCACGGAAACTTTGGCTCCACAGGGGACAAGTGAAGTGGTGACGGGGCTGTAACCTCACTCACACACACACACACACACACACACACACACACACACACACACACACACACCAAACACAATACAATACAACACAATATTTCCGCTCTATTTTACACAGACCTGCAGCTTTACCTGCAGCTCTATTTTAACTACTCCTTTCCACTGTGTCCTCTGGTCTAACCTCTTACTCTTTCAGGTGATTTGGGAGGTTGGCTCACATAGGCTGACTTACCCAAAATAAATCAAGAATAACTCCACAAATATCAGGTCCATATTTATGATCCTGGTCTCTATGGAGACTACAAAATGTCAGTAACACTGTGACTATGTGAGTAAACTGCGATAAAGCAAAGGTGAAATTTATATTTTTATTCTCATTTAAAATGCTTGCATCGTAAACTTGTGGATAACATCATGATAGCAGTGATTCACCACTGAAACTGTACCAAAGTGAATACAAACACAACAATCCACAGATTCTATTCAGGTCTTAGTGTGGACAGGATGAAACAAATCCACAGTTTGTTTGACTGAATACTGAACAAGTTTTGAACGGGCACCAAACTGGAGAATAAGCTCAATCTGTTTATCTTGACAAATAAACTCTTTGTGTGAAATATCCTCCCTGCATCACCCTGGTACAACACAACCACAACACTATGGTCAAATATGCACTTTAGTCCAGTGAAGTTGATCATGACCAACATACAGGGCAACAGAAGCGGAGCTGTTAATAGGCTCTAACCATTTTTCATCACCAAGGAAGTTGTCTTCACTGACCTTACAACTTTATTTGGCCACAAAAAAATGTATAAAACTTAACATTTAACTCTGTCTGGTGTACATTAACATTTACACCAGACAGAGTTCTAACCCCTGTACTAATTCTGACTGCATATTACACATGCAAATGTTTTTCTGCTGATCCAAATAATAAGGTGTCCAGCTAAAGAGTAGAGGAGGTCAGTGACACTTCATTGGCAGACTTCCTCTCTAACTAATTAGCTAATTGGCTGCAACCTTTTCCAAGTGCATCAGCAGCTGTCTCATTGAAAAGACAATTTAATGAATATATATATATATATATATATATATATATATATATATATATATATATTAGCAATTGGAACCAAAAATAAAATCTCGGTGCTGTTGATATCACTGAAAATCTGGCAGCAGCAGCATCATTTATATGAAATACTTGGTCCCTAATTGAACCACTGGAAAAGTAACAGTATGTGACGACTGTTCGACATCATTCACGGGGCAGCACCACACTCTCTACTGCTCTAAAAATCTCAGTGCTGAAAATATAAAATAAAACTGTGAATGTTACATAGAAATGCAGCAGAGCAGGTGACATACTCACCAAGTTTCTGCACACAGTCTAGAGTTTTATCACAGCAACACCCACATGTCAGTTACTTAGAATCAGTACATTTGTTCTTTATGTAAAGAAAGTGCTCAGCTGAACACACGTTTGTTCTGTTTGAGACCAGTTAAACCAGACCAGTTGTTGCATTTGTGCATTTATGATACTGATACTATCCAAGTACTGTCCTGAAAATATGGCTCCTTTGCTTCATGTATAGTGAACACTTAAATGGTTTTATGTTAATTGCCGACTCAACTGGCTCCTTCTGACATGGAGGAGCAGCTCCACTCCCAGTTCCTCACCAAGTCTTTCCGAAGGTGAGGTTAAGAATGTAGCATTGATAGAAAATTTTTTCTCTGAAAGCTAGTGATGCTTGTGATGATTAGCAGCTTATCAGCCTGATTTTTCAGTCTCCATGAATACCCTGTGTTCATGGAGACTGTGAAACTGATGCTTGCACACATGGCTGATCTGCATTTTACTTAAGATATGTTACACCTCATTAACAGGTTTTTACTGGAAGACAGGTGATATTAACACAGCGATGACAAAGACACTGCAGCACTCATCACCCATACTAACTTCACGAGTCATTAAACCGCTGTGCAGCCTCGCTAATCTGAGTTTAATAAACTTTTAATTAGTTGTTGAAGGTTAAAAGTGACCTTTTTAACACAGTGAATGTTACAGGGGATTTGTCAGTAGGTCGACTCCAACCTCATTGAAAGTTTCACAACAGCTAAACACATATTTTGTTGTTACAGTAATACACAGGCAAGCATTTAAACAGACACGCCCACACTACATCTACCTCCATAGTTTCTCTTCACTCAGTCGTATACTCAGCTTATCACTCTACACACACACAAACACACTCACACACACACACCGTAACTCATCTGCAACTGTCATCCTCCCAGGGATTTATATCTTAAGAGAAGAGGAGATTGAAAAGGTGAGATCAGTCAAGCATGATGAGGGAGACAGCTCGAATGGGAGCGAGGGATGATGCACGATCCATGTCATTCCTCCCACTATTTTCCTCATCTTACATCAGAAACCATGACATCCAGCCCGCATGGCTTTCAAATCCAAGTTGTGCTTCACTGGATAGGACGAATTAACATGATTCCTCCGTTCAATCGCTGTTAATTGCTTCTCGCAATTCATGCATGCACAATAAAGTGGTGGTCCCCTGTTTTATTAATATGACGTTCTAGCAATAATTTGCCCCATGTTAATTTAAAACAAGGCGCATCGGGCATCGGGTGTTGGGTTTTAATAAGTAACTATAATACCTGCTACCTTATTACATCTAATTGAATTAGTTAGGGTTTAAGCCCTGGAGGAGCAGAACACTAGTGTTTCCTTCAGTTTATTATTATTATTATTAATAATATTTCTCTGCTGAATCAGCACAAATTGTCATGAACTGACAATACAAGTGATGGCATGTACGTGCTTCTCAAAAAAATGAGTCCAATAGGCCAGATGGTGGTGCTATAATTAAGGCAAGCAAAATTTTAAATAAAATTGGAAATGCTAGGTCCTACTTACTTGAAAGGCTAATTCCAATACATCAGTTCAGTTCAGTTCACAATCACCAGTTCACCAACAGGAAATAAGTCCACTAAGGCAAAAAAAAGGGGGGAACGTTGGTGACCAAACAAACAGAATAGTCTCTTTTAATATAAACAGGAATCTACAGGAAAACTCTTCAATGATAACAAAAAGGGAATGACACCATTGAAATGTACTAATTCATACACCTGGCAGCCTAAATTTATCAGTTTTATCATAATACACATTTACATAAGAAATTTTGCTTTGAACCTAAAGGTGACAGAGAATGGCTCAACAAGGTTTTGATCCTTGTTCTGAGATGTGACATATACACAATAAAATGTTGGTTGGATGTTTAACGCCTCAGAAGCTTAATAAAAACCTCTCAGGAAGATATTTTAGGGTGGGGGGTTTAAACATGTGGTTTTGCACCTATTTGGCATCTTTTCAGGCTTAACTGGCAACCTCATGAAGAAATGCAAACACTTGACACTGATTGGCTCCTTCACTGCCACTCGAATGAATGTAACTTCACCAGCTTTAGAACATGAACAGACCATCTTTTTACAGCTAATCATCTTTGAGGGGGAGGGAATGGAGTCAGAGTGGGGGGGCGGTGAGGTACATTTTACGCCACAAACAACCCTTTTTAAAATTGAAATTTTTTAAAGGACATTTCTAAAAGAGGAATTTCTATGAAAAGGAGACGTTCAGAATTTCTAGCACTTTTCGCACGTTCCTGAATGTGGGTGGACAACGAGGAACAAAAATGTTCTTTGATTCTCTGTCACCTTTAAGTAAACAAAATGTTTTAAGTTTGACATGAGCACACGCCTGACCGTATGTTAAAACGTGATCCAACAGAAGCAGACATCTGCTGCAGATACAGTCTATGAGCACAGGTTTTTTGTTCTGCAACTGTGGACTCGTGATTAGTGATCAGATCAGATCAGATTGACTTAAGTCCTGCATGAAAAAAATTGTCAGAACCACTGAGGAATGAAATACACAACTAAACACAAGAATCTGAAGGAAAATGTCTCAAACAGGTTTGGTTTACATACTGAAGAGACAAACAAACCAGCCAGATCCAAGACAAGAGCACACTAAAAGAAAATGCTGGTGCATCACAGGAAACCAAGACTAAGCGTCACAGAAGATGAGGAGTATGCAGACTAAGTACACCAGGAGACAATTAGACACAATTGCAACACATTAACACCAGAGATGAAAATCACTTTTTCAACTTTTTTCACAGAAAAAACAGAAGTGATAAGGCACAGAGAAAAAAAAAGAAAATATCCTGAGAGCAAAGATCATGACCACGACAAATGCAGCTTCTTCCTTCATTTTAATGGGGCCAGCATATCACAGCAGCTGTGTCAATGCAGGAGGGTTCAGGAAAAAAAAAAAAACTCAGCAGCATATAGTTCAGATTGTATAGCGGCCAGTCAAATATATGCAAGAGCAGGTTCCATAGAGATTTCTGTGCAATGTAAATGTAAATGCTGATTTCCTAATATTAAGCTGTAGTGCCCTCAGTCATAGGTTCAGTTTATTAATGATTTAGCACCAAAATAGACCTCAGAAGATTAATCAGCACCCAACGGTATTAATAAAAGAATGATTGATGTGAGTCACAGCTGAGCTGGTGACGAAACTCTCACCAGCAACAGTGTTGGACAAAGACTAGTGGTTTAACTCGGCCCCTGGTCTCCAGTCATATATCACATATGGTGCTGACACTTTGATTTACATCAATGTATTTATCTCAGACAAGAGAGTGTAAGTGTGAATCTATATTTTCCAAAATGTTAAGCCATCTCCTTCATGTGACATCACTGTATCTAGTCCTAATTTGAGTGTGTGCTGGGCAGCTCTTCTATGTTGTCATAGTTAAATATTTCAAATCAAAATTATATTGATTTATCTGGTAAAATATGTCTCCCATCTCAAATCACAGAAAGAGCTAAGTTATCAGTGAACCCACGGCTTTTGGCATCATGACATTTCCTGCAGCATGTGGCGCGAAGTTGGATGTGAACGCTGCTTTATCAATAAACACTCTGCTGTGTCAGTCTCATTGATGTTAGACTGTCAGTGCACTTGGCACGATTTGAATGGGCTTGTCTGGAATCTTTCCATCTCCGAGTGCCTGTGGTGCAGCAGTGAACCATACTGATGAAAGAGATAATGCTTTTGACAGGCCAATGCATCATTCAGACTGTAGGATCAGCTGGCAGCAAGCCACATAATGCCCATCTCCATGCAAGTCAAACACACAGTGGGATGTTGTGTGTAAAACCAAGCAGAGAAAAACTGACTGTGCTGTTACAAGCGGTGTGGGTGTTACAGCTCATTTGGGATGAATTCATTTCAGCACAAGGATTAAATATAAACGTCATTAGTTATTTAGTACAAAGATGGATTTATCCTTTGCTTTCTAGATAAACAACTATTTCTGTGTCACTTGCCGAGCTGATTAGGGATCAGCTGTTATCAGCTCTTGTTGCCAAGAAAGAACAGCACTAATTCCATGTATGAATCATATTCATGAGGGTGCCAATATTTTTGCCCATGACTGTGTACAGTGGCTTATGGTACACTCTCTCTGAGACTTTCTAAATAATACAAGAAGTTCAGGAAACTAGCATCATTCAATAGTGAATGGACATAGATGGAAAAAACCCACATACACACATCAGTACTTTACCACACTAGATTTTGCTGGGCAGGCAATAGCAGAAACTACCCTGATAGCAAAATCATTACGGGACAAATTTGGCCCAATTTTGGCAAACTTTCTGAAGGATGTATGGCCCAAACTAGGGGTGCAAAAGAAAAAAAAAACAAAAGGAAGCCAAAATTCACCCAAAACCAATTATGGAACTTCAAAACATACGTAACTGCCCCAAAAAAGGGTCAAAAACCCACACAGTCAAGCCAAAAGTTTTCACCTTGTTTACCTTTACTTTTTAAGTAGTGTGGTTAAACCATAACTATGTCATAGTCAAACCAAAGACCTTCACCTGCTTCCTCTGTGACTACATGAATCCAAAAATGCCAAATGTCAGACAGACTACAGCCACAATCTTTAATATCTGGGTGGTTGGTTTAGCGGTCCAGACATTTAACGTCCAGACATTCTAAATAAAGTTCTAAAAAAATAATAACACTTACAACCACACTGTTCACTTGTTCAGAACAAGTTGTGCATTGTTATAACCGTTATAAGGGTTAACGGACTTAACTAGAGGCACAGTGTATTATTAGAGAAAGGCTTCGGTCCTTCTCACTGTTGCCATGTGTCTTTCATTATCACAAGCTGTGTCACCATCTTCCTCACACGCTGAGCAGAGCAGTGAGGTTTCCTGCAAGTTGAACCAGCTGCGTCCAATTGAGATGTGTAATCTCAGCTGCTGAAGAAAAAAAAAACAATTTAAAAGCTTTTTTTTTTTTTTTTTTTAAATCAAAACCCAAACAATCACCTCGCCACTTGTGAGACGTCTGCCATGCTCCAGCTAAGACTGGATCAATCCAGTGAGAGGCTGTCCATATACTGGACTCACAACTTAACATTCTCCTCAAGGTTTCAATTTTCACCTAATTTACAACCAAACACTGGCCAACCCTGTTAACACAGCCCAGCTGGACTGCAAAGCTGTGGCCCGATGGGTACCGCTTTATCAGATTGTGGGGGACTGCACATGTACAGTAAGATGTCAAAATACTGCATCTGCTGGCTCTTAAGTTGTCATAAGTGATTATTCTTTCATCGACATGTTATTCTTATTGTAACGATTATGATATTAAGACGAGGCCACGATTCAACTGATGGAGTTTAAGTTACACTGGTTCAAAGGAATGCTTCATTGTACATAAACGTTAAGTAAGAACGTATTTATGGGTCAGATCTTTGAAGATATCACCTACATCAGGGAAATATAAACCACATGTAAAACTAATCTTTCTTCCTGTAGAGAAAATGCACATATGAGATTGAGTCCAAGTTTATGTTCCTGTTTAAAGTCACACATTTCCTCTTCGTCTCCTATATGACACATATTCCATCTTTGGGCTAACCACAAGATTAACACACGCCCAAAAGTAAAGTCAAAAATAAAGTCTATATATAATAAAAAGACAGAGCAGAGAAAGTGACGGTGTTCTCGCCGTAAAAATGATGGAATAGATGGTTGAGGAGAGAGGAGTCCGCTTGGGGCCGAGGAGTGCAGCTGCTGAATAGATCGTGTCCCCCCAGGTCTGGAGTTTAATCGTGAGTGAGATAGAGGGGCTAGAGAGTTCATTTTGAAAAGTTTGTATATAGATTCGTACCGCTGAAATGTATAACTGATATTGTGTCATATATATTCACATTCCTGTTATTCACCACAAGTATGAATATTCTTGTAGAAATTAAAGATATCTTTCTCAATATACTGTAATTTATGCGCTGTGTAGTCAAACGTCTCATCATCTCCAAATGGTCATAAATTATAGCTCCACACTTGTCATATGTTGTATTTAATGCCCATTTTTATGATCATAACAAATAAAGATGGCATGTTTCAATCCCTACAACCCATCATCCAGTCAAAACAGAGGTGATTAATCAACAATATGTGTCCATGTCAGTGACTTGTTTCATCATTAAGGATTTTGCTTCCATTGATGATCTGTTCAGCTTCACATTTTCCACATCTTCCACATTGCTTGTGATTTGTTTTACTTCTTTTGCATGCCTGTCCTGTTATATCTACTTTTGTTTTAATTAGCTTTGTGACAAAGTGCATTACATTACTGTCCCTCCTAGGAATTCTTTTGGCAGGCTAAAATCTCAGTAGTTAAAGCATTTACATTTGATTTTCATTCATTAGGCATCCTTACTTATTCCACTAGCTGTAGCTCTGTGTTTGATATGTTTAGTTTATTTCCAATCAAATCATCCATATTCGAATATTGTTCATTTGTGCTTCACATGGTCAGTTTTTCCATCATCTGTCACTCCATTTGACTGAACACTTCATCTCATTGATTAACCACTTTACCAAGTTCTGCTGTAGTTGACAAACTTTCTGAACTCCTCCATCTTATTCTTTCTGTGGTGACATTGTTCTGATCTGATGGGCCAGTCACATCTGAAAAAACTTTCCTCTGATGTTCAACTCAAGACCGCGGTCTCACTTCACTCACATATCACAACTCGTGTGGGAGGACCCAGGGGCAACCTGTGCAGAAACTGAGAGATATAAATGCCTCACATATAGAGAAGACCCTGGCACTGGTTGGGACCCTGGACATTCTTTCTGAGAGGTCATGCTAAACCGTCCCTTATGAGAGAGAGTGGGTGGAAGATGAAGGAGAGCTGGGGTAGATGGGTCCTTACCTTTGTCTCTCACTTTTTACTACACTCCCAAGTGGTACCTTGTCTTCTTTTCTTCTTTATTTTCAATCTAAGCACCAGCCTCTTGCATCACACTGTCACAATTTATCATCTTACAGTCAAATTTCTGCAGCTATTTTTCTTCTCTGATTTCTTCCTATTTCAAGAAGTTGAGTTCCTTGGAAGGCAGACACTTTTCTGAAGTAGTGTACCTGCAGCTGGTTTATCACTTAGTCTGTTTTATGTGATTTCTTTACCCTTTGTATGGTTTGATGGACAATATCTGAGCTAAGATCCTGTGGGATTTCCAGATCCAGACTGATAAACTAGTAATGGTTAACCAACCAAACATGTTGGTCAACAAACCAAAGAAGACAACAGCAGCAAACTGACAACAACATCAGGAAGAATGATCACAAGAAGCTCAAAAAGTACCAAGGGCTGACAGAGAAGCTAGAAAGGATGTGGAGCGGAAAGGCCACATTGGTGTAATAGTAGTAATAGTAATCAGAGCACTGGGAGCAATGACTCACAGTCATTTTCATATACAATATAGGAGGTTAAAAATAGGTGAGGAGTTTGGCGTATAGCTGCTGCTTCTTTCCTATGAAAAGAGCAAGTTGAAATAGATCAGACATCTAGTCAGCTCAGGATGCGTCCTTGAAACCTCCCAATAGAGACTTTCTGGGCATGTCCAACTAGTGGAAGTCCTGTGGGTGGACTCAGAACAGACTGGCGTGATTATATATATATATAGCCACAGGATACCTCAAGATCTCCACTGGTAAATGACACTGGGTTGAGGGATACACTGACACTACCTTGCTGACCTGCTGCTACTGAAACCTGACCCTCAGAAAAGAGGCTAAAACACCCTCTTCTAAAATTTGTTGTGCAAGAAAATGAACTGATTGATAGAATGTCAGATAGGTGTGCCATTTCCACAACAGGATTCAATGTTCAAAGCAACCACTGGAAATATTTGATCAGTGGCACCAAAATAACGTGGCCAATACTGTATCTGTGTATGTAAAAATAAATGTGAGCTGAGGGAGTATTGTACAGCAGCCTGCCTTCCCCCAACAGAGCAATGAAGCACTTTATGTCATCAGGATTTACAGTAAGTAATAGCTGGACTTCATGGCTCATCTGATCCCACAGATACAGTGACTCATTCTCAGACTCTTTTATCATGTCACACACACCCATAGACACACACACACACACACACACACACACAAACACTGTATAAATGAAAGACCAAAATTATACCATCTCCAAACTCTCAAGTGTAGGCAGGATTAGCTGAATGCCAGTATATCTGATAAAAGGATTCCATGAATGTTTCCCTACTCTGGCTGTAAACCTGAGTGGCAGTTGCAGGTCGAAAAGGATTTACAGACTTGAAGAAGACAGACCGGTAGAGGTGTGTCATTATGGAATATCTATCCATCCATTTTCTATACTGCTTATCCTGTTGAAGCTGGACAAACAACCCCAAAAAATTCCATCTCTATCTTCTGAGTAACTCTCAACCTGAAACTTGCTAAATGCAGTTTCCATTTTACCATTTGAATATATCCAGTAAAATAAAAACATCATAAAAGCTGCTGGTTCTTATGGTGCTTCAGGTCAAGGACTAAAGAGATGTGAAAATCAGTCACCACAACAGACTATAGTTCCCACCTGCATGAAAACTACTACCATTATTCCTGTTCTTAACACCTCAGAAGTCACTAACCTGAACGTTCACTGACTCATTGCCCTCACATGGGTAATAAAAAATGCTTTTAAAGAGTGGTATTATATCACATCAAGACCTGCAGTTTGGACGAAGTTCATCTACAAAAGCCAATAGATCCACAAATTATGGCATTTCTCTTTGGACCTCATATTGTCTTCATTCATCCAGAAAGCCCCAATCCATAGCCATAATAATCCTTTATGTTGACTTGTGTTTAGCCTTGAATACCATCAACTTGAAGAAAAGCATGGACAAATACAAACACTTGGTCTAATCTACTTCTTCTCACCAACAGATAATAAGACAACAAAGGTGACCCAGTAGGTTACCTCCTCTACCACTAAATAAAGGAGGTGAGGAACAATCAAGGTTGATGCACTGTCAGCCACAGCTCTAAAACCACATTTAAATTTAAATATGACATGGCCATTGGGGGCTGGTAATAAAAAATGTTAAAGAGAACTACAGAGAAGAGGTTCAGACACTGGTTGTATGGTATGAAGCTAATGATCAGATTCTATTCAGAAATTATTAGTGACTTGCAGAAAAGCAGTGTATAAAAAGTGGACAGCATATTAAACAGGAGGTGGTGGAGCAACTTACTAGTTTCAGATACCTTGAAGTCCAAATATCAAACGACAAAGAAGGTCCAACTTGAATACTGGCTGAATGGAAGCAGCATGTGAAGTTGCAGAAACATGTGTCTGACATCTAAACCGTCAGCACCACATCTCATCAAGATAGTATCAGTATCTTTTTTTCTCTACTCTTCTCCCTCTAAAAAACAGCTACACCTCCAGCCATCAGTCTGTGAAGCTCATTAGACTCATCTCTGGTGAGGATGAGACCGGGAGAGACAAGTGAGAGATTGAACTGGTGCAGGCAGGATCATTTGAAGTTCAATGCTGTAAAGTAATTGGATATGATATTAAACTTCTGGAGGAAACCAGCCCAACTCACCCCCATCACATGTGGACTCCCTGTTCAAACCGTGGAGTATTTCTATTTGCTAGGCACCATCATCCCACAACACCTCCCTGAGAGCTTTCTGCGACAGCTGAAAAAAACGCACATTGCTGATGACAATAATAGTGCACTTCTTCACCGTCATCTACAAGTTCCTCCTCACCTCGTTGAACACTGATTGGTATTCTGCTCTAAGGACAAGAGTAGACTGAGACATATCATTCACTCAGCCAAGGTGATTGGCTGCAATCTGCTATCTCTCCGGGACCTGAACGCTTCCAGAAAAGCCTCACCCTAGTCGCAAACTCTTCCTTCCCCTCAGGAGGCACTGATCTATCGTTCCCATTTTTTATCTTCTATTTTATCCAAGTGGTCTGACCTACAATACGTGCTTGTCTTATATTTGTGTATAAATCATTGTGTGTATTTTGCACTAAAATTATAGTAGTATAGTAGTAATACAACCAATTCTGACCAGTGGAGGTTTTCTGCTAAGGCACTTATGTTTGGACTCAAAACACACTGGACTAGATCATATATCTCTTCTAGTCTGGGAACACCTCAGAATTCCCCAGGAGCTGGAAAATTTAGCTGGGGGGGCGGACACCGGGACTACCTTATTGACCTGGTGTCTTGGATAAGAGTCTGAAGATGGATAGAAGGGAGAAAAAAAAGTTCATTCTTGTTTAAAGACTTTTTTAAAAAAAAAAAAAAAAAAAAAAAAAAAAAACCACAATGAGAATGAGACTGTTCATTTAAACAAAGAAGTAATTAATCGTTTAATTTGCAGACACTGTGAATGTTCACTATCCTGAGCTGACTTTAATTATTAAATTTACTATTATTATTAGTATTATTAAGAAGTTTTGAGGGTGATTTCTTTTGTTAGACATACCGTATGGGAGAAAACTAAATGACCTGATGAGTATAAAGGCAGACAGTGTGTTTCTGCAAATACAACAGTAACCCCTAAATTCCAGAAGTAGGCCACTGATGATGCTTTTCATCATTTCAGTTTGAAGGAATGAGGACAGCTTTCATGTTGTATCTCTGACCTCTGTTTTTGCTCTCTCTCTGTTCCCTGACAACTGGAGTATATCAGCAACATAAACACCAAATGTTGTGTATGCATAAATATAGAACACAAAGAACATTCCCTGCAATGGTTTTATTCTTAAAACTGTTCACAAGGGAGTTAATAGCTTACAAACACAAATATCTTACCTGCCAGACTACAAGCATGTCTGATGTTTCTGGTTGTAGGTTTCTTAACATGTATTAACCAGCAGACAGTCTGGGTCCACTCAGCTTATGACCAACACCAGCATAAAACTGCTTTTCAATCACTAACTTATAACAGAGGCAAGTTTTACTTCTCAAGGAAAAGTCTGACATTTTGGGCAACGTGTATATCTGCTTGTCTTGACAAGACTTACTTGAGAAAATCAATATGAATCTCACATCTTTCTGGCAAACCATGGCTCAGTCAGACTGGCTCTTTTTTCCTCTCTTTTGAGCCTTTATGCTAAACTAAGCTAACTGTCTCCCTTAATATTTGATGGACAGACATGAAAGAGAAATTAACCTTCATATATGATTCATCAGAAAGAAAGCATATGACCCCATTTCCCAAGATGGTTCATTCTGATTTTAAATTAGGGCTCGGTGCTTTCCCAAAATTTCACCTTTATCCTAAATTTGATTTGAAATCTAGCTCAGTTATTTTTTACAGACCCACTGGACCACTGACAAAATAAGTAGAACAACTCTAAACAAACCTGTACAAATGTACAATGTACAATTGTAATTGAATTCACATGTTGCTTCCTGCAACTGAGTTTGGTCTAAATGAGGCAAATCCCACATCCCTCCCTCTTTACATCAGCAGTGTTTCAACAGCATTTTTCATTTGTCCCTCCCACATGGGTCTCATATTTTCCCATAAAGCCCCACAAGTTTCAGAAAACAGAGTATTTCTACAAATAAAATGCTATGGGATTATCACCAAGGTCAATTAACATAATTCACAGAGACATCAAAAAATATTAACTTTTTCCAAAAAGTCTGACTAGAAGATTTACTTACTCTCATACTCTATTTAAATGTGCACCAAAGCTCTTCCTTTTAACACACTTTTATTTAAAGCAAATTATAAATGAGGGACAACACCAAAGCTTTAGTGCGGTAGGAGACATTTAAGAAGTAAACAAGTTGGATCAGTTTGATCAGGCAAAGAGATCAAGAGGTGCTCCAGTGGTGGATGGTACTGGTGAGCATAACATATAAAATAAACTTCATTATGTTGTGAATGTAATAGTCCAAATACTTCCCATAGTATGTTCTGGGTACCATAAAAGCCTGAGCTAAATGCCACGGCACCCTGTCTACTTGTTGGAACAACAACAAGGGATCAACAAAGTCTTCAAAATGGATTATTTTGTGAGAATAGACATCTACTAAATCTCTTGTGGACCTTTCCACTGATGCTTAAATGTGAACAAAGTAGTAGCTGAACAGCTGACCTTCCCACACAGAAATCCTCTGAACCTCCACAGCAGTGTAATTTCAAAATGGCAATGCTTTTATAGTTATCTAATCACTGCTAAATACCACAGTGCATAATTACTGTGTCTTTAGTTGAGTAATTTTAGATGTTAGTATCCTTTTAAACAGCTTTACATCTGTGTTCGGATCCTCCTTCTACCGGCTGATCAAGGGAATAAGTGGGAGTTCTTTGCCTCATCTCTCAGGGCAACTACAGGCTAAACTCGGGTCTGCTGTAAAGAGAAGAAATGTCTTCCTGAACCACTGGCCTTTTAAATATGTTCAGCTAAGTACTGCATGTTTTAGCTCTTGAAAGGGTCAACAGGCTTCATGTGTATTTAAGAGCCCCTAGGGTTTTCATTACATCTGTGAACAGTTGTTGTCTGAAATGCCTTCAGTGGTAACATTCATACACCAACCATTGAACTTCAAGTTCAATATATGCTGCAGTATTGATTTCTCCATTTCATATACAACTTCAAAAATCCTTGTAGAAATATTTGTCTATCAAATAGAAATTTCTTGTTTACCAGTTTTCAGGTTTCTTTTAGACAGTAGATTTTAAAAAATGTATTTTTTTTTATTTTTTTTATTAAGCAACAGTGATATAAAGTATTTGGAAAACTAGGGAAAGGCATGGAAAGTTTTTTCAAACCTAAGTTAAAACCTAAGTTTTAATGTTTCTAGATACCACACTTATACTGACTGGTATAATTTGTTCATTCGTTGTTGTTAATGTTATAAATAATCAAAGCAGAAACTCTGTGAAAACACAGTTACTCCAATTCTGTGCTCCAAATCTTGACTGTAGATTTTGTCGTAAAGTTTTGTTCTTAGTCAAATGTTGCTTCAACTAAGTATGGCAAGATGGCCATAAAAAGATCTCTCTTTTGTTACTTATTGCCAAGTCGACCTGTGCTGAAATGATTAGTCAACTACTGCATCGGAAAACTGATTGCTGATAGCTCTGATAATCAATAGTAATTGTTGGATATATCAATGGAGACCCAGTGTTTTCACTTCAGTGACTCCATTGATTATTTCCTTTTAGGGCGTACCTTAACTGTACTGATGGATAGATGGATGGATGGATGGATGGATGGATGGATGGATGGATGGATGGATGGATGGATGGATGGATGGATGGATGGATGGATGGATGGATGGATGGATCGATTGATCTTGGCTGTGGCTGAAAATCTCCCAGCTATTAAACAGCTTTCAAGACATAAAAGGGCAGCAGCGATCAGATTGTTTTTTCTGCAGACACGTTGAACATTCACATACATTATTTCATGTACCAGATATGTATTTTTTCATGAATGAATTCCTGGCTAAACTACAGCTGTAAAAGTCTGTAATCACAGTTGAGGCGAACAGCATGAAAACCCAGCCACCCAATTTTTTATCCTTTGGCAGTAAATGACTGGGTAAAAAAAATCACTGGCTTTGATTTCCTACTGCATGATAATTGACCACTGACTGTCAAAGGAACCCCTTCCTATTTGGCAACAGTCTGTGTTTCTGCAGGGGTTGGGATGGAGGTGGGGGTACATGTCTCTCATATACATGTGTGCATTTCTGTGAACTCGTATGTCACTAAGATCAAATAATACGACTGTGGAGATGCAGCTATTTGATCTCTGTGCCTGAGGGGCTACACAACTAAACCAGGGATGTTTCATGTGAACACCGCTTCATTATTTCACTTTAAAGCGGACCCAGATGATCATTAATTCATGTTGAATTCATGATCTCTTTTTTCCTTTCTGAGGCTACAGCTGGACTCTGGGCAGAGGACAATCTGAGGTCTTATGTCAAGTTTGATGGTCAAGTAAAAACTGACCATCACTAATTGCTAATGAGAGTGGTTACAACCAAGTTCAAACAAACCAAACCCTTAGGCCAAATTTCATGAACAAGGGAAATAAAATATGTAAAGGATTTGTCAAGTAGAATTGTGAAAAGTGCAAGGTTTTGTTTTGTTTTTTTTTTCTTTCACAAAAGCATCATCAACAACAACAACAATAACAATTACATGTTACCAACAACAACCAAAAATCCACCCTAAGGCATTTCAACTAATTTATTGTTCTGTCAAATTTCGTCATGTCTCTCCTTCAACTAACATTCATCCCCTTTAGTCTGAGTAGTCGTGACACCGCACAGAGACTAGGAACACCAGCAATCAAGACTGATCTGTATTCTGAGAGGGTAACGTCTATAAACCCTTAGACTTAAATCTATCTAAAACAATGTGGGAGGAACAAGCTCACCTTCAATACTCAAACATTATATATGTTACCTACCTCTAGTGGCCTCTGCACACCAGGTCATTGTATTCTAATAATATTTAAATTGCTGTTTTAACGCATTCTGCATTACTTACTTATTTCAAACATTTGCATTAAAAAAAAACACAAAATAAATGAATCACTGATTAGATTCATATTCACATAACAATAATTATTATCGTATGTCATTGTCACCCTGTTTCTGCATGTGTCTCACAGCGTTGCTGCAGCATCAGATGAGTCATAGAATATAATATATAATTTTTAGAAAGAAGAATTTCTCACTTTATTATTGCTCTCTGGTCTGTCAACACAGCAGACCACCAGAGAAATATGAGAATATTTACCATATACGATTCAGATGTATTTTATCTGAGGGTGTTACTTTTCCTGAACATAAGTTGCAATGTTAAGGCAATTTTGTTCAAATGTAAGATTCAGCTTTCAAACTAACTTTAATATTATTTCCTCCAAATAATAAAAAGTTGGTTCCCTAAGTGCCAGTGGCAGCTGGTGATAAAATATTTTTGGTGGGCGCAGTGTTGGGGCTTGGCCTGGAAATTTCCTTTCATGTGTGTTATTTAATTTCAGCTTTGTTTTTCATTTGAGTTTAATTTTTTACAAAAGCACAAGTATTAAAGTTCCACACATTCATTTTGCTGACAACGTGGCAGGCAGAAGTGTATGAGAAATATATGTATTCACATTAACTTTAAACAAAAGTTTAAAATACATGGATACAGAGTGAAACAGGAAGGGAAAGCAATTTTGATAATAAAAATGTATAATATTATAAATTAATTGTGTCATCTCATGGCATTTAGACAGTTGATGGAGACGGTGCCCCGGTGGCCCTAATCAACCAGCCGCCCATAGAACATCATTTTTTACATTGATTATTTAAATGCTTAAATACATATCATTGAAACATTTTCCTTACTATTGTCATGAACCTCCACCTATCATTTAAAAACTCTTATACATGGTCAGGTCACCATGTCAGTGGTCCAGGTGTCTTTCTCCAATGACATTTTCCCATTTCTCCTAGGATTTTGAGGCGTTCCAAGGCTGGATGAGATAAATAATCTCTCCAGTGTGCTCTAGGTCTAACCTGAGTCCTCTTATCAGCTAGACATGCCCAGAAAACATCCATCAAGAGGTGCCCAGGAGGCATCCTGATAAGATGCCCAAACCACCTCAACTGGTTCCTTTCAACATGAGGAAACTCCAATCTACCTCTAAGGCTGATCCCAGACAACCTGTGGAGAAAACTCCCCCTGGCTGCTTGTATCTGCAATCTCATTGTCAAGCTTATGACCACAAGTGAGGTTCAGTGTGTAGATAAACTGATACATTGACAGCGTTGCCTTCCAGCTCAGCTGCACTGATCCATCTATCAACCTTATGCACCATCTTAACCTTATGCTCCATCAATATCATTTACTTGTGAAGAACTGGGAATGTTTTATTGTAAAGAAAACACCTGAAGACTCACACAAACAGTGTAGAGATGCTTGAATGAAACGGCCTGAACACAGTGTGTTGGAGTCTGTGTCAAATTAATAAAATCACTCATGCTTCAGAAAGCACATCATTCATTTTAATGCTGCTGAAAGTTTTGCTGCTTAACCATGTAACAGGCACATCAACAATGTACGCTGCAGAGACCTAATCATGAGTGTGAGTCCTTTAAGCTAATTTAACGATTGTCATGTTTTAGTCATATTACAATGTAACTCATAAAATGTTACATAAACATCAACCAATCAGCCATGAAATTAAAAATGTATGAAACAACACTGGTGCTAAACTGCATCAATATTATACATTTGTATTTTGTGTCAGCTAAAATATCTTTTGCTTCGGTTTCCTGGACAGTGAATTTATCAACATCCTTCTGCAGTAACATTTACATGTAATGCCACATCTCTGAACAAAAATGTTTTGGAGAGAAAGATTTGGTAATAACACTGAGCCTTACTGGGATTTTATTGGATCTAGGACAAATCTAAAAAACAAAATAACTATATCACACAGACAGACAACAAAAGAGAGGAAGAACCTACAGACAATAATGAAAATGTTTCATTGCTGTATCAGCAACCCTTTGGCAAACTTTCCAAGATGTCAGAGAGATGTACCCAGTCCACGCTGGTTCCAGATCTGGTATCAGACAGGTTTGAAATCAGGTTCGGTTGTCTGGAATTAACTTACAACTTAACCTATAATAATGTGATGGAAGTGGAGAAATACTTAAATGTATGTAAATATTAAATGATTAGTTTAAAAGACAAATAGTTTTAGTTTAGTTAGTTTAGTTTTTTGTTCAATCCAAGAACTAACTTTTGAGACACTATCTGACCTAGATTCTCTGAACATTTTAATTGTTTGACCCATCAATCGGAAGAGAGGACACAAAGGTAAGAAGAGACATCCCACTGTTTTCTGCATTAAGAACTCCACCTCCAGTCTGTCTAAGAAACCTCATCAACACACAGGTCTACCAGTACCGTTGACAAACATAATGAGAATGTCCTGTCAATATTTGGGCTGCGGCAAAAAAACCAGTTAAAGACAGCTGCCTCAACGTTCGGGTCTGTTTCATGTTCGTGTCTTCCATTGGCTTCCAATAACTGTTGTTATTTTTTCCTTATACCACATTCCCAATGCTAATCACAATTCCATCTGAATCTTTATGCATCTTCAACCCCGGTACATTCTGTAACTATTTCCTAGAATATATCACAATAAAAATGAAGATATGTTTTAAACAAAGTGCTTGTTGCATCATTAGACATCATCCACCTGCTCCAGTGTCAGATCTATGGGCTTTGATAAGTAAGGTCGGTTATAGGGACATTTACATTTATGCATTTGGGAGACGCCTTTATCTAAAGCGCCTTAAAGACGAAGATCCAACTTCATTTGAGATGCTATCTGACATAGATTCTCTTAACTTTTTAATTGTTGGACCCGGCATCAATCAAAAGAGAGAACACAAGGGTAAGAAGAGACACAGAAGAGGAGGTGAAACAAAACAGCATGTAAACTTCTTCACATCACCATCTATAAAAGTATTTATGTGAACAACTGATCATAGCACTATGACTCCCTTTGTGGACGCACTGTTTCAAACATCCTCCAACCTTTTGTTCTATTGTTCTGAGAAGCAGTTGCTTTTTATGTCATGACACTTTAACTGAGCATCTAAAATGACATGAGGATTTCACTAGCATACACATTATTATTATCATTATTATTATTGCTATTATGAATTCGATTATTAGTTAATATTACTTATTAGTTACTATTTTCCAAGTTTTTTTGAGCGATTGATTGAAGTGTTTATTTCAAATATGCAAACCAAAATAAAGTAAAAAACAAAAGTATGACAAAACATTTAAACATAAGACATAGAAATACATATTCGAAAAGGAGTGAAAAGAAGAATAACTTATAAACTCCCACCCCTTTTCTTTAAATAATAAATGACAATACCAAGCTTCCTTATAACTTGTTTAGATGTTCATGTCTGGAACTTATAGATACATAAAATGTATTCCTGACTTTGTATTAAGAAAACCTTAATGTAATTCACTTATACGCATAATACAAAACACACACACACGCTAGAAGAGAAACAATAACGAGTAAACACTTGGTGCTACCTGACACCTCCCTCATCCCTATACCTCCTAAAAACAGTGTCTTTGTGCCTCATTTTAAACTGTTTTATGTTTGGACGTTGCTTCAACTCCCCGGTAAACCTGTTGTTTACCAGGATGTTGACAAAGTTAAGTTTACAATGGAGGAAACTTTTCCTTGATCATCATGAGGCACTTTTCTCACTAAACCATGCGCCATGTGAATACATTTCAGCTTTTCTCTTCTTTTTACATCCTGAGAGAGGAAAAAACATCAAACATCAAACGTAATCATGTTGCATCATCTGACCTGAAAACTTCATGCCGATTTGTTGAAATAATTAGGTTTTTTTTGGAGGGTTTTCTGTTTTTAAGAGTAGACTTCTAACACAGAAAAAAACATGGCTATTGTGACTAAATGGATTTAGGGTTCGATGTTAGGAATCATTCAAGTACAGTGAACATACAGGAAAAGTGAAGAATGAGTCCATTTTGATTACACATTGTTCTACATTCCTCCTGAATGCATCAAAACTGGTGCAAATGCTGTTTTTCGCTTTGATGAGGAAGATATTATGTGACTGTAAAAGGGATGAAAGCAGACCACTGTTAGATGGTGGGGGTGGGTGGATCTCAACTGATCTGAGATTCAGGTTCAAAAAGCATGTCTGAAGTCAAACTATTGACTGAGTTAAAATAAAAAGTAATTTGACTACGCATTATAGAATAATGTGTTACCTGTTATACTTCAGTTCAGACATGAAAGCTGATCTGACACCACAACCACTGTTTAAATATTAATAGCATGGACTAGTCCTAGTCGATACTTAGGAGACAGAGGTAGGTTTTGCTTTCATGTTTATCTTTGTATGGATTCACCACTCTGCTGCCTTGTCTCGCCTCCTGCTGTTAACAGGATAGATGAGGTGGAGTGTGTGGTTGAGTTTTAAGATATACTAAACTTTATTTCCAACATTGTTTTCACTCTTTTATTCTCAGCAATGGGAAGAACGATTGTTGTATTTTGATGTTTAGACCCAACTCGAAGCAAATACTCACCTTGTATTACTCATGTGTGTTCAACAACTAGACTGTTTCTTGATTATTTTATCTAGAAATATTCACCCTTAACGTCTGCTCATAGGTGAAAATAAGCCTTTTTTGTACATTGTGAAAAACACTTGAAACATGTAAATGTTACGTGTGTGTACACATCTCAGGTTATTATCTGCACTGTTTGCTGCATGCTGTAAGCCCAAGAAAGATATGGACCATTAGGCTTTGCTATGCTTTATCCTTGATTCTTTCTATGTAACTACACTGAAGAAATGTATTTTATGCATGAAAATATAAATCAGGTCCTTGTGGAAATGTGTTCATCCTATTCTCTTTGTACTTCCTGAGGCATGGCAGAAAACAACAGGTGAAGCAGAAACTATAAATATTCACGTTCTGTCCACACAAAGACAAACCACTCCAGTACTGTGAAGTGTGTGTTTCTGATGCACATAAACATCTACTTGACATTGTACTGAAGGCCCATTCTGCACTTTTTCAATGAGTGAATGCTTGAACTTTGATGTATAAATCTTCATCTGTGCAGCTGGACACTCTGAAGCTCTGTGTGTGTGTGTGCTGATACAGAATCACTTCAAGTCCACTTTGTGCATGTTCCTCTACTTCATTATTGTTTATACTGATCTGTGGTTTAAAGTGGAAAGTTTCATGATGAAGCACTGAAATTATTTATCCTGTTGATGCAACAAAGCAGCCGTACTCCAAGCTCTAACAGCAGCAACAGGAGGTGGTTTGGGCCTGTTTTTCAGATGACTCCTCCCAGGAGTCCAAGTGGTAGGAGACCTTGAGGTGGACCCATCACTGAGATAGGGAAACCTAAATATCCATGTTGACCCGCTTCCACCTCACAAAAGACATATCGATGTTGACTTCTTTTCCTCCTAAGAACCACCTGTAATCTATGAAGCACTGGCATCCATCCATCCTTTCATCTATTTTTCCATCTATCCACGTGTCGTGAGAATGTGACAACAAAGAGTTCCTCCTTCGCACCAACACGTTAAATATTCCTTCAGGAAGCTCCCTCTCTGCCACTAGTTTTGGTGGAAATTCAACACATTTTCTTTTTGATGTAGTTTTTTTTTTTTTTCACTGCTACCAGAGAAGTGGCATTTAAGATCATCATTTTCATGCCTAAATTGACTGCTTTTTCTCTGTTCTTTTGCGCCGTAGCTGCTCTCTCAGAGCACATGCGTCTCCATGATTTGACTCCCATTTCTCCTACTTTCCTCTTATATTTTTTTTTTTTTTTTTTTTTAAATCTTGAATTCAACCTCCTTTCTCACTTTCTACAGATTTCGCACTTTTCCTCTTCCTTCCCACTGTGTCTCATCTCTTTTCTGAATTTGTGTTGAACATTTAACGGTGCATGAAGTTAGGCTGAAACTCACACAGACTTCAGCACATGTAGTTGGAGGCTGAAGTTATATGTAGAGGTTTTTAACTATACTTACTTTTGTGATCGATTATTCAACGATTCAGTTTTTTTAAGTCGCTGTGTGTGTGGCTCTTTGGTGAGTCTGGATTTTAAACAGAGTAACAGCAGCAGATGGACAAGATTAACTTTTTTCCAGGTGCCTGCCACTACTGGCACTACAAGTATTATATCATCAAAAATGATTTTAAAGAGTCAAAGTTGGCAAACCTCTGGCACTTCCTGTAGGAGACAGTCTCCAGTATTTTCTCACCTATCTACGGCTCCAATTCAGTTGACAGCACTTTAGCTGAGGCAGTCGTGAAGAAGCTTTCAACCTTGAATAAACAAATAAATAAAACTGAGACAAAATCAGAGCTCAGCCATCGTCGGTTACTCGTGTCTGGTGAAGTTAGACCTGTTACAACCACCATTTCCCACTTGTTCTGATGTCTTGACGACCGAAACTAAAATGTGTCAGTGAGAGCAGTTTTATTGTGAATTCAGCTGTGTGTGTGTGTGTGTGTGTGTGTGTGTGTGAGAGAGAGAGAGAGAGCAGAGTGGTGAAGTAGGGAACTTATACGACTGAATTCGGTCAACACCAGGCAGGATTATGTCATAAATACAATGATTCATTTATATTTAGAGTCTTTTCAAACTTTTTTTTCTCAAATATCCTCAAGTTTGTACATTGATCAAACACAGTCCAGACAAATACTGGGTTTAGATCTAAAAGTTGTTCAGTGAAAACCAGGCTGACAGCATCAACATGAAGACAGAACAGTCCATTTCTCAGCTATGAAACCAAAAGAACACGAGGTGAGAGTAACTGCAGAACCAGCTAGAATAAAAGGTTTAAAGGTGTCTTTATATCTTTCTATTTCCAGTGGTGATTAATATGTTTTTGCTCGAGCGTGATTGAAGATACATTTCACTTTCAACATTCTTGGCTAATTGGTACATTTTTAATATCTTTGGAAAACACCTGGAGAAATAAAGTATTTCAGGCTCGATTCACTCAGTGTTGTGGATGTGTTGAAGAATAAGGAATATCGCTAGACTCGTCTCGATACCTATCATGTATGTTATGTATTGATGCAGCCTTTTATCTATAAAAAACAGCCTGCAGCACAGCAAGGCGTGAAAATATTTCCATGTATAAATCAGCTTGACTGTTTGTGAAAACATAGTTTTTATCCAAGCAGCTTTGACAAGTCACTGAATGATGAAACTAACCACACAGCCGTGTCAGCCTTAACTTATGAGGTTTTCAGATAAGAGCGGTGATAGTCCAAACCCAATTCCCACTGGCTGCTTGATGAAACTGTCTATTTGAGAAGCCAGGGCCCGAGGTCAGATACAAGGCAACAGACGGACGGTTAAACTGCAGAGAGCCTTAAAACAGCACACACACATTCAGCATCCCTCGCAGGCTAACTAAGTGGTCTTTCTTCCTCTCTGGGGGTTTTCTATCCCTGCTGTTTCAGCCCTCTGGCATGTGCACCCCCACCCCCTGCCACTAACACACACACACTGACACACACACACACACACACACACACACACACACTCCAAATGGCTATCAGATTTAAGATCAGCCATTTCCAAAGTCAACAGATGTGAACCAATTGAGGATGGATTGCAGACACACTCCTGCTCTTTCACATGTGTAATGCAATAAGAGCAGCAGGGTTGCACACAGGGGGATAGATAGGCACATTACTATGTTTTTTATAGTAATCTCTACCAACACAGACACACACTCTCACTTTTCCATTAGTTGCAATTGTTTTTGTCTCATTCCACTTATGACATAACTGTCAATTTTGTCTCAAGATAATTCCTTTTTCATACCTCGAAAGAAACATTTTCATCTTTGAAAATGATTGCTGGAATGAAAATAATTGCAGCATTAAGACAGAAGTCAACTCAGTATAAAAACAGCTCAGAAATAACAGATTTAAAATGAAACCAATCTTTACTGTGATCATGAAGAGTATTTTGAAAATGTTAAAGCTGTTAGAGCTAATGTTACAAACCTGTCTTTTACAGGTCAGGGTTAAACATCAAGATCTTTTTGCCCAAGATCAATGCTTTTAAATTTGACTAAATGAGTTTAATTCACTATTTGGCTGAATTAACTTGAATTAACTAGTCAGTCATTATGAACCATGGACAAAAATGTAACAATAAAACTCTAGCCTGATGTTAGACATTTAAATTCATTAAGTAACATTTATGAACATCTGCACGTTTACCATGAATACACATGTTATTATTGTCTCCAAACACACAGTTGGCCACCAAATGTGAATGAAACCTCATCTGGCCACTCATGCAGCTGTTTGAATGGTTTGAATTTACATGAGGAAAATATGTCAACCACAGATTTATCACTACAATGATGTGGTGTAGAGTAGGATTTCATTATTGACATCCATTGAGGGCGTTTTATCTCGTCACTGTCTCTCCTGACACTTCCACTTTTAATTCCACTGCATTACCGTTCTAACAGATTCTATCCCTACTGCACTTGACTCCAAGGTCAAGGTCTAATTAAGAAACCATTTGAAATGAATCACAGACTGAAACATTGATCACATCAGCATTAACATAAATGGGTCTGAAAGTGCCTGCTAATGGATTTGATCCATATGGTGTTAACCCCCTGAGGCCCTTTAGAGGAAAGAGTGTATATGTGTTGGGTGGAGGATGGGGAGGATCTCTGTGGAGCAGAGTGTATTTGATGGTAGAAAACTGGGCTTTGTTAGAGCTCCTTCTCATCTGACATATAGCTACAGAAACAGCATCCGTGCAGATGCTGCTCAGCAACTCAGAAACTGACCAGCAATGGTCTTGGTCAGTTTGACTGACTCATCATTTCGAGACTGGATAAAAACCTAATTTCCACTTTGGAAGCTCAGTTCAAATGTCTGGACTTACAGTTGCTGTTAAAAAAGTTTTGGAAAAATCCTACACTCCCACACCTGTCTGACATGAAACTGCCTTGCTAAATCTTTGCCCAACCTTTTATGTAACTTTTCAGAGTCAGAGTTTGAAGTGATCTACCAGCTCTCTTTTTTTCATCAGTTACAGAACTATGTAACATGGACAGCCATTATGAATGAATGTTTTCCTATACAAACTGTCTTAAAGTGCATGTTGCTATGATCATGTCTCATTTGTGACAGATGCTTTTTCCTTTCTGGGTTCAAATGCAGTCAAAAAAAAATAGAAAACATTTTTTTTTTATTTCTGATGAGGTCAAACAACATGAAAATGATGATGAAATGTTTTTAGACTCCTGAAAAGGCCACTTTGAGCAAATTCTTGTCAAGTGGGTCTCCAGAGGATAGATCTCAGTAAGAGTTGTTCTGTTCTGTCTGAACTTGGCTTTACCATGAAAAGCATTTAAACTTTGCCTCTACATGTATGACAACAGCCCATGTTGTGGCTCAGTCTGTAGGCAACAAAGTTCAGATAAACACCTAAAGGTGACGTTCAGACAAGAATTTTGTTGTGTTTTGCTCGAGGATGGATGTTGGGGTGAGTGGGAAAAAAAAAACAATGATTATGTGTTGATTTCATTTTTAGATGGAAAAAAATAATATAGGCTACAACAAGGAAGAATGCTTACAGTTTCACCAATCACTGTGTTTTTTGGTGGGAAACCTCCTTCACTAGACACTTTGTAAACCCTGTCACTTGCCATCTGTGGTCAATCTGGGAGGAGCCAGGTGGTATCATCAGTAATGAAACGTGCTATTTCAGGAGATATATGCAGAATGTTAAAGAAACTGATAAACCACTAAACATCCTCCTTTTTAGAACTGATGAACACTGCACCATTGACCAAGTAGCCCTTTGTTATGTCATTATTACTTAGTATATTTTGTGCACTCTTAAATTATATTATTATTTACCAAGTGCTCAGGGTTAGAGTTAACAAACAGTTTATCATTATTCCACCATTATCTTACACTTTGTTTTTGTGAATCCTGAAATAATGTGATACACCAAACAGACTAGTCTGTCGTTACTTTATTACATCATAATGACGTCTTTAAAAACAAATCAGAGACAAATTTGCATAGCACACAAGTACCTATATATGACTTATATAGCGTATATGTATAGGTATATGGTAATTTTGAATGAATGCATGTCATTGATGATAAAAGATACAGTGAAACTGTCAATTCAAATATCTAGTCAGTAGTCTTCCACTGTAACTAAACATAGCTGTGTGTATCATATTATAAAGAGGTAATTGGTTGTTTAAAACAGGTTATACATCAAATAATTGACATTCCTCTGTTGAATAAACAAACCACCCAGTTACTGGCTGGTCTCTACTTTCAATCTTACTGTCTCTCCAACAAGCATTCATCATGGCCACTTTCTCAATAAATCAGAGATCTATGCAATGTAGAGTGGGCTCAGGACTTTAGAGTGGCAGCAGGTGATGTAATATAAACATTCCTCATAGTTCTCTGATTGATGCCAAACATATCTGTTAGGTAAATCAGTTACCAGGACATTTCCCAGATTCAAAACTCATAATGAAACCTGAGCCAGTGGCATGTGGTCTGGAACTATGAGGCAATGATGAATAAAAGGAACTTCCCAGAAGACGGCAGTGTGTACATATATATATATATATATATATATATATATATATATTTTTATATATATATATATAGGTTCTATATATATTCATTTTATTTTTTATTTCTATTAAATAAAGGGTTTATTTATCTGATTATCTGATTTATTTATCTGATTATCTGATTTATTTATCTGATTTAAATTTAAATTTGATTTAAATTTCACTGGGACAAAGGAAATAACCTCAACCCACTGACTGATTCTTTGTGATTTTGATGGAGAATAAACAGATTTCTATTTCTAGTAATAACAGAGACGTCTTACATTATGTTACGATATATTACATTTGTTGTACCCAGATGTATTATTTGTCCTCAAATCACATTTACCATCTCATTGAAATCTATCACTTGATAAAATGTTGATCAATACAAAAATAATTACAAATGCACACAAGTCATGCCCAAACTGGTACTGATTACAAAAACATTTTCCTTTTCTTCTCACAACTCAAAATTATGCACAAGAACGATTTTAGTTGAAATCTGACTGGTGACTCCTGATATTAATCTTGGAACTTCATCACTGTTTTTAAGAGCAATATGAAAAATAGCAAAGTGAAAGTACTGTTTGCATCACCTCCACAGTGACAGAAATTGATAATGTTGTTATTTATACATACATACACACTTCTTAACCCGCTGCCTGCAAAATTTGCTAGTTTGTCTGAGCTTTAATATTTCATTATTATTATTTCCAGGCTTATTTAAAATTCCAATGAAAAATGCAAAAGAAAATCATTAAAAAGTAGTAGATTAAAGGAAACTCGCGTCATTCTAAATGTTATAATCTATCGATGTGAACCAGTAAGAAACACAGTGGTAGTAAGAGTTCAGTCTGCGTATGTGATGACTGGTGTGCATACGTTTCAGAACAAATCGGCAACTGTATTTCTGTGTGCATGCACTTTTGTCATCCCTGTCATGTCATGTGGGTGTTGTGTGCATGCATATGTCTGCATATATGTATGAGTGTGTGTGTGTGTGTAAGTGCGTATGCAAGTGAGGGTTCTGATGAACCCTGACAGTACTTGTCACATTAAACATGGATGCTGTGCAGCCAGTGTTCATTGACCGCCTTTTGCAATAAAACAGCAGAGTTAAGATGGAGTCACACTGGGGTACACAAGTAAAACCATTCATCACTCTGTGTGTGTGTGTGTGTGTATTCTCTTGTTTGGCTAGCTTTGTGTGACACAGTCTGAATTTTCTGTGGGGATACTTTAGATTCATAACTCTTAATAGCCTTACTGTCATTATATGTAGGCTCAAACAACAACATCACAATAAACTACAATATGTGTATGGAGCAAATGCAAAGTATAATGTAAAAATGCACCAGCAGAACCCGGCTGGGCAACCATCTGCCTTGACTAAAACAGAAAAAGAGAGTGAAGGGTTTGGATCATACTCTCCAGTTTTAAAACCTATAGATGTTTACCAGGGTGTCTGTAAAGGTTATGGCTTCGTGAGGAAAAAGAGAGAGTTGAGTTGGGGTCATTATACCATGAAACCATGCGCACTGACACCTGAAGAAGAAACTCACAACTAGAAGATACATTAGTGGACACCCCAACTGGACCTTTGTGAAAACTCCCACAAAGTCCAGGAAATGGAAGAGGAAGGGGACCAGCTCGAGGGTTGTGAAAAAGAGAAAGGACCAGTCCAAGAACATAACAGTCCCACGTGTGATGGGAATATCAGAAAAACTCAAAACATCACATTCCTGTGTTTTTTAAAAGCAGCAACACACTGAAAAATCAATTTACCCAAAAGATCACACACCACATACCAAGAGCAGCAACTAGGTATTTGCACTAAATGCAGGGAGGACCGTAATGATCTGTTCATTGGAGAATCTATACAGAGTCTAAATAAGTGCATGGCCCATCATATAAATGCCACCTCCTCAGGCTAAGACTTGGCTGTGTACCTGTATCTCAAGGACAAGGAACAGATCTACACATTGTGGACAGATAAGATATATGGTTTGAAAGGGGGTGGGGGGGGTGAGGGGGCTATATATGTGAAAATAAGAAACCATCGCTCATCTGAGGCCTCATTGGCCTGTAAACCTACAACGCTGTCCTCTCACCTGACCTCCGGCAACTAACATAGTGTTACCATAACAAGAAGATCTCCATTAACCCATTTAGACCCGAGAACACCTGCTAAAAATGGGCCTTTTTGCCAATGTAACATTGTACAATTGTACAGTTGTACACTGTACAACCTTCTAAAACCTGAGGATTTTGAGAAAAATGAAACAGAATTGTCAACGCCTACTGAAACCTTAATTTCTCAGGCTCTGTAATAGACAGACATAAATATGCATAGATGCAGCAGCTGTCTTAAAGGTATATACACATATAATAATGCATTTCAAGGTATTAATGGGTTAATTGATAGTGACTCAAATGGCAATCACTTAAAACCCCTGAGCTTCCTGTTGGCCATCATTGGAATGCTTTTAAACAGTAAGACTTTACCTCCAGCCCACAGAGACTAAACTCTCTCTACCAGAACTGAGGAAGCCTCTTGAATGAGAAGCTGATCCACTGGGTCCTTAGATTGAAAAAATTACATGCAGTGAATGGAGAGATAGAAATGATTTTACAATCCACTTTGACTTCTACCCTGGATTGCACATAACCTGTATCTTAACTTAAATGATAACTATTAGTGTGAGTAAAGGCTATGTTTGTTGCGTAATTGTTGATTTATATGTTTCTGAAAATATTTGGTTTTGACTACAAACCAAACAGTCTGGTAGGTGACGTCACGTCACAGTTTCTTCCCGGCTGAAGAGAGAACGAGGAGCAGGTGATAAAACTGACCAGGTCAGATATTTTCCTAGGTTAGCGTAGCTGCTGTTAAGCTAACGTTAGCGTCAGAGTTTGACGGTGACGTAAATGTAGCCAGACCAGTGTTGTAGTCGCTACGTGGTCTCACACTAAACCTACAGTAACGTTTGCTGCCTGTCACTAAACAGAGCTCTATACATGTCAATAATTAACTTTAAAATTCACAAACATCATATGAGAAAACCATGACATATTTCAAATGAGACCAGAATTTTTTTTTCTCCCATAGACTCTTGTTCATAATTTTTACAAGCAGAGGACTCGTGGACCAGAAGTAGATGAGCTTATTATGTCCATGAATTTATATCGTATTGGTACCACTTTTTTTTGCCATATCGTCCAGTTCTACAAACACTTGGGTGTGTGTACCAAGGGTCCCTAATGTATTATGGGTTCTTGTTCATATGTTACTGAAGTGAAACATTTTTAAGTACTTATTCCTCATTAATCTACCAGCAGCACTCATAAGTTATTTAATATGCATCATGTACTTGAAGTTCATGTAAGGTCTGTTGTCTTTAAGAGGTTGTGAAAGTAGGGTCCTTTTGCTGCAAATAGTCTAGATGGAACTGGTTATGACTGTAGTATTACATGGTTTTAAATTAATGGCAATACAGCACACTGTCTCTGTGTGGCAAGAAGATTGCAGCTTCGTTGCTGTGCATGTAAAACCTCAAAGTGCTCGAAATAGTGACATAGCTATAATGGAAGAGATGGAAAACCTCATCTCCCATTGGGTTTAGTCACATTATGTGTCATGCAACGTGTTAATGTAAGCTGTGGTTGTGCATTTTTCATATCTGCCCTGTGTATCTCGGCCTCAGCTGTGAATAATTCTACAGTCATAAATCACAGTGCATGTTCTTAGGAAATCCAAGTCATTTTAATTCTGGGAAGAGAATTCTTGGGAGGTTGGACTTCATGAGCCATTAAATAACTGATAACGCTTTAGATTGCTATCACCATATGGACCGTTTCAGATTGACTGAATCTCTATCTGGGTATTATTTCCACGATGAGACGACTTCATGTACTTCTAATGATCAAAACCAGTTACAGATATGATGACACTCATCTCTTGGTTTTTGTTTTGCATCTATAAGCTAATGATATGTACATAGCTCACAAAATCAAACACTGAAAATCTAAAGAAAATACAAACACTGCGTTTAATTTCAAATGCAGCACATGGGGTATTTTCTTTTATGGATGCAGGTGGTGTTGGATGAGGCGGCAGGTGGTGTGTGGCAGCCAATGCACAGTCACACAAAAACTAAATGAAAAATAAACTCTACTCAATGATACATGCACAGTGAGAAAAGATATTATTAAAAACTATTGGCACTCTGTTCTATATTGGATTTCTCCAACCAGTGATGATATTTTAATCAGTTAGCCTGGTTAATGTAGTTGAAGTGAAAAAAAGAGTATTCATATTTAATACTGAGGGAAAGGAAACTATATTTTCACAAATCCTTCCAAAAACTACATTTGGCGCATCCTGGCATTCACCATCATCTGAGCATTTTGTGTGAACATAAGTGTCAGTAGCTGTGATCACCAATGATGACTCAGCACTGATGACAACTTGTGCAAAGTTGTGCAAAGACTAAATCAATAACAACAATAAAAATGTTTGTTTGTTTGTTTGTTTTGTCCCACCATGGTGGCTTAAAAAAAAATTCAATGAAAATCATAGTTATAAAAAGTAGAAATGTCACAATTCAACAGAACAACTGGCTCAGACAGGTGTACTATGGCTATTATACAATAAGGGCCCTGTTATGTAAAATATAATAAACCTGCAGTCAACAAAGTGGCATTTTCTTTTGTTTTGCCTTGAGACCGTTTGTTGTTTTGGTGAGTCAGTGTTTTGCTGTCCTGAGGCGAGAAACACATCAGTGAACAACCTGAATTAGGCCTAAAACAAACTTTAGCTGAAGAAATACGTTTTATATATATATATATATATATATATATATATATATATATATGTGTGTGTGTGTGTGTGTGTGTGTGACATTTATTTTTAGAGCTTTTGTGATTTAGAAAATATCAATATGTGGACAAAATCTATGTCACTTCATTGTAATTTCTTACTACAGAAGAATTGGCCATCTTGGTTTTGTGAGGTTTTTGTTGTACTTATTCTTCCTGACAAGGGGGTTTCAGTGAATGTTGTGATGCACTAGAGTCCAGTGTGTTGGGGCTGTTCAATTCCACCATCAACACCCACACACATATACAAGAAAGCAGCCCTAGAACATCTGTCCAGTGTAGTGACCACTATGCATGACAGGGTTAAGGTTATTAACCACGTGAATGCAGCATTCTGCTTTTGTCAGTGTTACACAAAAATAATAATTCTTGTCAACTTGAATATAAAACGTACATATCATCTTGTACTCAACCATTATAGTAGTTTTAATCCAGACTTTTGAATAACGCTGACACTTACAGCAACACAATCACTGCTGTCTGACAGGCTGAATGAAGGACTGTAGTCGTTCATTCATAGAGTGAAGTAGCAGGACTGTTAGGTGGTGTCAGTCATACAAGGCAGATCCAATATTGTTGACTGACACAGTCAGCAGCAGACTGCAGCTCTGAAACTGGTTATACTGGAAGAGTTGGGTGTATTACAGATGCATGATATACAATGATCTTCTTTCCCTTACTTTCTTCCTTCAACTAGTCAGACTAAAGCAGCACTTTTGAGATATTTGTGTAATTTCTTTTTTCTCCCTCGAGCATCTGTACTGTTGCGTATCATCGCTTGCCATGGGGAGGTCAGCTCAAATAGGTCTGTGTAAAAAAGGACAAAAATCTCCACGAAGAAATAGATGAAGAGGTTGTTGTCAAGCAGCAAAGATTTTCAATTATTACACTTTATTTATATTCATTTATTTATTTTCAAGGCTGAGACTGACCATTGACACCTGCATTTAAATGTTCAAGCTTTTTAAGTAACAGGAATATGAAAGAAATACACGCTTTGTATGTTTGTACATGTGTGTGAATAGGAATAGCAGAAGCAGAAGAGCACAAGAAATCTCTAGTTTCCCGCTGCCTCACTGAACCATCCAGTATAAACTGTGAGCGTCTTCAGCGTAAACACACTGCCACATATAAATACCTGATCTGATTTTATATGCTGATGATGATGTTATATGATGTGACTTTGACTCAGTCATTGTCATATACCATATTGATCCAAATGAGATGGTATTTTTTTCTCTAGAAAAAAGTGTGAAAAAATAGAGGTCGTCTTATATTCAGGGTCCAGAGACCCGGGAGTCTAAACCAACAGGTGGTGTCAAACATCTTCTCCCCAAATGAGTCAGAGCTTCTTTTTCTCACTCACACACACCAGTGACCTGAAGAGATGTGACACAAAGATTCACTAGAAAACAGCAGCTCAAACGTTGAGCAAGTTAACAAACAGCAGAGGAGACAGTGTTTCTCAGACACTGACGAGACTGTGGCGCCGCCATAGTCTAATTTGCTGCGCCTTAGTTTCTAAATTGGGCCGGTGATAATTGTCTTCCACACATTACGCCACTTGGTAGCCGTAATGCTAAATGTTAAACATGTAATGTTAAACACGGTTCCTAGTGAGCATCTGGATAGCTGAGTGGTTATGCCGTTACCACATTGGTGCATGCTGTGCAGCTACTCGCCAGTTCAAACACCAAGACAAGCTTTCCTCTCCTCCATCCCTGTCTCTCTACAGTCTCTATTATTAAAAACAAAAATCCCCAACAACAATCCCTAACAAATTATGTTAAAAGAAAACACTCCTAGATGATACATGCTTGCTTCTACAGGTCATGTGCTCATTCACAAATTTGTCCAAAAGAGGGATTGTCCTATATTCAGGGTCGTCTTATATTCGGGTCAATAAGGTAGTTCTGCAGATCAGGTGTGATTAACAAAACATTGACCACAAAGAAACTAAGATAGTAACTGACTCCATTCTCAGGGAATTTCCATACAAGCAATATTCTATGATGTGTCCAAAGAGCAGTGAAGGCATTAATTTCCCTGATTAAAGTTGGCAAAATAATAACTCACAATTTAAACTGAATTACAGTCAATCTGGCACAAGACATCGATCTGTCCATTTTGTTCAATGCACCTACCCACTAATTCGCTGACAGATTTTATACTCCATTTTCTTTCACATTTTGAATCAGAATCTGACAGTTCATATGAGAAATTAGTCCACACGGTCTTGTTTTTTTCCTATTTTTCCATCATGTCCCAGGAGAGGCTGGGGTAAAAAGTAAATGTTTCTGCACAAAGTCAGAGATCTGAAAGCATCTGAGAAAAATTGGCTGGAATAAATCGTATTTCTTACATAAGATATCAAAGATATAAAAGTGGTCACTATCATTATATACTGTAGGTCTCTGAAACATTGGCCGAGTTCAGTCCTTTATTTATCCACTGAAATACAGTTGGAGCCAATATGGAGGGTGGAAAAAGGTGATTACTCCTGAAAATTTAAAGTGTGAAATTGAGTCCAAATTCTCTTCTAACAGCTGCAAGAACAAGTGGGTTATAAGGCAGCCAGGATAATCTCAATTGAAGAAACAAATATACAGAGGCAGAAAAAGATGAGTGGTTTGACTGAACCTCTAAAATGCACCACTCTGTCTCAGGAGCATTAAGATACAACGATATATCTTTTAGTGGAAGTTGCCCGGTAGTAAATGGTAAATGCAATGCCTCTAGTCACTATACATTGCACTACTATAATAACATTCATGTTCATACACTGACAAAACAACCAATAAGGGAGAAATTCAGATGCGTTAAACATCTTGCCCCAGGCATTTTACGGACTGAGAGAGCCAGGAATTGAACCACTGACCTTCTGATTAGTGGATGATCTGCTCTACCTCCTGATCCACAGCTGCCCTGCCTACATATTACTAAATGTATTTAGTAATAAATACATCTGAATAATCGCTTGTCTCATGGGCAGAGAAAAACTTGGCCAACTGAATTTTTCCCATCCTCAGAAAGTTCACGATGGACTTGTCAAGAGAAAATCTAAACATGTACAGGAATATAGGGAGCATGTTTGTTTTTGTTAACTGTATCCTGACTGGCAATGACAGGGGCAGGATGTCCATCTAACGAGGCCATTTTTCATACCCTCATTGAAAGGAATAAAGTTAAATAAAGAGAAGTCAGGTTGACAACAAAATATACGAAACATGATTGGCTAGACAAAAGGGTATTGAAGTTTATTTTATTTTAAATTTTGTTGTTGAGACAATGACAAATAATTTCAGGACGGGATGTCACTGGGTCATTTACCTCCAACACGAGATCATCTGCGTATAGCTACATTCCTGTTGTGTCACTATGTAATCCCTGTAAAAGTGTAGATGTTTTCAGTGTAATGAAGTTTTCTATTGCTATGGTAAAGAGCAAAAGCAGAAGAAATCCTTGCCATGTGCCTCTTGAGTTAGTGCTGACACATGCCTGAACAAATGAAGTGTAATTCAGGAGCTGAATTAATTTGCCAAGGCCAAATTCCCACAGATAAACACTCCACTTTGTGATCAACAGGCTTCTTGGCATCTTATAAGATAATTGTCTCAGGGACTAATTTAGAGTGTGATTAATTTTATTTAGAAATGTATAATACAGTGAGTGACATGCGAGTGAGCTAGCACTTTAGCAGTCATTTTTGCATCTATGTTAAACAAAGAAAGTGACAGGATCCACAGCTCTTTGTCTAATGGGTTCCACTACTTTAAATTAAAAAAAAAAAAAAAAAAAAAAAAAAAACTCGCTATAAAGTCATCAGGCCATGAAGTCACCAAAAACATTACCGCCTGCATTTCTTCCTATTCCACTATCTGATAAAACTCAGCAATTTGTTCTGACTCAAAGAGAAGATAAAAGATCATCTAAAAAGTTGTCTTTGACCCTTGTAAATTCAGGAATATACTGCATGGATAGGGGTGGGCGATGTGGCCTATAATCCCATATCACAATGCAGTTCATAATTTGAACCGCAGAAGACAGACGGTATATGTTGCAGTATACTTTGGTATGTAAATTTCAATATAACAATTTCTGAATGGTTATAATATGCCCATAGTAAAGCCATTCTGGCAGGAAGTTGTTTTCTAAACTATTAATTAACATAAAACAGTCAAGAATGTTGCTTCAATAAAATTTATAGTGCAAAACTGCAATTATAGAAAACATTAAGAGGTTTTATGATCATGTTTATCGAACAGTCTTCGGTCGTCTGTTGCTGCTAATTCAGTCAGTTTTTGACAGACCTTGATAAAACTTGTGGTTTTAAAACCTATAAGACCTATGCTCTCAGTAGATATGACTCGTTTGATCACTTGTTTGTTTACCAAGCGCCGTGTGGAGACCGTGGGGTCCCGGTTTGTGTAAACATCTTTTGTTTACTTGCTTGTTTGTAGCTGTAGCTGTGTTTGGTGGTTGTAGAAATGGTTTACATCTACTTTTAGCTGCGATTCTGACAATTCATAAGGATACTAAACATGCCGATGTATATGCAGCACAGCCGGCGTTACACACTGTGAAATCAGATGTGACCCACTCTGTCCCTGGTACCGGGGGCGTTGGGGAAGAAGAGGTTAAATCCAAACCATGACCATATTATGTCCATTGCACCGGACTGTTTGATGAGCTCCTCCTTCTCCATGTGCTCTCTGCTCACAGCCATTTTCCCCAAACCGTGACACAAGTGTGACTCATTTTGATGATGTAATGACCTATCATGATAGGCAGGTATAATCAAAATCAGTATCATTGGCCAAATTTATATCACATGGATCTGTTACCAGATTCATGCATACCTTGTCACCTAAACCCATGACTAACAGGTGGCTGTTACTGTCTCCATAATTGTACACCAGGCCAACAACAGGATGATTTTAGGTTAGTGATTTACGGGTCAGGAAAACATATTGTATTATACAGAGATGTCTGCAGGAACTGATGATGATATTCATTTGGTATACAACATCAAAATTCTCCATCATGCAATGACCTTCTGAGAAATTCTATCATATGTAAAATAAAAAGTTTTTGCTAAATGTACAGTATGTGCAAGGTCACTTTCTTTAGTCTGACAAAAAGAGCCTTGTCATCACCACAGTAGTCTGTGCACACCTGGGTGTAAAGAACACTGTGTGCTCTGCTACTTGGTTGAAATTATTGATACTCAATTTTTTAAATCACTAAGGTACAATCTTAAATTCCTCCCACACTATACATCCAAATGCCACCGACAGCAAGAATAAGCATTTCATGAATATCATTAAAGATAAATTCTAGAGTTTCATCACCACCTGGATGAGAAGGGCTCTTTCTCAACTTTATCAACAGAAAACAAATATTGGTAAACTTTAATATCTTCACATTATTAAATGAACGCTGAAGGATTTGTATGAGCCTGTTTTTGTAACAAAACTTCCAGGGTGTCGACAATGAGAGAAAGACAGAGTGAAAAAGAAAATGCTTTTATTTTAACATATTTTTAAAGACCCAAACAAGTTGGAAGAGTTAATATCAAACATCTCAGCAAAGAAACAGTAAAATAATAATGTTGAACTTGCTTGAATTAATTTAAAAATGAAATAATTTTGACTATATCATAATTCTCATAATGTGCATTAATGTATATTAGCAGTGTATAAAATGTATTAAAGGTATTGAAAATGTTCTTGACTGTTCTTATTTTCATCTCCAACACCAACTGTTTTCAGGAGACAGTCTCAATATCTCAATTAATTGTTTGTGAACAACTTATTATCACCCAAAATAATGATAATTATTACAGTTTAATGTAATTTTTATAAGCAGTCTCTGGAAGATTTAATGATTATGATTGGAGTGAAGGAAGAATCAGGAGATAACATTTACTACCAGTTAAGACAAAGACCAGACAAAGCTCCTCACGACTAGAAAACAGACTCTGATATATGAATTTGATGGAAGATATATATATGTGTGTGTGTGTGTGTGTGTGTGTGTGTGTGATATTGGTTTTTATTGTCTGAGAGATTACAGTATATCAACTTTACATTGGCAGCACATTGCACTGCATCTCTCCTAAGGCCATCCATGGTGACAAAGTGCCAGTCCCTGACAACAACGAATGAACACGTTACTGATCTGACTGACTTTCCCTCTCTGTTGTTCAGCTCTGTGGACATAACGACAAAGACTTATGTTGTCTCTTTATAAGTCCACAACCAAAAGTCTGAGCGGTGTCTGACTAATGCCTCAGCAGCAGAGGGAACTCGGAGTGACTGCCAATCGGGACCTGCAGGTCTGTGTGGTCTGGGTATGGACCTGACCTGACCTGCTTGACATAGCACATTTGTCCTCCCAGTAGTGAAAGGCACAGTATGTAATATCAGATACTGCAGTCTAGGTTTGGTCCCTCCTGCCCCTGTTTAGCTCCTGGCCAGGTGAATCATTAACTACACATTGTGTCTCTATTCTCTCACTTTCCTGCCGCTCTTAACCTCAACCATCCAATAATGATGAGTTTGACCTTAATCTTAAAAGTGTCATAAGATAATATCTGTTTTGATTTGGTGCTATATAAGTAGAATCGACTTGAATGAAATGGCACTGTGCTTGACTCCTACTACCACCTTACATTTACACTTTCAAGCAAATGAAAATTAAGAAAAAGAAGTTGGCTTTGAGCAAGTTACAATCTTATAGTCTCCTGGCAACAACAGTGACCACAATCTGCATTTCCATCCAATCATGTTGCTTTACTAGCTAAAAATACATATATACTTGCAATCATATTTTCATAACCACTGGATTAGAGTTTGAAATGATTGCCCTCTGATATCATCCACTGATCCATAACTGTGGTGCTGCTGTTCATAAAAATGGTACTGGAGTATGTTGAAAGCATGATCTCACTGCATAGTAAGCAGTCTCATTAGTAATTCATCAAGTGAAGAAAAACATCACTAGGTGGGGGAAAAAAAAACACAAAAGACATGAATAATTTTCCACAGTTTGGAAAACATATAAGAGATTACTGTGTAATTCAATAGTATTGTTGTAATAAAGGTCCTGGTCAGCAGCAGCAGCACTGAGAACTCAACAACTGGAAGAAATCCTGGGTCATGTTCCATTTTTTGTAGTTTGTATCAAATCTAATGAAGTGTGAACTGTGTGGTAATATGCATATACCACCCCCTGAGTTTTCAGTAATCTGGAACAAATTGTATTGGCTTTTAAGTGACTGAGTTGTCTGAACTGGTGGGTACCAAGGCATGGATTAGACTGCACCTACTGAGGCCTTTTTAGTTAAGTGGGTTCATTACTCCGTGAATTGATGATATGTTCAGATGCTTAATGAAGTTAGATGCAGCGTCAATAATCAGAACATAGTGAGGTCCATTATATTGATGCAGATATATGACTCTTCCATTGTACTACATTTGCTACAACGGTGACAAAACTGTTCATCCATCAGGAACCAGGACTGATTCGTGGTCTCCACATTTTACATCTTTTTCTCTTGTGATGATTGAAATGATTCACTAATATAACTGACTAGATTGATATTGCAAGTTAATCTATGACACTAAAAAATTGCAATACAATCAAAATAACTGATTTGGGTCCACTGTATCCCCAAAAAGTTAAGTTACATGCTAAAATATCAACCAAAACATAAGTCTCCAAACACTCATAGCTCAATATCCATCTATATATATATATATATATATATATATATATATATATATATATATATATATTAGCAGAGAAAGAGATGTTTCAGTAACTAAGTGAAACCCAAGATTTAAAATAAAACTGGTCAAAGAAAAGACTGAAAAAAGTCCAGAATATACACTGTAGTCCTAGAAAACATCCAGAAGATAAAGACTTACACATGGTTTTGTCCTTTTGCTCTTTCAAGTGACCACATGTGTGTCCATCATCTCCAAAGGGAATATTAAGTTAAAATAATTAGTTAATTAGTCCCACAGCGGGAAAATCCACATAAAGCTGCCTCCTTGGTTTCATAACCGAGATAAAAATTTATTTGATTATAAACTCTCAGCTACACCACTTGTGCACAGTAGGGATGAGGCAAATTTTGATTTCACAATTATTATGGATTAATTCATTTCACTAAAGTACCAATATGTAATAATCACAAAACAGTTTCTTATGTTTGTTATTAATCGCTGTATTTAAAACAGAAATAACTTACATTTTGTTTGTAAATCAATAGTCAGACATTTCTTAATTCATGCTCATATTTTATACCTGACTTAAAAAAATCCAGTCTATTACTTTGGTTAGTTTGTTAGTTAGAAGGTGTAGTAGGCCTATGGAGAGAAATTAGACGATCTCACAGTGTTATTAAAAACTGAAACAGAGATCAGATCTAGTGCTCGAGGTCTACAAGCTCCTGATGTTACATTAGTATTTGAAAACTGGCATAAGGACGAGAGGAAGCAACAGGATGTTCACTAAAAGAGAAACCATCTCCCACTGAATTAGTATTGACAATGTCGCACTTTAACTGTGGTCAAGCCAGCCACCTCATGAACTTCATGAACTCTATTAGTACATTTACAGTATAGACACCGACACAAAAAAAATGCTGTAAACATTACTGATGTTTCCTTTCATTGGTTTGCTGATATTTCCAATGGATTCTCGTTCACATTGACCCGGATTATTACCAGAGTAGCTTTCAGTAATTACGAATTACAAATAACACTACACTACAAATATTTCCTCATATCCAAAGCATCTTTATAGGTTTGCTGATATTTCCTGTGGGTTCTTGTTCAATGGTGACCCTGAGCATTACCAAAATAATACTTATTCATTTTTATTCTATAGGTTCGAAATAAACTGATTCAAAGTCAGCCCTTCAAATCTATACAGTAAGAAAATACTGATTATTATTCTGGTAATAGTCAGGGTCACTGTGAACAAAATCCAGTGGGAAATATCAGCAAACCAATGAAAGGAAACATCTGTTACGTTAACAGCGTTTATTCATGATTTATTCTGACCCGGGTCAGCATCCGTACCGTAAATGTACTAATAGACGCGCAAACAAGGTAATGCGGCGGCTACACAATTTACTTTTAACGCTGAAAGCTCAACTCGACACGTTTATATTTAAATTCCCCAACAACTCGATATGTTATTAAATAACTTAACGTCTCTGATGTAATTCATCTCTGCTGTGTGTTGTGTATCACCTTCATTAGGTCGTATAAAGCTGAGTGGTGGTGTCTCAGGTGCTGGGTCAACTTTGACGCGTTGGCTCATTTTGCAAACTTTTTTTTTTTCTTCTGCAGAAATGAAACCTGTCGTCTTCAGTGACAACCTGGTATATATCCAAAATACTGCAACACTGGCGACTTCAAAGGGTTTTTTGGGTAGAAATAAAACTTCCTTCTTTGGTCACATTAGACGGTTAAGCTATAAATTGCCTCAGGTGCGTGCTCAGGTGTGCGCCGCTGGTGTAACTTTATTTTCCTTCCGTGTGAGTTGCGTCACTCGGTAAAAGGTACCGGTACCGGTACCGATACTTCCCTACTATAATAATAATATCATCATAGATTAGCTTTTACGATGAATTAAATTGTTAATAGTAAAACCAATCCCCAGTGCACAGTTTAACTGTTTATTTATTTATTTCTCTGTAGATCAACCTATGATTTCTCAGAAATAAAAGTCATCTACTCTGTATTTCCTATCAGGTCATGTGACTGACATTTTGACACCAAACAAACCGTGTTACTGTGCATGTTATGAATGTAAAGATTTTCTGAAAGATCCACACTTAAGTTACGATAGTTGAGTGCACCACTATTATGTGTCTGTCAGAAAATGCTGCTGGAAAACTATTTAAACTGCAACTGATGGAGTCTCCTTTCAACACCCTTGTGTCATGTTTATATTCTTTATCGTCAAAAGGGCATTTTAATGAAATGCATGTGCTCTATGCTGCCTTTCCATCTCGTTTTTCTTTTTTTTTTTTTTGCTACCCTCCTCACCCCAGCTAGACTTTTATTTCACCTCTCTAATTACATAGTATTATAGTCTTTTCACAGGAAGAATTTGTCTCAACACTTTTCCCCATTACACTCACTGCTCTGACTCTTTATTGTATTATTGTCCATGTTTTATACCTGCTCGTTGATTGTTGGGATTACAATAAAATGCAGGAGGTCAGCTATGGGAAGGAATAAAGGAGCAGCAGGGTGGTGCTCAGCATAGGGTCACTGTGGAAACCCAGTAGAATGAAACCAGTCACGCCCCCTTTCCTACTTAGTTTGTCCCGTCCTTCCTCCCTCAATTAACCACTCAGCTTGCTTCCAACGTGTGAACTGCATCAAAAGGGGAAACTATCTGTATTTATCCAGTTCAGACAATTTTTAAAGTACAAATATCTTGATTCAGTTCTTCAGGATACATTCATGACTGTAGTCATGATATGATGGATCACACAAAAGGATAAATGGTAATTCAAATTATTCTGTGTAGAATTTAAAAAATCCTAATTTGTGTATATTAATATGTGTGATTTAGTGTATTTCAGTTGTTTTTAAAACTCAAGCTACCTGAACAGAAATCAGAAAATAATTCACTTTAACTACTGCAAATATAAAATAAAACTACCTGAGGTTAAGAAAAACCATCCAGGAAGATGAAGTGCAGCAGTCAAAAGATATCAAAAAACAACACACTCCCACACACACACCTGCTGTTGGAGAATTGTGACCAACCTCTGTTGTGCTTGTTCAAATAGTAGAAAATACCAAACATTTGTGCTGCCTTTGAATGCTGAGCAATGTTCTGTTGTTATGAACATGTTGGAGTTGAAATGATCATAATGAGTTTGTATCATATTGTTATGTTAAGTTAACATAAAGGCAGATGACTGTCCTTATGTTCAGCCAATTTAGCTCAAGTTGTATTGCTGGCTGTAACGTTATGAGGTGGTTCAAACAAGGTCCACCTAAACAACATGAAGCACACTGATGCTCCTGTGTTAATTTAAATGTAGAGGAACAAGGCTCCTCAGTTTCAACCCCGGTATAATATGTCAGGTTTGAGAGAACGATAGTTATATCTATAATCTAATGTTGCTTCTAGATTGTGTTATTGTCAATCAATCATACTTTATTCATTCAGCACCTGTCAGGTTGCTCAGTCAGTGATGACTGACAAGAGGATAATGAGGTGGAAAAAGAAGGCAAACCAAAAAAAAAAAGATGAGTAGAATTTCAAAACCATAAAAGCAAAGTTGAAAGTGAAAACTTGCTTGATATAAAGTTAAAATAGATAGATAAGTAAAATGAAATGAAGCGTAGAAAATAAAAACGTGTATACATTTAAAAAACATACAAATAAAAAGGACAGGATAAAAATGTCAACATCATTCCTGGGGCCTTGTTAGCCAGGCTAGCGCCGCCTAGTGCTTCTGCTCAATTTCTTATTTAGCTCCACCACTGGGTCAGGGAGCTATTTGTAGGATTCGGTTCGCACCAAGTCAAGTTTTTCAGGCCAATCAGAAAATAGGGGGCGGGCTGAAAATGATGAAGTTGAACTTAAGCATTCAAGTTTGAGTTTCAGCACTGAACGAAGCTAATGGGATGGATATAGGTGACACTATACATTCTGTGTTTGCAACAATTCCTGAAATTGAGTAGTTAAAGCCAGCCAGAATTGGCAACGCTCATTAATGCACATGTTTTCAGTACCCTGCTAATACCTGGATACCACTGACGAGACTGCATAACATACCTTACAACCAAGCAGTAGTGACTAGTTGAAGAAGAAAGTATCCGCCCACTGTGGAGTGAACGTGTGCCAATGTATAGCTTTCAGACGCTTTGCACAAAGTGAAACGATGTGAAAGCATCTGATGCATTAGGCTAGTGGCTTGTAGCATAAGAGCTGAAAGCTGCTCCACTCTGAACAATGAAACAGTGAAGAGATTTGTGGCCAACAACCTAAGTTGGTGCACAACAATGAAGTGGTTTAAAAACAAAAACAATCTTAAAATCATTGCAGAAAGTAACAACCAATGCCAGGGCTTTAAAAGCTGTGTTTGCTTTCTTTCTGGTCCTGGGCTTTGAAACACATTTGTTATAGGCATTACTTAGAGTTTACTGTAACAATTTATCAAATCTGCTTTTTTCTTTCTTTCTTTTAAATCATTTGATTAGAGTCGTAAATCTATTGTACTAAAATAACACATTAATTACATTGAAATGGATATTTAAAGTTCAAAGAGTTCAATCAAATGAGCCAACACATGTAATTACACTGAAGCAGATTTTCAAGTAGAAACAACAACCTGGAGGAGTTCAGTTAATTATCAAATCTAAATCAACCAAATGAACACAGAGTTCATGGATATTCAACCAGGATATCAGAAAGCAAGCAGCTGTTGTTGGCTATATTAAAATAACATTAGATGCCAAGTTAAACTAAATTAAAATGGGATGCTTTTGAGCTTTAATCCAGCACGGCTACAGTGCAAACAGTGTTGGAACTAAAATACAGGCTTCAGCCAGTTTGAAAGCACTATAAAAAGAAAAATGTTGCATACGGCAATTTAAATCAAAACATAAAGTTACAAACTGAACCAAAGTTTAAAGTCAGAAGTTATGTTCCACTCTTACTGTCATCTCAAATCCAATGTACTAGAACTCTGGGTCAGCCACTCGGCTCACACTTCAGGATTGTACCTCACGACTAAAAACAGAACATTGTCTTGATATGGGCTCATTTATTGGTACAAAAGTGCAACAACTAAATGTGTTACTGTCATTTACTAACACCAAATAATGAGTGCAAAATTCCTTCTGCCCAGCAAACTGCTTTATAATCAATAAAGTACAACTTTAATTTGGAAGAAGCTTCTTAATCCGAACCTCTCCCAATGCCAAGAAGGAAGAAGAGGTGAGATCATTTAGAGGATGAGGAAGAGTAGTTAAGTATCCTGCATGTTGAAGAAAGAAGCAGTCAATGCACTTCTGACTGGCTTGGAGCTCCTGATACTAATCACATACACATAAAGCCAGTCTTTTGTGCGAGGATGGGTTTAGACCTTAATGTGATGATGTGTGACCAAGTCTAAAACCATGTCAGCAATTAAAGGTGTTATAGTGAATTTGTAAATGTAAAGCTCATACTGCAGTTTATTATATGTGTCTACAGCTGCGATACATTTCTATCAACGATGGATCTCAACTCTGTAGTTCACTGCTTCTGCTTGTTGTTCTGGTTTTATGGAACATTAACCACTTGGTTCAATCTGACAGGTTTTATTTTAATTACTCAAATAAACCACACACAATACATTTCACCAAACGCCGTCAACAGCACCATGAGGATACACAACAGTGTTTGTGTGTCTCACTAACAGACTGACTTCACTGATGTGCAACATCCTGGAAAAGTGAAAGCTGAGTTGCTCACGGTTTTGTAGAGCAACTGTTCAATTAGCAGGAAACCAATACACAGGTATCAACACATGTAGGAGCAGGAAAACAAATTCACACAGATTGTATTTGTGTAGTTACCTCAAAAGCTCTCTGCAGGATGCTTCTGTTTTGAACTCATGTGCAGAGCTGTGTGTTCTCCTGGTGCCTGTGTGGGTTTCCTCCCACAGTCCAAACAATCCAAACATATCTAGGTTTAGGTGAATTGGAAAGTAAGTGTCCTGTCTGTGGGTGTGAAAGAGAGGTCTCTTTTTGTTTCCCAGTATTTGACAAGTAGTCGTTAGACATGGGGCTCTCACCACCCACAACCACAAGGAGCAGACGCAGGTGTAGATTTATTTTCATTAGATTAACCTGTTTCATGTCTATACACACAGATGTGGCAACCCCAACCAGATGTTAGAGGCACATTTTCACTGAGCTCTCATTACCCAAAGGAGAGCTTGCTGAAGCATGGTTGCCTTAGACACATATGTTATCATGTTGATATTCGACATACGCATGGTGCGATGTCATCATAACGTGTTGTTGTTTATATGCGGTTACAGCAGCACGATGGAGAGCGAACCCAACAACACAGCTGCAATAACTTACCTGTTCTTTGTAAACTATCTTCATAATAGTCAGCCCTCGCTAATGTCTGGATTCATTGACTGTGCGAGGTGGCGATTCACAGTCATGGTTACCTTTTGTGCGTTGCACACTTAACCGCGCTTGTGTGCATGCGTGACCAAGTGTACCGTGCTCAAGCACACCTCTTCCAACCATACCGGGCCAGTGTACTGGTCTCAGGTACGGATCACTTGCACTCACACTAGCCATAAGAATGCGTACGTTAGGGGGCAAACGTGCTGGGGCAGGGTATGATTGCCTAACGTGAGTGCGCCCTTAGACTGTTAAGTTAATTTTATTACATCACATCTCATTTTAGTGAGTGATAGCAGAAGAGACAGCTCATGCTTAAAGTAAAACAGGACACACTGACTATAGTTTTATAGAAATGTTTACATTTTTTTAAATTAGTTTAATCGATTATTTTATTATCTAAATAAAAAAAATCCAAATGCAGAAAAGTTATATTTTAACTGAATAAACAGAATCTATACAAATATGAAAAAAGCAACCACATACACACACATACTTACACACACACACACACACACAGCACAGGACATAACTGCAGCATTGAGATGTTTGAGAGGTTGGCATTCGGTGTCTGGTAGAATCTGATCTGTCAATCACAGCCGACTGTGAGAAAAAAAAAAGCCTGGACAAAGGTAGAGGCAAACGGAGGAATGAAGTAGTATGCATGCATGTGTGTGTGTGAGAGAGAGAGAGAGAAGCATTGTCAGCACTTGGGGCCCCTTCACATTCTCTGCCTGAAGCCATCCTTCTGTCAGAGGTGAAAGGGAAACCTCAGGCTGCTCCACATTGACCCCACCGACCTCCACTATCTGATCCTGCTTTTATCTTCATTGGCAGCATGTGCTGGTGCTGCTGATGATGATGATGCAGCATTTCCTCTTCACTTCAAACAGAAACAACCATTCAGCATTAAGTCATGTTTACTTGTCACTTGTTTATTGCTTCAAAACACATCCCTGAATCAACTTTTACTTTACTGTCAGTGTAGAAAAAAGCACTGACCAATCTGATTGTTATGAAACATTAAACAGTTTTTTTTCTGAAGAAGTAATACTACTATTAATTTTCCTGTGATAGTATTTAATTTGGGTGGGTACAGCCATCTTCCAACAAACTGAATGGTTCACCATTTGCTTCTGTTGTTGTCCTTAGAAGCTAGGCAGTAGTGCAATCACAGCACTCACATTAGCGAGTAGCTGCTTCATTTATTCCTCACAATCAGAGGCTCATTCATTAGCAACTGGGTTACCAAATGACACACATACACACATTGTGTGTGTGTGTGTGTGTGTGGCAACAGCAATATAAGACAGAAATATAAGAAATTATCAATCAATCTAACTATGTTAAGTGTGAACTTTGTACAGTCATGTGACATTCAAATGTGTGTATGTGTGTGTGTGTGTGTGTGTGTGTGTGTGTGTGTGTGTGTGTGTGTGTGTGTGTGTGTGTGTGTGTATGCCTGAGAGAGAGAGAGGCAACAGGCCTCCAGTGAGGCCATGGGGCCACTTCTTCAAAGGATTTACTGCAGTTCACCAGACAAAGACTTCTTACAAGTCGGTAGCATTTCCTTTGCTGTGGACATGGACACACACACAAATGCACATGCGCACACGCACACACACACACACACACACACAGAGACACACACACACACACACACACATACAGAGACTGACACTTTTTTAATGGCTAGAGACTGGAGATATGACAAGGCGGGACAGTTTTTGAACTTTGAACTTTTTTAACATTTTTAGATGAAAGACATTTGCTATTATTATCACTACTATTTTGTATTATTGTGCCACAGCCACTCACACTAACTTCAGTACATTTGCCCAGTTTGTCTATTTTACCTGTTAGAGGTAGTGATCAGAGGTCTTGCAGGTAAATTTAGTTTTTCTTGCTGCTTCTCAGCCTGTACTTGCATCATGTGTCAGATCTGTGGGCTTGCATAGAAGAAGTTAATATTGACAGGTGTAAGGAGAGGCTCTATGTCTATCTAACCTGAGTCCAAAAATCATAAACAAGTCAAGACCAAGAGTGTTATAAACCTCTTTTCTAAAACAAACATAAACTAGTATGTCACAATAGTCTGGTATTAGTTGGTTTGGATCTAATTATTTAATCTGCACCATTAGATTTGGGTATTTTGTTGAGTCATGGTTCACTCAGGACAGTCCACCAGATGTGATATCACCTGTGCAACTTCTATGTGTCGATCAAAGGGTAAACTCTAAAATTTTCAATTTGTCTTCTCTAGCAGGGGAGTACTGGTACATACACTGCCTCCTAAGGTTCATAGCTTGGCTTAGTTAATTCATCTGTCTTCCTATAACTATAACTAAGTAGTTATAGAATCCTACATAGACATTTTTGTGCCCAGGAGGCATCCTGATAAGATGCCCGAGCTACCTCAACTTTCTCCTTTTGCTTCTTTGAAATAAAAGTGGTTTTACTCTGGATATTTGAGTTTTTCACCCTATCTCTGAGGCTGTGCCCAGACACCCAGTGGATGACGCTCATTTCCACTTGTATTAACTTGTTCTTTTGGTCTGTACCCAAAGATAGGTGAGGGTCAAAACATAGCTCCATTGGTAAATTGAAAGCCTCACAACAATGGTGCACTGAAATACCTGTAAAATAAAAATGACTAATTAAGTAACTTAATAATTTATCATAAAACACAATCTGATGTTAGGTAGAAAAAAACTTTTCAAACATAGCTTGACCTGTCAAGACGGGTTGAGTATGTGACTGAAAAACAGAAATAAGGAATGTCTCTGCTGCTAAGAATTACTGTTTTATGATTCACAGATATATGGAAGCATTTCATCTTTCACTTATACAAGAGCAAAGGTTTTAGGATTGGGACCAGTTGAGGACTTGCTGGTTCTGTCTCAAATGATAATGTGATTCTAAAGAGTATTTCTGCAGTTGATTACTTTGCCAATACTTTAAAGCTGCTAAACATGTTGACTTCATTGTTTTGGTGGGTTTTTTGTTGCTTTGTTTTTTTTTTATCAAGTGATTCTAAATTTCCTTTTTCAAAACTGTATGACAACAGTGATACAACATAGATCTGTACAGTTTTCCTCAAGTGACCTGAATACTGCTGTGATCGAAGAAAATACTAGAATTTGCCTGTCTTACAACACAGAGAGAAGAAAACAGCTGTCTGGTCTCGTCAACAGCGCTGATGCCGTACAAAGATAGTCCAAACTCTGCCTTGCTCTTTGTTCATGTCATTCACAGGCTGTCATTCTGTAAGTCAATAAAAAGATGCTGTCAACACGAACATCAAGAAATTACACTCATGATTGACAAATGCCTTTCCTGTCTTTGGAGTTTAGAAGGCTTTTACTGACACCAGTCTTCAGCAGGACATGTGGCAAACCACAGATTTCAGCATGTTCTGGAGGAAGGTTTCTCCATGATTAAAGTGGAGATGAACCACTGAACAATATGAGTATTTTGCTTTTTAACTTGGGTAAAGTTTGATTGCAGAACCCTATTTTAGTAAACTCACAACACTCAGTGTTTCAACTCCTCTTTAAATGCTGTAGAAAAGTAATTGACTTAATTACTAGAGCTGACCCTGAATAATCAACCATTTGCATATGTGTTTGTAGGGTTGGTTTTCCATTTCCAATTTCAGACATTTTTTCATAACAGTAAATGTCACGCCTTGGCCAAGACCTCAGCTCCGTGGGAACATTTTAAATTGAGCAAAGACAAGTCAAAGGCAGTGTGACAAATATCATTCAAAGAGTTCAGACTGGGACAGCAAGCATGAAAACTCATCTGAATGCTGTGAGAAACAGGGGCGCAAAAATCAGAGATCATACCAGTCGAGGTATTTAACTTAGCTAATGTCACTTGAATTGTTGCCATGACAAAGCTGCTTTAATTCATCATAAAATTACATTTTAATGACCAAAAACACACTTACTCCAACAGAAGAAGAACAGAGTCTTTGATAATTAATGCTTCAAAGTCCTGGTGCCTGAATCTCCAGACCCCAAATCGTATTTGAGATTTTGAAGCTGGTGATTGTTGGTCTTACTTGTTGGTGAGAATACATTCTACTTATTTATTTATCTAGTCATATTTTAAAGTTTGGATTGTATTTAGCTGCATCAATTGGTTTTATTGTTATGCATTTTAAACTTTTTTTATGGTATGTATGACTTCATCTCAGAGTGAAAGTAGGTTATCATTGAGCAACCAAATGACTCGTATTGTAATCATGGTGACGCACTGTAGCTTTCAAGTTAAATAGCTGAAGTGGGGGAACTATTCTTCTATCCTGAACTCAGCTTGACAAATTGAAAGTGCATCATTGTTCCCTCAAAGTCTGTGTATTTCAATTTTCATTATATTTTCTGTGTAAAGAGCTATTTCTCCCACACACAAACACACTCATTCACACACTCATAGACTTTAGTATGCAGGCCAATCAAAGTCAGCAATAGCAAAAAAAAAAAAGTTCCTGTGGATGCAGAAAAAGGCTTGTTGAAGCGGAAGCTCATGAAAGGCGGCTGTATGTTTTGTTTTCCACCAGAGTGCTCTCAACCAGAGGGCTCAAAGTGTGCTCGAGTGCTGGGACACCAGCACAAAGGGAAAGAGAGATGGGATGAAAGAAGAGAGAAAAGCAGGAAGAAGTAAAGGACGGGAAGATTTGAGTGCAAGGAGCAGGTTGATAAAAGGGTTCCTCTGGACTTGGACTGGCAGCACTTGAATGCACACACAGTGGGCTATTGCCTACATAGCCTTAAAGCACTGAATTCTGCTATTTCTTTCGAAACAGCTTTTGTTGTTTACTTGCAAGGCATGTTGACTGCTTGCTATTTACCAAAGAGAATAGAAAATACTCAGGTGGGGCTTGTTCCAATGTTCCTACTTTCACTAGGGGGAATAGCCAAAGTGGGAAAAAAAACACTATTTTGATTGTTTCACAATCCCACAACAACAACTACCAGCACCTGATGAGCACTTATTGAAGTTGGTGGTGACTTGGAGGACATGTTTGTGACAGCCTCTGCAAAATTTTTATACCTTTTCCTCAAATTCAAAATTGTTTGTCTGTTCTTGTTGCTTTGTTTCAAACCAGGCAATTTCACACATTGACAGTCCCTAAATGAAACATGGAACAGTAAGTGTTTAAGTATAGAGTTTTCTTGAACACACACAAAGCTGCAGGAGGTGATAATGTCCAGACAAAGTACGGGCCATTTAGAGATGGGGTTGGTTTGGAGGTATTTTGGTGATTATTGATAGTACATAATGCAGTATATTGATACTATAGTGTGTTGTGGACATGATGCAACAACCTTAACTCTTGAGTGATGTATTATTTAATATTGTGTATTAATTGTTGAATTTCTCTTATGTTCCATTAACCAAAACCACAAAAACTTCCCCCTCACAAGGAACATTTGTGTTACATAAACAGCTACTGTAGTAGTTTTTACTTAGCTTTTAGGTGAGCAGCACAAGAGTGACACTAACAGCTTTATTGAGCCATCGTAGCTTTACATTACATTTAGTCATATGACAGATGCTTTTATCCAAAGTGACTCACAGTGAAGGACAACACTCAAACTCAAGTGTAGAAGTAAAAGACTAGAAGGAAGTAAACAAGTGCTGATCAGTTGATAAGGCAAAGTAAATTAGAGGAAGTAAGATGGTCTCCAGTCCAGACTAAGTGTTTAGAAGAGTCTATGTTAGAGGAGTTAAGAGAGGAGATGTTCTCAGAATCATGGAACCACAGATGACAATAGTCTGAACTGAGACTGTCATATGGGTAGGAACAGATGTTCCTAAGAAGAAAACTGTGGTTGAGAAGGACATATGCATGTATGACTGAGTTCAAATAGATGGTGCAGACCCAGAAGTTCTTCTGTAAACAGCAGGAGACACTTGAATTGGATTAGAGCAGCTATAAAGGAACAGTGGAGAACAAGTGACATTATATTGTACTATATTTTAGATGATTAAGGCTTTACCAGTGGGAGACAGGTAGTTAAACATGACACTCAGGTCTTTTGTGACTTTGAAGGATGAAAGAAGGATTTTGATGTTGTTGATTGGCCATGATGACTAAGAGTTTGGTCTTAGAGAGGTTTAATTGAAGGTGGTGTTCCTTCATCCATGTGGATGCATGTTACAAAAAAATCTATTCAAATACAACAGGGTTGTCAAAGTTGCAACCTCACAGAGGGTTGTAAAGTTAAGTCAATGGCTAAACTAGGTCAATACTGATTGAAAAATAGACTTAAATTTACAATGTTTTTCCAGAAATATTATGACAAATCTTTTATACAGAACCATAACTTAACATCTCCCTATTTGTCTCATAGAAATCAAAAGAATCAGACAAAAGATTAGAGACTTAAATTTAAGAGAAACATGACCAAAACATGATCAAAAATATGATATAACTTATATAACTAGTAGATTGAACAAAACATAGAAACATTAACTCAATTATGAAATTTTGATGAATTTCTCCACTAAGATAAAATCAGACCGGTGGCCGTCTTTGACCGGTGTGACAGGACACGCTGTGGAACCCAGAGAAAGTTCTGTCACCATGGACTCCAGGAATCAACCCATTATTCATCTTACAGGTACAGCAGCTTCCTGCAGAAATGGACACACAGAGAGAGGATTGAATAAAGAAAGAAGAAAAGAAATATTCTAGGTGGAAAGAGGCACATCAGGAAGATGGAAAATATCATTGACAGATGGATAATGAGGGTAAAGGGGCTGTTCCATAATCTGCGTTAATACGAACATCTTTTAATGTGGAAATTATATCATCATATCTTCTTTATATCACTGCTATATTATTTTTATTTGCACTGCATCGCCAGAGCTAGAGCACATACATAGACAAACACACACACAGTAAACATATAGGCCTGTGGTGTGGGGTATCAGTATTGATTGAATATTCTCTCAGGTCAAGGAGAGCAGCACAGAGTGTAACCAGAGGAGGAGTAGGGTGAAAAGGGAGAGCAAACAAACACCAGCCTCAAAGAGCATGTCAAACACCAGGGGAAAGGCAGCAGACACAAGTACAAGTGTTTGAGGAGTGCAGACAGGACAGGAAGAGACAGTGGTGGACACTTGGACATGAAGTGGACAGGATGTGTCCCTGATGTTTTCAGAAGAGATTCATTTCAAAAGTCAGAAGTGGTAAAATAAAGAAACATCTGTCTTTAATTCAGACCTCGTTCAGTTAATTTGATGACTGCTACTCATTCTGTGTGAGAAAAATCATCAGTTCAAACACAAACAATCATTACAAATATGATGTTCATTCAGGATTAAAACTATACACTGTGCCAAAGCTTAAATTCATACCAGTGATGTTGAATAAAGTTGAGTCTTTCTGGATACTACATGTTTAATTCTATTAAAGTGATGTATTGGTGTTTTTCACCCGTCCTTTGTCCTATCAATCCTATTTTCCAGCAGCTGTAACAGTTCAATGTACCTGCTGAGAGATTAATGCAGTTTACTCCAAGAGAATGATGTGAAAGCTCAGCTTCACCAGCTTTAAGAGTTCAAAATCAAATTTTCAGTTCACTTCTTTTAAGAAACTTGCAATCAATGATGAGTGGCACTTACCAACAATTGCCATCAACAGTGTTGAGACCTTCAGAGGGGACAGCAGACTGAAAGTCCAGGCTATCACATTAAATGTGCTTCATCATCTCACTTCATATAACCCTGCTGTTCTGCTGGAGAACAAATTGCTCCACAACATCATAAGGCAGGAGTCAGTGGTATGAATCCATCCATTGTATGAGTCCAACATTAACTTTATGATCTCTTTAGTTCTATTTTTGGTATTTCCACAATACCTAAGAAAAACAGTGAGAAGCAGTGAGATGTAGGTGATAATTTCAAACAAAACAATGAGCTGACAGATGCTACAACACTGAAGTACTGCACTGTGCTGTGTCCCTGTGAGACACAATTTAAAGCAACACCATTTAAATGTTGGTTAAAGCTGCTTTAAACTGTTTATTTAAATCTATTGCCATGATACGTAGCTTGCAGTTTTCAAACTGAAAACAAACATAGCTTCAAAGTATTTGGAGTTGAAACTGGGGCTATAACAGTTTGTTGGCACCAACATCACCAGTGACTGAAAAACATTAGGAAAATAAAAATGTATTTATTGAAGAAAAACTGTACATCAGGATCATTGAGGGTTTTTTTAGTACCAATGAACAAGCAATATTTATGATGAACCAAAAATAACAAGAAAATAACCCTAATTATAATAGAACTGAGTCATAATGATGAGAATGTGACTTGAAACCCATAAATATAAAGATCTACATATAGGGGTCATCTACAAATATGGGTATAAAATAACAATTTAATTCTGGCATTAGTGATAGATGCACCACCAGAAAACACATAAGGAATAATAAGAACGTTGGCAAAAAATTGTTGTCTATTATGTCATTATGGAAAATTCTAAATATTCTACTAAATACTTGACTTAATACTCTAAAAACTCCAAATAACAGATTATTAAAGATATACCACATATTCAAAACATGTTTACTAAATAATATACTGTACTGTGATGAAACACATTAGTGACAGTGTTAATGTGGACATATTTTTTCCATCCATCCATCCACTATCTAAAATATTTAGTCTGTTGAGGGTTGTAGGGTGGCTGGAGTGACTGCAGGTTACATCCTGGACAGAATCACCATTGCACGACAGGACTGACACTGTCAAACAAACAGTCACATCCACAACTATAAATTAACCTGACCCGTATTTGGACTGTGGGAGGAAGCCAGAGTACCTATAGAAAACCCACACAGAAAGACCCCGGGTCAGGATCAAACCCAGAACTTTCCTGCTGTGAGACATCAGTTCCAAATAATACCACTGCTCTAAATCACTGTAAATCTTCCTTTGATGGATTGTTTCCTTTAGATCATTTCACGTGTGTATGTATGTGTGTAAGAGAGAGAGAAAAAGAGGTTAATTCTACACCATGTAAACAGATATGTTTATTTACATGCAGGTGTATAACTTGCAGAGTGAAATGACAGTAAAGTCTGGCAGATGTAAAAATATCCAGGCCATGAAACATGAGTGCGTTTTCACTTTAACACAATCCAGCTCATAACTTGCTCTGATTTAGAGTCAAGGATTATATTTAATGTTGGAGTTAGTCCAGCTGCTTTCAGCAGGCCAGGGTTTGACCTACATCCTATGTGGTGTTTGATATCTGATCTTTAATCCAGTATTAAAAATTAGCCAGCATACCCAGGAGGGTATCAGTGATCAAAAGAATGATATATTACTTACCTGGCTTATTGCCTCGCTTACCCAGGCTGTGATGTCAACTGCCCATAATTGAAATGTTATTTAATGTTGTTGTCAGATGCTGCTGCACGCATGGCTGGACCCTGATTCAGGCTCCATGTTACACTAATTCCTTTTCAAGATGCTAGGAAACAGTAATTACAACTAAGCTACTTTATCCAAACAAATTAAGGCCTAACATCTGTGCCTACACTGACATCTCCATCAGTAATGACTTGTGTTTGTTATTTTCACATGCAGCAATGATGTGTGACATTTCATCAGGTTTGCACATATCTATATATATTCTTTTTTTTTTTTTTTTTTTAATTACAGTTGTAATAGCAGGTTTTTTGTCGCTGGGTTGTACTTATGGGAAGAGAAAGAGAAGATGTGTTGGGAGACACATAAGACAAAGATGTGAGGTGAAAGTGATAGCTGTATGCGATGATCTAAAAACAACAGGAAGTCAGCCATTGTAGTTGGGCTTGCTGATTTGACCTGATTAACAACACACTCTGCAGACAGGGTTGCACCAGTGGCTCTGACACACGGCTTACGGAGGCAATTAAGGCACTTTACAACCCCTTACTGGCTGATTGCTGCACTTTGCAGCAAAAGTAACACCCGTTCTGACATGTATGAGTCATTACCGATTGGTTTACTTGGTGTAATTGTTGGATTGGCTGGACAAAGTAAATTACACACTAAAAATATATATTACATACATTTCTATACCATTTTCATTCCAGTGTGGGGAATATTTAATGCACCAGTTCTCACAAATCAGCAAATACATGTTCAGACCAAACCTGAAGTTTTTATCATTATGTAAAAAAAATCAAGGCAAATATGAATTGAAAATATTTCAATAAACGCATATCGTGGCTGTCTGGGAACACTTGGAGTTGTGCGCAATAACTTGAAATAATCGTTTTTTTTCTTTTTTTATAAAACTTAATAGAGAGAATAAAAAAAGAAAAGAAAAGAAAAGAAAGGGTTTGGAGAAAAGTACTTCCACTTAACTTCTAAACATCTATTACTACTACACTACGATAATATATATTATTTTATTCCAGCTAATCATTCCAATTATGACCTGATTAATGATTAAACAATTTATGTTTTACAGGGAAATTTTCCCGTCAAACACAGATGAAGGACCAAATCCTCATTATCTCAACTGATGATTTGCACAACAAAATGCAATTTATTAAAGAGCACGGTTGTTATTTTTGCAGCACGCTAAAGTAAACGTTAATCACTCCCATGAATGAAAATAGTCTGACAATAATGGTAATTAGAGACCAGAGATGGCAAACATACCTACCACCTACTACAGACGATTGTTATGAAGAGCGTCATGTGCTCATGTTGTTGTGGATGATTACAAAACTGGGACAGTCCTCGTGGTCTACAGGAGCCAAGAGAAAGTAACTGCGTGTGAGGACATTAACAGTATGTGCATGTACATAAAGATCTCTTAGTTGTGAAGAAGAATATTTATAACAGCCTTATCTGTGCTTTTTGAACAAAAGAGACAATGAAATAACAACAGACAACAAAAGTGACAATGAAGTCTTCTTGCAGGGTTTATCATCTTCTATCAGCAACTCACCATTTCCAGGAACAGTTCTCACCTGCTTCTGTACACGTTTCCTGTCTCTTTGATGTCTGATGGCTTTTCACAGTTTCACTGGCACCTTAGTTCTGCAGCAGGTTTGAAGTTACCTTATGGAAATTGTGTTGTTTGCAAAGTTTCAGATCTTAAATAGTGATGCTTTGCTACTGTTTGTCTGCCCTGCTAAATAAAAGGAAAAGAGATTCTTGTTAATCTTGGAACCTCTTCGCACATATATGAAAAAAAGTCAAATGGTGACGACAAGGGAAGGAATGAAAAGAATTAAAGAGTTTTGTTTTCCCTCAGGAGGATTTGTGTGGAATAAGAAACGTTGGATATCTGAGAAAACATGAAAATGAAAAAGGCCACATGAAATATGCTGCTTGAAATATCAATTTATTGCATTAATGTTAAAGACTAAATCCCTGTTCTGAATTTCTGACAGAATTTGTTTCCTGCAGAAACAGTAATCATGCCTTAAAGCTTTCAATGCATTTTCTGACCCTTTATGATTATTTTAAGAAGTTGTTTTTTTAGATGTTATGAACGAATAGACACAAGTAAAACTAATGTTGTTCTCTATTCCTGCTGCAGATTCATCCAATTTGACTGCATTCATACAACACACCTTCCTGTTCTGATTTATCATATCTGATTATATCTAACAGATTTCTTTATGAATGGGGCGATTTGACCTCCTTTATTTCACCATTCATCCACTGAAATTCTGTGTTCTGAGCAGGAATTAACCTACAAGACCTGAGACCCAGTTCATGTCCTACACAGATGAGGAAAAACAGATCAGACAGATCAGACAGACTTCACCTACAGGCAATCAGACTTGAACTGTGATATCATAGTCAATTTTACAGCTGCTTTACTCCACTTCTTCCTGTTAGTTCATGATACCTGGCAAAAGCAACAAGAAGACGTGGCAAACAAGTCCTCCATCATTAAGGTTTCTAAGTTTAAAAGATGATCAAATTATCTTTGCTTTTCTTTGCAGGTATAAACTCTCAGATGCTACATTGATTTATTTATTTATAATTCAATCCTGTTTTATTTATTCTTATATCGCCCTGCATCCTGGTGCTTTATCAGGTGAAAGTTGAACCATCAGAAAAAGAGCCGAAGGCTTATTGTGGTTTTGGGACCTCTAGGAATTGGTCCTATGAGTTCTTTAAATTATGGTGGAGTCTGGTCATTACTGGCTTTGTATGTAACAAGAAGGATTTTGATTCTGATGTTGATTTTGCAGGAAACCAATAAAGGGAACCTAAGAAGGAGAGGGACTTTTTTCCTTCTTTCTGTTAGTATTTTGAATCAGTTGGACACCCCAAAAATAATAAATTAAACTAGTCCAGTCTAGAGGTAAAAAAAAAAAAAAAAAACAACTGGCAAACTTTTCTGCATTTTTTTTTTTTTTTTTTTTTTGGAGACAGGGTGTTATTAAGGTTGTCCTAGAACTTGTTTTATAAATGAGACAAACCACATGTTGGACTCCTGGGTAATGCTTTCCGACTTAACTACATTACCAGATTATAATTTCTTGAGGTCTTTATGGTTAATTACAATAACTACAGTTTTGTCTGAATTTACAAGTAAAAAGATATGCATTATCCAGGCCAATATGTCTTCAAGATGTTACTGAAGCTTGGTTATTTGAGTGGCGTGTTCCAGTTTCTGAAAAAAAAAAAAAAAAAATGTACAGTACTTGTTTCATTTACACTTCCAGCAGACACCAAGCAGTGTTAGCATTCATTTGGAGTTTCTCAAGCAGTCCGCCACCTCCTGAGGGGAATATTTGTCCTATGACTGTTAGATGCTTCACAAAGTGAAGCATCTAACCTGGACTTTAACTTTTATTATCGGCAGGTAAATATGTTCAAAGCTCTTTCACATAAAAAAAAAAATTGCTGCTGATGCTGCAGGGAAATCATAATAATCGCAGTTGTCACTATGAGCGACACCTGACAATACATGGTAATAGATGCATTTTCCACTCTGAATTATAAGATGGCACTTTGTGTCCATAACAACCATACACATCATGCAAATTGTGATTTGTGTTACAATACATCTGTGTGCACATTTGACTCGTTGCAGATATTCTCCTATGAGGCTTCTGTTTAAAGACAACCAATCAGATGGTGCCTAGTTCATATGGAATTTGAAGGTTTCGACAGTGCTGTTATTTATTGATGACTTGATATATGTACTGTGTACTGTAAGTTCAGTGGCCCCTATCAGATAGCCCCACCTCATCCCATCTCGTGTTTCCCTCCTGCGGCCAGGTCTCTTGTCCTGTGGATGCTCTACAGCTTCTCTGTCATGTCCTGCAGGTGATGACAACAGCTCTGGTTCTGCTCAGGTTTAGATATGTGATATGTGCTGCAACACCAAGCTCACTGAGGCAGCAAAACAGAACCAGGGCTACAGTCTCCTGCTGCACAGTCAGAAGGTTCAATCCACACTGTGAAACTATAACATTTAATAATAAATTACATGGTGTCAGATCAGTGCATAGTCTCATATATTCTCAGACATGTGACCCAGTGTTTTAGGCAACATCTGAAACATTTCTGATAATAGTACCAGTATCAGAAACACTCGACTTGTTGCTTTACTTCCACTACTCATGTTGTTTTTAAAGGTTTTCGCGTTGCTGATGTTTGACTCATTCTCATCACAAATGATGCATATGGCTGTATTTTTTCATCTACAGTTGAAACATTTGATGCAGTTAGTCATCAATACAAACTGAGCATCATTCTATGTTACCTAACTGGAAGTATCAACCCAAAAAACGTGCATGTCCATACGGTTTTATCCGAACACTGAGCAGAGGTCAGTCGACTGTGCAGTGTGAGTGAGAATGAAACAAGGTGGCGCATTGTTTTTCTTGTATCAACATATGATGACAACAAAACTACAACATGCTGAAGATTATTTTCCAGGTGATGATTAAATTTGGCTGCAGATCAAAAAGGCTGCCCTGCTGTATCCTGTTCCCTCTGTCAGACCTGCTGTGCTAGCAGTGAATATTTAATTTTTCTTTTTACGATTCCACTTCCCATCCTCATCCTCCCACTCTTCTAATCTCTCGCCTTTACTCTTTGATGCCATTAAAGGCAGCTCCGTGAAGACTTGTAGCTCTGTCAATAGAAACACACACCAAATCCAATGTAGGCAGGGACTCTGGGAAACTCCCTGTGATCTGGCGCTTTAGATCAGGCCTTTGCTGTGAAATGACACAATAGACAGTGCTCGTGTGATCGAAACCCAACATACTGTAACTGCAGTTTGATCACAGAGTAAAGAAATAGCAGGAATTTGAAATGTTCCTTTGATTTGATTTTGCCTTTTTCAGAGTAAAACGGTTCATTTCAGACATGTGGAGGAGGTGTGGGCTGCAGATGACTCAAGTTCATCTCTATGTAACATGCTCTTTGTTCCTCCCCTCTCGCCTTAAGCTGCAGAAACTGAAGGTTGATCTTTGACGCTTCATCAAAGACATAAACTGCATGACATGATTCAGCCTTTTCCTGATGACAAAAGCAACATTTTTGCCACAAATGGCATTTGATAGCTGACAGCACGGTCATCAATGTGTTAAAACATTAATGACCTTTTCCAATTGTCACTGGAGTGTTACAGAGTGACTCATGACTTTGTGAAGTGAAACAGAAGAATGTGTATGGCAGAGGCATTGGCAGCAGCAGAACGACTAAAACGGACATTTAAACAAACAAAAAAAAAAATGAAAGAGATCTGAGATAAACCTGTGATTACAGACACAGAAGCACTTTGGACCAATGCACTGGCACTCAAGGAGAGTGTTATGTCTCTGTGGTGAAAACACAGGGAAACAGACATAATGACATGACAAGCAAAGAATCTGAAGGAGTTGGAGTAGAAGTGGAAATGAAAGGGATTTATTTTCAGCTCATCTCACCACTTACAAACCTGACAATGGTTCTCAAAATGTGGGGGTGGACATGACAAGAAAATCAATATAAGAAAGAAAAACTAAGCCTGACTGAAAACAAAACACAATTACAAAACCTAACTTTCTCACCTAGAGGAAGAATGAAAATGAAATGGTTTTAATAAACCTTGTGACTCCAAACGAACATAATCAATGTAATTTGGCTTTTCTTGTCAAAAACATACAAAATTCTTTAAAACAAACAGAGATTTATTTTTTACTTTTTTCTACAAAGTCAATTAATTATAAAAATATAATTCAGAAATGTATGTGTAAAATTCAGTTTTATTCATATAACACCAAAACACAAAGTACAAGTATCTCAACGCACTTCTTCAAATCCAAACCTCAAAATATTATAGAGGAAATCTGACAATGCCCACAGTGAGCAGCACCTGGTGACAGTCTTTAGAAATTTACAGCCTTGTTATGTACATTTGTGATAAAATGTAAAGGGCACCACAACTTACCCACTGTCACCTCAAACCTTTTTGTATTATTCTCAACAAGTTTACTCAAACACGGCAACAACAGCTCTGGTAGCTCAGAGCATAAAAGATGATAGAGTGATATGTGCACCTCATGTTCAGGGCATTGATTACAAACATTACAACAGTGATTGGTTGAAACATGCTTAAAGGTGACAGAGAACAGTTGAACAGGGTTTTGATCCTTGTTCTGTGATGTGACATATACACCATAAAATGTTGGTTGGATGTATAACGCCTCAGAAGCTTCATAAAAACCCCTCAGAAAGATATTTTAGGGTGGGGGATTTTAAACAATTGGTTTTGCACTTATTTGGCATCTTTTTGGGCTTAATTGGAAAACTCATTATGATGTAAACACTGTCTGTAAACAGTAAAATGTAAACACTTGACACTGATTGGCTGCCTTCACTGTCACTCGAATGTATGTAACTTCACCAGCTTTAGAACACAGACAGACCATCTTTTTACAGTTAATCACCTTTGAAGGGGAGGAAATGGGGGGTCAGAGTGGAGGGGCAGTGAGGTAAATTTTACATCATTTTTTTTGTTTTTAAATTGACGCATTTTCTAGAGGACATTTCTAAAAGAGGAATTTCTATGAAAATACGATGTTCAGAATTTGTAGCACTTAGCGCATGTTCCGGAATGTGAGTGGACGACCGTTCTACAACAAAGACGAGGTAAAAAAAAAAAAAACGGCTTTTGATTCCCTATCACCTTTAAGCATTTCATGGACAGCTACTCGAAAGCTGTCTCCTTATTTATGTTTGAGTGCTGATGATAAAATCACATATCAGCAATTACGCTTGGACTACACAGTACCTACCACATCTACCACACAGTGAAACAAACTTCAATAACACATGGAAAGACATATATGCCATGTTTGGGCATTAGGAATATCTCACCAATCCTTCTACAGTAAGAGAACATTGCAGGTAAGAAAAAGAAAAAAAAGGAATAATAATTAACATCTGCTCTTTTCCGTGCATTAGTCAGTGGTTTGTTATAGCTGAAGCATTATGTCTTTGTAGAAAGGTGCATTTATTCTTATAACCACAATTTTACCAGTGTTTTACTGGTTTTCCACTTAGTGGTCATAGCATTGGTAACCTCAACCCCAGACCTATGTCAACTACTGAACAAATAGGACATGACAGCTGTGAATCATTCTGTAATTAACCAGGGTGATGTTTTCTTTTAGCTTTGGTTTTTCTGGCCTTCAGCGAAAACACAAAATCCCCTCCAGGAGACAAAGGGACGCAAGGCTGAATGTGACGGATGCTCTCTACTTCCTACTAACCACATAAACAAGACGTGTGCATTGTCTGTACCAACACAAGTCATAAATAAATCATCATCACTGGAGATTCACAATAGAATTTTTTATAGAGCCATTTATTTCAACAGCATGTCTTGGAAATATTACTCTCATCAGAGTTGTGTTATTTTTTTTTTTATCTTCTATGAACCCTGTGAATGACTAAGATTTATGGAATGGCACCAATGACACTGATTTCCTTCAGTGTACTTACCCATTTGGTTGTTCTGCTTAATGTATCCCCAGTGTTTTCATCTATGTGTCCTGAGAAGTTCACAACTCGTCCATATATGGACATTTTCTGCTGATTGTCTCCAGACTCCAAACAGTGTCAAACAGTGTAACCATTTGAATTATAATAGCTTCCCTAATATCAGCCACCTACAATGGAAAACAGTTCCTACACTGTTGGAATTAAATAAATGCAAACAATTTTAAATTAAATCTCAGTGCTATCTAACTACACCCGTGTGGTGTAATAGAAGTGGAAATGGATTGGCCATAATACTATGTTCATGGATAAAGTGGTTCATGAGTTTACTTTGTACCCAAGCAGATTTAAGAGGTAGCATTTTTGTTTGAGATATGTTCCCTGAAAAGATCAGCTCTTCTCCTGAAAAGACATTGGAGAAAGGACAGAAGGGAAAAGGGATTGGCTGCCTGAGAAATCCACTAGTCAGTTACTGAAGAGAGATTAAAGCTGAACAAGGAGTATTTTTTCTGGCATGGCTGGCACAGGGTTCACCTGGAGCAGCAGATGGGTATCAGAAAGCCTGAGCGGTCTGCAGTGTTGCAGTTTGAAGCAGGAGTGTGGAGACAACTGCTGTTCCCAAGAAGCTAGGTAGGTGATCAGACAGCTGAGACAGCATGAGTGGAAAACTGCAGCTAGCAAGCTACGCATTCTGTAATCAGAGCGCTGACTCATTTAACTGTGAGCAAGCAGTTAATTGAGTTTGTAGTACACACACGTTTTTCAGTCGAAGTGTAACCCATAAAACAACATAACTCATCAAATGGGAAACTGAAAACAGCGAGGCAGCTAAAGCCCCAGGAGTCCAATATTGATGATGCAGATGAGTTCTTCCCTCATTTGGCTGTGAATTTGCCACAGGTGCCTGTTGGTACTGTACTATACTGTGTAAAGTATAACTCTGTACCATTAAAATTAATCTGAAACCACAAAACACTGCTCCAGACCAAAATCACACAACAGTACCATAGCTAGCTTTGTACTTCCAGGAGGAGAGAATAAACAGTATTGGCCTTAAGCTACACAGCACTACAGATTATTATGGCAGAGACAAAGTAGGAATGTGGAATTGGTAAAGTCCTCTTACATGACAGTCCAGACAGCAAAACATTCATAGAACAAGGCACTTCAAAATTTAATCCCACCTGGAGAGACTTTTAATCTGCACAAAGACCGATCTTTCCTGCCGCTTCACTTGTTTTCTCAGTTTGTGCACATCATTTAAGGTTTTAAGCTTTTTCCCTTTATCTTAATCTGTTTATCCATTTTCATTTTTGTCTTTTTGTGTCATTTTAATACCAACGGGAGCTGTGGTGGCTTTTTTTTTCTTCCTAATAACACTGAAACATCATGTGGATGATTTCTCCCTCTCATACTCACACACACACACACATTAAGCTTTCTTGCTCTCCCTTAATTTCTTTCCCGCTCATTCTCAATGTTCAAATCCAGCTATCTAAGTCACAATAGAGTTGTTTAAAGCTGAACCGGCCTTGAAACTGTTCATTGAAAATGGGCAACAGATGGACAGTGAGAAAGAAAGAGAGAGTGAGAGAGAGAGAGAGAGAGAGAGAGAGTCAGAGGTGAGTTTGAAAGCTTCAAAGTGCCGTTAGCACCGTTGGATTAAGGTCACAGTGGAGTTTCATAATGACAGCACACAGCATAATGTCATTTAAAATCACAATCACTCATTCTTACACACTTCTCTCAACAATCACTGTGCTGTGGTTGTACAAGGCAGCTCCCACCAATCACACTGGATCTGTACTGGTCTAAGGTGGGTGTGGGGCCTAAACATTCAGATTTTTTGAGTTTTCCACAGGCAGCATTCACAAAAGAGTCAAAAGAAATCCCTGCTAATCCCTGAATCCCCACCAGTTTCTACTGAATGATTCAATTTCCCTCTCATTGTGTCACAGCCTGCCTGTTGTGTGTGTGCGTGCATGTGTGTTTGTGTGTATGTGTGTGTGTTTGTACTCAGTCTCAGGTCACCAGTCTTGAGTGTGTTGCAATGAAGCTTTCTGCCACGGGTGTCAAAGCATGGACAATAACAACAACAGAGCATGCTCAGTGGCCTTTTGACTGACAGCCAGGAGCGGTGGGCTGTGTGTTTGTGTGAGTGAGGGGGGAGGACGCCAAGCAGAAAGTGAAATAATGACTCTTATGGCTCTCTTTCTGTCTGCTCTCTGAGGTGAAGGTCTGACTTGATAACCAGCAGACATTAAAAAGATATTTGTTACTTGTTATTGCAGACAGACATCATATAATAGATTCTGTAATTGTACCAGTTAAGTTTCCATAAAAAGTCATTACACATTTTGTGAAAACTTTAGTTGGGATGAACAACAATCACATTCACAATTTATAAAGATGACAGTGGTGCTATATAATAATAGCAATGGTTGGATATTACAAAAGCAGCTGTTGTGGGGTTTAAAGAAGCATTACGGGACATTTTTTGAAAACAAGATCAACAAGCTGTGCCATCGCTTTCTCATCTCTTTTACATTCCTATGCCAACACCTAAGCCACAATGCTTTTTTCAGCTTTAGTTCAGCCTTTAAACACCATCAACCAGATGAAACAAGTAAACAAACTCCAACTCCAACTCCAAACCAACAGACACCAGCAGGTCAAAACAGGCAACCTCACCTCCTCTGACATTGTCCTCAGCACTAGTAACCTCCAAGGTTGTGTCCTAAGTCCACTACTCTCCTCACTAGCCGTGGCTGTCCACAGTTCTTACATCATAATCACATTGGTAGATAACAGGGCCAGGGTTGATCTGGTAACAAACATCAATGAAGAGCTGAACAATAAAGCAGCAAAAAGCGGCAAAAAAAAAGCAACAATCTGCTCCTGAAGTTCTTCTTTTGTACCTCATTTTACACAGTTATGTACATTTTTGAGGTACGGAAGAAAGCATCTGTGCTGCACTGTGCAATACTCCAACTGCACCACAGAGGAGATGACCCTCAGAAGCAGAGGATCATCTGCACCCCTCTTCCAAGTCTGGAAGTCGTTCACTCAAGTCATCAACTCAGGCGATGGTTTGATAGATACATCATGAGAGACCACTGACATCGTGATCAACCCTTATTCACCACACCTCCCTCAGACAGGCTGAAGGTTGTGAATGCACAGACCAGCCACCTGCCTCAAGAACAGCTTCTCTCCTGAAGTAGTAGACAAAATGAACACTACTCAAGTGACAGTTCGCTACTCACCTTTATTTTCTGGTGCAATTTACACAATGACAACAATAAAAAGTCAATCATTTCATGCAAAATAAATAAATAAATAAATAAATTTCAAATACATAAATTCGTGTCATGTAACTTCAATATCCAGCTTTTTAAGAAAAAAAAATGTGAGCTGTTTTTAAAGTCGTACGCCTGCAGGGAGAAAATAGTAATAGTTGTTCACCCATTATCTAAAACATCCTATCAGAGATGTGAAAAAACTACACAGAACCAAGATATTTGGTGTAAGTTTTATTGTTTGTTGAACAAGCATAAACATAATTTATGTTTTTGATCAGGAAAATCTAATGGATAACAAAAGGTACTAGTTTAATGTTTATGTTCCACTGCCTGAAATATATTATATGAATGTGATGATTCAGTCAAGAACTTCTATGTCTAAATGTATAATTGGTGCCCGTTCGATGTTAAATTGTTGCATGTTCTTCTGTCTAATTCTTCTTCTCTGCACTCAGACACCTGCTGCTCTGACTTCACTCCAGTGTTAAGAGACCTACTTGAGTCTACTTTTCCCAACAATATGTTTATTTATTTATTTATTTATTTATTTTAACAATTTAACATTCACATGCTAAAGAACATAATAATACACCCCCCAAAAAAGACATTCACATACATACATACAAACATCCTTCTTATGTTAGTGGTAGCTGGGTATATACTTAATAGAAAGAGCTTAATGAAATACTTTTTTTTAATTTTATATATGTAACCCTTTGATTTCTTATCAGGTACATCACTACCATATGTCTCGGTATTCAGTACCGCTTCATCAATCATTACCTCGTTTGCTGACAGCAGCTCGAGGTGACCACATGTAATGACGAGTAATTGATGCCACTTGAGGTCAAATCTGCGTAATCTGGCACCGATGAGCAGCTGACACTTGACTCTCCTTCTGCCCAACCAAAGTGCCTGAAGTGACTGTAGGAATCAATAGCAGCATATGGCCATAGTACAAGATGATACAATAGCCACAGTGTAACTGGAGAGAATGAGACAGATGAACACTTAAGGGACCACAGGTGAAGCAGATACAGCTCAACCAAAGGATATTTATATGTTAAAGCTTTTCAAGAAAAAAAAAAATTAAAAAAGAAGTGTCTAAGCTTGTAGAGACCAAGATTTATATATAACCAAAGACAAATTATTCACATCCATCACAACTTATGAGCTATTGTCACTTTTTATTTGATGACTTTGACTTTTTTTAACTTTTGACAAAACATTCCACATCTAAAATCATGTAAACCTTTTGAAAATATCATATATTTTTGAATTTACACGGTCCATGTAAATTGTAGAGTATCAGCTATAAACAGAGCTAAGCTGATGACACTGCAAAAGGACGACCCAGACAGTTCACACAAAGGCTCATCTGTACATGGGAGAATAATTTTGCACATTAATTCTAGTGTCAGCTGAGACAAAAGTGCAGTTGTTTGGACACAAGGATGTTGCTTTCATTTGGCCAAAGAAAAGTAGATCCTCAAGAATACAATGGTCAAGCATGCTGGTGTGAAAGTAATTGTCAAGGTGTGTCAGTGAGCCAGGCAACCTGGTTAAAATAAATGGCATCATGAGAAAAGGTTTGATATTAAGATTCTGGAGAAAGAGATCAGACTGCAGTCTGCAGAAACCTTGGCCTTGGGCAGCACTTGACCTTCTAATAAGATAATGATTGAAGCAAGCAGCCCACATAGAACGGAAGACAATAGCACTGTCCTACAGAAGCTTGAAATCTCAAGGTAAATTGTATTTTCAGTCATGAAAAAAGAAGAGAGTCATCCTTCCAATAAGTCTGCACAACAACAACTGCACTAGCATGGATCTTGCTACAGTTTGTACTTTAACTCTGCAGCTGCAGGAGCTTGGACAATATGTGGCAACAGGGAAAGAACATGACGGCGACAGCAGGACTCAGTTGGAAATAATGGGCTGACATTTGGACACATTTCAGATATAATGCTGCTGGGAGAAAAAGGGAGAGTGAGTGGTGTTGTCAGGGGAGAAACCCTGCAGCTAAAAATCTTTGGGAAGAAAACACAGAGATGTGAAGAGACACCTTAAGACCACTTAGTGCACGAGTAGAGCACAGTCTAGAGCTACATCAGCAGTGAGATGTAGAAAATTAACACCCCTCTGGCACAATCCTGACAAAACCACATTATAAGGGTGGGATTCATTCTAAGGTTCCTTCTTATAAAGTTGGTTTTCTTTTTTCAGGATCCTCAAGGTTTCTGTGTCTAAACACAGAGTTTAGTTCATAGCGATGATTGACTCCTTGTTTTATCTTCCTTCATGTCTTTATGTACTGGCTAAATGAACAACTGAACATCAGAGCAGCCATCTTCTCTGCTGCTTTCTTTATCTTACAACTTGTATTTTGTGGCTTATCATCATTCTGACTTTGTTTTCAAAGTCCCACTGAATCAGTGGGATGGATTCTTATTTGCCTGCTTTAAAAGCAACTATGTGAAGTTTGACTGTGATGCCCTTAAGCCTCTCAAAATACAACATTACACACAAAAGGCACATAGCATGTGACATGTTCATGTAACATGTAACATGTCACATCACCAGCCATTATTAGATCTTGGTACAAGCATTCTTCATGGTTATTGGTTCAGTCTTGGTCTTGACCAAAACTAGACTAAGATAAAAACAAGTCTTTTACAGCACCAACCAAGGTCTGAAAGTTAATTTTCATTAGAAATAAAATTTCAGTACCAAGGTAGGAAATGTCATTAGCATTTATAATACGTTACAGACAACTTCAGGTTGTTGTAAGTTTATTTTCATGTCATAAAATGGCTCAGGTGCTGATATATGACAAGGTGGATCATTCTGGTAGAAATGACACTTCACACCAGAACACATTACATCAACACTAAAGATTATTGATCAACTGCAGTCACGTGTATTGGACACTCGAGTGAAGAGAAGAGCTGAGTTGTCAAGTTGAATCAGATGGTGGGGGAGGTGGCCAAACAAATCCAGTAAAACCAAGAGTATAGTAAGGGCGGGAACATCTGCCTGTGTTACATCTGTCCAGAAGGTCTTCAACTCTTCACCTCTAGAGGAGCTTCTCAGGGGAGGTTGATGACATGGAGTCCAAGAGGGCCATGTTCAAAGATGCAGCAATCAGGAGCTATGGTTAGACGGCTATTTGTGGCTGTCAAGTTTGACAGATACAATACGATTGGCTGATTGACATTCTGGAGAATTCTGATTGTTTTTACTGTCGAAGAGAGTAATCAAGAAAGTTATGAATGATAAGGCATGAAGATACAACAGTCTTCCTCACTGAACCTCATATATCACTGGCACTTTTTACATTTAGTGTATTGTGAGCTTTATTAAATTCATGATTGAAAGCAATTTTCAGATTTTCTTCCCAAATATTAAAGCTGAGACTATGAATGAACAAATAGTTTTTAGTTCTTTTATCTGTTGCCTGTAGAAAAACACTGTGAAATGTCACAATCATTAAAGTCCTCTGTAGACTTTATCAGTTGATGATTACTTTGTTTGCAGTGTTCAGTGTCTATTTGCCAAGAGCTATCACATTTTCTCTGTGTGATTCACAGAGGTGGATTATAAATTCAGTAACGTCTGTGTTCTGGATACTACTTGATAAAATCACTGTCACTGTCAGAACACTGGTGTTAAGCTGTTGCTCTTCTTGCACACATCTTGCACAAGGATGTGAACACTTGTGACCTGATCTCATGTCTGTGTGCAAATGCAAACGTGCATCATTACTGCTTGAAAAAGACCAAATATGTTGTTTTTGCGAAGTACAGCTGTGACACATGGGTTCATTGTCAATGTGTTTGTGAGAACAGGTCAAGAAGCAGCTGAGCAAATCAATGACATGTTAACAGAAATACGACTTTACCCATTTTACATAATGATAATAATTTTTAAAAAAAAATCAATTTGCAGTGGTCAATTGTGGCAGGCTGCTACAAATAAATCAATGTATGAAACACTGGCGAGGTGAATAAGACTGTGACGGGCGCCACAGAGGATATCAGTTGAGTAGATCTTTCAGTGTCGCCCAGACCGCCTCTGAATATGGTCTGAGTAATTGGATCTCAATCCATCCTCAGTGACTAAAAATCTTTATTAACCATCATTAACCATTACCCATCCATTGTCAGTCTCATGTCTAAGTACAGGGTATTAGGTATAGTATATATAGCAGAATAAGTATAGTAACAGCAGACAATGAAATTTAAAATAAATTATGTGCAACACATATTTAGGTTGGCTGCTCATACCCTACCTTTATACCCAAAGCACATAGCTGAGGGTAGAAACATATATTGACTGGTAAATCACCAGCTTCACTACAGTTCAGCTCTCTCTTCATCACAACCCTCCAGTGCCTTACTGATGACTAGATACTTAAACTCCTTTTCTTAGGAAAGTAACTCACCCACAACCTGACAGGGGCACTCCACCCTTTCCCAGCAATGAACCCCAGCCTCTGACTTGAACGTGCTGACTCATCCCAGTTCAGACTCACCTCATTCCACAATGTACATGATAAGAGTTTCTTCCTGATGAAACCAACACATCAACATCTTCTTCAAATAACAGAGCAGCAATTCTGAACCCCCGGTTTAATGGTTGGAAATTGCAATTACAAGCAGCGGGCTCAATGTTGACTTTGTCTCTAGATCTGTTGCTGTAGTCCAGGTTACAGACTAAGCACTAACAATTATCATGACATTTAACTCAGTCATTATCCAATTTCCCTGCTCAGTAAAGCTGTAGCTCTGTATGCTGACAGTGGCTCCTGGTGTCTGGATTGACAGCTGTGTTCAGTGACTCTGACACGTGGAGGAGCTGCATGTGTGCATGGAGTGTCTCTAACCACCAGTAATTAATCCCCATTAGAATCTTCTTTCTTGTCTGAACTTGTGTTCTCATGGACTTAAATGTCATCAATCAAAGCTACCCATTTTTACCCAGGGTGCTTTGGGATATTTTCCTGTCTCTCAGCAGTGATGGTGGCGAATATGAGGCCAACTGTTTATCATTTTACTTCTTGTATTAATATGCCAACCAGTTGGTCAGCTCATGGTCCCATAGTCATCATCTAGAGAATGGATTTATGCTTTGGCTTTTCACTGGTGTCTCCATATGGTTTCAAACATACAATATATTTAATATATGTATTTTTAGATGTTCACTCGACATACTGGGGCAGAGATTAGAGCTGTCGCCCCACAGAAAGAGTATTCTGGGTTCTAGGATCTTTCTGTGTGGAATTTGCATGTTATCCGTATGCCCACATGGGTTTCCTCCAGGTGCCTGGTTTCCTCCCACAGACTAAAAACATGCACTGGGGTTAGGTTAATTGATCGCTAAATGGCCCGTAGGTATGAATTGTCTGTCTCTATGTGTCGGCCCTGAAATAAGCTGGCGACTTGTCCAGGGTGTACCCTGCCTCTCGCCCATAGACAGCTGGGATAGGCTGCAGGCTGTTTCCAGAAGGATTACGCTAAATGAGGAAATGGAGCTTGAGGAGAAGACACATGAAGACAGGAAGAGGTTGTGTTGGACAGAGAAAATTGGTGAGGTCAATAAGGTTCAATTAAAGAGACAGGCTGATGTAGAGCAACAGGGAGTTTGCTGGTTTGCGTCAAGTTTGTCAGCTTGTGCACAAACAACTCCTCTGCCTCCACGTTTCACTGGATTTAACAAAGCATGAAATTTGACAAGACCTGCCAATAACAAATATAGAAAAGGCAGCAATGTTGATCATTTGACCTGTGTGTGGCATGTTTGTGCGATGTAAAAGCTATAGAGAATTCCCATTTACCCAGTCTGAGTATTCTCCACATGGTTCAAGCAGTGTGTGTGCGTGTATGTGTGTATGCCATCTGTTCCACCAGATGTTTTATGTGGCAGTTACAGAATATGTGAACATAGTTACCGATGACACACCTGCTGGTGTAAACACTGCCATGTTAGAAATTTAAGTATTCCTCTCGTAGAGCTCAGTTTATTTCTGAATTCCTGAGAAATATTGTCTCTGTTGGATGTGTGAAGACTGTTTAGATTCTCAGCAAAAGTCAAGTCCACACTCAGTCTTCACAACACTCTACAACTTTATGCTACCCTATCTCTTACCCTATCTCTAAGGCTTAGGCCGGACAACCTACAGAGGAAACTGAATGTGAATCAGTGAGAGTGAGAAACAGTGACAGTTTTGTTATGTCACTCAGTTCTCTCTTCAACCATGATGTTCCAGTACACCATCTGCCTTATTGCGACAAAAGTCTGAGTTTATTGTAATCGCGGTGACAAAGGTCCTGTCATCATAGAGACACTATTTGTCATTGCCTTTCTATCCACAGTTGGAGAAATAATTATTTCTCTCGCTTAAGTTGGACTTTGAATTTTCACCCGTTAGTTCCTCCCTCCTGTACAGTGAATCTGAATCACAACTGGTAGCTTAATAGCAACACCAAGGAACGATGGGGGATCAAAGTGAATAAGCTTAATCTTCTGGGAACTATGAAGGATTGAACAAAGCTTTATGGCAATCCGTCAATGGTTTTGGGTATATCTGAAACTGATCCCTTTTGTTGACCAACTCACTTAGGGATTGCAGGGGTTAATCAATCTGTCCATCGGTTAGTTCACTGGTTGACTGAGTTTTGTATGTACTCTCATGGTCCCCAGAGGATGAAAAGTGGTCATGTAAATAATTCCCTAACTTTTCTCTGTAAAAGTTACAGTTTGTATTTTAGAACACTAGCCGCTAGCTTGCTAACTAAGATAGTGAACATGCTAAACACTATACAGTACAGGTTACACATCATCGTGTTGTTTTTGTTAGCATGTCAATGTTAGCATTTGGCTTGTTAACACACTGCATTGCCTAGTTACAGGGTCACACAGCCACCTGCATGGCTGTAACTGCCAAGTTATGTTAACACTATGTGCATTCTCATCATTCCATTGGTTTGTGCGCCTCAAACGCCATATGTCACAGTGGGAGTGTGGTGTTCCAAGTGCTAACCTTAACCAATCTAGACTATGTCTTTGGACCAAGACAGAAATCTGAACCATAGTAAGTGCTTTCTTCTCTCCCTGCATTGACCTCAGTATATTTATAACATGGCTTCTTGTGCTGGTGGGAGAACAAATTGCAGAGTGTCTCCCAGAAAAGGAAATATGTGGTTTCCCTATACTTTCTATTCTGCTACACTTGATTGGAGGTTTCATTCTGAGTTCAGCCCTTGTTACAGTAACCTGACATAGAGGGGGAAAAGACTTTCAGCTCATCAGCTAGTGTCGAGGTGCCTTAAAGCAAGGCACCGAGCCCCAAGCTGCTGCAGTGGAGCAGCACATTGTGCGATTGGACTGGACAGTGATGACATGTTGCACTGAATGTTGAGCTGCATTTAGCTGGAACATCTCCAGGAGTTTATTCATTTAAGAATAAACATGAAACAGCAAGAGAAATGGAGAGATGTGAACAGAAAGTGAGATTAAACAGAAGGAGCAGACTGAGATTTTCATTGAAGAGGCCACAGACGGACATGTTGTTAAATATTGTTTTGCCTTCTATAGCTCCCTAGGAGTTTCCAGCCCAAGCTGGCTTTATTTGTGTGCCCTTACTGTGAGACAGTCTGTGTGTGTGCGTGTGTGTGTGTGCATATGTGTGTCTGAGATTGTTAATTGCAGCCCTTAGTTCAGGTACTAGCTACTTATTATCACCATAATTATGTTAAATGTATGTTGCGCAGAGACAAGGACTCATGATGGAAGGAAGTTATAGTGGTAATAAATCTATGTTGTAATATAGTCTTACTGTTCCTCTGACTTTTCTCAAAGCCCACTCATTTTTGTTCTAGATGTCAACAGAAGTTGACAGAAGTTGATAGATGTCAACAGAAGCTGACATCTGAAATCAACAACACTGATAGGCTTTTGTGACAAATTAAGCATTCAGAAATAGTTTCAACTTATCTTAAGGTATTTCCCGCCATGCGGGAAAACATTTTTATCAGTTTTATAGAATATGTTGGGTAGAGGATACAGGATGTCTCTTAAGGACCTTGATAAATCCTGAGAAGGCCATTAGTTGAATGTACGTAAGTTAGATCATATTTTAACCTCGGTTTTCCAAAATTACATTATGGTTCTTAAAATTTTTTCATGGATGTGAACTATGACTGGAAGCAGGAAAGAACCTGTGCTTCATCTCAAGGGCACCTCCTGACAGACAGCCAAAGGACAGTACACAGGATGTATGAGTTCCCAGGAGCCACTGAAGCTGCACATCAGGAAAAAAAAAAAGCGATAAATATTTTTTTTCTGTCTGTTCTGTCTCAGTTCTGTCCTTTTTAGTACAAAACTCGAGTTAGAATGTGGTTAGCCTAGCTAGGATTTACAAGGCAGAAGATGGTGTGAATGACTGCTCATAAATATGGCTTCAAGGATATGACATGAACACAGCAAAAGTCCAGATGTCACCTCCAGGTCACACACTGAATCTCATACTTCAGCATTTCTGCTGAAACCTTTCAGATTTTCAGTTTTCAGACTGTCAAAATCCCACTGTCAGTTTCCTGTACCTCACTGCCTCTACATTTCCTTGTACTTTGCCTTCAGTCTGCAACCTCCATTGGTGAGGAACTTATTCTCACTGCTGTTGACCATTTTTCCATGTCTGCACATTTGATTTCTCTGCCTAATTTTTATGTTGCGCCAGAGAAGCTGCTGAACTCTTGTTGAATCATGTTTTAGTCTGCGTTGGTTTCACTTTGAGTTTTCCCACATGGGGCTTTCACACCTACCTTACCTGAAACAAAATAGAATAATTGTCCAAACCTAAGATCAAGTTTTGCTTCAACAAACCAAAAGGTAGTTTCAGTCCACATCAAGGTAGATTTATCATCTAGGGGAAGAGAAGAACCAGAAAGAAAACAAAACATGAGTTGCAGTGGTAAATCTGTGCGTCAAAGCATAAAAGTTATTTTTGGTGTGGGTGTGACTGATGACCGCCATTATTAACAATGTCAAGTACAGACACACAGGTGATGACGACAGGATAAAGGTACAGCTCACAGTTCTTCAGTGGCTGTTGGCCGCCATCTTTGCTTTTGGATTCAGGCCTCCAGCTTTGCCCCCTTTAGATGAGTTTTGCTCAGGTGCCTGGTACTGCCCAACCGCTTGAACAAACAAGCTGCTAATTCACCTTCATGTTTATACGTTCAGCTTGACTTTTTTGAGCCATTTACAGAAAAAGTTTTTTTTTTTTTTTCACTTCTCTGCCCTCTTTTTAGCACACATAGCAGTGTCCTGACCCTGAAGGCTCCTGATGTGTTTTCATGTTTCTGCTCTCCCATTTATCCAGACCTTCAACAGCTTTCTCACATCTTTATGGCATATCCTTTCTCTATGTGTGTTTTATTTTTTAGTTTCTTTTGACAGAGAATCAAAGGCAACATTATATTCACCACCCAAAGGTTTTTCCAGCAGCTAATGTTTCCAATTCTCCAGTTTACATTTCTCTATATTTATATTTCTCTATATAATATATATATTTCTCATTTTCTCTATATTTACATTATTTTATGGCTTCAAAATTTCCATATAGCTATATATATATCATATTATCATATTGTACAAGATGTTTTGGAGGAAGAGCTACTGTGTGCTGTTGTACTAATTAGAGAGACAATAGGAATAAGTATTCTAAAAAAAAAAACATAAATGATTTGAACCCAAACAAATATTCAATATTCATCATTAATTATTAGAAACTTTTTTGTTCAGCTGAACAATAAAACACTGGCTTCATCAACATTTAACTGCCCAAATCCAGATGAACAAAGCCTGAAGAGACTAAAGAGGACAGAAGCTGTAACTGTGAAACCAAAAATTCTTCTACAGTGTCCTGGATTACAAGTCTTATTACTTTGGTAAATTAAAAAAATATGTTTTTGATTTTTAATAATGTTCATGTGATATTATTCACCTTCAGTTTGGCTTCCACTTCAATTGGATTTTATAACTAACAAATCAATAAAAAAGGGGACGGCCCTGGTAAGAGACATCTCGGAGGCTGCGTAGGAACATGCAGACACAACTGAATGATTAAATGAGCTGCCTGTTGTGCTGCTGCATGCAGCGATGTGCTCGAGACCCCTGGGACCCTGAGCAGGATAAGGAGAATTGAAAATGGATGCACAATTGAGTTAATAAGTTGAAATGATGCAAATTAAATTAAGTGATTAAAGAGAGAGCAGAATGCAGAGTGGCAATCAGAACTGTGAGAGATATGCATATGGATGATAAAATCATCCTTCAGCGGAGCCAATCACATTCAAGATTTTTTCAAAAAAAAGTTTTTTTTCCATCAACCTTGGGAGCATAATTGAGTCCTTGAGATAGTGATCCTGAAGTCCATTTGGATATCGTGTGAGAGCTGTTTATAATTTCATCCATGAGTGGGAGTTGTCACAGCACTGTCACATTTCAATATCAGTGTTTTTTTTTTTTTTTTTTAAAATGTGGAAGCTGCATTTCTTTTCACTGCTGCTCGGTCCTATTAAATTACTCTACTAAATGAACAAAACAACCCCAATGTGACGGAGGCCGCCTGCCCTCACTGTGAGCCACACACTGGACCAACCTTCAGTTGGTCACATTTATTCATACAAAAATGGAAAAACAAAAAGGAAAAAAAACATTTTGAGGAATATATATCTCCTGTATCTTGTCAAAGCTTTTATCGTCATATCTGAATTTAAATATCAAAAACTGAATCGTTAATGTGCTCAGTGCATTGACGAACACAGAGAAAACACTGTTACAGCAGCTGTTAAAACTCTTAACAACATTAAATAAACGGTCATCATATGTGATCATATAGGAAATTGTCAGCATAACTGACATTGGAGATTTGTCAACCCATCAAAACTTCCTTTTGATCAGTTTTGCTCTTCCTTTGATCATCAACAGGGTATCTGGCAATTAAACATGACTAGTGGATTTGTCCACTATTCCCCAAACAACCTTATTAATACAACCTGAGGAACACAAACCTTTTTTAACCACACGCAGACTGAGACCACTACTCCACCATCAGCAGTGAATCTGCTCTTCCTCCTCCAGTATCAACTATTACAACAATAACACTTCCTCTCAAGGACTGAGGACCTCAGCTGAGGATTTCCTGGTGTGACGCCCAGATAATGTAAAAACTCTTTGATCTATCTTGTTCACCATGCCTGTATTTGTTTAGGCAATCATTTGTGCTGTTGTTGTCATTGAAGTGGTGCTGATACTATCTGTCTGTGTTGTCACTGTTCTTTTCTACATATTTCAAGGTGAATAAATCAACATGAATCGACTGAATCTTTAATGCAAAAAAATGTAGAAAATAAGTATGATAAAGGAATAGATTAGATGAACCAATCAACATTTATTTTTTAAACAAAAAGCACTGTTTTCCAAACTGTACAGCTTCATTAAAAATCTTGACACATATAACCTATAATCCACTCAATAATAATTATATGTGCATATATTTCCATGAAGAAAAAAACATCTTAACATTATCAATTTTTGCTAAGATAAATGGCCCCTGGCACCATTGACCTCCTGACAGAGTCAGTATTTCCTCTACATCTTGACCTGGAGACATCAGTATCAGCTCACTGTTGTAAGCTTCACAACACTCGCTCTCCTTCACTATTATTCAACATTATTTTTTTCTATCACAGGTCAATACAATCCAGTGAGTCCGAGGGTTAAACAACTGGACTGAAGGATGATCACTAACTGTTACTCTTTAACCTTAACTTTAAGTGTTCTCATGTTTAAAAACAGCAACACACCACAAAACTGTAGCCTCCATCTCTCTCTCCCTCTGTGTGTGTGTGTGTGTGTGTGTGTGTGTGTGTGTGTGTGTGTGTGTGTGTGTGTGTGTGTGTGTGTCTTGCTGAACCGATTTCATTCTGAAACCCTTGAAAAAAACTGATACAATGGGTAAAAATGGGTGACTAACTTTTTCAGCTAAAGTGCATAATCAGGGCATAATTATTTAAGTAAATTGTTTCAAGTTTTTCAGTGTTTAAGAGGTAATTTACAATGTGAATAAAGACTAGTGACTATGGTGGAGGATTAAAGGGGAATGGGAGTTCATACAGAGTGGCCAGAGATTGTGGTAATGTGAGATCTAGGGGAGACAATGGGAGTGAGAGAACAGCTGAGACAGTTAGGATATGGAGCACAGGTTTGATCCTGATTGGCTGATGAAACAGAAACAGAAACACAGGCAAGAACATATCAGGTCAATGGTCAAGATGAATAGTCTGGTAAAGCTGCTGATACCAAGTACGGTGGAAGATGAACAGGTAAAGAACAGATGTGTTTCCAGAAGTGAATGGACAGAGGCAGGTCACATCTTCACAAAGACAGACAAACCAGATGGAGGAGACTCAGGGAAAACCAGATTCGATGAATATAAAATAATGAAAAATATAAGCGATAAAAACAACCAGTAGATCTGTTATGTTGGTTCTGATTGAAATCACTCAATGTGTTGCTCAGTAGAACCGGTTTGTTTTAAAGCTGAACAAAAACAGTGATGCAACGTGGAGTGTTTCATGGAAGAAGACTTGTTCACTGTGTAAATTTAAAAAGCTCATTCCAGTAAAAAAAACATAGTAATTCTTAGTTTCAGGCGATGACACACTAATGAAAACCTGCCAATAAATCCTCCAAAATCCCACATGCACTGCACCTTTAAGGTTAATTATTTATTTTTATTTTATTTTACAAATAGAAACTAAAAGTTTGTTAATTTGCTCAGTTTTAATGTGGCTGTGTGCAGCTGCTTCATATTCATAAATCAGAATTAATTTGGCAACTGGAGACTGGAGATCAATAAGGAGGCAGCAGTTCTTTACCCACCCATTTAAATTTTCATCTGGATGTTGCTTTAACCTCATTAACTTTGTACTGAAGTTACAGTATGAGCTTAGACTCACAGTCCTGTGTCACTGTCTGAATAATGATGGAGCTGCACAGCAGAATGACTATGGATTTACATCAGCTAATAAACACTGGCAGGATAATAGTATTGATTTAAGGCTGGCTTAATGACACAATGGAACAGAGCCTACAGGCTTGTGGAGGATTTGGCAGTGACCTGTGTTGGTTGCCGTGTTACAGTAATTTGTTGTGTTTTCAGACTGGTCCTCCGCCATTAAGACACTGAGCTGAGGACGACTGATTAATGAGAGACCAAACCAATAAACTGCCAGTGTCTCTAAGAAAAGAAAGAGGAGGAAAAAGATGGGTCACTCCAATTCTCTGTGTGTGTGTGTGTGTGTGTGTGTGTGTGTGTGTGTGTGTGCTAGGGTGTTACCACAAAAGAAGTTCATTAACTCATAATTCACTTTGTGTGTTCGGTGAGTGTGTGTCTGGGAGATTATTTTTTGTTTTGCTCCTATTGTGGACCTGCAGGAGCTCTAAGACATCAATAGACCCAGTCAATAGACCTAGCCCGTCAATAGAAAGACTTAACCGGAATGGCTTAGTAAAGAGTTATATAAGACTGTTTGTGTGCATGTGCATTTGTGTGTGTGCATCTCATTCTGTGTGAATGTGTCCTTTTTTTTCAGAAAGAGCAAAAAACTGGAGCAACCCTCCCCTCCATCCCAGATGGCAGCAGCGGGGGTAGCACATTATATAAAATCCTGTTCTCTGACAAAAGCAACTTTTATTAGCCTCAGAAAATCATCACATTTTCAGACTTCTTCTTTCAAACTTCTTGCTCACTAACCTTTCATAGCAGAGCGAGGCAGTTAAGAATGATGATGATGATATACTTTCAAGAGAAAAACTACAAAACTTTTCACACACAGACACCTCCCTGTCTTAACTGGATCCTGAAGTTTCCATTTTCTAGAATTAGTTTTCTACCTTTGTATATTATATTTCAAAGGAGCAGTTACAATTATAAAAGCTATAAACAACTAAGTAAACAGGTTAAAAAACACACACACACACACACAAAAAAAAATAAAATCAACATCTTAAAAGAACTGAAGCTTTTAAAGGTTGTGTTTGAGTGGGACAGATGTAGCCTCGTGATGAGGGGGCGGGGGTTGCTCCATAATGTTGAAGTCAAAGCAGGATCCTCTTTTTTTTTAATTTGGAACAAGGAACATTTAAGAGCAACCGCTCAGATGAACTCAGAAATGTAAGTGCACAAAAGTGTACACTTTCTTAAGATCAGAAATATAGGATCAAATATAAGTGTAAGTCCAAACCATGAAAGACTTTGATCATGATCAATAGGATCTTAAACTGAAGTCTAAAGTGTAAGTGTAACTGGGCCTGAATAACGCTGATAAACTCTCTGTGTTTAGTGTTTGTCAACAGCCTGAAGCTGAACCAAGTGAAGTCATGAGTCTCCAAATTCACTGGAGCGGCAGATCAGGGGGCTGTTTCACTGGTCCAGTCAGGAAGAAATAAAGATATGATATAATATAAGATATACAAGATATAATTTCTTCTACAATGTTCTTCAGCTAAAGAACAAGACTGAACCAGCTAGTTAATGTGACGGTCATTTTCAGATAGCTCTTATGTTGATGCTTAAGCAAATCGAGAATTTTGCTATACATGTCGTTTTTGACAAAGTGTAAAATAACGCATTGGGATCAGTAAAACAACATATTTCTTTTGTATTTCAGATGATTTTTGTTGTTAAGTGTATGAAAGTGTGGACCAATTTTCTTTAAATATAAATTCAGCTGAAAATGTTTTGTGAAATCCAATTCTAAACTTCAATGAAATTCTTTTTCAAGAGTTCTTTTTTTTCCATAATTGAACAGAGAGCAGCAAAAACAGACACAGGAAAAGAGGAAGGTTTGAAAGCAGCAAAGGTTGCTCACCCAAACTGAACCAAACTGAAGACTGCTGTAGTTATGCAGCATTTGTGTGATCGAACCTTAACATGGGTTTGATCTCACACATCAAACAGTAATTAATGTTTTTACTTTACAGTCTTAACCATCATCTCTCTGCCTCCAAAACACTTAACAAGACTTGTCTCAGTTCTTAAAAACAAATTAGGCAACAAATTACTACATTGTCACACACTGTGTTACCATGAAAACAAACAGACTATGTGCCTGGTGGAGCATTCAGCAACAACTGATGTTTTGTGTTATTGTAACAATGTCGACTATGTAGGATAGTGATCTTAAAAACACATGAATTTTCAATTAAAGTCACAGTGAAAGAACTCAAATTCACAAATATGTTTGTTTAAAACTACATTCATGATAAACACACAGGATAAAAACAAGGCAAAATAAATAAATATATATCCATAAGGACCCATGAAAACTTAACTAATTCTATATTACCAAGGCCTTAAAGCAGAGGTGTCCAAATTAGTCCAGCAGCATCACCACACTTCACTCATTTAATTAACTGATCTCAGTCTTCAGACACTTGATTGGTCAAATTGTCTGATCTTGACTGGTTGGAACAAAAACCTGCAGCCACACGGCTCTTTGTGGAATAGTTTGGACATACCTGCCTTAAAGTTTATTTTGATATTCAACGAATCTTAAACTAATTATAACTGAAACCCTGAACTAAAAGCATCTCTATATGTATACTTAAAATCTGGAATCCTTGCCAAGTAAGTAAATTTATTCAAAATCACATAAAATCCACTGGAGACTAGCCTAAGCTATTCAGTTCATCAATGAGGGAAGAGGCCATCCAAGAGGAGCATCCTGCATGTGGTGCAATCACAGGAAATGAGGGTGGGTCTGGGAAGGAAACTACATTTACCTCAAGTCACCCACACACTCTGGTATCTGACTATTACGCTCCTCTTGTTGGCTCTGGAAAAAAAGGGGGAGGAGAGGAGCTGGAAACCAAGAGAAGATGGGAACTGACTGACCATAACTATCTGCTGACTGTTCTGGTCATGTTATGCTTTTGCGCTGATTGGAAGGTGTAGTGGTTCAGGGTCAGAATTGGGCCAACTCAGTCACTGAGGATGTAGTGTGATATTCATCAGTTACTATGAATCCTAACAATGACGGACTTGAGTAAAGAAAAGCAGCCACAGTCGGTGAAATGACTTTAAATGTCACTGAAGCTGCAACACAGACGTTATACCAATTGCCTGTGTTCATAGTATTGGCAGAACCGCAATCATTATAAGTTATCATTAGAAATAAATAAATATTAAAGATAAATTGACAGAATTTTGAGATCGCAGCAATTCTTTGGTTTTATAGAGAACTATGAGCTCTTTAAGATATGATGGCACCCGGTCGTTATTGCTTTATATATAAAGAGAATGGATTGGATTTTACAGGGAGCCAATGAAGAGATACTATTGTGGAGAAATCTTTTCTACCTCCTCTAAGTGTAGCTAACTGCAGCATTGTCGATCAACTGCATGTCTAACAGAATTAGGAAATCCTAATAGTAAAGAATTAAAGAAAACAAATGCGTGGACTAACTTTTCAGTGTCACTTTGAGACAGAATTTTTCTACTTTTTGTGATGTTGCACCAGTGAAGGAACCTGGTCCAAGAGATTTGTCTAATCTGTGTGACAAAGGACATGTCCTGGTCAAATCGGGTAGTGCTATCCAGATCAGATAATGAATAAATAAATGTTGAAGAAACGTAGACAGCGGTTTCCATGGAGATCAGGCAAAACTGAAATTGCCTGCTATTTTCAAAGATATAATCCAAGACAATTTATTTCAGAGCTCATATCTGACTTCTGAGTATGAATGCATCACACGTTTTGCCTGAAGTGATTAGTTGCAGGAAGTTTACTAAGTAATTGAGAATAAAATGATCATTGTTTTGTGCTGGCATTCCTTTATTTTCTGCTCGACCTGACATCAACCTGTCATAAATCTCATGTTAACTCTGGATTAAGTCTTAATCCTAAACTATTCCTTGATTTAAAATAAGACTGGTCTAAAACGTCCTCATGCTGAGGGTCTAAAGCTCAAACTAGTTCTCTAAAGCAGTCTGAGCTCACACATGTGGACACATACATATATTCTCTGTCTCAGTCTTCTCTATCTAAAGCCTGGAGTTCATTTGTGTCTCTGTACAGAAATGAGGGGGATTTGTAGCTGCCAGTCAGTAGTAGCCATTTGCATTGGTCTTGGGCTGTTAGACGAACATAGAGAAGCTGTGGGAGTCTTTGTTTCTTCTCAGCTGCTCATCCAGCACCACTGACCTCTCTTATATTGGTTCCACACATTTACCTCATTCCAATTTTCACCCAACGCACAAGCTGTGAGCTGAACGAGCAGCAGTAGTCAGGCCAGTGGAGATGGATTAACCCAGCAGGGGGGGTGAGGGAGGTTTAACAGACAAAGGAAAGAGCAGAAGAATGAGATTAAATCTGTGTTTACCAGCCGACAGTGACGTGACTAACAAGCTGCCTTCAAAGCCAAGTGAGCCTCACAATGCTGATCAACTTAAACTGATGGTGAATGAGCTGAACATTTTCAAAGAAGAAAAAAATTCACTGTGACAACTCAGCCGACAACAGTTAAGATGAAATAATAATAATAGTTATTTCAACCTGTTTAGCACAAAACATGACTCAGATCTTGGGTGTAGGAGCCATTGTATGAAGGACCCCTCCCTCACTTTTACCATGTGAAGTTTTTAATAAATCAATCTGTCCTCTCAAGTCTCTTTGATGTGCTTCATGATCAAATTCTAAATTCCCACTGAGAGCCACGACCTGCGTCATAGCTCATTATCATAAAGGTCACTGGACTTCGACATCTAATTTATTGGTTTGCTATGCTCCATAGATAAAATGGAGACAAAACTAAATCATCAAACAAAAAAGCAGCTTTACAAAGTGAAGGAAATATCATCCACTGCACTAAAAGTCAGAGTGGAGGACCATATGACTATAATTGTGGTAATGGATCAACAATGTAGCCCAGGTGTTTCTGTCCTCAGTTATGCTCTTCGTGTACTCCTGGGTTTTGGATCCTGAGCCTCCGAGACTAGATGAGATATATACTCACTTTAATCTGTTAACCTGGGTCTATTCCAAGTCTGGAATTGGCCAGAAAACCACTGTCAGGATGCATCCTGATCAAATGCACAAACCACTTAAACAGGCTGTTCGACACAAAAGAGCAGCAGGTTTACTCTGAGCTCCTCACTTTATCACCTAAAAATGCAAATGGATTCTCCAATGCTTAGATGATGCTGTGTTTGCCCATATACTTTGCTGTTTTAACTTAATGACAAACATCATGACATACACATATATACATCCCAACATATGATACTGTTTCACAAGCAAGACTCAAAAAGACTAAAGAAAGTGTAAATTGTGTCAAGTGTAAATTAATTTCACCGGAGCTTGTCATCAAGATGAGCTGTTAAATATAGTTGTACAAAATCTTAACTGGGGGCGTTAACTGTATGTGAGCGTCTCACAACCAGAAGATTAATCACAAAAACCAAATATGTGGTTTCCTGTCAGAGGGTGTCATATTGAATTCTTAAGATACCTGAGACCCATGTCACATTTCAGGTGTGATCACAGCTTCATAGCGAAATTACCGCTATATATCACCCCCTTACTCCTTGTCTCCTCTTTCCTGTCATACTCTCCACCCCCAATCAAGAAATCGTAAAATAAAAAATATATAAAGTTAAATATTTTCATATCAATTCCTCACCACTGTCAGTGCCACCTGTTTACTTCTAGAATCATTCAGAGACACTTTAAATTTGAAGCAGCAGAATTAAACTTTACACTCGAGAATCTCTGACACTGTCCTGCAGTGAAGCAGACATGGAAATCACTGATCTGATCTGTGGAACTGAATAATAGTTTTGTTTATGTTTGTTTAATTAGTTTTTTTTATTTTACTTTTACAATTTTCAGTTTGATACAAACAGCATCCTAAGATTCTCTGCATCATCAACTGAAAGCAATGTGATCTTCAGTTTGTGTTGCTGTAAATCCACGGCGCCTTCTGGTGATGCCAGTGAACATACACATCAATGAATTTGCATCTGTAACGTTTCCTCAGGTGACAATCTGTAACTCTGAGAGAGAATATCATCTGGAAAAGCCAACAGGTCACTGAAGCCTCCAAGCACTCCCGTCCGCTTCTCTGAAGAGAACCTCTTGAAGTTTTAGCACCAGGCTCCATGACATTCTCCACCGTGGCACCATATCCAAAGGTGATCAGTGAGAGAACGGAGCTTGTGTGGCAGATTTAAACCCAAATCTCAGATTATAACCTGCTCTAGATCAGATACGTTTGCAGCACTGATTACCATGATGATTTAGCCAGGGTTAAAAGTGAGCTAACTTCATGACATGGAAAACTTTAAAGATTAAAGACTAAAACATTTAGGCTCAAAACATCTCATTAATACACTGATCTCACCCATCACATGGAGGTGGGAATGCTTTGAAATCAATCAGTATATAATTTTATTATATTATGGACATGTTAATTACAGCCACACTTAATATGAAATATAACTAAACAAAAAATGAAATGTAGTTGTAGGTGATTTTAGTTTCAAATTCAAGTTTGAGGTCCACAAAACACAACCATCCCTTTGTTGTGTTGCAGTATTTCATATATTGTGTCAGTTCTTTGTGAGGGTTTCACTGAGCTGGTTTGCATTGAACCAATTAACATCCTGTAATGTAAAGGGTGGGTCAAGGGCCAGAGCGAAATTAACACATGGCTTGTGGGTGACAAGACTTCTGAATGTTCTGCTATGACCTCGGTGCTGGGTGCATGCTGGGTATAACAGCCGCTGAGTCACTGACAATGATGCTGCGGGGCTGGCAGTGAACAGAGCACCCCTGCTGCTAATGAACCTGCTTTGTTGTGAGAACTCGTATAATGCATTAAGATGTGAGACATGCTGGTGATCAGAAAGAGTAAAGGCTGAGAGGAGAATAAACAAAGAAGAAATAAAAGTCAGATGTACATACTGGACTCAGGAACACCCAGTGAGTCCTGTGGCTTGGTTAATGAGAGCAGATAAGTTAGTGTGAGGGAGACTTAGAGTAATTATAGCACAGCTCTGTGCCCCTGTCTAACCTGATAACCTGTCTCCTTCCCTCATTACACCTGCCTCACCTCACTGAACTCTGTCTCCTTTCTCTTGCATATCAGCTTTTATGTCGGCACATTACTAATACAAAATGCAACAGACTTTCCACTGTCTATTAGAGCATATCCAAATAAAACACAGGATAATCTTGAAATATAAATGAAATCTATAAATTTACTGGTTTGTAGGTGTTTTGAGATGATCCACATCAACCTGTGTGGATCTAAAACCTTGTGTATGAGATTCCTCTGTGCTGTCTCGCAACATGTAGCTGGGGAGACAGACATGGACTCTGGATAAATAGAACATGGATGGATGTTGTTCAAAACTAATTAAAAAACACACCAGGGAGCTGCACAGTCAAACTTGGGTGACATGTTTCATGATTTCCATGCACATGCGCACACTCACACACTGGTTTATTTCAAGTCTTATACACCGTCCCGTTGACCACAGCACCAACCCTGTGTCCTACAGAGGACATGTATATTCACCTATTTAATAAGAGTAAATACATTTAAAATGAAACATAAAGTGTTTTCTATTACAACTCTGTCTTCTATAATTAATATTCATATATCAACAAATTGTTTCTCCAGTTATGTTGAAGTGTCAAGTTAGATGAAACAGATACACCACGGTTTTGTGGGTTGGTTACTTCCAAAGACTAAAGCTTTTTGGAGACAGAAACGATGTGTCAATGGTTGATGTTAGAGTTCAAGTAAATCTCATGGAAATAAATGTAAGACTTTATCATTTAATTATCATCTCACATAGATGTTTAACCTTATAAAAATTAATAAATAAATAAAAATCTAATAGTAAATTTAAAGTAACAATATCATATGTTAAACTCAAAAATCAGCTTTATCAAGATGATGTGGTTAACAGCTCAAATGCTTGGTGGTTCAAGTTTAAAGACTTGGTTTTACAAGTTCAGTCTAATATTTGAAGGTGACTTTCCTCTTCTCTGCACACATCACATTTCACATCAGCAACTGAATAATATAAACATAATCCAATATAATCCAATATCCACATAGTCTAAGGACACTTGATAGGATCTTCTCTGTTACTCTACCATTTTGTGGCTCATTTTATTTGATAATCTGTCCTTTCCTCCAGGGTTTCTACAGAAAGCAGCTGGGTTTTAAGTTTTATAAACTTCCTTTAAAAATTCATTTTAATTTCAGTCCACCAAGCAGAAGACCTCGACTGTATCAGCACTTTCTCCCATTCTTGTCCTGTGCTGAGTCTGAACTAATGCATCCACCCATGCAGAGAGGCCGGGCTTTTCACACGAGATGAGAGTTGTTTGCAAAAGATTAGGAAAATGAATGTAGAGAGGAGAGAGAGAAAGAAAAGTATATTTACATTATTACCTTTGACTGTTTGACTGTGTGAGGCGTGAAAAGATGATTTGTGTGGTGTGAATGCTCATTTCTCTTCACAGCTCCCCCACCCCCCCCCCCCACCCCCCTCTCTCTGCTGCTACACAGACACCTGAATTACATCTGACCACATGATGTAAACCTTCACTAATTCATAATAGATAATAACATTTTATAATGAAAGTGAAAGCACCTTATTATTGAATATAGAGTCATAATTGCTGCTATTGTTACCTAAACTTGTTGCGCTCAGGTTTTCTGTGGATGTGCATGCGACCACCTTTTACATTATCAATAGAGCCATGTAACTATAACGTAAAACTGGTCTAAGAGAGAAATCTTTACTATCCCCATCAATCAATTTCCAGATCAACAGCAAATTTGCCTCCTCACTCAAACCAAGACCAGAGAAATCAGGTCTTGCCTGACTCAGTAACTATTCAGCTCTCATGGTACAGACCATGGTTATCTCCTTGACCACTCTATTCACCTTCTGGTGGGCCTCTCTTCACACAGTGAAATCATTACAGATGGTCCAGAGCGCAGTGTCTGGTCTTTGATCAGTTTAAAAGGACTCTTTGAGCTCCGCTTTCTCTCCATCACTGCTCCAATCAGATTCAAATCCCTTATGCCTCCTACAGTGAGACATTTGGATCTGTACCATCTACTACTAGAAGATATAAGCTTATATCCTTCTCAACCGCTGTGATCCCCTAAGGAACATCATCAGTCCCTGCACACAAAACAATCCAAATTGTTCTAATCTGTGGTTCCCTGATAGTGGAACGAGCTCCCACCTCCCATCACTTCTTATTAAACTTCAAGAATCTCTCATCTTTTCTGAGGACATCTCTCCTGCAGTGGATTTTTTTCTTACTTGATCTCCTTGCATATTGCCTCATTAACTAATCATTACTTCCTTGCAACTACTTCCTTCATGACTGCCTGCAGTGAAGCTTTAATGTTGCCCCCTCTTAAGTCACCGTGGATAAAAGCAATCTAAAATGTCACATTACATAATTCTATGTAATTTTTGTAGACACAGTAGCACCAGAAACATCAATAATGACCTTTCATTACACAGAAATAAATGAAAATATCAAGTATGAAGTGTCAAAGTTCAATCAAGATTTGGTTCATAAAGTGTGACTGTTCTCAGACTTGATGTTGTTGGATTTTCACATCTCAACAGTTGACCACATCATGATGGTGTAGGATTTGAGGCTTCTAGATGCTGAATGGGAAATCACAGTGTTTTCTAAGTAAAAACCATATGCCTTAAAACCCAAACCCTAACCAATAATTGCTGTGGTTTTCAGAAACTCTGAATGTTTACAACTGTGGCATAATGAAATGTCACTTACCAGGGCAAGAAGAGTTAAAAACATGACATTAGCTATGTGAGGCAAAGGAACCACATCACATGGTAAAAAACTCTGCTACAACTCCTTTTGCCAGATATTTACTCGAATACATACTCGAAATTGATGGCTTCAGTCAGTCAAATTAGTGAAGAGACGTGTAAAAAAGAAAAAGCAACAAGCCAATGATTCTGAATTGTTGCCTACAGCTGTCTGATGAAACATTCTTTTAAATTCATGGATCACATGGAAAGTTTTAGTCCATTTATTATATCTGCTACTTATTTATAATCCTACTGACTGTTCAGGGGGAGAGCCAACTTGTTTATCTACAGGATAACAATGGGATTAGTTCCTTTTAAAAGTAAAATGGATGAGAAAGCCAGAAGGTACTAAGTCACTGTTGCCAACATCTAGTCGTCACTTAGAAAAGAGTAAACCTCCTCCCTACCACCAGCCATGCCCTGAGTCCCAGAGTCTGCCTGGCAAACGAGAGAGATAAAGAAGGAGCTGAACTTAGCCACTTGCCAGTGAAGAAGCTGTATGAGGAGAATTGAACCTCTGTAACTGATATATTATTCTATGGCCTTGAGCAAATGAACATGAAAATCAGTGAACATGATCTGTGCCTATAGGCAAATACCAGAAGCTGAGTAAATTCTGAAGGCATTGACAGTGGATCTGTAAGGTGTCAAGTGTTTAAAGTTTGCTGTAAACTTTGAGGACATGGAGGGAAAAGTATTACATGTATATGTAAATAATCTGTTGCTAGTAAACACAAAAGTAGAATTAGACAGACAGAAGGAAGATAGATAGATAGATAGATAGATAGATAGATAGATAGATAGATAGATAGATAGATAGATAGATAGATAGATAGATAGATAGATAGATAGATAGATAGATAGATAGATAGATAGATAGATAGATAGATAGATAGATAGATAGATAGATAGATAGATAGAGATAGATAGATAGATAGATAGATAGATAGATAGATAGATAGATAGATAGATAGATAGATAGATAGATAGATAGATAGATAGATAGATAGATAGATAGATAGATTTGCTTTGTCTGCTGCCACCATGACCTGCATTCACCAAAATGACAGAAAATCTATGAGTGGAAAAATACAAATTGTGTGTTTTGTTTTTTTTTTCTTCTACAGTGTTTGCAAATAATCAGCATCTAGTGGACACTTGGCTTTTAGACCCCCAAACCCTCAACCGTAAATCTGCCCCTGCCACTTGCTGCCACAAAAACCTTCAGAGTGTGAAGGCTCTCCACAGAAATGTGAAATAAAAATTATGGGAGAGACCTTGAAGGTGCTGCGCCACAGAGATTGTACGTAGATGGCACTATGGTGGCTGAACAAGCTGCGGCTGAAGGGTCCATTTTTTAGAATATTGGCTTCAAAACACTTTCTTTTTTTTCCCTTTCTTACTGTGTGTGTTTGTGGGGGTGTGGGTAAAACCCTTTTCCACAGTAAATCTGTTATCACCACAGATGGTTCCTGATGAGCAATAGGCAACACAGGCTTTCCAACACCAGCCAAAATAAGTCAAGGGCATCCACACATACAAGGCTGATCTTGACAGCACAAACACACACACACTCCCGCTTTGCCTTTTATCAGGTAAAGCAAATAAGAGTTTTTAATTCTACTACACCTACGCATTATTTTTATTCAACCCCTCGATACCACATTTACCTCAGGCTTTATTAATGATAAACATATACAATCGTCTATTGCTCTGTTAATTAAGTCTGAGTTATTCACATAAACAACATATGGCCAGGTTATAAAGTTAAACATAAATGTTCCTATATGTAGCTTCATGTACAGGACTCTCACATCATCTAGTCAAATCACTAAATATAATAGTGACTAAACCTGGGTGTAACCCTGAATGATGAAGTGTGGTTTTCATCAGAAATAGCAGCTGTAGCCTTCTCCTGTAGATTCATATTGAACTGCACATTCACGTGTTTCTCATGTGGGAAGAGACCCAGGTGACTAATGCAACTTCCTCGTCTATAGCCAGTCCTGAACACTGTTGCCCACCTGCCAGTGTCTAGATTTGTTACACCAGCTCCAGTTTGTACAATAATTCTGGTCTTGTGATTTTTCATCCCAATCAGGGTTTTTCTGTGACAAAATAAACTCCATGTGGAGAAGTTTTTAATTGGATAAGTGAAATTTTTTTTACTTTTTATGATGTTTGTCCAGTTTCCACTGATGAAATTTTTCAGGCTCAGCTATAATATACTAACCTGGATTTGCTGTGTCCAGTTGGCCACTAGGGTAAGACAAACAGGGAAGGACTGACTCAACGTGATCATAGCAAAGTTCAGTTCAATTAAAATTCTTATGCTGAGACTTTTCTCTAAATTATATTCAGCTTTTAAATGTTCAGTCTAGCCTTCCCTCACTTTTATAACTGTAACCATGATAACAAAGGTCCTCTAAAGTCAGAGGCATTTGTTTTAACCATTCAGCACCATGTTTATTACTGTAACCATGGTGGTGGAGGTCCAAGACACTATTTCAGAAGATGGACATGGACATAGAAAAGTCCTACAGCGCCTATAGGGTGTTCTCATGACTCTTCTATACACCAGTTTGATTGAACAATTAGCTTGTTCATGTTATACATGCTTCCTGTAAAGTAGGCCTGAATTATCCAATATACTTACATATTATATTTCTTACTTTTAAATTCAGACACCTTTTTTTATTATAAAACTTACAGTCAGGTGAGGTTCAGGTGGGTCAGATACTTATCTATAGAATTAAGCTGCTTGGAAACACCCATGACCCCTCTTCCTCTGTCTCTTTCTCTCATTTTTCATGTATTGATGATGATGATGATGATGATGATGATGATGATGATGATGATGATGATGATGATGATGATGATGATGATGATGACTGCTGTCAACTGCTGTCAATGCATATTCCTGGTCCCCCATCCCTCCAATAACAACTCTGTCCAATGTTCAGACAAACATCTGAAAAAAGTGTCAAAGTGAAGGAAAAATACAAGTCACAAATTGCAGCCAGGGCTTTCAAAAAAAAAATCAGAGAAAAAACAAAAGTGATTTGTATAATGGGCTTTTAGGCTCTTATTTAGGTGACAGGCTCCAGGTATTCAGGTATCAGCAAAAGTATCCAGGTGTTTTCCAAGCAAGGAAAAAATGTTATGAGCAATCTGTAACTAGATGCTACATAATATGAGTATATATATTAGAAATAGTGACCAGGAAATGTCCATATATTTGATTTCTGGGTGAATGTAGTTCCTGCTATGACAAAGCCAAATTTGTAAGCAATGGGTGTTGTGTTTTGTACTGAATGGATGGATGGATGGATGGATGGATGGATGGATGGATGGATGGATGGATGGATGGATGGATGGATGGATGGATGGATGGATGGATGGATGGATGGATGGATGGATGGATGGATGGAATCTAGACTGACAGACTCATCTAGAGTCTAGATGAGTCTGTCAGTCTAGGTTCTAGACTTTTGGGAAAGAGAATGAGCAGAATATGTGAAATTGAGAGAGGAAGTATAGAGACAGACAGGAAGAGAAATAGCTGGGTCACAGTTTGACCTTTTCTTTGTTGTCCCTCTGTGTGAGGGATCATTTACTGTTGTCATCTCTGCTGACGTCCTGCGTCCTGTCGGGAGGCTGCAGCCATCAGCAGCTGGGAAACCAGCAGTGCCTCATGTCCTGCATCAACCCTGCTGTCTGACACAATTGTGCTGTACCTCATGAATGTCAGCCTCAGCCGTGAACTATAGGAGTACTGGAGCTCCCACAATGCACCTCTCATTAGCATACAAGTCTGCTTCCAAACAAACTATAATTTGTGTTTCTGTTTCCAACCATGTCATATGTGTGATTTTACAAAGTTAGAAACTACAGATCTATGAAGCAAAACACTTCTTGCCTCTGGATAAATCATCTTAGTGATTTGAACTAAATCCAAAATATATACAAATATATGCTGTGCTACTCCTATTAGTATCTACATTGTACATTATAAATGATTCACTTCAAATTATAATTCATGTATTCCTTATGATCATGAATCTAATAAATAATATCAGTTAATATGTGGATTTTGCTTGATCTGTACTGATGATTGAAGGAATTAGAGGCAGTGTGGCTGACAACATTTGAGCCAGTAGTAGAAACTTTGTCTGATTTCAATATGTTAAGAATGTGTTAAGATGTGCAGTAAGGTTTTGACACATACATTACCGTAGAGTACTTTAAAGTCGTGTCTTTCTTCTATTCTTGAATTAAATACATTTGCAGAAACTCAGCATAAAACAAACCCACCTGCCTTTATTTCTGTCACTTTCCACTTAGTGAAAAACTGCTGAAAACACCTCAGACCGCCACCTCGGTAGTCAGACACATGACATAAAATCCTTGTGTTAATGTGTAAATGTGGACAAACACTGGCACATCATCTTTTGTGTTGGATTGGTCCCAGACAGATTCGGGTTCGGGGTCGGAGTCGGTTTTCCGTCACTGGATACATTAAACAGTGAGATGGGAAGAATATAATTAATATGCCATATTATCAAGTTGTCATGATGGAAACAGATAATTAAAGATAGAAAGAGCTCTCTGGCTCTATTTCTAGTAATTTTCTCCTTTGTCTCTCTGTCTGCTCTCACCTCCTCCCTCCTGCCCGTCTTTTCTCTGCGTGACATTTAAGAGTCATGAGGGAAGAGCTCCTAATGAATCTGTGGGGATTAACTGGTCTGAGGACGGAGGGTGGAGATGTAGTTCACAGCTACAGATACAAAACAGCAGTTTTCACTTGCAAAAGGACCAACAGAGCAGTAAAACACCCTCACAAACTGTCAGATGAGCTCAGGCAGCCTCTCACCAACACCTCCTGTTTGTTGGAGCACTGAGCTAGCAGTGCTGAGGTGGTTTGGTCCAGTTTTCAGCTACACTCCTGGTGGCAGAGGCTGAATGCTAACATTTAAGTCAGTATCTAAACTGCTTTATTCACTAGTTCATCATTGCACTCTCAGTCACAACGTGTGGTATTCAGGAGGCACCGCGGGAAGCATATTTTTAAAGAGACTTTTGTCAGGTTTAGTGTTTGTTAGCAAACCACAGGCATCATCAACAAAAAAATGCATAGAATGAAACATGGAAATTAGATAGATAGATAGATAGATAGATAGATAGATAGATAGATAGATAGATAGATAGATAGAATAGATAGATCATAGATAGATAGATAGATAGATAGATCCACCTAGATAGATAGATGGTAATAGATAGATAGATAGATAGATAGATAGATAGATAGATAGATAGATAGATAGATATAAGGTCAAAGCTGCTGTTGTTGTTATGGTAGATATTATATCCTTTCTCATATGTTTTATATGGAGTTTGTAATCACACAGATGCGAATGTGTTTAATTAATTTAATTTAATTAATTTTAATTTATTTTGTTTTTTGTTTTTACGTTTTTTCTGAAGTGGTTTCTAATGTTAGTAGTTTCAGTGTGTCAGTGCTTCTAGGTGTCACCAAGAGACATGTTTGGATGTGGAGCGACGCAGAACTGTCAAATTCATTTCAATCTTGTTACACTGACTCATGTGCATGAAAGATGGTGTATCCAACACTTCTGTGTATACATAGCATTTATACAAGAAGCCCTAGAAGAATGGTTAGTATTGTCAGCCATTTACTATAAACAACATGATGCTATGCTCTGATACCGAGTCAGCACCCTTCACTCATCAATCTTATTTAAGAGAGAGGCCTTACATCGCCCGTGGTGACCAACAGGAGCACAGACCTCCTGTTATGGTGTTTAGCTCCAGAACTCCTCCTCTCTTCCTCCACAGCCTTCAGGGAACATCAGGCTTCTCTTTAGGCAGCAGGGCTGTGTTTAATACACACCAACAGCTGATCCAAGTGTAAACAACAGGCTGCACATCCTCAGACACAGACGCAAACAGTGCAAACACCATAAAACCAATGTCCATCGTCCACAGAGGGAAAAAAAAAAAAATAAAACCAAACTAAAGGAATATTGAGAGAGAGCTGCAACAGGCTGCAACTCAATGACAACAATTTAATGCAAAAGTCTCACAGTAGATGGCTGAGTGATGAAGCAGGCAGGAAGGATAATGACGCTAGAAATCTAGCAAAGTAGAACAAGCTTCATAGAAAAGTCATGCAAGCATGAGGTGGATTTGTAGGCGCAAAAATCAATGGGGAATTTAGCTGAACATTATGGTGATGGTGAAGTCAAGGCTCATATGAAGGGTTGATGAGGGCTGCAATCAGGTGCAGCACAGACACAAGCCACACCCACTGACCACATTTCTGCTGCAGAAGTGCAGAAGTTCTTCTATAGCAGGAGTAAAATCTTCAGCTTTGCTTCTCTGTATTATTTTGTATAAAATGTGATACCATCTCTATATGCTAATAACACACACCCATTAAATATTCACAGCAGAAAAAGTGTCCCCTTGACCCCTTGGAATTAACACAACAATACACATCAGCTCAGACATGTTCACAGGATGTTGGATGATGTCTTTTGTGTTCCTCAGCATGTTTGTTCACTCAACGTTTAATGAGCTTCAGAAGCCTAGAAACGACAAAGTCCCAAATTATGAGGCTTGATGAGGATGTCGTCCTGCCATGGAAACCATGCTCCATGATTTATGCATGGTAAAAATCATCAACACAGCAGCTGTAGCTATGCTTTTTCTTTTTTCACTCACTGATCATGAGCATTGTGCCTTCTTAGCGAGGCAGCAGTAGATGAATATCCATATAATCCAGCTTTATCCCAGGTCTTTTGAGATTTATATTTGCAAGACATTGTTTGCATCAAGTGAAGTCATCAATTTTTTTATTTTTTTTTTTTTACAGTAGCTCTAACATACACCTTCAATCTGGTTTCACCAACTGGGCTCCAACTTTGCAAACTCCTGACTTCAATTAATTTTAGTTGTGACTCCTGAATTGGAGGCACTGAAACAGAACTTAAACTACATCTGTGGTGGTACATGAGTTCACACACTGACACATACCACTACTATAAAAAATACCTCTGTAAAGATAGTGTCGGGCTTAGGTTCTTTTCATTGTGAATTGTCAACCATGAAGGTTTCTAGTTCTCACAATGTATTCATCCTTAACAATAAAGTCACCAATCTTCCTTGTAAGCAGTCACATGATCAGAAATGTTGTAAATGAGCAAACAGTTGAGCTGAATCTTCTACACGGTTTCATTTAGTTAAAATGATAATATAAAATGACCCAAACAGTGACCAGTAAGTGACAGCAGTAGTGAAGAGAAACAGAACTTGTCAGAAAGATTGGATGTTTGCAGCTTTACAATATATGGATGATATATAGTGGACGCGGTTTCCAGCTGCTGTAGCTGTTGTGTAACACAGCCTGTTCAGATGCATTTATGCCATGCAGAAATAGACTAGAAAAACAAGGATTTTCCCAAATGTTTGAAAACAAATTTGAACTCAATTATTACGAATATTTTTCTGTTGACAATAAAATCAAATCTTAGAATCACCCTTAGCTGCAACAACTTGGTGGAGAAACTGGTGGTATGGACTATGGTCATGTAGTGGAAGTGCAGATTCAATGTTTTTCATGTGACAGTGATAAAACAGTGATGTGTATGTTCTCAGTGAGAACTTCACCATCTTGCTTGTCACATGCCAGTAAAAGTTAAAGCCGGCAAAGTAAAGCGTCTCTCAACTTCAGTATAAAATATACTGTCTTTCTTTGGGTGGGCATTCTGCTTCACTTTGACTACATATCTTGTAGGAAGAAATCATTTTATTGAACAACCTCTGAAGTTGCCATGAAAGGCTGAGGTTCATTAGCCATGCTCTTAGTGGGAACTGGACGTCTCACTACAGCTAAGATCTGTAATAAATAGAAAAACTGGCACCACCAGCTCTGACATCTAAGATATGAGAATTAGAAGAAGAACGAGTTACATTCATAAGCTGTGGCTCTAGGAAATCAAACCTAGAAGGCAAACAATGAGCAAACAGGTGTGAAAGGTTTGTGTCAATTTAACATCTTTGTGCAAAAAGATGTTTGTCACCCACCTCTGAAAGCTCAGGTGTCAGAGTGTCCTTGAAGGCACCAGAATAGAAAAAAGCTTTCAAAATAGACCCTGTGCTTTTCAAAATGACTGGCAGAATTTCTAAATTCAAAACAGACTAACAACATTTTCTTTCTTTAAACCTACAGAAGGTAAGTTTGTGAAATTCTGGGACTTCTGGGAGTACTGTACCTACAGCAACCAGAGGCTCACAACTAACATACTCTGTGTGAAACACGGGGAAGTATAAACTTGCCTGTACTGAGTTGATAGCAGCTAGTACCATTATAAGTCTTATTACAAATCAAGTCAGAGACACATAACAATAATACTCCTCCCCCTCACTCTGATTGATTAAAACTAACTGGGAGCTTTGGATTTTAAAAAAATATATATATTTTTTTTGCAAATCTGATTACAGAGCCTGAGGAGCCAGATTTTTTTTATTATTACCAGTTTCATGCACTACTGTTCGAACACATTTTTGAGCAAATATGACTAAAAAATGTTACCCACTGAACCTTTAAAATAAGACTTTATAACGTTTGTTACAAATGTGGCCACAGGTGGTCGGTACAGGGTGCTCACACTGTCCACCCTCATCAAATCTGGTTTGGAATCAGGCCTAAACTCCACCAGAACTGCAGCGAGACATCAGCTGCTGATCCCTTGAAGGTGACAGAGAATCGAAAAATGTTTTTACCTCGTCTTTGTTGAACGATCGTCCACGCACATTCAAGAACATGAAATTGCTAGAAATTCTGAACATCTCCTTTTCATTCTCCTTTTCCTTTTTTAGAAATGCCCTCTAGAAAATTGAAAAAAAAAAATATATCTTTCTGAGAGGTTTTTATGAAGCTTCTGAGGCGTTACACATCCAACCAATATTTTATTGTGTCAATGTCACATCACAGAACAAGGATCAAAACCCCATTCAACCTTTTAATCTCTGTCATCTTCAAGTCCTGTGAGCTGTGAGGCCTCAATGGACTTTTTAGACCAAAGAAACAAAATGTAACTCAAATCACTGGGGAACTAAACAGAAACCCACCTGGAGACTTGGAGAAGTACAACCAGAAGGCAAAAACAAGAACCAAGAACTAGAAACACACAGGAACGTTGACATAGTGAAAACTCAACGAACAGTAAACACAGGAGTAAACACAGAAGACCCCATAAAGAACTGATTTAGAGGGGTAGATAAATACACGAGGAGAAGGAAAAATGATTCATCAAGGGCAGGGTCAGGTAATCAGACACGAGGGAAAATACAGGAAAAAAAACACAAAAAAGACAACTAGAACAGGAAGTGACTCAACATGATGTAATGAAAAGTGCAAACAAAATAAAACAGGAAAAACTAATATTAATTCTGTTTCTGGAGCTATAACACGTTTCCCTTGTGTTGTGATCAGCCCCTCTTCACTCCTCATACACATCAGTGAGACTTGGTCACTACTGACCCTGTCACCAGGTGACTGTTTTCCTTCCTTGGACCACGTTTGGTACTGAATCGTGTCGGAGATGCTCTGACAGAGACACTTTGGCTCTTGTCAAAATCACTCACATCCCTACACAACCCTGTTTTCCTGCTGACATCAACTGCAAATACAAAATGTTCACTTGCTGCCTAACATATCCCAGCTACTAACTGAGATTATGTCAGTGGTCATAATGTGATGGATGACCAGTTTATAGTAGTGGTCAGTGACATCTTCATATGTTTTTGGAAAACCCAGCAGCTATGTCACTTCTTTCCATCCTGTTTATACACAGAATTCTTTATGTCCAACAACAGCACAACTGATGTTGTCTTTATTGTGGCAGCATGTGATCTACCTTCAGTAATCTTTACTACCACAGAGGCAGATTTGGGATCTTTGGCAGGTGTTTGTGTCAATACCTGCCCAGCACCCAACAGCAGAGACACAAAAAGGAAGAAGCCGGTGTAAACAGTGTTTGTTATTTAGAGTGAGATGTTTTCCTCGGGGTGTTGATGTTCACTATATCTAATTAAAACTTTAAATAAACAAAGTTAATACCAACAACACACCAACAACCCAACAGTGTAGAAACTATGACGGTAGTGTGTTGCTATCTGTGTGACTTTCTTCACATAAATGCTTATATTTTGTTTAACTGCATGCTGCTATTTTATTAAATCAGTGCATTTCATTTGATCAGTGGCAGGATCTGGTCACTCAACAGTACAAAATGACTAAATGTCATAAATGTGACGAGAGAATCTGCTCCCAGCATCCTGACGTGTTTGACACAATTATAGGAAACAGATAAGAGACAATGGAGGAAGTGGGAGGAACGAACAGTGTCAGAGAAGATGGAGCACTGTCAATTTGCAGAGTTTTTCCTGGAAGAAAACATTGAAACCCGAAAAAGACTGAAGCTGAAAACATACTTCAACATCTTCCTCTTTGTTTTCTCACCACTATTCCGTCTCTCGACATCCCACCTTGCACAGTTTAGCAACACATCTTTCACATTTTCTTTTCAACATCTTATCTGTGACCTCATTCACCCGCCGTCCACCCACACAGGCAGGCACAAACACGCAAACAACAAACAAGTGTATGTGAATAAAGGCTCAGCCCCTCACTGTTGGGTCCAATGTGGCGAGATAAGGCAGAACTAGTCTAATCAATACATTGTTAAAGCCGTTTCCACCAAAAAGCCACAACAGCCATCATCTCAGGTAAAGACCAGTGCGATGTTAGAGGAGGCTGTGATCACACGCTCCTGGTGGTTGTTGTCGCTCTGGACTGGTAGGGAAATGCTCTCCAGTTTATCTCTTTATTATGTTGTGTCTAGTTGTTATGTCATAATGATTGTATATCATTTGAAGGACTTTATAATTGCAGTTTTTTAAAGTGATATATAAATAAAGGTTTTTATTATATGAGCAGATTTTTTCTCAGTAGTACTGTTTTCAGTTCTGGGGAGTGGGTCTGGTTAGACACAAACAATCAATAGATTAAGACAAACAATGAATAGAGAGAAAATACAGTGGAGTTAGACAAAATACCGTGACCTGAAATATAACTTGAAGTTAAAATTTAGTTATTTGTTTAAAAATTCAGGCCAAAAACATCAAGTAAAGCTTGATGTTCAACTTCTAACATTTCCCAGGATGACAGGAAAATAAACAGAATCTGCTATTCTTTTTATCTTTTGTGATACATCTGTATATACACTGCACGAAATCAAATGGTACATAGATTCATAGATAGGTAGACTGAAGGACCTGCATCTTTCTGGAAAAGTCTGTTACCATCAGACTGCATTATGACTTTCTGAAAAAATTCAAAGGCCAAGCAGGACTGTACATCCATTTTCCACGTCGCTCAGATCTCGCAGCACTTGAACTCCTTTGATTACAACTCTGACATCCTCATGTGGATCTGTGGGCTCTGCTTGTCACGTCAGATGACAGAGATTCCCACAACCATGTCTTCTATTTCTCTCCATATGCAAGGATCAACATCTTCAAAACAGGATGATAACACAGCCTCAATATAGATCAGTCAATTTTGAATTAATATAATCTTCTCAATTGATTGTCTGTATTAAATGTCACCTTTCAAGAACTGTTTTTTCCCCAAACAGTCAAGATGAAGTCCCAAGATTGTAATAGGTTGAAATGGAACAGAAATTTAAAAAAAGAAAGAAAAAACCTGAACACACTGGTACCTGCAGGACTGTGCTGTTCTTGTTGGTAATATTGCCAATTTAGTGGCTGGTTTGTACACTCTGGTATTGAAGACAAATGATTCAGTAAAAGCTAACAGGAGTTTTAGAATTCATTTTTATACTTATGTGAAGATCTTGAAGCAAAGCAATTCAATATTAACATTGTGATCATGTGCCATGGATGAAGGTTCTCCTGGTACGCTTAACACTTCAACTTCCACCTTGTCTTGTGCATACAAATGAGTGTGAAACCATGACCTTGTCACCATGTGTCTTTACGTAGGATTTGTTGGCAATAAGGAATAGTTACGTTCCAGTTAGAGTTAAAGTATGACATTGAAACTGTTGACTATTGAGAGGGAGTGAGCTGACAAAAACTAAATATTATTCACAAGGCCAGGCCAGGCAGCACCACCTCTGTGAATCAAGCTTTTAGAATTTTTTTCTTTTTTTCTTTTTTTTTTTAGAATTACTGTTCACAAACACACAACGAGCATTGTGGTTGCTGTGAAAGCTGTGGGGGACAGATTTAAAAAGGCCTGCATAACATCCTGCTGACTGCCTGACTTCTCTCCACTAGTGGAGGTACATCTCTCTCAGTTTGATTCTATCCTTTTCATTTGCATGGAATCAGGCAAATAGAATGCTGTTTTTGCATTCTGTCAGAAACAGGGTAAAGGGCATCGCAAACGAGCCAACATACAGAGACTGAGGTCTAAAGTTCTTCTGTGCATCATGTAGCTACAAACAGTGTTGCTGCTCTTCAGGCTGTTGCTGATGAAAGTTTTTATTATTTTCATTATCAAGGATTCTCCTGGATCTGAGGTTTTTTTGTTTAGTTTTGTATTGTTTTGTTTTTTTGTTTTTGTTTTTTTTGCTGATAACTGCAGCAAAAATCCCTCGTTATCTTCTGTGATCACACTTAAACACTTCATCATCTTATTGCAATTAGTTTTTACTTTTTGTGAGCCTTCTTGGTGCTTGTGTGGGAAAAACACCAGAAGTGAAAAATGTCAGTTTATTAACACTGTGCAAGGGGTGAAATGTGTCAGTTTAGAATGTGTGCAGTGTTAATTTAGTCAAATTGACAAAATGCCTCTTGGGAAATGGTAATGTCAGTCTGTTGGTCCAACACTTTGGTCTGGACTGCCATGACATAGTCCACAGTTCACTGAGGATGACTAATCTCACCACTGTGAGGCTCAAATTGATTGTTGAAATAAAATAAAATAATACAATACTATACAGTACCATAGAAAAGAATAAACTACCTCCCATGGTGGTTTGTGTCTGCCTCATGTACAGGTTCTCTATCAGATGAGTTTAAAGGTTTAGTAACTACTTAGCTGTTCCTAAGTCTGAGCTCTTCTGGACAGAGACCTCTGATGTTGTACCAGGAATCTACCACTGTTACACTGCTGCTTTTACTCTCAACATCTTTTCTAGCTCCACTTTTAACGCTCGGTATTTTTTGAGCTTCTCATGTTCCATCCATCCATCTTCTTACCCTTAAACCCATGCAGGCGCAGGGAGAACATGCAAACTCCACACAGAAAGACCCTGAGCCTGACCCAGGAGTCGAACCCACGACCTCCTTCTGTGAGGCAACAGCTTCTCGTGTTCCTTCTTCATAATGATATTGTCCTTTTGTATTATTACCTTTATCAGCACTGCTATGCATGTCAACCAACACAGTGATTCTGAGTCTGGATCTGGAAGTCCCACTGGATCTTGACCACTTTAGGAGGCATCTTCCTCTGTGACCTCCAGCCCATAATCAATACAGATTTTCCTGTAAAGTGGTCCAGTGACTTTGTTTTGGCGATACACATTTGTTGTTCCTGCCTGTATTTTACAGACTGCTCTTATGTGCTGAACTGTTTCAGGAAGATCTTTACAGAACCGAAACCTTGGATCCTGTCTTGTGTGGTAGACCCTAGCCTTTTATACCAGCAGGGTATCTGCTGGCTGGCCAGATGTATATGTCCTGTGTATATTCATCTGTATGTATTTGGCTATGGCATGTGCATCTTTGGTTCTGATCACCTTTCCTCTCATTGACACCATTCAGCCACACTTATCTAGTCCACGTGACATGCCAATGTTGTTCTTGCACATCCTAGAGATGTGGATCAGTCAGTCAACGTCTCGTTCAGTTCTGACATACAACATGATATAGTTCAAGCAGAGGAGGTGACTGATGGTTGCTCCAATTCAGAAGTAGCTGAAGGGGATCAGGCCTTTGTAGAGCAAATACAGAGACAGTGTTTCACCTCAGAATATGTAAAATTTGGATTGGGCTCCTGGTTGTTTTCTTGAGCGTCTTCTTCTTGATGAAGGCTCTTAGTGTCTTGTTGATGGTTTTCTTGTTGTCAGTCCAGGCAGTTCACAGGTTGAGCTGTCTAGTCTTGCTGTCTCAAGTGACTGCTCTATCGATCACTGGCTGGTGTTTAGATCTCTTGATGTTACTCCTAGTGCCTTTCTGAGCTGCACCGATCATGAATGTCAGCTTGACAGGACATCACAGACATTTACTGGACAAAATATAGTATGTTTCAAGCTACATACTATAGTGTAGCATGTGTGACGATAGTGAAGTGTTAAGTTGTGTTTTTTTGTGAGGACATAATATGTGCTGACAGTGTGTGAATGACGGATTGTGGCACTAAAGAGAAGGAAAGGGAAATGGCCGCTCTAGGTCAAGGTGATTGATGGGCCAAGGTGTCCACATTGTTTGAACAAACACGAGAGTTTGATAGTTACACAACTAAATTAAGTTCTCACATAACTTCCTATATGTTTATATGAAATAAATACTTCACCATTACACCTCAGGGTCAGCTAATTGTGATGTGAAGGTGATGGTGTGTAACCTCTACTACAAAAGCAAATATTCAGATTTACCAAAATATAAGTCCATTCCCATTCTTGAACATTTTTTTTTGTTAAATTTTATTTTATTTTTTGTATGTTTGTTTCAACAAGCACATAAATATCCAACAAGTCTGACTGCACTTATATACTATCTGGCTTCTTTATTCACATTTTGACTTTTATCTTTTGTTGTTACACTATTATTAAAAAGTATTATATTAAAAATCATATAAATAGAATTAATAAAAAAGGACTCCTGCAGTCATAGTTTGTCTGTGTGAACATGTTCATTTCCTCAGTCCCATGTCTGCTGTGTGGCTGTGAGACATTATGTGATTCTGTATCAAAACAAAATTGACAAAACAGTGAAATTACGACACTAATGTGGCTGAGGTGGAAGGTACATCCCAGTAGTACATTATATACCGGTGCAATACCACATTAATAGAAATCATTTCATTTGACCATTGATAGCTACTGCTAATTAAAGTCAAACACAGAAAGTAAAATGCTTATCTAAAGATTTAACAAATGGTTTTATATTTAGAACAACAGTAGTGGTCCTCATATGTTACAGGGGTGAAGAGCAGTGAATGGGCATCTAGCACTTTCATTATCAAGACTGGTGTTTGTTTTCCATCCCATACCTGTAATTTCAATTTTATCTTTTTATTAAACATGTTCATGATCCTAATCCCAACAGTGTGCAATAACAATTATTTTTCCCACTTTAGTCCATACCAAAATATCTACAATATCTACAATTATTGCTACGATATCTTGTATCAATATTTACCAACCCCAGAGAATAAAAACTTTTTTAGAGAGCAGCTTTAAATGCCACAGATTAAAAACATCCTCACATGACCAAGCTGGAATCAAGTAATGATGAATCACTGGACTTTCCCCAGATTAATATGAGCCCAGCATGAGTAGAGCAGAGTAAACCTTTTCTAAGCTTATCATGACTGAGAGTGTTAACATGTCTACTGCACTTCTCTTTCTGGGTTTAAAAGGGATAGGTGGGCATTCCTGTCTCTTAATTGGCGTCTCTTTCCTGTCTGTAGTGACACAGTGACCAAAGAATGGGTAGAATGGGATGAAAGCAGGAAAGGAGTCAGTAGGAGGGGAGAGCATCTGGGGAGAGGGACGACTGGAGGGCGCCACGGGTGGGTGGGTGGGTGGGGGGGGGGGGGGGTGCTCTGGTGATGGGAATGTGACAGAAAGGAGGAAAGGAGAAGGTAGGGGGTTAATAGTAGGGTCTGAATAGGGGATTAAACCCCCTGCAGACCCACAAATACACAAAAATGCACACAGTGTTTTAAGGCTGTTCGTCTAGCAGAGCGAAACAACACACACCAGCTACATTTCTACATATATACATACAGTGTGTAGTTACCAAGAATGTCAGGTTTCTGTCCACTTTATATTACATGTCATATTTCTAATCTCCTGTGTCATTCAGTGAGAGGATTTTTTCCAAAGATGGAAAAGGAGGACAAACAGAGAGGATTCTCCGCTGTTCCACTGAGAAAACTCCTCATCAGCTTGTGAATAATATCACTTGGCAGTCATGGAAATGGTGGCAGACAACCTCATATTTGGTGACAAGCATGATTGGATTTTCATCTTTTTTTCCATTTGAGAAATGTCCAGTGGGTCCCTGCAGTCCCGGCTTAAAAAGAATATATCTTTTAAGGGACTAAAACATTTTTAATGCACTTGAATATGAGCAAGTACATGTCTAGTCATTCTAGTCATCTATCATTGTGTGTGCTAAATGTAAGTGTGCAAAAGTACACTTCCAATGGACTGACTGTAAATATATCTCCTCCTACTTCAATGAACCTACAATACATTTCATAGTCCTAACCCTCAAGTTGAAATTTAGTATACTCATGTCAAGTATATAACCCACAAAATATACAGAAGTATCTTGTGAATGAATCCTAACAGTGTGCTTTTAATGCTTTGATCACTAGTTCAATTCTAGTGGATTTTCAGGTCCGATTATCAAATAAACTCTTAGTTCGGTTCTAAGAAACTACATTTTCTCACTTTTATGTTCATGTTTTAAGGACACTGTTTAAACGGTAGTGTAAAAATGCACAAAAGTGTATCATCAAGTAAAATTAATTTAGCATTAAATTAATGTGGTTTGCAAATATTTCTACAAGCTAATATAAATAGTAGTTTTGTCTATTTTAGTGAATTTTGCTTCTTTTGTTTTTAAAAAAGAACACGTACAATAGAGTTTTGTCACTGTACCTGAATTTATCTGTTAAACTTTTAATATTTAATAATAGTATTTTTGATTGTTATCACTACTTTATACGCTATATCTACTTTTACAATACACTTAAGTGCTTTTGTAGAATACATTATAGTCACCAGAATTTCTAACATGGCATTACACGCATAAAAAATATCATTTTTCACATTTATTGCTATGTCATTGAAGTTGAATTATGATATTATATCAGTTTCACCAACATTTCATAGCAATCAGACATTATTGTTGTGAGAACATGCAACAGTTTAACTGTGTAGATCGCAGGGAATTTGCTTTTCATCTGAAAAATGACAGGACACAGCAGGACAGCTGCTGGGAAAACGTTTGTTTGTTGTGGTAAAACATACACCAGGGGTCTGTTTCACAAAGCAAGTTTACTGAAAACTCTGAGTCTGTTGAATTTGAATTTATTTATTGGGATAAGCCCCTTGAGACGTACCATCTCATTTTCGAGGGGGGTCCCTAAATGAAGACAGAGAAACAACACACTACGTAAAGACAAGTTGAAATCAGGGAAACTCTGAGTTTTCCGTTTCTCAAAGGGAGGTAACTCAAACCAGAGAAAGAGGGGTAACTAGCCTGGTTCACACAGAGAGCTAACTTAAACTCTTGCTCAGTTACCATAGTAACAGACTCTATGAACCTAACCTGGTCGGGAGCAGGTTTTTCTCAACAAACCTTGAGTTTCTTCTCTGCCTCCGTTCTCTTTCAGCCACACACGGTATTTGATTTCCTCATTCATTCAGTCAGCAGGCGAGTTTTGGGTGTAGTATAGTTCTGCCGTTTGTTCATAAAAAAATTAAAATCACTGCAAAAATTAGTCAGTAGGCCTGAGTTAGAAGTTATATTAGGTGGTGACTATTTTCACTTGCATGGTGTGTCCTTTTGACAATGATCCCGTGGATGAAGGTGCAGCATTACTGCGCAGAGAATTAAATATTCGTCGGGACGTGGTTATCAGACCGCGTGTAGATGTTCTTACATTTCCAGACAATTATCTTTTTGAGCAGTGCCGTTGATTATTAATTATTCAACAGAACGTGATATAGACGAGAAGACATTTATGCATGTGAAAAGAGCATAATGTTGGGGATAAAACAACTGCACAGTCAAACAGCCACTTAATATTTACTTTACAATGTAAAACATGATCAAAATGAGGTGACCCCATGATATTATACCGCGGTCTTACCTGTTTGAACAATCTTTTTATATTTCATCTTAAGCTGCTGCTAAGTGCTCTTCTCCCCCGTGGGATTGCACCTACCTAAATGAAATAAATGAATAGGCTACCACTCAAGCACTTTTCCCCTGTAATATTATTGTGATTGCAAAGGACTACATTTAAACTTACACACTGACCCGCTGCTGCAGCGGTGGTGCGCTTCTTTCTGAAAACATGCTCAAACTCTCCGTATGAGCGCATAAATATTTCCAGTTCTTGACAAACGTCTTCTCTTCCCTGTTGCCATGGTGACTCGTCAAATCGAGGCTCCATTGATGCTGTCTTCTTATTACTTGAGGTAGACGCGCTTAACTCCAGGTGAAACTACTCCGAGTTGATCAAACTAACTCAAATCAGCTGTTCTGGAACCAAAAACTCAGAGTAGATCAACTTAGAGTTCAGAGTTAGACTCAGAGTTTGCTGTTTTGTGAAATGGACCCCAGGTATTTAAAGTCTGTTAATTATCCACCAACAACAACAATGGCCACTGCATACTCCACATTCACGTCTCAGATGCAGCCCAGACTGGATTCCCAGACGGACTCAAATGGACTGAGTGACAAAAATATGCAAGAGAAATAAGAAAATATGTAAATAAAGTCAGAGCTGCCACTCACCACACGCAGCACGTAGGGCACAACTGCTGGAGGGAACACCACAAATAAATGATCTCCATAATGGTGAAGTATTTCCATAAAAATATAAAGCATTTACTGAAATAGGTGTTTTTCCTTTGACAATGCAGGCTAAACAACATATGTATATTCCTGCATCACCACAGTTAGAGCTTTTATAATGCCAGACTGCATCTGTTGGAGACACTGATGTTGGAGGAAACTTAGTCATTTTCTGAGCTACCAATCCCTCAGAGACCAGGGGAAGTTCAAATGTTGGAACAGAAACAGGTACAGATTTCTACACATCCTTTCATCTGTGTGTAGAGCTTACGAGACTCTTTCTTGACAAATTAATTAGTGATGGCCTATGGTCACACCAAAAAATGAAGCTTATTCCTCCGATGAAAATAAGAGAAAGTTAAAATTATGCAGGCTTGTGCTGTTCTACCAAATGTGGAACAGTGCAGTGGTGTTCCTGCAGCAGTGGACAGTGCACAAGAGTGTCACCTCTTCCAAGAGAAGAGGCTACTACTGGCAGTTAAGAACAGACTGCACAATCTAACTTTTAATACCTGACACATTTCAAAAGATTTTTAACCTACCTTAAAACTTCTCTTGCGAAATCATCTACAGTGATAATGATCTCTCGTTGCGACTGCAGCTCTGTGAGGATGAAATAGAGACTGCGCTGGGGTCTGCAGCACAGAGGAGCTCTTTGGTGCCTCCATCACCTCCAACAGGAAATGTCCTCAGTTGCAGACTGTAGCTGCCACATGTTGCCATGTCACTCAATTTATTATTTTTTTTTTTTTTTTATGCAGCTCAGACTCAGTGAGTAGCACAATCTCACACTACAAATTTTCATTTCCATGTCTCCATCATCCCTTCATTGACAGGCCAATCAAGACTCTTTATAAATGATTGCATATTCAAGTCCTATTTTGCAATGACTATTTCTGGAGTATTATTGGCTGATGTTGGGGTGTACAGGTGTGTACTGCACAGTGTTATAAATCAAAAATTTTGGAAAAATTCTAGCAGATTTGTTTTAGATTCCTCTGTATCCATTTTGTGATTGAAAAGCAGTGGGAAAATAACCAATGGACCAATAAAAATTGATGCCATTGATGTGTCTTGGTGAATGTGTCTCTAATTTGTTTGATTGATCTATAACCTTAATTTGTCTTAGGATATTGAAGTTTTCGAAGTTCATATACCTGCATGAACAATCTGTTGCAGTACTAAAAACAAAGTCTAATTAAATCTCTTTGTCAACAAAGATTGTTGTTTGTCCACTAGGCTCAAATCATCCAAGAAGCAGGTGTGAACAGTGCCTGTAAAGGTCGAACTTTAAGACCATACTTTTGTACCAGACACGTTCCTGAGGAGATCAACCATTTCCCTGTGGAGATCACTTGTCTAGCCATTGATACAGTATATACAACAACAAATCACCAGACAGTACGTACATATGAAGATGTTGGAAGAAGCAAAAGAAAGGGAGGAAAAGAGCTGGGCCTACACAAACCTGCTTTTTTAGAGTTTTTCATATGAACACATGCTCTCTTGTTAACAAGCTGGAAGATCTGACACTCTAGATTAATGATCACCACTTGGACAGCTGTGTTATGATATAACAGCGAGCAGGCTGCATGAACATGTTCCAGACACAGCCGTGAAGCTAGCAGCTATACTTTGTTGGGCAGATTGCACCTTGGGGTCTGGGAAGACAAGACAAGGAGGAATGCGTGGATCATAATGACAGTTAATCAACAGTTGGTGCAGAAATACTATCGACTGAAAGACACTCCTGTACTGATGTTCCTACCGCTGAAATGTCAGCCTTTCTACTTGCCAAGGAAACTTACATGTGTTTACATTACAACCTTGAATGTGCACCCTTGAGCTAATGCTTAGACAGCCATGAGTAAACTACATGATGCTGTTACCAGGCAACTAGACAAACAACAGTAGCCAGTGTTTTTAGTATAGCTAATGATTTAGACCAATGCAATTTCAAGACAGTGTGTCACCCAAATTCCTCAAGAATGTTGATGTTCATATAAGGAAGTGATGAACTGTGAACCAGGTGTATACAAACATCCTGGGAGTCTACAGAATTCATCACCACAACTTGGACAATCTGATTATCAGTTGCTGTTTCTGATTCTAGCATGAAAATCTAAACATTCAGACAATGAGTAATACACCTCATCAGTGTTGTATATATCAACCAATGTGAATCCAAACCAGAAAGCCTGGTTTAATAACAATGTGAGTAATTTGTTTAAAATCTCAGACATCACTTTGATCAGGTGACAGGGAGACCTACAGCAAATCAAGGGCTGAGCTGAGAGGAGGCATTGAAGGTAATCAACTGAAATGCAAATAATGGTACGAATAAAACCACGGTGCCCACTCCTTAATGGACATCTCTCTACTTAACCAGCTCAAAACCTTTTAGCCTGCTTCAAGAAACCACTATCATCATAGAGGCCACTCACACTCCACCAGTATCAGATCAATAAAATCCTACAAAATATCATCTCAACAGCTGTTTCTGGTTGTGATCAGGGGCCTGTTTCAGACAACAGATTTAGTGAAAACTCAGGGTTAGTTGCCTTAGATTCTAGTGCAACTAATCCTGACTTTTCACTAAATCCTGCTTCCTGAAACGGGCCCCAGGTCAAGGATTCAAGACATGAGCAAATCATCTGCAATCAGTAGTTTTCACAAACCTATTCAAAAGTCACTACAACATACTGCAATTCTCACCTGCCTTACAACCACCACCACGACCAAGACGTGCTGTATATACTAAGTATGAGACACTATATCTGTAAATGTTTCGGTGCAATGAATGTGGACTTTAGGCTGTTTGTTAGTTAATAAACACCTTCCCACATCTTCTTGACCTCAGAACAGGAGCAGAACACAAATATCCCCTGAGCTTACTGACTTGTTCTGGATGATGATCCACTAAGGGTTAACAACACGGAGGCAGGAATACTCAAGATTCTGCATTCTCCCTGGAGCGTGTCATTGTCAGTTAATGGTAAATATTTTTGAAGAAGTGATTGTTCGACTACATACTACATATTTGATGTTTACTGTCAGTTCAAAGGAATAATTCTAACACAACAGGAGGGAAAAAGTTGAAGATGCCGAGGCAGAAGAGAGACCTTCAGCACAGGACAGACAGACAGCACAACATCATGAGACAGATCCTCAGTTTAACAGACATTTGCTGCTACTGCTGTCATGAAAAGTTTTGTTTCAGTCTGAACCATATTCTTCTTTTTGGTGCAGGATACAACTGAACTGCACATTTGGTCTCAGTTTGGTCGCATGTTACTTTCTTGTGCAATTGCAATGTTTTTGTCTCATCAAGGACAATATGAACAAAGAAAAAAAACTTGGTAGGCAAAACATACAATGATGTGAGACTTAGGTATGTCATTATAAATGTTAGAGCAGAAATGTACACAGAATGTGACTTATAATAAAACTACAACAACCAAACTCTGGAAGTCAAACTCCCTCTTGCATCCCTTCACCTGTACCCTTGTTGTGTTTGCTGTCTCAGCTGATGCAGGGACCTGAAGGCTGCTAATACCTCTGCACTGCAGCTGTTTATGAGTCTACATCTAACATATCTTAATGATGTGTTCATTAGCATATTCCATAAACGGCTGAGTTTAGGTGAAACTCTGAAGAATACCAATGCTAATGTTTCCCGAAAGCTACAATGACTAATAGAAGGATTTATTAAAAATGTGATTTTTTTTTTCCATTAGCTCTGAATTAACATAACATTTATACATAAACAGGGATTTTTCACTGGAAGCCAGCTGTAATGCTGCTAAACACTCAGATGATTTACAGCTCTGCTTTATGGACAAAAAGAGTAGTGTGTGATCTGAGAGGAATTTGTTGTCCATCTGTGGAGTCAGGGGGGGTCTCTAATCTCTGCCTCTGAATCCTCCACATCACAGCACAGGAAATACTGTAAAATGTGGGAAGGAGAGAGGGGGCTATTGTACTCCAGCAGAGACCCTGTCCTGATGGCTTAGAGTTTTTATGGGGGTTTAAGGGTCAGGGTGGGGTTCTGGGGGTGTTTCTGGATGGTTTGCAAACAACAAAGATTCTGATATAACTGTATTTGGTTTTATTTCAAACTGTTGTTGGTTTGTTTTGCACCATACACATTAATGTCTGAGTCTCTACATATTCTCATTCTCATATCTCAGCTCACTGTAATCTACAGCAAGCATGCATGAAACCTGTGGAGCTGCACTGTTTATTATTGTATTAGATGTTTAACACAATCATTCTGACTTTACTCATACACCATGTTATCTGTCTAATAGATCTATGTTATCTTCTCATTGATCATTAACATAGTGTTGTTGTAGTTTCATACAATGTTACAGCTCAACAGTTTCGTGAGACTGTGTCTATAACAAATGTTGCTGAGTGTTCAAGTCTTCATTTGATCTTATTCATGTTGCGTTTGGGTTAAATTTGTCCGATTTAAAAAGTCATTAGAAATGAATGAGAGAGACTACAGTTAGTGTAAAACTGATGTATAAGCTCAGGTCAATGAAACATAAAGACCATAAATAAAAACCAAAACCAAACTTGTAATGTTCACATGAACTTAAGATGATTAAAAAATATTATTTTTAATTATTACAATTTATAGGATGAGTCTTAATGAAATAGTAATTTGACAGGGAACAAAAAGGCTGAGACGTCATGATTGACAGATGAGATTGGCTAATGATTGATAGGGATGGTTGTATCTGCAGTTGTTTGATACCGTGGCTCTGGCCAGACTCTGAGTCCAAATAAACAAGATGGTAGCTCTTCAATTTTGTTTTGGTTTTTGTGCAGCGGCATGAAATGGAGGGCAGCGACTCTTTTATTTTTTTTTATTTTTTTTCCATTAACAGTAAAATAAGAATAGCCACAATCACTTAGACACATACACAGCAAAATATGTCTCAGGTTTAATATTACAGAATAATAGACACAATAAGATACTGTTTACTCCAGACCAGTTGAGGTCACAGGAGAAAAATCTCAGTAAGAATCTTTTTCAATGCTCTAATTTAATACTGTGTTGGTAATAAAAACACGTTGTTCCATAGCTATATAGTCTGGATCAGAGTAGAGTGTCTGTTTCAGGTTCTGAATTGAATCTCTTAACCTTTTGAGGAACATCTGGTTATATCAGAAGCATGTATTCATCACAGCAACGTCAGGGCTTCATTAAACCCTGGTCGGGTGCAGGGTCACAAAGCTAGGTCATGTTGAGTTTATCCCAGGTCAGTGCACTACAGATTCAAAGGGACATTAAATGGAACAGTGTGTGACATTTACTGCCCTCAATCTAGAGACCTCTATGTCCAAGAGGTATCCGTTAACCTCTGCTTGTTTTTGTGGCCATATGTTCATGGGAAGGACAGAGGCTGAAGGATAAAATGGTGATCAACAGTTGAACAGAATCAACATGTAATGTGAATTATAATGGGAAGCTGCAAACTCATTATTTCCACTCACAGCTCAAACTACTGTGCATTTCCTTCGAGAGAAGCTGTGTAAAGGGTAAGACATAAAATTAAACTCGTAGTATCATTCAACTATCTGAGTGTAAACACTCATGTACTTAAACTGTTTTTTCTCAAGAGAAGCAGAGATGAAGCCTTGAAGCACAAAACAAAGGAGTTTCTTTCTTCTTCCTTTTCCATCGCCTGAGGCAGCCCAGCTCCACTGGACTCCTAGTGCATGCATATATATGTGTGTGTGTGTGTGTGTGTGTGTGTGTGTTTTTTGGGAATCTCACAGGACATCACAGGGCTTCAAGATGCTCCACTCAGTGATTAGCTGTGCTCAGCAAGCTCCACAGAGAGCCGCTCAGACACACTCAGTACCACACTCAGTAAACACTCAGTAAACACACACGCACACACACATATGCACACACACACACACACACACACACACACACACACACACACACACACACACACACACAGTTTGTCACAGGCTGACAGAGACAGGCAGACTGGCAGGCCCACTTGTCACTTGCTAAGCTGATGCGCTGACAAGTGTGTATGTGTGTGTGTGTGAGTGAGTGAGAGAGAGAGAGAGAGAGAGAGAGAGAGATTGCATGCATTTTTGTGTCTATACGCTGTATATTTTTATGTATGTGTATATATTTCATTGCAGTGTGTACATCTGACTGCATGGAAAAAAGGAGTATAAAGGAGTATGCACACACATATATTATATATGTGTGTGTGTGTGTGTGTGTGTATGAGAGAGAGGGAGGGAGAGTGAGAGCAGCAAGGATCTGCTGCTTGTTTAGACACTGAGCAGAGTCTCCTCACAGTGACTGATGCCGACAGTTAGACTGACGACATGATGAAAGTATCAGTATCACAGTCCAACATTTTCACATGAACGTACCGATAGAGGACTGGAACAAGCCCCTCCCTCACTCCACATAAACACGTATCGGTAACCTGCTTACAGAGCTCAGCTGCTCTTCCACTTGTTATCAAAAAGCCTTCTGCTGTATTTTCCGTACTTTCAGCAGATGAAGGGATCACATCAAAAGGATTTTAAACTGCTCGTATTCAACTTAAAATCAGTCTTTATGTTGACAACGTTTCAGTCTCTTCGCAAGACCCCATAAATCCCCGCATGAGGATATTAAAGTTAACAGACTAGGCCAGATCGCCAGCTACCCACAGCTCATGCACCACCTCATCTAGAGGAAGCTCCAGCACCAAGCTGTCAGAACCTGTGCACTCTCCACATGTGCTCATTAATCCAAAGTGACACAAGCTGACTTAGACTTTGAAGATACACTTTGCTTGTCAAATTATATCACTGATTAGCGATCGTGGCATTTTTCTACATCGTGTTAGTGACTAATAGTTCTGGAAGCTACGTCTCTTTGAAGAAGCATGATTCTGTGATGTCAACGCCTGTTGGTCAGTACACCACTGTGATCTATAGAACTATCATAACAAATATTAGATAAACGTCCAAAACCTGCTCACCTACCGGACAAACCAACAGCTTCAGCTACACCAGGACTGAAAAAAAAACACGCAGATAAGCCCACAAATTTGTTACTATCTGTTTTTTTGTGGCCATGAAAAAAAGAGGAGTATGGACAGAAATGTGTTCCAGTCGAAAGTGATTTTGACTGTTCAAATTCCTTTATTTGTGTCCGAGAAATTGCTCTATTCCACCAGCATTCCATCAAAAAGCAGAGCGCTAAAACACACATGAAAATATTAATAGGGTTGTAACACAGAGTTAAAAATAAACCTCAACAGTATAATTTAAAATGTATTTATTTTTTGAAACTGAATGTAATATTGGGGAAATTGTATTCATTTTCTGTGACACTCTGTTTTTAATGTATTATGTTTTCCATCAAGTTGCATGACCAAGACCGGTTTCAAAGGTTTGTAAATTCAATTCAAATGATCGTATTCTGTTTCAGACATTCAGGTTCAGGTTTTTAAAAAACAACTATTCAAGTTGAGCAGGTAAAAAAAAATTCAAATATAAATTATTTGGGTTTAGTTTTAACTGGAACACATTCCTGCCCATACAGGAGACACAACATTTTTCATCAGCTTAAGCAAATTAGTCTATTAAATAAATTAAGGATGCTTACATGAATAATGCAGCCGCAATAAATGGGATGTCAGTGTAGTGAACATGATGTGAAATCAGTGTTGTAGGGTGTGTATGAGAGAGGACATAGAGAAAGAGAGTGTGGTTGTGTGAGAATCAAATAACTAAAACAACAAATCCAAATAGCTGCCTGCAGGGTTAGCAAGAGAGAAAGCAACAAGGACTGCCAGCAACCGCTAGCTTTTTCTAGACTGGGAACACTGGGTCCAGGTTTTACCAGGTGGCAGCAACGGTCCCTGCCCCAGGTATCGGAAATACACATTGACGCATCCTGATTATATCGGTGATCTCCTAATGTTACCACCAGCAGGTTGTCTGTTTTTGATCCAGCATGATTTGTCTTGACAACCAATGGAAGGGTTGTCATGAAATCTTGTCTGGAAGCTTCATCGTGACCAAATATCTGTAAAAAATTAATGACATTCTCATTCTCCCATTCTCAGACTGATTTGTTGTGTCTTTCATGTTGATTGCCTAATGTAAACATGTTAGCTAGCTATAAACGTCACCATGTTCATATTGTCATTGGCAATAAATAAACATTGTGCTACTAGCAATCAACAACAGACAGTGGTGTAGAAACACTAATTTAATGCTAAAAACTAAGCCTCTGGAAAATTTTAAGGCCAGGTCAAAACCTTGAGCTCCAGGTCACATTCTTTGAGCTGTTTCATAGCGGTATTGTTAGTGGTCCTTTGTTTTGTTGGGGGGAATGTGTTTGCGCTGCGCTAATGTTTTCAGGTGGGTGGGTTATGTGAGGGTTAGGGTCATGTCAAGGTAACCTCCAGATGGAAGCCAGGACCCAAGATCTCCTGTAAAACTTTGCATTGTAAAGAGTCAACTAAACATGTCAACTTGCGATTGATTGGTTTATACTGTTTATATTGGATGAACATAAGATGCTGCTTCAACCTTTTTGCTGCATCATGTCACCAAGCAAGACTGGCCTGTAGATACATAAACACATGTAACACATTTTTTCCTGGATCAAACACATTTTAATATTTAGATTTCTCAGTTGATTTCGAATCATTTCGAGTCATTTTTACATTCAGTGGTTACAGAAGTGTTGTCTCCAATCAGTCAGAATATCAGTAGTTAGGCTGTAATCACTGCTAGACACTTGAGAGTGACGCTTGTATCAGCAGTGGGCTCATAAGAGGTGACTTACTTATGGTTAAAAACAGTAATAATTCAAAAATATGTACAATTCACAAATGAACAACTCTCAAGGGCCATTCAAAACTTTATGAAATAATAATCAAATAATAATCAATGCACCATCAAGAGTCAATAATTACCAAACTATTAACATTTCAGTCTAAACTGGATTACTTCTGACCTGAACAAGCTAATCCAAACTGAAAATGAGCAACTATGCAGTCAAAACACCAATTAAAGTTATTACGCTCAGACAGCTCTGTTATATAAATCAGTAATAATCACAAACAAGAACCACTCATTATATATTATTATAACTGTTTGAAGCAGGTTCCTCAACAAATGCTTTTCAAAAGAGAAGGGATCAGTTCTTATTCACACCAGTTAAACCTTCTATCTGGTAACAAAGACTCACTTCTTTGGTTGTTTACTCGTTTACTTATTTATTTATTTTGTTTGCATTGTTTGACCTTGTCTGTCTGTTTGTTTGCCACATGCATGACAGGACTGTGGGGTTATACATGTATTTATGACAGGTTTATTCTGTTTTTCTTTGCAAGTGCACCTGAATCACTGTGTGACACGACAACGTTAGGTTTCCCACAAAAATACATACGCAAGAAGACCAACTACACAAGTATAAATGCTGTGTAAACTATGTGTGACTGCGTGCGTTTGATATTCTTTTCTTATTGTTGAGGAAACAAGTCTCTGAACAGCACAGTCTTGATGATAAGGTGATTTAGTGCCCACTATGAAGACAAAGACAGATGACTGTGAGGTGACTCCAGACCACACACAGCAAGAAAAAAACACCTTGAAGAAAACTTTGTACAGTTACTTAATAGGTAGTCTGCAATTAAGTGTGCCCACAATTTGAATAGAGCAGCAAATCAGCATATAATTTGCATGTGACATTTTGGGTGTGAGACAAAAGTAGCCTTAAAAAAATCTCCCTGTGGGTTTCTCACTTGTAGAGAACGCAGCTGCCCAGTGATTGGCTCTGCTTTTCTTGAATAGCACAATAGCGCGTCCCACAGAGCAGGTAACTATTAAAGATTTAAGCGTTGGAGTTTGAAATGTCAGTGTAGAGAATATGAGTCCATTTCCACCTGGTATTAATATGAAAGCTTGATCTTAATGTATTACCTGGACTAGGAAAAACAGACTTACAACAGATTTTTAAAGTGTAAACATATTTCATCACAAATACTTAAAAAATTCAAAGGCAACTAAAACATTTAATCTAAAGATCACAACAAGTTGTGGTGTTATTATACCCCCAGATAACCAACATGGAAGCTCTGTCTGTCCCAGTGGTGAAATAATATTAGTGTGGTATGTTCAAGCTATGTTAAGAACACATATCTCTCAGTTGCAAACTCAACCTGGTCCAGAGCAGGTTATGTTTCAAGTTTACATTTATATAAAACAGCTATAAAACAGTTTAACTGATCAACTCCTTTGTAAATGTCATCACTGATCTGTTGGATTTTCTGAATAATATCCTCCACATTCAAACTGGCCGCATTGTGGTTTGTTGGCACAGCGATCCAACATGTGTTCAGCTCTTGGATGGGATTTTGTTAAAATACATCAAACTCTAAAACAAGCCAGTTTAAAAATGGGTTTAATAAAAACTTGATTAGTCTACACAATCAACAACACATTCAGTCAACACAGTTAATTTCACTTAGATCAAATGACTCATCAAACGTCCCTTTTATGTGAAGGCACAAAGAGTGTAAAGAAGAAAGTCTGAGTTAACAAAGACCGTTGATAACCATCTTCATGATACCAGTTTATCTATGGCTGTGAGACGAGGCTTTGTCAAGCAGCCCACACAAAGGAAGTGTGGGTGCACCAAGCTCACTTTAGTGCAGTCCTGTGGCATCATCGAGGCTGATAACCACTGATACAACACTGATTCCAGACCAGTTTATCACTGGTCCAGAGTTTAGGGTTTGTTGATCAGCTCACACAAATGAGGTCTTATACGTGGAGCTCACTTTGTGCTGCTGGTGACCTGGAGAATAAAGTACCTCAGTGAGGTCTATGTAGGCATCTGCTTTTCTAAAATTGAACAATTATTGTCCCAACTACCTCAGACACAGGAGGATATGTTCAACAACTTTCCTGATTAAAGAAGATAAAGAAATGAAATAATGGAAGCCAAAGGACACCAACAACGACACAATTCACAATTTCATTTTCAAGAAAAAGATTTGCTGAAATCCCACTGTGGAAAATACCCACTTCCATTTTCATGTAGCTGTAGAAAGAATAAAAAAAAAAGCTAATTTCACAGCTTCCATCCAGCATCTTCATTCAGACAGAGCTCCAGTTTTTCACTTTGTCTTGGCAAAGCAAAGTAAAAAGCACTGCCAGAGCCAGTCAGCCAATATGGTGTAACTGATTTAAGGTGGATTAGAGATTCCTGCGCTAAGCCTGAGAGAATCCTCTCAAATATTCACAGATGGACTGAATTAGTGAAAGAAACAATGGCCATTTTCAATGCATCCGTTGTAAAATGTTTGCATTCTGGGATGCTGTCAGCCATTGTAGGTGGCTGACTTGAACATGTGACGTGATAACATTATGAAGTCACTCAAAGCCTGATGTTTCTTTACAATATTCTCTGACAGCAACAGAATTTTAAATCACACCTCACTGTCTACGTCCTAAATGTGTGTTTTCAAGCCTGAGGTTGTTTTATAAGTTTGTTTAGCTTTTTGCTCATAAGAAATGAAGCAGTGTTTCTTTTACTATTACTACTAGAATTTACTATACGTGTAAAGAGAGTCAGTCATTTCCAAGAACAATGAATTAATGAAATTGAGCAACAAAAAATACTCTGAAGGCTGAACGCATTTGGGTCAACAACCTTTTTTATTGGGATTATTTTAAGTATGCACAGAATATATCTCTAACAAACCACAGAGACAACTGAAAAGATTTCCTTGCTTCATGTTATTTAATGAAATCACAGAAGGCCAATGAGACTCATTCAGGAAATGAGCATTTGATGAGATTTAAACTTTAAGTGGATTCATCATTTACTTCACTAGTGGGAGAAAAGCTCCTCTTCTGTCTTGTTGATTCTGATTGTCATACACCGGGACAGAACGTCCCACTAGAAGACAGTTGACCCCTGTGGTCTTATTCATAAAGGATACTTTTCTCAAAATGGTGGACTTTCCGCAGAGAATCACAAACCATGTCCACAAGCAGAAATGGGTTTATTCAAGCATGTTCAGACCAAATCCAAAGGAGATTTTCTCAAATCTATCGCTAGACTGTTTCTGGAGTATTTCACAAATGTCTGTCCTTAACAAGAAGCGAATGAAAGAAATCCTTAGATCTTTTTGTTTTTACTCAGCCACTACCACAAATAAAAGATGGTGCACCTACACCTTATCAAACATTTTCTATTCTTGCCTGTAGTGGACTCACAGTGTTCTGGTATGCGTGTTAAAACTTAAAAACAGCCAAGATCCAACAAGCTCTCAAATCTTGTGCCAAATAAAAGGAAGCCTCAAAGCCACTCTTTTATGAAGAAATCTAATTATATATGTTAAATAGGCTTGTCTGCAGAAACAGAGGTACATACATACACACAGTGCTTCAAAATCAAAGAACACCTTTCATCTACACACAGCTCCACCTCACTTCACACTTGTACTTTGCATCGCCAGGTTTTTTTCTGCACCTCCGAAAATGAAGGTGGCCTTGTAGCCTGCAACCTGTGACTATTTTAGGCGACATGGAGATTTTTATTAATATCATTTCAAATGAAATGAAAGAGTCATAATTCTAATAACCAACTCATGTCCTGATCCACCCAGCATTCTTGGTTTTTATTGCCACTAAATCTATGTAATCTGGTACAAGTGGCCCTTCCATGTCCTAATCCAAGAGGTTAGTTGAAGCACCACTTTCTGTACCGGTTATGTATCTTTCCAAGTTTGCTCCCCTATCGTGAAGCGTGCGCAGGCGTGGATGCCATTTACACGTCAGATTTTCCTTGAGGCTTTTGCCAAAGCCTTAACTAAACATCTGAAAAGATGTTTTATCAAAACCCACCACAAAAATCACTGACAAACATTCTTGGCTGCTTTAGTGAAAAAGTAATCCAAAAAATGCTGAAGGCACTTCTGTGAAGCCATGTTGTATTTCAGTGTTTGCAGTATTTCACTGCGTCAAAAAAAAAAAAAAAAAAAAAGCTGCTCGTGAGGCAGAAGTAATGTCAGCAGTTGAGTCAAAGCATTTATTCACAGTGCCAGCAAGCCAACTGGCAAGCCTTTGTGACAGAAATAGAAATCTAATCAAAATGTACTTAACACATAGGAATGGTATGAGCCACTGTATTGTTTCTTTTCTGTGATTTGTTAGTTTGCTTATCGGCGCCAACAGCATCACCAGGAAGACAGAGATTATAAGTGTTCGACAATTTACAGGAAGCTTAATGTTCATTTAAATTTTAATGAGTTTGCTTGTCTACATTTAGATGTTCAGTTCATACAGGTCCATTACTCACAAACCTAGTCTTCCATACCGAGATACATGATGTTCCTCATAAGAGCCAGTACGCACCATCATGAAGGTGTGAAGTCATTTAAAATACAACAAAGCATCATTACTGTCCTAGTGGAATGGCAGTCTACACTCTCTCTAGACAAACAGTTGGAAATTAAGAGAACTGCTCGTATGCATACGTGATCTTTTGAAGATTAGTGGGGAAACTCTATACTGAGGACTCCAACCAATTGGACGTGCCCAGAAAACCTCCATCACGTTAATGTCCTGAGAGACTTTGAGACTAAGCAGCTCATCGCTGCCCAGATGATTAGACAATCTGCAGTTCACCTATCGTCCAAAAAGGAGAACAGATGATGCAAATCCCCATGTCCTCCATTCCACCCTCTCTCATCTGGACATCAGAAAGGAGAACTATGCAAGTCTGCAGCTGAATATTCAACACCACAGTCTTTTTCAAATTGGCAACCAAGCTCTGAGATTTGGAGCTGAGCTCCTCACTGTCCTCCTGGGTCTTAAGGGTCTGATCTCCAACAACAACGGGTTGGCTTATCTGGCCTCATGGTGTAGGAATAGCAATCTGGACCTGAATGTCACCAAGACCAAGGAAACAGTGTTTGAGTTTAGGAAGGAAATGCAGAGGTCACACCCATTTTTACACACCAATCAGGATGAACAAGACTTTAACCCCAGTAGAGAAGGAAGCAGCCGTAGGTCCCTCCGAGTCAACATCTCTGAGGACCTAACATGGAATAATAACCGCACAACGCTGGTGAAGAAACAGTGGCGTGAACAGGTGAGGGCCAAGGAGGCCATGGCCACCCTAACAAATTTGCTACACCCCACCCCCACCCCTCCCACCAGACACAAAAGCATGATATGCTTCTATCTGATATTTTATATTAGGTGCTTGTTTAATAAGCAAATGCAAAGTCTACGAGCCAAGCAGCATCCTCCTATAGCTCTTTGAGATGGGAGGGAGTGCCTCAATAATGTGTTCTTCAATTGTGCGCAAATGCGCAATTAGTTTTAACTTTTTGATGTGCCACCCCAAGACTTTCAGTGGCCCCATCTGGCCACCCCTATGAAAAACTTCTGGCGGTGCCACTGCGAAGAAAGTGAAGCAGCACCTGTATCACCTCAGATGATGGAGGAAATTGAAAACTGCAGAGCTGCAGAAAACCTTCTACATGGCCACAGTCACTGCCTCTAAAACCCTCCACAAGGTGTGTGAGAGACAGTGTGAGAGACTCACCAGGACTACATCTCTCTACCTTTAAGATACACTGGGTGGTGCAGGTCCAGAGCAACCAGGTCAGAGGTCCACCATCTCAACAGGTGTTCATGAAGGAACCACTGTCACAGGCTGCTGAGGGCAAATATTTGCCTATTGTGGCTTTAGGAGACCAGTCTTAACTTTGAGCTTGGTGAACCCACCAGTAGTATCACTCTGTCTCTGTGACACCTCTGTAGACTAAAGTGGCCACAGGCTTGTTCCTATTCCCAAACAACGTGTGTTGTTTGAGTCTTCTTTTAAGAAACCAGTCACCTGGCATTTGAAACATAAAAGCTGATTGAAATGTGTCAAAAGATTTTATTCAATGTTCACGTGAGCGTGTGCTAGAGTCTTCAGTCGCCGACGGCACTGTAACGACCAATCAGCGGTCATTTCAACTCCCCAATCTGTTGATTTGCTGAGAGAGAGAGAGTGTGTGTGTGTGTGTGTGTGTGTGTGTGTGTGTGTGTATGGGTTTGGGGAGGTTGGTTTGGTAAAGCGAGGTATGGACACTGCGCGAGTGAGAGAGAGCGCGCGCGGTAGGTTGGAGAGGGAGGGGCGGGGTGAGGGCGGCGGAGAGCGACTCGTGGCTGGTCTCAGTTCTCAGTCTCAGCGCGGTTCACTGCTGCCGCTCCTGGTCTCTGCTCCGTCCTCGGCTCTCACTCAGCGGTAAGTGGCTCCTGCTTCTTCTTCTTCTTTCTTTCTTTCTTTTCTTTTTTTAACGCTGCTTTAACTGTCTTCGTAGCGGTGTCACACATCATCAACCGGCCGCTCGGTCACAGTTTTATTATTGTTTGTGCGCTCTTGTTCTAATTCATCAGTTCTTCATGGAGTCATTAATTAACAGTCTGTGAGTGACACGACGGTGACGGGAGACATTTCAAGATTAAAGTGAGAGAAAATTGAGCTATATAACTATTATATTTTAAAATGAAAACATTTATTCAAATGATTGTATTTTTTTATTCATTCACACCATTCAGTGTTTTAACGTATAAAACTTGTAGACTACAGTTATCAAAGGCAATGATATTTCTTCCTCTGTTTATTTAGTATCACATTTGGTGAATAACTAACTTGAGTAAAATGTTCAGATTGGTGGAGAAATGATCTGCTACATTTTAAAGTCTATAAATGCTGAGAAAACCAACAACTTTATCGTCAAAATGTTGTGTTTTGTCGTCAGCTGTAGTGAGACTGTGGGTAAATGTGGGTCGTGTTAAAGCAGCAGCTTCATGTGAACGCAGAGATGTGGAAACAGTGGCACAGTGGCTGTAATGTTGAGGACTTTATCAGTGAGTGTTATGTTTGAGACTTTATCAGTGAGGAGGAATCTGGAGGAAAAGAAATGTTGGATGCTGGTTTTGTGTTTCACTCTCTGGTTTCCTCTTTGGTCTGTGGGGAAAGTGAGAGAGAGAGAGTGAGAGAGTGAGCTCCACAGAGCAGTGATGCTGATCCGTACCGACTCATTTTCTTCTATTTTTTAACTCTCTCTTTCTCTTTGTCTCCATCTTGGTCCTCCCATCATGGTGCTTCTCTCCAATTAGATTTTATTATTATTATCTGACACCCAGATTCACACATCTCCTTCATCACCAGTCATTTAAAAAAAAAAAATCTAACCTATTTCTTCACTTTTGGATGGAAAAAGAAATTCAGGCATCGCTCCTCTGCTTTGTCTTGTGTCTCAATTATGATTATGATAGTGTCCCTTGGCTGCTTGAGAGCCTGTGTAATACTGGGTCAGACCAGGCAGTGAAATGTGTATCGGACTTGAAACAGCCACAGTGGCAGGTTTTCTTTTCAGTGGTAGTTGTTCGGTGTTGGATCTAACCTGCCTGGTGAGCTATAGACGAGTGGGGTTTGCAACATCTGGGCAGCTGTTGCTGCAGCTGCAGCAGCAGCAGCAGCAGCGTTGATCATGAAACTGATGTGATAAATATTCCAAACCTTGTCCACTGTACTTATTAAAACATAGCAGTTTGTGGCCTGTTCAATCGCAGAGTTTTGTTGAAGATTGATGGGAGTTATTTTTTGCTTGTGTTTTACCAGAATCGTATTTAAATTAGATTCAGCTTTATTGTCATCGCACAGAAGCTCAAGAACAAAAGCCGATGTAGTTAAGCATTCAGAGGTGTAACGTGCATATAACAGTGAAGGTTACTCGAGACCTTGAGTGTCACAATTTACATGGCAAAATATGTAGCTATTCATTTTGAATTTAACCTTGTATTTCCCTTTTTTTTTTTCCTTATTTTTACTCTCTGTGTGTGATGGAACATGTTATAAAAGCACCATCCAGTCAGGATAAAAATGTCCACTGAAAGAAAAGTAATGGAAGTGTTCAGGGGCAGTTGAGTCAGAGGTATTTAAAGCAGGATGAAGCCGAATTAGACGCCAGTTTTTAAAATAAATTAATAAATAAGAACCTGACACCTCTGAACATTTCTCAGCCAAAAACAAAATGAGTTGGCTGAAGAAAAAACAAACACTAATATTAATTAGACAGATAAACTCAGAAACTTATTTTTAAAACAAAATGTGTTGTGGTTGGATCATTTGCTATTATTCATTTAACTTTCAATTAAACACTGAAAACTCTTAAACAGAACATGGAATCCAAAGCAACGGGTGATAATTCAGACCCCACGTTGAGAGCCATTGATTTATACTTTATGGGTGTTTGGGATTACCCAGCATGCTCCAAAGTGTAGAAGCGCCTTAGAAATATATAATAGCACCCAGAGCGGGGCAGTTAATTTCATTTTCAATCGGAATTTTGTTTTCAAAAAGATAATGAAAAGAAGATAATCCATATACAACACGTAGCAATACAGTGAAACACTCGTGAAAATGAAACATCGTCTCAGTTGTTTTGTAAATGTTTTGGTTTCAAAGAGTCTGATAATGAACGAGAAGAAATGTAACAGAATCAGAATCACTTCATCTCATTCGTGTATGTTCATTTATGAAGTTATATACACGACAGAGAAGGCGAGGTCACACTTACTCTATTCACACATTGTTTCAAGGAACATTGATACTAAGGAAATGAATTAATTCAATTGGTTTTATTTAGATATCTACAAAAGTCTTTTTTTTTTTTTTTCGATGGAGTTTTATTTTTTAAAGGTCAAAGAAATCCATTGTGGGAAAGGTTTTATTCAAATGAATTTGTGAGTTGTGATCTCAGAATCATTGTGATTATGATGTTTTCCAGGCGGCCTTTGTTCATCTTACGGCCTGTGGCTGGAGTCGGTCCTCACATTAGACATTCCTCGCTGACTCAGATGACCTCCATGCAGCCTAACGGCCTGTCACTTACATTTTTCACTGACTGGAGTCTAAAGTAGCTGCTGCTGGTCAGCACAGACATCTCTCTGACATTAAGTGCACCAATCCACTCCACTGAGCATTCAGTTGTTTTTTGTGTGTGTTTTTTCAACTTGTGTGTTATTCCTTTAATCCTCTTTCACCTGTACATTTAACCAGACAGATGTAACTTTACCAACAACATTTACATACACTGTAAAACAATATACAGAAGTAAAGTGGAATCAACTTGTTTCAAACAAAACAAAACAAGCATATTCTGCATTCAACGTGTCTTCTTATATATATCGTTATATAATGGTTTTTACTTTTCACAGTAGTTAAGATCATGTTGATTGAATAAAGAAGGTTAGCATTATTATTATCATTGATTACACACTAGATCTTTCTGTACTCGCTGTCATTTCAACGTAACATCCTCCATTCATTAAATCCATTTAATTAACCACAATTAGTTTTACATTTTCAAAACTCACTCACTCATTTTCATTAGTTAATAGAGGAACTCTACAGCGTTGTAAATGATGGTAAATCTCCCTGAAGATGTTGCCAATTAATAGATTATTTTTCCTGCTAGTTGTGTTGACGTCCAGTCTGTGTACTCCAGGAAACAAAAAGGTACCTGGATGACACTGACATCTGCTGGGAAACTGGTTTAGGAGGCACAGTACCTCACAGTACCTGCATGTACCAGGATGTATTTTTGTGATTATAAAAGGGCAACTCTCAAAACTACAATAAGGGGCTTTGTTTCCCGAAGCTTATCCCCTGAGGCTAAAGGCAACCCTGCTTTTCATGTCGGATACAAACCCACAGGGTGGTCTCGACTCCAACCCTAACTGTCTTAATCGTAATGTGTCAATGGTGGAGGTTGTTAGAGAAATGCTGTTGTTCAGAGAACTGATGTGTCCTTTTATTAACACTTGGGTTTAAAAAAAAACAAAAACAAAAAACAAAACAAATAACAAGGACATAGTTGAAATAAGTTTTAAAAAAATCTTAAAAATAGTGATTCTGCTTTTAATGCAAATGTTGATCCATTTAAACAGACTTTTTCAGTGGGAAGAAAGTTGACTTATGAAGGAATTTTAACAGAAATATCCAAGGTTCACTTAATTGTGTTTTTCAATGTTTTTTTTTTAAAATAATAAATAATAATAAAAGACCAATACAATGACTACAGAGTGATAAAAAACAGTGGTTATATATATATATATATATATATATATATATATATATATATATATATATATATATATATATATATATATATAAAAGAAGACAGGAGGATAACTCAATCAATAGATAAGAAAGCAAATGTATGGATTAATATAAGGTTTAAAGGAAAAGGAAATGTCAGGAAGAGCTTTGTGGAAGAAGATAGAGACACAAAACCATGTGAGGGGAAAGGTTTGGTCACCTTCGTTCTTTGGCTGACGCAGCCACAGCCAGGTCAGTCATGCAGTATGTCGTCTGTTAAACAGTCAAAAGTTCATCCAGATAACCCGGAGCCAAGCCGGGAGAACATTTACACATAATTGCTATTAAAATCAGTGAATAGATGGAGACATTCAGCCTTTCTCTGGGTTGCAGGTAAAAAAAAAAAAACTTGCTTCAGCAGTATCGCCACATTGGAGTTTGTTTTTTTTTTTTTTTTTGTGAAGGCAAACAAACAACACTGCAGCAGTTAAGGCAAGAAGAGATAAAAGCACATAATCCTCTGTATTGCTGAAACTCAGGATGGATCTAAGTATAGCAAAGCTCCCGAGATGACCAGAAAAGCCCGAATGAACAAGTATTTTAGTGTGTCATTCCAAATTAGGACTTGGGCACAGGCCTAATGTGTTTATTAAGCCGACTGCAGGCAGCTTCAGTTTGTCTGAAAACATGGATTTTTTTTTTTTTTCATTTGTTTGGTTGTGCAGAGGACAGAGGTTTATTCAGTTTGTAAGTTTCAGTTTTGGAGAGAGGACAGTTTTATTAAGATGACTTGGCAGCTGCAGCTGGATCTACGCAGTCACCAGGTTTCTGTCAGTGTTTTTGAAACACTAACATTGGAATTAAATATTAGAAAAACTTTTAGCTGGAGTGATGCCAGAGAACGAGGGTTTCCTCACACTAAACACTACACAGTGAGACAAGTTGTGGTTACATATTAACATCTGATACAATCAGTCAAAACATCAGATTCTTTATATGTTTTTCTGTGTCTGATATTACTAGAAGCTTTGTTTTGTTGGCTTTGGCCAGACTTGAATTATTTCATCTTGTGGTTATTTTAATAATTTACCACATGTAATGAAATATAATGGACATAATTAAAGCCGAATTATGAATTTGGACCTTGAATTGTTGAACTAAACGACAGCGTTGACAGCATATTGTTAAGGTTTCAGGTGAATACTCAGCCTTGACTTTCTATTGTATTTGATTTTACTTTATTAAATTACTCTGATACATTAACACACGCTCATACTTTTCAACCTCTCAGGTTCAGATGAAGTGGTTGGTTGGTTAGTTAAATGCACAATTATTAAAGAATCCCTCAGTGATGTTTTTTTACTCTTTTACTCTCTTACTACTTATAAAGCTTCAGTTGATTAAATCAGGGGTGTTTTTCCAGCCATGTTCATCAGACTTATTGTATCACATGTAACAGTCAGGATGATGGAGCCGTTATGTGACCACACTAACTAACTGTGGTTTTGGAAATCAATCTGCAAACAGACAACAATGTTATCACATATCAGTTGTAACTGATGCGCCTTTTATGAAAACACTGAGCACATGATGTCATGAGACACGGAGCCACTACACACACACACACTTGTTTAATTACAGAAGCTCTGGATGTTAATGAAGCCTGGAAATTGCTCTGTGTGCTAATTTCACATTGACAGCCAATGATGGCTCTGACAATGGTCTTTGTGCTTTGTATGTGTGTGTGTGTGTGAGTGAGGGTGTGAGCAGCAGGTGATAACACCTGAACTGAACAGTTCGGGTGCATCGTCAGATACATTAAGTGGATTAAGTCGCAGAAGTGTGGCTGTAAAAAAGGTGTGTGTGTGTGTGTGTGTGTGTGTCATGTGTGTCCTTTTGATCATTTTCCGTGAAAAGCACATTTCCTGTCATATTTCTCCCAGTTTGCTGATTCAGACCCTACACAGGTCTGTTTTTCTAACCCCCTCACCAGTATATGTGTGTGTGTGTGTGTGTGTGTGTGTGTGTCATTACATGGAAAGAATAAAAACTATGCGATGTTTTAATATGGCGACAACCATAACTGTTAGCTATCTCCCTCCTGTCCATAACTCAGGCAACAGCAGATACTAAATTGGTTTGCATGTGAATAGCGGTAGCTTTTAACACACTGCAGAAAGCATTCACCATCAAATGAACAGTTTTCCTCTGACAGGTATTCGACTGCATACGTCTGGAAGAGAGACGCTAAATTGTTGTTTGAAGACGCGTCAGCCTTGCTCTCGACCAGCTTTGACAGCTCCTCCAATTACAGCTTTCTGGGCCCAGTGTGTTGTGTTTGCAAATACAGTAGATGGCTGTTCATCAAAGCCGGGTCAGACAGAAATATGAAACTCAGCAGCATGTTGAAATTCTCAACACTGCTTTTCCTGGTTTGTCTGAAATCAGATGAAAGGCTAATCCTGCTTACAACTTGCAAGCTACAGTAACTAATTATTGTCTGATATGTAATCTGAGCTAACTCAGAGAACTTTGCTCGACGGATAAACCAGAGAAAAGTAGCAGTGAAAGGCAGAATGCTGGTACATGATGAGAGCACAATGTATAATCTCACTTAGGAGCTTTTGCTGACGTAGTTGCTGGTTCAAAGGCGATTTTCACACTGCCACTACTGAAGTGGAGACAGGGCAGCAGCTTTTATCACTAGACCCTTGAAAAATAACTGGAGAACTGTCACAACTGGTTTCAAAACCAAGATTTTAAAGTTTATTCTGTAACTGCAGTGTTGGGCACTTTGTTCAAACAGTTGCTATGATTCAGAATAACATAGGTTTGGATGATATCGCTTAGAGCTGTATTATTTTTAGTATTTCCTTTTTATTTTTATTTTTTTTTACCTCTTGGGGAAAGCTGAAGGAGCTGTAAACACAACCTCTGACACATTCCTACATTATAAAGTTATTAAGTGGGATGTGTCAGATGCTTATTAACACACAGAGTAGATAATAGAGCAACATTAGCATTAACACAGAGTCAGTTTTTAGTCCAACATCCACTCATATCTTTGTATGTGGCACCTGTTTTGTGCTGAGCAGGTATAACACTGTGGGTGCAAACAGCCACTGCTGCTGGAAAATGATGCAGATGATAATGAAGTAAGTGGCACAGAAAACCAAATAATTACAGATGTTGAAATGCTCCATGATGCAAAGCTGTTGATAATTATCTGTAGATCGGAATCAGAAATTAGAAATACTTTATTGGTCCTCGGAGGGAATTGGATTTTGTTCCAGGTGCTGTCAACCGCAAATAGAAACAAGTGAGTTGTAATAAATGAAATTGAAATAGAAATAACACGTATGTAAAATCGATGTATGTGCATCACAAGTTCATCTCAAGCACTTAAATGGTGAGGATGTGTAGCTCAAAAGATTCCCGTATTGTATTTACCGTCACTGTCAACGCCGCTAATTTTAAATTTACCGTGAAGTTGTTAGAGAAATAACAAGCAGCACTGCCTCATGGAGAAAACATGTCATGGTTTTTAGCAGTAAAGCACTACTATGATGTAGGATGGCATCATTTTTACCAACTCAACCAACCAGTTCACAGTTATTTCACTTATTTTATCACCATTAAACACCACACATGCAGGCTGGGTACTACAACTTACAAATGTTCCCTAAATGCCTCACTTTTCATTCAGACTAATGGTAGTTACTACACACTGTAGATCCAGATCCATGATGTGATAACTGACCAAATGTGAGGCCAACTGGATTTCCCCCTGGTGGCTGACTGCTGTACACGTAAAACAAACTCTCTGTCTCTCTGTTCCCGTTAATCGGATCATTTTTGATTTAATTAGTTAAATAGGACATTGGGATGTTACAAATGACTCGATACCATGTCTCCACTGCTTGTATCTGGGATCATGGCAGGTCGTAGAGGCACATCGTCCATCTTTATACAGTGTCCATATCATCTGCCTTCCACTGGTGTAGTTTTGCTGTTGTCATTTAAGATCTGAGGTCAACTCAGTATCTTCTGTACTCAAGGACAGAATCACACCGGTGCACATTCGCTACCATTTATGTTGTCCATGTTTCAATGATACACATCACCTGTTGCTAACAGCACAATAACCTCTATAGATTATACAGACTGAAAACCTTCTGAAACTGGAGGAGTGAGAGATGAACAGCAAATCTTTATATCATTTGAAACAAGACATAAGCGCAATGCATATAACGTGTGGGAGGTGAGTAAATAGGCAGGATGTGTAGCCTCTTGACACAAATTTACCAACATGCCTTTCACAGGCTGTAAAAAGCACAAAAACACTTGGAAACGCCGTTTATACGCACATTCAACGGTGTCTGTTTGGTGTATAAAGCTCTTCACCATTAGGATTTGTTTGCTTTAACTGGAGGTGAAAAGAGAAGCAGGAGAAAGTGAGACGGAGTGCATACATGTTGTCTAAGAGGAGTTTGAAACAATTTCATGGATATACGTTTCCCAGCAGCGAAAAACAGCTGGATGCTGTGAGAGAACAAAGACTGAGGTTCAGTTAGTCATTTTTAATCCTTTTGACTGTAGTCCACTTTCATTTGATTGGAATGAACAGGGCAGGCTGTTGTAATAAAATAGTATAATAAAGAGGCTGTATTTCAGAGAGAGCTGTTATTACTTCGCTCTACTCAGTGTGTGTGTGTGTGTGTGTGTGTGTGTGTGTGTGTGTGTGTGTGTGTGTGTGTGAGTGTGTTCTGGCCCAGTTTTTATCTTCTGTGTATTCCTCTGTGTCTTTCTTTAAATAGAAAAATATTACATACTTTGGTAGCAATGCAGCCATTTATGTCTGTAATATGTTAATTAGCCTTAAGATGGATATTGTTAATAACAGTGGTGATGGTAGGTTTGTGAGGTTGCGTTTATAATGAAACATTAGCCCAGCACTCGTACAAAATAACATACAGTAACTCCATGTTAGATGATGAACTGTACATTTTTCTTTTAGCTGCCACCCACTTCCGAGGCAGTGAACCACTCACTCACTGATCTCTCAATCCAGCTTTCCCGTTAGTCATGTGCAGGGTCACCGGAGGCTCTTCCAGTGTGGATGGGGTGAGGGGTGGGCTACATGTTGGACAAGTAGCCAGGGGGCACTTTATCTATGAGATCCACCCACTTGCATTTTTTTCAGTGGATGTTGCTGCTTCTTCCACCTTCTTCTGAAGGTGTAAAGATTCACAAGGGCGACACAAACGGGTCATTTGTTTCATGACAACACACCTGCATATAGGTGTTTTCGAATAATGACACTTCACAGCACAGGGTGACTTTGCAATAGATATAGGTGGTTTAATGCCAGTGCTTTGCATTTCTCGTGGACTTTTATCAGCTTGTTTTTGAGCCCAACTGGACACCAGAGCTGTGGTGCAGTTCTTTTGGATGCGACATGGAGAATCCTGGAGGTGCAATCTCAGATAGTAAAATTATGGGCTAAATTTGGCCAAATCTTGGCAAAGTTTCAGAAGGATGTACTATATGACTTCTAAATGGCTCACATTATGGGTGCAAAAGAAAAAATAAAAGGATCCCAAAACTCAATGAAAACTAATTATGGAACTGCAAAACACAGACACAACTGCCCTAAAAAGAAAAAAGGCCAAAAAACCCATAACTGGGCTATGTCATAGTCAAACCACAGACCTTCACCCTGCGTCTTCTGTGGCAAAATGAATCAAAAAATGCCAAATGTCTGATAGACTACAGGCACAATATTTGTTATCTGGGTGTAGCTGGTTGCATATGGGTATTCAAATGTGATTTTTTTTTTTTTTTTAATGAAAAAGCTAATTTTTTGGTCACTGATGATGAATCGCTTTGGAAGCAGAGACAACTGCCCTGAGAGAAGGGACGAAACAGCAGCATGTTCCTACTAAAGCAGGGAAGTGAAAGTGTGACATCGGACCACATATGAGATATTTGAATTATTTAAACAGAGCCCTGTCTGTGTGTTTTTACTCCGTGAACCATGTCTTTGCACTTTACACACACATGTAAACACACACAGTTTACAAGGGTAGATGTTTGCTCATTTGCATAGTAATGGCCTTCTACATTCCACAGGAGAGTGACAAAAGCATTGTCTCTGCGTCTGTGTGTTCCTGCTGTTTCCCCAAGACTATAGCAGCTTTAAAACAAGGGTTCTCATGATAACCTGTCTTTGTGAATGAAAGAAGTGCAAACAGAATGCCAGCACAGACGCTCATAAACACAGCCTCACACACTAAAGACAAAGCGGTCCTTTAAAACAAACACTTTTACACCAGCAGAGTGTAAAGTATCAAATTTATATATAGTCACCGCAACAAATAAATGCCAATTCTTCTTGGCATTTAGTTTGTTTTCTAAAAAAAAAAAAAAAATCTTCCTTTTGTTCCACATATCCAAACGTAAAGTTTGGACAAACACCATTTATTTACTGTCACCACACCAAAATCAGCAAGTGTGGCTAAAGTGAACCCAGCAAGAAACTGCTGCAGCAGCTCACACTGCAGGTGTGGGACTGAAGCACAAGAAGAGAAAAGATACAAATAAGAATAGGACTTATATAAACATTATGTAAACACAAGCAACAGAGGCAACAGTCAAGCAGTGAAGTGTAACAATGAATGACAGATACTGTATCTGTAAGAGCCAAATTCAAGGGATTCTTATTAGATATGTCTGCTAGTATTATGAGACTTAGAGATGCCAAAAGACAGTAGAAATCTTTCCAAACACAAATGTTGAAATAAATGTTTTTGTTATTGATTAATGGAAATACAAGTTAACAGCTTGATTCAAAAACTGTCTCCTGAGTCTGTCCAGATAATGTGTGCTCCACCCCCAGCACAGGAACACTGATGTTGCCTTGCAGGATTTCAGGTCAATGATTTTCCAAATAGTCTCCTGCTGTGTTTTGGGTCTGCTGGTGTGTGATAAAAGCTGCTGATGATGTGTCAGGTCTCTCATCTTGGTCGGTCCTGCTGACCCTCCCTCCCTCCTTTCCCAAGCCCTATCTGTCGGTTACATAACACCGTAAATCCTAAAGTACCATCTGGTACCAACAACACTATCCATCACTAATTGTTGTTGATGCACATGGCAGCAGTCATTGGAGCTCCTTCTGTGTGTGTGTGTGTGTCTTTTTTACACACACACACTCATACACAGAGAGAAATATGTCCAAGTGAGGATATGCTCCAACCCAAAACTACAGACTGAGGCAAAGAGCAAACTTGACACTATACAAGGTGTAAAACATGTACTTGGTCTTGTATGGATTTGAAATCCATTCAAAACACACAGACACACGCACACACATCAACATCTATTATCTCCCCTTTGTTAAGATTAAAGCAGCTCAGGTTGCATGGGGGATTAGGCTGGTTGGGACTTTGTAATTGCTGGGAATGGGTCACCCAGTGAGTGTGTTAGTGTATGTGTGTGTGTGTGTTGGGGTCAAGCATAGGGGGCAGAGGATTACATGACCCACAGTGTGCATGTGCTGTTGTGTGCTTTGTCTGTTACTATGAACCATTACACTCCACTAAAAGCTGACTGTAGATCAGATGTTTGCCTTGATGTCATATAGATTGCATGCAATTAAGATCTTAATATCCATTCACCCTGTATTGTCCAAAGTGCTACACTAAATGCCATACTGTATGTAGGTCATTTTATAGACACACATGCTGCTGAGAGCTTTTGCACATACAGCCCCACCCCCACATGAACAACACATTTTTTGCACCAGAGGGGTTGGACAGGAAATGAAGAGTCTGCAGGTTGTAAGACGATGGACGAAGCGTCCTGCTGTGGACTTTGAGTAGAGACACTATTTACAACAAAACATTTCAATGACCATCCCAGCAGCTGCCTTAAAAACGAGGTATAAGTGCCAGTTGACTGATTCCAGTCACTGACCCTGTCGTCACACTGCTGTGAGCGCCCACATCAACAAGTTCATTGATCCCCTAGAACATCGAGTGACCCCAAAACCCAAGCTGAACTCGTTACTCTGACGAGGTTTTGTTGAGTGGTTTTATGTAGTGATGAGCCAAGTGAATGAGACGTGTATCAAAGCCATCCAAGGCCAACAATATATTTCCAAAAACTGCATTTAAATTTCACAGGTAATGCTCATCTTTGAAGAATTTAATGCTGCACTCACTGATTTTTTTTCAGCTGCTGAGTGATGAGGTTGTTACTTGTTAACAAGGTTATGGTTTTAACAAACAGTTGCCTGGATACAGACCGCATCACTTTAATACTTTTAATTTTAAATGACAAATTCAAAAGTTTTTTTTCCGGATCTGAATTGTAGTCAGGTTCTTCGTGTTGTCTAAAACTTGATAAGAGTCCATTTGTGGTAAACTTGAATCAACTGGACATAATTTAGATGTGACCTGGCACTGCGGAGCAGCGGCAAAGCAAAACCCACAACGTTCTGTCCAAAAAACTCAGTGCAGACATCTGAGAGCACAAAGACCACGATAACTGTGATGTGATGGAGCTTTTTTGATATAAAGTGTGAATGTTTTCACATCAGTAGACGCTTTATGGTGACTGGTTGTGATGATTAACTTTCAATTTGAAACATATTGTGGCTAAAGTAAGTCAAATTAACTGTATCTAGAATTAAGTTCACAATATTCATAGCTTAAAGTATCCAAAGTTTAACGCTGCAGACATGACTGTACAGATACAATGTTAAAGGTTTGACTTCTGGACACAAGAGCTGCATCTGAGTATGAGATGTCCTCATCCTGATCTGAATCATCACATCAGAGTTGATCTGAGAATGGATCAGCAATCATCATCCCACCACAATCTTTATGTCTGCTGTCGTAACAAAAGCAGACAGGTAAAATTAGCATAACCAACCCTATAGCAACAATTAAATGTTCCCACACATCAAAACAACTCACAGTGGAAACTCACTGACTAACGAATACAGCAATATCAATTTGATTAGTTGGTTAAATTTGAATAAAATGTGCCTGTAGTTCACATTGATGCATCCTATTGAAACATTTGGTGACGTAGTTGTGTGTAGCTCTAGTGCATTGTAGTATATATTCAGGCAGCGTACACTGACCAAACCATTCACATCTTTAGTGAAATACACAGTTTGAAAGCATTTACAGTGACGCTTTTAAGTCTTCTCTTTATATCACAAGTCATCAACACAGCAGGAGCACAACAGCAGTTCCCCATGATTAGCAGATCCAATTGCAGTTGCAGTTGTTTTTTTTCCACCCATTTACCACCAGGGATCAATAATGAACCAACTCCAATGAGGGCACAAAACTATGGGTCATATAGCTTTTACCCTACTTACGTAAACTTCCTGCGCAGCACATATGGAAACTGGAGAAAACTTTCCCATTAACAGAAGCTTCAGCAGTTGAAGGTGTTTCTGTCTTCATATTTATAGTTCATCTGTCAAATGTCAGTGTTTCTGGACAAAGTCTCTGCCACAGCAACACGAGGAGTCACAGTCGAGGCTGGAAAAAGGTATTGCTGTCAGTTTCATGGACCCGAAATAATTATTTCATTTGAAACTGCTTTGTTCTTTCACAGAACATCATGGGACCGCGCTCCTCAAACTAATGTGGTCTCGTGAGAGTTGCGGGTCCTTGCACTGCCCCTCCATAGCTTATTAAAGCTGGTGTTTTTTTTAACAAGAGATGTGTGAATGTGTTTGTTTTTATATTCTTCGTTGTGTTGTGAAGAGAGATGGGTGATGATAACGAGAGTCTTGATCACAGCAAGCGTGTAGAGTCAGGATACTATGTGATGGCCTGCGGACCACACACTGTCTACTAACTAGCGGCCTTTCATACGCTAAGACCGTTGGTTCTGTGTGTCTGTGTGTGTGCGTATGTGTGTGTGTGTGTGTGTTTATGCGTGTATATTGATGTGTTGGTATTATTGATCTCTGCTTTGTAACAAAACAACTGTAAAGCCTGTCTGGGCAGCTGATGAGCTGACTTAGACACAGTAAGTTGTGAAAAGCTGATGCAGTCAGTGACAGTGCATACTGCCTTAATTTTTATTCATCAGACTCAGCATTTATAGGAGCTATTTCCTCCAAAAGTCAGGATTTTATCTGAAACGGTAAAAGACAGTCTTTCTCAGCACCAGCAGATTGAACTATCTATCTGTTTTCCATCCATCTATCTATCTATCTATCCATCCATCTGTCTGACCGTCTGTCCGTCCATCCATCTATCTTGTATTGATGTCACTTGACTTTGTTTCTGTTACACTCCCTCTTGCATTTACAACTTTTGTACATTATACCGCAATTATTTTCAATTCAGTCTACTTATTTGCTTCACCACTGTTTTCTATTTTTATTACTATACCTTATTTTGTATATTGTATATTGTAAGTGGAGCATATCTGGCACCAGAATTTCCTTTGGGATCGATAAAGTTCTACCTCAGCTTATCTCAGGTTAGTTTAGATTAGCTTATTAGTAGCTTGGCTATGCAGCTGTATGTTCATGTTACAAAAACAGGTTATATCTTATATTTCCATAAATAAACTGGTGAACTGCATCTAGCATCATTTTTTTTACCTTTTTATCTGTGGCTGACTTCATTACATTCACATTCCATTGTTACTGAAACAGAACAGATCCATGTCTGTCATTAGTTAAAACTGCTTCCATATCAGTGTGACTTATTTTAAATGAGAGTTATCTAGGTTTCTCTCATAATCATAACCCAGTTAAGATGTTTACATAGACCAAGCCAAAAAAAAAGTAGGTTACTGAGTGGCTGGGTTCTCTCAGCATGTTCCTTCACAATGAATATCTAACAAGACAACTGGCTGACAGACTGACTGACTGCTGAGTGGATTAGGAAGACATCCATACACTGACTGTTACTGGCTAACTGAGCAACTAAATGACACCACATCTCCGTGCATCTAATGTCTGGTCTATATTATAAAGAGAATGATTCATGGCGATGTCATGTGGATCACAAAAAAGTTGCTGAAAAAGTTTGCTCTTTTAAAAACTTGTAGTCAAGTGTCTAAAGTCAAGGTGCAGCTCCTGCACCTCGTTTATGGTTTATTCATAATGAGACTTCACACCTCCCCCCCTCCCCAACAACCAGAGACTGGACTATCTGACGGCTCAGTGAGTGTGTGTTTGTCAGCGTGTGTGTGTGTCTGAGGGAGAGACAGCAGAGAGTGTATGTGAGTTAAAACTGGACAGGCGGTGTGGATGCTGTTGGCTGCCTTCAGATGGCTGGTCTGTTCTGATGGAAAGGGGTGGCTGGGTTTGTACTTGTCACACAGCCACACACACACACACACACACACACACACAAAAAAAAAAAAAAAAACACGTGCAGATACACACACACACACAAACACACACGGGCTGCTCAGTGGCTGACATTCTCCTTTTTTCACCTCTAATTGGTCCTCTGGGAGTTGTCAGAGGTCTCAGTGGCTGTCTGCAAGGTGGCAACACATGCACATACACACACACACACACACACACACACACACACACACACACACATACACATACACATACACATACACACACACACAAAGCCACGCTGAGAAGAAGGAGATGGAGGCAACAGAGGAGGAGAGGCTCTGTGATTGTCACCTGAAGGTCATGAACATTTATCACTGTTTGTAAAGACAAAAGAGAGTAAATTAGAGAGGAAATATCACATTGGCCTGAGCTGCTGTTCTGGGCTGGGTCAGACTGGTGTGTGATGCCCGACGGATTGAATAACTGTCTCACTCTGGTTTGTTAATCAACAACACATACATGCCACCTACATAGTTATCAGCCCGTAGGACCTTACATATGATGTACGAGCTCTCAGTTACAGCTGCGATGGCTGCTGATTACTGATTGTCTCTCTGTGTCTCTACCTGAGATGAATGTTTTACCATTTTTATCACAAGGCCTCTGTATTTTCTTTTTGTGACAGTAGAATAATGATTGACAATGCTCAGATATTTATACAAACACCTCCCGCAGCAAATGCATCACTGTCATCATACATCGTGCGCAGGGTTGTGCAGCAGCAGGCAGCCTCACGGTGTATTCAGACCAAACTCAAAGCAAGTTTTCTCCTCACATCATTCATATGAGTGTGGCTGCAGGACACAAAAACACACACACATCACTAATTACATATTCAAAACCATATAATGGATTACCTACCAAGTCACGTTTATATAATGTTGTTTGAATCATTGAAAGGGTGGAAGAACAGGAGCATACGCCACATATGATCTATAGTAACCTGGACAAAACATGCATAAACAGACAGACAGAGTGGTCCTTTCACTGCAGTCTAATGTGAAATTTGTTTGTTTTTTGTTTTTTTATCCCTGAAAACCTTGAAGTGTTTTGTAATAGAAGAGTATCAGGTACTTCACAGAGACAGTGTGTCAAGGTTTTCCTTTCACACGATGCAGATGCACGCCCTGTTGTTTGGCGGCTGAAAATTTAATACAGAACCAACTGAGATTGTGGAAAGAGAGGAGTGTCATAGGTGGCTCTTTCTGTCAACACTTATTATTCTGATAAAGAAAAGAGATGAATCATCTGTTGTGATTCTGGTTGGTGTGGACTATAGTTCAGTACAATGGTGGTTTTTAGAAAGCATTTCGGTTACTTTGATACACACATTTACATACACACACACACACACACACTAGAATAACTTAAGCAGCAGAGTAAATCCCTTTGAACCAGAAAACTTGAGGGCTCCAGCCTCTTTCATGGCATGATAATGGAGCGGTGAGGCTCGTTAAAACCACAGTGAAGGCGTCCAGCCAGAATCAATCAGTCTCCTGTGTGTTCTTCATCTGATTCAATTAAAGTCTTTTCATGAAGCACCAACTTAATGGGACTAATGCAGCGCAGACACAGTGCAAGACAGAGACAAGGAGCGAGGAGCATGCTCTACCATTCCTCAGTTTGAATGTGTCGCTGAAATGTCAGCAACCACTTCCTTAAGTAACCAGAAGGTGAACTACTGCTGGAGTGCGTGTCAAATGTGAATAACGCAGGATAATGCAGGTGTGTGATTTAATCTTTGGAATGTGGTGCTGAATGTTACGATCACCTCTGGTTGAAAACTGTTGCTGTTCACCGCTGCTCCCTAGTGCTGAACACGTGAACTGATGTGGTGCATTATCCCTCGAGGCCAAACACATAATAAACACGGTGATCTGATAGGTCACAACTCCGTTCAAGATCACGCGTCCTGATGAACACCTCCCTCACTCGGAGTCTAAATCTGAAAAACACGGCACTGATGTGGTGTGACGTGAAGTGTCACTGTGATGTTTCTCCTGAAAGAAAAGCCTTGTATTTGTGTGGAATGTAACTCAGATAAAACAGAACATATTTATTTTATTTTTTTGCTTGTTGCAGCACCACAGACACTGACTGAGCTGTGTGGGGGAAGATAAAAGCACATTTCCTTTCAAAGCTGTAATTGCTGTGTAAGCGTTTCTTCCATATTCTTCAACGTGAATGTGCATGGATTTATTGATCCAGTGCAGTTTTTAAGTGCACAAAGGGATTTTTTTGTGTGTGGATGCTACAACCATTAAGTCAGTGGTCAATCTGATTTTTGTGGGAAACGTTTATTTAAAGTCACAACTATTTGTTGCTTTAACACTGTGTGAATGATGTGTCGTGTTGTTTTGTTTTTTTAAATAAACCACTGATTAATGCCTTTCTGTGAACCCTACTCCATCACATTTAATTGTGAATCCAGATGATTAAACATTTAGGCCTGAAATGAAATTTAACAATAGACACTTTCAACTAATACGACAATCCTCAAACACAGGAAATGAAAATCCAGCCTCTGTTGGAAACTTTCATTAATTTCAATTAATGCAATTATATGAATAAAAAAAACACAACCACTTTTATGAGACAAAGTCAATGGCAAAATATTATTAGAGATACATTCTGATATCTGACATCCTCTTTGTTCATTGTTGAGTTTTAATGATTATTTAAAGTTTAATATGTTAAATGTCTGAATATTTGTTGTCAGTGAATTCAGGTCTTTGCTTGTGAATCAAAAGAATGACAATGTCACATTTGTTTGGCACCTGAAAACCAAAACTAATGAGCTCATATGAACATTTCTTAGAGCCGACATCAATATTTTAAAGCAGTTCAGTGGCACATATCAACTGTGAAGGAGCCAGGACACAGCTGAAGTAAAGATAACTCAAGGGGGCTGTTGTCATCACTGTCAGATCAACAACAAGAAAAAGGCTATTACACACTTCATCAAACCTTATATTCTACAAAAGTGTAGAAAAGTCTAAAAATTTCAGCTGTTCTGTTGCAGCGTCTCTGCGTTTTAAACACAACCACAGCACTCTGGTGTTGTTTTTCACTGTTATGAAGAAGTTACGAGTAAAGTTGTCTGTGTATCGTCTGAGTGTCTTAGTTTCCTAAAACATGGCAAATTCATGTAAACATCAGCAGAGGAAGGAGGACACATAAAGTCATCAAGTAGTGAGAAAGAGCCGACATCAATATTTTAAAGCAGTTCAGAGGCACATATCAGCTCTGATCGCTTTGAAGGGGGCAGGTCACCGATGAAGTAAAGATAACTCAGGGGGGCTGTTGTCATCACTGTCTGTGAATCGTCTGAAATATGGCAAATTCATGTAAACATGTCTGCAGCAGAGGAAGGAGGACACATAAAGTCATCAAGTAGTCAGAAAAAAACTGTCCGGAGATTAAACAACTGCAGAGCAAACTGAAGCTGTAGGGTAACTACAAAGTCACTGGTAATTTATTATGATCAAAACCATTCACATTACACAAAGTCATCTGATCCACTGTCAGTATAGAAATGTCTGGGTCATGTTACTCTGAAGAAAAAGAATAAAACCTCAGCTTATAGGAAATAAATGTGGTAAAGGACCATAGCAGCTAAGCTGTTTCAGGTGTTTGACACTGAACAGAGAAGTGCCGCTGTGTTTAGTTTTACCTTCATCATTCATTACACATAACATCAGTGAATTGATTCATCCATGAATCAATCTCTCTATGTAAACACACATCTTGTGTACCTTTTCAAGCTGCAGCCTCCGGTCGTCAGAGTGAAGATTACTCACCACTTGTCGTTATCTTCTCTCTGGTTTCACTGAAAGCTGGTGTCTCTGCTCTGATTCCAGCTTCTGTGGCCTTTTCGCTGGATTCCTGTCTTTGTTGTGTTAATGTGAGATGATGGTCTGGCAACAAAGCTTTTGTTAAACATGTCTCTGTGTGTTACTAATGACTGTATGACCGGGCAGTGGGAGTATTGAGTGCCATTATATCTCGTCCCCTTTCTGCCAGGTAAAAATAAATCTTTGTTTTTTTGGGTTTTTTTTTTTTTTTTTTTTTTTTTGGAGAGACTAGTGAGGTAAACAAGAATATTCACAACCGTCAGGATTGAGCTCAGTGAGTCGTGTTTTGTTAACATTCTTCCTCTGCGAGGCTCAGGCTGTTTATATAAGCCAACCTTTTGGAAACTGACATCAAATAACACGTCATGACACATGACTTTCTCTGTCATTACACCTCCGTGTTACACAGAAGAGACTAAATCACATTAATCTTGCTAATTCTTACACTGCTCAAGAGCATATTGTGAATGCGAAGCTGTTAAATAACAAGGTTTACATATCTGTCTCAGTGACTTGTTAAATAAAATGATCCACATAGCAACACCTCTGTGTCAATTATAAGACAGGGAAACAATTCAGATTGTGAACTAACCAACCTGAGGTGCTGAGGCAGGATCATCATACTCAACACGTTCAGCTTCCACCACCGTTGTCATGTTGTAGACGTCGTTCTGCAGCTTTTTCCAGCTTTGATTCACTAAATCGCTTCGTCTATATGTGTAAATGTTATCACAACTATATCATCACTGTCATCGTCAGTACTGTGCTTGTAAAAGTTTGTATATCTATATGGTGATATTTATTCTCTTATTTTTCTTCATCATAATTTCATTTTGATTTAGTCAATAAGATAAATGAAGAGACTGAAATGAAACGGTAACAATCATGTGTTTCTCTTTCTCTCTCTTTAACAGCCTCTGTCACCCATCAGTGAAAACCCTGAGGGACTATGACTGGTGGAGCTCTCTACCAATTCAAGGTGATCCAGCTGGGAAGATAGAACATTTGTGACTTGCAGATCCAACACTTCCTCCAAGGAAAAATGAGGACTATCTTAGCAGGCGTTGTGTGGCTCTGTCTCTGCTTGTCTCTGGATGCACTGTCTTTGACTGGACACCGGAGAGTTGATGTAGATGGATCTCCGGCAGCGATCAGAGGAGAAACGCTGCTCAAAAGAGTTCGACGAGGCTGGATGTGGAACCAGTTTTTCCTACAGGAGGAATATACAGGCAGTGACTATCAGTACATTGGCAAGGTAAGAGCTGCGCCGCCGCCTCGCATTAGTGTTGGCGTGAACCCATATGTCATAAAATAAATTACCTCGATTAGTTGGAAAGACACTCATCAGTCATGTTTGTTCTTCTTTCCTAATTTAACTTGATTAATATGAATCCAGGCCGAGGTTAATCTCCCTTGACTTCTGTGCCTGTGAGCATAATGAGTTACCTCTGCTGATCAATACAAGGGTGTTTCAAAGTTGAAGGCACATCTGCCATTTATTATAGTTTTAATATGGAGATTTTCACAAAAAGCAAACTGCTCTTGAGACGTGCAAATGTACAGTTTGTCTCTGTTACATGTGAGAATTCAGTCCATAAGCAATAAAACAGATTTACACCCAGGTTTTTATCTGCTCTAAAGTGGCCAGTATTAGCTAATGTCTGCAAAGCATACATTATGTTTGAGCATTAGCATTATGTGGCCACAGCAGCTGCTGTACAGCAGAAGATACACAGCCTTACTTTGAGGCTGCACTCATTATCGTCTTCATATAAACAGTGGGTACTGGCTGATGGCTGAGTCACGCCTACAGGCCTCTGCTACAATGTAGAAAACATATTTATTATGTTTGCAGGGATTTCTCCTGACATCAAGTTGAGCCACAGAACTGATGAATATGTATTTTAGCAAAAGAGTAAAACAAAACGAAGGATCAGGTTATTCTAATTATCATAATAACCCCATTTTATAACCAACAGATTTGTGTCTCAGTAAATATTACAAAACTGTTGTAATGATTTCTTTTGGAACCCACATCTCCACCATCATCATCCACTGTGATGTTCCATAGACATTGTCAAACCCTGGTGGGTATAAAAAGTAGAGAGTCTCTCTCATCTTGTTTGTAACAGCAGCTGTTTCAGGGAGTGAGGATGCTTTCACACCATCCTTGTTGAATCAAACTCTAGTTTTTTTGCTGGAAAAGTCTGGTTCATTTGAGGAGGTATGAATGTGCAATCGAACACTGCTCCGCCTAAAAACATAGTCTCTGACTGCTTCAAGTGAACCAAATGCAGGAAGCGAACTACAACACAGGGCATCGTGGGTAAAATAACCAAAACAGTTGGCTCACAATCACTTAACACAATCAATTTAATGAGAGGATGAAGTAAAAACTCTGATAGATGTATAGTCCAACAAAAATCTATCACAACTGCTGGTAATTACTCACAAGAACAATGACGTTATCAAACTAATTAGCGGGAAAATGAAGGGCTATGATAGATTCACCCTTACAATAGTGCAGCAATGGCAGCCAACAATACCTGACATGCTTAGAAGAAGTGGAAGTTCAAGAGAACAAAAGGACAAGGCGAAGCGAGGAGGGGAATACGCTATTTAAAAGGTTTGGTTCGTTTGACAAAGTGTGTTGTGAAAGCAAATTAAGACCAGCTGAATGTTGCAACCACAATCAAACCGAATCTACCGGACTATTAGTTGTGAAAACGACGTAAGTTTGAATAAGCCCAAAGCTTGTTAACTAACCAGCACCAGACAGACAGAAGACAATGTTACATTGTTAGTTTGTTGGTGAACTTAGTGGAAAAAATAAAGATTTGTAGCTAAAACAGATTTTTTTCCAAGTGAAAAGAGTGAAACAGAGTATGAACATACAGACTGAACTTATGTCTAAGTTCATTCTGTGCTTAATGTGGTAGCGTTGAAGTCAACATGTGTTAAATTAGGAGATTTAGAAGTACCTCTGATGTGTGAATGAAGGAGTTTGAGTATTTTAGAGTCTCGTTCACAGTGAGGGTAGGATGGAAGTGGACAGAGAGAGACAGATGGCTGCAACATGAGTGGTGAGGCAGGGAGTATACCCGTCTGTTGTGGTGATAAGACTGAAAACCTTCAGAAATAGAATGAGATCAGAGATACGAGCCATCCAGATGTGTTTCATTCGCAGGGTTTCTAAGCTCAGCCTCAGAGATTTAGAGAAGGTGAGGAGCTCGAACAAATAGAGCTGCATGGAGAATATGATGAGGATGTCACCTGGACGCCTCCTCATAGAGGACAGGTTCATTCAACTGGTAGGAGACATCAAATAGACCAGCAACACACAGGGCAGATTATAAATGTCAACTGTTGTGAGAACACCTCAGGATCATCCTTAAAGAGCTCAGGAGTCAGTTTTAAAGATGTTATAATCACAACAACATTCTGCAAAGGTCTTAAACTTAAGCTCACCTTCACAGCACAGTACACTAACACTGAAGTAACTCAATATAGAGTGGAGGTGACTGTGTGTGTGCGTCAGAGTTGTGTAGTTGCTGTGGAGCAGAGAAAGCATCGCTGCTGCTGCTGCTGCTGCTGCTTTGTTTCCTCAGTCTGTCATTGTGAGAGGCACCGCACAAATAATGGCTTTCTGAAATTGTTACAGTGTGATATTTTTGTTCATCCAAACTGAAAAGACGCGTTGATGTTTGCCCAGCAACTACACTGTGCGCAATACACACATTCAAGGCAGGGAGGCTGACAGGAAGAAAATGGCAGCACAGACACAAAGACAGCAAAGTGCAAAGTGGAGTAGATATAACAGGAAGGTGTGTTCTCACCTCACGCAGAGACAGATGTCTGTACATACATGATGACTCATATGGTGGATGTGTTCGCATCAGAACCATCGTCGTGTTTATGTGTCTTAAAAAAACTCTCTTCTTATTCTCTCTTATATAGTTTGCATTAACTCCAAAAAGTGTTTTTTTTTCCTCACTTTTAATAACCTGTTAAAGATTTAGTTTTACAGTTTCTTGTATTTACTTTTTATTTTCTGACAACTGACGTCTTGGAACTTAACATAATTAAAAGTTAGTGTGACAATCGCTGCACCTTATGTTGATGTTTTATCAAGTTACGATGGAAGTGTAAAGGTAAAAAAAAAAGTGATGGAGTGCATGCAGCTCCAGTGTGATGTGTTCTTCACATCGAGAAAAGACATTAAATATTCTGATGCCTCCATACAGATCTGGAGGTCTGACTCTCCTTCAGTTCCTCACTGAGACACCCGTCTGCATCTGTACATCTTGCAACACATAAGTAGCTTTTACTCTATTTTAAGGAGAAGTATTTTTTGCACATGCCATGCAGCACGCATAAGCTGCTGAACACTTTATAAATTTCGATGTTTGCTACTTTGCTGAATGTGTGAAAGTTTCATCAGGCAGCATCATGATGTTAGTGACTATGATATTGAATGTTTTCTGCCTGTTGACACACTAAAGTAAATACAAAGAAGACAATAAGCTTTATACAAGTTGCATGATGAAGAAAAAAAAGTTTTATGTAAGAAAGTTTTCAGTAATAAATGAGGTCCTGAGTGAGGCTGAACATGAAACATGCCTTTGATGATGCGTTATTACATTTGTAATGATGTGTGTAATGTGCGCTTACCTTGTGCAGAGTTACTAGGGTTGTGTTGGGATTTTACATCTAACTGGCTGCTGTGTTTAATATCTAGAGGTGATTCTCATTCATAGGCCCATTAGTGAAGTCAGAGCCGAGCGATGATAGTTGATGCTGTGCCGTTTGATCAGTAGCCAGATGCCGGGAGGTGTTGTGTTGCTCTGTATGAAGCCTGCGCTCTGACAGCACAAAAAAACAAAGTAAGCTTTGAAACAAACAAGAGTTTTGTCGGCGATTGAGGTAAACACAGAAAGAAGCAAGATGGAGTCAGCAGCTCCTCCTGCCTGCTGGGGTGTTGCATACACTGCAGGGGGGCTGCTGGGTGCTTCAGATATACTTTAATGACGACAATATGGTTCAGACACAGATTAGCAGCGACAGGGAAGTGTTTAGCAGAAGCAACAATACGGCTCGGAAAACATTAATATCGTGTTTTTAGCGATGACGCATGCGTGAATCCTCCAGTTCAAAAATATTTATCCAGTCGTGATCCAGTTTATTAACACTCAGTTACACAACTTCACAGCAGGAGCAGCTGCTCAACATCATCATCACAACTAGACGGCAAGTAACAAACAGCACTGAGCTGAGTTCATCTCCCTCCACTGACACATGTTCATGACACTAAACTGGAGACAACTCCCAGTCTTCAGAGTAGAGCTGCACAAACCTCACTGAGATGACGATATGACTTGTAATACACAAATACTTAAGTTTACTGTGTTAAATCTCTCTGCTAACATAGACCCCAGACAGACATGCATGATTACAGACTGTGTTTGTCACACATCACCTCTCTTATAATCAAAATATTTCAAAATAACAGATGTCATGATGATTTTAGCCAAGAGTTCTTCTCCGCCTACATTCTCCTCTGCTCCTCTTCTTCATCTCTTCGCTGTTCGACATCAGCGACTAGTTTCTATATGTACAACAGGCATTTAGGGCGGGAAGGGTACAACTGACGGGCAAAGTCCAAGCAGTCTTTTGTGAGGTGTGCATTGCACCTGTTGTTGTGGTATTTTCGATATATATTGTGCAGCCATAATTCAGAGCAGTGGGAACAGGACACACATAAAAACAAACTCAGAAAATGCATCAGTTGTTTTGTGCCTGCGATGTGGTTTCACGTGCACCTCATTTCCTTCTTGTGGTGTTTCTGAATTAAAATGGATGAATTTTAAAAGAGATTCTTTGAAAAATGAGGAATTATTTAATGTTTTTGCTGAACTGAATCTACATTTTTGATCCATCCAGCAACTGAACACACTCAAACCCACACTTGTTCCAGACATTCCCACAAATGAGTTGAACTGTAGCTTCCTTCGCTTTTACCTTTTGTTCACATGGTCCCAAAGCAGCTCCATGGGGGTTCAGGTCTGGAGACCATGCTGGTCTTCGATCATGTTCGTTTAATGATTTGGCTCATTATTCTGCTCTAGGAAACTAGTCTATCTGTCTCTAACCATTCTGATAATAATATACAGAACTACCTCCTGCAGCACACTACTGCGCTCATGTACTTAATGATACATCAGAGGATGGGGGGAACACAGTGTGTCACAGATTTTTAAGTCATCAGACACCTGTGGGAATTTGCTATGTACTCACTTCCAAGGTTTCATTTACTTCCATATCTGCACTAAGCTGGAAATGAACCTACTTCTTCATCCATTTCTATGAAACATGCATGATTTCCATCTCCTAAAACTAAAAGCTAAAAGAATTTTGCTCTGTTGCAACTTGAGTCTTATTTTTGTAGCTTTGTCCATCAGTCCTGTGAGTACTGACCTCTTAAAGTGATGGTCCAGAGTAATTTGAACCCAGCGTCTATTTTACCACGAATACAAGTCAAACACTCAATCAAGAGATATTTTACGTCGGTCAAAGGACTCAGCCAAATATCTAATAATGAACATAAGTGGGGCAGTCAGCCAAACGTATCTAAATTGTCATTTTTTAACCACTAATAAAGCTCAAAATATCACTTCACTTCAGCAGTAGCATGAATAGGGTCCCTACACATAAACTGAAGTACTGATAACTTAGTAAGTGAACCCAGAGTTTATTAAAAAGACTTTTTACAAGACTTACCCAACGTCTTGTTTTCATAACAACTGGTGATGAAGGTTGTTCCAGATCAGCAGATTCATCATTTCCCTGAACAACAAGCTGACGTGTCTGTGAAGAGAGAGGAAAATGATAAATGACTGCTCCCCTGAGGTTCATTGTTAACTATTTGGCTGTGAGCACAAAAGATGGCTAAACTCAACATTACAATACGACCAAAGTAAAATTACTTTTGGGTTTGCTTCAGACCATCACTTTAATTTTGCATATCTCAGAGTTAAATTTGTGAACATTTTTATATCAAAATTAATACATTTTATCAGCAATCGGATGCAAATACGTTTATTGAAATTATGAGCTGTCGTCATAACCTGTAAAACAAACCAAAACAAAAACAAGCGGTCATGATCAAATATGGCCAACATCATGATGTGGCAGTAGTATTGCAGTGATTGCTGTGTGTCAGTGAAATCAGTGTGTTATGGAGCTGCAGCACTTTAAGATAAATATAAGTTCAGTTGGAAGGGAGAGAGTGTTTGGAGGCTGCAGTGATCTGTTGGCTTTTCCAGATAAAATTCTCTCTGTGAATTACAGATTCTGAGCTGAGGAAACGCTACAGATGCAAACTTGTTCAGCCGTGTGTTGCTGTCACCAGAAGCAGCAATTTCATTTGTGGTTTGTTGCCACTGTGACCTACATACATTCATTTGGTGACATAGAAAGTGTCTGAGAGTTACTGTTGGATGGGACTTTGTTAAAAGAAATATCAAACTATATTTCCAATTGTAAAGCAAATTAATAAATGAATACTTTGAATGAAAAAATAATTAGTTAGTTAGATCTATTTTCTCACAGATGATACTCACTGCAACAGATCAGATCAGATCTTTTCATTTCAACGTCTGTTTCATTGTGGGACAGTGTCGGAGCTTAATGATCTTCTTCTGTATAATGTTAAAATCTGTCGCATCGAGTTTAAAGTCTCCGGTTCTGAATGTGCAGCTTCACATAAATAGAAATAAACAGGAGACATTGACAGTGAACTGAGATAATCAGACCCTGTTCCTCTTGGTTAAAGTCAGCAGCAGAAGAAAAGTCACACGACACCAAACGCCTCCTTTCATGTGAACGAACACCGAGACACTTTAAGATGAAAGTTTGACTTAACAATTAAGTCTCTGGTCGTGAGTTTGTTTTTTTTTTTTTGTTTTTTTTAATTCGAGCAGCTCACACAGAGAAATCCTGGCTGTGTTGAGCTCACTTTGTACTTCAGTCCTCTGGATATTCTCACCAAAATAAAAATCCAATTTTTGTGAATTAATCAGCTCAAACACCACTGATATTTTATCTCATTAGCTCCATGGTTAGGTCTATGTAACATCATCTGTTTTATGGCCAAACTACAGTATTTAAGTATTTTTACTAACTGGTGTAACACCCACAGTCCATAAATAGATGTTTGGATACAAGTAAATTTGATGATGGATATTTTTTGTTGCTGGTGATCATTAAATCCCTTAGGAAAACATTACCCACTATTGCAAAAATATTTACAATATTACACAATGATTGCAACAAAAAAAATCACACTCACAAAACCAAGTGAAGCAGCTTAATCACAAGCCACAGCACAGGCAACTGCTGGAGGGTTTCACAGTGGAGTTTAAAAAAAAAAAAAAAAAAAGAGCAGGAACAATGAACGGTCTTTCTGTGGTACCTAATAAATGAGACACCAGCCTTTGTCAGCATGAATATGATGGTGAAAAACCATAGGAGACAGCAGTCTGGTGGTAATATGGTGGCAGAGACAGCGATCTGGAACACATAAGGACTCCAAAAAAACTCTGCTCTACTCTGAAAATGTGCTGTGGTGAAATGTCCACAGGCCTCGTCAGCTTGTGTTAGGTGAAAGCATGGAGGTGTTGCAGCCCTGCGGACTGACAGATCAAATCAGACTGAACACTGCTGGAGAGAAAAAAGCAGCATGGATCAAAAAGAAGAGGGGGAGGAAAAAGATGGAAGAAGGAAAGGAGATGAGGGAAGAAGGAAGAGACAAAGGAAGTGTAGGATTTGTAACATGAGAAATATTCCAAGAAAAGGTGAGTGAAGTAAAAAGTAAAATAAGAAGGTGAAAGAAAGAAGAGAAAAGAAACAAGACAAGGAAAAAGTGAGCTACAAGAAGATAAAGAGGTGAATGGCAGCAGGAAGAAGATACGAAGTGAGAGTGAAAAGCTGGAACACTACTTTAAGAGGAGCTGCAGCACGTTCTTTGATACAGATATATTGTTAATTGATACATAAAGAGTGAACATGTGAAGTGTAAAATATATGAGACCAACATAAAGTGAAGTCAAGGACCAGCTGGTCAGTACAGACACTATCATCCAGTGCTCTAATACTCTTTGGTCTGTATTCAGAACAAACACAAAGTGAATTCTTTATGTTGTGCCGCTGCATACAAAGTCGATGCTACAAATAGCTGCGAATGACACAAGTCAAAGCAAGCAGATGTGAAGGAATGAATGAAAATTTCATCGTGTCATCGTACAGCAAAAACCTATCAGCGCTAAAGTTGTAAACTTCGCTAAAATCACAAATGGGGGCATCTGCGGACGCCTGGAGCTGAAACTTACATCTTGTGTACTTTGTAGAGGAAGAACAAAGAGAAAGAGAGAGGGAGACTGAAGCAGCAGTATAACTACCAGGTACGTTTTGAACATATGGATCTGTCAGTGGATTGGTTCATAGTGGTTATGGCAGCACAGGCAGCGTTCAGGAATGAGAAGTCTCATTGACTGTTAAGGACAAATATTTGCCAATTAGCCATTTTTTCAGGCTTTTATCTATGTCACTGTCGTCATTAGTGGATGTAGCTTGTTCAGTTGTGTTGATGCATTGGTTAGATTAGTTGAGTTGTAGTGGTTGGTCAGTCAAACTGCTAATCCCAAGGTCTAAAAGAGAAACTGATGCTTCACATCTCCACTGTACAGTTTTACAGGTTTCTTTCCAGTGTTTAAAGCCGTTTCACTATTCAAGTCGTAGTATCCTTATCTTGGTTTGTAGATTTGTGCAGTTTTGGTTTTTATGAAAATTCAGTTGTTGTGCTCAACATCTGAATCAAATAAAATGAAAGTTCACAAACTCAGTAGCAACATGTCTTTCTAAAAAATCAAGTATCTCTGTTGCTGTGAAAAATCCACAGAACATAGAAAAGTGTCTAGTTTCTACAAATAAATCAAGACGGCAACATTGATGTTGTTTCCAGAATGACTTAGGTCATGATTGGTCCTGTTTTTTCCAGCTAAACCTGAAAAAACCTACTTGTATAAAGTGGAATACTGGGCATCCTGGTGGCCCCATTTTTTTTTTTTTTTTTTTTGTCAGCGCTCCCTCGACTCCTGTCAAGTAAAGGTACAAATGCCCCAAAAATACTTTTATTGTTGTGCTACTCCACTCTATAAGATAGATAAGCTGAACACAGCAGATGCCGCAGCCAGAGAGCAGGTAGAAGTTTATCCTCAGCTGCAGAGGGAACAAATGACATTGATTTGAAATGACATGAGATTTGTTGGATTTTGGAGGAGACAAAGACACACCTGCACCAGTGCAGACACTCATAGAGTATCATTAGAACCGTGTAGTCTGGGATCTGAATAAGCAGGTGTCTCTGTGAACATCATGTCCTGGGTGTGACTCTCCCTTCACCTCTGCTGGATCAGGATTTCACCAGATGTATGAGACTTTGATATATTTAAAGGCTGAAAAACTGAGCCTAGCTTTGGCTTTGACCAGTTCTTTTTCTACAGCTACAAGAATAAGAAAAGAAGAAGAAAGAGCGAGATCAGAGACACTATCACCCGTGGCTTACTGCTTTAACTTGGTAGTGTTAGTTTTCATCCAACACTGCATCTGCTCAACAATCTGTTCAACAGTTTCTTTGACTGTCAGAGAAAAAAACATCTGAATTCTCAAAAATAATCTGGCAGTAAAAGGAAGAAGGACAGTGTGAAGTACAGCAGCTCAAATGGTTTTCATGGTACATAACCGGTTTGTGAAGACACAGATTATCTATGTGTTGGACGGGTGACACAAGGCGAGAAGACACAGATGTAGCATCTGTTTCTGATGTTGTGAACCTCAGTGACACTTCCTTTTCATACACAGGAACCTGGCAGATAAAGCGTGACCCATCCCTCCACACTGCTGATGTGCAATGTTGTCTCTTAAGTGTATGTGTGTGTGGTTAAGTGGGGAGGGAGGGTTGGGAGAGGAGGGTTATCAGCACTGAGCCAGGAAGACCCTGGGGGAAAAAATAGCTTTTTGCTGTCTTTGAAAAGTAGTGCAGTAGTAGTGTAGGAGAGTCTAATTATCCCCACAGTCTCATCAGAGTTGTGCAAAATCCTGTTCTGAGTGGTTTAGTTGTTCCCAGAATCATCCATCATCCACCAAAACAGCATGTCCACCCTAACCAGAAACTAAAGTCTTATTAAAACCATCGTTCTCCACCAGAGGAATCAGTTTAATTCGGTTTAGCGCAGCATTTCAGTGTTTGTTTCATACATGCAATTAGAGTTGTACATTCACAGAGGATATTAAGGTCGTCTGGTCACTGCTGCTGAAATCTGCTGGAAAGCAGTAAAGAGGTAACAAGGGGCTGTTGAAATAAACCAGTGCTGTCAGTGGTTTTCTCGTCCTTAATATTATGCAGTCTGAACCTGCTCTGTATAAAAAGTGACTTTTTATGCTTTGGCTCTGTATAAATATAATTTTTCTGTGCTGATCTCTTAAGCGCTGGCTCTGGCTGATGATATTATATGATTTGCTCAGTAAATGACAACCACATGTTGGACTTCGACTGTTGTTCAGAAACTAGGACCAACATCTTCAGACCTTCTCTGTTTATCTGATGGACATTTTGGACAAAACCCAAATGAAAGCGGTGTCAGTTCAGAGAATCAAGGATCAATCTCGCCAAAGTCTTCGCCCAGGAAGATGAAGAAGAGCTTGACCTTCATAACGTTTTGGACAAGTGACGTATTCACTCTGTGGAACAGGCAGTGCTCCTCAAAAAGCTGAGTTTAGTTACAGTTCAGAGGGTTTCTACATTATAATAACATCAATAGCTTAAGCACACCTTGGATTTTTTTTTTTGCTTCAGAGGCACAGGACTTCTGTGGGGATGGAGATATTAAATTGAAAGGAAAATCCTCTCATTGACAAGCCAGCAAAACTCCTTACAGGCCAAGTCTGCATATTTGGATTTTTTTAGGAGGAAGAAGAAGAGGAGGTTGTGAGTCAGCACTCTTGTTTCCCATCAAGATCAAGGTTCATTGGTATGGGCAGGAAAGTGCGTTTTAAGGCCAAAGAACTCAGGATTTGATTCAAGTCATCGACTTATTGGTTCTGAAAAAACCCAAAAGCTGTGGGGCGCAATTCTCACTCGTTTCTTGTCTTGAACAATGTCCCACATAACGAGGTGTTGGATAATGACTGATAATGACTCCTTAACCCTCAAGTAGTTAGCTTTAGGTTCAGCCAGCATCTGGTTTTGGCAAGACTTCCTGTTTCCCAGCAAAAGAATAAAACCCTTTTTTCAATTTAATTATACATTATTTTCATATTTATATGCTACTGAGTGATCTATAGCTGAGAATATATGTATATATATATATATATTCCAATCAGGGGGTGAGTGGTGGGTCCTCATTGTCTCAGTTTTTCTACAACATTTAAACACAGGATGCAGTGTTGGATTTACACATATAAGAAAGAAGTTTTTCAAAAGAAAAATGCTAAGATCTGTAAAGTTGTGTTTAAAATATTCAGGTTGTGATATTTGTATTTCTAAACTTGCTTTCAAGTGTTGTGAGCATCCAAAATGACACATTTATCATTTCCTAAAATCGATTTTGATGTTAAATTTCAATCATTTGAAATGTCACAGACACTTCACAGCACAGTTTGATCCAAAAAGACTCATTCATAACCATAAATAATTCACTGCAGGACCTTAGTCAGCAGTTAAAACTGAGGCTTGACTTTCATGCTTCAAGCTATGTTTTTGTTTGCATATTCAACAAAAATATGACTCAAAAATAAAATGTATGTTCATCACGTGTTTGTGTTCATCCAGCGTAGTGTTCAGTTCTTTAGCACATTCAGGTAGAAAACACTGGATGGATCAGGTCTGGATCAGAAGTTTTAGAAGATAAAAATATGAGAAGTCTATATTAAACCACCCAGAGCTGTTGTTGTGTAAGTGCCTCATACCTTCCACAGGTAGTGGGGAAAGTAGCGGCTATATGTCTACGGCACACACACACACACACACACACATACAATCAAAGGCTTCAGCCTAACACCACCTGACCTGAAGGAGTGAAGCAGGGATGAAGGGATGAAAGGTGAGCAGTGAGCCACTTGAGGTCGAGAGATATAGACAAAGACGAGAGAGAGAGAGAGAGAGGCAGGCAGGTCATTGCTGTGGGTATCAGAGAAAAGGCTGCAGATCTCAGAGTAGATGCGATAGATGTTTACTCCTTCAGGCACAACACAAACTCTGACTTTCTGCTGCTCTCTCCTCATTTTTACTTCAGAACATTCTTACTTTGTTCTTCGATCTGGATCTGACTCTTGGTCTTTTCTTTTGTCTTTCTGTCTTTGGTCTCCTTATTTCATTTTTATAGAAATCTGTCACTGTCATCCACAAGGTTTATCCATCCTCCTTTTCCCTCCATCCAGGTCCCATTAATAAGTATTTTTTGTGTACATACTGTACATCTAAGGAAAAAATATCTGAAAGTGTCCTGAGATGTTTCTGTTGCTGCCTCAGTGGGTCGATGCATTGGTTCATTAAATTTCACTGCTCTGGGGCAACAACGGTTGTATGAGCTGTACAAGCAATCGCACTGTCAGAAATTTCTCCAAACTAAATGACTAAATACTTCTAAATCGACGTCTCTATCATCAAGACAATGATCCTGTTTATATTTATTTACTAGACTTCCCCAGGAAGTGATCAGTAATATCCTAAAACACATAGTGGCTGTAGTTTCAGTATTTAAGTAGCAAACGCTTCTTTTTTTTCTTTTTTCTTAAAATGTTAAAATTTGATGATGATGTTATGAACCAGTCACTCAGTGGATAATAATAAACACTTATGTGTGTGTGATCTCAACAGCTCCAGACAGACGAGGACCGAGGCAACGGCTTGGTGAAGTATGTTCTGTCTGGCGAGGGGGCCGGCACCATCTTCGTCATCGACGAGAATAACGGTGACCTACACGCCACGCGCCGCCTGGACCGAGAGGAAAAGGCTTCTTACATCCTCAGAGCCACGGTGGTCAACAAACTGACAGGTCAAAAGCTGGAGCCAGAGACCGAGTTCATTATCAAACTCCACGATATCAACGACAATGAGCCTCAGTTCAGTAAAGAGGTTTACATTGGCACGGTACCAGAGAGGTCTGACATTGGTAAGATGAGGAGGAACGCTTTGTGTTCTTCTTCTAAATGTGTGATACCTCCCAATAGTCAATCATGTGAATGTGTATGTTTCAGGCACATCAGTCATCCGGGTGACAGCCACAGATGCTGATGACAGTATGTATGGGAACAGCGCCAAACTGGTCTACAGTATCAGCCAGGGACACCCGTACTTCTCTGTGGATCCAAACACAGGTATTTTAGACAGAATCATCCTCATGTTGTGCAAAACTGATATTTCAAAACCTTCGACACTTGCAGGTGTTTCCATTGGAGAGTGTTTTTCTTACGAGCCATAATTCGCACAAAATCATGTCCCGAAAGACGTCACTTTGAGGCAGATGAACAAAAGCATCATGCGTTTCTATGGTTTCGGAGACATCATCTCCGTTGCTGTGACTGCCGGTGATGTGTAAATGTGAAAAAAAGTGTTTCCATTACACTTTTGCGAAACTCTTTTATATCGACACGTCAGAAAAAACATCTAAGGAGAGTTTAAAAATGTTTCAGCAATATTTGAATTTTTTTTAAATAAGATATTGCCAGTTTTTCGTAACATTATTTAGGTTTTGCAGTTTTTTCTAGGGGTTGCGGAAACCCAGCTTGTGATACATGTTATTGACATAAGTTTATTGGGATTACAGCACACTTAGAGTTCTGGAACTTGGTCTTTGTATTTAAAGAAAAGGAGTTTGATTCTATTTCAGATTCTACAGGGATTTATTGCAGAGAAGGAAATATGTGGAAAACGTATAATCTCATTTTCTACTTCCTGTCAGTTCTTATACTGCAGCATTTGTGATCAACTGGAGGTTTTTAGAGCTAATGGGACAAACTTTTCAGCATCTTTTTGAGGCAGGGTGTTATCTCACCGGCAGAAGAAAGCTGTCCTTTAGGAAAATGTCAGTATTCCTTTGTGCTCTAACCTGCCTCTGCTGCACACATACAAATGAAACTAATATCAGCATCTTCATCTGACCAAAACAGTGAATTACTACAGATCTGGTGCCTCCTTTAACTGCATGACAAAGCAGAAAAACAGCATCACGAGAGTGAATTAAAACACCAACCACCATCTAAATTATGCAGCAGCTAAAAGAACAACAAGACGTCAACTAATATTTTACTACTTTTCACTCATTAATATAATTTTTCCGTCTCACTCCTCCAAATTTATTTTATCAGATTCAATTCAACAGACCCTCCTTGGAGCTTATTTTCCACCAACAGTGTGAATCAGGTCGTGGCGAACAAGATTCTCTTCTGTGCCGCAGCCCCACATCTCATTTTAAGACAAAACAACTGTTTTTTGTTCTGCACAAAAAGGTGGAACAAACTATTAAAGAATATAATAGACACAATTGGAGCACAATTGGACCTTCACCCTGAACATTTCTGTTGCAAACAAGAAAAAGAAAAGAGAAAATGGGCTTGTTATAATGTCTGTTATACGATTGAAAAAGTCAATTTAGCTCAGAACCAGCCTTCACTGATCTTGTGTACTTTCTCTGTAAATAAATAAAAAAAGTCAGCCATCCATTTAGATAATCAGCACAGTAATCTCCCTCTCTACACTCATCTGTTTGCTCCTAACAAACAGAGGAGCCAGTGCCATGGTTACTGCTGGAAGTGGATGAAGCAGCGATAATAGCACCATGCTGCGCGAGGCAGAAAGACGAAAGTGTAGACGAACTAAAATATTGAAGGAAAACAACACATTTGTTCCTCAAAAAAAAAAAAAAAAAAGTTTCATATTTTTAAAATAAGATTAAAATCAATGTTTTGATGAAAAAACTTGATACCAATCTCATTTTTATGCACTAAAGTTGTCGCCCTGAAGATGTTAGTGCTGTGGTTTCCCTGGTAACAGCCACCACATCTTTAATACCACAGACAGCACTTGTTGAGAACAGTTATCTGACAGAAGAACAAGTGGAGAATCAATTTACAGTGCGGCCAAACAAACTTATATTGTTTTTAATAAAATAATCAGTCAATAATAATCACGACCTTAATCAGATTTTATGCTGCACACAGCATGAGTGTTTTTCTACAACACAGCAGGACACAGCACATTTGCTCATTTTCCTGAGGGTTTAGAGACGTGTAAACATATTTAAAACTGATCCACTTACAAAAAAATGCAGAAATCAGATACATTTTTGATGAACATATACATTTGTTTCCTGTGGATCCATCACAATTAAAATCATCAGCCCTGGTTTGCCCTTTAAACACTGAATCTTAAAGCAGCAGCAGCAATAAAGTCATCCAAGTTTGGCACTGCTGCCGAAAAAATAAAGGCTGCTGTCAATGAGAAAAAACGACAATATGATACATACAGTACATGCATCCCAGATAGCAAAATTATTATGAGCCAAATTTGGCCCAATTTTGTCAAAGTTTCAGAAGGATGTACGGCCTCTATATGACCCAAATTAGTGGTGCAAAAGAATAAACAAAAGGACGTTAAATCTCAGTCAAAATCAATTATAGAACTTCAAAACATAGATTACCTTTACTTTTTAAGTAGTGTGGTTAAACCATAACTATGATATAGTCAAACCAAAAACCTTCACCTGCTTCCTATGTAAATGAATGAATCCAAAAAATGCCAAACTTCTGCCAGTGTGACATGAGGATACTGATTGATTTGTGTAGATATAAAATGTATCTCCTAAAGTTCAGGAGATCTTGCTTTAGGGTTAGTGTTAGTAGTTTTACGACCTAAACTATCAGTCAATCAAAACAACTTCTAACCATCAAAAAGGTGTTAATCAGCAGATATCCGTAGAGGTTTATTTATTTAGTTTTACACAGCTCTGCTTGGCTAAACAAGGACTTTATTGTACATATGGGGAGGAGTTGCAGGGAGGAGAGTTCACTGGCTTTAGCCAGAGAGTGAAGCAGGGTTCGAGTCAAAAACAGCTGGACGTGGCATCAAAACAGCACAGCACATCTGGAGGGCAAAAAAAAAAAAAAAAAACAGTTGCAGGTGGAGATGAGTGGGAAAAATACCAAGAGTAAAAGGTTGACCTGGTCATAGAGCGAGAAGGAAAGTGAAGGAGCTGATGAGGTCTGGAAGGATGAGTAGGTTTATATACTGCCGAGTCATGAGTGGTTGATTGGATGATGAGGCTCAAAACCAAACACCAACATGACTCACACTCACTTTTGACCAATGTTTACACCAAATGATTTGTAACTACAGACACAAGACATCAGATTTTTGTTGGACTCTTCTGAAGAGGAGCTGTGTTTTGATTGAAAAACAAAAAAACAAAAAGCAACAGATGGCATGTTCAGAAAACAAAGTAGAGCAAAATACTCCTGTTTTGGCAGAGAAAGTTGACTTCATCTCACCTTAAGAGATGGATTTTAATTGGAAACAGCAAGAAAATTAAGAGTGAAAAACAAAAAGTATGTGTGCTGCTTTCTGCTCAGGTGTGATACGGACTGCGTTGGGCCCCGGGGACATGGACCGTGAGCAGAGGGAACACTACCAGGTGGTGATCGAAGCCAAAGATATGGCTGGACAAAAAGGAGGACTCACAGGGACCACGGTGGTCAACATCACCCTGACTGACGTCAACGACAACCCGCCTCGCTTCACTCAGAGTAAGTGAGAGGATAGTTTGAATCCTGTTGAAAGGTCGAATCGCTCAGTCACACACACACATTAATGATTGAGTTGTGAATCAGGGAAAGGCAGGACACATTCTTAAATAAATACGAACACTTGTCCCTCAGGAACCTCATGCATTTGATCGTGTGGTGAAGTTTATGTCTGAGATTGTTTCAGTTAACCTTTAACGTCTGCTGTTAACTTAAAATTGAACAACACTTAGTTGGCTGCAGAGAGAACAGACAGAACGTGGAAACACCAGTCGCACAATGGCTAAAATGTCACAGAGTTTATATCCGCAAATTAAATTTCCCCCCAGGAATCAATAAGGTGCTGCATTCAAATGGCAGCATAGGCTTCATTATATTAAAAATGAGCACTAGAGGCAAAAACACCTTTACCACACAGCCGGCCTCCTCTGAGAGCTCATATCTTTAATGACAAGCTAGAATGGCAGAAATCCACCAAGGCCAAACAACCTTTCACGTGCGTGTCTGAAAATGTAAATACATCTGATGAACGTCAAGATCCAAACGTGATAACTGCAGAATTTGACAGAAATGTGGAATAGTATCCTCCTGGATCCGACTCTTTAACCTGCTGACAAACACAAACAACGTGACAGCGCGAAAACACGACCTCCGTGGCCTTACTGGCAGAAGCAAACATACGATTTCACAGATTTCAGAGTGAAGAGAGCAGATTAAAGTAAAAACTAACGATCGAGAGCTGCTTTTAATCACATCCGCTGAACATGGTGCACGTTCACCACTGATGAATGCAGAGCAAACACCATTAGTCATCATTTTGCACAATTATCCAAACAAACATTATTAAGATAATGAAGTTTCAAATAACTCTGTATTTGCTGTCCATCACTGCTGGAGCCCATTCACCCCAGCATGCTGCTCCATTTAGAGACCAGATTTTTTTCTCTGGTGAATGATTTCACCAGGTCTGTGTGTGTGTCTGTGTGTGTGTGTGTGTGTGTGTGTGTGTCCTTCCAGGGGAATTAGTCCAAAGTAACATTAATTCTTCCTGAACTCCTTCCTAATTAATTAAACTTAATTAATCCTTAATCACAGGAACAGCATCACTGTAAACATGTGGGCTTTGTACCAAGACGCCCAAAATCTCCAAAGACCCCAGCTGCAGTGTGTTAGCTAGAGACAGACAGTGTCTATTAATAACCTGCTCTTTAAATCTGGCTTTAAATTACAGTTTGAGCTTCCACAGTTTGGGCTGCAGCTTGAGGGGTATTTAGATAATGATTGAGGATAATAAGCTAATCATTTTGTCTATAACATAACGTAACATAAAAGAAGAGAGAAAAGCAGTAAATCCTCATATTTTAGAAACTGGGATGAGCAGATGTTTGGATTCTTCTATTTACCACTGATTAAATTAAGTTGGTGACATGTTTTATTTCTATCCACCAATGAAGGAAGTAGCAATAAGACGAGTTAGGTTTGTTTCAGAAACATGAAGCCATTATGGCCTTTAGGTGCATGACGAGGGAGGAATCGTGACCTTTTATTCTCGCAAGGATCGAACTGACAAAACACTGCATCCTTCAAAATTATAATAAGTAGAATTTTCATTCAGTTTCATTCAGAAGTTTTCATTTCAAAATAATAAGTGGAAGCAAAGTGCAGGTTCATTAAAGCAAAGCAAAGACAAGATGTCTTGTTTGCAAATTATTTTCTTTCTAATGAAAAACCTCATATGAGAAGTTTGGTGGTTCGATCACCTCCAGACCAAACATCCATCACCAGAATCTGCCACTGTTCTGTTGTCTCTTTTTCATCAAACCGTTCTAGGCTACGACGATGTCTATCACTCTTATCGCTGTTTAAAAATGGAGTTTGATTATTTTGTTGACGCTCTCTCAACTCAGCTGGTGCCTGGTTGCGCTTGTGAAGACACTCCCTCTGACCAATCAGTGGCCGGCGTCTGTTAACGTCACGTTTTAGTATCGACTCTGATCGATTGTTACCTCGGCCGAGTAGGTACTAAAAAAGTACTAGATACCAGGAACTAGCACCAAGTGGAAAACAAAGTCGAACAGAGGCGATTGTGCTGTACTGCTTATAGAAGCCTTGTATGAAGGTTATAAGAATCCAGTTCATTTACAATGAAAATGATAAACAAGCATATTATTTACATTATATATCAATCCTATAGCCTATACTATCCTATACTGACCTTTAATGTGACATGCAAATCATTTCCTCACCTGAGAAACTGAGGAGAACAGACAGAGCTTAAGAGAAGGAAAAAGAAAAAAATGCAATCATTTGAATACTAATTCTTACACGGATTCCCATGGCAACAGATCCACTGGGGTCAGTGGAAGTAGATAAATACATAAACACACTCATGTATCCAGAACAGTTCTTTAATTAAAACTGGTGTTAAGAGTGAGAGTAAATTAGACTGTCCAACTTCCATCTAATGTCCGTGATTGGAGCTTAATCTATAGGCTTTTAATATAAATGTGGGATTAAACTTAATTGTAAAATGTGAATGTTAGCTGAGTGCCAGCTAATCCAATAAGAAGAATCCGATCTAACGCAGCACTGACAGTAGAGAGAATACTGTTAACAGAACCAGAAACTTTACAAAGACGCAGCCGGTCACGTTAGACACTGACAGTGTTTCTGACTGAAGGGAAATGTCAGCACATACTGTCCCTCAACTAGTATGTAGTTTTTCTTTTCACTGTTAATAATCCAGACCTTTCACCGTAAATACTTTTTAGTTGAAGAAACAGTCCCGATGAAAACTGACAATATATTGTTTTTCCGATTACTGAGACGAACAAGAGCAAACATCTCTAGAAAGAGAAGACATGTTGCTGCTGAATTTTTTAAATGTCACAGTTCGATGCCAACACCAAGATCAGGGCAAAGCAGAGAGCAGGCAGCTGACTGGAGGCGCTGCAGACCTGCTGCAGCTCTGACGGTTCAGCGTGTGGAATATATATCCATCCATCCATTATCTATACCGCTTCTGTTCTGTTGAGAGCCGCAGGACAATAAAATGACACGTTACCATTACACAGCAGTGCACATGTTAACATCTGTCAGGAGAAATCTGTGTGGTGAAGCCCAGTTTAATTCAGTGCTAATCTCACTTCAGCAGAAGCATTATAACAGTTGAAGTTTGAACTTGGCAACAGCTGGAGCGGCTGTGTGTGTGTGTGTGTGTGTGTGTGTGTGTGTGTGTGTGTGGTAGTGTTAAAGAAATGAGTAAATTGCTGCTCTGTTGGCCTCAATCACATCATTCTCTTGTCTAATCCCCGTGAATTGACACGGAGGCAGGACTTCCTTCTCTCCATTCTCCGCTTCTCTGGCTTTCTGTGTTCATTCATCTGCTAATTGTTTTTCTTTTTTGTTTGTTTGTTTGTTTGTTTTTTTGTCTCCCTCTCTATCTCTGCCTCGGTCCATCACAGACACTATATCAGAACATTGGTATCTTCCTCTTCCATTCACCAACCACTTCCTGCGTCAGTACGGGTACAAAACTAAATCAGCTCGGGATCTGCAGAGCAAATTGCATGTGGTGTTATCATTCTGTTTAAGTCACCACCATTTTTCCTCCTATCAATATTAAAAACATGTTTTGATTAATGTACATAATATATGATGTACATTAGTGCCTGCTAACCCAAAAACCTTGGGTTCTGACAAACCAGTTCTCACAAAGATGCACACAGTCTCACTCTCTCTCTTTCACATACACACACACACTGCGGTCCACATGTGTCAATTCATTTCACTTCATACCATGACTCCAATCACTTTTGTCAGTGTTTGAGCCAAGAGGCAACACAATCTCCAGCCAGCCAGAAAGGAAGGTGAGTGGAGATGAATTCTGTTCCTTCTGTCTCCTCTGGGCTCTTCAGGGGTTCACCAGGCTCCACTTGTTTGTCTTACTGTTTCATTGAGACGTAGGTGCACACATACACGACTAACAGGGATATTTCAATAGTGGAGTAAACATGATTTTGTGGTTACATTGTTCCACACAGCGTCTCACAGGCTGTAACCTTTAGAGACAGTAACATGTGAAGCTCCATAAAGTCCATAGTCTTTTTGGCCACTTAAACCTAACTGCTCTTATAGGTACACATGTACATGTATATATCTAACTAACAACACCAGAACCTCTAGCCAATTAAATCCTGATATGCCACTTTAGCTTCTGTATTTAAATACTCCGTCTGGAGTAACTTGAACCTAGGGTCAAACACCCCCCCGAGAGATATTTTACTTTGGTTGAAGTAAAAGTGAGTTTGACCATCTTTTGTTTTCACAACCAAATAGTTAACAATGAAAGTAAATGGGGCAGTCAGCCAAACGTATCTAAATTGTCATTTTTTAACCACTAATAAAGCTCAAAATATCACTTTGCTTCAGCAGTAGCATGAATAGGGTCCCTACACATAAACTTAAGTAATGATAACTTAGTAAGTGAACTGAGACTAGTTTTACAAGACTTACTTGTTACTTCATAACAACTGGCGGAGGGTGGTCCAGATCAGCAGATTCATCATTTTTGTGTGTAAACAAAAGACAGTCAAACTCAATATTACTTCGATCAACGTAAAACATCTATTGAGGGGGAGTTTGACTTGTATTCATGGTAAAATAGTCCCTGGATTTAAATTATTATAGACCATCACTTTAAGTGAATTTTCACTTTGTTTTACTTAAGAGTTTGGCTACTGGACAGTCCTCCTTCCTAAAAATAAAATAAGATAAAATAAGCCAGCTGTGCTACCATGACCACAACCAGCACCTGGAAATCCAGTAACAGACCTGAACTTTTCTCCTTCAACTTCTTTTTATTCTGTCTCTATGATGTCCTCCAGTTGTATCATACAACTCCCCAGAAAATTTTGTTGAAATATCTGTTCACGTCACCCTGCAAAAATCCAGAAATCCACAGCTATTTGTGTCTTTGTCTCGACTTTGTATGGAATTGCTCTCAGTTTATTTGTTATTTACTTCACTTGAGTTCAAGTATTTGTTTATTTATTTTAGTTTTGCCGGTTGTGTTTGGCTTCATTTGGGTTCTTTGTAATGGATTAGTCTGGTTTCAGTCTTTCTAACCACAACATTACACACACTGATACTATGAAATGATCCTTTGTTATATAAGACAGTGAATGTTGGCAGCATGTTCCCCTGATAATATCTTTATGTGCATAATCTCTCTCCCTGTCTTTGTCTAAACACACACACATACACACTTAAATGCACAGCAACGGTGGCAATGAGAAGTGTCTGAGCTGTGAGCTGTGTATGACACCTGCTGTGTCTCAGCAGCATATAATTACTCACTCAAGTGGGTTATACACACCACTAGATCTCTGAGATGGAGCATGCATGCACGCGCGCGCACACACACACACACCCGGGGTAAAGCATAGGTGGAAGTGCCTCAGGTTGACTCAGCACAGTGACAACACATTTGCATGCATTTAGGTGTGTTTGTGACTTTTTTTTTTTTTTTTAAGAGTCCCAGGCTGAGGAGGGAAACATCACAGTAATGGTGCTCATACGGTAATTCATTCCAGCAACAAACTGATGGCTAAAGACAGAAATGAAACATCACACTTACAAGAAGACACATCAAAGTGCTTCTTATAATCATCAGTAGTCTGGTACAGAGACAGCGTTCCAGCGTTTGGTTTCCATCAGCATGTACATGACATTTTTTTTTTTTTAAATCATCACTTCTTTTGTTCTGGCTGTCTACCTGTCTCTCTCTCTCGCTGTGACAAGAAAGACAAACACTCTCCATCGCTGTTTGAATTTATGTGGTGAAGCCTTTTTCTGTCACCAGCATCATTCACCTTAACGGCTACCAGACTGTGCTGTTTAACTCACGCCACATGACATGTGGACTAATAGGTTTCTTCATGAACCAGTCACTGGCTACTTAATGACTCAGGTGGTGATATTAAGGCAGGTTTATTTCTGCCAGCATTAATTCCAGAAACAGTATGGAACAGAGCCTCACACAAAGACAAGACACATTTGAATAGATGACAGCAACCCCGAGGGAAAATAAATCAAAGAAATACTGAGAGGTTTTATATGAGACCTGAGCCATTTCCAGGGTGAATATGTAGCATTGAGCAGTGACAAGTATGAATGGTTGGTCCGGTGATGGACTGGCAGCCTGTCCATGGTTTACCCCACTTCTTTCATAATGCCAGCAGAGACTGGCCAGTACTCATAAGTAATAAGTAGTATATCTAATGGATGGATGGACATTAAACATTTTCTAATATTGAATAACTCAGTGTCAGGCTGAAGCATCTCTGACCATAGCAGTACACTTTGACATATACAGGTGAGACATTTGACCATGGGAGCAACCAGTGTTGTATAGTAGTAAGTGTCTGAAAGTCCCACTAGAGTAGAAGTACAGATACTTGACCAAAAGATGACTTTGGTAGAAGCATGAAAGCTACTAGATTGATTAGTAAGTAAAAGTCTTAAAGTATCTAGTATTTGCTGTACTTCAGTATGACAGTAATCTATAAGTAAATGTAGTTAAGTGTAGAAAGTAAAAGTACAAGTACATGTTAATAAAACAGAAGAATATTATGAAGTTTATCCAGCACTTTAAAACATGGAGCTACAACAATCTTCATAGACAATGTCTTGAGTCTGAACTAAAGTACTAAAGTTGTTCTTTTTTCACTAAATGTAAATGTGTGTTTGATATTGATATTGTTGAAGTTTCTCCATCATCCACCTTTAAGATGGAGCCTCCATCAACCCTCAAACATGGTGTTGATGGTCTAAACAGTCACAGGTCGATTTGCCCTGAGTGAAATGGTAGAGAAACCGCCACATTTACTTTTATCACTCAACACTGAAAATGTATCAGAGTGAAGGTGTCATTAAGTTAGGAAATGTAAAATGAAAGTATTTATTATTATTATATATATATATATATATATAGTAAGTTCTCAGATTCAGATACAACACTGGGTACAGAAGTACAGAAGAACAGTATTATTACTTCGTTATAATACAACACTGGGAGGAACTGGCCCATCAACGCTGTAACACTGTGCTCCTCCACATGAATAATCAAACAAAAAGAAATTACCAGTAAGCTTCTACCTTAAATGACTGACATCATACGAGTGTCTCCATGTTGTCACACTAGAGTTTGACACACCAAAGTCTGACAGTAAAGACCGTGTGTGTCTTGCTTTCAATGCGCCTCCTTGTGTCTTGTCAAAATGCAGTCCTGTGCATTTAATGAGACATGAGACGAGAGACAATATTATTGTTACTTATTCGTATCGGTCTTATTGTTTTCAGGTATTTACCAGTTTAGGGTTCCAGAGTCGTCAAAGTCTGGAACTCCTGTCGGAAGAATCAAAGCCACCGACAGAGACATCGGGAAGAACGCAGAGATGTATTTCACCATCGTCAGCGGAGACGGGATGGACATGTTTGAGATTTCCACCGACAAAGACACTCAGGAGGGAGTCATCACCGTCAGCAAGGTGAGGGAGGGAGCGGCACTGAACTCCAGATTCCACAAAGGACTCGAGTAGAATAATTAGAAAGAATAATTATAAAACAATTTTAAAAAAATGTTGTGTGAAAAGGTTCAAATATAAAGCAAACTTAAGAATCTGTATAATGAGTAACACAGAATGAAACGCACGCGTCTGCAACTATTGTTAATCATGTGAAATGTGTTGCGTTCGTGATGCTCATGTTCAAATGAGGCCGACTTAATTATCTCGATATTTTTCTTACGCCATTGGTAAAATCAAATTAATTCTAAAGCAGTGATTCAGCAGATCCCACACTTTACACGCTTAAGGATCCTGCCCACGTAGTCTGTTTTACACATACTGTTAAATATGCAAAGCCAGGGTGTGCTTGACAGATGAAAGAAACCAAATTAAACTTATTCATCTTTACCTTCACAACCCTCAGTCCCAGCCTCTGCAGCAGACACTCACTCTGGACTGGAGCTTCTTCTTTTTTTTCTTTTTTTTTTTTTTTTTTTTCTTGTTGTTGCTGAATTTAAGAGGTGATTCACAGAGCATGTTCACTAATGAACAATCACGGTCGATATTTTTAAATTATTTTGTTCCTCTTTGTGAAACAACCCTAAAAAAGTCTGCAGATTTTAACAAAGAGGTAATGTTATTCTGTCAGCAGGATACGAGATGAGGACAATATCCAGGCAAAAGCAAAAAATGTAGAGAGTCCAAGTAAACCTGAAGCTTTGTTATCGTTTCAAACAACAACCAAGGAAGAGATTTCATCAACAAAAATTATTACCATTTATCAACAGAATGAATCTGGCAGCTGCTTTATGCCACAGTCTCATTTCTACTGCAGCAGCATGTGCTCAGACAGGAAACCTGGTACATTAGACGAGATGCATCTTTACATTAATTCCTGCCTTTGATGCTGAACTTCTTATCCTCAAATTACAAAACAGCAACACTGAATGAAATAATTCCCTGGATACCAGTTTTTATTACTATGTTTCTCCTGTATAAGGAAGATAAAATAATACCAATTTAGTTTGGATTTCACACCAGTCTGCTCCAATCATTTGACATGCTCCATCATTAACTACAACAATTCAATATTTGTACTGTACATCCCACAAACCAGGCCCAAAGTGACCACTCAACGAAGCTGCACCAATCAATAATGTTATATTAACAATGAATCAGAGCACACAGAGAATTATTATCAGCTCTGCAGCGTGTTTGACAACTTTATCACTTCTTAACTTTACCATTGCATGTTCAGCTTGTTTTGATGCCCTCAAGTGGTCAGAAAGGTCAACACCGTGCCCAGGAGGTCTGTGATTCAAATTCGGTGCAAATGTTCAAAGAGAGTCAAGAGAATTTACAGACTGATTAACTACAACTAGTTGTTGGAGGTATACAGTCTCTCTGTTTGTTGAACTTTTCTATTTATGTGAACCACACTTGTGCTCTGTATTGTTCATGGCAACATGTGTATATATATCTGTGTTTTCCTCCTGCAGCCTCTGGATTATGAGAAAAAGCCGTCGTACACAGTGGAAATCCAGGTCCAGAACACCCAGGTGGACCCTCGCTTCATGTCCACAAACTCCAAAGACATGGCCACGGTTCGAATCAGTGTGGAGGACGTGGACGAGCCGCCCATGTTCGACAAGACTAACTATGTGATGGAGGTGAAGGAGGATGCTGAGGTGGGAGCGGCTGTGGGTTCGGTCAGCGCCGTGGACCCCGATGCAGCTCGGAGCATGGTCAAGTAAGACGACAACCCCAAACCTCAGTCTGATTCGTATTAAGAAATGAAGGAATTTTTCCTCATTTAGCTATGAAATAAGAAAATGAATTAGTTAATTTTATAAAAATCCCCAACTGTCAATTAGTTTTAGTGTTTTATAAGATCATGAAATGTTTCTAGATTTAACCTTGTTAGTACAGCTCCAGCAAACAGTTAAGAACAGTTTTCGTTTCCATTTGTGGACTACGACATATGTTGTACTAAGGGTTTTCTGCTGGTATGTGTTGCACAATGTGTTACATGTTTTCTTTTCCAACAACCAAAAAACAAAAAAGGATTAACAAAATGTCTGCAAATCACTTTTTGACTAACTGTGATATCAGTTGGACTTCACTACTGATATTACTGAAAATACGAAGTGTCATATTTGAAAGTTTGCGTATCTGCACTTCCTGCTCTTCCATCAGTTCTGATAAGTCTGACAAACAGGGGACACAGAGGAGAACCATTATAGACTGAGCAGCACAGAGCTCACTGCCTCACTGCAGTACTGTTCATTATTGATGCTTGGCATCAGGACAGTTTGAGCTCCTTTGCTAATTGTCCATTACTCAAATGGCATCAATACATCCTTGGGATGTTCAGATGTTTACAAAATAAAAAATCCCAAAGCCTTCAGTAATTTAATCTGTTGAAGCAAATATTGATCAGAAGAAAAGTGGTGAGAAAAGTTAAAACTTCCCTGAGAACTCAGAACTCAGAGTAATAGGACGCAGCCATAAAAAATAATTTGAATGTGGAAAATGGTGCAGTGTAACCAGAGAAGTATGACTTAGGATTATATAATCATGATGTAGAGTTGTACAGAAATAATGGTGTCGTCCGTGTGGCAGCAGACTGACGGGACACAGCACTGCTGGAGAATGACTCTTTATTTCTCTGCATTTAAAGCAAGCGAACTGATGAGGAACATCTTCCAATTAATACAAGCACAAGACCATGGAGTGCTCTTAAAATGATGTGTCACGAGGGGGCTCACACTCACACACACACTCTTACACACAATTTCAATTATTCCTGTGTTTGTGCATTTGTCTACGCGAGTGTGTCGACTGTTCGCGCAGTGGATGATTATTTTATTGTTGAACGCTTTCTAATTATGATCATGACAATGTTTGTCTTCTAAGATTCATATATCTCTTCAAAGGAAAACAATAATTAAGACTGAGTCATGTGAATGTAGCCCAGATCCAGGCACAGACGGCGTTCATGCTCACAGAGCAGAGCAGTTTGCCTCCACTTTGACAGGCAGGCGAAAAAAAGACAGAAGCAAAGGCATCTCAGTTCTATTATCTATGGAGTGCTGTGAAGCCTGTGAATAGCTGCATTCAACAACTAGTTCAAAAATAGAGAATGCTCTGTGAGCAGTCCACAGACAGCAGCAAGAGATTTTCAAGTAGTTGTAATGTTTTGAACAAGCCGTAGCGAGATTAAATGGGAGGAGAGGGTCGAATGCAGCGGCTAACGCTGCAACACAGTGATGGGATTCCAGCTGTTACAACACTGAGGCTGTATGTTGTCCACAGTCGGCACAGTTCAAAGTATCTACAAGGTTTTTGGGTTTTTTTTTTATTTGTCTGCAGAATTATGAAAAAAAAAAAAAAAGAAAGTATTGAACCAGTTTGCACTAAGTCCAGGTCCAGGAAAGAACTCATTATGTTTTTGTGAAGATCCTGTAAAAAGCCCAAATACAGATTTTTTTTTTTTTTTTTTTTTAAATATGCATTAATGTCTGAAATAATTTTTGTATCTTAATCCCAAACACCAAACATGTTTGGGAGTTGAAATCTATGAGTTTGTCTTTTTTTGATGCAGATTCAGTTGTGTAGGACTTGTTCAGTTTTGGCAAAGTGAGTTTTATAAGTATGAATTCCCGTGTTCATTAGACCAGTAAGTCCAGTGTGAGAGAGATTCCTGAGTGAGAGATTTCATCAGACACTTGAACTCTGCACAGCACTTTTTAACACGATGAGGAGCTATTTTACAACTCTGGAAAGTTATTACGGTCATTATTATTTTCCTCGTCAAGCAGAGTTGGAGCCAGAACACGGTAGCACGGCAGCAGAGTTTACCATCCATGAAGACCGAGAGCAGATGGAAACAGAGTCTGGTTCTGATGAAAGTATGAAAATAAAGGCATTATGTTTTTAGGTTGTCTGTCTGCCTTGTGAACTTGACATTTCAGGTGGGGAAAGGAAAGAGGAAACTTCTTTATATTTGACAGAAAAAGCTCACTTCAGCTTAAGGATGAACTGAGTAGATTTTGTTGGTCAAGATGTTTTAGACCATAAGTCAAGAATAAGCACAAGAAAGTACTAGTGTTAGTAAAGAGTTCAACTAGTCTCTTGTGTCTCCAGTGAAAAAAGAGACACGGTTTATTCAGATGTAGTGTTTGTTATTCATACTGTATTCAGAAGTTCATGGTCAGTGTTACAGTTTAATTTGAACAGTTAAAAACACTGCAGCCTTTTCCTTCCTCTGATCTCAGACCGAATGGAAACTTCCATCCAGCAGCGCCTGCCTGCACAGTTCATGAGTTCATGCTGTACCTTTAACAGCTTTACAGACGCACACTTATCTACAATAACAGTGCACCACTCTGCTCTACCGCCATGTGCTCGCCTGCTTCTCAGATTAAGAGAAATCAATGACTCTCCTCCGCAGTGACCACCTGCTGGGGCTCCAGAGATACAGAGGTTACTGTAGTTCATCCCACCCACTGGCTTAGCTTAGCCCCGTCTCACCCTCTCTCGATGTGCTGCTCGTTACAGGTACTCCATCGACCGTCACACTGACATGGAGCACCTGTTCAACATCCATCCAGGGAACGGCTCCGTGTACTTGCTCAAGAGCCTGGACAGAGAGAAAACAGCCTGGCACAATATTTCTGTCATCGCCACAGAGTTCAGTAAGTCCAACAAAGGGGGCGGGCAGTGCGATATGCAAATGATGATGATGATGTGATTTATTACAGCACAGACATCAGATATATGACACCAGACAGAGCAGCACAAGAATACTAAACACAGCATCCAGGACAAACGTCTCAAACTACAGCTCTCATTCACACTTCCAGCTCAGATTGTGTAAATCTAAAAATTTTGATTTTACCCCAATAAAAATAGGAGAAATGGATTTTCATTGACACACCTGAACTGAAAGCAGTGTTCTGGTATCTGAGTGCAGCAAAATACTGAAAATATGTGAAAAGCAGTGACATTCATTTGGAGAAGAAACTGACAAATGTCACATGATGTGAAAAGGAGAAACAAAATTCCAGCCGGCGTTGAGGCATCTCAAAACCCTCATCTTTAATTACTTAAGCATTTGGCACCGAGTTGGCGACCGAGAGTGAGTTGGCACCGATGTCAGGTCCAAGAAGGATCTTGTTGCATTCTGATGCAGGAATTTAATTTTTTCTTCAACATCGTCTGTAATCATATTTAGATCTTAACATAAACGATCAGATATATCTATGGTTTTTGAGATCTTACCAATGTCATGTAACTCATGTATCAATTCTTACTCATAACTGCAGCTTTTATTTCTGTGAGAAATGACTAAAATCAGATCACTATACAGAGTTGTTAAAAAATGTTGTTGTCAGTGATGCAGAGGGAAATCCTACATCTTTATTAAGAAGCTATCAGACGTGTTTTGTTTCATTTTTATTGAGTTTTTCTTTTCTTGAGTTTTTCAGGTTTCATTAACATCAAATAACCTTGGTTTCCACAAACAATTTGACTCAGGCACGAGTGTGAAATGGAAGCCTGATTGATTTCATGGCTTCATCTGAGAACTGCTGTGAAAATTACAAGACTATAAAACAACTGATTGGACATATGGACAGTTTTATTCTTCTGAAAACCTGTTCTGTTGTCATTTCTCATCTTTTATCTCTATGTATGAGGTTGAACAGACAACATGGCTGAATAATTAACATCTTCCCTCATCACACGATGACAAGGTGCCCTCAAGCAAAGCACTGAGCTGAACAGTTGAGGTTGTAGTGGATAGTTTGCAGTGTGAGTGTGTTAATGTGTGTGATCGTGGAACAGAGGTTTGATGAATCCTTTCCCGTGTCTGTGTTTGCCCTCAGACAACCCGCGTCAGAGCAGCCATGTTTTTGTCTACATCCACCTGCTGGACATCAACGACAACGCGCCCACCTTTGCTACCGTGTACGAAACCTACGTCTGTGAGAAAACCCAGGCTGGTCAGGTAGTTCAGCTTTATTACTTCACATGTCTCACTGTCTCTGTCACTATGCACTTCAATTAATCAAAAGCCAACAGTTAAAGTCTTAAGAAAAGGTGAATACACTTCCTTTTTTTAATGTTGACCTTATAAATGTTCACACCAGGAAATGAGCACAACCTGGAAATGAGCTGAGAGCAGAAGATAGAAGGGTTTGATTAGAGATCTGAAACTGGACTAACCTCAGACGAACATAAATTAATCATATGACACATGAAAGATGGTTTCACCAGAGATAGCTCCCTCAGTTCGTCCGTTTTTGCTGGACTGCAGAATCACACAGGAGCCTATGATCATATGGTGCTTTTTTGTGTTCAAGAAACTCTCACACAAAGAGCACATTCACCAGACAGAGAGTTTTGGTTTCATTAACTTAGTCACAGAATTCATACTAACTGGTGATTTCTGATACATTTGTCTTTTTTTTCTTCTACAATTGAAAGCTGCCGTTTTCTTTATATCTACTTGCAAATGAGAAAAAAAAGAGGCTGGTTGTTCCCAGAGCACAGCAAATCCCACTATTACACCTGGAAGTGATCCAAAATAGAGCAGACTATTGAAACTCTATCAGAGCTTCGCTGTGGACACAAAACTGTTGAAATTAAAGGCTTTGTGGAAAACACAAGGTGTCGAAGTTCACCAGGTTCTTTCCTCGATAATGATCGCCTTGTTAACGTTAGTGGGGATTTGGACAGGCTGTAGATATATTAAATTTTAAATTAACATAATAATCCCATACAGGCAACACTAGAAATAGCGTCTAGCTCTATAAACACTGAGCTGCTGTCAGTCTTATTGCTTGTATTGGACATATTGATTAGAATACTATTCTAGCCATTTTCATTAAACAGCGTTCCCTGCTACAGAAATAAACTCTTAATTAAACTCCTCTCTCACACCCTGGTGTGTGTTTAGTGACGCCAGTAGGTTGGAGTGATGATTTCCAGGTGCACGTTGGTTCATATATTCATAGCTGACACCTTCACTTCCTGTTTCCTGCTGTACTTGTGCATCCATCCATCCCTCCCTCCCTCCGTCCATGTCTCTGTTGCTAATGTTGCAGTCTGAAACTCTGAACTGGAGTGACATCCAGCGCAGGAGACAGCTCCACAGCTCCGTGTCGCAGCAGGTGCTGCTGTAGTTATTGTGCAGTAATGCTTTTATGAATCACTTATGGGACACACCAGGTCCAAGAGACTGAGCCGAGCTGGTAATCCTCTTTCATGAACAGGAAAAAACACAGCATCAGCATGGAATCAGCCATTACTCCCACAGTGACCCTCATACTGGCTTTGATGAAAATAGGCCAAGATTTTTCAAATGAAAACCATCATAATTGCATCAATGTATCAGGAGGACTCTCTTTTATTATTAGTTTTTTTATATATATATATTTTTTTAAACAGCAAACAGACCTTTCCATGCATGTTTTTGTGCCGCAGTCAGTGGCGGCTGGTCGATAGGGGGCACTACCCCCGTTCCAGTTATCTCGATGCTATGAGATGACATTATATTGAGCACAAATTAATTTAGCAAAAATATTTATTGAAGTCAAAATTACTTACTCATCCTGTTTCAGCCTGTAACTATGTAATGATTTAACCTGTTTTCAAGCTGAATTTGTCTAAACTTTATGTGAATACGTATATATCTCGTACACTTCCCCCCTGCTTGTGCTTAAGCTAAATCAGTGTGTATGTAACCTGAGACTGCATTTTCATTGATGGCTTCACAGTTTCCCACAGGGCTCAGTAAAGTGCATCCTGGACCTG